>JAWQEG010000140.1:4254486-5672649 GCA_033782935.1 Petrolisthes cinctipes | reverse complement strand
TCTATTGTATGCCTTCTCCAAGTCCATGAAGGCAGCATACAACTTCTTACCCTTCCCAATATATTTCTCCACTATTGATTTTAATGCAAATATTTGGTCCACACATTCCTCTACCCTTTCTAAATCCTCCCTGCTCCTCACTAACTATATTCCCTGTTACTTCAATCAGTCTTTCAGTCAGAACCTTCCCGTAAACCTTCCCAGGTACACTAAGAAGGCATATTCCCCTATAGCTACCACACCTCATCCTTACTTCCCTTCCCCTTATACCAAAGGTACAATTATGGCTCTTCTCCAATCCTCTAGCACCTTTCCCTGCCTCCAGGCCAATGTACATATAAGCAACATCCACTCCACCCACTACCTCCCCCCCACACTTTAACATTTCAGCAGTTATCCCCATCCACCCCCGGTGCCTTACCCATCTTCAACTTTCCTATTGCTTTCCTAACCTCTTCCCTTCCTAATTCTCCCTGTACATCCTGTCGTCTACCACCTGCCTGCTCCCCATGCATGGTCACCACCGCCTTCCTCCCGTCCCCTCATTCATCAACCGATCAAAATGCTCTTCCACACTTCTTTCACTTCCTCACTTCTACTCACAGTAACTCCATCCTCTCTCTTCATTCTCACACTACCAGACTTTCCTTCTCCTCTTTCTCTTTTCACCTCCTTCCAGAATAATTTCTTGTTCTCTTTAAAATTTTCACTCAGCTTCATACCAAACTCCTCTTCCACTCTCCTTTTACTCTCACTCACCATCATTTTCACTTGTCTCATACAGACATTATATTCTCTTTTCCATCTCTCTCTCACTTCTTCCGGCACATTCCTCTGTAGTGTTCTCCTATATGCCTGCCTCTTATCCTCTACAGCATCTTTCACTTCTTCTGTCCACCAAGCACTCCCTTTCTTGCCCTCTTCTGTGTCCTTATATCCTACTACCTCTGCTGCTGTCCTCAATACTATCATCTTAAACATTTCATACACCGCATTCACTCCCACTCCCTCCCCTATCCCCATCCTTACATCCCCCAGCACCTCACCCACCCTCCTCTATATTCCTCCCTATACTCTTCTACATCTAATTTCCCACTAGCCACCTCCCTCATATTCCTCACCCCTTCATCCCTCCTACCATACTCCCACTTAACCCTAACCTTCATCCTCACCAACACCGCAAAATGGTCGGAGCAATGGACCATTCCTCTCATCACTTTTGAGTCATACACATCCTTCCTCAACCTTTCATCCACTGCCACATAATCAATCAAACTCTTTTGCTCTCCTCTCTCATCCCTTCTCTTCCATGTATACCTGTGGATCATATTGTGCTGAAAGAAGGTGTTCACCAAGAACAACCCCCTCTCAGCACAGACATCCACTAGATACTCACCATTCTCATTTGTTCCTTCTACACCCCATTTACCCACAATATTCCCCACTTCCTCACCTCCCACCTTTCCATTCATGGCTCCCATCATCACTACTCTCCTTCCATTATCAATTCCTCTCAGACATGTATTCAACTCTTCCCAAAACACTTTCATCTTCTCTCTCCCCGTCTTACTCTTTTCATTCATTGGTGCATAAGCACACACCCAAGCATACTTTATCATCCCAATCTTTCCCGTCATCCATACTATTCTTGATCCATTCCACCCATGTCCATCCACTCCCTTCCACACTCATGGAGACACCAACAGCGCACACCCTTCCTTCCCTCTTCCTTTACTCTTTTCATTCATGCCCATCCATACTACTCCTCCCTCCATTCCCTCCCACAGTCCACTCTCCCTTCCTTCCTGACACTCAACCACTCCACATCCTTTCACGTGTGTCTCTGTCACTCACATCACATCCACTCTTCCTTTCTTAAAACATTCTACAATCTCTCGCCTCTTGGTCCCATCCGTCATTCCATTCACATTCGCAGTTACCACTCTCATACAATCCCTCTTCCCTACTCCCTCTACAGGGCAACCCGGAGACCCTCCCCCTCCAGTAGCCATATCTGTCCACCCCCACTGATGGCTGGCAAGGCCAATGCAGTGCTCATTCCCGGAGGGACACGGGCCGTCGGCATTGTCAAAGGCTAAAAACAAGGTCATAAATTTAAAAGAAATTATCACAAAATATAAAAACATGCAGTCATAGAAATTAAAATCTTAAAACACTAAAATACAATAAAAATACAATAAAAAACTTAAAACCTATATGTGGGGGAAGCTAGGTCTCACCCCCACACCGCCTTCCCATTTGGCTCCACCTCCTGAATGGATAAAAACTAGATAAAAAAAGGAGGTGTACCCCCGAGTTCACCGCTTGGAGGCGGGGTAAGGCTTACCTACCCTTCCTGGGGAGGGGTAGGTCACCGAGGTTTTTGCTTTTCCCAATATTGACAGCAGTTCCGCACAGTAGCAATCCTCGACCTCATTGGTTACGATATTGCCACTGCACAAAGCTGTTAAGCTGTTAAGCTGTTAATTGCACCTGCGACCTGGGAAAGGATATTGCTGCCAATGTAGGACAGGAATGATTTTATGAATATATATTTATTCTAACCAATAAATATTTTCACTATTTTGACTCTTTATGAACTGCATAGATGAACAAAGAAATTTTTCCATTTGTACTTCAACAGTGTTCATATATGTGAAAGAAACTTGATGGTACAAAAAATATATATATAAAGTAATGTTGAATTCTCTCTCTCTCTCTCTCTCTCTCTCTCTCTCTCTCTCTCTCTCTCTCTCTCTCTCTCTCTCTCTCTCTCTGCTTATGCACCTGTTAACTTACTGTCAGCCTGCCATACAATTAATGTCTACGGAATGCAGTTCAATGGACGACCAACTCTGATAACTGGGCATAGACCTCCCTATGAGTGCGTGGAGTCTGGACACTGGTCGGAGCACTTTATGAAAGCTACAGTGTTCAGGAGACAACTGACCCAGTGACCTGTGGCCAACCTCACTGTCCCAACACTTACTGACGTCACTGCTTCGTGGGCGGAGCATGCGTTCAAAGTGGACTGACATTCTTTATAAGTGACATTGGGTGACACAGAGGGAGAGAGGACACGTAGGTGACACAGAGGGAGGGAGGTTATCGTCACCACCCTCCCGCACCATTAACACGCAGTCATCTGCTTGAGTGATTTATGGTTTCCCTGTTTTAATAACTTTTTCTTATTGATACATATACAGTAGGGTGGAGGATTGGTTGTGAATCATTTCTGATTTTGCTTTCTTCACGTGTATTTAAATGGTCGGTTTATATAACATAAATCATTACTGTAGCGGTGTAGCCATTACAATACTTTCATGGAATGTATTGTGATGCCTACAAATGTACTTATTAAAACAACGTATTTCAGTTTTAGCATTTTTTTTTTTATTTCAGCAATCCGGGGGTGCGAGAACTGACTGCTGATTTTAAAGGGGTGCATATATTGAAAAAGGTTAATAACCTCTGCTTTAGCGGGCCAGAAGTGACTGTCGAAAGAGTTCCTTGCTTTTGGGGTTATATGGCTTTAGCCCTTGTTTACACAACAGGGACCAAGAGGCCACTACCACGGCTACGTTACATTACAACGACGCAGTTATTATTTATTATCTCTTTTTGTGACCTAACCAAAAATAAACATTCTTGGTATCACCCTTGTCTTTTTTTTTTTTTTTTGCGTGAACCCAGTTTACAGGGTGTGGGTGGTGTTGCAGCGGACAATCTGAGGAATTACATGCAGCGTTGTAGTCTCGATCCACGAAAGCGCCGCTCAGAGGAGGAGAGAAGAGGTTGACGCCCTTGTCTGAACAACTCTTGGCAGAGCGACAACGGCTAATCTGTCTCACCTTATTAATAGTAGTAAGCCACCGCCTGCGGCACCTGTGACACACCTTGGATGTGTTCCACTCGTCGGCTCTGGTGAACCTGCCCTCCTCTGTATCATCTTTCCCAATAGGGAAGAGGGACTGGAGTAGTGCTCGTTCCTCCTGCCAGTGGGGGAGAACTTTGCGTCCCCGAAAACCACCCTGTAGTTCTTAGAAGGAGAGTCCAGGGTCCTCCTGAACCTGGTGTTTCTGATCCTCTTGGAGGCCCTGTACTTCCATGTTGTCGTACAAGACTTCTACGTAACCTCATCAGATCTCTTGGACACGTCCTCGGCGGCCTTCTTGTACTCTGCCGTTCTGGCAGACAACCCTTCCCTGGAAGCCGCGTAACCGGAATTGCAGTAGTACTGCTTGGCCGTGAGTCTTGTCTTCCGCAATAGGTATCTATCTCGTCGCAGGTGGCTATGTTGGCCCTGCCCGGGTCAATGCCTATGACCCTGTCCACTCCTTCCAGGCTAGGGTGGTTGAGAGTCGTCTTCTTCTTTTTCTTAGGAGACGGATCTGCTTTGGAGAACAAGACAGAACAGGCCCTCCCCGTCGGTCTTTATCTGGCGGTGGAACGTCCATTTCTTGCCTCCCAGCCTGTCTATCTTGGAAGTGTCGAACAAGTGTCTTTGGTCAGTCTATCTTCTTCTTCTTCTTTAGAGGAAGAATGAGGGAAAAGCTCTCTCCTGATAGCTCTGGTGGACAAGCAGTATGTAGTTGGCCTTTAGTTTGTTTCTGGGTACCAGGGGAAAGTTTCTTGGAGTTCTCCCCATACCTGTCCTTGAGGAACCTGTAGTCTCTTGGGGTCTCCGTCTTCCTTAGACGCCCTGGCGGTAGAAGAGACGAATAGGGATCCTTTACGAACTGGGCGTGTTCCTCCTCCTCCTCTTGGATGCCCCAGTTGTTTATGTAGCCTATTGACCGTCCTGTAGTAGTCCGCCGATCTGTTGTCTCCGAGATAGGCCTCTCTCTCTGCCTCCCGCTAAAGTTTAGTTTCAGGTTGTTCGCCGTCTTGAACGTGACGTGGGCCCTCTCTCCCATGGAATTGTAGATTCCCTTAGGCATCTCTCAGGGAGGGACGGCGGGGTTGTCCATCTCGGTCGAACCTCCGTTCCACAGCTCTTCTACGACTCTGGTCGGTCTCTTGAATATTTGATCATACATGTTATCCTTGGAGAAATCCGGCCATCTGTCGTCATCCTCCTCCTCCTCTCCGGATAAGAGGAGGCTTTCTAGTATCATCTCCATGAAGATAGAGGCCCTGAAAGCCATCTTGGACACCACCTCTACCCGCTTGTTTATGGAGGCTCTCACGGAGGTGTTCCCCTCCAGCAGGATAACTTGCATTTTACAGTCTTGAAAGACTGCTGTTTTTCTTCTCCTCCTCCTCTCTTCCTTTTGTTGTTGGCAGGCACGGGAGTCCTTTCTGCCATTTCTAGTTTATCCATTTTCTTGTCTATATTTGTACATTCATGGCGCTTCGTATGAATAAAACTTACGTTGGGTGCATTGTGTGACTACCACACGCATGTATGATAGTGTTGGAACCTTTATTGTTTTGTAGAGGAGGTGAAGCAAGGGAATTTGAGCATTATAGACAAAGACTTATTTGATTACTTGCCAGCTAAGTAAGGGGGTTGACACGGTAGATTTCACGCAAAGGACCGTTTCTAGTAGGGGATTTTCTTATGTATGGCCCCTTTTCTGGGTCATACAGAGGCCCAAGATTTGGACCTACAATGGAAGGCGACACAATTGGCAGAGAAATCATCCCAACTACACAAAATATAAGAAAAAATGGATCTGCGATTGAAGTATTCGTATACATTATCGCAGCCGTCACATAATTTATTACGATGAACAAGTCGATCGAGGAAAAAATCGAACAGTACAGGCAACAATGGGATGGTTGGGCGGAAAAGGCTTGGGAAGACCTGAGAGACAGGCTAAAAGACGAAGAAGAGAGAATACTACAAGAGAAACAGCTATATGTATATCACTCGAACACGCATGGGGATGACGAAGAAGCAGAAGCGGCCGACGACGACATAAAAAAGAGGATGAGAAAGGTTGTTCTATGGGGTCCCGCTGGTCCTACAGGGGAGAGAGGTAAACCAAGAACCCGCTGGACCCAGAGGCGAGAAGGGGGCAGACGGAAGACAAGGCCCTCCTGGTGTAATCAGACCAGTTGGTGCTGCAGGACCTCAAGGGGAGACGGGACCCGCCGGTGCCAGAGGTGAGAAGGGCGAAACGAGTTCGCGAGGCCCCAGAGGAGCAACGGAAGCAGACGGAAAAAGCGGTCTTCCGGGACAAGTTGGTCCTGCAGGACCTCAAGGAGAGACGGGACCCGCCGGTCCCAGAGGTGAGGAGGGCGAAACGGGCTCACGAGGTCCCAGAGGAGCTATGGGAGCAGAGGGAAAAGGCGGTCTTCCAGGAAAAGTTGGACCTCGAGGAGAGAAGGGACCCGCCGGAGCTACGGGACCTCAGGGAAAGGAAGGTCTGCCTGGTCTCTCGGGAATGATGGGTCCCGCCAGCCCCCCAGGAGAGAAGGGTCCACAAGGTCTCAGAGGAGCTACGGGAGCAGAGGGAAAAGGCGGTCTTCCAGGAAAAGTTGGACCTCGAGGAGAGAAGGGACCCGCCGGAGCCACCGGACCTCAGGGAAAGGAAGGTCTGCCCGGTCTCTCGGGAACGATGGGTCCCGCCGGCCCCCCAGGAGAGAAAGGTCCACAAGGTCCCAGAGGAGCTATGGGAGCAGAGGGAAAAGGCGGTCTTCCGGGAAAAGTTGGACCTCGAGGAGAAAAGGGACCCGCCGGAGCCACCGGACCTCAGGGAAAGGAAGGTCTGCCCGGTCTCTCGGGAACGATGGGTCCTGCCGGCCCCCCAGGAGAGAAGGGTCCACAAGGTCCTAGAGGAGCTACTTGAGCAGAGGGAAAAGGCGGTCCTCTGGGAAAAGTTGGTCCTGTTGGACCTCGAGGAGAGACGGGACCCGTTGGAGCCACCGGACCTCAGGGGAAGGAAGGTCTGCCCGGTCTCCCGGGAGTGATGGGTCCCGCCGGCCCCCCAGGAGAGAAGGATCCACAAGGTCCTAGAGGAGCAATGGGAGCAGAGGGAAAAGGCGGTCTACCGGGCAAACAGGGTGCGATAGGGCCACAGGGTCCCATTGGTCCTACGGGAGAAAAGGGAGACAAAGGAGACGTTGGTTCATGCAGTTTGAGAGGATTCGCTGGTCCGGAAGGAAGAAGAGGCCCCTTGTGCCCCCAAGGCGAGGTTGGTTCGATCGGCCCCCGGGGAGAGAAGAGCTCACAAAGTCCTAGAGGTTTCGTAGGTGCCGCCGGCCCTAAAGACGACAGAGGGATGACCGGATTGAAGGGAGAGCACGGCACACAAGGTCCCGCCAGCCCTGCGGGAGAAAAGGATCCTGCCAGTCCAATGGGACCCCAGGGTCCTACGGGACCTCCTGGAGGACCCTCAGGCTGAACGGGTTCGGGAGGAGGCCGGAATTGCCGATGTCACGACAATGTTGAAGAAAAGTTCTCAGACGTTTACTGCAGAGCCAAGATTGGTCTACAGCTGGGCAAGCTGTGGTGTACGACTACAATAAGCATCTCCGGCGCGATTCCTTTCAACCTGAGGGGCTATAATCTTCCCCATTTCGACATTTTGGACCAAACCGATTACCTCGGCTTGGTAGCAAGGGTGGAAGGATTAACCACCAGAAACATCGACGTTGGTGTAGAGAACAGATCAAACTACTTCCTTGTGTTGAGCGTTCTGGTGCCAGTCAGGTACGTGGACACCGACTTCATGAGCACCATCTCTTACATATCCCGTTCTGACGATCCGAGCAACGACCCCACGGCAGAAGAAATGAGGAGAGGGGGGGAGAAGATTGGGCCGTATGTCATGGTCCATATAAAGGGAACCAACAACACCTGTGCCATCATAGAGCCCAAAGGCAAGATAACCTTCAATATCAGATTCAGGAACGATCCTCAGTCTTTCAGTTTCTTCATCAACGCGTAGAAGGTACAACTCCACAACAACAGGCAAGGTTTCTGCGACGACGCCGAGCACGAACGCGAGACGAGGATAAAGTACGGAGGATACCACATGATACAGAGAGCCCCATATATAAGAAGGCTCTGAGGTCTAACGCCAACGTCAGGGTCTACAATCCGCTGATTAGACTGGAGCACTTCTCTGTGAATAATTGGGTCAAAGTAACCCAACAGAACTGCGAATCCAATGCCCTGAGTGTCTTACTATGCGAAATGGAGGTCGTTTTCGAAGAAGAGGACCACAAAGTCGTACTGGATCACAAGACCTTCACCATGGCCATATTGCTGTTCACTTTCGAGCTCTATCGCATGCATTTGCAATCGAAAGGATGGAATTTCGAAGCTCTGATACAGAGCAGAGCAGCCTTCGAGTTGACAAAGATGAAGGTATACAGGGCGGCAAACTCGCTAATGTCGTTGGATGTGAACATGAGCGAGGATTTTTTCGACGCTGAGACCTACGAAGAGCTGAAGAGAGACTACAGAAAGATATAGAGATACATATCCAAGAAGTACATAGACAAGCTCAGCATTAAGGAATCTTTCAAGGAAATGTACAGAGAACCTACAATGAGACCCCTTTCTAGTGTGGAGAAGAGAATACCGTACCACCGCGTTCGACACAATACACGGTTCGTCTGCCGCGTATCACAGCAGACGAACCGTGTACATAAAGACGATGAGGAACCTGTACCCGCAGAGCGGTAGCACTGCCACCCATCTGGAGGTGAGGCTTGGACTGAGGGTCAATTCGTTCAAGATATATAACTTCAATACGTCTTCGGACACACAGGGTAGTTATACCATGGCAATACTACAAGACAGTGGCGGACGTGTTTTAAAAGGGACAGGTACGGCCGTGTCTTCTATTCCGATCACTACCCCACGGAGAACCTCCTGATGTCTAGGACCAATGTGGACGATAGGTTATTTATCATATATAAGGATGAGAGGAACCCCCCGGCGTTCTACATCATAAATGCCGTGTCTGAAATGTTCGTCAAGGCGACCAGAAACAAACTCACCTTCGATCTCAACCAAGAGGCCGTAGACGACGAGTATAGGTTCTATATCGACAGTTCTGCATCATAACACCTGATACTTTCCGGCTGGGAGCTAGAAGAGTAAAAAAACACGATAAGTGTACCATATTTATTAAATAAAAGGTATTACGATCATCCGAATAGTCTTCCTAACAACTCCTTTGGGTGGCGTTGGTAGTATACGGCATCATTTCCTCCTCTCCTCTCTTCTTCTTTGCCCTCGCTCAGTGCAGCCCTTACCGGTCCTGTAAAGACCGGTGACGGTTTCTCTACTAGTCTTATGGATGTGCCCAGTTTGTTGGCTTTCGTGTCTACGTCTACACGAATGAGGAACATCAAAGAGAAGGTGGAATATGAAGACGACGGCTCTTCTTCTCGACAAAATAGCTTGTTCTTCAAAGTCAGAAACTGTTTCTCCCGGTCGTAGCCTTCTTCCATCTTCATTCATCCCCTCTGTTCTCGGGGTTCACGCAAAAAAAAGACAAGGGTGGTACCAAGAATGTTTATTTTTGGTTAGGACACGAAAAGAGATAATAAATAATAACTGCCTCGTTGTAATGTAACATAGACGTGGTAGTGGCTTCTTGGTCCCTGTTGTGTAAACAAGGGCCAAAGCCATATAACCCCCAAAGCAAGGAGAAGTAGACTCTTTTGACAGTCACTTCTGGCCCGCTAAAGGGTTATCGTCTTCCTCCTCCTCTTTGGCGACATCGTCCATCATCAGCAGTCCTCCATACCTTCTCATTTCCAATGCGACGGTTTGGGCCACTGATGCCTCTATGTAGTTCCTTCCCACCTCAGTGCTGAGCAGCCTTGCTCTCTTGGCGGACATGCCACTCAGAACGGGTGATCCTAGTGGTAGTTGTCTTTTGGACGACATCCTGCTGTTGCTGCTCTCCGAGTACCCTTTGCGCCTCCTCCTCGCACTTGTACTTTACACGATCCGATAGAACATTTATCTCTCCTTTGGTATCCTTAAGGTTCTCATCCGATTTAAACTCCATACCTCTGGTGTGTAACGAAAAACCGGATAACGATATATGAGAGAGCACATTGACCAGATTCCCGGTTTCAAACGACATGGACATTGGGTGAATGCGTGGGCCCTCCTCGGGCGACACCACCAGCTCATCGTGTATGGCCATATCGCCAACAGAAGGATGAAAGTCCTCATCCGTTTCATCGTCTTCGTCGTCATCGTCTTGTTTGCGCTTCTCGCTTCCGTCTTTTACCAATCTGCGTTTGACATCTTCGGTTTTCAAACGCATCCTCCGCGATTCCTCCCCCTCCATGGATCGACCGCGGTTCGCGATCTGATCCGTCACTTCCGGGTCGATGACGGGGTTAATTGCATCCAAGAAGCTACCAAACGCGAGCGAAGCCTGGCTATCTCCGTGCTTCTGCAGACGAGGACAAGAGGCGTTCAACTGGGAACCCACCAGCGTGCCCATGCTGGCCAAGATGCCCCAGAGGGCCGCCGAAGAGAAGATGTGATTTACATTGTCCGTGTGTCTAGGGTCGGAATCGACGACGGTCTTCTTGCAGTACTTGCATCTCTTGCGTCCGTCTTCTCCGCCCTCCTCCTGATTGAAAGCGTTGTTGCAGCACGACCAGGCCAGGTATTGGCTCCCGTCGAAGCTTACGCTCTCGATTATGTTTTTGTAGTTATTGTTTAACTCCCGGGAAGTGAAATCACTGACGGTTAAGATTTTTCGCTTCGTGTGGTTCCGGTCCTGCTCCAACATGGATGGCTCTTCGAGTGGGAATAGCGTCATTTCCGATTATCTGCGTCGTTTAAATACCTTCGACGAGGTGCGGAACGTGTCCGCCAACGTGTTCACCGACGACAGGAATGTGATAGACGCCGTTATCAGAGACAACAATGTGGACGGAGAACTCATGTCGGAGAACGACTACATCACCATGGAAAACAGAATAGGGGAGGGCGACGGGAAAAGAAGGATTTCTAGCGTGCAGACCACCACGCTGGCCATCAGGGAAGGTACGCTGTACGCGCCCAGGCTAGAGGGTGTAACACCCCTATTTTATATGTATTGTTATTTAGGAAATTTACGGGTATTATATATTTATATGTATTAGAATAGGCTTTTAGTGTAAGATTGTAGGGAGTAGCCAGGCTGAGATTATCACTGACGAATAATCTCAGTGGTGGGCTTCTTCAACACAAAATGTTAATATGAGGAAAGTACAAATAATGTTTATAGTTAGAGGTTATAGATGGATAATAGAAATAATGATTATAGTTAGGCAAATAGGTTAAAAAGAGGAATAATTGAAACTTAGGTAAATTGATAGGGATAGAGAAATACGTGGTGATTTAAGGGGTGAATATAAAATAATTTATTGGAGACAGGGAATAACCTGCATTTATAATTATAATGTATAATTACGAAGCTAACATTCCTATACTGTTACCGGCATTTAATTGTAACTTACTTAGAAAATTAATTAGATTAGTTAGGAACTGAAGTCGGGACAGTACATTTTCTTGTTGGCGGAAAAATACATGCCTTGAATATGTAAATTACAGTAATATGAAACTTTAAACAAGGGAGAAGGCAATGTATTTGAGCTCAATAATATGTTTAAATCATGTTGTGTAACTATATACACCAGTAAGGGTGGAACTGATGGATTTGCCAGAAATTGAGATACGTTGGTCACTACTTTGCTTAGGGGGGGGGGGAGGGAGTGAGGGAGATGACGAGGCAGTACCATGCTTTGCTTCTTCCTCATTCTGATCTCGTCAACTGGGGTGACAGGTAAGAGCTCAAACTCGCTCTTATCATAAATATTGTATTGTGAATATAGTGTGGTGAATCTATTAGTCCCGTGATGGGATATAACTAACTAAAGAATATTGTGTGTTCACATTCAGACATAGTAAGTAAAGTATGTTGTTTTTTCTCAAGTTCATTCTGATCTCGTCTACTGGGTGACAGCCATTATAGCATTCTCCCTTGGTGGAAAGTGACCCACGTGGTACCCCAGAAAATTCAGAACATTTGCTGGCAATTTCATCTTTTCATTATTATAGTATTGAGATTAGGATGTGATTTTTTTTTTATTGTATTAACTATATTTCGGCCTTGTTGTGAAAAATGTATTATTAGGAATTATTTGAGATATTGTGGGAGGGGGGACACTTCATGTAATATTTTTTATAAGTACTTAGCTCTGTCAACTGGCGAGACAAGGAATTGTTCCTGTCCTAGCTTGACAGAATGGGGAGTAGGAGATATTAGCAAGGGAGGGGGGAACATAAATTATTATTATTGTGATTATTTTGTACTCGTATCAATAGGTCGATAAAATAAACGGGTTTATAATTGTCTGAGTATTTCTGTCACCGATATAACAAATAGACTGTGTACCTATATAGATGTTAGTTCTCAATTCACAACACTGATCGTACCCCCGTTAAAATTGTAGTCTGGGTTGCTTACTCGCGAGCCTTCTTAAAGTAACGTTACGCTACCCTTCCGGTGTGTGCTCACTTGGTTCCTCTGATCGACTTTGGTCTGGTGGTGGCAGCGTTTACCCAGTACTGGAGAGGAGCTGGACTTGTCCTTTGTATGATTTATTTTTGGTATTCCCAAGGCAAGTCCTGTTCTTCATCGATATCTTGTTTTTTTCCAGACCATGTTGATACAGCTATAGGATAGAGTTGTAGCATACACTGGTTATTTTTTTTTTTTTTTTGTTAAAGGCAGTGGGTTTTTGTTTCCCTCCAAGAGTAAAGTTAAGGGGACAAAAATACCAGCTTTTACAAGGGCGAAGATAACAATCTGAACGGCATGACCGCGGTGATCGGAAACGTGCCCGTCGACTCTCATCTGGACATGAGTGCCCTCAATCTAGACCCGGACTTGAGAGAAGCTATAACCAAACAACTCAGATTCGAACTGGATGCGGCCTCCGACATCATAAAGAACTACATAGCGTCTCACAACGTTATGCATTCGTTCGCTTTTTCCGCTCTCAGGCTGTTTAGTGACAGAATTAACGAGAAGAGAGGCGCGTGGACGGACCAAGAAGAGGGCAACTTCATGGCGGTGTGTAGGGTGGTGGATACGTGCGCTGATGTGGCCGTTCTGATCAAAGAAGCCAAAACCACGATGGCTAACATCATGGACAAGGAAATCGGAGGAGATGCCCCGGTGGTGGTGGGGAGCAAGTACATAGAGTCTACTGTTACGGGTAAAGGAGGAGGGCCCACGAGATGTAACCTGTGCGGTGATGTCGGGCACGGTTCGACACCCATCTTGGGACAATTCTCAGACAGACTGCGTAAAGAGTACACTAAGAGGAACGAATATGCTGTAAAGGAGAAGAAGAGAAAGCAAATGTCCGAAGGCATGTGCGATATGTTTGTGGTTAGGAGCGCCGCCAAAGGAGGAGAGTGTTTTGCAGCCGATACGACAGCTTCCACCAGAGCCGTGCAACAGAACATTCATGGTCTCAACGAAGATACGTCTAGCATCGAAAATGCGTTCAAGAGGGCTAGATTCGATACACAAGTTGACAGATTGATGACGGAATATGCAATAGCAGACAGGCGTCGTAGGAGGGTGTTGGAGGAATCTACTCCTGCTGTGACGGCAACGGCTCTTCCTCCTCCTCCTCTTGTAGACGAAGAAGGATACCAAGTGGAGCAGGAAGAGCAATCTCTGAATTGGTCTTTGGTGGTGAACAACAGGAGACTGCAGCTGACAAAAGGGAAGGTGTATTGCACAGATATGAGTCCGGAGGAGGAGAAGAGGAAACGTTGACGTTGTATCCTGCAGATGCTGTTAAAGAAACGAGAGGAAGACAACTGCTCGCCTACGACCAAGTTTGTCCCGTCCTGTCGCCCCTCCTGGAGTCTCCCGAGCGGCGCGCTCCTACCCGGACGCCCACCTACGACAGAGTTCGCCCCGTCCTATCGCTCCTCCCGGAGTCTCCCGAGCGGCGCTCTCCTACCCGGACACCCGCCTACGACCGAGTTCGTCCCGTCCTGTTGCCCCCCCCGGAGTCTCCCGAGCGGCGCGCTCCTACCTGGACGCCCACCTACGACCGAGTTCGTCCCGTCCTGTCGCCCCTCCCAGAGTCTCCCGATAGACATTTGACGTCGCCGGCCACACAAAGAAGAAGGGTTCTAGCATCAAAGGCTAAGCGGCAGCAACCTCCTGCATCAAAGGCTAGGCGGCAGCAACCTCCTCTGTCAAAAGCTAGTCGGCAGCAACCTGCTCCGAAGCAGCCACCTACCGAAAAAATGACACCCGGGCCGTCTGTTCCCCGTCCTCCCAGACGTCACTACGCAGCACTTGTACTACCTTCCATTACCACCCAGGGCGAAGGTGACCCTCCTTCCACTCCCGTCTTCAAAGTCGTGCCAAAGCAGCAGCAATCGTCTGCGACGATGACACCTCGCGACTTAGTCTTCCGGAACCTACAGGAACGCCTATGGCCGCCTTCGTCTATACCTGTAGACGGCAGCGAAGATGACGACTACACGACGTCTTCCAGAGAAGAACCTTCCGATAGTTCATTCTTTGTCTCCCGGATCGCACCTACTCTTGCCAATACCGATAGAATCACCTCCAATGTGAGACAGCTGGAGAGCCACAGCTTCTCCCCCTCAGCACCGGCGGTGACAGATAGAGATAGAGCAAATAGAACAGCTATAAACAAAACTCTAAGAGAATACGTACCGAGACGCAAATAACCCTTTAACGGTCCAGAAGTGACTTCAAACACTGTCGAAAGAGTCCTTGCTTTTGGGGTTATATGGCTTTGGCCCTTGTTTACGCAACAGTGACCAACCACGTCTACGTTACATTACAACGACGCAGTTATTATTTACTATATCTTTTTTTACTGTTCTGTTGTAACCAAAAATAAACATTTTTGGTATCACCCTTGTCTTTTTTTTTGCGTGAACCCCTCTGTCCAGTTTACAGGGTGTGGGTGATGTTGCAGCGGACAATCTGAGGAATTACATGCAGCGTTGTAGTCTCGATCCACGAAAGCGTCGCTCAGAGGACAGGAAGATGGAGAGAAGAGGTTGACGCCCTTGTCTGAACAACTCTTGGCAGAGCGACAACGGCGGAGACCTCTTATCTGTCTCATCTTATTAGTAGTAGTAAGCTACCGCCTGGAAGGGCTCTCGGCACCTGTGACACACCTTGGTCGTGTTCCACTCGTCAACTCTGGTAAACCTGCCCTCTCCGGCCCTCCGGGAAGAGGGACGGGAGTAGTGCTCATTCCTCCTGCCAGTGGGGGAGAACTTTGCGTCCCCGAAGGCCACCCTGTAGTTCTTAGAAGGAGAGTCCAGAGTCCTCCTCTTGAGAAAGTAGTGTTTGAACCTGGTGTTTCTGATCCTCTTGGAGGCCCTGTACTTCCATGTTGTCGTACACGGCTTCTACCCTCCCTCATCGGATCTCTTGGACACGTCCTCGGAGGCCTTCTTGTATTGGAATCGCAGTAGTACTGATTGGCCGTGAGTCTAGTCTTCCGGAAGAGGTATCTATCTCGGTGCAGGTGGCTGTGTTGGCCCTGCCCGGGTCAATGCCTATGACCCTGTCCACTCCTTCCAGGTTTTCATGGGAGAGAGTCGTCTTCTTAGGAGACAGATCTGCTCTGGAGAAGAAGACAGAACATGCCTACCCTTCGGTCTTTATCTGGCGGTGGAACGTCCATTTCTTGCCTACCAGCCTGTCTCTCTTGGAAGTGTCGAACAGGTGGCTCTGGTCAGTCTATCTTCTTCTTTAGAGGAAGAATGAGGGAAAAGCTCTCTCCTGATAGCTCTGGTGGACACTTGGTCCAGCAGTATGTAGTTGGCCTTTAGTTTGTTTCTGGGTGGCAGGGGAAAGTTTCTTACCTGTCCTTGAGGAACCTGTAGTCTCTTGGGGTCTCCGTCTTCCTTAGAGGCCCTGGCGGTAGAAGAGCCGAATAGGGATCCTTTACGAACTGGGCGTGTTCCTCCTCCTCCTCTTGGATGCCCCAGTTGTTTCTGTAGCCTATTGACCGTCCTGTAGTAGTCCGCCGATCTGTTGTCTCCGAGATAGGCCTCCCTCTGCCTCCAGCTAAAGTTTAGTTTCAGGTTGTTCAGGAATGTCGTCTTGAACGTGACGTGGGCCCTCTCTCCCATGGAATTGCAGATTCCCTTAGGCATCCATCTCTCCGGGAGGGACGGCGGGGTTGTCCATCTTGGTTGAACCTCTGTTCCACAGCTCTTCTACGACTCTGGTCGGTCTTGTCAGTCTCTTGAATATCTGATCATACATGTTATCCTTGGAGAAATTCAGCCATCTGTCGTCGTCCTCCTCCTCCTCTCCGGATAAGAGGAGGCTTTGTAGTATCATCTCCATGAAGATAGAGGCCCTGAAAGCCATCTTGGACACCACCTCTACCCGCTTGTCTATGGAGGCTCTCACAGAGGTGTTCCCCTCCAGCAGGATGGAAGATAACTTGCATTTTACAGTCTTGAAAGACTGCTGTTCTTCTTCTCCTCCTCTCTTCCCTTTGTTGTTGGCAGGCACGGGAGTCCCTTCTGCCATCTCTGGTTTATCCATTTTCTTATCTATATTTGTACATTCATGGCGCTTTACATGAATAAACCTTACGTTGGGTGTATTGTGTGACTACCACACGCACGTATGATAGTGTTGGAACCTTTATTGTTTTGTAGAGGAGGTGAATTTGAGTATTATAGACAAATATTTATTTGATAACTTGCCAGCTAAAGGGTTAAGAGGGGTTCACGCAAAAAAAAGACAAGGGTGATGCCAAGAATGTTTATTTTTGGTTAGGTCAAAAAAAGAGATAATAAATAATAACTGCATCGTTGTAATGTAACGTAGACGTGGTAGTGGCCTCTTGGTCCCTGTTGTGTAAACAAAGGCCAAAGCCATATAACCCCCAAAAGCAAGGAGACTCTTTCGACAGTGTTCGAAGTCACTTCTGGCCCGCTAAAGGGATAATGGATACATATGGCAACACGTTGTTATCAAATTTTTATTTATCGTCCATTGAGTCGTCAAACGCCGAGTCGAGTATAAAGGATAAAGACACGTTTGACGTATTCTTGAACTTTATGATGCTTTCTCTCAACACATTCTCGTATTCTTTGGAAGACTTGAATTCTTAAGGCCAGTTCAACATGACTATGGGCACGCCCATAGTCATGGCCAAGCGAGCTACAGAGTTGCACGTTCTCACTATAACTCCATTCACTCCTCCTCTTATCGTACCAAACAGGAGCTCTATGCTGGCTCCGCTAATATTGTCTGTAGTAGAGACGGAGCCGCCGGCGTCTCTGCCTTTTTGCGATCCGTTGAGCATGAGCACTCTCTTGCTGTTTGCACCTCCCCCTATAGTGTTTAGGGCCTGCTTGACTATGAACGCGGATAAATTGAGCATCTTGCTGACGTTACACATGTTGCCAATCTTGTACGCCAATATCTTCCCGAGGAATGACATTCTAGCAGAAAGACGGGCGGCAGGGTCCTTGTTTAGGGCTGGATTGGACAAGATCTCGGACAGGTCCTGGTATAGTGATGCTTGGGGAGGTGATAATGACGGAGCATTGTACAGCGGCAAAAGAGGCTATAGTGGCATCTGTGTGCGACACGACAGATGCGTTCTCCATCCCATCGTCAAGCAACGACGGTGTCGCAACTTCAGCATTTTTGATGGGTATTATGTCGTCCATATTAATGTACGTCATGAGAGGATTGGACATGATATGCTGTCTACTGATATCTTCTAGGGCGTTCTTGTCCTTCATGAAGAGCTCTGCCGTGTTGACGTCCACTATGGACTTGTAATCCACGAATCGGCGCACGGTGAGCTCTACGTCTATCGCTCTCTTGAGGTTCTGTCTCATTTTTACGGAAGGAACGCGCATGTCTTCCTCGCTCTCTCCAAACAAAACATCCACCAGATCGTAGCAATACATGCCCTTTGTCTGCTCCTTTAGCATCTTAATCTTGATAGAAAGGCCTGTTTTCTTTACTTTGTCGAGCAAACTCTGCTTCATAGTCGTGGCTCCGACAGAGGAGGTGGCGGCAGAAGCCGTGAGGCGAATAGCGGGCTGCGATGCCACGAGCGCAGATAGTATCGGCCTCATGGCCTCAGCCGCCGCCTCCAAAAATATTGACTTTGGGCACCTAAAATATCGATTTTCAGCATGTTTTGGGCCTGTATTTTGAAAATACTCTAACACGGAGTAGGCATGTACAGTTCGCTTCTTGGACCCCAAAATATCGAATTTTCGGAAGTTTTGAGCCTGAATTTGAGATATAAAAGGGTACTGAAGATGCATGCACATATCGAATATTGGGCACCTAAAATATCGATTTTGAGCATGTTTTGGGTCTGTATCTTGAAAACATTCTAACTAGGTGTACAGATCGCTTCTAGGACCCAAAAATACCGAATTTTCGGGTGTTTTGAGCCTGAATTTGAGATATAAACGGGTACAGAAGATGCATGCATATATCGACTTTGGATACTTAAAATATCGATTTTGAACATGTTTTGGGTCTGTATCTTGAAAACATTCTAACTAGGTGTAGGCATGTACAGATCGATTCTGAGAACCAAAAATACCGAATTTTCGGGTGTTTTGAGCCTGAATTTGAGATATAAACGGGTACAGAAGATGCATGCATATATCGACTTTGGACACTTAAAATATCGATTTTCAGCATGTTTTGAGCCTATATTATGAAAACATTCTAGCACTGAGTATGCATGCACAGATCGCTTCTGGGACCCAAAAATATCGAATTTTAGGCTGTTTTGAGTTTGAGTTTGGGATATAAACGGGTGCAGAAGATGCATACACATATTGACTTTGGGCACCTAAAATATCGATTTTCAGCATGTTTTTGGCCTGTATCTGAGTTGGCATGTACAGATCACTTCTGGGACCCCAAAATATCGAATTTTCGTGTTTTGAGCCTGAATTAGAGATGTAAACGGGTACAGAAGATGCATGCACATATCGACTTTTGGGCACCTAAAAGATCGATTTTCAGTATGTTTTGGGCCTGTATTTTGAAAATACTCTAACACGGAGTAGGCATGTACAGATCGCTTCTGGGACCCCAAAATATCGAATTTTCGAGTTTTTTGTGACTGAATTTGAGATATCGACTTTGGGCACCTAAAAAATCGATTTTTAGCATGTTTTGGGACTATATTTTGAAAATATTCTAGCACTGAGTAGGCATGTACAGATTGCTTCTGGGACCCAAAAATACCGAATTTTCGGGTGTTCTGAGCCTGAATTTCAGATAAAAACGGGTACAAAAGATGCATGCACATATCGACTTTGGACACTTAAAATATCGATTTTTAGCATGTTTTGAGCCTATATTTTGAAAATTTTTTAGCAATGAGTAGGCATGTACAGATCGCTTCTGGGACCCAAAAATATCGAATTTTCGGGTGTTTTGAGGTTGAATTTGGGATATAAACGGGTGCAGAAGATGCATACACATATTGACTTTGGGCACCTAAAATATCGATTTTCAGCATGTTTTGGGCCTGTATCTGAGTAGGCATGTACAGATCGCGTCTGGGACCCCAAAATATCGATTTTTTGTGTGTTTTGAGCCTGAATTTGTGATATAAACAGGTACAGAAGATGCATGCACATATTGACTTTTGGCACCTAAATTATCGATTTTCAACATGTTTTGGCCCTGTATTTTGAAAATACTATAACACGAAGTAGGCATGTACAGCTCGCTTCTTGGACCCCAAAATATAGAATTTTTGGGTGTTTTGAGCCTGAATTTGAGATATAAACGGGTACTGAAGGTGCATGCACATATCGACTTTTGGGCACCTAAAATATCGATTTTCATCATGTTTTGGGCCTGTATTTTGAAAATACTCTAACACGGAGTAGGCATGTACAGATCGCTTCTTGGACCCCAAAATATCGAATTTTCGGGTGTTTTGAGCCTGAATTTCACATAAAAACGGGTACAGAAGATGCAAGCACATATCGACTTTGGACACTTAAAATATCGATTTTCAGCATGTTTTGAGCCTATATTTTGAAAAAATTCTAGCACTGAGTAGGCATGTACAGATCGCTTCTGGGACCCAAAAATATCGAATTTTCGGGTGTTTTGAGGTTGAATTTGGGATATAAACGGGTGCAGAAGATGCATACACATATTGACTTTAGTCACCTAAGATATCAATTTTCAGCATGTTTTGGGCCTGTATCTGAGTAGGCATGTACAGATCGCTTCTGGGACCCCAAAATATCGAATTTACGGGTGTTTTGAGCCTGAATTTGAGATATAAACGGGTACAGAAGATGCATGCACATATTGACTTTGGGCACCTAAAATATCGATTTTCTGCATGTTTTGGGCCTGTATTTTGAAAATACTCTGACACGGAGTAGGCATGCACAGAAAGCTTCTTGGACCCCAAAATATCGAATTTTCGGGTGTTTTGAGCCAGAATTTGAGATATAAACGGGTACTGAAAATACATGCACATATTGACTATTGGGCACCTAAAATATCGATTTTGAGCATGTTGTAGGTCTGTATCTTGAAAACATTCTAACTAGGTGTAGGCATGTACAGATCGCTTCTGGGACCCAAAAACACCGAATTTTCGGGTGTTTTGAGCCTGAATTTCAGATATAAACGGGTACAGAAGATGCATGCATATATCGACTTTAGACACTTAAAATATCGATTTTTAGCATGTTTTGGGCCTGTATTTTGAAAATACTATAACACGGATTAGGCATGTACAGCTCGCTTCTTGGACCCCAAAATATCGATTTTTCGGGTGTTTTGAGCCTGAATTTGAGATATAAACGGGTACTGAAGATGCATGCACTTTTGGGCACCTAAAATATCGATTTTGAGCATGTTTTGGGTCTGTATCTTGAAAACATTCTAACTAGGTGTAGGCATGTACAAATCGCTCCTGGGACCCAAAAATATCGAATTTTCGGGTGTTTTGAGGTTGAATTTGGGATATAAACGGGTGCAGAAGATGCATACACATATTGACTTTAGTCACCTAAGATATCAATTTTCAGCATGTTTTGGGCCTGTATCTGAGTAGGCATGTACAGATCGCTTCTGGGACCCCAAAATATCGAATTTTCGGGTGTTTTGAGCCTGAATTTGAGATATAAACGGGTACAGAAGATGCATGCACATATTGACTTTAGGCACCTAAAATATCGATTTTCTGCATGTTTTGGGCCTGTATTTTGAAAATACTCTAACACGGAGTAGGCATGTACAGCTCGCTTCTTGGACCCCAAAATATAGAATTTTTGGGTGTTTTGAGCCTGAATTTGAGATATAAACGGGTACTGAAGGTGCATGCACATATCGACTTTTGGGCACCTAAAATATCGATTTTCAGCATGTTTTGGGCCTGTATTTTGAAAATACTCTAACACGGAGTAGGCATGTACAGATCGCTTCTTGGACCCCAAAATATCGAATTTTCGTGTGTTTTGAGCCTGAATTTCACATAAAAACGGGTACAGAAGATGCAAGCACATATCGACTTTGGACACTTAAAATATCGATTTTCAGCATGTTTTGAGCCTATATTTTGAAAAAATTCTAGCACTGAGTAGGCATGTACAGATCGATTCTGGGACCCAAAAATATCGAATTTTCGGGTGTTTTGAGGTTGAATTTGGGATATAAACGGGTTCAGATGATGCATACACATATTGACTTTAGTCACCTAAGATATCAATTTTCAGCATGTTTTGGGCCTGTATCTGAGTAGGCATGTACAGATCGCTTCTGGGACCCCAAAATATCGAATTTACGGGTGTTTTGAGCCTGAATTTGAGATATAAACGGGTACAGAAGATTCATACACATATTGACTTTGAGCACCTAAAATATCGATTTTCTGCATGTTTTGGGCCTGTATTTTGAAAATACTCTAACACGGAGTAGACATACACAGATCGCTTATTGGACCCCAAAATATCGAATTTTCGGGTGTTTAGAGCCAGAATTTGAGATATAAACGCGTACTGAAGATGCATGCACATATCGACTATTGGGCTCCTAAAATATCGATTTTGAGCATGTTTTGGGTCTGTATCTTGAAAACATTCTAACTAGGAGTAGGCATGTACTGATCGCTTCTAGGACCCAAAAATACCGAATTTTCGGGTGTTAGGAGCCTGAATTTGAGATATAAACGGGTACAGAAGATGCATGCACATATCGACTTTAGACACTTATAATATCGATTTTTAGCATGTTTTGAGCCTATATTTTGAAAAAATTCTAGTACTGAGTAGGCATGTACAGATCGCTTCAGGGACCCAAAAATATCGAATTTTCGGGTGTTTTGAGCCTGAATTTGAGATATAAACGGGTACAGAAGATGCATACACATATTGAGTTTGGGCACCTAAAATATCGATTTTCAGCATGTTTTGGGCATGTATCTTAGTAAGCATGTACAGATCGCTTCTGGGACCCCAAAATATTGAATTGTCGGGTGTTTTGAGCCTGAATTTGAGATATAAACGGGTACAGAAGATGCATGCACATATTGACTTTGGGCACCTAAAATATCGATTTGCAGTATGTTTTGGACCTGTATTTTGAAAATACTCTAACACGGAGTAGGCATGTACAGATCGCTTCAGGGACCCAAAAACATCGAATTTTCGGGTGTTTTGAGTTTAAATTTGGGATATAAACGGGTGCAGTAGATGAATACACATATTGACTTTGGGAACCTAAAATATCGATTTTCAGTATGTTTTGGGCATGTATCTGAGTAGGCATGTACAGATTGCTTCTGGGACCCCAAAATATCGAATTATCGGGTGTTTTGAGCCTGAATTTGAGATATAAACGGGTACAGAAGATGCATGCACATATCGACTTTTGGGCACCTAAAACATCGATTTTCTGCATGTTTTGGGCCTGTATTTTGAAAATACTCTGACACGGAGTAGGCATGCACAGAAAGCTTCTTGGACCCCAAAATATCGAATTTTCGGGTGTTTTGAGCCAGAATTTGATATATAAACGGGTACTGAAAATACATGCACATATTGACTATTGGGCATCTAAAATATCGATTTTGAGCATGTTTTAGGTCTGTATCTTGAAAACATTCTAACTAGGTGTAGGCATGTACAGATCGCTTCTGGGACCCAAAAACACCGAATTTTCGGGTGTTTTGAGCCTGAATTTCAGATATAAACGGGTACAGAAGATGCATGCATATATCGACATTGGACACTTAAAATATCGATTTTGAGCATGTTTTGGGCCTGTATTTTGAAAATACTATAACACGGATTAGGCATGTACAGCTAGCTTCTTGGACCCCAAAATATCGAATTTTTGGGTGTTTTGAGCCTGAATTTGAGATATAAACGGGTACTGAAGATGCATGCACTTTTGGGCACCTAAAATATCGATTTTGAGCATGTTTTAGGTCTGTATCTTGAAAACATTCTAACTAGGTGTAGGCATGTACAAATCGCTCCTAGGACCCAAAAATATCGAATTTTCGGGTGTTTTGAGGTTGAATTTGGGATATAAACGGGTGCAGAAGATGCATACACATATTGACTTTAGTCACCTAAGATATCAATTTTCAGCATGTTTTGGGCCTGTATCTGAGTAGGCATGTACAGATCGCTTCTGGGACCCCAAAATATCGAATTTTCGGGTGTTTTGAGCCTGAATTTGAGATATAAACGGGTACAGAAGATGCATGCACATATTGACTTTAGGCACCTAAAATATCGATTTTCTGCATGTTTTGGGCCTGTATTTTGAAAATACTCTAACACGGAGTAGGCATACACAGATCGCTTATTGGACCCCAAAATATCGAATTTTAGGGTGTTTTGAGCCAGAATTTGAGATATAAACGGGTACTGAAGATGCATACACATATCGACTATTGGGCTCCTAAAATATCGATTTTGAGCATGTTTTGGGTCTGTATCTTGAAAACATTCTAACTAGGAGTAGGCATGTACTGATCGCTTCTAGGACCCAAAAATACCGAATTTTCGGGTGTTTTGAGCCTGAATTTCACATATAAACGGGTACGGAAGATGCATGCACATATCGACTTTAGACACTTAAAATATCGATTTTTAGCATGTTTTGAGCCTATATTTTGAAAAAATTCTAGTACTGAGTAGGCATGTACAGATCGCTTCTGGGACCCAAAAATATCGAATTTTCGGGTATTTTGAGGTTGAATTTGGGATATAAACGAGTACTGAAGATGCATGCACATATCGACTTTTGGGCACCTAAAAGATCGAATTTCAGTATGTTTTGGGAATGTATTTTGAAAATATTCTAGCACTGAGTAGGCATGTACAGATCGATTCTGGGACCCAAAAATATCGAATTTTCAGGTGTTTTGAGCCTGAATTAGAGATATAAACGGGTACAGAAGATGCATGTACATATTGACTTTGAGCACCTAAAATATCGATTTCCAGCATGTTTTTGGCCTGTATCTGAGTAGGCATGTACAGATCGATTATGGGACCCCAAAATATTGATTTTTCGGGTGTTTTGAGCCTGAATTTGAGATATAAACGGGTACATAAGATGCATGCACATATCGACTTTTGGGCACCTAAAAGATCGATTTTCAGTATGTTTTGGGCCTGTAATTTGAAAATATTCTAGCATTGAGTAGGCATGTACAGATCGTTTCTGGGACCCCAAAATATCAAACCTTCGGGTGTTTTGAGCCTGAATTTGAGATATAAACGGGTACAGAAGATGCATGCACATATGGACTTTGGGCATCTAAAATATCGATTTTCAGCATGTTTTGGACCTGTATTTTGAAAATACTCTAGCACTGAGCATGCATGTACAGATTGCTTCTGGGACCCCAAAATATCGAATTTTCGGGTGTTTTGAGCCTGAATTTGAGATATAAACGGGTAATGAAGATGCATGCACATATCGACTATTGGGCACCTAAAATATCGATTTTGAGCATGTTTTGCGTCTGTATCTTGAAAACATTCTAACTAGGTGTAGGCATGTACATATCGCTTCTAGGACCCAAAAATACCGAATTTTCGGGTGTTTTGAGCCTGAATTTGAGATATAAACGGGTACAGAAGATGCATGCACATATCGACTTTGGACACTTAAAATATCGATTTTTAACATGTTTTGAGCCTAAATTTTGAAAAAATTCTAGTACTGAGTAGGCATGTACAGATCGCTTCTGGGACCCAAAAATATCGAATTTTCAGGTGTTTTGAGCCTGAATTAGAGATATAAACGGGTACAGAAGATGCATGCACATATTGACTTTGGGCACCTAAAATATCGATTTTCAGCGTGTTTTGGGCCTGTATTTTGAAAATACTCTAACACGGAGTAGGCATGTACAGATCGCTTCTGGGACCCCAAAATATAGAATTTTCGGGTGTTTTGTGACTGAATTTGAGATATCGACTTTAGGCACCTAAAATATCGATTTTTAGCATGTTTTGGGCCTATCTTTTGAAAATATTCTAGCACTGAGTAGGCATGTACAGATCGCTTCTGGGACCCAAAAATACCAAATTTTTGGGTGTTTTGAGCATGAATTTCAGATATAAACGGGTACAGAAGATGCATGCACATATCGACTTTTGGGCACCTAAAATATCGATTTTGAGCATGTTTTGGGTCTGAATCTTGAAAACATTCTAACTAGGTGTAGGCATGTACAGATCGCTTCTAGGACCCAAAAATACCGAATTTTCGGGTGTTTTGAGCCTGAATTTGAGATATAAACGGGTACAGAAGTTGCATGCACATATCGACTTTGGACTCTTAAAATATCGATTTTCAGCATGTTTTGGGCCTGTATCTGAGTAGACATGTATAGATCGTTTCTGGGACCCCAAAATATCGAATTTTCAAGTGTTTTGAGTCAGAATTTGAGATATAAACGGGTACAGATGATGCATGCACATATCAACTTTTGGGCACCTAAAAGATCGATTTTCAGTATGTTTTGGGCCTGTATTTTGAAAATACTCTAACACAGAGTAGGCATGTACAGATTGCTTCCGGGACCCCAAAATATCGAATTTTTGGGTGTTTTGAGCCTGAATTTGGGATATAAACGGGTGCAGAAGATGCATTCACATATCGACTGTGGACACTTAAAATATCGATTTTTATCATGTTTTGAGCCTATATTATGAAAATATTCTAGCACTGAGTATGCATGTACAGATCGCTTCTGGGACCCAAAAATATCGAATTTTAGGGTGTTTTGAGTTTGAGTTTGGGATATAAACGGGTGCAGAAGATGCATACACATATTGACTTTGGGCACTTAAAATATCGTTTTTCAGCATGTTTTGGGCATGTAACTGAGTAGGCATGTACAGATCGCTTCTGTGACTCCAAAATATCGAATTTTCGGCTATTTTGAGCCAGAATTTGATATATAAACGGGTACAGAAGATGCATGCACATATCGACTTTTGTGTACCTAAGAGATCGATTTTCAGTATGTTTTAGGCCTGTATTTTGAAAATACTCTAACACGGAGTAGGCATGTACAGATCGCTTCTGGGACCCCAAAATATCGAATTTTCGGGTGTTTTGTGACTGAATTTGAGATATCGACTTTGGGCACATAAAATATCGATTTTTAGCATATTTTATGACTATATTTTGAAAATATTCTAGCACTGAGTAGGCATGTACAGATCGCTTCTGGGACCCAAAAATATCGAATTTTCGGGTGTTTTGAGCCTGAATTTCAGATATAAACGGGTACAGAAGATGCATGCACATATCGACTTTGGACACTTAAAATATCGATTTTTAGCATGTTTCGAGCCTATATTTTGAAAAAGTTCTAGCAATGAGTAGGCATGTACAGATCGCTTCTGGGACCCCAAAATATCGAAATTTCGGGTGTTTTGAGCCTGAATTTGAGATATAAACGGGTACAGAAGATGCATGCACATATCGACTTTTGGGTACCTAAAAGATCTATTTTCAGTATGTTTTGGGCCTGTATTTTGAAAATACTCTAACACGGAGTAGGCATGTACAGATCGCTTCAGGAACCCCAAAATATAGAATTTTCGGGTGTTTTTGTGACTGAATTTGAGATATAAACGGGTACAGAAGATGCATGCATATATCGACATTGGACACTTAAAATATCGATTTTTAGCATGTTTTGGGCCTGTATTTTGAAAATACTATAACACGGATTAGGCATATACAGCTCGCTTCTTGGACCCCAAAATATCGAATTTTTGGGTGTTTTGAGCCTGAATTTGAGATATAAACGGGTACTGAAGATGCATGCACTTTTGGGCACCTAAAATATCGATTTTGAGCATGTTTTAGGTCTGTATCTTGAAAACATTCTAACTAGGTGTAGGCATGTACAAATCGCTCCTAGGACCCAAAAATATCGAATTTTCGGGTGTTTTGAGGTTGAATTTGGGATATAAACGGGTGCAGAAGATGCATACACATATTGACTTTAGTCACCTAAGATATCAATTTTCAGCATGTTTTGGGCCTGTATCTGAGTAGGCATGTACAGATCGCTTCTGGGACCTCAAAATATCGAATTTTCGGGTGTTTTGAGTCTGAATTTGAGATATAAACGGGTACAGAAGATGCATGCACATATTGACTTTAGGCACCTAAAATATCGATTTTCTGCATGTTTTGGGCCTGTATTTTGAAAATACTCTAACACGGAGTAGGCATACACAGATCGCTTATTGGACCCCAAAATATCGAATTTTAGGGTGTTTTGAGCCAGAATTTGAGATATAAACGGGTACTGAAGATGCATGCACATATCGACTATTGGGCTCCTAAAATATCGATTTTGAGCATGTTTTGGGTCTGTATCTTGAAAACATTCTAACTAGGAGTAGGCATGTACTGATCGCTTCTAGGACCCAAAAATACCGAATTTTCGGGTGTTTGGAGCCTGAATTTCACATATAAACGGGTACGGAAGATGCATGCACATATCGACTTTAGACACTTAAAATATCGATTTTTAGCATGTTTTGAGCCTATATTTTGAAAAAATTCTAGTACTGAGTAGGCATGTACAGATCGCTTCTGGGACCCAAAAATATCGAATTTTCGGGTGTTTTGAGGTTGAATTTGGGATATAAACGAGTACTGAAGATGCATGCACATATCGACTTTTGGGCACCTAAAAGATCGATTTTCAGTATGTTTTGGGAATGTATTTTGAAAATATTCTAGCACTGAGTAGGCATGTACAGATCGATTCTGGGACCCAAAAATATCGAATTTTCAGGTGTTTTGAGCCTGAATTAGAGATATAAACGGGTACAGAAGATGCATGTACATATTGACTTTGAGCACCTAAAATATCGATTTCCAGCATGTTTTTGGCCTGTATCTGAGTAGGCATGTACAGATCGATTATGGGACCCCAAAATATTTATTTTTCGGGTGTTTTGAGCCTGAATTTGAGATATAAACGGGTACATAAGATGCATGCACATATCGACTTTTGGGCACCTAAAAGATCGATTTTCAGTATGTTTTGGGCCTGTAATTTGAAAATATTCTAGCACTGAGTAGGCATGTACAGATCGTTTCTGGGACCCCAAAATATCAAACCTTCGGGTGTTTTGAGCCTGAATTTGAGATATAAACGGGTACAGAAGATGCATGCACATATGGACTTTGGGCATCTAAAATATCGATTTTCAGCATGTTTTGGACCTGTATTTTGAAAATACTCTAGCACTGAGCATGCATGTACAGATTGCTTCTGGGACCCCAAAATATCGAATTTTCGGGTGTTTTGAGCCTGAATTTGAGATATAAACGGGTAATGAAGATGCATGCACATATCGACTATTGGGCACCTAAAATATCGATTTTGAGCATGTTTTGCGTCTGTATCTTGAAAACATTCTAACTAGGTGTAGGCATGTACATATCGCTTCTAGGACCCAAAAATACCGAATTTTCGGGTGTTTTGAGCCTGAATTTGAGATATAAACGGGTACAGAAGATGCATGCACATATCGACTTTGGACACTTAAAATATCGATTTTTAACATGTTTTGAGCCTATATTTTGAAAAAATTCTAGTACTGAGTAGGCATGTACAGATCGCTTCTGGGACCCAAAAATATCGAATTTTCCGGTGTTTTGAGCCTGAATTAGAGATATAAACGGGTACAGAAGATGCATGCACATATTGACTTTGGGCACCTAAAATATCGATTTTCAGCGTGTTTTGGGCCTGTATTTTGAAAATACTCTAACACGGAGTAGGCATGTACAGATCGCTTCTGGGACCCCAAAATATAGAATTTTCGGGTGTTTTGTGACTGAATTTGAGATATAAACGGGTACAGAAGTTGCATGCACATATCGACTTTGGACTCTTAAAATATCGATTTTCAGCATGTTTTGGGCCTGTATCTGAGTAGACATGTATAGATCGTTTCTGGGACCCCAAAATATCGAATTTTCAAGTGTTTTGAGTCAGAATTTGAGATATAAACGGGTACAGATGATGCATGCACATATCGACTTTTGGGCACCTAAAAGATCGATTTTCAGTATGTTTTGGGCCTGTATTTTGAAAATACTCTAACACAGAGTAGGCATGTACAGATTGCTTCCGGGACCCCAAAATATCGAATTTTCGGGTGTTTTGAGCCTGAATTTGGGATATAAACGGGTGCAGAAGATGCATTCACATATCGACTGTGGACACTTAAAATATCGATTTTTATCATGTTTTGAGCCTATATTATGAAAATATTCTAGCACTGAGTATGCATGTACAGATCGCTTCTGGGACCCAAAAATATCGAATTTTAGGGTGTTTTGAGTTTGAGTTTGGGATATAAACGGGTGCAGAAGATGCATACACATATTGACTTTGGGCACTTAAAATATCGTTTTTCAGCATGTTTTGGGCATGTAACTGAGTAGGCATGTACAGATCGCTTCTGTGACTCCAAAATATCGAATTTTCGGCTATTTTGAGCCAGAATTTGATATATAAACGGGTACAGAAGATGCATGCACATATCGACTTTTGTGTACCTAAGAGATCGATTTTCAGTATGTTTTAGGCCTGTATTTTGAAAATACTCTAACACGGAGTAGGCATGTACAGATCGATTCTGGGACCCCAAAATATCGAATTTTCGGGTGTTTTGTGACTGAATTTGAGATATCGACTTTGGGCACATAAAATATCGATTTTTAGCATATTTTATGACTATATTTTGAAAATATTCTAGCACTGAGTAGGCATGTACAGATCGCTTCTGGGACCCAAAAATATCGAATTTTCGGGTGTTTTGAGCCTGAATTTCAGATATAAACGGGTACAGAAGATGCATGCACATATCGACTTTGGACACTTAAAATATCGATTTTTAGCATGTTTCGAGCCTATATTTTGAAAAAGTTCTAGCAATGAGTAGGCATGTACAGATCGCTTCTGGGACCCCAAAATATCGAAATTTCGGGTGTTTTGAGCCTGAATTTGAGATATAAACGGGTACAGAAGATGCATGCACATATCGACTTTTGGGTACCTAAAAGATCTATTTTCAGTATGTTTTGGGCCTGTATTTTGAAAATACTCTAACACGGAGTAGGCATGTACAGATCGCTTCAGGAACCCCAAAATATAGAATTTTCGGGTGTTTTTGTGACTGAATTTGAGATATCGACTTTGGGCGCATAAAATTTCGATTTATAGCATATTTTTGGAATATATTTTGAAAATATTCTAGCACTGAGTAGGCATGTACAGATAGCTTGTGGGACCCAAAAATACCGAATTTTCGGGTGTTTTGAGCCTGAATTTCAGATATAAACGGGTACAGAAGATGCATTCACATATCGACTTTGGACACTAAAAATATCGATTTTTAGCATGTTTCGAGCCTATATTTTGAAAGAGTTCTAGCAATGAGTAGACATGTACAGATAGCTTCTGGGACCCCAAAATATCGAAATTTCGGGTGTTTTGAGCCTGAATTTGAGATATAAACGGGTACAGAAGATGCATGCACATATTGACTTTGAGCACCTAAAATATCGATTTTCAGCATGTTTTGGGCCTGTATTTTGAAAATACTATAACACGAAGTAGGCATATACAGATTGATTCTTGGACCCCAAAATATCGAATTTTCGGGTGTTTTGAGCCTGAATTTGAGATATAAACGGTATTGAATATAAATTCACATATCGACTTTGGGCACCTAAAATATTGATTTTTAGCATGTTTTGGGTCTGTATCTTGAAAACATTCTAACTAGAAGTATCCATGTACAGATCGATTCTAGGACCCAAAAATACCGAATTTTCGGGTGTTTTGAGCCTGAATTTGAGATATAAACGGGTAGAGAAGTTGCATGCACATATCGACTTTGGACACTTAAAATATCGAATTTTAGCATGTTTTGAGCCTATGTTATGAAAACATTCTAGTACTGAGTATGCATGTACAGATCGCTTTTGGGACCCAAAAATATCTAATTTTAGGGTGTTTTGAGTTTGAATTTGGGATATAAACGGTTGCAGATGATTCATACACATATTGACATTGGGCACCTAAAATATCGATTTTCAGCATGTTTTGGGCCTGTATCTGAGTAGGCATGTACAGATCGCTTCTAGGACCCAAAAATATCGAATTTTCAGGTGTTTTGAGCCTGAATTTGAGATATAAACGGGTACAGAAGATGCATGCACATATCGACTTTTGGGCACCTAAAAGATCGATTTTCAGTATGTTTTGGGCGTGTAAATTGAAAATACTCTATCACAAAGTAGGCATGTACAGATCGCTTCTTGGACCCCAAAATATGGAATTTTCGGGTGTTTTGAGCCTGAATTTGAGATATAAACGGGTACAGAAGATCCATGCACATATTGACTTTGGGCACCTAAAACATTGATTTTTAGCATGTTTTGGGTGTGTATCTTGAAAACATTCTAACTAGGAGTATGCATGTACAGATTGATTCTAGGACCCTAAAATACCGAATTTTCGGGTGTTTTGAGCCTGAATTTGAGATATAAACGGGTACAGAAGATGCATGAACATATCGACTTTGGACACTTAAAATATCGATTTTTAGCATGTTTTGAGCCTAGGTTATGAAAACATTCTAGTACTGAGTATGCATGTACAGATCGCTTCTGGGACCCAAAAATATCGAATTTTCGGGTGTTTTGTGCATGAATTTGAGATATCGACTTTGGGCACCTAAAATATCGATTTTTAGCATGTTTTGGGCCTATATTTTGAAAATTCTCTAACACGGAGTAGGCATGTACATATCGCTTCTTGGACCCCAAAATATCGAATTTTCGGGTGTTTTGAGCCTGAATTTGAGATATAAACGGGTACAGAAGATGCATGCACATATCGACTTTTGGGTACCTAAAAGATCGATTTTCAGTATGTTTTGGGCCTGTATTTTGAAAATACTCTAACACGGAGTAGGCATGTACAGATCGCTTCTGGGACCCCAAAATATAGAATTTTCAGGTGTTTTGAGCCTGAATTTCAGATATAAACGGGTACAGAAGATGCATGCACATATCGACTTTGGACACTTAAAATATCGATTTTTAGCATGTTTCGAGCCTATATTTTGAAAAAGTTCTAGCAATGAGTAGGCATGTACAGATCGCTTCTGGGACCCCAAAATATCGAAATTTCGGGTGTTTTGAGCCTGAATTTGAGATATAAACGTTTACAGAAGATGCATGCACATATCGACTTTTGGGTACCTAAAATATCTATTTTCAGTATGTTTTGGGCCTGTATTTTGAAAATACTCTAACACGGAGTAGGCATGTACAGATCGCTTCTGGAACCCCAAAATATAGAATTTTCGGGTGTTTTTGTGACTGAATTTGAGATATCGACTTTGGGTGCATAAAATATCGATTTCTAGCATATTTTTGGAATACATTTTGAAAATATTCTAGCACTGAGTAGGCATGTACAGATAGCTTCTGGGACCCAAAAATACCGAATTTTCGGGTGTTTTGAGTCTGAATTTCAGATATAAACGGGTACAGAAGATGCATGCACATATCGACTTTGGACACTAAAAATATCGATTTTTAGCATGTTTCGAGCCTATTTTTTGAAAGAGTTCTAGGAATGAGTAGACATGTACAGATCGCTTCTGGGACCCCAAAATATCGAAATATCGGGTGTTTTGAGCCTGAATTTGTGATATAAACGGGTACAGAAGATGCATGCACATATTGACTTTGGGCACCTAAAATATCGATTTTCAGCATGTTTTGGGCCTGTATTTTGAAAATACTATAACACGAAGTAGGCATATACAGATTGCTTCTTGGACCCCAAAATATCGAATTTTCGGGTGTTTTGAGCCTGAATTTGAGATATAAACGGGTACAGAAGATGCATGCACATATCGACTTTTGGGCACCAAAAAGATCGATTTTCAGTATGTTTTGGGCTTGTAAATTGAAAATACTCTATCACAGAGTAGGCATGTACAGATCGCTTCTTGGACCCCAAAATATCGAATTTTTGGGTGTTTTGAGCCTGAATTTGAGATAAAAAAGGGTACTGAAGATGAATGCACATATCAACTTTTGGGCACCTAAAATATCGATTTTGAGCATGTTTTGGGTCTGTATCTTGAAAACATTCTAACTAGGAACAGGCATGTACAGATCGCTTCTGGGACCCCAAAATATCGAGTTTTCGGGTGTTTTGAGCCTGAATTTGAGATATAAATGGGTACAGAAGATGCATGCACGTATCGACTTTGGACACTTAAAATATCGATTTTTAGCATGTTTTAAGCCTATATTTAGAAAAATTTCTAGCACTGAGGAGGCATGTACAGATCGCTTCTGTTACCCAAAAATATCGAATTTTCGGGTGTTTTCAGGTTGAATTTGGGATATAAACGGGTACAGAAGACGCATGCACATATCGACTTTAGGCACCTAAAATATCAATTTTCAGCATGTTTTGGGCCAGTATTTTGAAAATACTCTAACACGGAGTAGGCATGTACAGATCGCTTCTGGGACCCTAAAATATAGAATTTTCGGGTGTTTTGAGCCTGAATTTGAAATATAAACGGGTACAGAAGATGCATGCACATATCGACTTTTGACTCTTAATATATCGATTTTCAGTATGTTTTGGGCCTGTATTTTGAAAATACTGTAACACGGAGTTGGCATGTACAGATCGCTTCTGTGACCCAAAAATATCGAATTTTCGGGGGTTTTGAGGTTGAATTTGCGATATAAACGGGTGCAAAAGATGCATACACATATTGACTTTGGGAACCTAAAATATCGATTTTCAGCATGTTTTGGGCCTGCATCTGAGTACGCATGTACAGATCGCTTCTGGGACCCCAAAATATCGAATTTTCGGGTGTTTTGAGCCTGAATTTAAGATATAAACGGGTACAGAAGATGCATGCACATATCGACTTTTGGGCACCTAAAAGATCGATTTTCAGTATGTTTTGGGCCTGAAAATTGAAAATACTCTACCACAAAGTAGGCATGTACAGATCGCTTCTTGGACCCCAAAATATCGAATTTTCGGGTGTTTTGAACCTGAATTTGAGATATAAACGGGCACTGAAGATGCATACACATATCAACTTTTGGGCACCTAAAATATCGATTTTGAGCATGTTTTGAGTCTGTATCTTGAAAACATTCTAACTAGGAGGAGGCATGTACAGATCGCTTCTGGGACCCCAAAATATCGAGTTTTCGAGTGTTTTGAGCCTGAATTTGAGATATAAACGGGTACACAAGATGCATGCACATATCGACTTTACACACTTAAAATATCGATTTTTAGCATGTTTTGAGCGTATATTTTGAAAAAAATCTAGCACTGAGGAGGCATGTACAAATCGCTTCTGGGACCCAAAAATATCGAATTTTCGAGTGTTTTGAGATTGAATTTGGGATATAAACGGGTGCTGTAGAAGCATACACATATTGACTTTGGGCACCTAAAATATCGATTTTCAGCATGTTTTGGGCCTGCATCTGAGTACGCATGTACAGATCGCTTCTGGGACCCCAAAATATCGAATTTTCGGGTGTTTTGAGCCTGAATTTGAGAAATAAACGGGTACAGAAGATGCATGCACATATCGACTTTTGGGCACCTAAAAGATCGATTTTCAGTATGTTTTGGGCGTGTAAATTGAAAATACTCTATCACAAAGTAGGCATGTACAGATCGCTTCTTGGACCCCAAAATATGGAATTTTCGGGTGTTTTGAGCCTGAATTTGAGATATAAACGGGTACAGAAGATCCATGCACATATTGACTTTGGGCACCTAAAACATTGATTTTTAGCATGTTTTGGGTGTGTATCTTGAAAACATTCTAACTAGGAGTATGCATGTACAGATTGATTCTAGGACCCTAAAATACCGAATTTTCGGGTGTTTTCAGCCTGAATTTGAGATATAAACGGGTACAGAAGATGCATGAACATATCGACTTTGGACACTTAAAATATCGATTTTTAGCATGTTTTGAGCCTATGTTATGAAAACATTCTAGTACTGAGTATGCATGTACATATCGCTTCTGGGACCCAAAAATATCGAATTTTCGGGTGTTTTGTGCATGAATTTGAGATATCGACTTTGGGCACCTAAAATATCGATTTTTAGCATGTTTTGGGCCTATATTTTGAAAATTCTCTAACACGGAGTAGGCATGTACATATCGCTTCTTGGACCCCAAAATATCGAATTTTCGGGTGTTTTGAGCCTGAGTTTGAGATATAAACGGGTACAGAAGATGCATGCACATATCGACTTTTGGGTACCTAAAAGATCGATTTTCAGTATGTTTTTGGGCCTGTATTTTGAAAATACTCTAACACGGAGTAGGCATGTACAGATCGCTTCTGGGACCCCAAAATATAGAATTTTCAGGTGTTTTGAGCCTGAATTTCAGATATAAACGGGTACAGAAGATGCATGCACATATCGACTTTGGACACTTAAAATATCGATTTTTAGCATGTTTCGAGCCTATATTTTGAAAAAGTTCTAGCAATGAGTAGGCATGTACAGATCGCTTCTGGGACCCCAAAATATCTAAATTTCGGGTGTTTTGAGCCTGAATTTGAGATATAAACGGGTACAGAAGATGCATGCACATATCGACTTTTGGGTACCTAAAATATCTATTTTCAGTATGTTTTGGGCCTGTATTTTGAAAATACTCTAACACGGAGTAGGCATGTACAGATCGCTTCTGGAACCCCAAAATATAGAATTTTCGGGTGTTTTTGTGACTGAATTTGAGATATCGACTTTGGGTGCATAAAATATCGATTTCTAGCATATTTTTGGAATACATTTTGAAAATATTCTAGCACTGAGTAGGCATGTACAGATAGCTTCTGGGACCCAAAAATACCGAATTTTCGGGTGTTTTGAGTCTGAATTTCAGATATAAACGGGTACAGAAGATGCATGCACATATCGACTTTGGACACTAAAAATATCGATTTTTAGCATGTTTCGAGCCTATTTTTTGAAAGAGTTCTAGCAATGAGTAGACATGTACAGATCGCTTCTGGGACCCCAAAATATCGAAATATCGGGTGTTTTGAGCCTGAATTTGTGATATAAACGGGTACAGAAGATGCATGCACATATTGACTTTGGGCACCTAAAATATCGATTTTCAGCATGTTTTGGGCCTGTATTTTGAAAATACTATAACACGAAGTAGGCATATACAGATTGCTTCTTGGACCCCAAAATATCGAATTTTCGGGTGTTTTGAGCCTGAATTTGAGATATAAACGGGTACAGAAGATGCATGCACATATCGACTTTTGGGCACCAAAAAGATCGATTTTCAGTATGTTTTGGGCTTGTAAATTGAAAATACTCTATCACAGAGTAGGCATGTACAGATCGCTTCTTGGACCCCAAAATATCGAATTTTCGGGTGTTTTGAGCCTGAATTTGAGATAAAAAAGGGTACTGAAGATGAATGCACATATCAACTTTTGGGCACCTAAAATATCGATTTTGAGCATGTTTTGGGTCTGTATCTTGAAAACATTCTAACTAGGAACAGGCATGTACAGATCGCTTCTGGGACACCAAAATATCGAGTTTTCGGGTGTTTTGAGCCTGAATTTGAGATATAAATGGGTACAGAAGATGCATGCACGTATCGACTTTGGACACTTAAAATATCGATTTTTAGCATGTTTTAAGCCTATATTTTGAAAAATTTCTAGCACTGAGGAGGCATGTACAGATCGCTTCTGTTACCCAAAAATATCGAATTTTCGGGTGTTTTCAGGTTGAATTTGGGATATAAACGGGTACAGAAGATGCATGCACATATCGACTTTAGGCACCTAAAATATCGATTTTCAGTATGTTTTGGGCCTGTATTTTGAAAATACTGTAACACGGAGTTGGCATGTACAGATCGCTTCTGTGACCCAAAAATATCGAATTTTCATTGGTTTTGAGGTTGAATTTGCGATATAAACGGGTGCAAAAGATGCATACACATATTGACTTTGGGAACCTAAAATATCGATTTTCAGCATGTTTTGGGCCTGCATCTGAGTACGCATGTACAGATCGCTTCTGGGACCCCAAAATATCGAATTTTCGGGTGTTTTGAGCCTGAATTTAAGATATAAACGGGTACAGAAGATGCATGCACATATCGACTTTTGGGCACCTAAAAGATCGATTTTCAGTATGTTTTGGGCCTGAAAATTGAAAATACTCTACCACAAAGTAGGCATGTACAGATCGCTTCTTGGACCCCAAAATATCGAATTTTCGGGTGTTTTGAGCCTGAATTTGAGATATAAACGGGTACTGAAGATGCATGCACATATCAAATTTTGGGCACCTAAAATATCGATTTTGAGCATGTTTTGAGTCTGTATCTTGAAAACATTCTAACTAGGAGGAGGCATGTACAGATCGCTTCTGGGACCCCAAAATATCGAGTTTTCGAGTGTTTTGAGCCTGAATTTGAGATATAAACGGGTACAGAAGATGCATGCACATATCGACTTTACACACTTAAAATATCGATTTTTAGCATGTTTTGAGCGTATATTTTGAAAAAAATCTAGCACTGAGGAGGCATGTACAAATCGCTTCTGGGACCCAAAAATATCGAATTTTCGAGTGTTTTGAGATTGATTTTGGGATATAAACGGGTGCTGTAGAAGCATACACATATTGACTTTGGGCACCTAAAATATCGATTTTCAGCATGTTTTGGGCCTGTTTCTGAGTAGTCATGTACAGATCGCTTTTGGGACCCCAAAATATCGAATTTTCGAGTGTTTTGAGCCTGAATTTTAGATATAAACGGGTATAGATGATGCATTCACATATCAACTTTTGGGCACCTAAAAGATCGATTTACAGTATGTTTTGGGCCTGTATTTTGAAAATACTGTTACACGGAGTAGGCATGTACAGATCGCTTCTGGGACCCCAAAATATCGAATTTTTGGGTGTTTTGAGCCTGAATTTGAGATATAAACGGGTACAGAAGATGCATGCACATATTGACTTTGGGCACCTAAAATATTGATTTTTAGCATGTTTTGGGTCTGTATCCTGAAAACATTCTACCTAGGAGTATGCATGTACAGATCTATTCTAGTACCCAAAAATATCGAATTTTCGGGTGTTTTGAGCCTGAATTTGAGATATAAACGGGTAGAGAAGATGAATGCACATATCGAATTTGGAAACTTAAAATATCGATTTTTAGCATGTTTTGAGCCTATGTTATGAAAACATTCTAGTACTGAGTATGCATGTACAGATCGCTTTTGGGACCCAAAAATATAGAATTTTCGGGTGTTTTGAGTTAGAATTTGGGATATAAACGGTTGAAGAAGATGCATACACATATTGACTTTGGGCACCTAAAATTTCGATTTTCAGCATGTTTTGGGCCTGTATCTGATTAGGTATGTACAGATCGCTTCTGGGACCCCAAAATAACGATTTTTCAGGTGTTTTGAGCCTGAATTTGAGATATAAACGGATACAGAAGATGCATTCACATATCGACTTTTGGGCACCTAAAAGATCGATTTTCAGTATGTTTTGGGCCTGTAAATTGAAAATACTCTCACACAGAGTAGGCATGTACAGATCGCTTCTTGGACCCCAAAATATCGAATTTTCGGGATTTTTGAGCCTGAATTTGAGATATAAACGGGTACTAAAGATGCATGCACATATCAACTTTTGGGCACCTAAAATATCGATTTTGAGCATGTTTTGGGTCTGTATCTTAAAAAACATTCTAACTAGGAGGAGGCATGTACAGATCGCTTCTGCGACCCCAAAATATCGAGTTTTCGGGTGTTTTGAGGTTGAATTTGGGATATAAACGAGTACAGAAGATGCATACACATATTGACTTTGGGCACCTAAAATATCGATTTTCAACATGTTTTAGGCCTGTTTCTGAGTACGCATTAACAGATCGCTTCTGGGACCCCAAAATATCGAATTTTCGGGTGTTTTGAGCCGGAATTTGAGATATAAACGGGTACAGAAGATGCATGCACATATCGACTTTTGGGCACCTAAAATATCGATTTTCAGCATGTTTTGGGCCTGTATTTTGAAAATACTCTAACACGGAGTAGGCATGTACAAATCGCTTCTGGGACCCCAAAATATCGAATTTTCGGGAGTTTTGTGCATGAATTTGAGATATCGACTTTGGGCACCTAAAATATCGATTTTTAGCATGTTTTGGGCCTATATTTTGAAAATACTCTAACACGGAGTAGGCATGTACATATCGCTTCTTGGACCCCAAAATATCCAATTTTCGGGTGTATTGAGAATGAATTTGATATGTAAACGGGTACTGAAGATGCATGCAGATATCGTCTTTTGGGCACCTAAAATATCGATTTTGAGCATGTTTTGGGTCTGTATCTTGAAAACATTTTAACTAGGAGTAGGCATGTACAGGTCGCTTCTAGGACCCAAAAATACCGAATTTTCGGGAGTTTTGAGCCTGAATTTGAGATATAAACGGGTACAGAAGATGCATGCACATATCGACTTTGGACACTTAAAATATCGGTTTTTTGCATGTTTTGAGCCTATTCTTTGAAAACATTCTAGCACTGAGTAGGCATGAACAGATCGCTATTGGGACCCCAAAATATCGAATTTTCGGGGTTTTATATCCCAAATTCCACCTCAAAACACCCGAAAATTCGATATTTTTCGGTCCCTGAAGCGATCTGTACATGCCTACTCATTGCAAGAATGTTTTCAAAGTATAGGCCCAAAACATGCTAAAAATCGATATTTTATATCCCCAATGTCGATATCTCAAATTCAGGCTCAAAACACCCGAAAATTTCATATTTTTGGGTCCTAGAGGCGATCTGTACATGCCTACTCCTAGTTAGAATGTTTTCAAGATACAAACCCAAAACATGCTCAAAATCAATATTTTAGGTGCCCAAAAGTCGATATGTTCATGAATCTTCAGTACCCGTTTCTATGTCAAATTCAGACTTAAAACACCCGAAAACTCGATATTTTGTGGTCCAAGAAGCGATCTGTACATGCCTACTCCGTGTTAGAGTATTTTCAAAATAAAGGCCCAAAACATGCTGAAAATCAATATATTAGGTGCCCAAAGTCAACAATATGTGCATGCATCTTCTGTACCTGTTTATATATCAAATTCAGGCTCAAAACACCCGAAATTCGATATTTATAGGTCCCAGAAGCGATCTGTACATGCCTACTCAGTGCTAGAATATTTTCAAAATATAGGGCCAAAACATGCTAAAAATCGATATTTAAGGTGCCCAAAGTCGATATCTCAAATTCCGGCACAATCCACCCGAAAACTCGATATTTTGGGGTCCAAGAAGCGATCTGTACATGCCTACTCCGTGTTAGAGTATTTTCAAAATACAGGCCCAAAACATACTGAAAATCGATCTTTTAGGTGCCCAAAAGTCGATATGTGCATGCATCTTCTGTTCCCGTTTATATCTCAAATTCAGGCTCATAACACCAGAAAATTCGATATTTTAGGGTCCCAAAAGCGATCTGTACATGCCTACTCAGATACAGGCCCAAAACATGCTGAAAATCGATATTTTAGGTGCCCAAAGTCAATATGAGTATGCATCTTCTGCACCCGTTTATATCCCAAACTCAACCTCAAAACACCCGAAAATTCAATATGTTTGGGTCCCAGAAGCGATCTGTACTTGCCTACTCAGTGCTAGAATTTTTTCAAAATAAAGGCAAATACAAACTGAAAATCGATCTTTTAGGTGCCCAAAAGTCCATATGTGCATTCATCTTCTGTACCCGTTTATATCTCAAATTCAAACTCAAAACACCCGAAAATTCGGTATTTTTGGGTCCAAGAAGCAATCTGTACATGCATACTCAGTGAAAGAATATTTTCAAAATATAGGCCCAAAACATGCTAAAAATCGATATTTTAGGTGCCCAAAGTCGATATGTGCATGCATCTTCTATACCCGTTTATATCTCAAATTAAGGCTCAAAACACACGAAAATTCGGTATTTTTGGGTTCTAGAAGGAAACTGTACATGCCTATACCCAGTTAGAATGTTTTCAAGATACAGACCCAAAACATGCTCAAAATCGATATTTTAGGTACCTAAAAGTCGATATGTGCATGCATCTTCAGTACCCGTTTATATCTCAAATTTAGTTTCAAAACACCCGAAAATTCGATATTTTGGGGTCCCAGAAGCGATCTGTCCATGCCTACTCAGATACAGGCCCAAATCATGCTGAAAATCGATATTTTAGGTGCCCTAAGTCAATATGTGTATTCATCTTCTGCACCCGTTTATATCCCAAATTCAACCTCAAACTACCCGAAAATTCGATATTTTTGGGTCCCAAAAGCGATCTGTACTTGCCTACTCAGTGCTAGAATTTTTTCAAAATATAGGCACAAAACATACTGAAAATCGATCTTTTAGGTGCCCAAAAGTCGATATGTGCATGCATCTTCTGTACCCGTTTATATCTGAAATTCAGGCTCAAAACACCCGAAAATTCGGTATTTTTGGGTCCAAGAAGCGATCTGTACATGCCTACTCAGTGAAAGCATATTTTCGAAATACAGGCCCAAAACATGCGAAAATCGATATTTTAGGTGCCCAAAGTCGATATCTCAAATTCAGTCACAAAACACCCGAAAATTCTATATGTTGGGGCCACAGAAGCGATCTGTACATGCCTACTCCGTGTTAGAGTATTTTCAAAATACAGGCCCAAAACATACTGAAAATCGATCTTTTAGGTGCCCATAACTCGATATGTGCATGCATCTTCTGTACTCGTTTATATCTCAAATTCAGGCTCAAAACATCCGAAAATTCGATATTTTGGGGTCCCAGAAGCGATCTGTACATGCCTACTCAGTGCTAGAATGTTTTCAAAGTATAGGCCCAAAACATGCTAAAAATCGATATTTTATGTGCCTAAATTCGATATCTCAAATTCAGGCACAAAACACCCGAAAATTCGATATTTTGGGGACCCAGAAGCGATCTGTACATGCTTACTCCGTGTTAGAGTATTTTCAAAATACAGGCCCAAAACATACGGAAAATCATATCTTTTAGGTGCCCAAACGTCGATATGTGCATGCATCTTCTGTACCCATTTATATCTCAAATTCAGGCTCAAAACACCCGAAAATTCGATATTTTGGGGTCCCAGAAGCGATCTGTACATGCCTACTCAGATACAGGCACAAAATATGCTGAAAAACGATATTTTAAGTGCTCAAAGTCACTATGTGTATGCATATTCTGCAAACGTTTATATCCCAAATTCAACCTCAAAACACCCGAAAATTCGATATTTTTGGGTCCCAGAAGCAATTTTTACATGCCTACTCAGTGCTAGAATATTTTCAAAATATAGGCTCAAATCATGCTAATAATCGATATTTTGAGTGTCCAAAGTCGATATGTGCAGGCATCTTCTGTACCCGTTTATATCTCAAATTCAGGCTCAAAACACACGAAAATTCGGTATTTTTGGGTTCTAGAAGCAAACTGTACATGCCTTCACCTAGTTAGAATGTTTTCAAAATACAGGCCCAAAACATGCTGAAAATCGATAATTTAGGTGCCCAAAGTCAATATGTGCATGCATCTTCTGTACACGTTATATCTCAAATTTAGGCTCAAAACACCCGAAAATTCGATATTTTTGTTCCAAGAAGCGATCTGTCCATGCCTACTCAGATACAGGCCCAAAACATGCTGAAAATCGATATTTTAGGTGCCCAAAGTCAATATGTGTATTCATCTTCAGCACCCGTTTATATCCCAAATTCAACCTCAAACCACCCGAAAATTCGATATTTTTGGGTCCCAGAAGCGATCTGTACAGTGCTCGAATTTTTTCGAAATATTGGCTCAAAACATGCTAAAAATCGATATTTTAAGTGTCCAAAGTCGATATGTGCATGCATCTTCTGTACCCGTTTATATCTGAAATTCAGGATCTAAACACCCGAAAATTCGATATTTTGGGGTCCAAGAAGCAATCTGTACATGCTTACTCCGTGTTAGAGTATTTTCAAAATACAGGCCCAAAACATACTGAAAATCATATCTTTTAGGTGCCCAAAAGTCGATATGTGCATGCATCTTCTGTACCCATTTATATCTCAAACTCAGGCTCAAAACACCCGAAAATTCGATATTTTGGGGTCCAAGAAGCAATCTGTAAATGCATACTCAGTGAAAGAATATTTTCAAAATATAGGCCCAAAACATGCTAAAAATCGATATTTTAGGTGCCCAAAGTCGATATGTGCATGCATCTTCTATACCCGTTTATATCTCAAATTCAGGCTTAAAACACACGAAAATTCGGTATTTTTGGGATCTAGAAGCAAACTGTACATGCCTATACCCAGTTAGAATGTTTTCAAGATACAGACCCAAAACATGCTCAAAATCGATATTTTAGGTACCTAAAAGTCGATATGTGCATGCATCTTCATTACCCGTTTATATCTCAAATTCAGTTTCAAAACACCCGAAAATTCGATATTTTGGGGTCCCAGAAGCGATCTGTCTATGCCTACTCAGATACAGGCCCAAATCATGCTGAAAATCGATATTTTAGGTGCCCTAAGTCAATATGTGTATTCATCTTCTGCACCCGTTTATATCCCAAATTCAACCTCAAACCACCCGAAAATTCGATATTTTTGGGTCCCAAAAGCGATCTGTACTTGCCTACTCAGTGCTAGAATTATTTCAAAATATAGGCTCAAAACATACTGAAAATCGATCTTTTAGGTGCCCAAAAGTCGATATGTGCATGCATCTTCTGTACCCGTTTATATCTGAAATTCAGGCTCAAAACACCCGAAAATTCGGTATTTTTGGGTCCAAGAAGCGATCTGTACATGCCTACTCAGTGAAAGAATATTTTCAAAATATAGGCCCAAAACATGCGAAAATCGATATTTTAGGTGCCCAAAGTCGATATCTCAAATTCAGTCACAAAACACCCGAAAATTCTATATGTTGGGGCCACAGAAGCGATCTGTACATGCCTACTCCGTGTTAGAGTATTTTCAAAATACAGGCCCAAAACATACTGAAAATCGATCTTTTAGGTGCCCATAACTCGATATGTGCATGCACCTTCTGTACACGTTTATATCTCAAATTCAGGCTCAAAACATCCGAAAATTCGATATTTTGGGGTCCCAGAAGCGATCTGTACATGCCTACTCAGTGCTAGAATGTTTTCAAAGTATAGGCCCAAAACATGCTAAAAATCGATATTTTATGTGCCTAAATTCGATATCTCAAATTCAGGCACAAAACACCCGAAAATTCGATATTTTGGGGACCCAGAAGTGATCTGTACATGCTTACTCCGTGTTAGAGTATTTTCAAAATACAGGCCCAAAACATACGGAAAATCATATCTTTTAGGTGCCCAAAAGTCGATATGTGCATGCATCTTCTGTACCCATTTATATCTCAAATTCAGGCTCAAAACTCCCGAAAATTCTGTATTTTGGGGTCCCAGAAGCGATCTGTACATGCCTACTCAGATACAGGCCCAAAATATGATGAAAATCGATATTTTAAGTGCTCAAAGTCACTATGTGTATGCATATTCTGCAAACGTTTATATACCAAATTCAACCTCAAAACACCCGAAAATTCGATATTTTTAGGTCCCAGAAGCAATTTGTAAATGCCTACTCAGTGCTAGAATGTTTTCAAAATATAGGCTCAAATCATGCTAATAATCGATATTTTAAGTGTCCAAAGTCGATATGTGCAGGCATCTTCTGTACCCGCTTATATCTCAAATTCAGGCTCAAAACACACGAAAATTCGGTATTTTTGGGTTCTAGAAGCAAATTGTAGATGCTTACACCTAGTTAGAATGTTTTCAAGATACAGACCCAAAACATGCTAAAAATCGATATTTAAGGTGCCTAAAAGTCGATATGTGCATGCATCTTCAGTACCCGTTTATATCTCAAATTCAGTGTCAAAACACCCGAAAATTCGATATTTTGGGGTCCAAGAAGCAATCTGTACATGCCTACTCCGTGTTAGAGTATTTTCAAAATACAGGCCCAAAACATGCTGAAAATCGATAATTTAGGTGCCCAAAGTCAATATGTGCATGCATCTTCTGTACACGTTATATCTCAAATTTAGGCTCAAAACACCCGAAAATTCGATATTTTGGTTCCAAGAAGCAATCTGTCCATGCCTACTCAGATACAGGCCCAAAACATGCTGAAAATCGATATTTTAGGTGCCCAAAGTCAATATGTGTATTCATCTTCAGCACCCGTTTATATCCCAAATTCAACCTCAAACCACCCGAAAATTCGATATTTTTGGGTCCCAGAAGCGATCTGTACATGCCTCCTCAGTGCTCGAATTTTTTCGAAATATTGGCTCAAAACAAGCTAAAAATCGATATTTTAAGTGTCAAAAGTCGATATGTGCATGCATCTTCTGTACCCGTTTATATCTGAAATTCAGGATCTAAACACCCGAAAATTCGATATTTTGGGGTCCAAGAAGCAATCTGTACATGCTTACTCCGTGTTAGAGTATTTTCAAAATACAGGCCCAAAACATACTGAAAATCATATCTTTTAGGTGCCCAAAAGTCGATATGTGCATGCATCTTCTGTACCCATTTATATCTCAAACTCAGGCTCAAAACACCCGAAAATTCTGTATTTTGGGGTCCCAGAAGCAATCTGTACATGCCTACTCAGATACAGGCCCATAACATGCTGAAAACAGATATTTTAGGTGCTCAAAGTCAATATGTGTATGCATATTCTGCACCAGTTTATATCCCAAATTCAACCTCAAAACACCCGAAAATTCGATATTTTTGGGTCCCAGAAGCAATTTGTATATGCCTACTCAGTGCTAGAATTTTTTCAAAATATAGGCTCAAAACATGCTAAAAATCGATATTTTAAGTGTCCAAAGTCGATATGTGCTTGCAACTTCTGTACCCGTTTATATCCCAAATTCAGGCTCAAAACACCCGAAAATTCGATATTTTTGGGTCCCAGAAGCAATTTGTATATGCCTACTCAGTGCTAGAATTTTTTCAAAATATAGGCTCAAAACAAGCTAAAAATCGATATTTTAAGTGTCCAAAGTCGATATGTGCAGGAATCTTCTGTACCCGTTTATATCTCAAATTCAAGCTCAAAACACACGAAAATTCGGTATTTTTGGGTTCTAGAAGCAAACTGTACATGCCTACACCTAGTTAGAATGTTTTCAAGATACTGACCCAAAACATGCTAAAAATCAATATTTTAGGTGCCTAAAAGTCGATATGTGCATGCATCTTCAGTACCCGTTTATATCTCAAATTCAGTGTCAAAACACCCGAAAATTCGATATTTTTGGGTCCAAGAAGCAATCTGTACATGCCTACTCCGTGTTAGAGTATTTTCAAAATACAGGCCCAAAACATGCTGAAAATCGATAATTTAGGTGCCCAAAGTCAATATGTGCATGGATCTTCTGTACCCGTTATATCTCAAATTTAGGCTCAAAACATCCGAAAATTCGATATTTGGGTCCAAGAAACGATCTGTCCATGCCTACTCAGATACAGGCCCAAAACATGCTGAAAATCGATATTTTAGGTGCCCAAAGTCAATATGTGTATTCATCTTCAGCACCCGTTTATATCCCAAATTCAACCTCAAACCACCCGAAAATTCGATATTTTTGGGTCCCAGAAGCGATCTGTACATGCCTCCTCAGTGCTCGAATTTTTTCAAAATATAGGCTCAAAACATGCTAAAAATCGATATTTTAAGTGTCCAAAGTCGATATGTGCATGCATCTTCTGTACCCGTTTATATCTGAAATTCAGGCTCTAAACACCCGAAAATTCGATATTTTGGGGTCCAAGAAGCAATCTGTACATGCTTACCCCGTGTTAGAGTATTTTCAAAATACAGGCCCAAAACATACTGAAAATCATATCTTTTAGGTGCCCAAAAGTCGATATGTGCATGCATCTTCTGTACCCATTTATATCTCAAACTCAGGCTCAAAACACCCGAAAATTCTGTATTTTGGGGTCCCAGAAGCAATCTGTACATGCCTAGTCAGATACAGGCCCAAAACATGCTGAAAATCGATATTTTAGGTGCTCAAAGTCAATATGTGTATGCATATTCTGCACCAGTTTATATCCCAAATTCAACCTCAAAACACCCGAAAATTCGATATTTTTGGGTCCCAGAAGCAATTTGTACATGCCTACTCAGTGCTAGAATGTTTTCAAAATATAGGCTCAAAACATGCTAAAAATCGATATTTTAAGAGTCCAAAGTCGATATGTGCATGCATCTTCTGTACCCGTTTATATCTGAAATTCAGGCTCTAAACACCCGAAAATTCGATATTTTGGGTTCCAAGATGCAATCTGTACATGCCTACTCCGTGTTAGAGTATTTTCAAAATACAGGCCCAAAACATGCTGAAAATCGATAATTTAGGTGCCTAAAAGTCGATATGTGCATGCATCTTCAGTACCCGTTTATATCTCAAATTCAGTGTCAAAATACCCGAAAATTCGATATTTTGGGGTCCAAGAAGCAATCTGTACATGCCTACTCCGTGTTAGAGTATTTTCAAAATACAGGCCCAAAACATGATGAAAATCGATAATTTAGGTGCCCAAAGTCAATATGTGCATGCATCTTCTGTACACGTTATATCTCAAATTTAGGCTTAAAACACCCGAAAATTCGATATTTTGGGGACCAGAAGCGATCTGTACATGCCTACTCAGATACAGGCCCAAAACATGCTGAAAATCGATATTTTAGGTGCCCAAAGTCAATATGTGTATTCATCTTCAGCACCCGTTTATATCCCAAATTCAACTTCAAACCACCCGAAAATTCGATATTTGGGGGGCCCAGAAGCGATCTGTACTTGCCTACTCAGTGCTAGAATTTTTTCAAAATATAGGCACAAAATATACTGAAAATCGATCTTTTAGGTGCCCAAAAGTCAATATGTGAATGCATCTTCTGTACCCGTTTATATCTGAAATTCAGGCTCAAAACACCCGAAAATTCGGTATTTTTGGGTCCAAGAAGCGATCTGTACATGCCTCATCAGTGAAAGAATATTTTCAAAATATAGGCCCAAAACATGCGAAAATCGATATTTTAGGTGCCCAAAGTCGATATCTCAAATCCAGTCACAAAACACCCGAAAATTCTATATTTTGGGGCCCCAGAAGCGATCTGTACATGCCTACTCCGTGTTAGAGTATTTTCAAAATACAGGCCCAAAACATACTGAAAATCGATCTTTTAGGTGCCCATAACTCGATATGTGCATGCATCTTCTGTACTCGTTTATATCTCAAATTCAGGCTCAAAACACCCGAAAATTCGATATTTTGGGGTTCCAGAAGCGATCTGTACATGCCTACTCAGTGCTAGAATGTTTTCAAAGTATAGGCCCAAAACATGCTAAAAATCGATATTTTATGTGCCTAAAGTCGATATCTTAAATTCAGGCACAAAACACCCGAAAATTCGATATTTTGGGGTCCCAGAAGCGATCTGTACATGCTTACTCCGTGTTAGAGTATTTTCAAAATACAAGCCCAAAACATACTGAAAATCATATCTTTTATGTGCCCAAAAGTCGATATGTGCATGCATCTTCTGTACCCATTTATATCTCAAATTCAGGATCAAAACACCCGAAAATTCTGTATTTTGGGGTCCCAGAAGCGATCTGTACATGCCTACTCAGATACAGGCCCAAAACATGGTGAAAATCGATATTTTAGGTGCTTAAAGTCAATATGTGTATGCCTATTCTGCAGCCGTTTATATCCCAAATTCAACCTCAAAACACCCGAAAATTCGATATTTTTGGGTCCCAGAAGCAATTTGTACATGCCTATTCAGTGCTAGAATGTTTTCAATATATAGGCTCAAAACATGCTAAAAATCGATATTTTAAGTGTCCCAAGTCGATATGTGCAGGCATCTTTTGTACCTGTTCATATCTCAAATTCAGGCTCAAAACACACGAAAATTCGGTATTTTTTGGTTCTAGAAGCAAACTGTACATGCCTACACCTACTTAGAATGTTTTCAAGATACAGACCCAAAACATGCTAAAAATCGATATTTTAGGTGCCTAAAAGTCGATATGTGCATGCATCTTCAGTACCCGTTTATATCTCAAATTCAGGCTCCAAACACCAAAAAATTCGATATTTTGGGGTCCAAGAAGCGATCTGTACATGCCTACTCCTAGTTAGACTGTTTTCAAGATACAGACCCAAAAAATGCTCAAAATCGATATTTTTGGTGACCAAAAGTCAATATGTGCATGCATCTTCAGTACCCGTTTATATCTGAAATTTAGACTCAAAACACCCGAAAATTCGGTATTTTTGGGTCCAAGAAGCGATCTGTACATGCCTACTCAGTGAAATAATATTTTCAAAATATAGGCCCAAAACATGCTAAAAATCGATATTTTAGGTGCCCAAAATCGATATCTTTAATTCAGTCACAAAACACCCGAAAATTCTATATTTTGGGGTCCCAGAAGCGATCTGTACATGCCTACTCCGTGTTAGAGTATTTTCAAAATACAGGCCCAAAACATACTGAAAATCGATCTTTTTGGTGCCCAAAACTCAATATGTGCATGCATCTTCTGCACCCGTTTATATCTCAAATTCAGGCTCAAAACATCCGAAAATTCGATATTTTTGGGTCCCAGAAGCGATCTGTACATGCCTACTCCGTGTTAGAGTATTTTCAAAATACAGGCCTAAAACATGCTGAAAATCGATAATTTAGGTGCCCAAAGTCAATATGTGCATGCATCTTCTGTACCCGTTATATCTCAAATTTAGGCTCAAAACACCCGAAAATTCGATATTTTGGGGACCAGAAGCGATCTGTCCATGCCTACTCAGATACAGGCCCAAAATATGCTGAAAATCGATATTTTAGGTGCCCAAAGTCAATATGTGTATTCATCTTCAGCACCCGTTTATATCCCAAATTCAACCTCAAACCACCCGAAAATTCGATATTTTTAGGTCTCAGAAGCGATCTGTACATGCCTCCTCAGTGCTCGAATTTTTTCAAAATATGGGCTCAAAACATGCTAAAAATCGATATTTTAAGTGTCCAAAGTCGATATGTGCATGCATCTTCTGTACCCGTTTATATCTGAAATTCAGGCTCTAAACACCCGAAAATTCGATATTTTGGGGTCCCAGAAGCGATCTGTACATGCCTACTCCTAGTTAGACTGTTTTCAAGATACAGACCCAAAAAATGCTCAAAATCGATATTTTTGGTGACCAAAAGTCAATATGTGCATGCATCTTCAGTACCCGTTTATATCTGAAATTTAGGCTCAAAACACCCGAAAATTCGGTATTTTTGGGTCCAAGAAGCGATCTGTACATGCCTACTCAGTGAAATAATATTTTCAAAATATAGGCCCAAAACATGCTAAAAATCGATATTTTAGGTGCCCAAAATCGATATCTTTAATTCAGTCACAAAACACCCGAAAATTCTATATTTTGGGGTCCCAGAAACGATCTGTACATGCCTACTCCGTGTTAGAGTATTTTCAAAATACAGGCCCAAAACATACTGAAAATCGATCTTTTTGGTGCCCAAAACTCAATATGTGCATGCATCTTCTGTACTCGTTTATATCTCAAATTCAGGCTCAAAACACCCGAAAATTCGATATTTTGGGGTCCCAGAAGCGATCTGTACATGCCTACTCAGTGCTAGAATGTTTTCAAAGTATAGGCCCAAAACATGCTAAAAATCGATATTTTATGTGCCTAAAGTCGATATCTTAAATTCAGGCACAAAACACCCGAAAATTCGATATTTTGGGGTCCCAGAAGCGATCTGTACATGCTTACTCCGTGTTAGAGTATTTTCAAAATACAGGCCCAAAACATACTGAAAATCATATCTTTTATGTGCCCAAAAGTCGATAAGTGCATGCATCTTCTGTACCCATTTATATCACATATTCAGGCTTAAAACACCCGAAAACTCTGTATATTGGGGTCGCAGAAGCGATCTGTACATGCCTACTCAGATACAGGCCCAAAACATGCTGAAAATCGATATTTTAGGTGACCAAAGGCAATATGTGTATGCATATTCTGCACCCGTTTATATCCCAAATTCAACCTCAAAACACCCGAAAATTCGATATTTTTGGGTCCCTGAAGCGATTTGTACATGCCTACTCAGTGCTAGAATTTTTTCAAAATATAGGCTCAAAACATGCTAAAAATCGATATTTTAAGTGTCCAAAGTCGATATGTGCATGCATCTTCTGTACCCGGTTATATCTCAAATTCAGGCTCAAAACACCCGAAAATTCGGTATTTTTGGGTTCTAGAAGCAAACTGTACAGGCCTACACCTAGTTAGAATGTTTTCAAGATATAGACCCAAAACATGCTCAAAATCGATATTTTAGGTGCTTAAAAGTCGATATGTGCATGCATCTTTAGTACCCGTTTATATCTCAAATTCAGGCTCAAAACATCCGAAAATTCGATATTTTGGGGTCCCAGAAGCGATCTGTACATGCCTACTCAGTGCTAGAATGTTTTCATAGTATAGGCCCAAAACATGCTAATAATCGATATTTTATGTGCCTAAAGTCGATATCTCAAATTCAGGCACAAAACACCCGAAAATTCGATATTTTGGGGTCCCAGAAGCGATCTGTACATGCTTACTCCGTGTTAGAGTATTTTCAAAATACAGGCCCAAAACATACTTAAAATCATATCTTTTAGGTGCCCAAAAGTCGATATGTGCATGCATCTTCTGTACCCATTTATATCTCAAATTCAGGATCAAAACACCCGAAAATTCTGTATTTTGGGGTCCCAGAAGCGATCTGTACATGCCTACCCAGAAGATACAGGCCCAAAACATGGTGAAAATCGATAATTTAGGTGCTTAAAGTCAATATGTGTATGCCTATTCTGCACCCGTTTATATCCCAAATTCAACCTCAAAACACCCGAAAATTCGATACTTTTGGGTCCCAGAAGCAATTTGTACATGCCTACTCAATGCTAGAATGTTTTCAATATATAGGCTCAAAACATGCTAAAAATCGATATTTTAAGTGTCCAAAGTCGATATGTGCAGTCATCTTCTGTACCTGTTTATATCTCAAATTCAGTGTCAAAACACCCGAAAATTCGATATTTTGGGGTCCAAGAAGCAATCTGTACATGCCTACTCCGTGTTAGAGTATTTTCAAAATACAGGCCTAAAACATGCTGAAAATCGATAATTTAGGTGCCCAAAGTCAATATGTGCATGCATCTTCTGTACCCGTTATATCTCAAATTTAGGCTCAAAACACCCGAAAATTCGATATTTTGGGGACCAGAAGCGATCTGTCCATGCCTACTCAGATACAGGCCCAAAATATGCTGAAAATCGATTTTTTAGGTGCCCAAAGTCAATATGTGTATTCATCTTCAGCACCCGTTTATATCCCAAATTCAACCTCAAACCACCCGAAAATTCGATATTTTTAGGTCTCAGAAGCGATCTGTACATGCCTACTCAGTGCTAGAATGTTTTCAAAATATGGGCTCAAAACATGCTAAAAATCGATATTTTAAGTGTCCAAAGTCGATATGTGCATGCATCTTCTGTACCCATTTATATCTGAAATTTAGGCTCAAAACACCCGAAAATTCGGTATTTTTGGGTCCAAGAAGCGATCTGTACATGCCTACTCAGTGAAATAATATTTTCAAAATATAGGCCCAAAACATGCTAAAAATCGATATTTTAGGTGCCCAAAATCGATATCTTTAATTCAGTCACAAAACACCCGAAAATTCTATATTTTAGGGTCCCAGAAGCGATCTGTACATGCCTACTCCGTGTTAGAGTATTTTCAAAATACAGGCCCAAAACATACTGAAAATCGATCTTTTTGGTGCCCAAAACTCAATATGTGCATGCATCTTCTGTACCCGTTTATATCTCAAATTCAGGCTCAAAGCATCCGAAAATTCGATATTTTGGGGTCCCAGAAGCGATCTGTATATGCCTACTCAGTGCTAGAATGTTTTCAAAGTATATGCCCAAAACATGCTAAAAATCGATATTTTATGTGCCCATGGTCGATATCTCAAATTCAGGCACAAAACACCCGAAAATTTGATATTTTGGGGTCCCAGAAGCGATCTTTACATGCCTACTCTGTGTTAGAGTATTTTAAAAATACAGGCCCAAAACATACTGAAAATCATTTCTTTTAGGAGCCCAAAAGTCGATAAGTGCATGCATCTTCTGTACCCATTTATATCACATATTCAGGCTTAAAACACCCGAAAACTCTGTACTTTGGGGTCGCAGAAGCGATCTGTACATGCCTACTCAGATACAGGCCCAAAACATGCTGAAAATCGATATTTTAGGTGACCAAAAGCAATATGTGTATGCATATTCTGCACCCGTTTATATCCCAAATTCAACCTCAAAAACACCCGAAAATTCGATATTTTTGGGTCCCTGAAGCGATTTGTACATGCCTACTCAGTGCTAGAATTTTTTCAAAATATAGGCTCAAAACATGCTAAAAATCGATATTTTAAGTGTCCAAAGTCGATATGTGCATGCATCTTCTGTACCCGGTTATATCGCAAATTCTGGCTCAAAACACACGAAAATTCGGTATTTTTGGGTTCTAGAAGCAAACTGTACAAGCCTACACCTAGTTAGAATGTTTTCAAGATACAGACCCAAAACATGCTCAAAATCGATATTTTAGGTGCTTAAAAGTCGATATGTGCATGCATCTTCAGTACCCGTTTATATCTCAAATTCAGTGTCAAAACACCTGAAAATTCGATATTTTGGGGTCCAAGAAGCAATCTGTACATGCCTACTCCGTGTTAGAGTATTTTCATAATACAGGACCAAAACATGCTGAAAATCGATAATTTAGGTGCCCAAAGTCAATATGTGCATGCATCTTCTGTACCCATTTATATCTCCAATTCAGGCTCAAAACACCCGAAAATTCAATATTTTGGGGTCCCAGAAGCGATCTGTCCATGCCTACTCAGATACAGGCCCAAATCATGCTGAAAATCGATATTTTAGGTGCCCTAAGTCAATATGTGTATTCATCTTCTGCACCCGTTTATATCCCAAATTCAACCTCAAATCACCCGAAAATTCGATGTTTTAGGGTTCCAGAAGCGATCTGTACTTGCCTACTCAGTGCTAGTATTTTTTCAAAATATAGGCACAAAACATACTGAAAATCGAACTTTTAGGTGCTCAAAAGTCGATATGTGCATGCATCTTCTGTACCCGTTTATATCTGAAATTCAGGCTCAAAACACCCGAAAATTCGGTATTTTTGGGTCCAAGAAGCGATCTGTACATGCCTACTCAGTGAAAGAATATTTTCAAAATATAGGCCCAAAACATGCGAAAATCGATATTTTAGGTGCCCAAAGTCGATATCTCAAATTCAGCCGTAAAACACCCGAAAATTCTATATTTTGGGGTCCCAGAAGCGATCTGTACATGCCTACTCCGTGTTAGAGTATTTTCAAATTACAGGCCCACAACATACTGAAAATCGATCTTTTAGGTGCCCATAACTCGATATGTGCATGCATCTTCTGTACTCGTTTATATCTTAAATTCAGGCTCAAAACATCCGAAAATTCGATATTTTGGGGTCCCAGAAGCAATCTGTACATGTCTACTCAGTGCTAGAATGTTTTCAAAGTATAGGCCCAAAACATGCTAAAAATCGATATTTTATGTGCCCAAAGTCGATATCTCAAATTCAGGCACAAAACACCCGAAAATTCGATATTTTGGGGTCCCAGAAGCGATCTGTACATGCCTACTCCGTGTTTGAGTATTTTCAACATACAGGCCCAAAACATATTGAAAATCATATCTTTTAGGAGCCCAAAAGTCGATATGTGCATGCATCTTCTATACCCATTTATATCACAAATTCAGGCTCAAAACACCCGAAAATTCTGTATTTTGGGGTCCCAGAAGCGATCTGTACATGCCTACTCAGATACAGGCCCAAAACATGCTGAAAATCGATATTTTAGGTGCCCAAAGTCAATATGTGTATGCATATTCTGCACCCGTTTATATCCCAAATTCAACCTCAAAACACCCGAAAATTCGATATTTTTGGGTCCCAGAAGTAATTTGTACATGCCTACTCAGTGCTAGAATTTTTTCAAAATATAGGCTCAAAACATGCTAAAAATCGATATTTTAAGTGTCCAAAGTCGATATGTGCATGCATCTTCTGTACCCGTTTATATCTGAAATTCAGGCTCTAAACACCCGAAAATTCTGTATTTTGGGGTCCCAGAAGCGATCTGTACATGCCTACTCAGATACAGGCCCAAAACATGCTGCAAATTGATATTTTAGGTGCCCAAAGTCAATATGTGTATGCATCTTCTGCACCCGTTTATATCCCAAATTCAACCTCAAAACACCCGAAAATTCGATATTTTTGGGTCCCAGAAGCGATTTGTACATGCCTACTCAGTGCTCGAATTTTTTTCAAAATATAGGCTCAAAACATGCTAAAAATCGATATTTTAAGTGTCCAAAGTCGATATGTGCATGCATCTTCTGTACCCGTTTATATCTGAAATTCAGGCTCTAAACACCCGAAAATTCGATATTTTGGGGTCCCAGAAGCGATCTGTACAAGCCTACTCCTAGTTAGAATGTTTTCAAGATACAGACCCAAAACATGCTCAAAATCGATATTTTTGGTGACCAAAAGTCAATATGTGCATGCATCTTCAGTACCCGTTTATATCTGAAATTCAGGCTCAAAACACCCGAAAATTCGGTATTTTTGGGTCCAAGAAGCGATCTGTACATGCCTACTCAGTGAAAGAATATTTTCAAAATATAGGCCCAAAACATGCTAAAAATCGATATTTTAGGTGCCCAAAATCGATATCTTTAATTCAGTCACAAAACACCCGAAAATTCTATATTATGGGGTCCCAGAAGCGATCTGTACATGCCTACTCCGTGTTAGAGTATTTTCAAAATACAGGCCCAAAACATACTGAAAATCGATCTTTTTGGTGCCCAAAACTCAATATGTGCATTCATCTTCCGTACCCGTTTATATCTCAAATTCAGGCTCAAAACATCCGAAAATTCGATATTTTGGGGTCCCAGAAGCGATCTGTATATGCCTACTCAGTGCTAGAATGTTTTCAAAGAATAGGCCCAAAACATGCTAAAAATCGATATTTTATGTGCCCAAAGTCGATATATCAAATTCAGTCACAAAACACCCGAAAATTCTATATTTTGGGGTCCCAGAAGCGATCTGTACATGCCTACTCAGTGCTAGAATGTTTTCAAAATATAGGCTCAAAACATGCTAAAAATCGTTATTTTAAGTGTCCAAAGTCAATATGTGCATGCATCTTCTGTACCCGTTTATATCTCAAATTCAGGCTCAAAACAAACGAAAATTCGTTATTTTTGGGTTCTAGAAGCATACTGTACATGCCTACACCTAGTTAGAATGTTTTCAAGAAACAGACCCAAAACATGCTCAAAATCGATATTTTAGGTGCCTAAAAGTCGATATGTGCATGCATCTTCAGTACCCGTTTATATCTCAAATTCAGTGTCAAAACACCCGAAAATTCGATATTTTGGGGTCCAAGAAGCAATCTGTACATGCCTACTCCGTGTTAGAGTATTTTCATAATACTGGCCCAAAACATGCTGAAAATCGATAATTTAGGTGCCCAAAGTCAATATGTGCATGCATCTTCTGTACCCATTTATATCTCCAATTCAGGCTCAAAACACCCGAAAACTCGATATTTTGGGGTCCCAGAAGCGATCTGTCCATGCCTACTCAGATACAGGCCCAAATCATGCTGAAAATCGATATTTTAGGTGCCCTAAGTCAATATGTGTATTCATCTTCTGCACCCGTTTATATCCCAAATTCAACCTCAAATCACCCGAAAATTCGATGTTTTTGGGTTCCAGAAGCGATCTGTACTTGCCTACTCAGTGCTAGAATTTTTTCAAAATATAGGCACAAAACATACTGAAAATCGAACTTTTAGGTGCCCAAAAGTCGATATGTGCATGCATCTTCTGTACCCGTTTATATCTGAAATTCAGGCTCAAAACACCCGAAAATTCGGTATTTTTGGATCCAAGAAGCGATCTGTACATGCCTATTCAGTGAAAGAATATTTTCAAAATATAGGCCCAAAACATGCGAAAATCGATATTTTAGGTGCCCAAAGTCGATATCTCAAATTCAGTCACAAAACACCCGAAAATTCTATATTTTGGGGTCCCAGAAGCGATCTGTACATGCCTACTCCGTGTTTGAGTATTTTCAACATACAGGCCCAAAACATACTGAAAGTCATATCTTTTAGGAGCCCAAAAGTCGATATGTGCATGCATCTTCTGTACCCATTTATAGCACAAATTCAGGCTCAAAACACCCGAAAATTCTGTATTTTGGGGTCCCAGAAGCGATCTGTACATGCCTACTCAGATACAGGCCCAAAACATGCTGAAAATCGATATTTTAGGTGCCCAAAGTCAATATGTGTATGCATATTCTGCACCCGTTTATATCCCAAATTCAACCTCAAAACACCCGAAAATTCGATATTTTTGGGTCCCAGAAGCAATTTGTACATGCCTACTCAGTGCTCGAATTTTTTTTTTTTAAATATAGGCTCAAAACATGCTAAAAATCGATATTTTAAGTGTCCAAAGTCGATATGTGCATGCATCTTCTGTACCCGTTTATATCTGAAATTCAGGCTCAAAACACCCGAAAATTCCGTATTTTTGGGTCCAAGAAGCGATCTGTACATGCCTACTCAGTGAAAGAATATTTTCAAAATATAGGCCCAAAACATGCTAAAAATCGATATTTTAGGTGCCCAAAATCGATATCTTTAATTCAGTCACAAAACACCCGAAAATTCTATATTATGGGGTCCCAGAAGCGATCTGTACTTGCCTACTCCGTGTTAGAGTATTTTCAAAATACAGGCCCAAAACATACTGAAAATCGATCTTTTTGGTTCCCAAAACTCAATATGTGCATTCATCTTCTGTACTCGTTTATATCTCAAATTCAGGCTCAAAACATCCGAAAATTCGATATTTTGGGGTCCCAGAAGCGATCTGTATATGCCTACTCAGTGCTAGAATGTTTTCAAAGAATAGGCCGAAACATGCTAAAAATCGATATTTTATGTGCCCAAAGTCGATATCTCAAATTCAGGCACAAAACACCCGAAAATTTGATATTTTGGGGTCCCAGAAGCGATCTGTACATGCCTACTCCGTGTTAGAGTATTTTCAAAATACAGGCCCAAAACATACTGAAAATCATATCTTTTAGGTGCCCAAAAGTCGATATGTGCATGCATCTTCTGTACCCATTTATATCCTAAATTCAGGCTCAAAACACCCGAAAATTATGTATTTTGGGATCCCAGAAGCGATCTGTACATGCGTACTCAGATACAGGCCCAAAACATGCTGCAAATTGATATTTTAGGTGCCCAAAGTCAATATGTGTATGCATCTTCTGCACCCGTTTATATCCCAAATTCAACCTCAAAACACCCGAAAATTCGGTATTTTTGGGTTCTAGAAGCAAACTGTACATGCCTACACCTAGTTAGAATGTTTTCAAGATACAGACCCAAAACATGCTCAAAATCGATATATTAGGTGCTTAAAAGTCGATATGTGCATTTATCTTCAGTACCCGTTTATATCTCAAATTCAGTGTCAAAACACCCGAAAATTTGATATTTTGGGGTCCAAGTAGCAATCTGTACATGCCTACTCCGTGTTAGAGTATTTTTATAATACAGGCCCAAAACATGCTGAAAATCGATAATTTAGGTGCCCAAAGTCAATATGTGCATGCATCTTCTGTACCCATTTATATCTCCAATTCAGGCTCAAAACACCCGAAAATTCGATATTTTGGGGTCCCAGAAGCGATCTGTCCATGCCTACTCAGATACAGGCCCAAATCATGCTGAAAATCGATATTTTAAGTGCCCTAAGTCAATATGTGTATTCATCTTCTGCACCCGTTTATATCCCAAATTCAACCTCAAATCACCCGAAAATTCGATGTTTTTGGGTTCCAGAAGCGATCTGTACTTGCCTACTCAGTGCTAGAATTTTTTCAAAATATAGGAACAAAACATACTGAAAATCGAACTTTTAGGTGCCCTAAAGTCGATAAGTGCATGCATCTTCTGCACCCGTTTATATTTGAAATTCAGGCTCAAAACACCCGAAAATTCTGTATTTTGGGGTCCCAGAAGCGATCTGTACATGCCTACTCAGATACAGGCCCAAAACATGCTGAAAATCGATATTTTAGGTGCCCAAAGTCAATATGTGTATGCATATTCTGCACCCGTTTATATCCCAAATTCAACCTCAAAACACCCGAAAATTCGATATTTTTTGGTCCCTGAAGCAATTTGTACATGCCTACTCAGTGCTCGAATTTTTTCAAAATATAGGCTCAAAACATGCTAAAAATCGATATTTTAAGTGTCCAAAGTCGATATGTGCATGCATCTTCTGTACCCGTTTATATCTGAAATTCAGGCTCTAAACACCCGAAAATTCGATATTTTGGGGTCCCAGAAGCGATCTGTACATGCCTACTCCGTGTTAGAGTATTTTCAAAATACAGGCCCAAAACATACTGAAAATCATATCTTTTAGGTGCCCAAAAGTCAATATGTGTATTCATCTTCTGCACCCGTTTATATCCCAAATTCAACCTCAAAACACCCGAAAATTCGATATTTTTGGGTCCCAGAAGCGATCTGTACTTGCCTACTCAGTGCTAGAATTTTTTCAAAATATAGGCACAAAACATACTGAAAATCGATCTTTTAGGTGCCCAAAAGTCGATATGTGCATGCATCTTCTGTACCCGTTTATATCTGAAATTCAAGCTCAACACACCCGAAAATTCGGTATTTTTGGGTCCAAGAAGCGATCTGTACATGCCCACTCAGTGAAAGAATATTTTCAAAATATAGGCCCAAAACATGCGAAAATCGATATTTTAGGTGCCCAAAGTCGATATATCAAATTCAGTCACAAAACACCCGAAAATTCTATATTTTGGGGTCCCAGAAGCGATCTGTACATGCCTACTCAGTGCTAGAATGTTTTCAAAATATAGGCTCAAAACATGCTAAAAATCGTTATTTTAAGTGTCCAAAGTCAATATGTGCATGCATCTTCTGTACCCGTTTATATCTCAAATTCAGGCTCAAAACAAACGAAAATTCGTTATTTTTGGGTTCTAGAAGCATACTGTACATGCCTACACCTAGTTAGAATGTTTTCAAGAAACAGACCCAAAACATGCTCAAAATCGATATTTTAGGTGCCTAAAAGTCGATATGTGCATGCATCTTCAGTACCCGTTTATATCTCAAATTCAGTGTCAAAACACCCGAAAATTCGATATTTTGGGGTCCAAGAAGCAATCTGTACATGCCTACTCCGTGTTAGAGTATTTTCATAATACTGGCCCAAAACATGCTGAAAATCGATAATTTAGGTGCCCAAAGTCAATATGTGCATGCATCTTCTGTACCCATTTATATCTCCAATTCAGGCTCAAAACACCCGAAAACTCGATATTTTGGGGTCCCAGAAGCGATCTGTCCATGCCTACTCAGATACAGGCCCAAATCATGCTGAAAATCGATATTTTAGGTGCCCTAAGTCAATATGTGTATTCATCTTCTGCACCCGTTTATATCCCAAATTCAACCTCAAATCACACGAAAATTCGATGTTTTTGGGTTCCAGAAGCGATCTGTACTTGCCTACTCAGTGCTAGAATTTTTTCAAAATATAGGCACAAAACATACTGAAAATCGAACTTTTAGGTGCCCAAAAGTCGATATGTGCATGCATCTTCTGTACCCGTTTATATCTGAAATTCAGGCTCAAAACACCCGAAAATTCGGTATTTTTGGATCCAAGAAGCGATCTGTACATGCCTATTCAGTGAAAGAATATTTTCAAAATATAGGCCCAAAACATGCGAAAATCGATATTTTAGGTGCCCAAAGTCGATATCTCAAATTCAGTCACAAAACACCCGAAAATTCTATATTTTGGGGTCCCAGAAGCGATCTGTACATGCCTACTCCGTGTTTGAGTATTTTCAACATACAGGCCCAAAACATTCTGAAAGTCATATCTTTTAGGAGCCCAAAAGTCGATATGTGCATGCATCTTCTGTACCCATTTATAGCACAAATTCAGGCTCAAAACACCCGAAAATTCTGTATTTTGGGGTCCCAGAAGCGATCTGTACATGCCTACTCAGATACAGGCCCAAAACATGCTGAAAATCGATATTTTAGGTGCCCAAAGTCAATATGTGTATGCATATTCTGCACCCGTTTATATCCCAAATTGAACCTCAAAACACCCGAAAATTCGATATTTTTGGGTCCCAGAAGCAATTTGTACATGCCTACTCAGTGCTCGAATTTTTTTTTTTTAAATATAGGCTCAAAACATGCTAAAAATCGATATTTTAAGTGTCCAAAGTCGATATGTGCATGCATCTTCTGTACCCGTTTATATCTGAAATTCAGGCTCAAAACACCCGAAAATTCCGTATTTTTGGGTCCAAGAAGCGATCTGTACATGCCTACTCAGTGAAAGAATATTTTCAAAATATAGGCCCAAAACATGCTAAAAATCGATATTTTAGGTGCCCAAAATCGATATCTTTAATTCAGTCACAAAACACCCGAAAATTCTATATTATGGGGTCCCAGAAGCGATCTGTACTTGCCTACTCCGTGTTAGAGTATTTTCAAAATACAGGCCCAAAACATACTGAAAATCGATCTTTTTGGTTCCCAAAACTCAATATGTGCATTCATCTTCTGTACTCTTTTATATCTCAAATTCAGGCTCAAAACATCCGAAAATTCGATATTTTGGGGTCCCAGAAGCGATCTGTATATGCCTACTCAGTGCTAGAATGTTTTCAAAGAATAGGCCGAAACATGCTAAAAATCGATATTTTATGTGCCCAAAGTCGATATCTCAAATTCAGGCACAAAACACCCGAAAATTTGATATTTTGGGGTCCCAGAAGCGATCTGTACATGCCTACTCCGTGTTAGAGTATTTTCAAAATACAGGCCCAAAACATACTGAAAATCATATCTTTTAGGTGCCCAAAAGTCGATATGTGCATGCATCTTCTGTACCCATTTATATCCTAAATTCAGGCTCAAAACACCCGAAAATTATGTATTTTGGGATCCCAGAAGCGATCTGTACATGCGTACTCAGATACAGGCCCAAAACATGCTGCAAATTGATATTTTAGGTGCCCAAAGTCAATATGTGTATGCATCTTCTGCACCCGTTTATATCCCAAATTCAACCTCAAAACACCCGAAAATTCGGTATTTTTGGGTTCTAGAAGCAAACTGTACATGCCTACACCTAGTTAGAATGTTTTCAAGATACAGACCCAAAACATGCTCAAAATCGATATATTAGGTGCTTAAAAGTCGATATGTGCATGTATCTTCAGTACCCGTTTATATCTCAAATTCAGTGTCAAAACACCCGAAAATTTGATATTTTGGGGTCCAAGTAGCAATCTGTACATGCCTACTCCGTGTTAGAGTATTTTTATAATACAGGCCCAAAACATGCTGAAAATCGATAATTTAGGTGCCCAAAGTCAATATGTGCATGCATCTTCTGTACCCATTTATATCTCCAATTCAGGCTCAAAACACCCGAAAATTCGATATTTTGGGGTCCCAGAAGCGATCTGTCCATGCCTACTCAGATACAGGCCCAAATCATGCTGAAAATCGATATTTTAAGTGCCCTAAGTCAATATGTGTATTCATCTTCTGCACCCGTTTATATCCCAAATTCAACCTCAAATCACCCGAAAATTCGATGTTTTTGGGTTCCAGAAGCGATCTGTACTTGCCTACTCAGTGCTAGAATTTTTTCAAAATATAGGAACAAAACATACTGAAAATCGAACTTTTAGGTGCCCTAAAGTCGATAAGTGCATGCATCTTCTGCACCCGTTTATATCTGAAATTCAGGCTCAAAACACCCGAAAATTCGGTATTTTTGGGTCCAAGAAGCGATCTGTACATGCCTATTTAGTGAAAGAATATTTTCAAACTATAGGCCCAAAACATGCGAAAATCGATATTTTAGGTGCCCAAAGTCGATATCTCAAATTCAAGAACAAAACACCCGAAAATTCTATATTTTGGGGTCCCAGAAGCGATCTGTACATGCCTACTCCGTGTTAGAGTATTTTCAAAATACAGTCCCAAAACATACTGAAAATCTATCTTTTAGGTGCCCATAACTCGATATGTGCATGCATCTTCTGTACTCGTTTATATCTTAAATTCAGACTCAAAACATCCGAAAATTCGATATTTTGGGGTCCCACAAGCAATCTGTACATGCCTACTCAGTGCTAGAATGTTTTCAAAGTATAGGCCCAAAACATGCTAAAAATCGATATTTTATGTGCCCAAAGTCTATATTTCAAATTCAGGCACAAAACACCCGAAAATTCAATATTTTGGGGTCCCAGAAGCGATCTGTACATGCCTACTCCGTGTTTGAGTATTTTCAACATACAGGCCCAAAACATACTGAAAATCATATCTTTTAGGAGCCCAAAAGTCGATATGTGCATGCATCTTCTGTACCCATTTATATCCTAAATTCAGGCTCAAAACACCCGAAAATTCTGTATTTTGGGGTCCCAGAAGCGATCTGTACATGCCTACTCAGATACAGGCCCAAAACATGCTGAAAATCGATATTTTAGGTGCCCAAAGTCAATATGTGTATGCATATTCTGCACCCGTTTATATCCCAAATTCAACCTCAAAACACCCGAAAATTCGATATATTTTGGTCCCTGAAGCAATTTGTACATGCCTACTCAGTGCTCGAATTTTTTCAAAATATAGGCTCAAAACATGCTAAAAATCGATATTTTAAGTGTCCAAAGTCGATATGTGCATGCATCTTCTGTACCCGTTTATATCTGAAATTCAGGCTCTAAACACCCGAAAATTCGATATTTTGGGGTCCCAGAAGCGATCTGTACATGCCTATTCCTAGTTAGAATGTTTTCAAGATACAGACCCAAAACATGCTCAAAATCGATATTTTTGGTGACCAAAAGTCAATATGTGCATGCATCTTCAGTACCCGTTTATATCTGAAATTCAGGCTCAAAACACCCGAAAATTCGGTATTTTTGGGTCCAAGAAGCGATCTGTACATGCCTATTCAGTGAAAGAATATTTTCAAAATATAGGCCCAAAACATGCGAAAATCGATATTTTAGGTGCCCAAAGTCGATATCTCAAATTCAGTCACAAAACACCCGAAAATTCTATATTTTGGGGTCCCAGAAGCGATCTGTACATGCCTACTCCGTGTTTGAGTATTTTCAACATACAGGCCCAAAACATACTGAAAATCATATCTTTTAGGAGCCCAAAAGTCGATATGTGCATGCATCTTCTGTACCCATTTATATCACAAATTCAGGCTCAAAACACCCGAAAATTCTGTATTTTGGGGTCCCAGAAGCGACCTGTACATGCCTACTCAGATACAGGCCCAAAACATGCTGAAAATCGATATTTTAGGTGCCCAAAGTCAATATGTGTATGCATATTCTGCACCCGTTTATATCCCAAATTCAACCTCAAAACACCCGAAAATTCGATATTTTTTGGTCCCTGAAGCAATTTGTACATGCCTACTCAGTGCTCGAATTTTCTCAAAATATAGGCTCAAAACATGCTAAAAATCGATATTTTAAGTGTCCAAAGTCAATATGTGCATGCATCTTCTGTACCCGTTTATATCTCAAATTCAGGCTCTAAACACCCGAAAATTCGATATTTTGGGGTCCCAGAAGCGATCTGTACATGCCTACTACTAGTTAGAATGTTTTCAAGATACAGACCCAAAACATGCTCAAAATCGATATTTTTGGTGACCAAAAGTCAATATGTGCATGCATCTTCAGTACCCGTTTATATCTGAAATTCAGGCTCAAAACACCCGAAAATTCGGTATTTTTGGGTCCAAGAAGCGATCTGTACATGCCTACTCAGTGAAAGAATATTTTCAAAATATAGGCCCAAAACATACTGAAAATCGATCTTTTAGGTGCCCAAAAGTCGATATCTCAAATACAGTCACAAAACACCCGAAAATTCTATATTTTGGGGTCCCAGAAGCGATCTGTACATGCCTACTCCGTGTTAGAGTATTTTCAAAATACAGGCCCAAAACATACTGAAAATCGATCTTTTAGGTGCCCATAACTCGATATGTGCATGCATCTTCTGTACTCGTTTATATCTCAAATTCAGGCTCAAAACATCCGAAAATTCGATATTTTGGGGTCCCAGAAGCGATCTGTACATGCCTACTCAGTGCTAGTATGTTTTCAAAGTATAGGCCCAAAACATGCTAAAAATCGATAATTTATGTGCCCAAAGACGATATCTCAAATTCAGGCACAAAACACCCGAAAATTCGATATTTTTGGGTCCCAGAAGCGATCTGTACATGCCTACTCCGTGTTAGAGTATTTTCAAACTACAGGCCGAAAACATACTGAAAATCATATCTTTTAGGTGCCCAAAAGTCGATATGTTCATGCATCTTCTGTACCCATTTATATCTTAAATTCAGGCTCAAAACACCCGGAAATTCTGTATTTTGGGGTCCCAGAAGCGATCTGTACATGCCTACTCAGATACAGGCCCAAAACATGCTGAAAATCGATATATTAGGAGCCCAAAGTCAATATGTGTATGCATATTCTGCACCCGTTTATATCCCAAATTCAACCTCAAAACACCCGAAAATTCGATATTTTTGGGTCCCAGAAGCAATTTTTACATGCCTCCTCAGTGCTAGAATATTTTCAAAATATAGGCTCAAAACATGCTAAAAATCGATATTTTAAGTGTCCAAAGTCGATATGTGCATGCATCTTCTGTACCCGTTTATATCTGAAATTCAGGCTCTAAACACCCGAAAATTCGATATTTTGGGGTCCCAGAAGCGATCTGTACATGCCTTCTCCTAGGTAGAATGTTTTCAAGTTACAGACCCAAAACATGCTCAAAATCGATATGTTAGGTGCCCAAAAGTCAATATGTGCATGCAGCTTCAGTACCCGTTTATATCTCAAATTCAGGCTCAAAACATCCGAAAATTCGATATTTTGGGGTCCAAGAAGCGATCTGTACATGCCTACTCCTAGTTAGAGTATTTTCAAAATATAGGCCCAAAACATGCTAAAAATCGATATTTTAGGTGCCCAAAGTCGATATCTCAAATTCAGTCACAAAACACCCGAAAATTCTATATTTTGGGGTCTTAGAAGCGATCTGTACATGCCTACTCCGTGTTAGAGTATTTTCAAAATACAGGCCCAAAACATACTGAAAATCGATCTTTTAGGTTCCCAAAACTCAATATGTGCATGCATCTTCTGTACCCGTTTATATCTCAAATTCAGGCTCAAAACATCCGAAAATTCGATATTTTGGGGTGCCAGAAGCGATCTGTACATGCCTACTCAGTGAAAGAATATTTTCAAAATATAGGCCCAAAACATACTCAAAATCGATATTTTAGGTGCCCAATAGTCGATATGTGCATGCATCTTATGTACCCGTTTATAACTCAAATTCAGGCTCAAAACATCCGAAAATTCGATATTTCGGGGTCCAAGAAGCGATCTGTACATGCCTACTCCGTGTTATAGTATTTTCAAAATACAGGCCCAAAATATGCTGAAAATCGTTATTTTACGTGACAAAAGTCAATATTTGCATGCATCTTCTGTACCCGTTTATATCTTAAATTCAGGCTCAAAACACCCAAAAATTCGATATTTTGGGGTCCCAGAAGCGATCTGTACATGCATACTCAGTGCTAGAATGTTTTCATAATATAGGCTCAAAACATGCTAAAAATCGATATTTTAGGTGCCCAAAGTCGATATCTTAAATACAGTCACAAAACACCCGAAAATTCGATATTTTGGGGTCCCAAAAGCGATCTGTACGTGCCTACTCCGTGTTAGAGTATTTTCAAAATACAAGCCCAAAATATACTGAAAATCGATATTTTAAGTAACCAAAGTCATGTGCATGCATCTTCTGTACCCGATTATATCTCCAATTCAGGCTCAAAACACCTGAAAATTCGATATTTTGGGGTCCCAGAAGCGATCTGTACATGCCTACTCAGATACAGGCCCAAAACATGCTGAAAATCGATGTTTTAGGTGCTCAAAGTCAATATGTGTATGCATCTTCTGCACCCGTTTATATCCCAAATTCAAACTCAAAAACACCCTAAAATTCGATATTTTTGGGTCCCAGAAGCGATCTGTACATGCCTACTCCGTGTTAGAGTATTTTCATAATACAGGCCCAAAACATGCTAAAAATCGATATTTTAAGTGTCCAAAGTCGATATGTGCATGTATCTTCTCTACCCGTTTATATCTCAAATTCAGGCTCAAAACATCCGAAAATTCGGTATTTTTGGGTCCTAGAAGCGATATGTACATGCCTACTCCGTGTTAGAGTATTTTCAAAATACAGGCCCAAAACATGCTGAAAATCTATATTTTAGGTGCCCAAAGTCATTATGTGCATGCATCTTCTGTACCCGTTTATATCTCAAATTCAGGCTGAAAAAACCCGAAAATTCGATATTTATGGGTCCCAGAAGCGATCTGTACATGCCTACTCAGTGCTAGAATATTTTCAAAATATAGGCCCAAAACATGCTAAAAATCGATATTTTAGGTGCCGAAAGTCGATATCTCAAATTCAGTCACAAAACACCCGAAAATTCTATATTTTGGGGTCCCAGAAGCGATCTGTACATGCCTACTCCGTGTTAGAGTATTTTCAAAATACAGGCCCAAAACATACTGAAAATCGATCTTTTAGGTGCCCATAACTCGATATGTGCATGCATCTTCTGTACTCGTTTATATCTCAAATTCAGGCTCAAAACATCCGAAAATTCGATATTTTGGGGTCCCAGAAGCGATCTGTACATGCCTACTCAGTGCTAGAATGTTTTCAAAGTATAGGCCCATAACATGCTAAAAATCGATATTTTATGTGCCCAAAGTCGATATCTCAAATTCAGGCACAAAACACCCGAAAATTCGATATTTTGGGGTCCCAGAAGCAATCTGTACATGCCTACTCCGTGTTAGAGTATTTTCAAAATACAGGCCGAAAACATACTGAAAATCATATCTTTTAGGTGCCTAAAAGTCGATATGTGCATGCATCTTCTGTACCTATTTATATCTTAAATTCAGGCTCAAAACACTCGAAAATTCTGTATTTTAGGGTCCCAGAAGCGATCTGTACATGCCTACTCAGTGAAAGAATATTTTCAAAATATAGGCCCAAAACATGCGAAAATCGATATTTTAGGTTCCCAAAGTCGATATCTCCAATTCAGTCACAAAACACCCGAAAATTCTATATTTTGGGGTCCCAGAAGCGATCTGTACATGCCTACTCCGTGTTAGAGTATTTTCAAAATACAGGCCCAAAACTAACTGAAAATCGATCTTTTAGGTGCCCATAACTCGATATGTGCATGCATCTTCTGTACTCGTTTATATCTCAAATTCAGGCTCAAAACATCCGAAAATTCGATATTTTGGGGTCCCAGAAGCGATCTGTACATGCCTACTCAGTGCTAGAATGTTTTCAAAGTATAGGCCCAAAACATGATAAAAATCGATATTTTATGTGCCCAAAGTCGATATCTCAAATTCAGGCACAAAACACCCGAAAATTCGATATTTTGGGGTCCCAGAAGCGATCTGTACATGCCTACTCCGTGTTAGAGTATTTTCAAAATACAGGCCGAAAACATACTGAAAATCATATCTTTTAGGTGCCTAAAAGTCGATATGTGCATGCATCTTCTGGACCTATTTATATCTTAAATTCAGGCTCAAAACACCCGAAAATTCTGTATTTTAGGGTCCCAGAAGCGATCTGTACATGCCTACTCAGTGAAAGAATATTTTCAAAATATAGGCCCAAAACATGCGAAAATCGATATTTTAGGTTCCCAAAGTCGATATCTCAAATTCAGTCACAAAACACCCGAAAATTCTATATTTTGGGGTCCCAGAAGCGATCTGTACATGCCTACTCCGTGTTAGAGTATTTTCAAAATACAGGCCCAAAACATACTGAAAATCGATCTTTTAGGTGCCCATAACTCGATATGTGCATGCATCTTCTGTACTCGTTTATATCTCAAATTCAGGCTCAAAACATCCGAAAATTCGATATTTTGGGGTCCCAGAAGCGATCTGTACATGCCTACTCAGTGCTAGAATGTTTTCAAAGTATAGGCCCAAAACATGCTCAAAATCGATATTTTATGTGCCCAAAGTCGATATCTCAAATTCAGGCACAAAACACCCGAAAATTCGATATTTTGGGGACCCAGAATCAATCTGTACATGCCTACTCCGTGTTAGAGTATTTTCAAAATACAGGCCGAAAACATACTGAAAATCATATCTTTTAGGTGCCCAAAAGTCGATATGTGCATGCATCTTCAGGACCCGTTTATATCTGAAATTCAGGCTCTAAACACCCGAAAATTCGATATTTTGGGGTCCAAGAAGCGATCTGTACATGCCTACTCCTAGTTAGAATGTTTTCAAGATAAAGACCCAAAACATGCTAAAAATCGATATTTTAGGTGACCAAAAGTCGATATCTCAAATTCAGTCAAAAAACACCCGAAAATTCTATATTTTGGGGTCTTAGAAGTGATCTGTACATGCCTGCTCCGTGTTAGAGTATTTTCAAAGTACAGGCCCAAAACATACTGAAAATCGATCTTTTAGGTGCCCAAAACTCAATATGTGCATGCATCTTCTGTACCCGTTTATATCTCAAATTCAAGCTCAAAACATCCGAAAACTCGATATTTTGGGGTCCCAGAAGCGATCTGTACATGCCTACTCAGTGAAAGAATATTTTCAAAATATAGGCCCAAAACATGCTCAAAATCGATATTTTAGGTGCCCAATAGTCGATATGTGCATGCATATTCAGTACCCGTTTATATCTCAAATTCAGGCTTAAAACACCCGAAAATTCGATATTTCAGGGTCCAAGAAGCGATCTGTACATGCCTACTCCGTGTTATAGTATTTTCAAAATACAGGCCTAAAATATGCTGAATTTTCGTTATTTTAGGTGACAAACGTCAATATTTGCATGCATCTTCTGTACCCGTTTATATATTAAATTCAGGCTCAAAACACCCGAAAATTCGATATTTTGGGGTCCCAGAAGCGATCTGTACATGCCTACTCAGATACAGGTACAAAACATGCTGAAAATCGATATTTTAGGTGCCCAAAGTCAATATGTGTATGCATCTTCTGCACCCGTTTATATCCCAAATTCAACCTCAAAACACCTGAAAATTCGATACATCTATACATGCCTACTCAGTGCTAGAATGTTTTCAAAATATAGGCTCAAAACATGCTAAAAATCGATATTTTAGGTGTCCAAAGTCGATATCTTAAATACAGTCACAAAACACCCGAAAATTCGATATTTTGGGGTCCCAGAAGCGATCTGTACGTGCCTACTCCGTGTTAGAGTATATTCAAAATAAATGCCCAAAACGTACTGAAAATCGATCTGTTAGGTGCCCAAAGTCGATATCTTAAATACAGTCACAAAACACCCGAAAATTCGATATTTTGGGGTCCCAGAAGCGATCTGTACGTGCCTACTCCGTGTTAGAGTATTTTCAAAATACAGGCCCAAAATATACTGAAAATCGATATTTTAGGTGCCCTAACGTCGATATGTGAATGCATCTTCTATACCCGTTTATATATCAAATTCAGGCTCAAAACACCTGAAAATTCAATTTTTTGGGGTTCCAGAAGCAATCTGTACATGCCTACTCAGTGCTAGAATTTTTTCAAAATATAGGCACTAAACATGCTAAAAATCGATATTTTAAGAATCCAAAGTCATGTGCATGCATCTTCTGTACCCGTTTATATCTCCAATTCAGGCTCAAAACACCTGAAAATTCGATATTTTGGGGTCCCAGAAGCGATCTGTACATGCCTACTCAGATACAGGCCCAAAACATGCTGAAAATCGATATTTTAGGTGCCCAAAGTCAATATGTGTATGCATCTTCTGCACCCGTTTATATCCCAAATTCAAACTCAAAACACCCTAAAATTCGATATTTTTAGGCCCCAGAAGAGATCTGTACATGCATACTAAGTGCTAGGATGTTTTCATAATATAGGCTCAAAACATGCTAAAAATCGATATTTTAAGTGTCCAAAGTCGATATGTGCATGCATCTTCTCTACCCGTTTATATCTGAAATTCAGGCTCAAAACACCCGAAAATTCGGTATTTTTGGGTCCTAGAAGCGATCTGTACATGCCTACTCCGTGTTAGAGTATTTTCAAAATACAGACCCAAAACATGCTGAAAATCGATATTTTAGGTGCCCAAAGTTAATATGTGCATGCATCTTCTGTACCCGTTTATATCTCAAATTAAGGCTGAAAAAACTCGAAAATTCGATATTTATGGGTCCCAGAAGCGATCTCTACATGCCTACTCAGTGCTAGAATATTTTCAAAATATAGGCCCAAAACATGCTAAAAATCGATAGTTTAGGTGCCGAAAGTCGATATCTCAAATTCAGGCACAAAACACCCGAAAATTCGATATTTTGGGGTCCTAGAAGCGATCTGTACATGCCTACTCCGTGTTAGAGTATTTTCAAAATACAGGCCAAAAACATACTGAAAATCGATCTTTTAGGTGCCCAACAGTCGATATGTGCATGCATCTTCTGTACCCGTTTATATCTCAAATTCAAGCTCAAAACACCCGAAAATTCGGTATTTTTGGGTCCAAGAAGCGATCTGTACATGCCTACTCAGTGAAAGAATATTTTCAAAATATAGGCCCAAAAACCCGAAAATCGATATTTTAGGTGCCCAAAGTCGATATCTCAAATTCAGTCACAAAACACCCGAAAATTCTATATTTTGGGGTCCCAGAAGCGATCTGTACATGCCTACTCCGTGTTAGAGTATTTTCAAAATACAGGCCCAAAACATACTGAAAATCGATCTCTTAGGTGCCCATAACTCGATATGTGCATGCATCTTCTGTACTCGTTTATATCTCAAATTCAGGCTCAAAACATCCGAAAATTCGATATTTTGGGGTCCCAGAAGTGATCTGTACATGCCTACTCAGTGTTAGAATGTTTTCAAAGTATAGGCCCAAAACATGCTAAAAATCGATATTTTATGTGCCCAAAGTCGATATCTCAAATTCAGGCACAAAACACCCGAAAATTCGATATTTTGGGGTCCCAGAAGCAATCTGTACATGCCTACTCCGTGTTAGAGTATTTTCAAAATACAGGCCCAAAATATGCTGAAAATCGTTATTTTAGGTGACCAAAAGTTAATGTGTGCATGCATCTTCAGTACCCGTTTATTTCCCAAATTCAGCCTCAAAACACCCGAAAATTCCTTTATTTTGGGGTCCCAGAAGCGATCTGTACATGCCTACTCAGATACAGGCCAAAAACATTCTGAAAATCGATATTTTAGGAGCCCAAAGTCAATATGTGTATGCATATTCTGCACCCGTTTATATCCCAAATTCAACCTCAAAACACCCGAAAATTCGATATTTTTGGGTCCCAGAAGCAATTTGTACATGCCTCCTCAGTACTAGAATGTTATCAAAATATAGGCTCAAAACATGCTAAAAATCGATATTTTAAGTGTCCAAAGTCGATATGTGCATGCATCTTCTGTACCCGTTTATATCTGAAATTCAGGCTCTAAACACCCGAAAATTCGATATTTTGGGGTCCAAGAAGCGATCTGTGCATGCGTACTCCTAGTTAGAATGTTTTCAAGATAAAGACCCAAAACATGCTCAAAATCGATATTTTAGGTGACCAAAAGGCAATGTGTGCATGCATCTTCAGTACCCGTTTATATCTCAAATTCAGTCTCAAAACACCCGAAAACTCGATATTTTGTGGTCCAAGAAGCGATCTGTACATGCCTACTTCGTGTTAGAGTATTTTCAAAATATAGGCCCAAAACATGCTAAAAATCGATATTTTAGGTGCCCAAAGTCGATATCTCAAATTCAGTCACAAAACACCCGAAAATTCTATATTTTGGGGTCTTAGAAGCGATCTGTACATGCCTACTCCGTGTTAGAGTATTTTCAAAGTACAGGCCCAAAACATACTGAAAATCGATCTTTTAGGTGCCCAAAACTCAATATGTGCATGCATCTTCTGTACCCGTTTATATCTCAAATTCAAGCTCAAAACATCCGAAAACTCGATATTTTGGGGTCCCAGAAGCGATCTGTACATGCCTACTCAGATACAGGTACAAAACATGCTGAAAATCGATATTTTAGGTGTCCAAAGTCAATATGTGTATGCATCTTCTGCACCCGTTTATATCACAAATTCAACCTCAAAACACCTGAAAATTCGATGTTTTTGGGTCCCAGAAGCGATCTATACATGCCTACTCAGTGCTAGAATGTTTTCAAAATATAGGCTCAAAACATGCTAAAAATCGATATTTTAGGTGCCCAAAGTCGATATCTTAAATACAGTCACAAAACACCCGAAAATTCGATATTTTGGGGTCCCAGAAGCGATCTGTACTTGCCTACTCCGTGTTAGAGTATTTTCAAAATAAATGCCCAAAACATACTGAAAATCGATCTTTTAGGTGCCCAAAGTCGATATCTTAAATACAGTCACAAAACACCCGAAAATTCGATATTTTGGGGTCCCAGAAGCGACCTGTACATGCCTACTCCGTGTTAGAGTATTTTCATAATACAGGCCCAAAATATACTGAAAATCGATATTTTAAGTATCCAAAGTCATGTGCATGCATCTTCGGTACCCGTTTATATCTCCAATTCAGGCTCAAAACACCTGAAAATTCGATATTTTGGGGTCCTAGAAGCGATCTGTACATGCCTACTCAGATACAGGCCCAAAACATGCTGAAAATCGATATTTTAGGTGCCCAAAGTCAATATGTGTATGCATCTTCTGCACCCGTTTATATCCCAAATAAAAACTCAAAAACACCCAAAAATTCGATATTTTTGGGTCCCAGAAGCGATCTGTACATGCATACTCAGTGCTAGAATGTTTTCATAATATAGGCTCAAAACATGCTAAAAATCGATATTTTAAGTGTCCAAAGTCGATATGTGCATGTATTTTCTCTACCCATTTATATCTCAAATTCAGGCTCAAAACACCCGAAAATTCGGTATTTTTGGGTCCTAGAAGCGATCTGTACATGCCTACTCAGATACAGTCCAAAAACATGCTAAAAATCGATATTTTAGGAGCCCAAAGTCAATATGTGTATGCATATTTCTGCACCCGTTTATATCCCAAATTCAACCTCAAAACACCCGAAAATTCGATATTTTTGGGTCCCAGAAGCAATTTGTACATGCCTCCTCAGTGCTAGAATGTTTTCAAAATATAGGCTCAAAACATGCTAAAAATCGATATTTTAAGTGTACAAAGTCGATATCTCAAATTCAGGCACAAAACACCCGAAAATTCGATATTTATGGGTCCCAGAAGCGATCTGTACATACCTACTCAGATACAGGCCCAAAACATGCTGAAAATCGATATTTTAGGTGACCAAAGTCAATCTGTGCATGCATCTTCAGTACCCGTTTATATCTCTAATTCAGGCTCAAAACACCCGAAAATTTGATATTTTGGGGTCCAAGAAGCGATTTGTACATGCCTACACCTAGTTAGAATCTTTTCAAGATACAGACCCAAAACATGCTCAAAATCGATATTTTAGGTGCCCAATAGTCGATATGTGCATGCATCTTCAGTAACCGTTTATATTTCAAATTCAGGCTGAAAACACCCGAAAACTCGTTATTTCGGGGTCCAAGAAGCGATCTGTACATGCCTACTCCGTGTTATAGTATTTTCAAAATACAGGCCCAAAACATGCTGAAAATCGATATTTTAGGTGACAAAAGTCAATATGTGCATGCATCTTCTGCACCCGTTTATATCCCAAATTCAACCTCAAAACACCCGAAAAATCGATATTTTTGGGTCCCAGAAGCGATCTGTACTTGCCTACTCAGTGCTAGAATTTTTTCATAATATAGGCTCAAAACAAACTGAAAATCGATCTTTTAGTTGACCAAAAGTCGATATGTGCATGCCTCTTCTGTACCCGTTTATATCTGAAATTCAGGCGCAAAACACCCGAAAATTCGGTATTTTTGGGTCCAAGAAGCGATCTGTACATGTCTACTCAGTGAAAGAATATTTTCAAAATATAGGCCCAAAACATGCTAAAAATCGATTTTTTTAGGTGCCCAAAGTCGATATCTCAAATTCAGTCACAAAACATCCGAAAATTCTATATTTTAGGGTCCCAGAAGCGATCGGTACATGCCTACTCCGTGTTAGAGTATTTCCAAAATACAACCCCAAAACATACTGAAAATCGATCTTTTAGGTGCCCAAAGGTCGATATGTGCATGCATCTTCTGTACCAGTTTATATCTAAAATTCTGGCTCAAAATATTCGAAAATTCGATATTTTGGGGTTCCAGAAGCGATCTGTACATACCTACTCAGATACAGGCCCAAAACATGCTGAAAATAGATATTTTAGGTGCCCAAAGTCAATATGTGCATGCATCTTCAGTACCCGTTTATATCTCAAATTCAGGCTCAAAACACCCAAAAATTCGGTATTTTATGGTCCAAGAAGCGATCTGTACATGCCTACTCAGTGCTAGAATTTTTTCAAAATATAGGCTCAAAACATGCTAAAAATCTATATTTTAAGTATCCATAGTCATGTGCATGCTTCTTCTGTACCCGTTTATGTCTCAAATTCAGGCTCAAAACACCTGAAAAATCGATATTTTGGGGTCCCAGAAGCGATCTGTACATGCCTACTCAGTGCTAGAATGTTTTCAAAATATAGGCTCAAAACATACTAAAAATCGATATTTTAAGTGTCCAAAGTCGATATGTGCATGCATCTTCTGTACCCGTTTATATCTCAAATTTAGGCTCAAAACACCCGAAAAATCGGTATTTTTGGGTCCTAGAAGCGATCGTTACATGCCTACACCTAGTTAGAATCTTTACAAGATACAGACCCAAAACATGCTCAAAATCGATATTTTAGGTGCCCAATAGTCGATATGTGCATGCATCTTCAGTACCCGTTTATATCTTAAATTCAGGCTCAAAACACCCGAAAATTCGATATTTCGGGGTCCAAGAAGCGATCTGTACATGCCTACTCCGTGTTATAGAATTTTCAAAATACGGGCCCAAAACATGCTGAAAATCAATATTTTAGGTGACAAAAGTCAATATTTGCATGCATCTTCAGTACCCGTTTATATCTCAAATTCAACCTCAAAACACCCAAAAATTCGATATTTTTGGGTCCCAGAAGCGATCTGTACATGAATACTCAGCGCTAGAATGTTTTCAAAATATAGGCTCAAAACATGCTAAAAATCGATATTTTAGGTGCCCAAAGTCGATATCTTAAATACAGTCACAAAACACCCGAAAATTCGATATTTTGGGGTCCCAATAGCGATATGTACGTGCCTACTCCGTGTTAGAGTATTTTCAAAATAAAGGCCCAAAACATACTGAAAATCGATCTTTTACGTGCCCAAAGTCGATATCTTAAATACAGTCACAAAACACCCGAAAATTCGATATTTTGGGGCCACAGAAGCGATCTGTACGTGCCTACTCCGTGTTAGAGTATTTTCAATATACAGGCCCAAAATATACTGAAAATCGATCTTTTAGGTGCCCAAAAGTCGATATGTGCATGCATCTTCTGTACCCGTTTATATCTCAAATTCAGGCTCAAAACACCCGAAAATTCGATATTTTGGAGTCACAAAAGCGATCTGTACATGCCTACTCACATGCAGGCCCAAAACATGCTCAAAATCGATATTTTAGATGCCCAAAGTCAATATGTGTATGCATCTTCTGCACCCGTTTATATCCCAAATTCAACCTCAAACCACCCGAAAATTCGATATTTTGGCGGCACAGAAGCGATCTGTACATGCCTATTCAGTGCTAGAATGTTTTTAAAATATAGGCTCAAAACATGCTAAAAATCGATATTTTAAGTATCCAAAGTCATGTGCATGTATCTTCTGTACCCGTTTATATCTCAAATTCATGCTCAAAACACCCGAAAATTCGGTATTTTTTTGTCCTAGACGCGATCTGTACATGCCTACTCAGTGCTAGAATATTTTAAAAATATAGGCCCAAAACATGCTAAAAATCAATATCTTAAGTGTCCAAAGTCGATATGTGCATGCATCTTCTGTACCCGTTTATATCTCAAATTTAGGCTCAAAACACCCGAAAAATCGGTATTTTTGGGTCCTAGAAGCGATCTGTACATGCCTACACCTAGTTAGAATCTTTACAAGATACAGACCCAAAACATGCTCAAAATCGATATTTTAGGTGCCCTATAGTCGATATGTGCATGCATCTTCAGTACCCGTTTATATCTCAAATTCATGCTCAAAACACCCAAAAATTCGATATTTTGGGGTCCCAGTAGCGATCTGTATATGCCTACTCAGTTCTAGAATATTTTCAAAATATATGCCCAAAACATGCTAAAAATCGATATTTTAGGTGCCCAAAGTCGATATCTCAAATTCAGTCACAAAACACCCGAAAATGCTATATTTTGGGGTCCCAGAAGCGATCTGTACATGCCTACTCCGTGTTAGAGTATTTTCAAAATACAGGCCCAAAAAATACTAAAAATCGATTTTTAGGTGCCCAAAAGTCGATATGTGCATGCATCTTCTGTTCCCGTTTATATCTCAAATTCAGGCTCAAAACATCCGAAAATTCGATATTTTCTGGTCCTAGAAGCGATCTGTACATGCCTACTCAGATACAGGCCCAAAACATGCTGAAAATCGATATTTTAGGTGCCCAAAAGTCGATATGTCCATGTATCTTCGGTACCCGTTTACATCTCAAATTGTGTCTCAAAACACCCGAAAATTCGATATTTTTGGGTCCAAGAAGCGATCTGTACATGCCTACTCAGTGAAAGAATATTTTCAAAATATAGGCCCAAAACAAGCTAAAATCGATTTTTAGGTGCCCAAAGTCGATATCTCAATTTCAGTCGCAAAACACCCGAAAATTCTATATTTTGGGGTCCCAGAAGCGATCTGTACCTGCCTACTCCATGTTAGAGTATTTTCAAAATACAGGCCCAAAACATACTGAAAATCGATCTTTTAGGTGTCCAAAAGTCGATATGTGCATGCATCTTCTGTACCCGTTAATATGTCAAATTCAGGCTCAAAGCACCCGAAAATTCAATATTTCGGGGTCCCAAAAGCGATCTGTACATACCTACTCAGATACAGGCCCAAAACATGCTGAAAATCGATATTTTAGGTGCACAAAGTCAATATGTGCATGCATCTTCAGTACCCGTTTATATCTCAAATTCAGGCTCAAAACACCCGAAAATTTGATATTTTGGGGTCCAAGAAGCGATCTGTACATGCCTACACCTAGTTAGAATCTTTTCAAGATACAGACCCAAAACATGCTCAAAATCGATATTTTAGGTGCCCAATAGCCAATATGTGCATGCATCTTCAGTACCCGTTTATATCTCAAATTCAGGCTGAAATCACCCGAAAATTCGTTATTTCGGGGTCCAAGAAGCGATCTGTACATGCCTACTCCGTGTCATAGTATTTTCAAAATACAGGCCCAAAACATGCTGAAAATCGATCTTTTAGGTGCCCAAAGTCGATATCTCAAATTCAGTCACAAAACATCCGAAAATTCTATATTTTGGGGTCCCAGAAGCGATCTGTACATGCCTACTCCGTGTTAGAGTATTTTCAAAATACAAGCCCTAAACATACTGAAAATCGATATTTTAGGTGCCCAAAAGTCGATATGAGAATGCATCTTCTGTACCCGTTTATATCTCAAATTCAGGCTCAAAATATCCGAAAATTCGATATTTTGGGGTCCCAGAAGCGATCTGTACATACCTACTCAGATACAGGCTCAAAACATGCTGAAAATCGATATTTTAGGTGACCAAAGTCAATCTGTGCATGCATCTTCAGTACCCGTTTATATCTCTAATTCAGGCTCAAAACACCCGAAAATTTGATATTTTGGGGTCCAAGAAGCGATTTGTACATGCCTACACCTATTTAGCATCTTTTCAAGATACAGACCCAAAGCATGCTCAAAATCGATATTTTAGGTGCCCAATAGTCGATATGTGCATGCATCTTCAGTAACCGTTTATATTTCAAATTCAGGCTGAAAACACCCGAAAATTCGTTATTTCGGGGTCCAAGAAGCGATCTGTACATGCCTACTCCGTGTTATAGTATTTTCAAAATACAGGCCCAAAACATGCTGAAAATCGATATTTTAGGTGACAAAAGTCAATATGTGCATGCATCTTCTGCACCCGTTTATATCCCACATTCAACCTCAAAACACCCGAAAAATCGATATTTTTGGGTCCCAGAAGCGATCTGTACTTGCCTACTCAGTGCTAGAATTTTTTCATAATATAGGCTCAAAACAAACTGAAAATCGATCTTTTAGGTGACCAAAAGTCGATATGTGCATGCATCTTCTGTACCCGTTTATATCTGAAATTCAGGCGCAAAACACCCGAAAATTCGGTATTTTTGGGTCCAAGAAGCGATCTGTACATGTCTACTCAGTGAAAGAATATTTTCAAAATATAGGCCCAAAACATGCTAAAAATCGATTTTTTTAGGTGCCCAAAGTCGATATCTCAAATTCAGTCACAAAACATCCGAAAATTCTATATTTTAGGGTCCCAGAAGCGATCTGTACATGCCTACTCCGTGTTAGAGTATTTCCAAAATACAACCCCAAAACATACTGAAAGTCGATCTTTTAGGTGCCCAAAGGTCGATATGCATGCATCTTCTGTACCAGTTTATATCTCAAATTCTGGCTCAAAATATTCGAAAATTCGATATTTTGGGGTCCCAGAAGCGATCTGTACATACCTACTCAGATACAGGCCCAAAACATGCTGAAAATAGATATTTTAGGTGCCCAAAGTCAATATGTGCATGCATCTTCAGTACCCGTTTATATCTCAAATTCAGGCTCAAAACACCCGAAAATTCGATATTTTGGGGTCCAAGAAGCGATCTATACATTTCTACTTCTAGTTAGAATGTTTTCAAGATACAGGCCCAAAACATGCTGATAATCGATATTTTAGGTGCCCAAAGTCAATATGTGCATGCATCTTCTGTACCCGTATATATCTCAAATTCAGGCTGAAAACACCCGAAAATTCGATATTTATGGGTTCCAGAAGTGACCTGTACATGCCTACTCTGTGCTAGAATATTTTCAAAATATAGGCCTAAAACATGCTAAAAATCGATATTTTAGGTGCCCAAAGTCGATATCTCAAATTCAGGCAGAGAACACCTGAAAATTCGATATTTTGGGGTCCCAGAAGCGGTCTGTACTTGCTTACTCAGTGCTAGAATTTTTTCAAAATATAGGCTCAAAACATACTGAAAATCGATCTTTTAGGTGCCCAAAAGTCGATATGTGCATGCATCTTTTGCACCCGTTTATATCCCAAATTCAGGCTCAAAACACCCAAAAATTCGGTATTTTATGGTCCAAGAAGCGATCTGTACATGCCTACTCAGTGCTAGAATTTTTTCAAAATATAGGCTCAAAACATGCTAAAAATCTATATTTTAAGTATCCATAGTCATGTGCATGCATCTTCTGTACCCGTTTATGTCTCAAATTCAGGCTCAAAACACACGAAAAATCGATATTTTGGGGTCCCAGAAGCGATCTGTACATGCCTACTCAGTGCTAGAATGTTTTCAAAATATAGGCTGAAAACATACTAAAAATCGATATTTTAAGTGTCCAAAGTCGATATGTGCATGCATCTTCTGTACCCGTTTATATCTCAAATTTAGGCTCAAAACACCCGAAAAATCGGTATTTTTGGGTCCTAGAAGCGATCGTTACATGCCTACACCTAGTTAGAATCTTTACAAGATACAGACCCAAAACATGCTCAAAATCGATATTTTAGGTGCCCAATAGTCGATATGTGCATGCATCTTCAGTACCCGTTTATATCTTAAATTCAGGCTCAAAACACCCGAAAATTCGATATTTCGGGGTCCAAGAAGCGATCTGTACATGCCTACTCCGTGTTATAGAATTTTCGAAATACAGGCCCAAAACATGCTGAAAATCGATATTTTAGGTGACAAAAGTCAATATGTGCAAGCATCTTCAGTACCCGTTTATATCTCAAATTCAACCTCAAAACACCCAAAAATTCGATATTTTTGGGTCCCAGAAGAGATCTGTACATGAATACTCAGCGCTAGAATGTTTTCAAAATATAGGCTCAAAACATGCTAAAAATCGATATTTTAGGTGCCCAAAGTCGATATCTTAAATACAGTCACAAAACACCCGAAAATTCGATATTTTGGGGTCCCAGTAGCGATATGTACGTGCCTACTCCGTGTTAGAGTATTTTCAAAATAAAGGCCCAAAACATACTGAAAATCGATCTTTTACGTGCCCAAAGTCGATATCCTAAATACAGTCACAAAACACCCGAAAATTCGATATTTTGGGGTCCCAGAAGCGATCTGTACGTGCCTACTCCGTGTTAGAGTATTTTCAAAATACAGGCCCAAAATATACTGAAAATCGATCTTTTAGGTGCCCAAAAGTCGATATGTGCATGCATCTTCTGTACCCGTTTATATCTCAAATTCAGGCTCAAAACACCCGAAAATTCGATATTTTGGAGTCACAAAAGCGATCTGTACATGCCTACTCACATACAGGCCCAAAACATGCTCAAAATCGATATTTTAGATGCCCAAAGTCAATATGTGTATGCATCTTCTGCACCCGTTTATATCCCAAATTCAACCTCAAACCACCCGAAAATTCGATATTTTGGCGGCACAGAAGCGATCTGTACATGCCTATTCAGTGCTAGAATGTTTTTAAAATATAGGCTCAAAACATGCTAAAAATCGATATTTTAAGTATCCAAAATCATGTGCATGTATCTTCTGTACCCGTTTATATCTCAAATTCAGGCTCAAAACACCCGAAAATTCGGTATTTTTTTGTCCTAGACGCGATCTGTACATGCCTACTCAGTGCTAGAATATTTTAAAAATATAGGCCCAAAACATGCTAAAAATCAATATCTTAAGTGTCCAAAGTCGATATGTGCATGCATCTTCTGTACCCGTTTATATCTCAAATTTAGGCTCAAAACACCCGAAAAATCGGTATTTTTAGGTCCTAGAAGCGATCTGCACATGCCTACACCTAGTTAGAATCTTTACAAGATACAGACCCAAAACATGCTCAAAATCGATATTTTAGGTGCCCTATAGTCGATATGTGCATGCATCTTCAGTACCCGTTTATATCTCAAATTCAGGCTCAAAACACCCAAAAATTCTATATTTTAGGGTCCCAGAAGCGATCTGTACATGCCTACTCCGTGTTAGAGTATTTCCAAAATACAACCCCAAAACATACTGAAAGTCGATCTTTTAGGTGCCCAAAGGTCGATATGTGCATGCATCTTCTGTACCAGTTTATATCTCAAATTCTGGCTCAAAATATTCGAAAATTCGATATTTTGGGGTCCCAGAAGCGATCTGTACATACCTACTCAGATACAGGCCCAAAACATGCTGAAAATAGATATTTTAGGTGCCCAAAGTCAATATGTGCATGCATCTTCAGTACCCGTTTATATCTCAAATTCAGGCTCAAAACACCCGAAAATTCGATATTTTGGGGTCCAAGAAGCGATCTATACATTTCTACTTCTAGTTAGAATGTTTTCAAGATACAGGCCCAAAACATGCTGATAATCGATATTTTAGGTGTCCAAAGTCAATATGTGCATGCATCTTCTGTACCCGTATATATCTCAAATTCAGGCTGAAAACACCCGAAAATTCGATATTTATGGGTCCCAGAAGTGACCTGTACATGCCTACTCTGTGCTAGAATATTTTCAAAATATAGGCCTAAAACATGCTAAAAATCGATATTTTAGGTGCCCAAAGTCGATATCTCAAATTCAGGCAGAGAACACCTGAAAATTCGATATTTTGGGGTCCCAGAAGCGGTCTGTACTTGCTTACTCAGTGCTAGAATTTTTTCAAAATATAGGCTCAAAACATACTGAAAATCGATCTTTTAGGTGCCCAAAAGTCGATATGTGCATGCATCTTTTGCACCCGTTTATATCCCAAATTCAGGCTCAAAACACCCAAAAATTCGGTATTTTATGGTCCAAGAAGCGATCTGTACATGCCTACTCAGTGCTAGAATTTTTTCAAAATATAGGCTCAAAACATGCTAAAAATCTATATTTTAAGTATCCATAGTCATGTGCAGGCATCTTCTGTACCCGTTTATGTCTCAAATTCAGGCTCAAAACACACGAAAATTCGATATTTTGGGGTCCCAGAAGCGATCTGTACATGCCTACTCAGTGCTAGAATGTTTTCAAAATATAGGCTGAAAACATACTAAAAATCGATATTTTAAGTGTCCAAAGTCGATATGTGCATGCATCTTCTGTACCCTTTTATATCTCAAATTTAGGCTCAAAACACCCGAAAAATCGGTATTTTTGGGTCCTAGAAGCGATCTGTACATGCCTACACCTAGTTAGAATCTTTACAAGATACAGACCCAAAACATGCTCAAAATCGATATTTTAGGTGCCCAATAGTCGATATGTGCATGCATCTTCAGTACCCGTTTATATCTTAAATTCAGGCTCAAAACACCCGAAAATTCGATATTTCGGGGTCCAAGAAGCGATCTGTACATGCCTACTCCGTGTTATAGAATTTTCGAAATACAGGCCCAAAACATGCTGAAAATCGATATTTTAGGTTACAAAAGTCAATATGTGCATGCATCTTCAGTACCCGTTTATATCTCAAATTCAACCTCAAAACACCCAAAAATTCGATATTTTTGGGTCCCAGAAGCGATCTGTACATGAATACTCAGCGCTAGAATGTTTTCAAAATATAGGCTCAAAACATGCTAAAAATCGATATTTTAGGTGCCCAAAGTCGATATCTTAAATACAGTCACAAAACACCCGAAAATTCGATATTTTGGGGTCCCAGTAGCGATATGTACGTGCCTACTCCGTGTTAGAGTATTTTCAAAATAAAGGCCCAAAACATACTGAAAATCGATCTTTTACGTGCCCAAAGTCGATATCTTAAATACAGTCACAAAACACCCGAAAATTCGATATTTTGGGGTCCCAGAAGCGATCTGTACGTGCCTACTCCATGTTAGAGTATTTTCAAAATACAGGCCCAAAATATACTGAAAATCGATCTTTTAGGTGCCCAAAAGTCGATATGTGCATGCATCTTCTGTACCCGTTTATATCTCAAATTCAGGCTCAAAACACCCGAAAATTCGATATTTTGGCGGCACAGAAGCGATCTGTACATGCCTATTCAGTGCTAGAATGTTTTTAAAATATAGGCTCAAAACATGCTAAAAATCGATATTTTAAGTATCCAAAGTCATGTGCATGTATCTTCTGTACCCGTTTATATCTCAAATTCAGGCTCAAAACACCCGAAAATTCGGTATTTTTTTGTCCTAGACGCGATCTGTACATGCCTACTCAGTGCTAGAATATTTTAAAAATATAGGCCCAAAACATGCTAAAAATCAATATCTTAAGTGTCCAAAGTCGATATGTGCATGCATCTTCTGTACCCGTTTATATCTCAAATTTAGGCTCAAAACACCCGAAAAATCGGTATTTTTGGGTCCTAGAAGCGATCTGTACATGCCTACACTTAGTTAGAATCTTTACAAGATACAGACCCAAAACATGCTCAAAATCGATATTTTAGGTGCCCTATAGTCGATATGTGCATGCATCTTCAGTACCCGTTTATATCTCAAATTCAGGCTCAAAACACCCAAAAATTCTATATTTTAGGGTCCCAGAAGCGATCTGTACATGCCTACTCCGTGTTAGAGTATTTCCAAAATACAACCCCAAAACATACTGAAAGTCGATCTTTTAGGTGCCCAAAGGTCGATATGTGCATGCATCTTCTGTACCAGTTTATATCTCAAATTCTGGCTCAAAATATTCGAAAATTCGATATTTTGGGGTCCCAGAAGCGATCTGTACATACCTACTCAGATACAGGCCCAAAACATGCTGAAAATAGATATTTTAGGTGCCCAAAGTCAATATGTGCATGCATCTTCAGTACCCGTTTATATCTCAAATTCAGGCTCAAAACACCCGAAAATTCGATATTTTGGGGTCCAAGAAGCGATCTATACATTTCTACTTCTAGTTAGAATGTTTTCAAGATACAGGCCCAAAACATGCTGATAATCGATATTTTAGGTGCCCAAAGTCAATATGTGCATGCATCTTCTGTACCCGTATATATCTCAAATTCAGGCTGAAAACACCCGAAAATTCGATATTTATGGGTCCCAGAAGTGACCTGTACATGCCTACTCTGTGCTAGAATATTTTCAAAATATAGGCCTAAAACATGCTAAAAATCGATATTTTAGGTGCCCAAAGTCGATATCTCAAATTCAGGCAGAGAACACCTGAAAATTCGATATTTTGGGGTCCCAGAAGCGGTCTGTACTTGCTTACTCAGTGCTAGAATTTTTTCAAAATATAGGCTCAAAACATACTGAAAATCGATCTTTTAGGTGCCCAAAAGTCGATATGTGCATGCATCTTTTGCACCCGTTTATATCCCAAATTCAGGCTCAAAACACCCAAAAATTCGGTATTTTATGGTCCAAGAAGCGATCTGTACATGCCTACTCAGTGCTAGAATTTTTTCAAAATATAGGCTCAAAACATGCTAAAAATCTATATTTTAAGTATCCATAGTCATGTGCATGCATCTTCTGTACCCGTTTATGTCTCAAATTCAGGCTCAAAACACCTGAAAATTCGATATTTTGGGGTCCCAGAAGCGATCTGTACATGCCTACTCAGTGCTAGAATGTTTTCAAAATATAGGCTGAAAACATACTAAAAATCGATATTTTAAGTGTCCAAAGTCGATATGTGCATGCATCTTCTGTACCCGTTTATATCTCAAATTTAGGCTCAAAACACCCGAAAAATCGGTATTTTTGGGTCCTAGAAGCGATCTGTACATGCCTACACCTAGTTAGAATCTTTACAAGATACAGACCCAAAACATGCTCAAAATCGATATTTTAGGTGCCCAATAGTCGATATGTGCATGCATCTTCAGTACCCGTTTATATCTTAAATTCAGGCTCAAAACACCCGAAAATTCGATATTTCGGGGTCCAAGAAGCGATCTGTACATGCCTACTCCGTGTTATAGAATTTTCGAAATACAGGCCCAAAACATGCTGAAAATCGATATTTTAGGTGACAAAAGTCAATATGTGCATGCATCTTCAGAACCCGTTTATATCTCAAATTCAACCTCAAAACACCCAAAAATTCGATATTTTTGGGTCCCAGAAGCGATCTGTACATGAATACTCAGCGCTAGAATGTTTTCAAAATATAGGCTCAAAACATGCTAAAAATCGATGTTTTAGGTGCCCAAAGTCGATATCTTAAATACAGTCACAAAACACCCGAAAATTCGATATTTTGGGGTCCCAGTACCGATATGTACGTGCCTACTCCGTGTTAGAGTATTTTCAAAATAAAGGCCCAAAACATACTGAAAATCGATCTTTTACGTGCCCAAAGTCGATATCTTAAATACATTCACAAAACACCCGAAAATTCGATATTTTGGGGTCCCAGAAGCGATCTGTACGTGCCTACTCCGTGTTAGAGTATTTTCAAAATACAGGCCCAAAATATACTGAAAATCGATCTTTTAGGTGCCCAAAAGTCGATATGTGCATGCATCTTCTGTACCCGTTTATATCTCAAATTCAGGCTCAAAACACCCGAAAATTCGATATTTTGGAGTCACAAAAGCGATCTGTACATGCCTACTCACATACAGGCCCAAAACATGCTCAAAATCGATATTTTAGATGCCCAAAGTCAATATGTGTATGCATCTTCTGCACCCGTTTATATCCCAAATTCAACCTCAAACCACCCGAAAATTCGATATTTTGGCGGCACAGAAGCGATCTGTACATGCCTATTCAGTGCTAGAATGTTTTTAAAATATAGGCTCAAAACATGCTAAAAATCGATATTTTAAGTATCCAAAGTCATGTGCATGTATCTTCTGTACCCGTTTATATCTCAAATTCAGGCTCAAAACACCCGAAAATTCGGTATTTTTTTGTCCTAGACGCGATCTGTACATGCCTACTCAGTGCTAGAATATTTTAAAAATATAGGCCCAAAACATGCTAAAAATCAATATCTTAAGTGTCCAAAGTCGATATGTGCATGCATCTTCTGTACCCGTTTATATCTCAAATTTAGGCTCAAAACACCCGAAAAATCGGTATTTTTGGGTCCTAGAAGCGATCTGTACATGCCTACACCTAGTTAGAATCTTTACAAGATACAGACCCAAAACATGCTCAAAATCGATATTTTAGGTGCCCTATAGTCGATATGTGCATGCATCTTCAGTACCCGTTTATATCTCAAATTCAGGCTCAAAACACCCAAAAATTCGATATTTTGGGGTCCCAGTAGCGATCTGTATATGCCTACTCAGTTCTAGAATATTTTCAAAATATATGCCCAAAACATGCTAAAAATCAATATTTTAGGTGCCCAAAGTCGATATCTCAAATTCAGGCACAAAACACCCGAAAATTCGATATTTTGTGGTCCCAGAAGCGATCTGTACATGCCTACTCAGTGAAAGAATAATTTCAAAAAAAAGGCCTAAAACTTACTAAAAATCGATATTTTAGGTGCCCAAAGTCGATATCTCAAATTCAGTCACAAAATACCCGAAAATGCTATATTTTGGGGTCCCAGAAGCGATCTGTACATGCCTACTCCGTGTTAGAGTATTTTCAAAATACAGGCCCAAAAAATACTGAAAATCGATTTTTAGGTGCCCAAAAGTCGATATGTGCATGCATCTTCTGTTCCCGTTTATATCTCAAATTCAGGCTCAAAACATCCGAAAATTCGATATTTTCTGGTCCTAGAAGCGATCTGTACATGCCTACTCAGATACAGGCCCAAAACATGCTGAAAATCGATATTTTAGGTGCCCAAAAGTCGATATGTCCATGTATCTTCGGTACCCGTTTACATCTCAAATTTTGTCTCAAAACACCCGAAAATTCGATATTTTGGGGTCCAAGAAGCGATCTGTACATGCCTACTCCGTGTTAGAGTATTTTCAAAATACAGGCCCAAAACATGCTGAAAATCGATATTTTAGGTGCCCAATGTCAATATGTGCATGCATCTTCTGTACCCGTTTATATCTCAAATTCATGCTCAAAACACCCGAAAATTCGATATTTTGGGGTCCCAGAAGCGATCTGTACATGCCTACTCAGTGCTAGAATATTTTCAAAATATAGTCCCCAAACATGCTAAAAATCGATATTTTAGGTGCCCAAAGTCAATATGTGTATGCATCTTCTGCACCCGTTTATATCCCAAATTCAACCTCAAAACACCCGAAAATTCGATATTTTGGGGTCCCAGAAGCGATCTGTACATGCCTACTCAGTGCTAGAATGTTTTCAAAATATAGGCTCAAAACATGCTAAAAATCGATATTTTAAGTGTCCGAAGTCGATATGTGCATGCATCTTCTGTACACGTTTATATCTGAAATACAGGCTCAAAACATTCGAAAATTCGGTATTTTTTGGTCCTAGAAGCGATCTGTACATGCCTACTCAGTGCTAGAATATTTTCAAAATATAGGCCCAAAACATGCTAAAAATCGATATTTTAGGTGCCCAAAGTCGATATCTTAAATACAGTCACAAGACACCCGAAAATTCGATATTTTGGGGTCCCAGAAGCGATCTGTATGTGCCTACTCAGTGTTAGAGTATTTTCAAAATACAGGCCCAAAACATACTGAAAATTGATCTTTTAGGTGTACAAAAGTCGATATGTGCATGCATCTTCTGCACCCGTTTATATCTGAAATTCAAGCTCAAAACACCCGAAAATTTGATATTTTGGGGTCCCAGAAGCGATCTGTACATGCTTACTCAGATACAGGCCCAAAACATGCTGAAAATCGATATTCTAGGTGCCCAAAGTCAATATGTGTATGCATCTTCTGCACCCGTTTATATCCCAAATTCAACCTTAAAACACCCGAAAATTCGATATTTTGGGGTCCCAGAAGCGATCTGTACATGCCTATTCAGTGCTAGAATGTTTTCAAAATATAGACTCAAAACATGCTAAAAATCGATATTTTAAGTATCCGAAGTCGGTATGTGCATGCATCTTCTGTACCTGTTTATATCTGAAATTCAGGCTCAAAACACCAGAGAATTCGGTATTTTTGGGTCGCAGAAGCGATCTGTACATGCCTACTCAATGCTAGAATATTTTCAAAATATAGGCCCAAAACATGCTAAAAATCGATATTTTAGGTGCCCAAAGTCGATATCTTTAATACAGTTACAAAACACCGGAAAATTCGATATTATGGGGTTCCAGAAGCGATCTGTACGTGCCTACTCCGTGTTAGAGTATTTTCAAAATACAGGCCCAAAACATACTGAAAATCGATCTTTTAGGTGCCCAAAAGTCGATATGTGCATGCATCTTCTGTACCCGTTTATATCTCAAATTCAGGCTCACAACACCCGACAATTCGATAGGTTGGGGTCCCAAAAGCGATCTGTACATGCCTACTCAGATACAGGCCCAAAACATGCTGAAAATCGATATTTTAGGTGCCCAAAGTCAATATGTGTATGCATTTTCTGTACCCGTTTATATCCCAAATTCAACCTCAAAACACCCGAAAATTCGATATTTTGGGGTCCCAGAAGCGATCTGTACATGCCTAATCAGTGCTAGAATGTTTTCAAAATATAGGCTCAAAACATGCTAAAAATCGATATTTTAAGTATCCAAAGTCATGTGCATGCATCTTCTGTACCCGTTTATATCTCAAATTCAGGCTCAAATCACCCGAAAATTTTGTATTTTTAGGTCCTAGAAGCGATCTTTACATGCCTACACCTAGTTAGAATCTTTTCAAGATACAGACCCAAAACATGCTCAAAATCGATATTTTAGGTGCCCAATAGTCTAGATGTGCATGCATCTTCAGTACCCGTTTATATCTCAAATTCAGGTTCAAAACACCCGAAAATTCGATATTTCGGGTTCCAGGAAGCGATCTGTACAAGCCTACTTCATGTTATAGTATTTTCAAAATACAGGCCCAAAACATGCTGAAAATCGATATTTTAGGTGCCAAAAGTCAATATGTGCATGCATCTTCTGTACCCGTTTATATCTCAAATTCAGGCTCAAAACACCCGAAAATTCGATATTTTGGGGTCCCAGAAGCGATCTGTACATGCCTACTCAGATACAGGTACAAAACATGCTGAAAATCGATATTTTAGGTGCCCAAAGTCAATATGTGTATGCATCTTCCGCACCCGTTTATATCCCAAATTCAACCTCAAAACACCCGAAAATTCGATATTTTTGGGTCCCTGAAGCGATCTGTACATGCCTACTCCGTGTTAGAGTATTTTCAAAAAACAGGCCCAAAACATACTGAAAATCGATCTTTTAGGTGCCCAAAAGTCGATATGTGCATGCATCTTCTGTACTCGTTTATGTCTCAAATTCAGGCTCAAAATACCTGAAAATTCGATATTTTGGGGTCCCAGAAGCGATCTGTACAAGCCTACTCAGGTACAGGCCCAAAACATACTGAAAATTGATATTTTAGGTGCCCAAAGTCAATATGTGTATACTTCTTCTGCACCCGTTTATATCCCAAATTCAACCTCAAAACACCCGAAAATTCGATATATTTGTATCCCAGAAGCGATTTGTACATGCTTACTCAGTGCTAGAATGTTTTCAAAATATAGGCTCAAAACATACTAAAAATCGATAATTTACGTGTCCAAAGTCGATATGTGCATGAATCTTCTGTACCCGTTCATATCTCAATTTCAGGCTCAAAACACCCGAAAATTCGGTATTTATGGGTCCTAGAAGCGATCTGTACATGCCTACACCTAGTTAGAATATTTTCAAGATACAGACCCAAAACATGCTCAAAATCGATATTTTAGGTGCCCAATAGTCGATATGTGCATGCATCTTCAGTACTCGTTTATATCTCAAATTCAGGCTCAAAACACCCGAAAATTCGATATTTCGGGTTTCAAGAAGCGATCTGTACAAGCCTACTCCGTGTTATAGTATTTTCAAAATACAGGCCCAAAACATGCTGAAAATCGATATTTTAGGTGCCAAAAGTCAATATGTGCATGCATCTTCTGTACCCGTTTATATCTCAAATTTAGGCTCAAAACACCCTAAAATTCGATATTTTGGGGTCCCAGAAGCGATCTGTACATGCCTACTCAGATACAGATACAAAACATGCTGAAAATCGATATTTTAGGTGCACAAAGTCAATATGTGTATGCATCTTCTGCACCCGTTTATATCCCAAATTCAATCTCAAAACACACGAAAATTCGATATTTTTGGGTCCCAGAAGCGATCTGTACATGCCTACTCAGTGCTAGAATGTTTTCAAAATATAGGCTCAAAACATGCTAAAAATCGATATTTTAAGTATCCGAAGTCGGTATGTGCATGGATCTTCTGTACCTGTTTATATCTGAAATTCAGGCTCAAAACACCCGAGAATTCGGTATTTTTGGGTCCTAGAAGCGATCTGTACATGCCTACTCAGTGCTAGAATATTTTCAAAATATAGGCCCAAAACATGCTAAAAATCGATCTTTTAGGTGCCCAAAAGTCGATATGTGCATGCATCTTCTGTACCCGTTTATATCTCAAATTCAGGCTCACAACACCCGACAATTCGATAGGTTGGGGTCCCAAAAGCGATCTGTACATGCCTACTCAGATACAGGCCCAAAACATGCTGAAAATCGATATTTTAGGTGCCCAAAGTCAATATGTGTATGCATTTTCTGTACCCGTTTATATCCCAAATTCAACCTCAAAACACCCGAAAATTCGATATTTTGGGGTCCCAGAAGCGATCTGTACATGCCTATTCAGTGCTAGAATGTTTTCAAAATATAGGCTCAAAACATGCTAAAAATCGATATTTTAAGTATCCAAAGTCATTTGCATGCATCTTCTGTACCCGTTTATATCTCAAATTCAGGCTCAAATCACCCGAAAATTTTGTATTTTTGGGTCCTAGAAGCGATCTTTACATGCCTACACCTAGTTAGAATCTTTTCAAGATACAGACCCAAAACATGCTCAAAATCGATATTTTAGGTGCCCAATAGTCTAGATGTGCATGCATCTTCAGTACCCGTTTATATCTCAAATTCAGGTTCAAAACACCCGAAAATTCGATATTTCGGGTTCCAGGAAGCGATCTGTACAAGCCTACTTCATGTTATAGTATTTTCAAAATACAGGCCCAAAACATGCTGAAAATCGATATTTTAGGTGCCAAAAGTCAATATGTGTATGCATCTTCCGCACCCGTTTATATCCCAAATTCAACCTCAAAACACCCGAAAATTCGATATTTTTGGGTCCCTGAAGCGATCTGTACATGCCTACTCCGTGTTAGAGTATTTTCAAAATACAGGCCCAAAACATACTGAAAATCGATCTTTTAGGTGCCCAAAGTCGATATCTCAAATTCAGACTCAAAACACCCGAAAATTCGATATTTTGGGGTCCCAGAAGCGATCTGTACATGCCTACTCAGATACAGGCCCAAAACATGCTGAAAATCGATATTTTTGGTGCCCAAAGTCAATATGTGTATGCATCTTCTGCACCCGTTTATATCCCAAATTCAACCTCAAAACACCCGAAAATTCGATATTTTTGGGTCTCAGAAGCGATTTGTACATGGTTACTCAGTGCTAGAATGTTTTCCAAATATAGGCTCAAAACATGCTAAAAATCGATATTTTAAGTGTCCAAAGTCAATATGTGCATGCATCTTATGTACCCGTTTATATCTTAATTTCCGGCTCAAAACACCCGAAAATTAAGTATTTTTGGGTCCTAGAAGCGATCTGTACATGGCTACACCTAGTTAGAATGTTTTCAAGATAGAGACCCAAAACATGCTTAAAATCGATATTTTAGGTGCCCAATATTCGATATGTGCATGCATCTCCAGTACCCGTTTATATCTCAAATTCAGCCTCAAAACACTCGAAAATTCGATATTTTGGGGTCCAAGAACCGATTTGTACATGCCTACTCCATGTTAGAGTATTTTCAAAATACGGACCCAAAACATGCTGAAAATCGATATTTTAGGTGCCCAAAGTCAATATGTGCATGCATCTTCTGTACCCGTTTATATCTCAAATTCAGGCTCAAAACACCCGGAAATTCGATATTTTGGGATCCCAGAAGCGATCTGTACATGCCTACTCAGATACAGACCCAAAACATACTGAAAATCGATATTTTAGGTGCCCAAAGTCGATATCTCAAATTCAAGAACAAAACACCCGAAAATTCGATATTTTGGGGTCCCAGAAGCGAACTATACATGCCTACACCTAGTTAGAATGTTTTCAAGATAGAGACCCAAAACATCCTGAAAATCGATATTTTAGGTGCCCAATAGTCGATATGTGCATGCATCTTCAGTACCCGTATGTATCTCAAATTTACTCTCAAAACACCCGGAAATTCGATATTTTGGGGTCCCAAAAGCGATCTGTACATGTATTCTCAGATACAGGCCCAAAACATGCTGAAAATCGATATTTTAGGTGCCCAAAGTCAATATGTGTATGCATCTTCTGCACCGGTTTATATCCCAAATTCAACCTCAAAACATCCGAAAATTCGATATTTTTGGGTCCCAGAAGCGATCTGTACATGCTTACAACGTGTTAGAGTATTTTCAAATTACAGGCCCAAAACATACTGAAAATCGATCTTTTAGATGCCCAAAAGTCGATATGTGCATGCATCTTCTCTACCCGTTTATATCTCAAGTTCAGGCTCAAAACACCCGAAAATTCGTTTTTTTTGGTTCCTAGAATCGATCTGTACATGCCTACTCTTAGTTAGAATATTTTCAAGATACAGACCCAAAACATGCTCAAAATCGATATTTTAGGTGCCCAAAAGTCAATATGTGGAAGCATTTTCTGTACCTGTTTATATCTTAAATTCAGTCTCAAAACACCTGAAAATTCGATATTTTGGGGTCCCAGAAGCAATCTGTACATGCCTACTTAGATACAGGCCCAAAACATGCTGAAAATCGATATTTTAGGTGCCCAAAGTCGATATGTGCATGCATCTTCTCTACCCGTTTATTTCTCAAATTCAGGCTCAAAACACCAGAAAATTCGGTGTTTTTGGGTTCTAGAAGCGATCTGTACATGGCTACTCCTAGTTAGAATGTTTTCAAGATACAGACCCAAAACATGCTCAAAATCGATGTTTTAGGTGCCCAAAAGTCAATATGTGCATGCATCTTCAGTACCCGTTTATATATCAAATTCAGTCTCAAAACACCCGAAAAACCGACGTTTTGGGGTCCAAGAAGCGATATGTACTTGCTTACTCCGTGTTAGAGTATTTTCAAAATACAGGCCCAAAACATGCTGAAAATCGATAATTTAGGTGCCTAAAGTCAATATGTGCATGCATCTTCTGTACCCGTTTATATCTCAAATTCAGGCTCAAAACACCCAATAATTCGATATTTTGGGGTCCCAGAAGCGATCTGTACATGCCTACTCAGATACAGGCCCAAAACATGCTGAAAATCGATATTTTAGGTGCCCAAAGTCAAAATGTGTATGCATCTTCTGCACCCGTTTTTATCCCAAATTCAACCTCAAAACACCCGAAAATTCGGTATTTTTGGGTCCCAGAAGCGATCTGTACATGCCTACACCTAGTTAGAATGTTTTCAAGATACAGACCCAAAACATGCTCAAAATCGATGTTTTAGGTGCCCAAAAGACGATATGTGAATGCATCTTCAGTACCTGTTTATATATCAAATTCAGTCTCAAAACACCCGAAAATTCAACGTTTTGGGGTCCAAGAAGCGATCTGTACATGCCTACTCCGTGTTAGAGTATATTCAAAATACAGGCCCAAAACATACTGAAAATCGATCTTTTAGGTGCCCAAAAGTCGATATGTGCATGCATTTTCTGTACCCGTTTATATCTCAAATTCAGGCTCAAAACACCCTAAAATTCGATATTTTGGGGTCCAAGAAGCGATCTGTACATGCCTACTCCGTGTTAGAGTATTTTCAAAATACAGACCCAAAACATGCTCAAAATCGATGTTTTAGGTGCCCAAAAGACGATATGTGAATGCATCTTCAGTACCTGTTTTTATATCAAATTCAGTCTCAAAACACCCGAAAATTCAACGTTTTGGGGTCCAAGAAGCGATCTGTACATGCCTACTCCGTGTTAGAGTATATTCAAAATACAGGCCCAAAACATACTGAAAATCGATCTTTTAGGTGCCCAAAAGTCGATATGTGCATGCATTTTCTGTACCCGTTTATATCTCAAATTCAGGCTCAAAACACCCGAGAATTCGATATTTTGGGGTCCAAGAAGCGATCTGTACATGCCTACTCCGTGTTAGAGTATTTTCAAAATACAGGCCCAAAACATGCTGAAAATCGATATTTTAGGTGCCCAATGTCAATATGTGCATGCATCTTCTGTACCCGTTTATATCTCAAATTCAGGCTCAAAACACCCGGAAATTCGATATTTTGGGATTCCAGAAGCGATCTGTACATGCCTACTCAGATACAGGCCCAAAACATACTGAAAATCGATATTTTAGGTGCCCAAAGTCGATATCTCAAATTCAAGAACAAAACACCCGAAAATTCGATATTTTGTGGTCCCAGAAGCGAACTATACATGCCTCCTCCGTGTTAGAGTATTTTCAAAATACAGGCCTAAAACATACTAAAAATCGATCTTTTAGGTGCCTTAAAGTCGATATGTGCATGCATCTTCCGTAAACGTTTATATCTCAAATTCAGGGTCAAAACATCCGAAAATTCGATATTTTGGGTTCCCAGAAACGATCTGTACATGCCTACTCAGATACAGGCCCAAAACATGCTGAAAATCGATATTTTAGGTGCCCAAAGTCAATATGTGTATGCATCTTCTGCACCGGTTTATATCCCAAATTCAACCTCAAAACATCCGAAAATTCGATATTTTTGGGTCCGAGAAGCAATCTGTGCATGCCTACTCCGTGTTGGAGTATTTTCAAATTACAGGCCTAAAACATACTGAAAATCAAACTTTTAGGTGCCCAAAAGTCGATATGTGCATGCATCTTCTGTACCCGTTTATATCTCAAATTCAGGCTCAAAACACCCGAAAATTCGTTATTTTAGGTTCCTAGAAGCGATCTGTACATGCCTACTCCGTGTTAGAGTATTTTCAAAATACAGGCCCAAAACATGCTGAAAATCGATATTTTAGGTGCCCAATGTCAATATGTGTATGCATCTTCTGTACCCGTTTATATCTCAAATTCATGCTCAAAACACCCGAAAATTCGATATTTTGGGGTCCCAGAAGCGATCTGTACATGTCTACTCAGTGCTAGAATATTTTCGAAATATAGTCCCAAAACATACTAAAAATCGATATTTTAGGTGCCCAAAGTCGATATGTGTATGCATCTTCTGTACCCGTTTATATCTCAAATTCAGGCTCAAAACACCCGAAAATTCGGTATTTTGGGGTCCCAGAAGCGATCTGTACATGCCTACTCAGATACAGGCCCAAAACATGCTGAAAATCGAAATTTTAGGTGCCCAAAGTCAAAATGTGTATGCATCTTCTGCACCCGTTTATATCCCAAATTCAACCTCAAAACACCCGAAAATTCGGTATTTTTGGGTCTCAGTAGCGATCTGTACATGCCTACACCTAGTTAGAATGTTTTCAAGATACAGACCCAAAACGTGCTGAAAATCGATATTTTAGGTGCCCAATAGTCGATATGTGCATGCATCTTCAGTACCCATTTATATCTTAAATTCAGGCTCAAAACACCCGGAAATTCGATATTTTGGGGTCCCAAAAGCGATCTGTACATGTATACTCAGATACAGGCCCAAAACATGCTGAAAATCGATATTTTAGGTGCCCAAAGTCGATATGTGTATGCATCTTCTCTACCCGTTTATTTCTCAAATTCAGGCTCAAAACACCAGAAAATTCGGTGTTTTTGGGTTCTAGAAGCGATCTGTACATGGCTACTCCTAGTTAGAATGTTTTCAAGATACAGACCCAAAACATGCTCAAAATCGATGTTTTAAGTGCCCAAAAGTCGATATGTGCATGCATCTTCAGTACCCGTTTATATATCAAATTCAGTCTCAAAACACCCGAAAATTCGACGTTTTGGGGTCCAAGAAGCGATATGTACTTGCTTACTCCGTGTTAGAGTTTTTTCAAAATACAGGCCCAAAACATGCTGAAAATCGATAATTTAGGTGCCTAAAGTCAATATGTGCATGCATCTTCTGTACCCGTTTATATCTCAAATTCAGGCTCAAAACACCCAATATTTTGGGGGCCCAGAAGCGATCTGTACATGCCTACTCAGATACAGGCCCAAAACATGCTGAAAATCGATATTTTAGGTGCCCAAAGTCAAAATGTGTATGCATCTTCTGCACCCGTTTTTATCCCAAATTCAACCTCAAAACACCCGAAAATTCGGTATTTTTGGGTCCCAGAAGCGATCTGTACATGCCTACACCTAGTTAGAATGTTTTCAAGATACAGACCCGAAACATGCTCAAAATCTATATTTTAGGTGCCCAAAGTCAATATGTGTATGCATCTTCTGCACAGGTTTATATCCCAAATTCAACCTCAAAACATCCGAAAATTCGATATTTTTGGGTCCTAGAAGCGATCTGTACATGCCTACTCCGTGTTAGAGTATTTTCAAATTACAGGCCCAAAACATACTGAAAATCGATCTTTTAGGTGCCCAAAAGTCGATATGTGCATGCATCTTCTCAACCCGTTTATATCTCAAATTCAGGCTCAAAACACCCGAAAATTCGTTATTTTTGGTTCCTAGAAGCGATCTGTACATGCCTACTCTTAGTTAGAATATTTTCAAGATACAGACCCAAAACATGCTCAAAATCGATATTTTATGTGCCCAAAAGTCAATATGTGCATGCATTTTCTGTACCCGTTTATATCTCAAATTCAGGCTCGAAACACCTGAAAATTCGATATTTTGGGGTCCCAGAAGCGATCTGTACATGCCTACTTAGATACAGGCCCAAAACATGCTGGAAATCGATATTTTAGGCGCCAAAAGTCGATAGGTGAATGCATCTTCTCTACCCGTTTATATCTCAAATTCAGGCTCAAAACACCCTAAAATTCGGTGTATTTTGGTTCTAGAAGCGATCTGTACATGCCTACTCCTAGTTAGAATGTTTTCAAGATACAGACCCAAAACATGCTCAAAATCGATGTTTTAGGTGCCCAAAAGACGATATGTGAATGCATCTTCAGTACCTGTTTATATATCAAATTCAGTCTCAAAACACCCGAAAATTCAACGTTTTGGGGTCCAAGAAGCGATCTGTACATGCCTACTCCGTGTTAGAGTATTTTCAAAATACAGGCCCAAAACATGCTGAAAATCGATATTTTAGGTGCACAATGTCAATATGTGCATGCATCTTCTGTACCCGTTTATATCTCAAATTCATGCTCAAAACACCCGAAAATTCGATATTTTGGGGTCCCAGAAGCGATCTGTACATGCCTACTCAGTGCTAGAATATTTTCAAAATATAGTCCCCAAACATGCTAAAAATCGATATTTTAGGTGCCCAAAGTCGATATATCAAATTCAGGCCCAAAACATCCGAAAATTCGATATTTTGGGGTCCCAGAAGCGATCTGTACATGCCTACTCCGTGTTAGAGTATTTTCAAAATACAGGCCCATAACATACTGAAAATCGATCTTTTAGGTGCCCAAAAGTCGATATGTTCATGCATCTTCTGTACCCGTTTATATCTCAAATTCAAGCTCAAAACACCCGAAAATTCGATATTTTGGGGTCCCAGAAGCGATCTGTACATACCTACTCAGATACAGGCTCAAAACATGCTGAAAATCGATATTTTAGGTGCCCAAAGTCAATATGTGTATGCATCTTCTGCACCCGTTTATATCACAAATTTAACCTCAAAACACCCGAAAATTCTATATTTTTGGGTCCCAGAAGCGATTTGTACATGCCTACTCAGCGCTAGAATGTTTTCAAAATATAGGCTCAAAACATACTAAAAATCGATATTTTAAGTGTCCAAAGTCAATATGTGCATGCATCTTCTGTACCCGTTTATATCTCAAATTCAGGCTCAAAACACCCAATAATTCGATATTTTGGGGTCCCAGAAGCGATCTGTACATGCCTACTCCGTGTTAGAGTATATTCAAAATACAGGCCCAAAACATACTGAAAATCGATCTTTTAGGTGCCCAAAAGTCGATATGTGCATGCATTTTCTGTACCCGTTTATATCTCAAATTCAGGCTCAAAACACCCGAAAATTCGATATTTTGGGGTCCAAGAAGCGATCTGTACATGCCTACTCCGTGTTAGAGTATTTTCAAAATACAGGCCCAAAACATGCTGAAAATCGATATTTTAGGTGCCCAATGTCAATATGTGCATGCATCTTCTGTACCCGTTTATATCTCAAATTCATGCTCAAAACACCCGAAAATTCGATATTTTGGGGTCCCAGAAGCGATCTGTACATGCCTACTGAGTGCTAGAATATTTTCAAAATATAGTCCCCAAACATGCTAAAAATCGATATTTTAGGTGCCCAAAGTCGATATATCAAATTCAGGCCCAAAACATCCGAAAATTCGATATTTTGGGGTCCCAGAAGCGATCTGTACATGCCTACTCCGTGTTAGAGTATTTTCAAAATACAGGCCCATAACATACTGAAAATCGATCTTTTAGGTGCCCAAAAGTCGATATGTTCATGCATCTTCTGTACCCGTTTATATCTCAAATTCAGGCTCAAAACACCCTAAAATTCGATATTTTGGGGTCCCAGAAGCGATCTGTACATACCTACTCAGATACATGCTCAAAACATGCTGAAAATCGATATTTTAGGTGCCCAAAGTCAATATGTGTATGCATCTTCTGCACCCGTTTTTATCACAAATTCAACCTCAAAACACCCGAAAATTCGATATTTTTGGGTCCCAGAAGCGATTTGTACATGCCTACTCAGCGCTAGAATGTTTTCAAAATATAGGCTTAAAACATACTAAAAATCGATATTTTAAGTGTCCAAAGTCGATATGTGCTTGCATCTTCTGTTCACGTTTATATCTCAAATTCAGGCTCAAAACACCCGAAAATTCGGTATTTTTGGGTCCTAGAAGCGATCTGTACATGCCTACACCTAGGTAGAATGTTTTCAAGATACAGGCCCAAAATATACTGAAAATCGATCTGTTAGGTGCCCAAAAGTCGATATGTGCATGCATCTTCTGTACCCGTTTATATCTCAAATTCAGGCTCAAAACACCCGAAAATTCGATATTTTGGGGTCCCAGAAGCGATCTGTACATGCCTACTCAAATACAGGCCCAAAACATGATGAAAATCGATATTTTAGGTGCCCAAAGTCGATATGTGCATGCATCTTCAGTACCCGTTTATATCTCAAATTCAGGCTCAAAACACCATTAAAATTCGATATTTTGAGGTCCAAGAAGCAATCTATACATGCCTACTCCGTGTTAGAGTATTTTCAAAATACTGGCCCAAAACATACTGAAAATCGATCTTTTAGGTGCCCAAAAGTCGATATGTGAATGCATTTTCTGTACACGTTTATATCTGAAATTTAGGCTCAAAACACCCGAAAATTCGATATTTTTGGGTCCCAAAAGCAATCTGTACATGCCTACTCAGTGCTAAAAATTTTTCAAATTTTAGGCTCAAAACATGCTAAAAATCAATATTTTGAGTGTCCAAAGTCGATATGTGCATGCATCTTCTGTACCCGTTTATATCTGAAATTCAGGCTCAAAACACCCGAAAATTCGTTTTTTTTGGGTCCCAGAAGCGATCTGTACATGCCTGCACCTAGTTAGAATGTTTTCAAGATACAGACCCAAAACATGCTGAAATCGATATTTTACGTGCCCAATAGTCGATATGTGCATGCATCTTCAGTACCCGTTTATATCTCAAATTCAGTCTCTAAACACACGAAAATTCGATATTTTGGGGTCCAAGAAGCGATCTGTACATGCCTACTCCGTGTTAGAGTATTTTCAAAATACAGGCCCAAAACATGCTAAAAATCGATATTTTTGGTGACCAAAGTCAATATGTGCATGCATCTCCTGTACCCGTTTATATCTCAAATTCCGGCTTAAAACACCAAAAAATTCGATATTTTGGGGTCCCAGAAGTGATCTGTACATGCCTACTCAGTGCTAGAATATTTTCAAAATATAGTCCCAAAACATGCTAAGAATCGATATTTTAGGTGCCCAAAGTCGATATATCAAATTCAGGAACAAAACACCCGGAAATTCGATATTTTGGGATCCCAGAAGCGACCTGTACATGCCTACACCTAGGTAGAATGTTTTCAAGATACAGGCCCAAAATATACTGAAAATCGATCTGTTAGGTGCCCAAAAGTCGATATGTGCATGCATCTTCTGTACCCGTTTATATCTCAAATTCAGGCTCAAAACACCCGAAAATTCGATATTTTGGGGTCCCAGAAGCGATCTGTACATGCCTACTCAAATACAGGCCCAAAACATGATGAAAATCGATATTTTAGGTGCCCAAAGTCGATATGTGCATGCATCTTCAGTACCCGTTTATATCTCAAATTCAGGCTCAAAACACCCGAAAATTCGATATTTTGAGGTCCAAGAAGCAATCTATACATGCCTACTCCGTGTTAGAGTATTTTCAAAATACAGGCCCAAAACATACTGAAAATCGATCTTTTAGGTGCTCAAAAGTCGATATGTGCATGCATCTTCTGTACCCGAATAAATCTCAAATTCAGGCTCAAAACACCTGAATATTCGATATTTTAGGGTCCCAGAAGCGATCTGTACATGCCTACTCAGATACAGACCCAAAACAAACTGAAAATCGATATTTTAGGTTCCCAAAGTCAATATGTGTATGCATCTTATGCACCCGTTTATATCCCAAATTCAAACTCTGAACACCCTAAAATTCGATATTTTTGGGTCCCAAAAGCGATCTGTAGATGCATACTCAGTGCTAGAATGTTTTCATAATATAAGCTCAAAACATACTAAAAACCTATATTTTAAGTGTCCAAAGTCGATATGTGCATGCATCTTCTCTACCCGTTTATATCTCAAATTCAGGCTCAAAACACCCGAAAATTCGGTATTTTTGGGTCCTAGAAGCGATCTGTACGTGCCTACTCCTAGTTAGAATGTTTTCAAGATACATACCCAAAACATGTTCAAAATCGATGTTTTAGGTGCCCAAAAGTCGATATGTGCATGCATTTTCAGTTCCCGTTTATATATCAAATTCAGTCTGAAAACACCCGAAAATTCGATATTTTGGGGTCCAAGAAGCGATCTGTACATGCCTACTCCTTGTTAGAGTATTTTCAAAGTACAGGCCCAAAAAATGCTGAAAATCTATATTTTAGGTACCCAAAGTCAATATGTGCATGCATCTTCTGTACCCGTTTATATCTCAAATTCAGGCTCAAAACACCCAATAATTCGATATTTTGGGGTCCCAGAAGCGATCTGTACATGCATACTCCTTGTTAGAGTATTTTCAAAGTACAGGCCCAAAAAATGCTGAAAATCTATATTTTAGGTACCCAAAGTCAATATGTGCATGCATCTTCTGTACCCGTTTATATCTCAAATTCAGGCTCAAAACACCCAATAATTCGATATTTTGGGGTCCCAGAAGCGATCTGTACATGCCTACTCCGTGTTAGAGTATTTTAAAAATACAGGCCCAAAACATACTGAAAATCGATCTTTTAGGTGCCCAAAAGTCGATATGTGCATGCATTTTCTGTACCCGTTTATATCTCAAATTCAGGCTCAAAAACCCCGAAAATACGATATTTTTGGGTCCCAGAAGCGATCTGTACATGCCTACTCAGATACAGGCCCAAAACATGCTTAAAATCGATATTTTGGGTGCCCAAAGTCAATATGTGTATGCATCTTCAACACCTGTTTATATCCCAAATTCAACCTCAAAACACTCGAAAATTCGATATTTTTGGGTCCTAGAAGCGATCTGTACATGTCTACTTCTAGTTAGAATTTTTTTAAGATACAGACCCAAAACATGGTCAAAATCGATATTTTAGGTTCTCAATAATCGATATGTGTATGCATCTTCAGTGCCCGTTTATATCTTAAATTCAGGCTCAAAACACCCGAATATTTCGATATTTTTAAGGTCAAAGAAGCGGTCTATACATGCCTACTCCGTGTTAGAGTATTTTCAAAATTCAGTCTTAAAACATACTGAAAATCGATCTTTTAGGTGCCCAAAAGTCGATATGTGCATGCATCTTCTGTACCCGTTTATATCTGAAATTCTGGCTCAAAACACCCAATAATTCGATATTTTGGGGTCCCAGAAGCGATCTGTACATGCCTACTCCGTGTTAGAGTATTTTAAAAATACAGGCCCAAAACATACTGAAAATCGATCTTTTAGGTGCCCAAAAGTCGATATGTGCATGCATCTTCTGTACCCGTTTATATCTCAAATTCAGTCTCAAAACACCTGAAAATTCGATATTTTGGGGTCCAAGAAGCGATCTGTACATGCCTACTCAGACACAGACCCAAAACATGCTCAAAATCGATATTTTAGGTGCCCAAAGTCAATATGTGTATTCATCTTCTGCACCCGTTTATATCCCAAATTCAAACTCAAAACACCCGAAAATTCGTTATTTTTGGGTCCCAGAAGCGATCTGTACATGCATACTCAGTGCTAGAATGTTTTCATAATATAGGCCCAAAACATGCTAAAAATCGATATTATAAGTGTCCAAAGTTGATATGTGCATGTATCTTCTCTACCCGTTTATATATCAAATTCAGGCTCACAACACCCGAAAATTCGATATTTTGTGGTCCCAGAAGCGATCTGTACATGCCTACTCAGATACAGGCCCAAAACATGCTAAAAATCAATATTTTGAGTGTCCAAAGTCTATATGTGCATGCATTTTCTGTATCCGTTTATATCTGAAATTCAGGTTCAAAACACCCGAAAATTCGTTTTTTTGGGGTCCTAGAAGCGATCTGTACATGCCTACACTTGGTTAAAATGTTTTCAAGATACAGACCCAAAACATGCTGAAAATCGATATTTTAGGTGCCCAATAGTCGATATGTGCGTGCATCTTCAGTACCGGTTTATATCTCAAATTCAGTCTCAAAACACCTGAAAATTCGATATTTTGGGGTCCAAGAAGCGATCTGTACATGCCTACTCCGTGTTAGAGTATTTTTAAAATACAGGCCCAAAACATGCTAAAAATAGATATTTTTGGTGCCCAAAGTCAATATGTGCATGCATCTTCTGTACCCGTTTATATCTCAAATTCAGGCTCAAAACACCCAAAAATTCGATATTTTGGGGTCCCAGAAGCGATCTGTACATGCCTAATCAGTGCTAGAATATTTTCAAAATATAGTCTCAAAACATGCTAAAAATCGATATTTTAGGTGCCCAAAGTCGATATCTCAAATTCAGGACCAAAACACCCGAAAATTCGATATTTTGGGGTCCCAGAAGCGATCTGTACATGTCTACTCCGTGTTAGAGTATTTTCAAAATACAGGCCCAAAACATACTGAAAATCGATCTTTTAGGTGCTCAAAAGTCGATATGTGCATGCATCTTCTGTACCCTTTTATATCTCAAATTCAGGGTCAAAACAACCGAAAATTCGATATGTTGGGGTCCCAGAAGCGATCTGTACATGCCTACTCAGATACAGGCCCAAAACATGCTGAAAATCGATATTTTAGGTGCCCAAAGTCGATATGTGCATGCATCTTCAGTACCCGTTTATATCTCAAATTCAGGCTCAAAACACCCGAAAATTCGATATTTTGAGGTCCAAGAAGCGATCTATACATGCCTACTCCGTGTTAGAGTATTTTCAAAATACAGGCCCAAAACATACTGAAAATCGATCTTTTAGGTGCCCAAAAGTCGATATGTGAATGCATTTTCTGTACACGTTTATATCTGAAATTTAAGCTCAAAACACCCGAAAATTCGATATTTTTGGGTCCCAGAAGCAATCTGTACATGCCTACTCAGTGCTAGAATTTTTTCAAAATTTAGGCTCAAAACATGCTAAAAATCGATATTTTGAGTGTCCAAAGTCGATATGTGCATGCATCTTCTGTACCCGTTTATATCTAAAATTCAGGCTCAAAACACCCGAAAATTCGTTTTTTTTGGGTCCCAGAAGCGATCTGTACATGCCTGCACCTAGTTAGAATGTTTTCAAGATACAGACCCAAAACATGCTGAAAATCGATATTTTACGTGCCCAATAGTCGATATGTGCATGCATCTTCAGTACCCGTTTATATCTCAAATTCAGTCTCTAAACACACGAAAATTCGATATTTTGGGGTCCAAGAAGCGATCTGCACATGCCTACTCCGTGTTAGAGTATTTTCAAAATACAGGCCCAAAACATGCTAAAAATCGATATTTTTGGTGCCCAAAGTCAATATGTGCATGCATCTCCTGTACCCGTTTATATCTCAAATTCAGGCTCAAAACACCCAAAAATTCGATATTTTGGGGTCCCAGAAGTGATCTGTACATGCCTTCTCAGTGCTAGAATATTTTCAAAATATAGTCCCAAAACATGCTAAAAATCGATATTTTAGGTGCCCAAAGTCGATATATCAAATCCAGTAACAAAACACCCGGAAATTCGATATTTTGGGGTCCCAGAAGCGATCTGTACATGCCTACTCCGTGTTAGAGTATTTTAAAAATACAGGCCCAAAACATACTGAAAATCGATGTTTTAGGTGCCCAAAAGTCGATATGTGCATGCATTTTCTGTACCCGTTTATATCTCAAATTCAGGCTCAAAACCCCGAAAATACGATATTTTTGGGTCCCAGAAGCGATCTGTACATGCCTACTCCTTGTTAGAGTATTTTCAAAGTACAGGCCCAAAAAATGCTGAAAATCTATATTTTAGGTGCCCAAAGTCAATATGTGCATGCATCTTCTGTACCCGTTTATATCTCAAATTCTGGCTCAAAACACCCAATAATTCGATATTTTGGGGTCCCAGAAGCGATCTGTACATGCCTACTCCGTGTTAGAGTATTTTAAAAATACAGGCCCAAAACATACTGAAAATCGATCTTTTAGGTGCCCAAAAGTCGATATGTGCATGCATCTTCTGTACCCGTTTATATCTCAAATTCAGGGTCAAAACACCCGAAAATTCTGTATTTTGGGGTCCAAGAAGCGATCTGTACATGCCTACTCCGTGTTACAGTATTTTCTAAATACAGGCCCAAAACATGCTGAAAATCTATATTTTAAGTGCCCAAAGTCAATATGTGCATGCATCTTCTGTACCCGTTTATATCTCAAATTCAGGCTCAAAACACCCAATAATTCGATATTTGGGGTCCCAGAAGCGATCTGTACATGCCTACTCCGTGTTAGAGTATTTTCAAAATACAGGCCCAAAACATACTGAAAATCGATCTTTTAGGGGCCCAAAAGCCGATATGTGCATGCATCTTCAGTTCCCGTTTATATCTCAAATTCAGTCTCAAAACACCCGAAAATTCGATATTTTGGGGTCCCAGAAGCGATCTGTACATGCCTACTCAGACACAGACCCAAAACATGCTCAAAATCGATATTTTAGGTGCCCAAAGTCAATATGTGTATTCATCTTCTGCACCCGTTTATATCCCAAATTCAAACTCAAAACACCCGAAAATTCGTTATTTTTGGGTCCCAGAAGCGATCTGTACATGCCTACTCAGTGCTAGAATGTTTTCATAATATAGGCCCAAAACATGCTAAAAATCGATATTATAAGTGTCCAAAGTTGATATGTGCATGTATCTTCTCTACCCGTTTATATCTCAAATTCAGGCTCACAACACCCGAAAATTCGGTATTTTTGGGTCCTAGAAGCGATCTGTACATGCCTACTCCTAGTTAGAACGTTTTCAAGATACAGACCCAAAACATGCTGAAAATCGATATTTTAGGTGCCCAAAATCAATATGTGCATGCATCTTCTGTACCCGTTTATATCTCAAATTCAGGCTCAAAACACCCAAAAATTCGATATTTTGGGGTCCAAGAAGCGATCCGTACATGCCTACTCCGTGTTAGAGTATTTTCAAAATACAGGCCCAAAACATACTGAAAATTGATCTGTTAGGTGCCCAATAGTCGATATGTGCATGCATCTTCTGTACCCGTTAAAATATCATATTCAGGGTCAAAACACTCGAAAATTCGATATTTTGGGGTCCCAGAAGTGATCTGTACATGCCTACTCAGATACAGGCCCAAAACATGCTGAAAATCGATATTTTAGGTACCCAAAGTCAATATGTGTATGCTTCTTCTTCCACCGTCTATATCCCAAATTCAACCTCAAATCACCCGAAAATTCGATATTTTTGGGTCCCTGAAGCGATCTGTACATGCCTACTCCGTGTTAGAGTATTTTCAAAATACAGGCCCAAAACATACTGAAAATCTATCTTTTAGGTGCCCAAAAGTCGATATGTGCATGCATCTTCTGTACCCGTTTATATCTCAAATTCAGGTTCAAAACCCCCGAAAATTTGGTATTTTTGGGTCCTAGAAGCGATCTGTACATGGCTACACCTAGTTAGAATGTTTTCAAGATACAGACCCAAAAGATGCTCAAAATCGATATTTTAGGTGCCCAATAGTCGATATGTGAATGCATCTTCAGTACACGTTTATATCTCAAATTAAGGCTCAAAACACCCGAAAATTCGATATTTTGGGGTCCAAGAAGCGATCTGTACATGCCTACTCCGTGTTAGAGTATTTTCAAAATACAGACCCAAAACATGCTAAAAATCGATATTTTAGGTGCCCAAAGTCAATATGTGCATGCAACTTATGTACCCGTTTATATCTCAAATTCAGGCTCAAAACACCCGAAAATTCGATATTTTGGGGTCCCAGAAGCGATCTGTACATGCCTACTCATTGCTAGAATATTTTCATAATATAGGCTCAAAATATGCTAAAAATCGATATTTTAAGTGTCCAAAGTCGATATGTGCATGCATCTTCTCTACCCATTTATATCCCAAATTCAACCTCAAAACTCCTGAAAATTCGATATTTTTGGGTCCCTGAAGCGATCTGTACATGCCTACTCCGTGTTAGAGTATTTTCAAAATACAGGCCCTAAACATACTGAAAATCTATCTTTTAGGTGCTCAAAAGTCGATATGTGCGTGCATCTTCTGTACCCGTTTATATCTGAAATTCAGGTTCAAAACCCCCGAAAATTCGGTATTTTTGGGTCCTAGAAGCGATCTGTACATGGCTACACCAAGTTAGAATGTTTTCAAGATACAGACCCAAAAGATGCTCAAAATCGATATTTTAGGTGCCAAATAGTCGATATGTGCATGCATCTTCAGTACACGTTCATATCTCAAATTCAGGCTCAAAACACCCGAAAATTCGATATTTTGGGGTCCAAGAAGCGATCTGTACATGCCTACTCCGTGTTAGAGTATTTTCAAAATACAGACCCAAAACATGCTAAAAATCGATATTTTTGGTGCCCAAAGTCAATATGTGCATGCATCTTATGTACCCGTTTATCTCTCAAATTCAGTCTCAAAACACCCGAAAATTCGATATTTTGGGGTCCCAGAAGCGATCTGTACATGCCTACTCATTGCTAGAATATTTTCAAAATATAGTCCCGAAACATGCTAAAAATCGATATTTTAGGTGCCCAAATTCGATATCTCAAATTCAAGAACAAAACACCCGAAAATTAGATATTTTGGGGTCCCAGAAGCGATCTGTACATGCCTACTCCGTGTTAGAGTATTTTCAAAATACAGGCCCAAAACATACTAAAAATCGATCTTTTAGGTGCCCAAAAGTCGATATGTGCATGCATCTTCTGTACCCGTTTATATCTCAAATTCAGGCTCAAAATCCGTGAAAATTCGATATTTTGGGTTTCCAGAAGCGATCTGTACATGCCTACTCAGATACAGACCCAAAACATGTTGAAAATCGATATTTTAGGTGCCCAAAGTGAATATGTGTATGCATCTTATGCACCCGTTTATATCTCAAATTCAGGCTCAAAACACCCGAAAAATCGGTATTTTTGGGTCTTAGAAGCGATTTGTACATGCCTACTCCTAGTTAGAATGTTTTCAAGATACAGACCCAAAACATGCTCAAAATCTATATTTTAGGTGCCCAAAAGTCAATATGTGCATGTATCTTCTGTACCCGTTTATGTCTCAATTTCAGGCTCAAAACACCTGAAACTTCGATATTTTGGGGTCCCAGAAGCGATCTGTACATGCCTACTCAGACACAGGCCCAAAACATGCTCAAAATCGATATTTTAGGTGCCCAAAATCAATATGTGTATGCATCTTCTGCACCCGTTTATATCCCAAATTCAAACTCAAAACACCCGAAAATTCGATATTTTTGGGTCTTAGAAGCGATCTGTACATGGATACTCAGTGCTAGAATGTTTTCATAATATAGGCTCAAAACATGATAAAAATCGATATTATAAGTGTCCAAAGTTGATATATGCATGTATCTTCTCTACCCGTTTATATCTCAAATTCAGGATCAAAACACCCGAAAATTCGGTATTTTTGGGTCCTAGAAGCGATCTGTACAACCCTACTCCTAGTTAGAATGTTTTCAAGATACAGACCCAAAACATGCTCAAAATCGATATTTTAGTTGCCCAAAAGTCGATATGTGCATGCATCTTCAGTACCCGTTTATATATCAAATTCAGTCTCAAAACACCCGAAAATTCGATATTTTGGGGTCCAAGAAGCGTTCTGTACATGCCTACTCCATGTTAAAGTATTTTCAAAATACAGGCCCAAAACATGCTGAAAATCGATATTTTAGGTGCCCAAAGTCAATATGTGCATGCATCTTCTGTATTCGTTTATATCTCAAATTCAGGCTCAAAACACCCAAAAATTCGATATTTTGGGGTCCCAGAAGCGATCTGAACATGCCTACTCCGTGTTAGAGTATTTTCAAAATACAGGCCCAAAACATACTGAAAATCGATCTTTTAGGTGCCCAATAGTCGATATGTGCATGCATCTTCTGTACCCGTTTAAATCTCATATTCAGGGTCAAAACGCCCGAAAATTCGATATTTTGGGGTCCAAGAAGCAATCTGTACATGCCTACTCCATGTTAGAGTATTTTCAAAATACAGGCCCAAAACATGCTGAAAATCGATATTTTAGGTGCCCAAAGTCAATATGTGCATGCATCTTCTGTACCCGTTTATATCTCAAATTCAGGCTCAAAACCCCCGAAAATTCGGTATTTTTGGGTCCTAGAAGTGATCTGTACATGGCTACACCATGTTAGAATGTTTTCAAGATACAGACCCAAAAGATGCTCAAAATCGATATTTTAGGTGCCCAATAGTCGATATGTTCATGCATCTTCAGTACACGTTTATATCTCAAATTCAGGCTCAAAACACCTGAAACTACGATATTTTGGGGTCCCAGAAGCGATCTGTACATGCCTACTCAGACACAGGCCCAAAACATGCTCAAAATCGATATTTTAGGTGCCCAAAATCAATATGTGTATGCATCTTCTGCACCCGTTTATATCCCAAATTCAAACTCAAAACACCCGAAAATTCGATATTTTTGGGTCCCAGAGGCGATCTGTACATGCATACTCAGTGCTAGAATGTTTTCATAATATAGGCTCAAAACATGCTAAAATTCGATATTATAAGTGTCCAAAGTTGATATATGCATGTATCTTCTCTACCCGTTTATATCTCAAATTCAGGTTTAAAACACCCGAAAATTCGGTATTTTTGGGTCCTAGAAGCGATCTGTACATGCCTACTCCTAGTTAGATTGTTTTCAAGATACAGACCCAAAACATGCTCAAAATCGATATTTTAGGTGCCTAAAAGTCGATATGTCCATGCATCTTCAGTACCCGTTTATATATCAAATTCAGTCTCAAAACACCCGAAAATTCGATATTTTGGGGTCCAAGAAGCGATCTGTACATGCCTACTCCATGTTAAAGTATTTTCAAAATACAGGCCCAAAACATGCTGAAAATCGATATTTTAGGTGCCCAAAGTCAATATGTGCATGCATCTTCTGTACCCGTTTATATCTCAAATTCAGGCTCAAAACACCCGAAAATTCGATATTTTGGGGTCAAAGAAGCGATCTGTTTGTGCCTACTCCGTGTTAGAGTATTTTCAAAATACAGGCCCAAAACATACTGAAAATCGATCTTTTAGGTGCCTAAAAGTCGATATGTGCATGCATCTTCTATTCCCGTTTATATCTCAAATTCAGGCTCAAAACACGTAAAAATTCGATATTTTGGGTTCCCAGAAGCGATCTGTACATGCCTACTCAGATACAGACCCAAAACATGCTGAAAATCGATATTTTAGGTGCCCAAAGTCAATATGTGTATGCATCTTATGCACCCGTTTATATCCCAAATTCAAAATCAAAACACCCTAAAATTCGATATTTTTGGGTCCTAGAAGCGATCTGTACATGCATACTCAGTGCTAGAATATTTTCATAATATAAGCTCAAAATATGCTAAAAATCGATATTTTAAGTGTCCAAAGTCGATATGTGCATGCATCTTCTCTACCCGTTTATATCTCAAATTCAGGCTCAAAACACCCGAAAAATCGGTATTTTTGGGTCTTAGAAGCGATTTGTACATGCCTACTCCTAGTTAGAATGTTTTCAAGATACAGACCCAAAACATGCTCAAAATCTATATTTTAGGTGCCCAAAATTCAATATGTGCATGTATCTTCTGTACCCGTTTATGTCTCAATTTCAGGCTTAAAACACCTGAAAATTCGATATTTTGGGGTCCCAGAAGCGATCTGTACATGCCTACTCAGTGCTAGAATATTTTCAAAATATAGTCCCCAAACATGCTAAAAATCGATATTTTAGGTGCCCAAAGTCGATATATCAAATTCAGGCCCAAAACATCCGAAAATTCGATATTTTGGGGTCCCAGAAGCGATCTGTACATGCCTACTCCGTGTTAGAGTATTTTCAAAATACAGGCCCATAACATACTGAAAATCGATCTTTTAGGTGCCCAAAAGTCGATATGTTCATGCATCTTCTGTACCCGTTTATATCTCAAATTCAGGCTCAAAACACCCGAAAATTCGATATTTTGGGGTCCCAGAAGCGATCTGTACATACCTACTCAGATACAGGCCCAAAACATGCTGAAAATCGATATTTTAGGTGCCCAAAGTCAATATGTGTATGCATCTTCTGCACCCGTTTATATTACAAATTCAAACTTAAAACACCCGAAAATTCGATATTTTTGGGTCCCAGAAGCGATCTGTACATGTCTACTCAGCGCTAGAATGTTTTCAAAATAAAAGCTCAAAACATACTAAAAATCGATATTTTAAGTGTCCAAAGTCGATATGTGCTTGCATCTTCTGTACACGTTTATATCTCAAATTCAGGCTCAAAACACCCGAAAATTCGGTATTTTTGGGTCCTAGAAGCAATCTGTACATGCCTACACCTAGTTAGAATGTTTTCAAGATACAGGCCCAAAACATACTGAAAATCGATCTGTTAGGTGCCCAAAAGTCGATATGTGCATGCATCTTCTGTACCCGTTTATATCTCAAATTCAGGCTGAAAACACCCGAAAATTCGATATTTTGGGGTTCCAGAAGCGATCTGTACATGCCTACTCAGATACAAGCCCAAAATATGCTGAAAATCGATATTTTAGGTGCCCAACGTCAATATGTGTATGCATCTTTTGCACCCGTTTATATCCCAAATTCTACCTCAAAACACCCGAAAATTCGATATTTTTGGGTCCCAGAAGCGATCTGTTCATGCCTACTCAGTGCTAGAATATTTTCAAAATATAGGCTCAAAACATGCTAAAAATTGATATTTTAAGTATCCGAAGTCGGTATGTGCATGCATCTTCTGTACCCGTTTATATCTCAAATTCAGGCTCAAAACCCCCTAGAATTCGGTATTTTTGGGTCCCAGAAGCGATCTGTACATGCCTACTCAATGCTAGAATATTTTAAAATATAGGCCCAAAACATGCTAAAAATCGATATTTTAGGTGCCCAAACTCGATATCTTAAATACAGTCACAAAACACCCAAAAATTCGATATTTTGGGGTCCATGAAGCGATCTGTACGTGCTTACTCCGTGTTAGAGTATTTTCAAAATACAGGCCCAAAACATACTGAAAATCGATCTTTTAGGTGCCCAAAAGTCGATATGTGCATGCATCTTCTGTACCCGTTTATATCTCAAATTCAGGCTCAAAACACCCAAAAATTCGATATTTTGGGGTCCTCAAAATCGATCTGTACATTCCTACTCAGATACAGGGCCAAAACATGCTGAAAATCGATATTTTAGGTGCCCAAAGTCAATATGTGTATGCATCTTCTGCATCTGTTTATATCCCAAATTCAACATCAAAACACCCAAAAATTCGGTATTTTTGGGTCCTAGAAGCGATCTGTACATGTCTACTTCTAGTTAGAATTTTTTTTAAGATACAGACCCAAAACATGGTCAAAATCGATATTTTAGGTTCCCAATAATCGATATGTGTATGCATCTTCAGTACCCGTTTATATCTCAAATTCAGGCTCAAAACACCCGAATATTTCGATATTTTGAGGTCAAAGAAGCGGTCTATACATGCCTACTCCGTGTTAGAGTATTTTCAAAATTCAGGCCCAAAACATACTGAAAATCGATCTTTTAGGAGCCCAAAAGTCGATATGTGCATGCATCTTCTGTACCCGTTTATATCTGAAATTTAGGATCAAAACACTCGAAAATTCGATATTTTTGGGTCCCAAAAGCGATCTGTACATGTGTACTCAGTGCTAGAATTTTTTCAAAATATAGGCTCAAAACATGCTAAAAATCAATATTTTGAGTGTCCAAAGTCTATATGTGCATGCATCTTCTGTATCCGTTTATATCTGAAATTCAGGGTCAAAACACCCGAAAATTCGTTTTTTTGGGGTCCTAGAAGCGATCTGTACATGCCTACACCTAGTTAGAATGTTTTCAAGATACAGACCCAAAACATGCTGAAAATCGATATTTTAGGTGCCCAATAGTCGATATGTGCGTGCATCTTCAATACCCGTTTATATCTCAAATTCAGTCTCAAAACACCTGAAAATTCGATATTTTGGGGTCCAAGAAGCGATCTGTACATGCCTCCTCCGTGTTAGAGTATTTTTAAAATACAGGCCCAAAACATGCTAAAAATAGATATTTTTGGTGCCCAAAGTCAATATGTGCATGCATCTTCTGTACCCGTTTATATCTCAAATTCAGGCTAAAAACACCCAAAAATTCGATATTTTGGGGTCCCAGAAGCGATCTGTACATGCCTAATCAGTGCTAGAATATTTTCAAAATATAGTCCCAAAACATGCTAAAATCGATATTTTAGGTGCCCAAAGTCGATATCTCAAATTCAGGACCAAAACATCCGAAAATTCGATATTTTGGGGTCCCAGAAGCGATCTGTACATGTCTACTCCGTGTTAGAGTATTTTCAAAATACAGGCCCAAAACATACTGAAAATCGATCTTTTAGGTGCTCAAAAGTCGATATGTGCATGCATCTTCTGTACCCTTTTATATCTCAAATTCAGGGTCAAAACAACCGAAAATTCGATATTTTCGGGTCCCAGAAGCGATCTGTACATACCTACTCAGATACAGGCCCAAAACATGCTGAAAATCGATATTTTAGGTGCCCAAAGTCAATATGTGTATGCATCTTCTGCACCCGTTTATATTACAAATTCAAACTTAAAACACCCGAAAATTCGATATTTTTGGGTCCCAGAAGCGATCTGTACATGTCTACTCAGCGCTAGAATGTTTTCAAAATAAAAGCTCAAAACATACTAAAAATCGATATTTTAAGTGTCCAAAGTCGATATGTGCTTGCATCTTCTGTACACGTTTATATCTCAAATTCAGGCTCAAAACACCCGAAAATTCGGTATTTTTGGGTCCTAGAAGCAATCTGTACATGCCTACACCTAGTTAGAATGTTTTCAAGATACAGGCCCAAAACATACTGAAAATCGATCTGTTAGGTGCCCAAAAGTCGATATGTGCATGCATCTTCTGTACCCGTTTATATCTCAAATTCAGGCTGAAAACACCCGAAAATTCGATATTTTGGGGTTCCAGAAGCGATCTGTACATGCCTACTCAGATACAAGCCCAAAATATGCTGAAAATCGATATTTTAGGTGCCCAACGTCAATATGTGTATGCATCTTTTGCACCCGTTTATATCCCAAATTCTACCTCAAAACACCCGAAAATTCGATATTTTTGGGTCCCAGAAGCGATCTGTTCATGCCTACTCAGTGCTAGAATATTTTCAAAATATAGGCTCAAAACATGCTAAAAATTGATATTTTAAGTATCCGAAGTCGGTATGTGCATGCATCTTCTGTACCCGTTTATATCTCAAATTCAGGCTCAAAACCCCCTAGAATTCGGTATTTTTGGGTCCCAGAAGCGATCTGTACATGCCTACTCAATGCTAGAATATTTTAAAATATAGGCCCAAAACATGCTAAAAATCGATATTTTAGGTGCCCAAACTCGATATCTTAAATACAGTCACAAAACACCCAAAAATTCGATATTTTGGGGTCCATGAAGCGATCTGTACGTGCTTACTCCGTGTTAGAGTATTTTCAAAATACAGGCCCAAAACATACTGAAAATCGATCTTTTAGGTGCCCAAAAGTCGATATGTGCATGCATCTTCTGTACCCGTTTATATCTCAAATTCAGGCTCAAAACACCCAAAAATTCGATATTTTGGGGTCCTCAAAATCGATCTGTACATTCCTACTCAGATACAGGGCCAAAACATGCTGAAAATCGATATTTTAGGTGCCCAAAGTCAATATGTGTATGCATCTTCTGCATCTGTTTATATCCCAAATTCAACATCAAAACACCCAAAAATTCGGTATTTTTGGGTCCTAGAAGCGATCTGTACATGTCTACTTCTAGTTAGAATTTTTTTTAAGATACAGACCCAAAACATGGTCAAAATCGATATTTTAGGTTCCCAATAATCGATATGTGTATGCATCTTCAGTACCCGTTTATATCTCAAATTCAGGCTCAAAACACCCGAATATTTCGATATTTTGAGGTCAAAGAAGCGGTCTATACATGCCTACTCCGTGTTAGAGTATTTTCAAAATTCAGGCCCAAAACATACTGAAAATCGATCTTTTAGGAGCCCAAAAGTCGATATGTGCATGCATCTTCTGTACCCGTTTATATCTGAAATTTAGGATCAAAACACTCGAAAATTCGATATTTTTGGGTCCCAAAAGCGATCTGTACATGTGTACTCAGTGCTAGAATTTTTTCAAAATATAGGCTCAAAACATGCTAAAAATCAATATTTTGAGTGTCCAAAGTCTATATGTGCATGCATCTTCTGTATCCGTTTATATCTGAAATTCAGGGTCAAAACACCCGAAAATTCGTTTTTTTGGGGTCCTAGAAGCGATCTGTACATGCCTACACCTAGTTAGAATGTTTTCAAGATACAGACCCAAAACATGCTGAAAATCGATATTTTAGGTGCCCAATAGTCGATATGTGCGTGCATCTTCAATACCCGTTTATATCTCAAATTCAGTCTCAAAACACCTGAAAATTCGATATTTTGGGGTCCAAGAAGCGATCTGTACATGCCTCCTCCGTGTTAGAGTATTTTTAAAATACAGGCCCAAAACATGCTAAAAATAGATATTTTTGGTGCCCAAAGTCAATATGTGCATGCATCTTCTGTACCCGTTTATATCTCAAATTCAGGCTAAAAACACCCAAAAATTCGATATTTTGGGGTCCCAGAAGCGATCTGTACATGCCTAATCAGTGCTAGAATATTTTCAAAATATAGTCCCAAAACATGCTAAAATCGATATTTTAGGTGCCCAAAGTCGATATCTCAAATTCAGGACCAAAACATCCGAAAATTCGATATTTTGGGGTCCCAGAAGCGATCTGTACATGTCTACTCCGTGTTAGAGTATTTTCAAAATACAGGCCCAAAACATACTGAAAATCGATCTTTTAGGTGCTCAAAAGTCGATATGTGCATGCATCTTCTGTACCCTTTTATATCTCAAATTCAGGGTCAAAACAACCGAAAATTCGATATTTTCGGGTCCCAGAAGCGATCTGTACATGCCTACTCAGATACAGGCCCAAAACATGCTGAAAATCGATATTTTAGGTGCCCAAAGTCGATATGTGCATGCATCTTCAGTACCCGTTTATATCTCAAATTCAGGCTCAAAACACCCGAAAAATCGATATTTTGAGGTCCAAGAAGCGATCTATACATGCCTACTCCGTGTTAGAGTATTTTCAAAATACAGGCCCAAAACATACTGAAAATCGCTCTTTTAGGTGCCCAAAAGTCGATATGTGAATGCATTTTCTGTACACGTTTATATCTGAAATTTAGGCTCAAAACACCCGAAAATTCGATATTTTTGGGTCCCAAAAGCAATCTTTACATGCCTAATCAGTGCTAGAATTTTTTCAAAATTTAGGCTCAAAACATGCTAAAAATCAATATTTTGAGTGTCCAAAGTCGATATGTGCATGCATCTTCTGTACCCGTTTATATCTGAAATTCAGGCTCAAAACACCCGAAAATTCGTTTTTTTTGGGTCCCAGAAGCGATCTGTACATGCCTGCACCTAGTTAGAATGTTTTCAAGATACAGACCCAAAACATGGTGAAAATCGATATTTTACGTGCCCAATAGTCGATATGTGCATGCATCTTCAGTACCCGTTTATATCTCAAATTCAGTCTCTAAACACACGAAAATTCGATATTTTGGGGTCCAAGAAGCGATCTGTACATGCCTACTCCGTGTTAGAGTATTTTCAAAATACAGGCCCAAAACATGCTAAAAATCGATATTTTTGGTGCCCAAAGTCAATATGTGCATGCATCTCCTGTACCCGTTTATATCTCAAATTCAGGCTCAAAACACCCAAAAATTCGATATTTTGGGGTCCCAGAAGTGATCTGTACATGCCTACTCAGTGCTAGAATATTTTCAAAATATAGTCCCAAAACATGCTAAAAATCGATATTTTAGGTGCCCAAAGTCGATATATCAAATTCAGGAACAAAACACCCGGAAATTCGATATTTTGGGGTCCCAGAAGCGATCTGTACATGCCTACTCCGTGTTAGAGTATTTTCAAAATACAGGCCCAAAACATACTGAAAATCGATCTTTTAGGTGCTCAAAAGTCGATATGTGCATGCATCTTCTGTACCCGAATAAATCTCAAATTCAGGCTCAAAACACCTGAAAATTCGATATTTTAGGGTCCCATAAGCGATCTGTACATGCCTACTCAGATACAGACCCAAAACATACTGAAAATCGATATTTTAGGTGCCCAAAGTCAATATGTGTATGCATCTTATGCACCCGTTTATATCCCAAATTCAAAATCAAAACACCCTAAAATTCGATATTTTTGGGTCCCAGAAGCGATCTGTAGATGCATACTCAGTGCTAGAATGTTTTCATAATATAGGCTCAAAACATACTAAAAACCGATATTTTAAGTGTCCAAAGTCGATATGTGCATGCATCTTCTCTACCCGTTTATATCTCAAATTCAGGCTCAAAACACCCGAAAATTCGGTATTTTTGGGTCCTAGAAGTGATCTGTACGTGCCTACTCCTAGTTAGAATGTTTTCAAGATACAGACCCAAAACATGTTCAAAATCGATGTTTTAGGTGCCCAAAAGTCGATATGTGCATGCATCTTCAGTTCCCGTTTATATCTCAAATTCAGTCTCAAAACACCCGAAAATTCAATATTTTGGGGTCCCAGAAGCGATCTGTACATGCCTACTCAGATTCAGGCCCAAAACAAGCAGAAAATCGATATTTTAGGTGCCCAAAGTCAATATGTGTATGCATCTTCTGCACCCGTTTATATCCCAAATTCAACCTCAAAACACTCGAAAATTCGATATTTTTGGGTCCCAGAAGCGATTTGTACATGCCTACTCAGTGCTAGAATGTTTTCAAAATATAGGCTCAAAACATTCTAAAAATCGATATTTTAAGTGTCCAAATTCGATATGTGCATGCATCTACTGTACCCGTTTATATCCTAATTTCAGGCTCAAAACACCCGAAAATTCGGTATTTTTGGGTCCTAGAAGCGATCTGGACATGGCTACACCTAGTTAAAATGTTTTCAAGATAAAGACCCAAATCATGCTTAAAATCGATATTTTAGGTGCCCAATAGTCAATATGTGCATGCATCTTCAGTACCCGTTTATATATCAAATTCAGTCTCAAAACACCCGAAAATTCGATATTTTGAGGTCCCAGAAGCGATCTGTACATGCCTACTTCGTGTTAGAGTATTTTCAAAATACAGGCCCAAAACATGCTGAAAATCGATCTTTTAGGTGCCCAAAAGTCGATATGTGCATGCATCTTCTGTACCCGTTTATATCTCAAATTCAGGCTCAAAACACCCGAAAATTCGGTATTTTTGGTTCCTAGAAGCGATTTGTACATGCCTACTCCTAGTTAGAATGTTTTCAAGATACAGACCCAAAACATGCTCAAAATCTATATTTTAGGTGCCCAAAAGTCAATATGTGCATGCATCATCTGTACCCATTTATATCTCAATTTCAGGTTCAAAACACATGAAAATTCGATATTTTGGGGTCCCTGAAGCGATCTGTACATGCCTACTCAGACACAGGCCCAAAACATGCTCAAAATCGATATTTTAGGTGCCCAAAGTCAATATGTGTATTCATCTTCTGCACCCGTTTATATCCCAAATTCAAACTCAAAACACCAGAAAATTCGATATTTTTGGGTTCCAGAAGCGATCTGTACATGCATACTCAGTGCTAGAATGTTTTCATAATATAGGCTCAAAACATGCTAAAAATCGATATTATAAGTGTCCAAAGTTGATATGTGCATGTATCTTCTCTACCCGTTTATATCTCAATTTCAGGCTCAAAACACCCGAAAATTCGGTATTTTTGGGTCCAAGAAGCGATATGTACATGCCTACTCCTAGTTATAACGTTTTCAAGATACAGACCCAAAACATGCTGAAAATCGATATTTTAGGTGCCCAAAGTCAATATGTGCATGCATCTTCTGTACCCGTTTATATCTCAAATTCAGACTCACAACACCCAAAAATTCGATATTTTGGGGTCCAAGAAGCGATCTGTACATGCCTACTCCGTGTTAGAGTATTTTCAAAATACAGGCCCAAAACATACTGAAAATCGATCTGTTAGGTGCCCAATAGTCGATATGTGCATGCATCTTCTGTACCCGTTTAAATCTCAAATTCAGGCTCAAAACACCCGAAAATTCGATATATTGGGGTCCCAGAAGCGATCTGTACATGCCTACTCATTGCTAGAATATTTTCATAATATAGGCTCAAAATATGCTTAAAATCGATATTTTAAGTGTCCAAAGTCGATATGTGCATGCATCTTCTCTACCCGTTTATATCCCAAATTCAACCTCAAAACTCCCGAAAATTCGATATTTTGGGGTCCCAGAAGTGATCTGTACATGCCTACTCAGATACAGGCCCAAAACATGCTGAAAATCGATATTTTAGTTGCCCAAAGTCAATATGTGTATGCATCTTCTTCCCCCGTTTATATCCCAAATTCAACCTCAAAACACCCGAAAATTCGATATTTTTGGGTCTCTGAAGCGATCTGTACATGACTACTCCGTCTTAGAGTATTTTCAAAATACAGGCCCAAAACATACTGAAAATCTATCTTTTGGTGCCCAAAGTCAATATGTGCATGCATCTTATGTACCCGTTTATATCTCAAATTCAGGCTCAAAACACCCGAAAATTCGATATATTGGGGTCCCAGAAGCGATCTGTACATGCCTACTCATTGCTAGAATATTTTCATAATATAGGCTCAAAATATGCTAAAAATCGATATTTTAAGTGTCCAAAGTCGATATGTGCATGCATCTTCTCTACCCGTTTATATCCCAAATTCAACCTCAAAACTCCCGAAAATTCGATATTTTTGGGTCCCTGAAGCGATCTGTACATGCCTACTCCGTGTTAGAGTATTTTCAAAATACAGGTCCAAAACATACTGAAAATCGATCTTTTAGGTGCCCAAAAGTCGATATGTGCATGCATTTTCTGTACCCGTTTATATCTCTAATTCAGGTTCAAAACCCCCGAATATTCGGTATTTTTGGGTCCTAGAAGCGATCTGTACATGGCTACACCTAGTTAGAATGTTTTCAAGATACAGACCCAAAAGATGCTCAAAATCAATATTTTAGGTGCCCAATAGTCGATATGTGCATGCATCTTCAGTACACGTTTATATCTCAAATTCAGGCTCAAAACACCCGAAAATTCGATATTTTGCGGTCCAAGAAGCGATCTGTACATGCCTACTCTGTGTTAGAGTATTTTCAAAATACAGACCCAAAACATGCTAAAAATCGATATTTTAGGTGCCCAAAGTCAATATGTGAATGCATCTTATGTACCCGTTTATCTCTCAAATTCAGGCTCAAAACACCCAAAAATTCGATATTTTGGGGTCCCAGAAGCGATCTGTACATGCCTACTCATTGCTAGAATATTTTCAAAATATAGTCCCAAAACATGCTAAAAATCGATATTTTAGGTGCCCAAAGTCGATATCTCAAATTCAAGAACAAAACACCCGAAAATTAGATATTTTGGGGTCCCAGAAGCGATCTGTACATGCCTACTCCGTGTTAGAGTATTTTCAAAATACAGGCCCAAAACATACTAAAAATCGATCTTTTAGGTGCCCAAAAGTTGATATGTGCATGCATCTTCTGTACCCGTTTATATCTCAAATTCAGGCTCAAAATACGTGAAAATTCGATATTTTGGGTTTCCACAAGCGATCTGTACATGCCTACTCAGATACAGACCCAAAACATGTTGAAAATCGATATTTTAGGTGCCCAAAGTGAATATGTGTATGCATCTTATGCACCCGTTTATATCTCAAATTCAGGCTCAAAACACTCGAAAAATCGGTATTTTTGGGTCTTAGAAGCGATTTGTACATGCCTACTCCTAGTTAGAATGTTTTCAAGATACAGACCCAAAACATGCTCAAAATCGATATTTTAGGTGCCCAAAGTCAATATGTGCATGCATCTTATGTACCCGTTTATATCTCAAATTCAGGCTCAAAACACCCGAAAATTCGATATTTTTGGGTCCCAGAAGCGATCTGTACATGCCTACTCATTGCTAGAATATTTTCATAATATAGGCTCAAAATATGCTAAAAATCGATATTTTAAGTGTCCAAAGTCGATATGTGCATGCATCTTCTCTACCCGTTTATATCCCAAATTCAACCTCAAAACTCCCGAAAATTCGGTATTTTTGGGTCCCTGAAGCGATATGTACATGCCTACTCCGTGTTAGAGTATTTTCAAAATACAGGCCCAAAACATACTGAAAATCGATCTTTTAGGTGCCCAAAAGTCGATATGTGCATGCATCTTCTGTACCCGTTTATATCTCAAATTCAGGTTCAAAACCCCCGAAAATTCGGTATTTTTGGGTCCTAGAAGCGATCTGTACATGGCTACACCTAGTTAGAATGTTTTCAAGATACAGACCCAAAAGATGCTCAAAATCGATATTTTAGGTGCCCAATAATCGATATGTGCATGCATCTTCAGTACACGTTTATATCTCAAATTCAGGCTCAAAACACCCGAAAATTCGATATTTTGGGGTCCAAGAAGCAATCTGTACATGCCTACTCCGTGTTAGAGTATTTTCAAAATACAAACCCAAAACATGCTAAAAATCGATATTTTAAGTGCCCAAAGTCAATATGTGCATGCATCTTATGTACCCGTTTATCTCTCAAATTCAGGCTCAAAACACCCGAAAATTCGATATTTTGGGGTCCCAGAAGCGATCTGTACATGCCTACTCATTGCTAGAATATTTTCAAAATATAGTCCCAAAACATGCTAAAAATCGATATTTTAGGTGCCCAAAGTCGATATCTCAAATTCAAGAACAAAACACCCGAAAATTAGATATTTTGGGGTCCCAGAAGCGATCTGTACATGCCTACTCCGTGTTAGAGTATTTTAAAAATACAGGCCCAAAACATACTAAAAATCGATCTTTTAGGTGCCCAAAAGTTGATATGTGCATGCATTTTCTGTACCCGTTTATATCTCAAATTCAGGCTCAAAATACGTGAAAATTCGATATTTTTGGTTTCCAGAAGCGATCTTTACATGCCTACTCAGATACAGACCCAAAACATGTTGAAAATCGATATTTTAGGTGCCCAAATTGAATATGTGTATGCATCTTATGCACCCGTTTATATCTCAAATTCAGGTTCAAAGCACCCGAAAAATCGGTATTTTTGGGTCTTAGAAGCGATTTGTACATGCCTACTCCTAGTTAGAATGTTTTCAAGATACAGACCCAAAACATGCTCAAAATCTATATCTTATATGCCCAAAAGTCAATATGTGCATGTATCTTCTGTACCCGTTTATGTCTCAATTTCAGGCTCAAAACACCTGAAACTTCGATATTTTGGGGTCCCAGAAGCGATCTGTACATGCCTACTCAGACACAGGCCCAAAACATGCTCAAAATCGATATTTTAGGTGCCCAAAGTCAATATGTGTATGCATCTTCTGCACCCGTTTATATCCCAAATTCAAACTCAAAACACCCGAAAATTCGATATTTTTGGGTCCCAGAAGCGATCTGTACATGTATACTCAGTGCTAGAATGTTTTCATAATATAGTCTCAAAACATGCTAAAAATCGATATTATAAGTGTCCAAAGTTGATATATGCATGTATCTTCTCTACCCGTTTATATCTCAAATTCAGGCTCAAAACACCCGAAAATTCGGTATTTTCTAGTCCTAGAAGCGATCTGTACATGCCTACTCCTAGTTAGAATGTTTTCAAGATACAGACCCAAAACATGCTCAAAATCGATATTTTAGGTGCCCAAAAGTCGATATGTGCATGCATCTTCAGTACCCGTTTATATATCAAATTCAGTCTCAAAACACCCGAAAATTCGATATTTTGGGGTCCAAGAAGCGATCTGTACATGCCTACTCCATGTTAAAGTATTTTCAAAATACAGGCCCAAAACATGCTGAAAATCGATATTTTAGGTGCCCAATAGTCGATATGTGCATGCATCTTCTGTACCCGTTTAAATCTCATATTCCGGGTCAAAACACCCGAAAATTCGATATATTGGGGACCAAGAAGCGATCTGTACATGCCTACTCCATGTTAGAGTATTTTCAAAATACAGGCCCAAAACATGCTGAAAATCGATATTTTAGGTGCCCAAAGTCAATATGTGCATGCATCTTCTGTACCCGTTTATATCTCCAATTCAGGCTCAAAACCCCCGAAAATTCGATATTTTTGGGTCCTAGAAGTGATCTGTACATGGCTACACCATGTTAGAATGTTTTCAAGATCCAGACCCAAAAGATGCTCAAAATAGATATTTTAGGTGCCCAATAGTCGATATGTTCATGCATCTTCAGTACACGTTTACATCTCAAATTCAGGCTCAAAACACCTGAAACTACGATATTTTGGGGTCCCAGAAGCGATCTGTACATGCCTACTCAGACACAGGCCCAAAACATGCTCAAAATCGATATTTTAGGTGCCCAAAGTCAATATGTGTATGCATCTTCTGCACCCGTTTATATCCCAAATTCAAACTCAAAACACCCGAAAATTCGATATTTTTGGGTCCCAGAGGCGATCTTTACAATGTTTTCATAATATAGGCTCAAAACATGCTAAAAATCGATATTATAAGTGTCCAAAGTTGATATATGCATGTATCTTCTCTACCCGTTTATATCTCAAATTCAGGTTTAAAACACCCGAAAATTCGGTATTTTTGGGTCCTAGAAGCGATCTGTACATGCCTACTCCTAGTTAGATTGTTTTCAAGATACAGACCCAAAACATGCTCAAAATCGATATTTTAGGTGCCTAAAAGTCGATATGTCCATGCATCTTCAGTACCCGTTTATATATTAAATTCAGTCTCAAAACACCCGAAAATTCGATATTTTGGGGTCCCAGAAGCGATCTGTACATGCCTACTCCATGTTAAAGTATTTTCAAAATACAGGCCCAAAACATGCTGAAAATCGATATTTTAGGTGCCCAAAGTCAATATGTGCATGCATCTTCTGTACCCGTTTATATCTCAAATTCAGGCTCAAAACACCCGAAAATTCGATATTTTGGGGTCAAAGAAGCGATCTGTTCGTGCCTACTCCGTGTTAGAGTATTTTCAAAATACAGGCCCAAAACATACTGGAAATCGATCTTTTAGGTGCCTAAAAGTCGATATGTGCATGCATCTTCTATTCCCGTTTATATCTCAAATTCAGGCTCAAAACACGTAAAAATTCGATATTTTGGGTTCCCAATAGCGATCTGTACATGCCTACTCAGATACAGACCCAAAACATGCTGAAAATCGATATTTTAGGTGCCCAAAGTCAATATGTGTATGCATCTTATGCACCCGTTTATATCCCAAATTCAAAATCAAAACACCCTAAAATTCGATATTTTTGGGTCCTAGAAGCGATCTGTACATGCATACTCAGTGCTAGAATATTTTCATAATATAGGCTCAAAATATGCTAAAAATCGATATTATAAGTGTCCAAAGTTGATATATGCATGTATCTTCTCTACCCGTTTATATCTCAAATTCAGGCTCAAAACACCCGAAAATTCGGTATTTTCTAGTCCTAGAAGCGATCTGTACATGCCTACTCCTAGTTAGAATGTTTTCAAGATACATACCCAAAACATGCTCAAAATCGATATTTTAGGTGCCCAAAAGTCGATATGTGCATGCATCTTCAGTACCCGTTTATATATCAAATTCAGTCTCAAAACACCCGAAAATTCGATATTTTGGGGTCCAAGAAGCGATCTGTACATGCCTACTCCATGTTAAAGTATTTTCAAAATACAGGCCCAAAACATGCTGAAAATCGATATTTTAGGTGCCTAAAGTCAATATGTGCATGCATCTTCTGTACCCGTTTATATCTCAAATTCAGGCTCAAAACACCCAAAAATTCGATATTTTAGGGTCCCAGAAGCGATCTGTACATGCCTACTCCGTGTTAGAGTATATTCAAGATACAGACCCAGAAGATGCTCAAAATCGATATTTTAGGTGCCCAATAGTCGATATGTGCATGCATCTTCAGTACACGTTTATATCTCAAATTCAGGCTCAAAACACTCGAAAATTCGATATTTTGGGGTCCAAGAAGCGATCTGTACATGCCTACTCCGTGTTAGAGTATTTTCAAAATACGGACCCAAAACATGCTGAAAATCGATATTTTAGGTGCCCAATGTCAATATGTGCATTCATCTTCTGTACCCGTTTATATCTCAAATTCAGGCTCAAAACACCCGAAAATTCGATATTTTGGGGTCCCAGAAGCGATCTGTACATGCCTACTCAGATACAGGCCCAAAACATGCTGAAAATCGATATTTTAGGTGCCCACAGTCAATAAGTGTATGCATCTTCTGCACCCGTTTATATCCCAAATTTAACCTCAAAAAACCTGAAAATTCGATATTTTTGGGTCCCAGAAGCGATCTGTACATGCCTACTCAGTGCTAGAATTTTTTCAAAATATATGCTCGAAACATGCTAAAAATCGATATTTTAAGTGTCCAAAGTCGATATGTGCATGCATCTTCTGTACCCGTTTATATCTGAAATTCAGGCTCAAAACCCCCGAAAATTCGGTATTTTTGGGTCCCAGAAGCAATCTGTACATGCCTACACCTAGTAAGAATATTTTCAAGATACAGACCCAAAACATGCTAAAAATCGATATTTTAGGTGCCCAAAGTCGATATCTTAAATTCAAGAACAAAACACCCGAAAATTCGATATTTTGGGGCTCCAGAAGCGATCTGTACATACCTACTCCATGTTAGAGTATTTTTAAAATACAGGCCCAAAACATACTGAAAATCGATCTTTTAGGTGCCCAAAAGTCGATATGTGCATGCATCTTCTGTACCCGTTTATATCTCAAATTCAGGGTAAAAACAACCGAAAATTCGATATTTTGGGGTCCCAGAAGCGATCTGTACATGCCTACTCAGATACAGGCCCAAAACATGCTGAAAATCGATATTTTAGGTGCCCAAAGTCAATATGTGTATGCATCTTCTGCACCCTTTTATATCACAAATTCAACCTCAAAACACCCGAAAATTCGACATTTTTGGGTCTCAGAAGCTATCTGTACATGCCTACTCCGTGTTAGAGTATTTTCAAAGTACAGGCCCAAAACATACTGAAAATCAATCTTTTAGGTGCCCAATAGTCGATATGTGCATGCATCTTCTGTACCCGTTTATATCTCAAATTCAGGCTCAAAACCCCCGAAAATTCGATATTTTGGGGTCAAAGAAGCGATCTGTTCGTGCCTACTCCGTCTTAGAGTATTTTCAAAATACAGGCCCAAAACATACTGAAAATCTATCTTTTAGGTGCCTAAAAGTCGATATGTGCATACATCTTCTATACCCGTTCATATCTCAAATTCAGGCTCAAAACACGTGAAAATTCGATATTTTGGGGTCCCAGAAGGGATCTGTACATGCCTACTCAGATACAGACCCAAAACATGCTGAAAATCGATATTTTAGGTGCCCAAAGTCAATATGTGTATGCATCTTATGCACCCGTTTATATCCCAAATTCAAAATCAAAACACAATAAAATTCGATATTTTTGGGTCCTAGAAGCGATCTGTACATGCATACTCAGTGCTAGAATATTTTCATAATATAGGCTCAAAATATGCTAAAAATCGATATTATAAGTGTCCAAAGTTGATATATGCATGTATCTTCTCTACCCGTTTATATCTCAAATTCAGGCTCAAAACACCCGAAAATTCGGTATTTTTGGGTCCTAGAAGCGATCTGTACATGCCTACTCCTAGTTAGAATGTTTTCAAGATACAGACCCAAAACATGCTCAAAATCGATATTTTAGGTGCCCAAAAGTCGATATGCGCATGCATCTTCAGTACCCGTTAATATATCAAATTCAGTCTGAAAACACCCGAAAATTCGATATTTTGGGGTCCAAGAAGCGATCTGTACATGCCTACTCCATGTTAAAGTATTTTCAAAATACAGGCATAAAACATGCTGAAAATCGATATTTTAGGTGCCTAAAGTCAATATGTGCATGCATCTTCTGTACCCGTTTATATCTCAAATTCAGGCTCAAAACACCCAAAAATTCGATATTTTGGGGTCCCAGAAGCGATCTGTACATGCCTACTCCGTGTTAGAGTATTTTCAAAATACAGGCCCAAAACATACTGAAAATCGATCTTTTAGGTGCCCAATAGTCGATATGTGCATGCATCTTCTGTACCCGTATATATCTTAAATTCAGGGTCAAAACACCCGAAAATTCGATATTTTGGGGTCCCAGAAGCGATCTGTACATGCCTACTCAGATACAGGTACAAAACATGCTGAAAATCGATATTTTAGGTGCCCAAAGTCAATATGTGTATGCATCTTCTGCACCCGTTTATATCCCAAATTCAACCTCAAAAAACCTGAAAATTCGATATTTTTGGGTCCCAGAAGCGATCTGTACATGCCTACTCAGTGCTAGAATTTTTTCAAAATATAAGCTCGAAACATGCTAAAAATCGATATTTTAAGTGTCCAAAGTCGATATGTGCATGCATCTTCTGTACCCGTTTATATCTGAAATTCAGGCTCAAAACCCCCGAAAATTCGGTATTTTTGGGTCCCAGAAGCAATCTGTACATGCCTACACCTAGTAAGAATATTTTCAAGATACAGACCCAAAACATGCTAAAAATCGATATTTTAGGTGCCCAAAGTCGATATCTTAAATTCAAGAACAAAACACCCGAAAATTCGATATTTTGGGGCTCCAGAAGCGATCTGTACATACCTACTCCATGTTAGAGTATTTTTAAAATACAGGCCCAAAACATACTGAAAATCGATCTTTTAGGTGCCCAAAAGTCGATATGTGCATGCATCTTCTGTACCCGTTTATATCTCAAATTCAGGGTAAAAACAACCGAAAATTCGATATTTTGGGGTCCCAGAAGCGATCTGTACATGCCTACTCAGATACAGGCCCAAAACATGCTGAAAATCGATATTTTAGGTGCCACAAGTCAATATGTGTATGCATCTTCTGCACCCTTTTATATCACAAATTCAACCTCAAAACACCCGAAAATTCGACATTTTTGGGTCTCAGAAGCGATCTGTACATGCCTACTCCGTGTTAGAGTATTTTCAAAGTACAGGCCCAAAACATACTGAAAATCAATCTTTTAGGTGCCCAATAGTCGATATGTGCATGCATCTTCTGTACCCGTTTATATCTCAAATTCAGGCTCAAAACCCCCGAAAATTCGATATTTTGGGGTCAAAGAAGCGATCTGTTCGTGCCTACTCCGTCTTAGAGTATTTTTAAAATACAGGCCCAAAACATACTGAAAATCTATCTTTTAGGTGCCTAAAAGTCGATATGTGCATACATCTTCTATACCCGTTCATATCTCAAATTCAGGCTCAAAACACGTGAAAATTCGATATTTTGGGGTCCCAGAAGGGATCTGTACATGCCTACTCAGATACAGACCCAAAACATGCTGAAAATCGATATTTTAGGTGCCCAAAGTCAATATGTGTATGCATCTTATGCACCCGTTTATATCCCAAATTCAAAATCAAAACACAATAAAATTCGATATTTTTGGGTCCTAGAAGCTATCTGTACATGCATACTCAGTGCTAGAATATTTTCATAATATAGGCTCAAAATATGCTAAAAATCGATATTATAAGTGTCCAAAGTTGATATATGCATGTATCTTCTCTACCCGTTTATATCTCAAATTCAGGCTCAAAACACCCGAAAATTCGGTATTTTTGGGTCCTAGAAGCGATCTGTACATGCCTACTCCTAGTTAGAATGTTTTCAAGATACAGACCCAAAACATGCTCAAAATCGATATTTTAGGTGCCCAAAAGTCGATATGCGCATGCATCTTCAGTACCCGTTAATATATCAAATTCAGTCTGAAAACACCCGAAAATTCGATATTTTGGGGTCCAAGAAGCGATCTGTACATGCCTACTCCATGTTAAAGTATTTTCAAAATACAGGCATAAAACATGCTGAAAATCGATATTTTAGGTGCCTAAAGTCAATATGTGCATGCATCTTCTGTACCCGTTTATATCTCAAATTCAGGCTCAAAACACCCAAAAATTCGATATTTTGGGGTCCCAGAAGCGATCTGTACATGCCTACTCCGTGTTAGAGTATTTTCAAAATACAGGCCCAAAACATACTGAAAATCGATCTTTTAGGTGCCCAATAGTCGATATGTGCATGCATCTTCTGTACCCGTATATATCTTAAATTCAGGGTCAAAACACCCGAAAATTCGATATTTTGGGGTCCCAGAAGCGATCTGTACATGCCTACTCAGATACAGGTACAAAACATGCTGAAAATCGATATTTTAGGTGCCCAAAGTCAATATGTGTATGCATCTTCTGCACCCGTTTATATCCCAAATTCAACCTCAAAACACCTGAAAATTCGGTATTTTTGGGTCCTAGAAGCGATTTGTACATGGCTACACCTAGTTAGAATGTTTTCAAGATACAGACCCAAAAGATGCTCAAAATCGATATTTTAGGTGCCCAATAGTCGATATGTGCATGCATCTTCAGTACACGTTTATATCTCAAATTCAGGCTCAAAACACTCGAAAATTCGATATTTTGGGGTCCATGATGCGATCTGTACATGCTTACTCCGTGTTAGAGTATTTTCAAAATACGGACCCAAAACATGCTGAAAATCGATATTTTAGGTGCCCAATGTCAATATGTGCATGCATCTTCTGTACCCGTTTATATCTCAAATTCAGGCTCAAAACACCCGAAAATTCTATATTTTTGGGTCCCAGAAGCGATCTGTACATGCCTACTCAGATACAGGCCCAAAACATGCTGAAAATCGATATTTTAGGTGCCCACAGTCAATAAGTGTATGCATCTTCTGCACCCGTTTATATCCCAAATTTAACCTCAAAACACCTGAAAATTCGATATTTTTGGGTCCCAGAAGCGATCTGTACATGCCTACTCAGTGCTAGAATTTTTTCAAAATATAAGCTCGAAACATGCTAAAAATCGATATTTTAAGTGTCCAAAGTCGATATGTGCATGCATCTTCTGTACACGTTTATATCTGAAATTCAGGCTCAAAACACCCGAAAATTCGGTATTTTTGGGTCCCAAAAGCAATCTGTACATGCCTACACCTAGTTAGAATGTTTTCAAGATACAGACCCAAAACATGCTGAAAATCGATATTTTAGGTGCCCAATAGTCGATATGTGCATGCATCTTCAGTACCCGTTTATATCTCAAAATCAGTCTCAAAACACCCGGAAATTCGATATTTTGGGGTCCCAGAAGCGATCTGTACATGCCTACTCACTGCTAGAATATTTTCAAGATACAGACCCAAAACATGCTAAAAATCGATATTTTAGGTGCCCAAAGTCGATATCTTAAATTCAAGAACAAAACACCCGAAAATTCGATATTTTGGGGCTCCAGAAGCGATCTGTACATACCTACTCCATGTTAGAGTATTTTTAAAATACAGGCCCAAAACATACTGAAAATCGATCTTTTAGGTGCACAAAAGTCGATATGTGCATGCATCTTCTGTACCCGTTTATATCTCAAATTCAGGGTAAAAACAACCGAAAATTCGATATTTTGGGGTCCCAGAAGCGATCTGTACATGCCTACTCAGATACAGGCCCAAAACATGCTGAAAATCGATATTTTAGGTGCCCAAAGTCAATATGTGTATGCATCTTCTGCAAACTTTTATATCACAAATTCAACCTCAAAACACCCGAAAATTCGACATTTTTGGGTCTCAGAAGCGATCTGTACATGCCTACTCCGTGTTAGAGTATTTTCAAAGTACAGGCCCAAAACATACTGAAAATCAATCTTTTAGGTGCCCAATAGTCGATATGTGCATGCATCTTCTGTACCCGTTTATATCTCAAATTCAGGCTCAAAACACCCGAAAATTCGATATTTTGGGGTCAAAGAAGCGATCTGTTCGTGCCTTCTCCGTCTTAGAGTATTTTCAAAATACAGGCCCAAAACATACTGAAAATCTATCTTTTAGGTGCCTAAAAGTCGATATGTGCATACATCTTCTATACCCGTTTATATCTCAAATTCAGGCTCAAAACACGTGAAAATTCGATATTTTGGGGTCCCAGAAGCGATCTGTACATGCCTACTCAGATACAGACCCAAAACAAGCTGAAAATCGATATTTTAGGTGCCCAAAGTCAATATGTGTATGCATCTTATGCACCCGTTTATATCCCAAATTCAAAATCAAAACACCCTAAAATTCGATATTTTTGGGTCCTAGAAGCGATCTGTACATGCATACTCAGTGCTAGAATATTTTCATAATATAGGCTCAAAATATGCTAAAAATCGATATTATAAGTCTCCAAAGTTGATATATGCATGTATCTTCTCTACCCGTTTATATCTCAAATTCAGGCTCAAAACACCCTAAAATTCGGTATTTTTGGGTCCTAGAAGCGATCTGTACATGCCTACTCCTAGTTAGAATGTTTTCAAGATACAGACCCAAAACATGCTCAAAATCGATATTTTAGGTGCCCAAAAGTCGATATGCGCATGCATCTTCAGTACCCGTTAATATATCAAATTCAGTCTGAAAACACCCGAAAATTCGATATTTTGGGGTCCAAGAAGCGATCTGTACATGCCTACTCCATGTTAAAGTATTTTCAAAATACAGGCATAAAACATGCTGAAAATCGATATTTTAGGTGCCTAAAGTCAATATGTGCATGCATCTTCTGTACCCGTTTATATCTCAAATTCAGGCTCAAAACACCCAAAAATTCGATATTTTGGGGTCCCAGAAGCGATCTGTACATGCCTACTCCGTGTTAGAGTATTTTCAAAATACAGGCCCAAAACATACTGAAAATCGATCTTTTAGGTGCCCAATAGTCGATATGTGCATGCATCTTCTGTACCCGTATATATCTTAAATTCAGGGTCAAAACACCCGAAAATTCGATATTTTGGGGTCCCAGAAGCGATCTGTACATGCCTACTCAGATACAGGTACAAAACATGCTGAAAATCGATATTTTAGGTGCCCAAAGTCAATATGTGTATGCATATTCTGCACCCGTTTATATCCCAAATTCAACCTCAAAACACCTGAAAATTCGGTATTTTTGGGTCCTAGAAGCGATTTGTACATGGCTACACCTAGTTAGAATGTTTTCAAGATACAGACCCAAAAGATGCTCAAAATCGATATTTTAGGTGCCCAATAGTCGATATGTGCATGCATCTTCAGTACACGTTTATATCTCAAATTCAGGCTCAAAACACTCGAAAATTCGATATTTTGGGGTCCAAGATGCGATCTGTACATGCCTACTCCGTGTTAGAGTATTTTCAAAATACAGACCCAAAACATGCTGAAAATCGATATTTTAGGTGCCCAATGTCAATATGTGCATTCATCTTCTGTACCCGTTTATATCTCAAATTCAGGCTCAAAACACCCGAAAATTCAATATTTTGGGGTCCCAGAAGCGATCTGTACATGCCTACTCAGATACAGGCCCAAAACATGCTGAAAATCGATATTTTAGGTGCCCACAGTCAATAAGTGTATGCAAATTCTGCACCCGTTTATATCCCAAATTTAACCTCAAAACACCTGAAAATTCGATATTTTTGGGTCCCAGAAGCGATCTGTACATGCCTACTCAGTGCTAGAATTTTTTCAAAATATAAGCTCGAAACATGCTAAAAATCGATATTTTAAGTGTCCAAAGTCGATATGTGCATGCATCTTCTGTACCCGTTTATATCTGAAATTCAGGCTCAAAACACCCGAAAATTCGGTATTTTTGGGTCCCAAAAGCAATCTGTACATGCCTACACCTAGTTAGAATGTTTTAAAGATACAGACCCAAAACATGCTGAAAATCGATATTTTAGGTGCCCAATAGTCGATATGTGCATGCATCTTCAGTACCCGTTTATATCTCAAAATCAGTCTCAAAACACCCGGAAATTCGATATTTTTGGGTCCCAGAAGCGATCTGTACATGCCTACTCATTGCTAGAATATTTTCAAGATACAGACCCAAAACATGCTGAAAATCGATATTTTAGGTGCCCAAAGTCGATATCTTAAATTCAAGAACAAAACACCCGAAAATTCGATATTTTGGGGCCCCAGAAGCGATCTGTACATACCTACTCCGTGTTAGAGTATTTTTAAAATACAGGCCCAAAACATACTGAAAATCGATCTTTTAGGTGCCCAAAAGTCGATATGTGCATGCATCTTCTGTAGCCGTTTATATCTCAAATTCAGGGTCAAAACAACCGAAAATTTGATATTTTGGGGTCCCAGAAGCGATCTGTACATGCCTACTCAGATACAGGCCCAAAACATGCTGAAAATCGATATTTTAGGTGCCCAAAGTCAATATGTGTATGCATCTTCTGCACCCGTTTATATCACAAATTCAACCTCAAAACACCCGAAAATTCGACATTTTTGGGTCCCAGAAGCGATCTGTACATGCCTACTCCGTGTTAGAGTATTTTTAAAATACAGGCCCAAAACATACTGAAAATCAATCTTTTAGGTGCCCAATAGTCAATATGTGCATGCATCTTCTGTACCCGTTTATATCTCAAATTCAGGCTCAAAACACCCAAAAATTCGATTATTTGGAGTTCCAGAAGCGATCTGTACATGCCTACTCCATGTTAGAGTATTTTCAAAAAACAGGCCCAAAACATGCTGAAAATCGATATTTTAGGTGCCCAAAGTCAATATGTGCATGCATCTTCTGTACCCGTTTATATCTCAAATTCAGGCTCAAAACCCCCGAAAATTCGGTATTTTTGGGTCCTAGAAGCGATCTGTACATGGCTACACCATGTTAGAATGTTTTCAAGATACAGACCCAAAAGATGCTCAAAATCGATATTTTAGGTGCCCAATAGTCGATATGTGCATGCATCTTCAGTACACGTTTATATCTCAAATTCAGGCTCAAAACACCTGAAACTTCGATATTTTGGGGTCCCAGAAGCGATCTGTACATGCCTACTCAGACACAGGCCCAAAACATGCTCAAAATCGATATTTTAGGTGCCCAAAGTCAATATGTGTATGCATCTTCTGCACCCGTTTATATCCCAAATTCAAACTCAAAACACCCGAAAATTCGATATTTTTGGGTCCCAGAAGCGATCTGTACATGCATACTCAGTGCTAGAATGTTTTCATAATATAGGCTCAAAACATGCTAAACATCGATATTATAAGTGTCCAAAGTTAATATATGCATGTATCTTCTCTACCCGTTTATATCTCAAATTCAGGCTCAAAACACCCGAAAATTCGGTATTTTTTAGTCCTAGAAGCGATCTGTACATGCCTACTCCTAGTTAGAATGTTTTCAAGATACAGACCCAAAACATGCTCAAAATCGATATTTTAGGTGCCCAAAAGTCGATATGTGCATGCATCTTCTGTACCCGTTTATATATCAAATTCAGTCTCAAAACACCCGAAAATTCGATATTTTGGGGTCGAAGAAGCGATCTGTACATGCCTACTCCATGTTAAAGTATTTTCAAAATACAGGCCCAAAACATGCTGAAAATCGATATTTTAGGTGCCTAAAGTCAATATGTGCATGCATCTTCTGTACCCGTTTATATCTCAAATTCAGGCTCAAAACACCCAAAAATTCGATATTTTGGGGTCCCAGAAGCGATCTGTACATGCCTACTCCTTGTTAGAGTATTTTCAAAATACAGGCCCAAAACATACTGAAAATCGATCTTTTAGGTGCCCAATAGTCGATATGTGCATGCATCTTCATTACCCGTTTAAATCTCATATTCAGGGTCAAAACACCCGAAAATTCGATATTTTGGGGTCCAAGAAGCGATCTGTACATGCCTACTCCATGTTAGAGTATTTTCAAAATACAGGCCCAAAACATGCTGAAAATCGATATTTTAGGTGCCCAAAGTCAATATGTGCATGCATCTTCTGTACCCGTTTATATCTCAAATTCAGGCTCAAAACTACCGAAAATTCGGTATTTTTGGGTCCTAGAAGCGATCTGTACATGGCTACACCTAGTTAGAATGTTTTCAAGATACAGACCCAAAAGATGCTCAAAATCGATATTTTAGGTGCCCAATAGTCGATACGTGCATGCATCTTCAGTACACGTTTATATCTCAAATTCAGGCTCAAAACACTCGAAAATTCGATATTTTGGGGTCCAAGAAGCTATCTGTACATGCCTACTCCGTGTTAGAGTATTTTCAAAATACGGACCCAAAACATGCTGAAAATCGATATTTTAGGTGCCCAATGTCAATATGTGCATTCATCTTGTGTACCCGTTTATATCTCAAATTCAGGCTCAAAACACCCGAAAATTCGATATTTTGGGGTCCCAAAAGCGATCTGTACATGCCTACTCAGATACAGGCCCAAAACATGCTAAAAATCGATATTTTAGGTGCCTACAGTCAATAAGTGTATGCATCTTCTGCACCCGTTTATATCCCAAATTTAACCTCAAAACACCTGAAAATTCGATATTTTGGGGTCCCAGAAGCGATCTGTACATGCCTACTCAGTGCTAAAAATTTTTCAAAATATAAGCCCGAAACATGCTAAAAATCGATATTTTAATTGTCCAAAGTCGATATGTGCATGCATCTTCTGTACCCGTTTATATCTGAAATTCAGGCTCAAAACACCTGAAACTTCGATATTTTGGGGTCCCAGAAGCGATCTGTACATGCCTGCTCAGACACAGGCCCAAAACATGCTCAAAATCGATATTTTAGGTGCCCAAAGTCAATATGTGTATGCATCTTCTGCACCCGTTTATATCCCAAATTCAAACTCAAAACACCCGAAAATTCGATATTTTTGGGTCCCAGAAGCGATCTGTACATGCATACTCAGTGCTAGAATGTTTTCATAATATAGGCTCAAAACATGCTAAACATCGATATTATAAGTGTCCAAAGTTGATATATGCATGTATCTTCTCTACCCGTTTATATCTCAAATTCAGGCTCAAAACACCCGAAAATTCGGTATTTTTTAGTCCTAGAAGCGATCTGTACATGCCTACTCCTAGTTAGAATGTTTTCAAGATACAGACCCAAAACATGCTCAAAATCGATATTTTAGGTGCCCAAAAGTCGATATGTGCATGCATCTTCAGTACCCGTTTATATATCAAATTCAGTCTCAAAACACCCGAAAATTCGATATTTTGGGGTCGAAGAAGCGATCTGTACATGCCTACTCCATGTTAAAGTATTTTCAAAATACAGGCCCAAAACATGCTGAAAATCGATATTTTAGGTGCCTAAAGTCAATATGTGCATGCATCTTCTGTACCCGTTTATATCTCAAATTCAGGCTCAAAACACCCAAAAATTCGATATTTTGGGGTCCCAGAAGCGATCTGTACATGCCTACTCCTTGTTAGAGTATTTTCAAAATACAGGCCCAAAACATACTGAAAATCGATCTTTTAGGTGCCCAATAGTCGATATGTGCATGCATCTTCAGTACCCGTTTAAATCTCATATTCAGGGTCAAAACACCCGAAAATTCGATATTTTGGGGTCCAAGAAGCGATCTGTACATGCCTACTCCATGTTAGAGTATTTTCAAAATACAGGCCCAAAACATGCTGAAAATCGATATTTTAGGTGCCCAAAGTCAATATGTGCATGCATCTTCTGTACCCGTTTATATCTCAAATTCAGGCTCAAAACCCCCGAAAATTCGGTATTTTTGGGTCCTAGAAGCGATCTGTACATGGCTACACCTAGTTAGAATGTTTTCATTATACAGACCCAAAAGATGCTCAAAATCGATATTTTAGGTGCCCAATAGTCGATATGTGCATGCATCTTCAGTACACGTTTATATCTCAAATTCAGGCTCAAAACACTCGAAAATTCGATATTTTGGGGTCCAAGAAGCTATCTGTACATGCCTACTCCGTGTTAGAGTATTTTCAAAATACGGACCCAAAACATGCTGAAAATCGATATTTTAGGTGCCCAATGTCAATATGTGCATTCATCTTGTGTACCCGTTTATATCTCAAATTCAGGCTCAAAACACCCGAAAATTCGATATTTTGGGGTCCCAGAAGCGATCTGTACATGCCTACTCAGATACAGGCCCAAAACATGCTGAAAATCGATATTTTAGGTGCCTACAGTCAATAAGTGTATGCATTTTCTGCACCCGTTTATTTCCCAAATTTAACCTCAAAACACCTGAAAATTCGATATTTTGGGGTCCCAGAAGCGATCTGTACATGCCTACTCAGTGCTAGAATTTTTTCAAAATATAAGCTCGAAACATGCTAAAAATCGATATTTTAAGTGTCCAAAGTCGATATGTGCATGCATCTTCTGTACCCGTTTATATCTGAAATTCAGGCTCAAAACCCCCGAAAATGCGGTATTTTTGGGTCCCAGAAGCAATCTGTACATGCCTACACCTAGTTAGAATGTTTTAAAGATACCGACCCAAAACATGCTGAAAATCGATATTTTAGGTGCCCAATAGTCGATATGTGCATGCATCTTCAGTACCCGTTTATATCTCAAAATCAGTCTCAAAACACCCGGAAATTCGATATTTTTGGGTCCCAGAAGCGATCTGTACATGCCTACTCATTGCTAGAATATTTTCAAGATACAGACCCAAAACATGCTGAAAATCGATATTTTAGGTGCCCAAAGTCGATATCTTAAATTCAAGAACAAAACACCCGAAAATTCGATATTTTGGGGCCCCAGAAGCGATCTGTACATACCTACTCCGTGTTAGAGTATTTTTTAAAATACAGGCCCAAAACATACTGAAAATCGATCTTTTAGGTGCCCAAAAGTCGATATGTGCATGCATCTTCTGTACCCGTTTATATCTCAAATTCAGGGTCAAAACAACCGAAAATTCGATATTTTGGGGTCCCAGAAGCGATCTGTACATGCATACTCAGATACAGGCCCAAAACATGCTGAAAATCGATATTTTAGTTGCCCAAAGTCAATATGTGTATGCATCTTCAGCACCCGTTTATATCACAAATTCAACCTCAAAACACCCGAATAATCGACATTTTTGGGTCCCAGAAGCGATCTGTACATGCCTACTCCGTGTTAGAGTATTTTTAAGGTACAGGCCCAAAACATACTGAAAATCAATCTTTTAGGTGCCCAATATTCGATATGTGCATGCATCTTCTGTACCCGTTTATATCTCAAATTCAGGCTCAAAACACCCAAAAATTCGATATTTTGGAGTTCCAGAAGCGATCTGTACATGCCTACTCCATGTTAGAGTATTTTGAAAAAACAGGCCCAAAACATGCTGAAAATCGATATTTTAGGTGCCCAAAGTCAATATGTGCATGCATCTTCTGTACCCGTTTATATATCAAATTCAGGCTCAAAACCCCCGAAAATTCGATATTTTGGGGTCAAAGAAGCGGTCTGTTCGTGCCTACTCCGTGTTAGAGTATTTTCAAAATACAGGCCCAAAACATACTGAAAATCTATCTTTTAGGTGCCTAAAAGTCGATATGTGCATGCATCTTCTATACCCGTTTATATCTCAAATTCAGGCTCAAAACACGTGAAAATTCGATATTTTGGGGTCCCAGAAGCGATCTGTACATGCCTACTCAGATACAGACCCAAAACATGCTGAAAATTGATTTTTAAGGTTCCCAAAGTCAATATGTGTATGCATCTTATGCACCCGTTTATATCCCAAATTCAAAATCAAAACACCCTAAAATTCGATATTTTTGGGTCCTAGAAGCGATCTGTACATGCATACTCAGTGCTAGAATATTTTCATAATATAGGCTCAAAATATGCTAAAAATTGATATTATAAGTGTCCAAAGTTGATATATGCATGTATCTTCTCTACCCGTTTATATCTCAAATTCAGGCTCAAAACACCCGAAAATTCGGTATTTTTGGGTCCTAGAAGCGATCTGTACATGCCTACTCCTAGTTAGAATGTTTTCAAGATACAGACCCAAAACATGCTCAAAATCGATATTTTAGGTGCCCAAAAGTCGATATGTGCATGCATCTTCAGTACCCGTTAATATATCAAATTCAGTCTGAAAACACCCAAAAATTTGATATTTTGGGGTCCAAGAAGCGATCTGTACATGCCTACTCCATGTTAAAGTATTTTCAAAATACAGGCCCAAAACATGCTGAAAATCGATATTTTAGGTGCCTAAAGTCAATATGTGCATGCATCTTCTGTACCCGTTTATATCTCAAATTCAGGCTCAAAACACCCAAAAATTCGATATTTTGGGGTCCCAGAAGCGATCTGTACATGCCTACTCCGTGTTAGAGTATTTTCAAAATACAGGCCCAAAACATACTGAAAATCGATCTTTTAGGTGCCCAATAGTCGATATGTGCATGCATCTTCTGTACCCGTTTAAATCTCATATTCAGGGTCAAAACACCCGAAAATTCGATATTTTGGGGTCTAAGAAGCGATCTGTACATGCCTACTCCATGTTAGAGTATTTTCAAAATACAGGCCCAAAACATGCTGAAAATCGATATTTTAGGTGCCCAAAGTCAATATGTGCATGCATCTTCTGTACCCGTTTACATCTCAAATTCAGGCTCAAAACACCCGAAAATTCGGTATTTTTGGGTCCTAGAAGCGATTTGTACATGGCTACACCTAGTTAGAATGTTTTCAAGATACAGACCCAAAAGATGCTCAAAATCGATATTTTAGGTGCCCAATAGTCGATATGTGCATGCATCTTCAGTACACGTTTATATCTCAAATTCAGGCTCAAAAACACTCGAAAATTCGATATTTTGGGGTCCAAGAAGCGATCTGTACATGCCTACTCCGTGTTAGAGTATTTTCAAAATACAGACCCAAAACATGCTGAAAATCGATATTTTAGGGGCCCAATGTCAATATGTGCATGCATCTTCTGTACCCGTTTATATCTCAAATTCTGGCTCAAAACACCCGAAAATTCGATATTTTGGGGTCCCAGAAACGATCTGTACATGCCTACTCAGATACAGGCCCAAAACATGCTGAAAATCGATATTTTAGGTGCCCAAAGTCAATAAGTGTATGCATCTTCTGCACCCGTTTATATCCCAAATTTAACCTCAAAACACCCGAAAATTCGATATTTTTGGGTCCCAGAAGCGATCTGTACATGCCTACTCATTGCTAGAATATTTTCAAAATACAGACCCAAAACATGCTGAAAATCGATATTTTAGGTGCCCAAAGTCGATATCTTAAATTCAAGAACAAAACACCCGAAAATTCGATATTTTGGGGCCCCACAAGCGATCTGTACATACCTACTCCGTGTTAGAGTATTTTTAAAATACAGGCCCAAAACATACTGAAAATCGATCTTTTAGGTGCCCAAAAGTCGATATGTGCATGCATCTTCTGTACCCGTTTATATCTCAAATTCAGGCTCAAAACACCCAAAAATTCGATATTTTGGAGTTCCAGAAGCGATCTGTACATGCCTACTCCATGTTAGAGTATTTTCAAAATACAGGCCCAAAACATGCTGAAAATCGATATTTTAGGTGCCCAAAGTCAATATGTGCATGCATCTTCTGTACCCGTTTATATCTCAAATTCAGGCTCAAAACCCCCAAAAATTCGGTATTTTTGGGTCCTAGAAGCGATCTGTACATGGCTACACCATATTAGAATGTTTTCAAGATACAGACCCAAAAGATGCTCAAAATCGATATTTTAGGTGCCCAATAGTCGATATGTGCATGCATCTTCAGTACACGTTTATATCTCAAATTCAGGCTCAAAACAACTGAAACTTCGATATTTTGGGGTCCCAAAAGCGATCTGTACATGCATACTCAGACACAGGCCCAAAACATGCTCAAAATCGATATTTTAGGTGACCAAAGTCAATATGTGTATGCATCTTCTGCACCCGTTTATATCCCAAATTCAGACTCAAAACACCCGAAAATTCGATATTTTTGGGTCCCAGAAGCGATCTGTACATGCATACTCAGTGCTAGAATGTTTTCATAATATAGGCTTAAAACATGCTAAAAATCGATATTATAAGTGTCAAAAGTTGATATATGCATGTATCTTCTCGACCCGTTTATATCTCAAATTCAGGCTCAAAACACCCGAAAATTCGGTATTTTAGGGTCCTAGAAGCGATCTGTACATGCCTACTCCTAGTTAGATTGTTTTCAAGATACAGACCCAAAACATGCTCAAAATCGATATTTTAGGTGCCCAAAAGTCGATATGTGCATGCATCTTCAGTACCCGTTTATATCTCAAATTCAGGCTCAAAACACCCGAAAATTCGATATTTTGGGGTCAAAGAAGCGATCTGTTTGTGCCTACTCCGTGTTAGAGTATTTTCAAAATACAGGCCCAAAACATACTGAAAATCGATCTTTTAGGTGCCCAATAGTCGATATGTGCATGCATCTTCTGTACCCGTTTAAATCTCCTATTCAGGGTCAAAACACCCTAAAATTCGATATTTTGGGGTCCAAGAAGCGATCTGTACATGACTACTCCATGTTAGAGTTTTTTCAAAATACAGGCCCAAATCATGCTGAAAATCGATATTTTAGGTGCCCAAAGTCAATATGTGCATGCATCTTCTGTACCCGTTTATATCTCAAATTCAGGCTCAAAACACCCGAAAATTCGGTATTTTTGGGTCCTAGAAGCGATCTGTACATGGCTACACCTAGTTAGAATGTTTTCAAGATACAGACCCAAAAGATGCTCAAAATCGATATTTTAGGTGCCCAATAGTCGATATGTGCATGCATCTTCAGTACACGTTTATATCTCAAATTCAGGCTCAAAACACTCAAAAATTCGATATTTTGGGGTCCAAGAAGCGATCTGTACATGCCTACTCCGTGTTAGAGTATTTTCAAAATACGGACCCAAAACATGCTGAAAATCGATATTTTAGGTGCCCAATGTCAATATGTGCATGCATCTTCTGTACCCGTTTATATCTCAAATTCAGGCTCAAAACACCCGAAAATTAGATATTTTGGGGTCCCAGAAGCGATCTGTACATGCCTACTCAGATACAGGCCCAAAACATGCTGAAAATCGATATTTTAGGTGCCTACAATCAATAAGTGTATGCATCTTCTGCACCCGTTTATATCCCAAATTTAACCTCAAAACACCTGAAAATTCGATATTTTTGGGTCCCAGAAGCGATCTGTACATGCCTACTCAGTGCTAGAATTTTTTCAAAATATAAGCTCGAAACATACTAAAAATCGATATTTTAAGTGTCCAAAGTCGATATGTGCATGCATCTTCTGTACCCGTTTATATCTGAAATTCAGGCTCAAAACACCCGAAAATTCAATATTTTTGGGTCCCAGAAGCAATCTGTACATGCCTACACCTAGTTAGAATGTTTTAAAGATACAGACCCAAAACATGCTGAAAATCGATATTTTAGGTGCCCAATAGTCGATATGTGCATGCATCTTCAGTACCCGTTTATATCTCAAAATCAGTCTCAAAACACCCGGAAATTCGATATTTTGGGGTCCCAGAAGCGATCTGTACATGCCTACTCATTGCTAGAATATTTTTAAGATACAGACCCAAAACATGCTGAAAATCGATATTTTAGGTGCCCAAAGTCGATATCTTAAATTCAAGAACAAAACACCCGAAAATTCGATATTTTGGGGCCCCAGAAGCGATCTGTACATACCTACTCCGTGTTAGAGTATTTTTAAAATACAGGCCCAAAACATACTGAAAATCGATCTTTTAGGTGCCCAAAAGTCGATATGTGCATGCATCTTCTGTACCCGTTTATACCTCAAATTCAGGGTCAAAACAACCGAAAATTCGATATTTTGGGGTCCCAGAAGCGATCTGTACATGCCTACTCAGATACAGGCCCAAAACATGCTGAAAATCGATATTTTAGGTGCCCAAAGTCAATATGTGTATGCATCTTCTGCACCCGTTTATATCACAAATTCTACCTCAAAACACCCGAAAATTCGACATTTTTGGGTCCCAGAAGCGATCTGTACATGCCTGCTCCGTGTTAGAGTATTTTCAAGATACAGGCCCAAAATATACTGAAAATCAATCTTTTAGGTGCCCAATAGTCGATATGTGCATGCATCTTCTGTACCCGTTTATATCTCAAATTCAGGCTCAAAACACCCAAAAATTCGATATTTTGGGGTTCCAGAAGCGATCTGTACATGCCTGCTCCGTGTAAGAGTATTTCTAAAATACAGGCCCAAAATATACTAAAAATCGATCTTTTAGGTGCCCAAAAGTCGATATGTGCTTGCATCTTCTGTACCCGTTTATATCTCAAATTCAGGCTCAAAACACCCAAAAATTCGGTATTTTTGGGTCATAGAAGCAATCTGTACATGGCTACAACTAGGTAGAATGTTTTCAAGTTACAGACCCAAAACATGCTCAAAATCGATATTTTCGGAGCCAAATAGTCGATATGCGCATGCATTTTCAGTACACGTTTATATCTCAAATTTAGGCTCAAAACACCCAAAAATTCGGTATTTTTGGGTCCTAGAAGCGATCTGTACATGCCTACACCTAGTTAGAATGTTTTCAAGATACAGACCCAAAACATGCTGAAAATCGATATTTTAGGTGACCAAAGTCAATATGTGTATGCATCTTCAATACCCGTTTATATCCCAAATTCAAACTCAAAACACCCGCAAATTCGATATTTTTGGGTCCCAGAAGCGATCTGTACATGCATACTCAGTGCTAGAATGTTTTCATAATATAGGCTCAAAACATGCTAAAAATCAATATTATAAGTGTCCAAAGTTGATATGTGCATGTATCTTCTCTACCCGTTTATATCTCAAATTCAGACTCAAAACACCCGAAAATTTGGTATTTTTGGGTCCTAGAAGCGATCTGTACATGCCTACTCCTAGTTAGATTGTTTTCAAGATACAGACCCAAAACATGCTCAAAATCGATATTTTAGGTGCCCAAAAGTCGATATGTCCATGCATCTTCAGTACCCGTTTATATATCAAATTCAGTCTCTAAACACCCGAAAATTCGATATTTTGGGGTCCAAGAAGCAATCTGTACATGCCTACTCCATGTTAAAGTATTTTCAAAATACAGGCCCAAAACATGCTGAAAATCGATATTTTAGGTGCCAAAAGTCAATATGTGCATGCATCTTCTGTACCCGTTTATATCTCAAATTCAGGCTCAAAACACCCAAAAATTCGATATTTTGGGGTCCCAGAAGCGATCTGTACATGCCTACTCATACACAGGCCCAAAACATGCTCAAAATCGATATTTTAGGTGCCCAAAGTCAATATGTGTATGCATCTTCTGCACCCGTTTATATCCCAAATTCAAACTCAAAACACCCGAAAATTCGATATTTTTGGGTCCCAGAAGCGATCTGTACATGCATACTCAGTGCTAGAATGTTTTCATGATATAGGCTCAAAACATGCTAAAAATCGATATTATAAGTGTGCAAAGTTGATATATGCATGTATCTTCTCTACCCGTTTATATCTGAAATTCAGGCTCAAAACACCCGAAAATTCGGTATTTTTGGGTCCTAGAAGCGATCTGTACATGCCTACTCCTAGTTAGATTGTTTTCAAGATACAGACCCAAAACATGCTCAAAATCGATATTTTAGGTGCCCAAAAGTCGATATGTGCATGCATCTTCAGTACCCGTTTATATATCAAATTCAGTCTCAAAACCCTCCGAAAATTCGATATTTTGGGGTCCAAGAAGCGATCTGTACATGCCTACTCCATGTTAAAGTATTTTAAAAATACAGGCCCAAAACATGCGGAAAATCGATATTTTAGGTGCCCAAAGTCAATATGTGCATGCATCTTCTGTATCCGTTTATATCTCAAATTCAGGCTCAAAACACCCGAAAATTCGATATTTTGGGGTCAAAGAAGCGATCTGTTCGTGCCTACTCCGTGTTAGAGTATTTTCAAATTACAGGCCCAAAACATACTGAAAATCGATCTTTTAGGTGCCTGAAAGTCGATATGTGCATGCATCTTCTATACCCGTTTATATCTCAAATTCAGGCTCAAAACACGTGAAAATTCAATATTTTGGGTTCCCAGAAGCGATCTGTACATGCCTACTCAGATACAGACCCAAAACATGCTGAAAATCGATATTTTAGGTGCCCAAAGTCAATATGTGTATGCATCTTATGCACCCGTTTATATCCCAAATTCAAAATCAAAACACCCTAAAATTCGATATTTTTGGGTCCTAGAAGCGATCTGTACATGCATACTCAGTGCTAGAATATTTTCATAATATAGGCTCAAAATATGCTAAAAATCGATATTTTAAGTGTCCAAAGTCGATATGTGCATGCATCTTCTCTACCCGTTTATATCTCAAATTCTGGCTCAAAACAACCGAAAAATCGGTATTTTTGGGTCTAAGAAGCGATTTGTACATGCCTACTCCTAGTTAGAATGTTTTCAAGATACAGACCCAAAACATGCTCAAAATCTATATTTTAGGTACCCAAAATTCAATATGTGCATGTATCTTCTGTACCCGTTTATGTCTCAATTTCAGGCTCAAAACACCTGAAACTTCGATATTTTGGGGTCCCAGAAGCGATCTGTACATGCCTACTCAGACACAGGCCCAAAACATGCTCAAAATCGATATTTTAGGTGCCCAAAGTCAATATGTGTATGCATCTTCTGCACCCGTTTATATCCCAAATTCAAACTCAAAACACCCGAAAATTCGATATTTTTGGGTCCCAGAAGCGATCTGTACATGCATACTCAGTGCTAGAATGTTTTCATAATATAGGCTCAAAACATGCTAAAAATCGATATTATAAGTGTCCAAAGTTGATATATGCATGTATCTTCTCTACCCGTTTATATCTCAAATTCAGGCTCAAAACACCCGAAAATTCGGTATTTTTGGGTCCTAGAAGCGATCTGTACATGCCTACTCTTAGTTAGAATGTTTTCAAGATACAGACCCAAAACATGCTCAAAATCGATATTTTAGGTGCCCAAAAGTCGATATGTGCATGCATCTTCAGTACCCGTTTATATATCAAATTCAGTCTCAAAACACCCGAAAATTCGATATTTTGGGGTCCAAGAAGCAATCTGTACATGCCTACTCCATGTTAAAGTATTTTCAAAATACAGGCCCAAAACATGCTGAAAATCGATATTTTAGGTGCCCAAAGTCAATATGTGCATGCATCTTCTGTACCCGTTTATATCTCAAATTCAGGCTAAAAACACACAAAAATTCGATATTTTGGGGTCCCAGAAGCGATCTGTACATGCCTACTCCGTGTTAGAGTATTTTCAAAATACAGGCCCAAAACATACTGAAAATCGATCTTTTAGGTGCCCAATAGTCGATATGTGCATGCATTTTCTGTACCCGTTTAAATCTCATATTCAGGGTTAAAACACCCGAAAATTCGATATTTTGGGGTCCAAGAAGCGATCTGTACATGCCTACTCCTAGTTAGATTGTTTTCAAGATACAGACCCAAAACATGCTCAAAATCGATATTTTAGGTGCCCAAAAGTCGATATGTGCATGCATCTTCAGTACCCGTTTATATCTCAAATTCAGGCTCAAAACACCCGAAAATTCGATATTTTGGGGTCAAAGAAGCGATCTGTTTGTGCCTACTCCGTGTTAGAGTATTTTCAAAATACAGGCCCAAAACATACTGAAAATCGATCTTTTAGGTGCCCAATAGTCGATATGTGCATGCATCTTCTGTACCCGTTTAAATCTCCTATTCAGGGTCAAAACACCCTAAAATTCGATATTTTGGGGTCCAAGAAGCGATCTGTACATGACTACTCCATGTTAGAGTTTTTTCAAAATACAGGCCCAAAACATGCTGAAAATCGATATTTTAGGTGCCCAAAGTCAATATGTGCATGCATCTTCTGTACCCGTTTATATCTCAAATTCAGGCTCAAAACACCCGAAAATTCGGTATTTTTGGGTCCTAGAAGCGATCTGTACATGGCTACACCTAGTTAGAATGTTTTCAAGATACAGACCCAAAAGATGCTCAAAATCGATATTTTAGGTGCCCAATAGTCGATATGTGCATGCATCTTCAGTACACGTTTATATCTCAAATTCAGGCTCAAAACACTCAAAAATTCGATATTTTGGGGTCCAAGAAGCGATCTGTACATGCCTACTCCGTGTTAGAGTATTTTCAAAATACGGACCCAAAACATGCTGAAAATCGATATTTTAGGTGCCCAATGTCAATATGTGCATGCATCTTCTGTACCCGTTTATATCTCAAATTCAGGCTCAAAACACCCGAAAATTAGATATTTTGGGGTCCCAGAAGCGATCTGTACATGCCTACTCAGATACAGGCCCAAAACATGCTGAAAATCGATATTTTAGGTGCCTACAGTCAATAAGTGTATGCATCTTCTGCACCCGTTTATATCCCAAATTTAACCTCAAAACACCTGAAAATTCGATATTTTTGGGTCCCAGAAGCGATCTGTACATGCCTACTCAGTGCTAGAATTTTTTCAAAATGTAAGCTCGAAACATACTAAAAATCGATATTTTAAGTGTCCAAAGTCGATATGTGCATGCATCTTCTGTACCCGTTTATATCTCAAATTCAGGCTCAAAACACCCGAAAATTCGGTATTTTTGGGTCCCAGAAGCAATCTGTACATGCCTACACCTAGTTAGAATGTTTTAAAGATACAGACCCAAAACATGCTGAAAATCGATATTTTAGGTGCCCAATAGTCGATATGTGCATGCATCTTCAGTACCCGTTTATATCTCAAAATCAGTCTCAAAACACCCGGAAATTCGATATTTTGGGGTCCCAGAAGCGATCTGTACATGCCTACTCATTGCTAGAATATTTTTAAGATACAGACCCAAAACATGCTGAAAATCGATATTTTAGGTGCCCAAAGTCGATATCTTAAATTCAAGAACAAAACACCCGAAAATTCGATATTTTGGGGCCCCAGAAGCGATCTGTACATACCTACTCCGTGTTAGAGTATTTTTAAAATACAGGCCCAAAACATACTGAAAATCGATCTTTTAGGTGCCCAAAAGTCGATATGTGCATGCATCTTCTGTACCCGTTTATACCTCAAATTCAGGGTCAAAACAACCGAAAATTCGATATTTTGGGGTCCCAGAAGCGATCTGTACATGCCTACTCAGATACAGGCCCAAAACTTGCTGAAAATCGATATTTTAGGTGCCCAAAGTCAATATGTGTATGCATCTTCTGCACCCGTTTATATCACAAATTCAACCTCAAAACACCCGAAAATTCGACATATTTGGGTCCCAGAAGCGATCTGTACATGCCTGCTCCGTGTTAGAGTATTTTCAAGATACAGGCCCAAAATATACTAAAAATCAATCTTTTAGGTGCCCAATAGTCGATATGTGCATGCATCTTCTGTACCCGTTTATATCTCAAATTCAGGCTCAAAACACCCAAAAATTCGATATTTTGGGGTTCCAGAAGCGATCTGTACATGCCTGCTCCGTGTAAGAGTATTTCTAAAATACAGGCCCAAAATATACTAAAAATCGATCTTTTAGGTGCCCAAAAGTCGATATGTGCTTGCATCTTCTGTACCCGTTTATATCTCAAATTCAGGCTCAAAACACCCAAAAATTCGGTATTTTTGGGTCATAGAAGCAATATGTACATGGCTACACCTAGGTAGAATGTTTTCAAGTTACAGACCCAAAACATGCTCAAAATCGATATTTTCGGAGCCAAATAGTCGATATGCGCATGCATTTTCAGTACACGTTTATATCTCAAATTTAGGCTCAAAACACCCAAAAATTCGGTATTTTTGGGTCCTAGAAGCGATCTGTACATGCCTACACCTAGTTAGAATGTTTTCAAGATACAGACCCAAAACATGCTGAAAATCGATATTTTAGGTGACCAAAGTCAATATGTGTATGCATCTTCAATACCCGTTTATATCCCAAATTCAAACTCAAAACACCCGCAAATTCGATATTTTTGGGTCCCAGAAGCGATCTGTACATGCATACTCAGTGCTAGAATGTTTTCATAATATAGGCTCAAAACATGCTAAAAATCGATATTATAAGTGTCCAAAGTTGATATGTGCATGTATCTTCTGTACCCGTTTATATCTCAAATTCAGACTCAAAACACCCGAAAATTCGGTATTTTTGGGTCCTAGAAGCGATCTGTACATGCCTACTCCTAGTTAGATTGTTTTCAAGATACAGACCCAAAACATGCTCAAATTCGATATTTTAGGTGCCCAAAAGTCGATATGTCCATGCATCTTCAGTACCCGTTTATATATCAAATTCAGTCTCTAAACACCCGAAAATTCGATATTTTGGGGTCCAAGAAGCAATCTGTACATGCCTACTCCATGTTAAAGTATTTTCAAAATACAGGCCCAAAACATGCTGAAAATCGATATTTTAGGTGCCAAAAGTCAATATGTGCATGCATCTTCTGTACCCGTTTATATCTCAAATTCGGGCTCAAAACACCCAAAAATTCGATATTTTGGGGTCCCAGAAGCGATCTGTACATGCCTACTCATACACAGGCCCAAAACATGCTCAAAATCGATATTTTAGGTGCCCAAAGTCAATATGTGTATGCATCTTCTGCACCCGTTTATATCCCAAATTCAAACTCAAAACACCCGAAAATTCGATATTTTTGGGTCCCAGAAGCGATCTGTACATGCATACTCAGTGCTAGAATGTTTTCATGATATAGGCTCAAAACATGCTAAAAATCGATATTATAAGTGTGCAAAGTTGATATATGCATGTATCTTCTCTACCCGTTTATATCTGAAATTCAGGCTCAAAACACCCGAAAATTCGGTATTTTTGGGTCCTAGAAGCGATCTGTACATGCCTACTCCTAGTTAGATTGTTTTCAAGATACAGACCCAAAACATGCTCAAAATCGATATTTTAGGTGCCCAAAAGTCGATATGTGCATGCATCTTCAGTACCCGTTTATATATCAAATTCAGTCTCAAAACCCTCCGAAAATTCGATATTTTGGGGTCCAAGAAGCGATCTGTACATGCCTACTCCATGTTAAAGTATTTTAAAAATACAGGCCCAAAACATGCGGAAAATCGATATTTTAGGTGCCCAAAGTCAATATGTGCATGCATCTTCTGTATCCGTTTATATCTCAAATTCAGGCTCAAAACACCCGAAAATTCGATATTTTGGGGTCAAAGAAGCGATCTGTTCGTGCCTACTCCGTGTTAGAGTATTTTCAAATTACAGGCCCAAAACATACTGAAAATCGATCTTTTAGGTGCCTGAAAGTCGATATGTGCATGCATCTTCTATACCCGTTTATATCTCAAATTCAGGCTCAAAACACGTGAAAATTCAATATTTTGGGTTCCCAGAAGCGATCTGTACATGCCTACTCAGATACAAACCCAAAACATGCTGAAAATCGATATTTTAGGTGCCCAAAGTCAATATGTGTATGCATCTTATGCACCCGTTTATATCCCAAATTCAAAATCAAAACACCCTAAAATTCGATATTTTTGGGTCCTAGAAGCGATCTGTACATGCATACTCAGTGCTAGAATATTTTCATAATATAGGCTCAAAATATGCTAAAAATCGATATTTTAAGTGTCCAAAGTCGATATGTGCATGCATCTTCTCTACCCGTTTATATCTCAAATTCTGTCTCAAAAAAACCGAAAAATCGGTATTTTTGGGTCTAAGAAGCGATTTGTACATGCCTACTCCTAGTTAGAATGTTTTCAAGATACAGACCCAAAACATGCTCAAAATCTATATTTTAGGTACACAAAATTCAATATGTGCATGTATCTTCTGTACCCGTTTATGTCTCAATTTCAGGCTCAAAACACCTGAAACTTCGATATTTTGGGGTCCCAGAAGCGATCTGTACATGCCTACTCAGACACAGGCCCAAAACATGCTCAAAATCGATATTTTAGGTGCCCAAAGTCAATATGTGTATGCATCTTCTGCACCCGTTTATATCCCAAATTCAAACTCAAAACACCCGAAAATTCGATATTTTTGGGTCCCAGAAGCGATCTGTACATGCATACTCAGTGCTAGAATGTTTTCATAATATAGGCTCAAAACATGCTAAAAATCGATATTATAAGTGTCCAAAGTTGATATATGCATGTATCTTCTCTACCCGTTTATATCTCAAATTCAGGCTCAAAACACCCGAAAATTCGGTATTTTTGGGTCCTAGAAGCGATCTGTACATGCCTACTCTTAGTTAGAATGTTTTCAAGATACAGACCCAAAACATGCTCAAAATCGATATTTTAGGTGCCCAAAAGTCGATATGTGCATGCATCTTCAGTACCCGTTTATATATCAAATTCAGTCTCAAAACACCCGAAAATTCGATATTTTGGGGTCCAAGAAGCAATCTGTACATGCCTACTCCATGTTAAAGTATTTTCAAAATACAGGCCCAAAACATGCTGAAAATCGATATTTTAGGTGCCCAAAGTCAATATGTGCATGCATCTTCTGTACCCGTTTATATCTCAAATTCAGGCTAAAAACACACAAAAATTCGATATTTTGGGGTCCCAGAAGCGATCTGTACATGCCTACTCCGTGTTAGAGTATTTTCAAAATACAGGCCCAAAACATACTGAAAATCGATCTTTTAGGTGCCCAATAGTCGATATGTGCATGCATTTTCTGTACCCGTTTAAATCTCATATTCAGGGTTAAAACACCCGAAAATTCGATATTTTGGGGTCCAAGAAGCGATCTGTACATGCCTACTCCATGTTAGAGTATTTTCTAAATACAGGCCCAAAACATGCTGAAAATCGATATTTTAGGTGCCCAAAGTCAATATGTGAATGCATCTTCTGCACCCGTTTATATCTCAAATTCAGGCTCAAAACCCCCGAAAATTCGGTAGTTTTGGGTCCTAGAAGCGATCTGTACATGGCTACACCTAGTTAGAATGTTTTCAAGATACAGACCCAAAAGATGCTCAAAATCGATATTTTAGGTGCCCAATAGTCGATATGTGCATGCATCTTCAGTACACGTTTATATCTCAAATTCAGGCTCAAAACACCTGAAACTTCGATATTTTGGGGTCCCAGAAGCGATCTGTACATGCCTACTCAGACACAGGCCCAAAACATGCTCAAAATCGACATTTTAGGTGCCCAAAGTCAATATGTGTATGCATCTTCTGCACCCGTTTATATCCCAAATTTAAACTCAAAACACCCGAAAATTCGATATTTTTAGGTCCCAGAAGCGATCTGTACATGCATACTCAGTGCTAGAATGTTTTCATAATATAGGCTCAAAACATGCTAAAAATCGATATTATAAGTGTCCAAAGTTGATATATGCATGTATCTTCTCTACCCGTTTATATCTCAAATTCAGGCTCAAAACACCCGAAAATTCGGTATTTTTGGGTCCTAGAAGCAATCTGTACATGCCTACTCCTAGTTAGAATGTTTTCAAGATACAGACCCAAAACATGCTCAAAATCGATATTTTAGGTGCCCAAAAGTCGATATGTGCATGCATCTTCAGTACCCGTTTATATATCAAATTCAGTCTTAAAACACCCGAAAATTCGATATTTTGGGGTCAAGAAGCGATCTGTACATGCCTACTCCATGTTAAAGTATTTTAAAAATACAGGCCCAAAACATGCGGAAAATCGATATTTTAGGTGCCCAAAGTCAATATGTGCATGCATCTTCTGTACCCGTTTATATCTCAAATTCAGGCTCAAAACACCCGAAAATTCGATATTTTGGGGTTTAAAGAAGCGATCTGTTCGTGCCTACTCCGTGTTAGAGTATTTTCAAAATACAGGCCCAAAACATACTGAAAATCGATCTTTTAGGTGCCTAAAAGTCGATATGTGAATGCATCTTCTATACATGTTTATATCTCAAATTCAGGCTCAAAACACGTGAAAATTCGATATTTTGGGTTCCCAGAAGCGATCTGTACATGCCTACTCAGATACAGACCCAAAACATGCTGAAAATCGATATTTTAGGTGCCCAAAGTCAATATTTGTATGCATCTTATGCACCCGTTTATATCCCAAATTCAAAATCAAAACTCCCTAAAATTCGATATTTTTGCGTCCTAGAAGCGATCTGTACATGCATACTCAGTGCTAGAATGCTTTCATAATATAGACTCAAAACATGCTAAAAATCGATATTATAAGTGTCCAAAGTTGATATATGCATGTATCTTCTCTACCCGTTTATATCTCAAATTCAGGCTCAAAACACCCGAAAATTCGGTATTTTTGGGTCCCAGAAGCGATCTGTACATGCCTACTCCTAGTTAGAACGTTTTCAAGATACAGACCCAAAACATGCTCAAAATCGATATTTTAGGTGCCCAAAAGTCGATATGTGCATGCATCTTCAGTACCCGTTTATATATCAAATTCAGTCTCAAAACACCCGAAAATTCAATATTTTGGGGTCCAAGAAGCAATCTGTACATGCCTACTCCATGTTAAAGTATTTTCAAAATACAGGCCCAAAACATGCTGAAAATCGATATTTTAGGTGCCTAAAGTCAATATGTGCATGCATCTTCTGTACCCGTTTATATCTCAAATTCAGACTCAAAACACCCAAAAATTCGATATTTTGGGGTCCCAGAAGCGATCTGTACATGCCTACTCCGTGTTAGAGTATTTTCAAAATACAGGCCCAAAACATACTGAAAATCGATCTTTTAGGTGCCCAATAGTCGATATGTGCATGCATCTTCTGTACCTGTTTAAATCTCATATTCAGGGTCAAAACACCCGAAAATTCGATATTTTGGGGTCCAAGAAGCGATCTGTACATGCCTACTCCATGTTAGAGTATTTTCAAAATACAGGCCCAAAACATGCTGAAAATCGATATTTTAGGTGCCCAAAGTCAATATGTGCATGCATCTTCTGTACCCGTTTATATCTGAAATTCAGGCTCAAAACCCCCGAAAATTCGGTATTTTTTGGGTCCCAGAAGCGATCTGTACATGCATACTCAGTGCTAGAATGTTTTCATAATATAGGCTCAAAACATGCTAAAAATCGATATTTTAGGTGCCCAATAGTCGATATGTGCATGCATCTTCAGTACACGTTTATATCTCAAATTCAGGCTCAAAACACTCGAAAATTCGATATTTTGGGGTCCAAGAAGCGATCTGTACATGCCTACTCCGTGTTAGAGTATTTTCAAAATACGGACCCAAAACATGCTGAAAATCGATATTTTAGGTGCCCAATGTCAATATGTGCATGCATCTTCTGTACCCGTTTATATCTCAAATTCAGGGTCAAAACACCCGAAAATTCGATATTTTGGGGTCCCAGAAGCGATCTGTACATGCCTACTCAGATACAGGCCCAAAACATGCTGAAAATCGATATTTTATGTGCCCAAAGTCAATAAGTGTATGCATCTTCTGCACCCGTTTATATCCCAAATTTAAACTCAAAACACCTGAAAATTCGATATTTTTGGGTCCCAGAAGCGATCTGTACATGCCTACTCAGTGCTAGAATTTTTTCAAAATATAAGCTCGAAACATGCTAAAAATCGATATTTTAAGTGTCCAAAGTCGATATGTGCATACATCTTCTGTACCCGTTTATATCTGAAATTCAGGCTCAAAACACCCGAAAATTCGGTATTTTTGGGTCCCAGAAGCAATCTGTACATGCCTACACCTAGTTAGAATGTTTTCAAGATACAGACCCAAAACATACTGAAAATCGATCTTTTAGGTGCCCAAAAGTCGATATGTGCATGCATCTTCTGTACCCGTTTATTTCTCAAATTCAGGGTCAAAACAACCGAAAATTCGATATTTTGGGGTCCCAGAAGCGATCTGTACATGCCTTCTCCGTGTTAGAGTATTTTCAAAATACAGACCCAAAACATACTGAAAATCAATCTTTTAGGTGCCCAATAGTCGATATGTGCATGCATCTTCTGTACCCGTTTATGTCTCAATTTCAGGCTCAAAACAACTGAAACTTTGATATTTTGGGGTCCCAGAAGCGATCTGTACATGCCTACTCAGACACAGGCCCAAAACATGCTCAAATCGATATTTTAGGTGCCCAAAGTCAATATGTGTATGCATCTTCTGCACCCGTTTATATCCCAAATTCAAACTCAAAGCACTCGAAAATTCGATATTTTTGGGTCCCAGAAGCGATCTGTACATGCATACTCAGTGCTAGAATGTTTTCATAATATAGGCTCAAAACATGCTAAAAATCGATATTATAAGAGTCCAAAGTTGATATATGCATGTATCTTCTCTACCCGTTTATATCTCAAATTCAGACTCAAAAAACCCGAAAACTCGGTATTTTTGGTTCCTAGAAGCGATCTGTACATGCCTACTCCTAGTTAGATTGTTTTCAAGATACAGACCCAAAACATGCTCAAAATCGATATTTTAGGTGCCCAAAAGTCGATATGTGCATGCATCTTCAGTACCCGTTTATATATCAAATTCAGTCTCAAAACACCCGAAAATTCGATATTTTGCGATCCCAGAAGCGATCTGTACATGACTACTCCATGTTAGAGTATTTTCAAAATACAGGCCCAAAACATGCTGAAAATCGATATTTTAGTTGCCCAAAGTCAATATGTGCATGCATCTTCTGTACCCGTTTATATCTCAAATTCAGGCTCAAAACCCCCGAAAATTCGGTATTTTTTGGGTCCTAGAAGCGATCTGTACATGGCTACACCTAGTTAGAATGTTTTCAAGATACAGACCCAAAAGATGCTCAAAATCGATATTTTAGGTGCCCAATAGTCGATATGTGCATGCATCTTCAGTACACGTTTATATGTCAAATTCAGGCTCAAAACACTCGAAAATTCGATATTTTGGGGTCCCAGAAGCGATCTGTACATGCCTACTCAGATACAGGCCCAAAACATGCTGAAAATCGATATTTTAGGTGCCCAAAGTTAATAAGTGTATGCATCTTCAGCACCCGTTTATATCCCAAATTTAACCTCAAAACACCTGAAAATTCGATATTTTTGGGTCCCAGAAGCGATCTGTACATGCCTACTCTGTCCAAGAATTTTTTCAAAATATAAGCTCGAAACATGCAAAAAATCGATATTTTAAGTGTCCAAAGTCGATATGTGCATGCATCTTCTGTACCCGTTTATGTCTGAAATTCAGGCTCACAACACCCGAAAAATCGGTATTTTTGGGTCCCAGAAGCAATCTGTACATGCCTACTCCTAGTTAGAATGTTTTCAAGATACAGACCCAAAACATGCTGAAAATCGATATTTTAGGTGCCCAATAGTCGATATGTGCATGCATCTTCTGTACCCGTTTATATCTCAAATTCAGGCTCAAAACACCCAAAAATTCGATATTTTGGGGTTCCAGAAGCGATCTGTACATGCCTACTCCGTGTTAGAGTATTTTCAAAATACAGGCCCAAAACATACTGAAAATCGATCTTTTAGGTGCCCAATAGTCGATATGTGCATGCATCTTCTGTACCCGTTTAAATCTCATATTCAGTCTCAAAACACCCGAAAATTCGATATTTTGGGGCCCCAGAAGCGATCTGTACATACCTACTCCGTGTAAGAGTATTTCTAAAATACAGGCCCAAAACATACTAAAAATCGATCTTTTAGGTGCCCAAAAGTCGATATGTGCATGCATCTTCTGTACCCGTTTATATCTCAAATTCAGGCTCAAAACACTCAAAAATTCGGTATTTTTGGGTCCTAGAAGCAATCTGTACATGGCTACACCTAGTTAGAATGTTTTCAAGTTACAGACCCAAAACATGCTCAAAATCGATATTTTCGGAGCCCAAAAGTCGATATGCGCATGCATCTTCAGTACACGTTTATATCTCAAATTCAGGCTCAAAACACCCAAAAATTCGGTATTTTTGGGTCCTAGAAGTGATCTGTACATGCCTACACCTAGTTAGAATGTTTTCAAGATACACACCCAAAACATGCTTAAAATCTATATTTTAGGTGCCCAAAAGTCAATATGTGCATGCATCTTCTGTACCCGTTTATGTCTCAATTTCAGGCTCAAAACAACTGAAACTTCGATATTTTGGGGTCCCAAAAGCGATCTGTACATGCCTACTCAGACACAGGCCCAAAACATGCTCGAAATCGATATTTTAGGTGCCCAAAGTCAATATGTGTATGCATCTTCTGCACCCGTTTATATCCCAAATTCAAACTCAAAGCACCCGAAAATTCGATATTTTTGGGTCCCAGAAGCGATCTGTACATGCATACTCAGTGCTAGAATGTTTTCATAATATAGGCTCAAAACATGCTAAAAATCGATATTATAAGTGTCCAAAGTTGATATATGCATGTATCTTCTCTACCCGTTTATATCTCAAATTCAGGCTCAAAATACCCGAAAATTCGGTATTTTTGGGTCCTAGAAGCGATCTGTACATGCCTACTCCTAGTTAGATTGTTTTCAAGATACAGACCCAAAACATGCTCAAAATCGATATTTTAGGTGTCCAAAAGTCGATATGTGCATGCATCTTCAGTACCCGTTTATATATCAAATTCAGTCTCAAAACACCCGAAAATTCGATATTTTGGGGTCCCAGAAGCGATCTGTACATGCCTACTCCATGTTAAAGTATTTTCAAAATACAGGCCCAAAACATGCTGAAAATCGATATTTTAGGTGCCCAAAGTCAATATGTGCATGCATCTTCTGTACCCGTTTATATCTCAAATTCAGGCTAAAAACACACAAAAAATTCGATATTTTGGGGTCCCAGAAGCGATCTGTACATGCCTACTCCGTGTTAGAGTATTTTCAAAATACAGGCCCAAAACATACTGAAAATCGATCTTTTAGGTGCCCAATAGTCGATATGTGCATGCATCTTTTGTACCCGTTTAAATCTCATATTCAATGTCAAAACACCCGAAAATTCGATATTTTGGGGTCCAAGAAGCGATCTGTACATGCATACTCCGTGTTAGAGTATTTTCATAATACGGACCCAAAACATGCTGAAAATCGATATTTTAGGTGCCCAATGTCAATATGTGCATGCATCTTCTGTACCCGTTTATATCTCAAATTCAGGCTCAAAACACCCGAAAATTCGATATTTTGGGGTCCCAGAAGCGATCTGTACATGCCTACTCAGATACAGGCCCACAACATGCTGAAAATCGATATTTTATGTGCCCAAAGTCAATAAGTGTATGCATCTTCTGCACCCGTTTATATCCCAAATTTAACCTCAAAACACCTGAAAATTCGATATTTTTGGGTCCCAGAAGCGATCTGTACATGCCTACTCAGTGCTAGAATTTTTTCAAAATATAAGCTCGAAACATGCTAAAAATCGATATTTTAAGTGTCCAAAGTCGATATGTGCATGCATCTTCTGTACCCGTTTATATCTCAAATTCAGTCTCAAAACACACAAAAATTCGATATTTTGGGGTTCCAGAAGCGATCTGTACATGCCTGCTCCGTGTAAGAGTATTTTTTAAATACAGGCCCAAAACATACTAAAAATCGATCTTTTAGGTGCCCAAAAGTCGATATGTGCATGCATCTTCAGTACACGTTTATATCTCAAATTCAGGCTCAAAACACCCAAAAATTCGGTATTTTTGGGTCCTATAAGCGATCTGTACATGCCTACACCTAGTTAGAATGTTTTCAAGATAAAGACCCAAAACATGCTCAAAATCTATATTTTAGGTGCCCAAAAGTCAATATGTGCATGCATCTTCTGTACCCGTTTATGTCTCAATTTCAGGCTCAAAACAACTGAAACTTCGATATTTTGGGGTCCCAGAAGCGATCTGTACATGCCTACTCAGACACAGGCCCAAAACATGCTCGAAATCGATATTTTAGGTGCCCAAAGTCAATATGTGTATGCATCTTCTGCACCCGTTTATATCCCAAATTCAAACTCAAAGCACCCGAAAATTCGATATTTTTGGGTCCCAGAAGCGATCTGTACATGCATACTCAGTGCTAGAATGTTTTCATAATATAGGCTCAAAACATGCTAAAAATCGATATTATAAGTGTCCAAAGTTGATATATGCATGTATCTTCTCTACCCGTTTATATCTCAAATTCAGGCTCAAAACACCTGAAAATTCGGTATTTTTGGGTCCTAGAAGCGATCTGTACATGCCTACTCCTAGTTAGATTGTTTTCAAGATACAGACCCAAAACATGCTCAAAATCGATATATTAGGTGTCCAAAAGTCGATATGTGCATGCATCTTCAGTGCCCGTTTATATATCAAATTCAGTCTCAAAACACCCGAAAATTCGATATTTTGGGGTCCCAGAAGCGATCTGTACATGCCTACTCCATGTTAAAGTATTTTCAAAATACAGGCCCAAAATATGCTGAAAATCGATATTTTAGGTGCCCAAAGTCAATATGTGCATGCATCTTCTGTACCCGTTTATATCTCAAATTCAGGCTCAAAACACCCAAAAATTCGATATTTTGGGGTCCCAGAAGCGATCTGTACATGCCTACTCCGTGTTAGAGTATTTTCAAAATACAGGCCAAAAACATACTGAAAATCGATCTTTTAGGTGCCCAATAGTCGATATGTGCATGCATCTTCTGTACCCGTTTAAATCTCATATTCAGGGTCAAAACACCCGAAAATTCGATATTTTGGGGTCCAAGAAGCGATCTGTACATGCCTACTCCATGTTAGAGTATTTTCAAAATACAGGCCCAAAACATGCTGAAAATCGATATTTTAGGTGCCTAAAGTCATTATGTGCATGCATCTTCTGTACCCGTTTATATCTTAAATTCAAACTCAAAACACCCGAAAATTCGAAATTTTTGGGTCCCTGAAGCGATCTGTACATGCCTACTCCGTGTTAGAGTATTTTCAAAATACAGGCCCAAAACATACTGAAAATCGATCTTTTAGGTGCTTAAAAGTCGATATGTGAATGCATCTTCTATACCTGTTTATATCTCAAATTCAGGCTCAAAACACGTGAAAATTCGATATTTTGGGTTCCCAGAAGCGATCTGTACATGCCTACTCAGATACAGACCCAAAACATGCTGAAAATCGATATTTTAGGTGCCCAAAGTCAATATTTGTATGCATCTTATGCACCCGTTTATATCCCAAATTCAAAATCAAAACACCCTAAAATTCGATATTTTTGGGTCCTAGAAGCGATCTGTACATGCATACTCAGTGCTAGAATATTTTCATAATATAGGCTCAAAATATGCTAAAATCGATATTTTAAGTGTCCAAAGTCGATATGTGCATGCATCTTCTGTATCCGTTTATATCTCAAATTCAGGCTCAAAACACCCGAAAAATCGGTATTTTTGGGTCTTAGAAGCAATTTGTGCATGCCTACTCCTAGTTAGAATGTTTTCAAGATAGAGACCCAAAACATGCTCAAAATCTATATTTTAGGTGCACAAATTCAATATGTGCATGTATCTTTTGTACCCGTTTATGTCTCAATTTCAGGCTCAAAACACCTGAAACTTCGATATTTTGGGGTCCCAGAAGCGATCTGTACATGCCTACTCAGACACAGGCCCAAAACATGCTCAAAATCGATATTTTAGGTGCCCAAAGTCAATATCTGTATGCATCTTCTGCACCCGTTTATATCCCAAATTCAAAATCAAAACACCCTAAAATTCGATATTTTTGGGTCCCAGAAGCGATCTGTACATGCATACTCAGTGCTAGAATGTTTTCATAATATAGGCTCAAAACATGCTAAAAATCGATATTATAAGTGTCCAAAGTTGATATATGCATGTATCTTCTCTACCCGTTTATATCTCAAATTCAGGCTTAAAACACCCGAAAATTCGGTAATTTTGGGTCCTAGAAGCGATCTGTACATGCCTACTCCTAGTTAGAATGTTTTCAAGATACAGACCCAAAACATGCTCAAAATCGATATTTTAGGTGCCCAAAAGTCGATATGTGCATGCATCTTCAGTACCCGTTTATATATCAAATTAAGTCTCAAAACACCCGAAAATTCGATATTTTGGGGTCCAAGAAGCGATCTGTACATGCCTACTCCATGTTAAAGTATTTTCAAAATACAGGCCCAAAACATGCTGAAAATCGATATTTTAGGTGCCTAAAGTCAATATGTGCATGCATCTTCTGTACCCGTTTATATCTCAAATTCAGGCTCAAAACACCCGAAAATTCGATATTTTGGGGTCCAAGAAGCGATCTGTACATGCCTACTCCATGTTAGAGTATTTTCAAAATACAAGCCCAAAACATGCTGAAAATCGATATTTTAGGTGCCCAAAGTCAATATGTGCATGCATCTTCTGTACCCGTTTATATCTCAAATTCAGGCTCAAAACCCCCGAAAATTCGGTATTTTTTGGGTCCTAGAAGCGATCTGTACATGGCTACACCTAGTTAGAATGTTTTCAAGATACAGACCCAAAAGATGCTCAAAATCGATATTATAGGTGCCCAATAGTCGATATGTGCATGCATCTTCAGTACACGTTTATATCTCAAATTCAGGCTCAAAACACTCGAAAATTCGATATTTTGGGGTCCCAGAAGCGATCTGTACATGCCTACTCAATGTTAAAGTATTTTCAAAATACAGACCCAAAACATGCTCAAAATCGATATTTTAGGAGCCCAATAGTCGATATGTGCATGCATCTTCTGTACCCGTTTAAATCTCATATTCAGGGTCAAAACACCCGAAAATTCGATATTTTGGGGTCCAAGAAGCGATCTGTACATGCCTATTCCATGTTAGAGTATTTTCAAAATACAGGCCCAAAACATGCTGAAAATCGATATTTTAGGTGCCCAAAGTCAATATGTGCATGAATCTTCTGTACCCGTTTATATCTCAAATTCAACCTCAAAACACCCGAAAATTCGATATTTTTGGGTCCCTGAAGTGATCTGTACATGCCTACTCCGTGTTAGAGTATTTTCAAAATACAGGCCCAAAACATACTCAAAATCGATCTTTTAGGTGCCCAAAGTCGATATGTGCATGCATCTTCTGTACCCGTTTATATCTCAAATTCAGGCTCAAAACCCCCGAAAATTCGGTATTTTTGGGTCCTAGAAGCGATCTGTACATCGCTACACCTAGTTAGAATGTTTACAAGATACAGACAAAAAAGATGCTCAAAATCGATATTTTAGGTGCCCAATAGTCGATATGTGCATGAATCTTCAGTACACGTTTATATCTCAAATTCATTCTCAAAACACTCGAAAATTCGATATTTTGGGGTCCAAGAAGCGATCTGTACATGCCTACTCCGTGTTAGAGTATTTTCAAAATACAGGCCCAAAATATGTTGAAAATCGATATTTTAGGTGCCCAATGTCAATATGTGCATGCATCTTCTGTACCCGTTTATATCTCAAATTCAGGCTCAAAACACCCGAAAATTCGATATTTTGGGGTCCCAGAAGCGATCTGTACATGCCTACTCAGATACAGGCCCAAAACATGCTGAAAATCGATATTTTAGGTGCCCAAAGTCAATAAGTGTATGCATCTTCTGCACCCGTTTATATCCCATATTTAACCTCAAAACACCTGAAAATTCGATATTTTTGGGTCCCAGAAGCGATCTGTACATGCCTACTCAGTGCTAGAATTTTTTCAAAATATAAACTCGAAACATGCTAAAAATCGATATTTTAAGTGTCCAAAGTCGATATGTGCATGCATCTTCTGTACCCGTTTATATATGAAATTCAGGCTCAAAACACCCTAAAATTCGGTATTTTTGGGTCCCAAAAGCAATCTGTACATGCCTACACCTAGTTAGAATTTTTCAAGATACAGACCCAAAACATGCTGAAAATCGATATTTTAGGTGCTCAATAGTCGATATGTGCATGCATCTTCAGTACCCGTTTATATCTCAAATTCAGTCTCGAAACACCCGGAAATTCGATATTTTTGGGTCCCAGAAGCGATCTGTACATGTCTACTCAGTGCTAGAATTTTTTCAAAATATAAGCTCGAAACATGCTTAAAATCGATATTTTAAGTGTCCAAAGTCGATATGTGCATGCATCTTCTGTACCCGTTTATATCTGAAATTCAGGCTCAAAACACCCGAAAATTCGGTATTTTTGGGTCCCAGAAGCAATCTGTACATGCCTACACCTAGTTAGAATGTTTTCAAGATACAGACCCAAAACATGCTGAAAATTGATATTTTAGGTGCCCAATAGTCGATATGTGCATGCATCTTCAGTACCCGTTTATATCTCAAATTCAGTCTCGAAACACCCTGAAATTCGATATTTTGGGGTCCCAGAAGCGATCTGTACATGCCTACTCATTGCTAAAATATTTTCAAGATTCAGACCCAAAACATGCTGAAAATCGATATTTTAGGTGCCCAAATTCGATTTCTTAAATTCAAGAACAAAACACCCGAAAATTCGATATTTTGGGGCCCCAGAAGCGATCTGTACATACCTACTCCGTGTTAGAGTATTTTTAAAATACAGGCCCAAAACATACTGAAAATCGATGTTTTAGGTGCCCTAAAGTCGATATGTGCATGCATCTTCTGTACCCGTTTATATCTCAAATTCAGGGACAAAACAACCGAAAATTCGATATTTTGGGGTCCCAGAAGCGATCTATGCATGCCTACTCAGATACAGGCCCAAAACATGCTGAAAATCGATATTTTAGGTGCCCAAAGTCAATATGTGTATGCATCTTCTGCACCCGTTTATATCACAAATTCAACCTCAAAACACCCGAAAATTCGACATTTTTGGGTCCCAGAAGCGATCTGTACATGCCTACTCCGTGTTAGAGTATTTTCAAAATACAGGCCCAAAACATACTGAAAATCAATCTTTTAGGTGCCCAATAGTCGATATGTGCATGCATCTTCTGTACCCGTTTATATCTCAAATTCAGGCTCAAAACACCCAAAAATTCGATATTTTGGGGTTCCAGAAGCGATCTGTACATGCCTACTCCGTGTAAGAATATTTCTAAAATACAGGCCCAAAACATCCTAAAAATCGATCTCTTAGGTGCCCAAAAGTCGATATGTGCATGCATCTTCTGCACCCGTTTATATCTCAAATTCAGGCTCAAAACACCCGAAAATTCGGTATTTTTGGGTCCTAGAAGCGATCTGTACATGCCTACTCCTAGTTAGAATGTTTTCAAGATACAGACACAAAACATGCTCAAAATCGATATTTTAGGTGCCCAAAAGTCGATATGTGCATGCATCTTCAGTACCCGTTTATATATCAAATTCAGTCTCAAAACACCCGAAAATTCGATATTTTGGGGTCCAAGAAGCAATCTGTACATGCCTACTCCATGTTAAAGTATTTTCAAAATACAGGCCCAAAACATGCTGAAAATCGATATTTTAGGTGCCTAAAGTCAATATGTGCATGCATCTTCTGTACCCGTTTATATCTCAAATTCAGGCTAAAAACACCCAAAAATTCGATATTTTGGGGTCCCAGAAGCGATCTGTACATGCCTACTCCGTGTTAGAGTATTTTCAAAATACAGGCCCAAAACATACTGAAAATCGATCTTTTAGGTGCCCAATAGTCGATATGTGCATGCATCTTCTGTACCCGTTTAAATCTCATATTCAGGGTCAAAACACCCGAAAATTCGATATTTTAGGGTCCTAGAAGCGATCTGTACATGCCTACTCCATGTTAGAGTATTTTCTAAATACAGGCCCAAAACATGCTGAAAATCGATATTTTAGGAGCCCAAAGTCAATATGTGAATGCATCTTCTGCACCCGTTTATATCTCATATTCAGGGTCAAAACACCCGAAAATTCGATATTTTGGGGTCCAAGAAGCGATCTGTACATGCCTACTCCATGTTAGAGTATTTTCAAAATACAGGCCCAAAACATGCTGAAAATCGATATTTTAGGTGCCTAAAGTCATTATGTGCATGCATCTTCTGTACCCGTTTATATCTTAAATTCAAACTCAAAACACCCGAAAATTCGAAATTTTTGGGTCCCTGAAGCGATCTGTACATGCCTACTCCGTGTTAGTGTATTTTCAAAATACAGGCCCAAAACATACTGAAAATCGATCTTTTAGGTGCTTAAAAGTCGATATGTGAATGCATCTTCTATATCTGTTTATATCTCAAATTCAGGCTCAAAACACGTGAAAATTCGATATTTTGGGTTCCCAGAAGCGATCTGTACATGCCTACTATGATACAGACCCAAAACATGCTGAAAATCGATATTTTAGGTGCCCAAAGTCAATATTTGTATGCATCTTATGCACCCGTTTATATCCCAAATTCAAAATCAAAACACCCTAAAATTCGATATTTTTGGGTCCTAGAAGCGATCTGTACATGCATACTCAGTGCTAGAATATTTTCATAATATAGGCTCAAAATATGCTAAAATCGATATTTTAAGTGTCCAAAGTCGATATGTGCATGCATCTTCTGTATCCGTTTATATCTCAAATTCAGGCTCAAAACACCCGAAAAATCGGTATTTTTGGGTCTTAGAAGCAATTTGTGCATGCCTACTCCTAGTTAGAATGTTTTCAAGATACAGACCCAAAACATGCTCAAAATCTATATTTTAGGTGCACAAATTCAATATGTGCATGTATCTTTTGTACCCGTTTATGTCTCAATTTCAGGCTCAAAACACCTGAAACTTCGATATTTTGGGGTCCCAGAAGCGATCTGTACATGCCTACTCAGACACAGGCCCAAAACATGCTCAAAATCGATATTTTAGGTGCCCAAAGTCAATATCTGTATGCATCTTCTGCACCCGTTTATATCCCAAATTCAAAATCAAAACACCCTAAAATTCGATATTTTTGGGTCCCAGAAGCGATCTGTACATGCATACTCAGTGCTAGAATGTTTTCATAATATAGGCTCAAAACATGCTAAAAATCGATATTATAAGTGTCCAAAGTTGATATATGCATGTATCTTCTCTACCCGTTTATATCTCAAATTCAGGCTTAAAACACCCGAAAATTCGGTAATTTTGGGTCCTAGAAGCGATCTGTACATGCCTACTCCTAGTTAGAATGTTTTCAAGATACAGACCCAAAACATGCTCAAAATCGATATTTTAGGTGCCCAAAAGTCGATATGTGCATGCATCTTCAGTACCCGTTTATATATCAAATTAAGTCTCAAAACACCCGAAAATTCGATATTTTGGGGTCCAAGAAGCGATCTGTACATGCCTACTCCATGTTAAAGTATTTTCAAAATACAGGCCCAAAACATGCTGAAAATCGATATTTTAGGTGCCTAAAGTCAATATGTGCATGCATCTTCTGTACCCGTTTATATCTCAAATTCAGGCTCAAAACACCCGAAAATTCGATATTTTGGGGTCCAAGAAGCGATCTGTACATGCCTACTCCATGTTAGAGTATTTTCAAAATACAAGCCCAAAACATGCTGAAAATCGATATTTTAGGTGCCCAAAGTCAATATGTGCATGCATCTTCTGTACCCGTTTATATCTCAAATTCAGGCTCAAAACCCCCGAAAATTCGGTATTTTTTGGGTCCTAGAAGCGATCTGTACATGGCTACACCTAGTTAGAATGTTTTCAAGATACAGACCCAAAAGATGCTCAAAATCGATATTATAGGTGCCCAATAGTCGATATGTGCATGCATCTTCAGTACACGTTTATATCTCAAATTCAGGCTCAAAACACTCGAAAATTCGATATTTTGGGGTCCCAGAAGCGATCTGTACATGCCTACTCAATGTTAAAGCATTTTCAAAATACAGACCCAAAACATGCTCAAAATCGATATTTTAGGTGCCCAAAAGTCGATATGTGCATGCATCTTCAGTACCCGTTTATATCTCAAATTCAGGCTCAAAACACCCAAAAATTCGATATTTTGGGGTCCCAGAAGCGATCTGTACATGCCTACTCCGTGTTAGAGTATTTTCAAAATACAGGCCCAAAACATACTGAAAATCGATCTTTTAGGAGCCCAATAGTCGATATGTGCATGCATCTTCTGTACCCGTTTAAATCTCATATTCAGGGTCAAAACACCCGAAAATTCGATATTTTTGGGTCCCTGAAGTGATCTGTACATGCCTACTCCGTGTTAGAGTATTTTCAAAATACAGGCCCAAAACATACTCAAAATCGATCTTTTAGGTGCCCAAAGTCGATATGTGCATGCATCTTCTGTACCCGTTTATATCTCAAATTCAGGCTCAAAACCCCCGAAAATTCGGTATTTTTGGGTCCTAGAAGCGATCTGTACATCGCTACACCTAGTTAGAATGTTTACAAGATACAGACAAAAAAGATGCTCAAAATCGATATTTTAGGTGCCCAATAGTCGATATGTGCATGAATCTTCAGTACACGTTTATATCTCAAATTCATTCTCAAAACACTCGAAAATTCGATATTTTGGGGTCCAAGAAGCGATCTGTACATGCCTACTCCGTGTTAGAGTATTTTCAAAATACAGGCCCAAAATATGTTGAAAATCGATATTTTAGGTGCCCAATGTCAATATGTGCATGCATCTTCTGTACCCGTTTATATCTCAAATTCAGGCTCAAAACACCCGAAAATTCGATATTTTGGGGTCCCAGAAGCGATCTGTACATGCCTACTCAGATACAGGCCCAAAACATGCTGAAAATCGATATTTTAGGTGCCCAAAGTCAATAAGTGTATGCATCTTCTGCACCCGTTTATATCCCAAATTTAACCTCAAAACACCTGAAAATTCGATATTTTTGGGTCCCAGAAGCGATCTGTACATGCCTACTCAGTGCTAGAATTTTTTCAAAATATAAACTCGAAACATGCTAAAAATCGATATTTTAAGTGTCCAAAGTCGATATGTGCATGCATCTTCTGTACCCGTTTATATATGAAATTCAGGCTCAAAACACCCTAAAATTCGGTATTTTTGGGTCCCAAAAGCAATCTGTACATGCCTACACCTAGTTAGAATCTTTTCAAGATACAGACCCAAAACATGCTGAAAATCGATATTTTAGGTGCTCAATAGTCGATATGTGCATGCATCTTCAGTACCCGTTTATATCTCAAATTCAGTCTCGAAACACCCGGAAATTCGATATTTTTGGGTCCCAGAAGCGATCTGTACATGCCTACTCAGTGCTAGAATTTTTTCAAAATATAAGCTCGAAACATGCTTAAAATCGATATTTTAAGTGTCCAAAGTCGATATGTGCATGCATCTTCTGTACCCGTTTATATCTGAAATTCAGGCTCAAAACACCCGAAAATTCGGTATTTTTGGGTCCCAAAAGCAATCTGTACATGCCTACACCTAGTTAGAATCTTTTCAAGATACAGACCCAAAACATGCTGAAAATCGATATTTTAGGTGCTCAATAGTCGATATGTGCATGCATCTTCAGTACCCGTTTATATCTCAAATTCAGTCTCGAAACACCCGGAAATTCGATATTTTTGGGTCCCAGAAGCGATCTGTACATGCCTACTCAGTGCTAGAATTTTTTCAAAATATAAGCTCGAAACATGCTTAAAATCGATATTTTAAGTGTCCAAAGTCGATATGTGCATGCATCTTCTGTACCCGTTTATATCTGAAATTCAGGCTCAAAACACACGAAAATTCGGTATTTTTGGGTCCCAGAAGCAATCTGTACATGCCTACACCTAGTTAGAATGTTTTCAAGATACAGACCCAAAACATGCTGAAAATTGATATTTTAGGTGCCCAATAGTCGATATGTGCATGCATCTTCAGTACCCGTTTATATCTCAAATTCAGTCTCGAAACACCCTGAAATTCGATATTTTGGGGTCCCAGAAGCGATCTGTACATGCCTACTCATTGCTAAAATATTTTCAAGATTCAGACCCAAAACATGCTGAAAATCGATATTTTAGGTGCCCAAATTCGATTTCTTAAATTCAAGAACAAAACACCCGAAAATTCGATATTTTGGGGCCCCAGAAGCGATCTGTACATACCTACTCCGTGTTAGAGTATTTTTAAAATACAGGCCCAAAACATACTGAAAATCGATGTTTTAGGTGCCCTAAAGTCGATATGTGCATGCATCTTCTGTACCCGTTTATATCTCAAATTCAGGGACAAAACAACCGAAAATTCGATATTTTGGGGTCCCAGAAGCGATCTATGCATGCCTACTCAGATACAGGCCCAAAACATGCTGAAAATCGATATTTTAGGTGCCCAAAGTCAATATGTGTATGCATCTTCTGCACCCGTTTATATCACAAATTCAACCTCAAAACACCCGAAAATTCGACATTTTTGGGTCCCAGAAGCGATCTGTACATGCCTACTCCGTGTTAGAGTATTTTCAAAATACAGGCCCAAAACATACTGAAAATCAATCTTTTAGGTGCCCAATAGTCGATATGTGCATGCATCTTCTGTACCCGTTTATATCTCAAATTCAGGCTCAAAACACCCAAAAATTCGATATTTTGGGGTTCCAGAAGCGATCTGTACATGCCTACTCCGTGTAAGAATATTTCTAAAATACAGGCCCAAAACATACTAAAAATCGATCTCTTAGGTGCCCAAAAGTCGATATGTGCATGCATCTTCTGCACCCGTTTATATCTCAAATTCAGGCTCAAAACACCCGAAAATTCGGTATTTTTGGGTCCTAGAAGCGATCTGTACATGCCTACTCCTAGTTAGAATGTTTTCAAGATACAGACACAAAACATGCTCAAAATCGATATTTTAGGTGCCCAAAAGTCGATATGTGCATGCATCTTCAGTACCCGTTTATATATCAAATTCAGTCTCAAAACACCCGAAAATTCGATATTTTGGGGTCCAAGAAGCAATCTGTACATGCCTACTCCATGTTAAAGTATTTTCAAAATACAGGCCCAAAACATGCTGAAAATCGATATTTTAGGTGCCTAAAGTCAATATGTGCATGCATCTTCTGTACCCGTTTATATCTCAAATTCAGGCTAAAAACACCCAAAAATTCGATATTTTGGGGTCCCAGAAGCGATCTGTACATGCCTACTCCGTGTTAGAGTATTTTCAAAATACAGGCCCAAAACATACTGAAAATCGATCTTTTAGGTGCCAAATAGTCGATATGTGCATGCATCTTCTGTACCCGTTTAAATCTCATATTCAGGGTCAAAACACCCGAAAATTCGATATTTTAGGGTCCTAGAAGCGATCTGTACATGCCTACTCCATGTTAGAGTATTTTCTAAATACAGGCCCAAAACATGCTGAAAATCGATATTTTAGGTGCCCAAAGTCAATATGTGAATGCATCTTCTGCACCCGTTTATATCTCAAATTCAGGCTCAAAACCCCCGAAAATTCGGTATTTTTAGGTCCTAGAAGCGATCTGTACATGGCTACCCCTAGTTAGAATGTTTTCAAGATACAGAAACAATAGATGCTCAAAATCGATATTTTAGGTGCCCAATAGTCGATATGTGCATGCATCTTCAGTACACGTTTATATCTCAAATTCAGGCTCAAAACACCTGAAACTTCGATATTTTGGGGTCCCAGAAGCGATCTGTACATGCCTACTCATACACAGGCCCTAAACATGCTCAAAATCGACATTTTAGGTGCCCAAAGTCAATATGTGTATGCATCTTCTGCACCCGTTTATATCCCAAATTTAAACTCAAAACACCCGAAAATTCGATATTTTTGGGTCCCAGAAGCGATCTGTACATGCATACTCAGTGCTAGAATGTTTTTATAATATAGGCTCAAAACATGCTAAAAATCGATATTATAAGTGTCCAAAGTTGATATATGCATGTATCTTCTCTACCCGTTTATATCTCAAATTCAGGCTCAAAACACCCGAAAATTCGGTATTTTTGGGTCCTAGAAGCAATCTGTACATGCCTACTCCTAGTTAGAATGTTTTCAAGATACAGACCCAAAACATGCTCAAAATCGATATTTTAGGTGCCCAAAAGTCGATATGTGCATGCATCTTCAGTACCCGTTTATATATCAAATTCAGTCTCAAAACACCCGAAAATTCGATATTTTGGGGTTCAAGAAGCGATCTGTACATGCCTACTCCATGTTAAAGTATTTTCAAAATACAGGCCCAAAACATGCTGAAAATCGATATTTTAGGTGCCCAAAGTCAATATGTGCATGCATCTTCTGTACCCGTTTATATCTCAAATTCAGGCTCAAAACACCCGAAAATTCGATATTTTGGGGTTTAAAGAAGCGATCTGTTCGTGCCTACTCCGTGTTAGAGTATTTTCAAAATACAGGCCCAAAACATACTGAAAATCGATCTTTTAGGTGCCTAAAAGTCGATATGTGAATGCATCTTCTATACCTGTTTATATCTCAAATTCAGTCTCAAAACACCTGAAAATTCGATATTTTGGGTTCCCAGAAGCGATCTGTACATGCCTACTCAGATACAGACCCAAAATATGCTGAAAATCGATATTTTAGGTGCCCAAAGTCAATATTTGTATGCATCTTATGCACCCGTTTATATCCCAAATTCAAAATCAAAACACCCTAAAATTCGATATTTTTGGGTCCTAGAAGCGATCTGTACATGCATACTCAGTGCTAGAATGTTTTCATAATATAGGCTCAAAACATGCTAAAAATCGATATTATAAGTGTCCAAAGTTGATATATGCATGTATCTTCTCTACCCGTTTATATCTCAAATTCAGGCTCAAAACACCCGAAAATTCGGTATTTTTGGGTCCTAGAAGCGATCTGTACATGCCTACTCCTAGTTAGAACGTTTTCAAGATACAGACCCAAAACATGCTCAAAATCGATATTTTAGGTGCCCAAAAGTCGATATGTGCATGCATCTTCAGTACCCGTTTATATATCAAATTCAGTCTCAAAACACCCGAAAATTCGATATTTTGGGGTCCAAGAAGCGATCTGTACATGCCTACTCCATGTTAAAGTATTTTCAAAATACAGGCCCAAAACATGCTGAAAATCGATATTTTAGGTGCCTAAAGTCAATATGTGCATGCATCTTCTGTACCCGTTTATATCTCAATTTCAGGCTCAAAACACCCAAAAATTCGATATTTTGGGGTCCCAGAAGCGATCTGTACATGCCTACTCCGTGTTAGAGTATTTTCAAAATACAGGCCCAAAACATACTGAAAATCGATCTTTTAGGTGCCCAATAGTCGATATGTGCATGCATCTTCTGTACCTGTTTAAATCTCATATTCAGGGTCAAAACACCCGAAAATTCGATATTTTGGGGTCCAAGAAGCGATCTGTACATGCCTACTCCATGTTAGAGTATTTTCAAAATACAGGCCCAAAACATGCTGAAAATCGATATTTTAGGTGCCCAAAGTCAATATGTGCATGCATCTTCTGTACCCGTTTATATCTCAAATTCAGGCTCAAAACACTAACAAATTCGGTATTTTTGGGTCCTAGAAGCAATCTGTACATGGCTACACCTAGTTAGAATGTTTTCAAGTTACAGACCCAAAACATGCTCAAAATCGATATTTTCGGAGCCCAAAAGTCGATATGCGCATGCATCTTCAGTACACGTTTATATCTCAAATTCAGGCTCAAAACACCCCAAAATTCGGTATTTTTGGGTCCTAGAAGCGATCTGTACATGCCTACACCTAGTTAGAATGTTTTCAAGATACAGACCCAAAACATGCTCGAAATCTATATTTTAGGTGCCCAAAAGTCAATATGTGCATGCATCTTCTGTACCCGTTTATGTCTCAATTTCAGTCTCAAAACAACTGAAACTTTGATATTTTGGGGTCCCAGAAGCGATCTGTACATGCCTACTCAGACACAGGCCCAAAACATGCTCAAAATCGATATTTTAGGTGCCCAAAGTCAATATGTGTATGCATCTTCTGCACCCGTTTATATCCCAAATTCAAACTCAAAGCACCCGAAAATTCGATATTTTTGGGTCCCAGAAGCGATTTGTACATGCATACTCAGTGCTAGAATGTTTTCATAATATAGGCTCAAAACATGCTAAAAATCGATATTATAAGAGTCCAAAGTTGATATATGCATGTATCTTCTCTACCCGTTTATATCTCAAATTCAGGCTCAAAAAACCCGAAAACTCGGTATTTTTGGATCCTAGAAGCGATCTGTACATGCCTACTCCTAGTTAGATTGTTTTCAAGATACAGACCCAAAACATGCTCAAAATCGATATTTTAGGTGCCCAAAAGTCGATATGTGCATGCATCTTCAGTACCCGTTTATATATCAAATTCAGTCTCAAAACACCCGAAAATTCGATATTTTGCGATCCCAGAAGCGATCTGTACATGCCTACTCCATGTTAAAGTATTTTCAAAATACAGGCCCAAAACATGCTGAAAATCGATATTTTAGGTGCCCAAAGTCAATATGTGCATGCATCTTCTGTACCCGTTTATATCTCAAATTCAGGCTCAAAACACCCGAAAATTCGATATTTTGGGGTTTAAAGAAGCGATCTGTTCGTGCCTACTCCGTGTTAGAGTATTTTCAAAATACAGGCCCAAAACATACTGAAAATCGATCTTTTAGGTGCCTAAAAGTCGATATGTGAGTGCATCTTCTATACCTGTTTATATCTCAAATTCAGGCTCAAAACACCTGAAAATTCGATATTTTGGGTTCCCAGAAGCGATCTGTACATGCCTACTCAGATACAGACCCAAAACATGCTGAAAATCGATATTTTAGGTGCCCAAAGTCAATATTTGTATGCATCTTATGCACCCGTTTATATCCCAAATTCAAAATCAAAACACCCTAAAATTCGATATTTTTGGGTCCTAGAAGCGATCTCTACATGCATACTCAGTGCTAGAATGTTTTCATAATATAGGCTCAAAACATGCTAAAAATCGATATTATAAGTGTCCAAAGTTGATATATGCATGTATCTTCTCTACCCGTTTATATCTCAAATTCAGGCTCAAAACACCCGAAAATTCGGTATTTTTGGGTCCTAGAAGCGATCTGTACATGCCTACTCCTAGTTAGAACGTTTTCAAGATACAGACCCAAAACATGCTCAAAATCGATATTTTAGGTGCCCAAAAGTCGATATGTGCATGCATCTTCAGTACCCGTTTATATATCAAATTCAGTCTCAAAACACCCGAAAATTCGATATTTTGCGATCCCAGAAGCGATCTGTACATGCCTACTCCGTGTTAGAGTATTTTCAAAATACAGGCCCAAAACATACTGAAAATCGATCTTTTATGTGCCCAATAGTCGATATGTGCATGCATCTTCTTTACCCGTTTATATCTCAAATTCAGGCTCAAAACACACAAAAATTCGATATTTTTGGGTTCCAGAAGCGATCTGTACATGCCTGCTCCGTGTAAGAGTATTTTTAAAATACAGGCCCAAAACATACTAAAAATCGATCTTTTAGGTGCCCAAAAGTCGATATGTGCATGCATCTTCTGTACCCGTTTATATCTCAAATTCAGGCTCAAAACCCCCGAAAATTCGGTATTTTTGGGTCCTAGAAGCAATCTGTACATGGCTACACCTAGTTAGAATGTTTTCAAGTTACAGACCCAAAACATGCTCAAAATCGATATTTTCGGAGCCCAAAAGTCGATATGCGCATGCATCTTCAGTACACGTTTATATCTCAAATTCAGGCTCAAAACACCCAAAAATTCGGTATTTTTGGGTCCTAGAAGCGATCTGTACATGCCTACACCTAGTTAGAATGTTTTCAAGATACAGACCCAAAACATGCTCAAAATCTATATTTTAGGTGCCCAAAAGTCAATATGTGCATGCATCTTCTGTACCCGTTTATGTCTCAATTTCAGGCTCAAAACAACTGAAACTTTGATATTTTGGGGTCCCAGAAGCGATCTGTACATGCCTACTCAGACACAGGCCCAAAACATGCTCAAAATCGATATTTTAGGTGCCCAAAGTCAATATGTGTATGCATCTTCTGCACCCGTTTATATCCCAAATTCAAACTCAAAGCACCCGAAAATTCGATATTTTTGGGTCCCAGAAGCGATCTGTACATGCATACTCAGTGCTAGAATGTTTTCATAATATAGGCTCAAAACATGCTAAAAATCGATATTATAAGAGTCCAAAGTTGATATATGCATGTATCTTCTCTACCCGTTTATATCTCAAATTCAGGCTCAAAAAACCCGAAAACTCGGTATTTTTGGGTCCTAGAAGCGATCTGTACATGCCTACTCCTAGTTAGATTGTTTTCAAGATACAGACCCAAAACATGCTCAAAATCGATATTTTAGGTGCCCAAAAGTCGATATGTGCATGCATCTTCAGTATCCGTTTATATATCAAATTCAGTCTCAAAACACCCGAAAATTCGATATTTTGCGATCCCAGAAGCGATCTGTACATGCCTACTCCGTGTTAGAGTATTTTCAAAATACAGGCCCAAAACATACTGAAAATCGATCTTTTAGGTGCCCAATAGTCGATATGTGCATGCATCTTCTGTACCCGTTTAAATCTCCTATTCAGGGTCAAAACACCCGAAAATTCGATATTTTGGGGTACAAGAAGCGATCTGTACATGCCTACTCCATGTTAGAGTATTTTCAAAATACAGGCCCAAAACATGCTGAAAATCGATATTTTAGGTGCCCAAAGTCAATATGTGCATGCATCTTCTGTACCCGTTTATATCTCAAATTCAGGCTCAAAACCCCCGAAAATTCTGTATTTTTTGGGTCCTAGAAGCGATCTGTACATGGCTACACCTAGTTAGAATGTTTTCAAGATACAGACCCAAAAGATGCTCAAAATCGATATTTTAGGTGCCCAAAGTCAATATTTGTATGCATCTTATGCACCCGTTTATATCCCAAATTCAAAATCAAAACACCCTAAAATTCGATATTTTTGGGTCCTAGAAGCGATCTGTACATGCATACTCAGTGCTAGAATGTTTTCATAATATAGGCTCAAAACATGCTAAAAATCGATATTATAAGTGTCCAAAGTTGATATATGCATGTATCTTCTCTACCCGTTTATATCTCAAATTCAGGCTCAAAACACCCGAAAATTCGGTATTTTTGGGTCCTAGAAGCGATCTGTACATGCCTACTCCTAGTTAGAACGTTTTCAAGATACAGACCCAAAACATGCTCAAAATCGATATTTTAGGTGCCCAAAAGTCGATATGTGCATGCATCTTCAGTACCCGTTTATATATCAAATTCAGTCTCAAAACACCCGAAAATTCGATATTTTGCGATCCCAGAAGCGATCTGTACATGCCTACTCCGTGTTAGAGTATTTTCAAAATACAGGCCCAAAACATACTGAAAATCGATCTTTTATGTGCCCAATAGTCGATATGTGCATGCATCTTCTGTACCCGTTTATATCTCAAATTCAGGCTCAAAACACACAAAAATTCGATATTTTTGGGTTCCAGAAGCGATCTGTACATGCCTGCTCCGTGTAAGAGTATTTTTAAAATACAGGCCCAAAACATACTAAAAATCGATCTTTTAGGTGCCCAAAAGTCGATATGTGCATGCATCTTCTGTACCCGTTTATATCTCAAATTCAGGCTCAAAACACTAAAAAATTCGGTATTTTTGGGTCCTAGAAGCAATCTGTACATGGCTACACCTAGTTAGAATGTTTTCAAGTTACAGACCCAAAACATGCTCAAAATCGATATTTTCGGAGCCCAAAAGTCGATATGCGCATGCATCTTCAGTACACGTTTATATCTCAAATTCAGGCTCAAAACACCCAAAAATTCGGTATTTTTGGGTCCTAGAAGCGATCTGTACATGCCTACACCTAGTTAGAATGTTTTCAAGATACAGACCCAAAACATGCTCAAAATCTATATTTTAGGTGCCCAAAAGTCAATATGTGCATGCATCTTCTGTACCCGTTTATGTCTCAATTTCAGGCTCAAAACAACTGAAACTTTGATATTTTGGGGTCCCAGAAGCGATCTGTACATGCCTACTCAGACACAGGCCCAAAACATGCTCAAAATCGATATTTTAGGTGCCCAAAGTCAATATGTGTATGCATCTTCTGCACCCGTTTATATCCCAAATTCAAACTCAAAGCACCCGAAAATTCGATATTTTTGGGTCCCAGAAGCGATCTGTACATGCATACTCAGTGCTAGAATGTTTTCATAATATAGGCTCAAAACATGCTAAAAATCGATATTATAAGAGTCCAAAGTTGATATATGCATGTATCTTCTCTACCCGTTTATATCTCAAATTCAGGCTCAAAAAACCCGAAAACTCGGTATTTTTGGGTCCTAGAAGCGATCTGTACATGCCTACTCCTAGTTAGATTGTTTTCAAGATACAGACCCAAAACATGCTCAAAATCGATATTTTAGGTGCCCAAAAGTCGATATGTGCATGCATCTTCAGTACCCGTTTATATATCAAATTCAGTCTCAAAACACCCGAAAATTCGATATTTTGCGATCCCAGAAGCGATCTGTACATGCCTACTCCGTGTTAGAGTATTTTCAAAATACAGGCCCAAAACATACTGAAAATCGATCTTTTAGGTGCCCAATAGTCGATATGTGCATGCATCTTCTGTACCCGTTTAAATCTCCTATTCAGGGTCAAAACACCCGAAAATTCGATATTTTGGGGTACAAGAAGCGATCTGTACATGCCTACTCCATGTTAGAGTATTTTCAAAATACAGGCCCAAAACATGCTGAAAATCGATATTTTAGGTGCCCAAAGTCAATATGTGCATGCATCTTCTGTACCCGTTTATATCTCAAATTCAGGCTCAAAACCCCCGAAAATTCTGTATTTTTTGGGTCCTAGAAGCGATCTGTACATGGCTACACCTAGTTAGAATGTTTTCAAGATACAGACCCAAAAGATGCTCAAAATCGATATTTTAGGTGCCCAAAGTCAATATTTGTATGCATCTTATGCACCCGTTTATATCCCAAATTCAAAATCAAAACACCCTAAAATTCGATATTTTTGGGTCCTAGAAGCGATCTGTACATGCATACTCAGTGCTAGAATGTTTTCATAATATAGGCTCAAAACATGCTAAAAATCGATATTATAAGTGTCCAAAGTTGATATATGCATGTATCTTCTCTACCCGTTTATATCTCAAATTCAGGCTCAAAACACCCGAAAATTCGGTATTTTTGGGTCCTAGAAGCGATCTGTACATGCCTACTCCTAGTTAGAACGTTTTCAAGATACAGACCCAAAACATGCTCAAAATCGATATTTTAGGTGCCCAAAAGTCGATATGTGCATGCATCTTCAGTACCCGTTTATATATCAAATTCAGTCTCAAAACACCCGAAAATTCGATATTTTGCGATCCCAGAAGCGATCTGTACATGCCTACTCCGTGTTAGAGTATTTTCAAAATACAGGCCCAAAACATACTGAAAATCGATCTTTTATGTGCCCAATAGTCGATATGTGCATGCATCTTCTGTACCCGTTTATATCTCAAATTCAGGCTCAAAACACACAAAAATTCGATATTTTTGGGTTCCAGAAGCGATCTGTACATGCCTGCTCCGTGTAAGAGTATTTTTAAAATACAGGCCCAAAACATACTAAAAATCGATCTTTTAGGTGCCCAAAAGTCGATATGTGCATGCATCTTCTGTACCCGTTTATATCTCAAATTCAGGCTCAAAACACTAAAAAATTCGGTATTTTTGGGTCCTAGAAGCAATCTGTACATGGCTACACCTAGTTAGAATGTTTTCAAGTTACAGACCCAAAACATGCTCAAAATCGATATTTTCGGAGCCCAAAAGTCGATATGCGCATGCATCTTCAGTACACGTTTATATCTCAAATTCAGGCTCAAAACACCCAAAAATTCGGTATTTTTGGGTCCTAGAAGCGATCTGTACATGCCTACACCTAGTTAGAATGTTTTCAAGATACAGACCCAAAACATGCTCAAAATCTATATTTTAGGTGCCCAAAAGTCAATATGTGCATGCATCTTCTGTACCCGTTTATGTCTCAATTTCAGGCTCAAAACAACTGAAACTTTGATATTTTGGGGTCCCAGAAGCGATCTGTACATGCCTACTCAGACACAGGCCCAAAACATGCTCAAAATCGATATTTTAGGTGCCCAAAGTCAATATGTGTATGCATCTTCTGCACCCGTTTATATCCCAAATTCAAACTCAAAGCACCCGAAAATTCGATATTTTTGGGTCCCAGAAGCGATCTGTACATGCATACTCAGTGCTAGAATGTTTTCATAATATAGGCTCAAAACATGCTAAAAATCGATATTATAAGAGTCCAAAGTTGATATATGCATGTATCTTCTCTACCCGTTTATATCTCAAATTCAGGCTCAAAAAACCCGAAAACTCGGTATTTTTGGGTCCTAGAAGCGATCTGTACATGCCTACTCCTAGTTAGATTGTTTTCAAGATACAGACCCAAAACATGCTCAAAATCGATATTTTAGGTGCCCAAAAGTCGATATGTGCATGCATCTTCAGTACCCGTTTATATATCAAATTCAGTCTCAAAACACCCGAAAATTCGATATTTTGCGATCCCAGAAGCGATCTGTACATGCCTACTCCGTGTTAGAGTATTTTCAAAATACAGGCCCAAAACATACTGAAAATCGATCTTTTAGGTGCCCAATAGTCGATATGTGCATGCATCTTCTGTACCCGTTTAAATCTCCTATTCAGGGTCAAAACACCCGAAAATTCGATATTTTGGGGTACAAGAAGCGATCTGTACATGCCTACTCCATGTTAGAGTATTTTCAAAATACAGGCCCAAAACATGCTGAAAATCGATATTTTAGGTGCCCAAAGTCAATATGTGCATGCATCTTCTGTACCCGTTTATATCTCAAATTCAGGCTCAAAACCCCCGAAAATTCTGTATTTTTTGGGTCCTAGAAGCGATCTGTACATGGCTACACCTAGTTAGAATGTTTTCAAGATACAGACCCAAAAGATGCTCAAAATCGATATTTTAGGTGCCCAAAGTCAATATTTGTATGCATCTTATGCACCCGTTTATATCCCAAATTCAAAATCAAAACACCCTAAAATTCGATATTTTTGGGTCCTAGAAGCGATCTGTACATGCATACTCAGTGCTAGAATGTTTTCATAATATAGGCTCAAAACATGCTAAAAATCGATATTATAAGTGTCCAAAGTTGATATATGCATGTATCTTCTCTACCCGTTTATATCTCAAATTCAGGCTCAAAACACCCGAAAATTCGGTATTTTTGGGTCCTAGAAGCGATCTGTACATGCCTACTCCTAGTTAGAACGTTTTCAAGATACAGACCCAAAACATGCTCAAAATCGATATTTTAGGTGCCCAAAAGTCGATATGTGCATGCATCTTCAGTACCCGTTTATATATCAAATTCAGTCTCAAAACACCCGAAAATTCGATATTTTGCGATCCCAGAAGCGATCTGTACATGCCTACTCCGTGTTAGAGTATTTTCAAAATACAGGCCCAAAACATACTGAAAATCGATCTTTTATGTGCCCAATAGTCGATATGTGCATGCATCTTCTGTACCCGTTTATATCTCAAATTCAGGCTCAAAACACACAAAAATTCGATATTTTTGGGTTCCAGAAGCGATCTGTACATGCCTGCTCCGTGTAAGAGTATTTTTAAAATACAGGCCCAAAACATACTAAAAATCGATCTTTTAGGTGCCCAAAAGTCGATATGTGCATGCATCTTCTGTACCCGTTTATATCTCAAATTCAGGCTCAAAACACTAAAAAATTCGGTATTTTTGGGTCCTAGAAGCAATCTGTACATGGCTACACCTAGTTAGAATGTTTTCAAGTTACAGACCCAAAACATGCTCAAAATCGATATTTTCGGAGCCCAAAAGTCGATATGCGCATGCATCTTCAGTACACGTTTATATCTCAAATTCAGGCTCAAAACACCCAAAAATTCGGTATTTTTGGGTCCTAGAAGCGATCTGTACATGCCTACACCTAGTTAGAATGTTTTCAAGATACAGACCCAAAACATGCTCAAAATCTATATTTTAGGTGCCCAAAAGTCAATATGTGCATGCATCTTCTGTACCCGTTTATGTCTCAATTTCAGGCTCAAAACAACTGAAACTTTGATATTTTGGGGTCCCAGAAGCGATCTGTACATGCCTACTCAGACACAGGCCCAAAACATGCTCAAAATCGATATTTTAGGTGCCCAAAGTCAATATGTGTATGCATCTTCTGCACCCGTTTATATCCCAAATTCAAACTCAAAGCACCCGAAAATTCGATATTTTTGGGTCCCAGAAGCGATCTGTACATGCATACTCAGTGCTAGAATGTTTTCATAATATAGGCTCAAAACATGCTAAAAATCGATATTATAAGAGTCCAAAGTTGATATATGCATGTATCTTCTCTACCCGTTTATATCTCAAATTCAAACTCAAAACACCCGAAAATTCGAAATTTTTGGGTCCCTGAAGCGATCTGTACATGCCTACTCCGTGTTAGAGTATTTTCAAAATACAGGCCCAAAACATACTGAAAATCGATCTTTTAGGTGCTTAAAAGTCGATATGTGAATGCATCTTCTATATCTGTTTATATCTCAAATTCAGGCTCAAAACACGTGAAAATTCGATATTTTGGGTTCCCAGAAGCGATCTGTACATGCCTACTCAGATACAGACCCAAAACATGCTGAAAATCGATATTTTAGGTGCCCAAAGTCAATATTTGTATGCATCTTATGCACCCGTTTATATCCCAAATTCAAAATCAAAACACCCTAAAATTCGATATATTTGGGTCCTAGAAGCGATCTGTACATGCCTACTCAGTGCTAGAATATTTTCATAATATAGGCTTAAAATATGCTAAAATCGATATTTTAAGTGTCCAAAGTCGATATGTGCATGCATCTTCTGTACCCGTTTATATCTCAAATTCAGGCTCAAAACACCCGAAAAATCGGTATTTTTGGGTCTTAGAAGCGATTTGTGCATGCCTACTCCTAGTTAGAATGTTTTCAAGATACAGACCCAAAACATGCTCAAAATCTATATTTTAGGTGCCAAAATTCAATATGTGCATGTATCTTTTGTACCCGTTTATGTCTCAATTTCAGGCTCAAAACACCTGAAACTTCGATATTTTGGGGTCCCAGAAGCGATCTGTACATGCATACTCAGTGCTAGAATGTTTTCATAATATAGGCTCAAAACATGCTAAAAATCGATATTATAAGTGTCCAAAGTTGATATATGCATGTATCTTCTTTATCCGTTTATATCTCAAATTCAGGCTTAAAACACCCGAAAATTCGGTAATTTTGGGTCCTAGAAGCGATCTGTACATGCCTACTCCTAGTTAGAATGTTTTCAAGATACAGACCCAAAACATGCTCAAAATCGATATTTTAGGTGCCCAAAAGTCGATATGTGCATGCATCTTCAGTACCCGTTTATATATCAAATTAAGTCTCAAAACACCCGAAAATTCGATATTTTGGGGTCCAAGAAGCGATCTGTACATGCCTACTCCATGTTAAAGTATTTTCAAAATACAGGCCCAAAACATGCTGAAAATCGATATTTTAGGTGCCTAAAGTCAATATGTGCATGCATCTTCTGTACCCGTTTATATCTCAAATTCAGGCTCAAAACACCCGAAAATTCGATATTTTGGGGTCCAAGAAGCGATCTGTACATGCCTACTCCATGTTAGAGTATTTTCAAAATACAGGCCCAAAACATGCTGAAAATCGATATTTTAGGTGCCCAAAGTCAATATGTGCATGCATCTTCTGTACCCGTTTATATCTCAAATTCAGGCTCAAAACCCCCGAAAATTCGGTATTTTTTGGGTCCTAGAAGCGATCTGTACATGGCTACACCTAGTTAGAATGTTTTCAAGATACAGACCCAAAAGATGCTCAAAATCGATATTATAGGTGCCCAATAGTCGATATGTGCATGCATCTTCAGTACACGTTTATATCTCAAATTCAGGCTCAAAACACTCGAAAATTCGATATTTTGGGGTCCCAGAAGCGATCTGTACATGCCTACTCAATGTTAAAGTATTTTCAAAATACAGACCCAAAACATGCTCAAAATCGATATTTTTGGTGCCCAAAAGTCGATATGTGCATGCATCTTCAGTACCCGTTTATATCTCAAATTCAGGCTCAAAACACCCAAAAAATTCGATATTTTGGGGTCCCAGAAGCGATCTGTACATGCCTACTCCGTGTTAGAGTATTTTCAAAATACAGGCCCAAAACATACTGAAAATCGATCTTTTAGGAGCCCAATAGTCGATATGTGCATGCATCTTCTGTACCCGTTTAAATCTCATATTCAGGGTCAAAACACCCGAAAATTCGATATTTTGGGGTCCAAGAAGCGATCTGTACATGCCTATTCCATGTTAGAGTATTTTCAAAATACAGGCCCAAAACATGCTGAAAATCGATATTTTAGGTGCCCAAAGTCAATATGTGCATGAATCTTCTGTACCCTTTTATATCTCAAATTCAACCTCAAAACACCCGAAAATTCGATATTTTTGGGTCCCTGAAGTGATCTGTACATGCCTACTCCGTGTTAGAGTATTTTCAAAATACAGGCCCAAAACATACTCAAAATCGATCTTTTAGGTGCCCAAAGTCGATATGTGCATGCATCTTCTGTACCCGTTTATATCTCAAATTCAGGCTCAAAACCCCCGAAAATTCGGTATTTTTGGGTCCTAGAAGCGATCTGTACATCGCTACACCTAGTTAGAATGTTTTCAAGATACAGACAAAAAAGATGCTCAAAATCGATATTTTAGTTGCCCAATAGTCGATATGTGCATGAATCTTCAGTACACGTTTATATCTAAAATTCAGGCTCAAAACACTCGAAAATTCGATATTTTGGGGTCCAAGAAGCGATCTGTACATGCCTACTCCGTGTTAGAGTATTTTCAAAATACAGACCCAAAACATGTTGAAAATCGATATTTTAGGTGCCCAATGTCAATATGTGCATGCATCTTCTGTACCCGTTTATATCTCAAATTCAGGCTCAAAACACCCGAAAATTCGATATTTTGGGGTCCCAGAAGCGATCTGTACATGCCTACTCAGATACAGGCCCAAAACATGCTGAAAATCGATATTTTAGGTGCCCAAAGTCAATAAGTGTATGCATCTTCTGCACCCGTTTATATCCCAAATTTAACCTCAAAACACCTGAAAATTCGATATTTTTGGGTCCCAGAAGCGATCTGTACATGCCTACTCAGTGCTAGAATTTTTTCAAAATATAAACTCGAAACATGCTAAAAATCGATATTTTAAGTGTCCAAAGTCGATATGTGCATGCATCTTCTGTACCCGTTTATATCTGAAATTCAGGCTCAAAACACCCGAAAATTCGGTATTTTTGGGTCCCAAAAGCAATCTGTACATGCCTACACCTAGTTAGAATCTTTTCAAGATACAGACCCAAAACATGCTGAAAATCGATATTTTAGGTGCCCAATAGTCGATATGTGCATGCATCTTCAGTACCCGTTTATATCTCAAATTCAGTCTCGAAACACCCGGAAATTCGATATTTTTGGGTCCCAGAAGCGATCTGTACATGCCTACTCAGTGCTAGAATTTTTTCAAAATATAAGCTCGAAACATGCTTAAAATCGATATTTTAAGTGTCCAAAGTCGATATGTGCATGCATCTTCTGTACCCGTTTATATCTGAAATTCAGGCTCAAAACACCCGAAAATTCGGTATTTTTGGGTCCCAGAAGCAATCTGTACATGCCTACACCTAGTTAGAATGTTTTCAAGATACAGACCCAAAACATGCTGAAAATCGATATTTTAGGTGCCCAATAGTCGATATGTGCATGCATCTTCAGTACCCGTTTATATCTCAAATTCAGTCTCGAAACACCCTGAAATTCGATATTTTGGGGTCCCAGAAGCGATCTGTACATGCCTACTCATTGCTAAAATATTTTCAAGATTCAGACCCAAAACATGCTGAAAATCGATATTTTAGGTGCCCAAATTCGATTTCTTAAATTCAAGAACACAACACCCGAAAATTCGATATTTTGGGGCCCCAGAAGCGATCTGTACATACCTACTCCGTGTTAGAGTATTTTTAAAATACAGGCCCAAAACATACTGAAAATCGATCTTTTAGGTGCCCTAAAGTCGATATGTGCATGCATCTTCTGTACCCGTTTATATCTCAAATTCAGGGACAAAACAACCGAAAATTCGATATTTTGGGGTCCCAGAAGCGATCTATGCATGCCTACTCAGATACAGGCCCAAAACATGCTGAAAATCGATATTTTAGGTGCCCAAAGTAAATATGTGTATGCATCTTCTGCACCCGTTTATATCACAAATTCAACCTCAAAACACCCGAAAATTCGACATTTTTGGGTCCCAGAAGCGATCTGTACATGCCTACTCCGTGTTAGAGTATTTTCAAAATACAGGCCCGAAACATACTGAAAATCAATCTTTTAGGTGCCCAATAGTCGATTTGTGCATGCATCTTCTGTACCCGTTTATATCTCAAATTCAGGCTCAAAACACCCAAAAATTCGATATTTTGGGGTTCCAGAAGCGATCTGTACATGCCTACTCCGTGTAAGAATATTTCTAAAATACAGGCCCAAATCATACTAAAAATCGATCTCTTAGGTGCCCAAAAGTCGATATGTGCATGCATCTTCTGTACCCGTTTATATCTCAAATTCAGGGACAAAACAACCGAAAATTCGATATTTTGGGGTCCCAGAAGCGATCTATGCATGCCTACTCAGATACAGGCCCAAAACATGCTGAAAATCGATATTTTAGGTGCCCAAAGTCAATATGTGTATGTATCTTCTGCACCCGTTTATATCACAAATTCAACCTCAAAACACCCGAAAATTCGACATTTTTTGGTCCCAGAAGCGATCTGTACATGCCTACTCCGTGTTAGAGTATTTTCAAAATACAGGCCCAAAACTTACTGAAAATCAATCTTTTAGGTGCCCAATAGTCGATATGTGCATGCATCTTCTGTACCCGTTTATATCTCAAATTCAGGCTCAAAACACCCAAAAATTCGATATTTTGGGGTTCCAGAGGCGATCTGTACATGCCTACTCCGTGTAAGAATATTTCTAAAATACAGGCCCAAAACATACTAAAAATCGATCTCTTAGGTGCCCAAAAGTCGATATGTGCATGCATCTTCTGTACCCGTTTATATCTCAAATTCAGGCTCAAAACACCCGAAAATTCGGTATTTTTGGGTCCTAGAAGCGATCTGTACATGCCTACTCCTTGTTAGAATGTTTTCAAGATACAGACCCAAAACATGCTCAAAATCGATATTTTAGGTGCCCAAAAGTCGATATGTGCATGCATCTTCAGTACCCGTTTATATATCAAATTCAGTCTCAAAACACCCGAAAATTCGATATTTTGGGGTTCAAGAAGCGATCTGTACATGCTTACTCCATGTTAAAGTATTTTCAAAATACAGGCCCAAAACATGCTGAAAATCGATATTTTAGGTGCCTAAAGTCAATATGTGCATGCATCTTCTGTACCCGTTTATATCTCAAATTCAGGCTCAAAACACCCAAAAATTCGATATTTTGGGGTCCCAGAAGCGATCTGTACATGCCTACTCCGTGTTAGAGTATTTTCAAAATACAGGCCCAAAACATACTGAAAATCAATCTTTTAGGTGCCCAAATAGTCGATATGTGCATGCATCTTCTGTACCCGTTTATATCTCAAATTCAGGCTCAAAACACACAAAAATTCGATATTTTGGGGTTCCAGAAGCGATCTGTACATGCCTGCTCCGTGTAAGAGTATTTTTTAAATACAGGCCCAAAACATACTAAAAATCGATCTTTTAGGTGCCCAAAAGTCGATATGTGCATGCATCTTCAGTACACGTTTATATCTCAAATTCAGGCTCAAAACACCCAAAAATTCGGTATTTTTGGGTCCTAGAAGCGATCTGTACATGCCTACACCTAGTTAGAATGTTTTCAAGATACAGACCCAAAACATGCTCAAAATCTATATTTTAGGTGCCCAAAAGTCAATATGTGCATGCATCTTCTGTACCCGTTTATGTCTCAATTTCAGGCTCAAAACAACTGAAACTTCGATATTTTGGGGTCCCAGAAGCGATCTGTACATGCCTACTCAGACACAGGCCCAAAACATGCTCAAAATCGATATTTTAGGTGCCCAAAGTCAATATGTGTATGCATCTTCTGCACCCGTTTATATCCCAAATTCAAACTCAAAGCACCCAAAAATTCGATATTTTTGGGTCCCAGAAGCGATCTGTACATGCATAATCAGTGCTAGAATGTTTTCATAATATAGGCTCAAAACATGCTAAAAATCGATATTATAAGTGTCCAAAGTTGATATATGCATGTATCTTCTCTACCCGTTTATATCTCAAATTCAGGCTCAAAACACCTGAAAATTCGGTATTTTTGGGTCCTAAAAGCGATCTGTACATGCCTACTCCTAGTTAGATTGTTTTCAAGATACAGACCCAAAACATGCTCAAAATCGATATTTTAGGTGTCCAAAAGTCGATATGTGCATGCATCTTCAGTACCCGTTTATATATCAAATTCAGTCTCAAAACACCCGAAAATTCGATATTTTGGGGTCCCAGAAGCGATCTGTACATGCCTACTCCATGTTAAAGTATTTTCAAAATACAGGCCCAAAACATGCTGAAAATCGATATTTTAGGTGCCCAAAATCAATATGTGCATGCATCTTCTGTACCCGTTTATATCTCAAATTCAGGCTCAAAACACCCAAAAATTCGATATTTTGGGGTCCCAGAAGCAATCTGTACATGCCTACTCCGTGTTAGAGTATTTTCAAAATACAGGCCCAAAACATATTGAAAATCGATATTTTAGGTGCCCAATAGTCGATATGTGCATGCATCTTCTGTACCCGTTTAAATCTCATATTCAGGGTCAAAAAACCCGAAAATTCGATATTTTGGGGTCCAAGAAGCGATCTGTACATGCCTACTCCATGTTAGAGTATTTTCAAAATACAGGCCCAAAACATGCTGAAAATCGATATTTTAGGTGCCTAAAGTCATTATGTGCATGCATCTTCTGTACCCGTTTATATCTCAAATTCAAACTCAAAACACCCGAAAATTCGAAATTTTTGGGTCCCTGAAGCGATCTGTACATGCCTACTCCGTGTTAGAGTATTTTCAAAATACAGGCCCAAAACATACTGAAAATCGATCTTTTAGGTGCTTAAAAGTCGATATGTGAATGCATCTTCTATATCTGTTTATATCTCAAATTCAGGCTCAAAACACGTGAAAATTCGATATTTTGGGTTCCCAGAAGCGATCTGTACATGCCTACTCAGATACAGACCCAAAACATGCTGAAAATCGATATTTTAGGTGCCCAAAGTCAATATTTGTATGCATCTTATGCACCCGTTTATATCCCAAATTCAAAATCAAAACACCCTAAAATTCGATATATTTGGGTCCTAGAAGCGATCTGTACATGCCTACTCAGTGCTAGAATATTTTCATAATATAGGCTTAAAATATGCTAAAATCGATATTTTAAGTGTCCAAAGTCGATATGTGCATGCATCTTCTGTACCCGTTTATATCTCAAATTCAGGCTCAAAACACCCGAAAAATCGGTATTTTTGGGTCTTAGAAGCGATTTGTGCATGCCTACTCCTAGTTAGAATGTTTTCAAGATACAGACCCAAAACATGCTCAAAATCTATATTTTAGGTGCCAAAATTCAATATGTGCATGTATCTTTTGTACCCGTTTATGTCTCAATTTCAGGCTCAAAACACCTGAAACTTCGATATTTTGGGGTCCCAGAAGCGATCTGTACATGCCTACTCAGACACAGGCCCAAAACATGCTGAAAATCGATATTTTAGGTGCCCAAAGTCAATATCTGTATGCATCTTCTGCACCCGTTTATATCCCAAATTCAAACTCAAAACACCCTAAAATTCGATATTTTTGGGTCCCAGAAGCGATCTGTACATGCATACTCAGTGCTAGAATGTTTTCATAATATAGGCTCAAAACATGCTAAAAATCGATATTATAAGTGTCCAAAGTTGATATATGCATGTATCTTCTTTATCCGTTTATATCTCAAATTCAGGCTTAAAACACCCGAAAATTCGGTAATTTTGGGTCCTAGAAGCGATCTGTACATGCCTACTCCTAGTTAGAATGTTTTCAAGATACAGACCCAAAACATGCTCAAAATCGATATTTTAGGTGCCCAAAAGTCGATATGTGCATGCATCTTCAGTACCCGTTTATATATCAAATTAAGTCTCAAAACACCCGAAAATTCGATATTTTGGGGTCCAAGAAGCGATCTGTACATGCCTACTCCATGTTAAAGTATTTTCAAAATACAGGCCCAAAACATGCTGAAAATCGATATTTTAGGTGCCTAAAGTCAATATGTGCATGCATCTTCTGTACCCGTTTATATCTCAAATTCAGGCTCAAAACACCCGAAAATTCGATATTTTGGGGTCCAAGAAGCGATCTGTACATGCCTACTCCATGTTAGAGTATTTTCAAAATACAGGCCCAAAACATGCTGAAAATCGATATTTTAGGTGCCCAAAGTCAATATGTGCATGCATCTTCTGTACCCGTTTATATCTCAAATTCAGGCTCAAAACCCCCGAAAATTCGGTATTTTTTGGGTCCTAGAAGCGATCTGTACATGGCTACACCTAGTTAGAATGTTTTCAAGATACAGACCCAAAAGATGCTCAAAATCGATATTATAGGTGCCCAATAGTCGATATGTGCATGCATCTTCAGTACACGTTTATATCTCAAATTCAGGCTCAAAACACTCGAAAATTCGATATTTTGGGGTCCCAGAAGCGATCTGTACATGCCTACTCAATGTTAAAGTATTTTCAAAATACAGACCCAAAACATGCTCAAAATCGATATTTTAGGTGCCCAAAAGTCGATATGTGCATGCATCTTCAGTACCCGTTTATATCTCAAATTCAGGCTCAAAACACCCAAAAAATTCGATATTTTGGGGTCCCAGAAGCGATCTGTACATGCCTACTCCGTGTTAGAGTATTTTCAAAATACAGGCCCAAAACATACTGAAAATCGATCTTTTAGGAGCCCAATAGTCGATATGTGCATGCATCTTCTGTACCCGTTTAAATCTCATATTCAGGGTCAAAACACCCGAAAATTCGATATTTTGGGGTCCAAGAAGCGATCTGTACATGCCTATTCCATGTTAGAGTATTTTCAAAATACAGGCCCAAAACATGCTGAAAATCGATATTTTAGGTGCCCAAAGTCAATATGTGCATGAATCTTCTGTACCCGTTTATATCTCAAATTCAACCTCAAAACACCCGAAAATTCGATATTTTTGGGTCCCTGAAGTGATCTGTACATGCCTACTCCGTGTTAGAGTATTTTCAAAATACAGGCCCAAAACATACTCAAAATCGATCTTTTAGGTGCCCAAAGTCGATATGTGCATGCATCTTCTGTACCCGTTTATATCTCAAATTCAGGCTCAAAACCCCCGAAAATTCGGTATTTTTGGGTCCTAGAAGCGATCTGTACATCGCTACACCTAGTTAGAATGTTTTCAAGATACAGACAAAAAAGATGCTCAAAATCGATATTTTAGTTGCCCAATAGTCGATATGTGCATGAATCTTCAGTACACGTTTATATCTAAAATTCAGGCTCAAAACACTCGAAAATTCGATATTTTGGGGTCCAAGAAGCGATCTGTACATGCCTACTCCGTGTTAGAGTATTTTCAAAATACAGACCCAAAACATGTTGAAAATCGATATTTTAGGTGCCCAATGTCAATATGTGCATGCATCTTCTGTACCCGTTTATATCTCAAATTCAGGCTCAAAACACCCGAAAATTCGATATTTTGGGGTCCCAGAAGCGATCTGTACATGCCTACTCAGATACAGGCCCAAAACATGCTGAAAATCGATATTTTAGGTGCCCAAAGTCAATAAGTGTATGCATCTTCTGCACCCGTTTATATCCCAAATTTAACCTCAAAACACCTGAAAATTCGATATTTTTGGGTCCCAGAAGCGATCTGTACATGCCTACTCAGTGCTAGAATTTTTTCAAAATATAAACTCGAAACATGCTAAAAATCGATATTTTAAGTGTCCAAAGTCGATATGTGCATGCATCTTCTGTACCCGTTTATATCTGAAATTCAGGCTCAAAACACCCGAAAATTCGGTATTTTTGGGTCCCAAAAGCAATCTGTACATGCCTACACCTAGTTAGAATCTTTTCAAGATACAGACCCAAAACATGCTGAAAATCGATATTTTAGGTGCCCAATAGTCGATATGTGCATGCATCTTCAGTACCCGTTTATATCTCAAATTCAGTCTCGAAACACCCGGAAATTCGATATTTTTGGGTCCCAGAAGCGATCTGTACATGCCTACTCAGTGCTAGAATTTTTTCAAAATATAAGCTCGAAACATGCTTAAAATCGATATTTTAAGTGTCCAAAGTCGATATGTGCATGCATCTTCTGTACCCGTTTATATCTGAAATTCAGGCTCAAAACACCCGAAAATTCGGTATTTTTGGGTCCCAGAAGCAATCTGTACATGCCTACACCTAGTTAGAATGTTTTCAAGATACAGGCCCAAAACATACTGAAAATCAATCTTTTAGGTGCCCAAATAGTCGATATGTGCATGCATCTTCTGTACCCGTTTATATCTCAAATTCAGGCTCAAAACACACAAAAATTCGATATTTTGGGGTTCCAGAAGCGATCTGTACATGCCTGCTCCGTGTAAGAGTATTTTTTAAATACAGGCCCAAAACATACTAAAAATCGATCTTTTAGGTGCCCAAAAGTCGATATGTGCATGCATCTTCAGTACACGTTTATATCTCAAATTCAGGCTCAAAACACCCAAAAATTCGGTATTTTTGGGTCCTAGAAGCGATCTGTACATGCCTACACCTAGTTAGAATGTTTTCAAGATACAGACCCAAAACATGCTCAAAATCTATATTTTAGGTGCCCAAAAGTCAATATGTGCATGCATCTTCTGTACCCGTTTATGTCTCAATTTCAGGCTCAAAACAACTGAAACTTCGATATTTTGGGGTCCCAGAAGCGATCTGTACATGCCTACTCAGACACAGGCCCAAAACATGCTCAAAATCGATATTTTAGGTGCCCAAAGTCAATATGTGTATGCATCTTCTGCACCCGTTTATATCCCAAATTCAAACTCAAAGCACCCAAAAATTCGATATTTTTGGGTCCCAGAAGCGATCTGTACATGCATAATCAGTGCTAGAATGTTTTCATAATATAGGCTCAAAACATGCTAAAAATCGATATTATAAGTGTCCAAAGTTGATATATGCATGTATCTTCTCTACCCGTTTATATCTCAAATTCAGGCTCAAAACACCTGAAAATTCGGTATTTTTGGGTCCTAAAAGCGATCTGTACATGCCTACTCCTAGTTAGATTGTTTTCAAGATACAGACCCAAAACATGCTCAAAATCGATATTTTAGGTGTCCAAAAGTCGATATGTGCATGCATCTTCAGTACCCGTTTATATATCAAATTCAGTCTCAAAACACCCGAAAATTCGATATTTTGGGGTCCCAGAAGCGATCTGTACATGCCTACTCCATGTTAAAGTATTTTCAAAATACAGGCCCAAAACATGCTGAAAATCGATATTTTAGGTGCCCAAAATCAATATGTGCATGCATCTTCTGTACCCGTTTATATCTCAAATTCAGGCTCAAAACACCCAAAAATTCGATATTTTGGGGTCCCAGAAGCAATCTGTACATGCCTACTCCGTGTTAGAGTATTTTCAAAATACAGGCCCAAAACATATTGAAAATCGATCTTTTAGGTGCCCAATAGTCGATATGTGCATGCATCTTCTGTACCCGTTTAAATCTCATATTCAGGGTCAAAAAACCCGAAAATTCGATATTTTGGGGTCCAAGAAGCGATCTGTACATGCCTACTCCATGTTAGAGTATTTTCAAAATACAGGCCCAAAACATGCTGAAAATCGATATTTTAGGTGCCTAAAGTCATTATGTGCATGCATCTTCTGTACCCGTTTATATCTCAAATTCAAACTCAAAACACCCGAAAATTCGAAATTTTTGGGTCCCAGAAGCGATCTGTACATGCCTACTCCGTGTTAGAGTATTTTCAAAATACAGGCCCAAAACATACTGAAAATCGATCTTTTAGGTGCTTAAAAGTCGATATGTGAATGCATCTTCTATATCTGTTTATATCTCAAATTCAGGCTCAAAACACGTGAAAATTCGATATTTTGGGTTCCCAGAAGCGATCTGTACATGCCTACTCAGATACAGACCCAAAACATGCTGAAAATCGATATTTTAGGTGCCCAAAGTCAATATTTGTATGCATCTTATGCACCCGTTTATATCCCAAATTCAAAATCAAAACACCCTAAAATTCGATATATTTGGGTCCTAGAAGCGATCTGTACATGCCTACTCAGTGCTAGAATATTTTCATAATATAGGCTTAAAATATGCTAAAATCGATATTTTAAGTGTCCAAAGTCGATATGTGCATGCATCTTCTGTACCCGTTTATATCTCAAATTCAGGCTCAAAACACCCGAAAAATCGGTATTTTTGGGTCTTAGAAGCGATTTGTGCATGCCTACTCCTAGTTAGAATGTTTTCAAGATACAGACCCAAAACATGCTCAAAATCTATATTTTAGGTGCCAAAATTCAATATGTGCATGTATCTTTTGTACCCGTTTATGTCTCAATTTCAGGCTCAAAACACCTGAAACTTCGATATTTTGGGGTCCCAGAAGCGATCTGTACATGCCTACTCAGACACAGGCCCAAAACATGCTGAAAATCGATATTTTAGGTGCCCAAAGTCAATATCTGTATGCATCTTCTGCACCCGTTTATATCCCAAATTCAAACTCAAAACACCCTAAAATTCGATATTTTTGGGTCCCAGAAGCGATCTGTACATGCATACTCAGTGCTAGAATGTTTTCATAATATAGGCTCAAAACATGCTAAAAATCGATATTATAAGTGTCCAAAGTTGATATATGCATGTATCTTCTTTATCCGTTTATATCTCAAATTCAGGCTTAAAACACCCGAAAATTCGGTAATTTTGGGTCCTAGAAGCGATCTGTACATGCCTACTCCTAGTTAGAATGTTTTCAAGATACAGACCCAAAACATGCTCAAAATCGATATTTTAGGTGCCCAAAAGTCGATATGTGCATGCATCTTCAGTACCCGTTTATATATCAAATTAAGTCTCAAAACACCCGAAAATTCGATATTTTGGGGTCCAAGAAGCGATCTGTACATGCCTACTCCATGTTAAAGTATTTTCAAAATACAGGCCCAAAACATGCTGAAAATCGATATTTTAGGTGCCTAAAGTCAATATGTGCATGCATCTTCTGTACCCGTTTATATCTCAAATTCAGGCTCAAAACACCCGAAAATTCGATATTTTGGGGTCCAAGAAGCGATCTGTACATGCCTACTCCATGTTAGAGTATTTTCAAAATACAGGCCCAAAACATGCTGAAAATCGATATTTTAGGTGCCCAAAGTCAATATGTGCATGCATCTTCTGTACCCGTTTATATCTCAAATTCAGGCTCAAAACCCCCGAAAATTCGGTATTTTTTGGGTCCTAGAAGCGATCTGTACATGGCTACACCTAGTTAGAATGTTTTCAAGATACAGACCCAAAAGATGCTCAAAATCGATATTATAGGTGCCCAATAGTCGATATGTGCATGCATCTTCAGTACACGTTTATATCTCAAATTCAGGCTCAAAACACTCGAAAATTCGATATTTTGGGGTCCCAGAAGCGATCTGTACATGCCTACTCAATGTTAAAGTATTTTCAAAATACAGACCCAAAACATGCTCAAAATCGATATTTTAGGTGCCCAAAAGTCGATATGTGCATGCATCTTCAGTACCCGTTTATATCTCAAATTCAGGCTCAAAACACCCAAAAAATTCGATATTTTGGGGTCCCAGAAGCGATCTGTACATGCCTACTCCGTGTTAGAGTATTTTCAAAATACAGGCCCAAAACATACTGAAAATCGATCTTTTAGGAGCCCAATAGTCGATATGTGCATGCATCTTCTGTACCCGTTTAAATCTCATATTCAGGGTCAAAACACCCGAAAATTCGATATTTTGGGGTCCAAGAAGCGATCTGTACATGCCTATTCCATGTTAGAGTATTTTCAAAATACAGGCCCAAAACATGCTGAAAATCGATATTTTAGGTGCCCAAAGTCAATATGTGCATGAATCTTCTGTACCCGTTTATATCTCAAATTCAACCTCAAAACACCCGAAAATTCGATATTTTTGGGTCCCTGAAGTGATCTGTACATGCCTACTCCGTGTTAGAGTATTTTCAAAATACAGGCCCAAAACATACTCAAAATCGATCTTTTAGGTGCCCAAAGTCGATATGTGCATGCATCTTCTGTACCCGTTTATATCTCAAATTCAGGCTCAAAACCCCCGAAAATTCGGTATTTTTGGGTCCTAGAAGCGATCTGTACATCGCTACACCTAGTTAGAATGTTTTCAAGATACAGACAAAAAAGATGCTCAAAATCGATATTTTAGTTGCCCAATAGTCGATATGTGCATGAATCTTCAGTACACGTTTATATCTAAAATTCAGGCTCAAAACACTCGAAAATTCGATATTTTGGGGTCCAAGAAGCGATCTGTACATGCCTACTCCGTGTTAGAGTATTTTCAAAATACAGACCCAAAACATGTTGAAAATCGATATTTTAGGTGCCCAATGTCAATATGTGCATGCATCTTCTGTACCCGTTTATATCTCAAATTCAGGCTCAAAACACCCGAAAATTCGATATTTTGGGGTCCCAGAAGCGATCTGTACATGCCTACTCAGATACAGGCCCAAAACATGCTGAAAATCGATATTTTAGGTGCCCAAAGTCAATAAGTGTATGCATCTTCTGCACCCGTTTATATCCCAAATTTAACCTCAAAACACCTGAAAATTCGATATTTTTGGGTCCCAGAAGCGATCTGTACATGCCTACTCAGTGCTAGAATTTTTTCAAAATATAAACTCGAAACATGCTAAAAATCGATATTTTAAGTGTCCAAAGTCGATATGTGCATGCATCTTCTGTACCCGTTTATATCTGAAATTCAGGCTCAAAACACCCGAAAATTCGGTATTTTTGGGTCCCAAAAGCAATCTGTACATGCCTACACCTAGTTAGAATCTTTTCAAGATACAGACCCAAAACATGCTGAAAATCGATATTTTAGGTGCCCAATAGTCGATATGTGCATGCATCTTCAGTACCCGTTTATATCTCAAATTCAGTCTCGAAACACCCGGAAATTCGATATTTTTGGGTCCCAGAAGCGATCTGTACATGCCTACTCAGTGCTAGAATTTTTTCAAAATATAAGCTCGAAACATGCTTAAAATCGATATTTTAAGTGTCCAAAGTCGATATGTGCATGCATCTTCTGTACCCGTTTATATCTGAAATTCAGGCTCAAAACACCCGAAAATTCGGTATTTTTGGGTCCCAGAAGCAATCTGTACATGCCTACACCTAGTTAGAATGTTTTCAAGATACAGACCCAAAACATGCTGAAAATCGATATTTTAGGTGCCCAATAGTCGATATGTGCATGCATCTTCAGTACCCGTTTATATCTCAAATTCAGTCTCGAAACACCCTGAAATTCGATATTTTGGGGTCCCAGAAGCGATCTGTACATGCCTACTCATTGCTAAAATATTTTCAAGATTCAGACCCAAAACATGCTGAAAATCGATATTTTAGGTGCCCAAATTCGATTTCTTAAATTCAAGAACACAACACCCGAAAATTCGATATTTTGGGGCCCCAGAAGCGATCTGTACATACCTACTCCGTGTTAGAGTATTTTTAAAATACAGGCCCAAAACATACTGAAAATCGATCTTTTAGGTGCCCTAAAGTCGATATGTGCATGCATCTTCTGTACCCGTTTATATCTCAAATTCAGGGACAAAACAACCGAAAATTCGATATTTTGGGGTCCCAGAAGCGATCTATGCATGCCTACTCAGATACAGGCCCAAAACATGCTGAAAATCGATATTTTAGGTGCCCAAAGTAAATATGTGTATGCATCTTCTGCACCCGTTTATATCACAAATTCAACCTCAAAACACCCGAAAATTCGACATTTTTGGGTCCCAGAAGCGATCTGTACATGCCTACTCCGTGTTAGAGTATTTTCAAAATACAGGCCCGAAACATACTGAAAATCAATCTTTTAGGTGCCCAATAGTCGATTTGTGCATGCATCTTCTGTACCCGTTTATATCTCAAATTCAGGCTCAAAACACCCAAAAATTCGATATTTTGGGGTTCCAGAAGCGATCTGTACATGCCTACTCCGTGTAAGAATATTTCTAAAATACAGGCCCAAATCATACTAAAAATCGATCTCTTAGGTGCCCAAAAGTCGATATGTGCATGCATCTTCTGTACCCGTTTATATCTCAAATTCAGGGACAAAACAACCGAAAATTCGATATTTTGGGGTCCCACAAGCGATCTATGCATGCCTACTCAGATACAGGCCCAAAACATGCTGAAAATCGATATTTTAGGTGCCCAAAGTCAATATGTGTATGTATCTTCTGCACCCGTTTATATCACAAATTCAACCTCAAAACACCCGAAAATTCGACATTTTTGGGTCCCAGAAGCGATCTGTACATGCCTACTCCGTGTTAGAGTATTTTCAAAATACAGGCCCAAAACATACTGAAAATCAATCTTTTAGGTGCCCAATAGTCGATATGTGCATGCATCTTCTGTACCCGTTTATATCTCAAATTCAGGCTCAAAACACCCAAAAATTCGATATTTTGGGGTTCCAGAGGCGATCTGTACATGCCTACTCCGTGTAAGAATATTTCTAAAATACAGGCCCAAAACATACTAAAAATCGATCTCTTAGGTGCCCAAAAGTCGATATGTGCATGCATCTTCTGTACCCGTTTATATCTCAAATTCAGGCTCAAAACACCCGAAAATTCGGTATTTTTGGGTCCTAGAAGCGATCTGTACATGCCTACTCCTTGTTAGAATGTTTTCAAGATACAGACCCAAAACATGCTCAAAATCGATATTTTAGGTGCCCAAAAGTCGATATGTGCATGCATCTTCAGTACCCGTTTATATATCAAATTCAGTCTCAAAACACCCGAAAATTCGATATTTTGGGGTCCAAGAAGCAATCTGTACATGCCTACTCCATGTTAAAGTATTTTCAAAATACAGGCCCAAAACATGCTGAAAATCGATATTTTAGGTGCCTAAAGTCAATATGTGCATGCATCTTCTGTACCCGTTTATATCTCAAATTCAGGCTAAAAACACCCAAAAATTCGATATTTTGGGGTCCCAGAAGCGATCTGTACATGCCTACTCCGTGTTAGAGTATTTTCAAAATACAGGCCCAAAACATACTGAAAATCGATCTTTTAGGTGCCCAATAGTCGATATGTGCATGCATCTTCTGTACCCGTTTAAATCTCATATTCAGGGTCAAAACACCCGAAAATTCGATATTTTAGGGTCCAAGAAGCGATCTGTACATGCCTACTCCATGTTAGAGTATTTTCTAAATACAGGCCCAAAACATGCTGAAAATCGATATTTTAGGTGCTTAAAGTCAATATGTGAATGCATCTTCTGCACCCGTTTATATCTCAAATTCAGGCTCAAAACCCCCGAAAATTCGGTATTTTTAGGTCCTAGAAGCGATCTGTACATGGCTACACCTAGTTAGAATGTTTTCAAGATACAGAAACAAAAGATGCTCAAAATCGATATTTTAGGTGCCCAATAGTCGATATGTGCATGCATCTTCAGTACACGTTTATATCTCAAATTCAGGCTCAAAACACCTGAAACTTCGATATTTTGGGGTCCCAGAAGCGATCTGTACATGCCTACTCAGACACAGGCCCAAAACACGCTCAAAATCGACATTTTAGGTGCCCAAAGTCAATATGTGTATGCATCTTCTGCACCCGTTTATATCCCAAATTTAAACTCAAAACACCCGAAAATTCGATATTTTTGGGTCCCAGAAGCGATCTGTACATGCATACTCAGTGCTAGAATGTTTTTATAATATAGGCTCAAAACATGCTGAAAATCGATATTATAAGTGTCCAAAGTTGATATATGCATGTATCTTTTCTACCCGTTTATATCTCAAATTCAGGCTCAAAACACCCAAAAATTCGGTATTTTTGGGTCCTAGAAGCAATCTGTACATGCCTACTCCTAGTTAGAATGTTTTCAAGATACAGACCCAAAACATGCTCAAAATCGATATTTTAGGTGCCCAAAAGTCAATATGTGCATGCATCATCAGTACCCGTTTATATATCAAATTCAGTCTCAAAACACCCGAAAATTCGATATTTTGGGGTTCAAGAAGCGATCTGTACATGCCTACTCCATGTTAAAGTATTTTCAAAATACAGGCCCAAAACATGCTGAAAATCGATATTTTAGGTGCCCAAAGTCAATATGTGCATGCATCTTCTGTACCCGTTTATATCTCAAATTCAGGCTCAAAACACCCTAAAATTCGAGATTTTGGGTTTTAAAGAAGCGATCTGTTCGTGCCTACTCCGTGTTAGAGTATTTTCAAAATACAGGCCCAAAACATACTGAAAATCGATCTTTTAGGTGCCTAAAAGTCGATATGTGAATGCATCTTCTATACCTGTTTATATCTCAAATTCAGGCTCAAAACACGTGAAAATTCGATATTTTGGGTTCCCAGAAGCGATCTGTACATGCCTACTCAGATACAGACCCAAAACATGCTGAAAATCGATATTTTAGGTGCCCAAAGTCAATATTTGTATGCATCTTATGCACCCGTTTATATCCCAAATTCAAAATCAAAACACCCTAAAATTCGATATTTTTGGGTCCTAGAAGCGATCTGTACATGCATACTCAGTGCTAGAATGTTTTCATAATATAGGCTCAAAACATGCTAAAAATCGATATTATAAGTGTCCAAAGTTGATATATGCATGTATCTTCTCTACCCGTTTATATCTCAAATTCAGGCTCAAAACACCCGAAAATTCGGTATTTTTGGGTCCTAGAAGCGATCTGTACATGCCTACTCCTAGTTAGAACGTTTTCAAGATACAGACCCAAAACATGCTCAAAATCGATATTTTAGGTGCCCAAAAGTCGATATGTGCATGCATCTTCAGTACCCGTTTATATATCAAATTCAGTCTCAAAACACCCGAAAATTCGATATTTTGGGGTCCAAGAAGCGATCTGTACATGCCTACTCCATGTTAAAGTATTTTCAAAATACAGGCCCAAAACATGCTGAAAATCGATATTTTAGGTGCCTAAAGTCAATATGTGCATGCATCTTCTGTACCCGTTTATATCTCAATTTCAGGCTCAAAACACCCAAAAATTCGATATTTTGGGGTCCCAGAAGCGATCTGTACAAGCCTACTCCGTGTTAGAGTATTTTCAAAATACAGGCCCAAAACATACTGAAAATCGATCTTTTAGGTGCCCAATAGTCGATATGTGCATGCATCTTCTGTACCTGTTTAAATCTCATATTCAGGGTCAAAACACCCGAAAATTCGATATTTTGGGGTCCAAGAAGCGATCTGTACATGCCTACTCCATGTTAGAGTATTTTCAAAATACAGGCCCAAAACATGCTGAAAATCGATATTTTAGGTGCCCAAAGTCAATATGTGCATGCATCTTCTGTACCCGTTTATATCTCAAATTCAGGCTCAAAACCCCCGAAAATTCGGTATTTTTTGGGTCCTAGAAGCGATCTGTACATGGCTACACCTAGTTAGAATGTTTTCAAAATACAGACCCAAAAGATGCTCAAAATCGATATTTTAGGTGCCCAATAGTCTATATGTGCATGCATCTTCAGTACACGTTTATATCTCAAATTCAGGCTCAAAACACTCGAAAATTCGATATTTTGGGGTCCAAGAAGCGATCTGTACATGCCTACTCCGTGTTAGAGTATTTTCAAGTTACAGACCCAAAACATGCTGAAAATCGATATTTTAGGTGCCCAATGTCAATATGTGCATCCATCTTCTGTACCCGTTTATATCTCAAATTCAGGCTCAAAACACCCGAAAATTCGATATTTTGGGTTCCCAGAAGCGATCTGTACATGCCTACTCAGATACAGGCCCAAAACATGCTGAAAATCGATATTTTATGTGCCCAAAGTCAATAAGTGTATGCATCTTCTGCACCCGTTTATATCCCAAATTTAACCTCAAAACACCTGAAAATTCGATATTTTTGGGTCCCAGAAGCGATCTGTACATGCCTACTCAGTGCTAGAATTTTTTCAAAATATAAGCTCGAAACATACTAAAAATCGATATTTTAAGTGTCCAAAGTCGATATGTGCATGCATCTTCTGTACACGTTTATATCTGAAATTCAGGCTCAAAACACCCGAAAATTCGGTATTTTTGGGTCCCAGAAGCAATCTGTACATGCCTACACCAAGTTAGAATGTTTTCAAGATACAGACCCAAAACATACTGAAAATCGATCTTTTAGGTGCCCAAAAGTCGATATGTGCATGCATCTTCTGTACCCGTTTATATCTCAAATTCACGGTCAAAACAACCGAAAATTCGATATTTTGGGGTCCCAGAAGCGATCTGTACATGCCTACTCCGTGTTAGAGTATTTTCAAAATACAGGCCCAAAACATACTGAAAATCAATCTTTTAGGTGCCCAAAAGTCGATATGTGCATGCATCTTCTTAACCCGTTTATATCTCAAATTCAGGCTCAAAACACACAAAAATTCGATATTTTGGGGTTCCAGAAGCGATCTGTACATGCCTGCTCCGTGTAAGAGTATTTTTAAAATACAGGCCCAAAACATACTAAAAATCGATCTTTTAGGTGCCCAAAAGTCGATATGTGCATGCATCTTCTGTACCCGTTTATATCTCAAATTCAGGCATAAAACACTAAAAAATTCGGTATTTTTGGGTCCTAGAAGCAATCTGTACATGGCTACACCTAGTTAGAATGTTTTCAAGTTACAGACCCAAAACATGCTCAAAATCGATATTTTCGGAGCCCAAAAGTCGATATGCGCATGCATCTTCAGTACACGTTTATATCTCAAATTCAGGCTCAAAACACCCAAAAATTCGGTATTTTTGGGTCCTAGAAGCGATCTGTACATGCCTACACCTAGTTAGAATGTTTTCAAGATACAGACCCAAAACATGCTCAAAATCTATATTTTAGGTGCCCAAAAGTCAATATGTGCATGCATCTTCTGTACCCGTTTATGTCTCAATTTCAGGCTCAAAACAACTGAAACTTTGATATTTTGGGGTCCCAGAAGCGATCTGTACATGCCTACTCAGACACAGGCCCAAAACATGCTCAAAATCGATATTTTAGGTGCCCAAAGTCAATATGTGTATGCATCTTCTGAACCCGTTTATATCCCAAATTCAAACTCAAAGCACCCGAAAATTCGATATTTTTGGGTCCCAGAAGCGATCTGTACATGCATACTCAGTGCTAGAATGTTTTCATAATATAGGCTCAAAACATGCTAAAAATCGATATTATAAGAGTCCAAAGTTGATATATGCATGTATCTTCTCTACCCGTTTATATATCAAATTCAGTCTCAAAACACCCGAAAATTCGATATTTTGCGATCCCAGAAGCGATCTGTACATGCCTACTCCGTGTTAGAGTATTTTCAAAATACAGGCCCAAAACATACTGAAAATCGATCTTTTAGGTGCCCAATAGTCGATATGTGCATGCATCTTCTGTACCCGTTTAAATCTCATATTCAGGGTCAAAACACCCGAAAATTCGATATTTTGGGGTACAAGAAGCGATCTGTACATGCCTACTCCATGTTAGAGTATTTTCAAAATACAGGCCCAAAACATGCTGAAAATCGATATTTTAGGTGCCCAAAGTCAATATGTGCATGGATCTTCTGTACCCGTTTATATCTCAAATTCAGGCTCAAAACCCCCGAAAATTCTGTATTTTTTGGGTCCTAGAAGCGATCTGTACATGGCTACACCTAGTTAGAATGTTTTCAAGATACAGACCCAAAAGATGCTCAAAATCGATATTTTAGGTGCCCAATAGTCGATATGTGCATGCATCTTCAGTACACGTTTATATCTCAAATTCAGGCTCAAAACACTCGAAAATTCGATATTTTGGGGTCCCAGAAGCGATCTGTACATGCCTACTCAGATACAGGCCCAAAACATGCTGAAAATCGACATTTTAGGTGCCCAAAGTTAATAAGTGTATGCATCTTCTGCACCCGTTTATATCCCAAATTTAACCTCAAAACACCTGAAAATTCGATATTTTTGGGTCCCAGAAGCGATCTGTACATGCCTACTCAGTCCTAGAATTTTTTCAAAATTTAAGCTCGAAACATGCTAAAAATCGATATTTTAAGTGTCCAAAGTCGATATGTGCATGCATCTTCTGTACCCGTTTATATCTGAAATTCAGGCTCACAACACCCGAAAATTCGGTATTTTTGGGTCCCAGAAGCAATCTGTACATGCCTACTCCTAGTTAGAATGTTTTCAAGATACAGACCCAAAACATGCTGAAAATCGATATTTTAGGTGCCCAATAGTCGATATGTGCATGCATCTTCTGTACCCGTTTATATCTCAAATTCAGGCTCAAAACACCCAAAAATTCGATATTTTGGGGTTCCAGAAGCGATCTGTACATGCCTACTCCGTGTTAGAGTATTTTCAAAATACAGGCCCAAAACATACTGAAAATCGATCTTTTAGGTGCCCAATAGTCGATATGTGCATGCATCTTCTGTACCCGTTTAAATCTCATATTCAGTCTCAAAACACCCGAAAATTCGATATTTTGGGGCCCCAGAAGCGATCTGTACATACCTACTCCATGTAAGAGTATTTCTAAAATACAGGCCCAAAACATACTAAAAATCGATCTTTTAGGTGCCCAAAAGTCGATATGTGCATGCATCTTCTGTACCCGTTTAAATCTCAAATTCAGGCTCAAAACACTCAAAAATTCGGTATTTTTGGGTCCTAGAAGCAATCTGTACATGGCTACACCTAGTTAGAATGTTTTCAAGTTACAGACCCAAAACATGCTCAAAATCGATATTTTCGGAGCCCAAAAGTCGATATGCGCATGCATCTTCAGTACACGTTTATATCTCAAATTCAGGCTCAAAACACCCAAAAATTCGATATTTTTGGGTCCTAGAAGCGATCTGTACATGCCTACACCTAGTTAGAATGTTTTCAAGATACAGACCCAAAACATGCTCAAAATCTATATTTTAGGTGCCCAAAAGTCAATATGTGCATGCATCTTCTGTACCCGTTTATGTCTCAATTTCAGGCTCAAAACAACTGAAACTTCGATATTTTGGGGTCCCAGAAGCGATCTGTACATGCCTACTCAGACACAGGCCCAAAACATGCTCGAAATCGATATTTTAGGTGCCCAAAGTCAATATGTGTATGCATCTTCTGCACCCGTTTATATCCCAAATTCAAACTCAAAGCAGCCGAAAATTCGATATTTTTGCGTCCCAGAAGCGATCTGTACATGCATACTCAGTGCTAGAATGTTTTCATAATATAGGCTCAAAACATGCTAAAAATCGATATTATAAGTGTCCAAAGTTGATATATGCATGTATCTTCTCGACCCGTTTATATCTCAAATTCAGGCTCAAAACACCCGAAAATTCGGTATTTTTGGGTCCTAGAAGCGATCTGTACATGCCTACTCCTAGTTAGATTGTTTTCAAGATACAGACCCAAAACATGCTCAAAATCGATATTTTTGGTGTCCAAAAGTCGATATGTGCATGCATCTTCAGTACTCGTTTATATATCAAATTCAGTCTCAAAACACCCGAAAATTCGATATTTTGGGGTCCCAGAAGCGATCTGTACATGCCTACTCCATGTTAAAGTATTTTCAAAATACAGGCCCAAAACATGCTGAAAATCGATATTTTAGGTGCCCAAAGTCAATATGTGCATGCATCTTCTGTACCCGTTTATATCTCAAATTCAGGCTCAAAACACCCAAAAATTCAATATTTTGGGGTCCCAGAAGCGATCTGTACATGCCTACTCCGTGTTAGAGTATTTTCAAAATACAGGCCCAAAACATACTGAAAATCGATCTTTTAGGTGCCCAATAGTCGATATGTGCATGCATCTTCAGTACCCGTTTATATATCAAATTCAGTCTCAAAACACCCGAAAATTCGATATTTTGCGATCCCAGAAGCGATCTGTACATGCCTACTCCGTGTTAGAGTATTTTCAAAATACAGGCCCAAAACATACTGAAAATCGATCTTTTAGGTGCCCAATAGTCGATATGTGCATGGATCTTCTGTACCCGTTTAAATCTCATATTCAGGGTCAAAACACCCGAAAATTCGATATTTTGGGGTACAAGAAGCGATCTGTACATGCCTACTCCATGTTAGAGTATTTTCAAAATACAGGCCCAAAACATGCTGAAAATCGATATTTTAGGTGCCCAAAGTCAATATGTGCATGCATCTTCTGTACCCGTTTATATCTCAAATTCAGGCTCAAAACCCCCGAAAATTCTGTATTTTTTGGGTCCTAGAAGCGATCTGTACATGGCTACACCTAGTTAGAATGTTTTCAAGATACAGACCCAAAAGATGCTCAAAATCGATATTTTAGGTGCCCAATAGTCGATATGTGCATGCATCTTCAGTACACGTTTATATCTCAAATTCAGGCTCAAAACACTCGAAAATTCGATATTTTGGGGTTCCAGAAGCGATCTGTACATGCCTGCTCCGTGTAAGAGTATTCTTTCAATACAGGCCCAAAACATACTAAAAATCGATCTTTTAGGTGCCCAAAAGTCGATATGTGCATGCATCTTCTGTACCCGTTTATATCTCAAATTCAGGCTCAAAACACTCAAAAATTCGGTATTTTTGGGTCCTAGAAGCAATCTGTACATGGCTACACCTAGTTAGAATGTTTTCAAGTTACAGACCCAAAACATGCTCAAAATCGATATTTTCGGAGCCCAAAAGTCGATATGCGCATGCATCTTCAGTACACGTTTATATCTCAAATTCAGGCTCAAAACACCCAAAAATTCGGTATTTTTGGGTCCTAGAAGCGATCAGTACATGCCTACACCTAGTTAGAATGTTTTCAAGATACAGACCCAAAACATGCTCAAAATCTATATTTTAGGTGCCCAAAAGTCAATATGTGCATGCATCTTCTGTACCCGTTTATGTCTCAATTTCAGGCTCAAAACAACTGAAACTTTGATATTTTGGGGTCCCAGAAGCGATCTGTACATGCCTACTCAGACACAGGCCCAAAACATGCTCGAAATCGATATTTTAGGTGCCCAAAGTCAATATGTGTATGCATCTTCTGCACCCGTTTATATCCCAAATTCAAACTCAAAGCACCCGAAAATTCGATATTTTTGGGTCCCAGAAGCGATCTGTACATGCATACTCAGTGCTAGAATGTTTTCATAATATAGGCTCAAAACATGCTAAAAATCGATATTATAAGTGTCCAAAGTTGATATATGCATGTATCTTCTCTACCCGTTTATATCTCAAATTCAGGCTCAAAAAACCCGAAAACTCGGTATTTTTGGTTCCTAGAAGCGATCTGTACATGCCTACTCCTAGTTAGATTGTTTTCAAGATACAGACCCAAAACATGCTCAAAATCGATATTTTAGGTGCCCAAAAGTCGATATGTGCATGCATCTTCAGTACCCGTTTATATATCAAATTCAGTCTCAAAACACCCGAAAATTCGATATTTTGGGGTCCCAGAAGCGGTCTGTACATGCCTACTCCGTGTTAGAGTATTTTCAAAATACAGGCCCAAAACATACTGAAAATCGATCTTTTAGGTGCCCAATAGTCGATATGTGCATGCATCTTCTGTACCCGTTTAAATCTCATATTCAGGGTCAAAACACCCGAAAATTCGATATTTTGGGGTCCAAGAAGCGATCTGTACATGCCTACTCCATGTTAGAGTATTTTCAAAATACAGGCCCAAAACATGCTGAAAATCGATATTTTAGGTGCCCAAAGTCAATATGTGCATGCATCTTCTGTACCCGTTTATATCTCAAATTCAGGCTCAAAACCCCCGAAAATTCGGTATATTTTGGGTCCTAGAAGCAATCTGTACATGGCTACACCTAGTTCGAATGTTTTCAAGATACAGACCCAAAAGATGCTCAAAATCGATATTTTAGGTGCCCAATAGTCGATATGTGCATGCATCTTCAGTACACGTTTATATCTCAAATTCAGGCTCAAAACACTCGAAAATTCAATGTTTTGGGGTCCAAGAAGCGATCTGTACATGCCTACTCCGTGTTAGAGTATTTTCAAAATACGGACCCAAAACATGCTGAAAATCGATATTTTAGGTGCCCAATGTCAATATGTGCATGCATCTTCTGTACCCGTTTATATCTCAAATTCAGGCTCAAAACACCCGAAAATTCGATATTTTGGGGTCCCAGAAGCGATCTGTACATGCCTACTCAGATACAGGCCCAAAACATGCTGAAAATCGATATTTTAGGTGCCCAAAGTTAATAAGTGTATGCATCTTCTGCACTTGTTTATATCCCAAATTTAACCTCAAAACACCTGAAAATTCGATATTTTTGGGTCCCAGAAGCGATCTGTACATGCCTACTCAGTGCTAGAATTTTTTCAAAATATAAGCTCGAAACATGCTAAAAATCGATATTTTAAGTGTCCAAAGTCGATATGTGCATGCATCTTCTGTACCCGTTTATATCTGAAATTCAGGCTCACAACACTGGAAAATTCGATATTTTGGGGTCCCAGAAGCGATCTGTACATGCCTACTCCGTGTTAGAGTATTTTCAAAATACAGGCCCAAAACATACTGAAAATCGATCTTTTAGGTGCCCAATAGTCGATATGTGCATGCATCTTCTGTACCCGTTTAAATCTCATATTCAGGGTCAAAACACCCGAAAATTCGATATTTTGGGGTCCAAGAAGCGATCTCTACATGCCTACTCCATGTTAGAGTATTTTCAAAATACAGGCCCAAAACATGCTGAAAATCGATATTTTAGGTGCCCAAAGTCAATATGTGCATGCATCTTCTGTACCCGTTTATATCTCAAATTCAGGCTAAAAACCCCCGAAAATTCTGTATTTTTTGGGTCCTAGAAGCGATCTGTACATGGCTACACCTAGTTAGAATGTTTTCAAGATACAGACCCAAAAGATGCTCAAAATCGATATTTTAGGTGCCCAATAGTCGATATGTGCATGCATCTTCAGTACACGTTTATATCTCAAATTCAGGCTCAAAATACTCGAAAATTCGATATTTTGGGGTTCCAGAAGCGATCTGTACATGCCTGCTCCGTGTAAGAGTATTCTTTAAATACAGGCCCAAAACATACTAAAAATCGATCTTTTAGGTGCCCAAAAGTCGATATGTGCATGCATCTTCTGTACCCGTTTATATCTCAAATTCAGGCTCAAAACACTCAAAAATTCGGTATTTTTGGGTCCTAGAAGCAATCTGTACATGGCTACACCTAGTTAGAATGTTTTCAAGTTACAGACCCAAAACATGCTCAAAATCGATATTTTCGGAGCCCAAAAGTCGATATGCGCATGCATCTTCAGTACACGTTTATATCCCAAATTCAAACTCAAAGCACCCGAAAATTCGATATTTTTGGGTCCCAGAAGCGATCTGTACATGCATACTCAGTGCTAGAATGTTTTCATAATATAGGCTCAAAACATGCTAAAAATCGATATTATAAGTGTCCAAAGTTGATATATGCATGTATCTTCTGTACCCGTTTATATCTCAAATTCAGGCTCAAAAAACCCGAAAACTCGGTATTTTTGGTTCCTAGAAGCGATCTGTACATACCTACTCCTAGTTAGATTGTTTTCAAGATACAGACCCAAAAGATGCTCAAAATCGATATTTTAGGTGCCCAATAGTCGATATGTGCATGCATCTTCAGTACACGTTTATATCTCAAATTCAGGCTCAAAACACTCGAAAATTCGATATTTTGGGGTTCCAGAAGCGATCTGTACATGCCTACTCCGTGTTAGAGTATTTTCAAAATACAGGCCCAAAACATACTAAAAATCGATCTTTTAGGTGCCCAAAAGTCGATATGTGCATGCATCTTCAGTACACGTTTATATCTCAAATTCAGGCTCAAAACACCCAAAAATTCGATATTTTGGGGTCCAAGAAGCGATCTGTACATGCCTACTCCATGTTAGAGTATTTTCAAAATACAGGCCCAAAACATGCTGAAAATCGATATTTTAGGTGCCCAAAGTCAATATGTGCATGCATCTTCTGTACCCGTTTATATCTCAAATTCAGGCTCAAAACCCCCGAAAATTCGGTATATTTTGGGTCCTAGAAGCGATCTGTACATGGCTACACCTAGTTAGAATGTTTTCAAGATACAGACCCAAAAGATGCTCAAAATCGATATTTTAGGTGCCCAATAGTCGATATGTGCATGCATCTTCAGTACACGTTTATATCTCAAATTCAGGCTCAAAACACTCGAAAATTCAATGTTTTGGGGTCCAAGAAGCGATCTGTACATGCCTACTCCGTGTTAGAGTATTTTCAAAATACGGACCCAAAACATGCTGAAAATCGATATTTTCGGTGCCCAATGTCAATATGTGCATGCATCTTCTGTACCCGTTTATATCTCAAATTCAGGCTCAAAACACCCGAAAATTCGATATTTTGGGGTCCCAGAAGCGATCTGTACATGCCTACTCAGATACAGGCCCAAAACATGCTGAAAATCGATATTTTAGGTGCCCAAAGTTAATAAGTGTATGCATCTTCTGCACCCGTTTATATCTCAAATTTAACCTCAAAACACCTGAAAATTCGATATTTTTGGGTCCCAGAAGCGATCTGTACATGCCTACTCAGTCCTAGAATTTTTTCAAAATATAAGCTCGAAACATGCTAAAAATCGATATTTTAAGTGTCCAAAGTCGATATGTGCATGCATCTTCTGTACCCGTTTATATCTGAAATTCAGGCTCACAACACCCGAAAATTCGATATTTTGGGGTCCCAGAAGCGATCTGTACATGCCTACTCCGTGTTAGAGTATTTTCAAAATACAGGCCCAAAACATACTGAAAATCAATCTTTTAGGTGCCCAATAGTCGATATGTGCATGCATCTTCTGTACCCGTTTATATCTCAAATTCAGGCTCAAAACACACAAAAATTCGATATTTTGGGGTTCCAGAAGCGATCTGTACATGCCTGCTCCGTGTAAGAGTATTTCTAAAATACAGGCCCAAAACATACTAAAAATCGATCTTTTAGGTGCCCAAAAGTCGATATGTGCATGCATCTTCTGTACCCGTTTATATCTCAAATTCAGGCTCAAAACACTCAAAAATTCGGTATTTTTGGGTCCTAGAAGCAATCTGTACATGGCTACACCTAGTTAGAATGTTTTCAAGTTACAGACAGAAAACATGCTCAAAATCGATATTTTCGGAGCCCAAAAGTCGATATGCGCATGCATCTTCAGTACACGTTTATATCTCAAATTCAGGCTCAAAACACCCAAAAATTCGGTATATTTGGGTCCTAGAAGCGATCTGTACATGCCTACACCTAGTTAGAATGTTTTCAAGATACAGACCCAAAACATGCTCAAAATCTATATTTTAGGTGCCCAAAAGTCAATATGTGCATGCATCTTCTGTACCCGTTTATGTCTCAATTTCAGGCTCAAAACAACTGAAACTTCGATATTTTGGGGTCCCAGATGCGATCTGTACATGCCTACTCAGACACAGGCCCAAAACATGCTCGAAATCGATATTTTAGGTGCCCAAAGTCAATATGTGTATGCATCTTCTGCACCCGTTTATATCCCAAATTCAAACTCAAAGCACCCGAAAATTCGATATTTTTGGGTCCCAGAAGCGATCTGTACATGCATACTCAGTGCTAGAATGTTTTCATAATATAGGCTCAAAACATGCTAAAAATCGATATTATAAGTGTCCAAAGTTGATATATGTATGTATCTTCTCTACCCGTTTATATCTCAAATTCAGGCTCAAAACACCCGAAAATTCGGTATTTTTGGGTCCTAGAAGCGATCTGTACATGCCTACTCCTAGTTAGATTGTTTTCAAGATACAGACCCAAAACATGCTCAAAATCGATATTTTAGGTGTCCAAAAGTCAATATCTGCATGCATCTTCTGTACCCGTTTATATCTCAAATTCAGGCTCAAAACACCCAAAAATTCGATATTTTGGGGTCCCAGAAGCGATCTGTACATGCCTACTCCGTGTTAGAGTATTTTCAAAATACAGGCCCAAAACATACTGAAAATCGATCTTTTAGGTGCCCAATAGTCGATATGTGCATGCATCTTCTGTACCCGTTTATATCTCAAATTCAGGCTCAAAACACTCAAAAATTCGGTATTTTTGGGTCCTAGAAGCAATCTGTACATGGCTACACCTAGTTAGAATGTTTTCAAGTTACAGACAGAAAACTTGCTCAAAATCGATATTTTCGGAGCCCAAAAGTCGATATGCGCATGCATCTTCAGTACACGTTTATATCTCAAATTCAGGCTCAAAACACCCAAAAATTCGGTATTTTTGGGTCCTAGAAGCGATCTGTACATGCCTACACCTAGTTAGAATGTTTTCAAGATACAGACCCAAAACATGCTCAAAATCTATATTTTAGGTGCCCAAAAGTCAATATGTGCATGCATCTTCTGTACCCGTTTATGTCTCAATTTCAGGCTCAAAACAACTGAAACTTCGATATTTTGGGGTCCCAGAAGCGATCTGTACATGCCTACTCAGACACAGGCCCAAAACATGCTCGAAATCGATATTTTAGGTGCCCAAAGTCAATATGTGTATGCATCTTATGCACCCGTTTATATCCCAAATTCAAACTCAAAGCACCCGAAAATTCGATATTTTTGGGTCCCAGAAGCGATCTGTACATGCATACTCAGTGCTAGAATGTTTTCTTAATATAGGCTCAAAACATGCTAAAAATCGATATTATAAGTGTCCAAAGTTGATATATGCATGTATCTTCTCTACCCGTTTATATCTCAAATTCAGGCTCAAAACACCCGAAAATTCGGTATTTTTGGGTCCTAGAAGCGATCTGTACATGCCTACTCCTAGTTAGATTGTTTTCAAGATACAAACCCAAAACATGCTCAAAATCGATATTTTAGGTATCCAAAAGTCGATATGTGCATGCATCTTCAGTACACGTTTATATCTCAAATTCAGGCTCAAAACACTCGAAAATTCAATGTTTTGGGGTCCAAGAAGCGATCTGTACATGCCTACTCCGTGTTAGAGTATTTTCAAAATACGGACCCAAAACATGCTGAAAATCGATATTTTAGGTGCCGAATGTCAATATGTGCATGCATCTTCTGTACCCGTTTATATCTCAAATTCAGGCTCAAAACACCCGAAAATTCGATATTTTGGGGTCCCAGAAGCGATCTGTACATGCCTACTCAGATACAGGCCCAAAACATGCTGAAAATCGATATTTTAGGTGCCCAAAGTTAATAAGTGTATGCATCTTATGCACTTGTTTATATCCCAAATTTAACCTCAAAACACCTGAAAATTCGATATTTTTGGGTCCCAGAAGCGATCTGTACATGCCTACTCAGTGCTAGAATTTTTTCAAAATATAAGCTCGAAACATGCTAAAAATCGATATTTTAAGTGTCCAAAGTCGATATGTGCATGCATCTTCTGTACCCGTTTATATCTGAAATTCAGGCTCACAACACCCGAAAATTCGATATTTTGGGGTCCCAGAAGCGATCTGTACATGCCTACTCCGTGTTAGAGTATTTTCAAAATACAGGCCCAAAACATACTGAAAATCGATCTTTTAGGTGCCCAATAGTCGATATGTGCATGCATCTTCTGTACCCGTTTAAATCTCATATTCAGGGTCAAAACACCCGAAAATTCGATATTTTGGGGTCCAAGAAGCGATCTGTACATGCCTACTCCATGTTAGAGTATTTTCAAAATTCAGGCCCAAAACATGCTGAAAATCGATATTTTAGGTGCCCAAAGTCAATATGTGCATGCATCTTCTGTACCCGTTTATATCTCAAATTCAGGCTCAAAACCCCCGAAAATTCTGTATTTTTTGGGTCCTAGAAGCGATCTGTACATGGCTACACCTAGTTAGAATGTTTTCAAGATACAGACCCAAAAGATGCTCAAAATCGATATTTTAGGTGCCCAATAGTCGATATGTGCATGCATCTTCAGTACACGTTTATATCTCAAACTCAGGCTCAAAACACTCGAAAATTCGATATTTTGGGGTTCCAGAAGCGATCTGTACATGCCTGCTCCGTGTAAGAGTATTCTTTAAATACAGGCCCAAAACATACTAAAAATCGATCTTTTAGGTGCCCAAAAGTCGATATGTGCATGCATCTTCAGTACACTTTTATATCTCAAATTCAGGCTCAAAACACCCAAAAATTCGGTATTTTTGGGTCCTAGAAGCGATCAGTACATGCCTACACCTAGTTAGAATGTTTTCAAGATACAGACCCAAAACATGCTCAAAATCTATATTTTAGGTGCCCAAAAGTCAATATGTGCATGCATCTTCTGTACCCGTTTATGTCTCAATTTCAGGCTCAAAACAACTGAAACTTTGATATTTTGGGGTCCCAGAAGCGATCTGTACATGCCTACTCAGACACAGGCCCAAAACATGCTCGAAATCGATATTTTAGGTGCCCAAAGTCAATATGTGTATGCATCTTCTGCACCCGTTTATATCCCAAATTCAAACTCAAAGCACCCGAAAATTCGATATTTTTGGGTCCCAGAAGCGATCTGTACATGCATACTCAGTGCTAGAATGTTTTCATAATATAGGCTCAAAACATGCTAAAAATCGATATTATAAGTGTCCAAAGTTGATATATGCATGTATCTTCTCTACCCGTTTATATCTCAAATTCAGGCTCAAAAAACCCGAAAACTCGGTATTTTTGGTTCCTAGAAGCGATCTGTACATGCCTACTCCTAGTTAGATTGTTTTCAAGATACAGACCCAAAACATGCTCAAAATCGATATTTTAGGTGCCCAAAAGTCGATATGTGCATGCATCTTCAGTACCCGTTTATATATCAAATTCAGTCTCAAAACACCCGAAAATTCGATATTTTGGGGTCCCAGAAGCGATCTGTACATGCCTACTCCGTGTTAGAGTATTTTCAAAATACAGGCCCAAAACATACTGAAAATCGATCTTTTAGGTGCCCAATAGTCGATATGTGCATGCATCTTCTGTACCCGTTTAAATCTCATATTCAGGGTCAAAACACCCGAAAATTCGATATTTTGGGGTCCAAGAAGCGATCTGTACATGCCTACTCCATGTTAGAGTATTTTCAAAATACAGGCCCAAAACATGCTGAAAATCGATATTTTAGGTGCCCAAAGTCAATATGTGCATGCATCTTCTGTACCCGTTTATATCTCAAATTCAGGCTCAAAACACCCAAAAATTCGATATTTTGGGGTCCCAGAAGCGATCTGTACATGCCTACTCCGTGTTAGAGTATTTTCAAAATACAGGCCCAAAACATACTGAAAATCGATCTTTTAGGTGCCCAATAGTCGATATGTTAATGCATCTTCTATATCTGTTTATATCCCAAATTCAAAATCAAAGCACCCGAAAATTCGGTATTTTTGGGTCCCAGAAGCAATCTGTACATGCATACTCAGTGCTAGAATGTTTTCATAATATAGGCTCAAAACATGCTAAAAATCGATATTATAAGTGTCCAAAGTTGATATATGCATGTATCTTCTCTACCCGTTTATATCTCAAATTCAGGCTCAAAACACCCGAAAATTCGGTATTTTTGGGTCCTAGAAGCGATCTGTACATGCCTACTCCTAGTTAGATTGTTTTCAAGATACAGACCCAAAACATGCTCAAAATCGATATTTTAGGTATCCAAAAGTCGATATGTGCATGCATCTTCAGTACCCGTTTATATATCAAATTCAGTCTCAAAACACCCGAAAATTCGATATTTTGGGGTCCCAGAAGCGATCTGTACATGCCTACTCCATGTTAAAGTATTTTCAAAATACAGGCTCAAAACATGCTGAAAATCGATATTTTAGGTGCCCAAAGTCAATATCTGCATGCATCTTCTGTACCCGTTTATATCTCAAATTCAGGCTCAAAACACCCAAAAATTCAATATTTTGGGGTCCCAGAAGCGATCTGTACATGCCTACTCCGTGTTAGAGTATTTTCAAAATACAGGCCCAAAACATACTGAAAATCGATCTTTTAGGTGCCCAATAGTCGATATGTGCATGCATCTTCTGTACCCGTTTAAATCTCATATTCAGGGTCAAAACACCCGAAAATTCGATATTTTGGGGTCCAAGAAGCGATCTGTACATGCCTACTCCATGTTAGAGTATTTTCAAAATACAGGCCCAAAACATGCTGAAAATCGATATTTTAGGTGCCCAAAGTCATTATGTGCATGCATCTTCTGTACCCGTTTATATCTCAAATTCAACCTCAAAACCCCCGAAAATTCGAAATTTTTGGGTCCCTGAAGCGATCTGTACATGCCTACTCCGTGTTAGAATATTTTCAAAATACAGGTCCAAAACATACTGAAAATCGATCTTTTAGGTGCTTAAAAGTCGATATGTGAATGCATCTTCTATATCTGTTTATATCTCAAATTCAGGCTCAAAACACGTGAAAATTCGATATTTTGGGTTCCCAGAAGCGATCTGTACATGCCTACTCAGATACAGACCCAAAACATGCTGAAAATCGATATTTTAGGTGCCCAAAGTCAATATTTGTATGCATCTTATGCACCCGTTTATATCCCAAATTCAAAATCAAAACACCCTAAAATTCGATATTTTTGGGTCCTAGAAGCGATCTGTACATGCATACTCAGTGCTAGAATATTTTCATAATATAGGCTCAAAACATGCTAAAAATCGATATTATAAGTGTCCAAAGTTGATATATGCATGTATCTTCTCTACCCGTTTATATCTCAAATTCAGGCTTAAAACACCCGAAAATTCGGTAATTTTGGGTCCTAGAAGCGATCTGTACATGCCTACTCCTAGTTAGAATGTTTTCAAGATACAGACCCAAAACATGCTCAAAATCGATATTTTAGGTGCCCAAAAGTCGATATGTGCATGCATCTTCAGTACCCGTTTATATATCAAATTAAGTATCAAAACACCCGAAAATTCGATATTTTGGGGTCCAAGAAGCGATCTGTACATGCCTATTCCATGTTAAAGTATTTTCAAAATACAGGCCCAAAACATGCTGAAAATCGATATTTTAGGTGCCTAAAGTCAATATGTGCATGCATCTTCTGTACCCGTTTATATCTCAAATTCAGGCTCAAAACACCCGAAAATTCGATATTTTGGGGTCCAAGAAGCGATCTGTACATGCCTACTCCATGTTAGAGTATTTTCAAAATACAGGCCCAAAACATGCTGAAAATCGATATTTTAGGTGCCCAAAGTCAATATGTGCATGCATCTTCTGTACCCGTTTATATCTCAAATTCAGGCTCAAAACCCCCGAAAATTCGGTATTTTTTGGGTCCTAGAAGCGATCTGTACATGGCTACACCTAGTTAGAATGTTTTCAAGATACAGACCCAAAAGATGCTCAAAATCGATATTTTAGGTGCCCAATAGTCGATATGTGCATGCATCTTCAGTACTCGTTTATATCTCAAATTCAGGCTCAAAACACTCGAAAATTCCATATTTTGGGGTCCAAGAACCGATCTGTACTTGCCTACTCCGTGTTAGAGTATTTTCAAAATACGGACCCAAAACATGCTGAAAATCGATATTTTAGGTGCCCAATGTCAATATGTGCATGCATCTTCTGTACCCGTTTATATCTCAAATTCTGGCTCAAAACACCCGAAAATTCGATATTTTGGGGTCCCAGAAGCGATCTGTACATGCCTACTCAGACACAGGCCCAAAACATGCTCAAAATCGATATTTTAGGTGCCCAAAGTCAATATGTGTATGCATCTTCTGCACCCGTTTATATCCCAAATTCAAACTCAAAGCACCCGAAAATTTGATATTTTTGGGTCCCAGAAGCGATCTGTACATGCATACTCAGTGCTAGAATGTTTTCATAATATAGGCTCAAAACATGCTAAAAATCGATATTATAAGTGTCCAAAGTTGATATATTCATGTATCTTCTCTACCCATTTATATCTCAAATTCAGGCTCAAAACACCCGAAAATTCGGTATTTTTGGGTCCTAGAAGCGATCTGTACATGCCTACTCCTAGTTAGATTGTTTTCAAGATACAGACCCAAAACATGCTCAAAATCGATATTTTAGGTGCCCAAAAGTCGATATGTGCATGCATCTTCAGTACCCGTTTATATATCAAATTCAGTCTCAAAATACCCGAAAATTCGATATTTTGGGGTCCATGAAGCGATCTGTACATGCCTACTCCGTGTTAGAGTATTTTCAAAATACAGGCCCAAAACATATTCAAAATCGATATTTTAGGTGCCCAAAGTCGATATGTGCATGCATCTTCTGTACCCGTTTATATCTCAAATTCAGGCTCAAAACCCCCGAAAATTCGGTATTTTTGGGTCCTAGAAGCGATCTGTACATCGCTACACCTAGTTAGAATGTTTTCAAGATACAGACACAAAAGATGCTCAAAATCGATATTTTAGGTGCCCAATAGTCGTTATGTGCATGAATCTTCAGTACACGTTTATATCTCAAATTCAGGCTCAAAACACTCGAAAATTCGATATTTTGGGGTCCAAGAAGCGATCTGTACATGCCTACTCCATGTTAAAGTATTTTCAAAATACAGGCCCAAAACATGCTGAAAATCGATATTTTAGGTGCCTAAAGTCAATATGTGCATGCATCTTCTGTACCCGTTTATATCTCAAATTCAGGCTCAAAACACCCGAAAATTCGATATTTTGGGGTCCAAGAAGCGATCTGTACATGCCTACTCCATGTTAGAGTATTTTCAAAATACAGGCCCAAAACATGCTGAAAATCGATATTTTAGGTGCCCAAAGTCAATATGTGCATGCATCTTCCGTACCCGTTTATATCTCAAATTCAGGCTCAAAACCCCCGAAAATTCGGTATTTTTTGGGTCCTAGAAGCGATCTGTACATGGCTACAACTAGTTAGAATGTTTTCAAGATACAGACCCAAAAGATGCTCAAAATCGATATTTTAGGTGCCCAATAGTCGATATGTGCATGCATCTTCAGTACACGTTTATATCTCAAATTCAGGCTCAAAACACTGGAAAATTCGATATTTTGGGGTCCAAGAACCGATCTGTACTTGCCTACTCCGTGTTAGAGTATTTTCAAAATTCGGACCCAAAACATGCTGAAAATCGATATTTTAGGTGCCCAATGTCAATATGTGCATGCATCTTCTGTACCCGTTTATATCTCAAATTCAGGCTCAAAACACCCGAAAATTCGATATTTTGGGGTCCCAGAAGCGATCTGTACATGCCTACTCAGACACAGGCCCAAAACATGCTCAAAATCGATATTTTAGGTGCCCAAAGTCAATATGTGTATGCATCTTCTGAACCCGTTTATATCCCAAATTCAAACTCAAAGCACCCGAAAATTTGATATTTTTGGGTCCCAGAAGCGATCTGTACATGCATACTCAGTGCTAGAATGTTTTCATAATATAGGCTCAAAACATGCTAAAAATCGATATTATAAGTGTCCAAAGTTGATATATTCATGTATCTTCTCTACCCATTTATATCTCAAATTCAGGCTCAAAACACCCGAAAATTCGGTATTTTTGGGTCCTAGAAGCGATCTGTACATGCCTACTCCTAGTTAGATTGTTTTCAAGATACAGACCCAAAACATGCTCAAAATCGATATTTTAGGTGCCCAAAAGTCGATATGTGCATACATCTTCAGTACCCGTTTATATATCAAATTCAGTCTCAAAATACCCGAAAATTCGATATTTTGGGGTCCATGAAGCGATCTGTACATGCCTACTCAATGTTAAAGTATTTTCAAAATACAGACCCAAAACATGCTCAAAATCGATATTTTAGGTGCCCAAAAGTCGATATGTGCATGCATCTTCAGTACCCGTTTATATCTCAAAATCAGGCTCAAAACACCCAAAAATTCGATATTTTTGGGTCCCAGAAGCGATCAGTACATGCCTACTCCGTGTTAGAGTATTTTCAAAATACAGGACCAAAACATACTGAAAATCGATCTTTTAGGTGCCCAATAGTCGATATGTGCATGCATCTTCTGTACCCGTTTAAATCTCATATTCAGTGTCAAAACACCCGAAAATTCGATATTTTGGGGTCCAAGAAGCGATCTGTACATGCCTACTCCATGTTAGAGTATTTTCAAAAAACAGGCCCAAAACATGCTGAAAATCGATATTTTAGGTGCCCAAAGTCAATATGTGCATGCATCTTCTGTACCCGTTTATATCTCAAATTCAACCTCAAAACACCCGAAAATTCGATATTTTTGGGTCCCTGAAGCGATCTGTACATGCCTACTCCGTGTTAGAGTATTTTCAAAATACAGGCCCAAAACATATTCAAAATCGATCTTTTAGGTGCCCAAAGTCGATATGTGCATGCATCTTCTGTACCCGTTTATATCTCAAATTCAGGCTCAAAACCCCCGAAAATTCGGTATTTTTGGGTCCTAGAAGCGATCTGTACATCGCTACACCTAGTTAGAATGTTTTCAAGATACAGACCCAAAAGATGCTCAAAATCGATATTTTAGGTGCCCAATAGTCGTTATGTGCATGAATCTTCAGTACACGTTTATATCTCAAATTCAGGCTCAAAACACCCGAAAATTCGATATTTTGGGGTCCAAGAAGCGATCTGTACATGCCTACTCCATGTTAAAGTATTTTCAAAATACAGGCCCAAAACATGCTGAAAATCGATATTTTAGGTGCCTAAAGTCAATATGTGCATGCATCTTCTGTACCCGTTTATATCTCAAATTCAGGCTCAAAACACCCGAAAATTCGATATTTTGGGGTCCAAGAAGCGATCTGTACATGCCTACTCCATGTTAGAGTATTTTCAAAATACAGGCCCAAAACATGCTGAAAATCGATATTTTAGGTGCCCAAAGTCAATATGTGCATGCATCTTCGGTACCCGTTTATATCTCAAATTCAGGCTCAAAACCCCCGAAAATTCGGTATTTTTTGGGTCCTAGAAGCGATCTGTACATGGCTACACCTAGTTAGAATGTTTTCAAGATACAGACCCAAAAGATGCTCAAAATCGATATTTTAGGTGCCCAATAGTCGATATGTGCATGCATCTTCAGTACACGTTTATATCTCAAATTCAGGCTCAAAACACTGGAAAATTCGATATTTTGGGGCCCAAGAACCGATCTGTACTTGCCTACTCCGTGTTAGAGTATTTTCAAAATTCGGACCCAAAACATGCTGAAAATCGATATTTTAGGTGCCCAATGTCAATATGTGCATGCATCTTCTGTACCCGTTTATATCTCAAATTCAGGCTCAAAACACCCGAAAATTCGATATTTTGGGGTCCCAGAAGCGATCTGTACATGCCTACTCAGACACAGGCCCAAAACATGCTCAAAATCGATATTTTAGGTGCCCAAAGTCAATATGTGTATGCATCTTCTGCACCCGTTTATATCCCAAATTCAAACTCAAAGCACCCGAAAATTTGATATTTTTGGGTCCCAGAAGCGATCTGTACATGCATACTCAGTGCTAGAATGTTTTCATAATATAGGCTCAAAACATGCTAAAAATCGATATTATAAGTGTCCAAAGTTGATATATGCATGTATCTTCTCTACCCGTTTATATCTCAAATTCAGGCTCAAAACACCCGAAAATTCGGTATTTTTGGGTCCTAGAAGCGATCTGTACATGCCTACTCCTAGTTAGATTGTTTTCAAGATACAGACCCAAAACATGCTCAAAATCGATATTTTAGGTGCCCAAAAGTCGATATGTGCATGCATCTTCAGTTCCCGTTTATATATCAAATTCAGTCTCAAAATACACTAAAATTCGATATTTTGGGGTCCATTAAGCGATCTGTACATTCCTACTCAATGTTAAAGTATTTTCAAAATACAGACCCAAAACATGCTCAAAATCGATATTTTAGGTGCCCAAAAGTCGATATGTGCATGCATCTTCAGTACCCGTTTATATCTCAAATTCAGGCTCAAAACACCCAAAAATTCGATATTTTGGGGTCCCAGAAGTGATCTGTACATGCCTACTCCGTGTTAGAGTATTTTCAAAATACAGGCCCAAAACATACTGAAAATCGATCTTTTAGGTGCCCAATAGTCGATATGTGCATGCATCTTCTGTACCCGTTTAAATCTCATATTCAGGTTCAAAACACCCGAAAATTCGATATTTTGGGGTCCAAGAAGCGATCTGTACATGCCTACTCCATGTTAAAGTATTTTCAAAATACAGGCCCAAAACATGCTGAAAATCGATATTTTAGGTGCCCAAAGTCAATATCTGCATGCATCTTCTGTACCCGTTTATATCTCAAATTCAACCTCAAAACACCCGAAAATTCGATATTTTTGGGTCCCTGAAGCGATCTGTACATGCCTACTCCGTGTTAGAGTATTTTCAAAATACAGGCCCAAAACATACTCAAAATCGATCTTTTAGGTGCCCAATAGTCGATATGTGCATGCATCTTCTGTACCCGTTTAAATCTCATATTCAGGGTCAAAACACCCGAAAATTCGATATTTTGGGGTCCAAGAAGTGATCTGTACATGCCTACTCCATGTTAGAGTATTTTCAATATACAGGCCCAAAACATGCTGAAAATCGATATTTTAGGTGCCCAAAGTCATTATGTGCATGCATCTTCTGTACCCGTTTATATCTCAAATTCAACCTCAAAACCCCCGAAAATTCGAAATTTTTGGGTCCCTGAAGCGATCTGTACATGCCTACTCCGTGTTAGAGTATTTTCAAAATACAGGCCCAAAACATACTGAAAATCGATCTTTTAGGTGCTTAAAAGTCGATATGTGAATGCATCTTCTATATCTGTTTATATCTCAAATTCAGGCTCAAAACACGTGAAAATTCGATATTTTGGGTTCCCAGAAGCGATCTGTACATGCCTACTCAGATACAGACCCAAAACATGCTGAAAATCGATATTTTAGGTGCCCAAAGTCAATATTTGTATGCATCTTATGCACCCGTTTATATCCCAAATTCAAAATCAAAACACCCTAAAATTCGATATTTTTGGGTCCTAGAAGCGATCTGTACATGCATACTCAGTGCTAGAATATTTTCATAATATAGGCTCAAAACATGCTAAAAATCTATATTATAAGTGTCCAAAGTTGATATATGCATGTATCTTCTCTACCCGTTTATATCTCAAATTCAGACTTAAAACACCCGAAAATTCGGTAATTTTGGGTCCTAGAAGCGATCTGTACATGCCTACTCCTAGTTAGAATGTTTTCAAGATACAGACCCAAAACATGCTCAAAATCGATATTTTAGGTGCCCAAAAGTCGATATGTGCATGCATCTTCAGTACCCGTTTATATATCAAATTAAGTATCAAAACACCCGAAAATTCGATATTTTGGGGTCCAAGAAGCGATCTGTACATGCCTACTCCATGTTAAAGTATTTTCAAAATACAGGCCCAAAACATGCTGAAAATCGATATTTTAGGTGCCTAAAGTCAATATGTGCATGCATCTTCTGTACCCGTTTATATCTCAAATTCAGGCTCAAAACACCCGAAAATTCGATATTTTGGGGTCCAAGAAGCGATCTGTACATGCCTACTCCATGTTAGAGTATTTTCAAAATACAGGCCCAAAACATGCTGAAAATCGATATTTTAGGTGCCCAAAGTCAATATGTGCATGCATCTTCTGTACCAGTTTATATCTCAAATTCAGGCTCAAAACCCCCGAAAATTCGGTATTTTTTGGGTCCTAGAAGCGATCTGTACATGGTTACACCTAGTTAGAATGTTTTCAAGATACAGACCCAAAAGATGCTCAAAATCGATATTTTAGGTGCCCAATAGTCGATATGTGCATTCATCTTCAGTACACGTTTATATCTCAAATTCAGGCTCAAAACACTCGAAAATTCGATATTTTGGGGTCCAAGAACCGATCTGTACTTGCCTACTCCGTGTTAGAGTATTTTCAAAATACGGACCCAAAACATGCTGAAAATCGATATTTTAGGTGCCCAATGTCAATATGTGCATGCATCTTCTGTACCCGTTTATATCTCAAATTCAGGCCCAAAACACCCGAAAATTCGATATTTTGGGGTCCCAGATGCGATCTGTACATGCCTACTCAGACACAGGCCCAAAACATGCTCAAAATCGATATTTTAGGTACCCAAAGTCAATATGTGTATGCATCTTCTGCACCCGTTTATATCCCAAATTCAAACTCAAAGCACCCGAAAATTTGATATTTTTGGGTCCCAGAAGCGATCTGTACATGCATACTCAGTGCTAGAATGTTTTCATAATATAGGCTCAAAACATGCTAAAAATCGATATTGTAAGTGTCCAAAGTTGATATATGCATGTATCTTCTCTACCCGTTTATATCTCAAATTCAGGCTCAAAACACCCGAAAATTCGGTATTTTTGGGTCCTAGAAGCGATCTGTACATGCCTACTCCTAGTTAGATTGTTTTCAAGATACAGACCCAAAACATGCTCAAAATCGATATTTTAGGTGCCCAAAAGTCGATATGTGCATGCATCTTCAGTACCCGTTTATATATCAAATTCAGTCTCAAAATACCCGAAAATTCGATATTTTGGGGTCCATGAAGCGATCTGTACATGCCTACTCAATGTTAAAGTATTTTCAAAATACAGACCCAAAACATGCTCAAAATCGATATTTTAGGTGCCCAAAAGTCGATATGTGCATGCATCTTCAGTACCCGTTTATATCTCAAATTCAGGCTCAAAACACCCAAAAATTCGATATTTTTGGGTCCCAGAAGCGATCTGTACATGCCTACTCCGTGTTAGAGTATTTTCAAAATACAGGCCCAAAACATACTGAAAATCGATCTTTTAGGTGCCCAATAGTCGATATGTGCATGCATCTTCTGTACCCGTTTAAATCTCATATTCAGGGTCAAAACACCCGAAAATTCGATATTTTGGGGTCCAAGAAGCGATCTGTACATGCCTACTCCATGTTAGAGTATTTTCAAAATACAGGCCCAAAACATGCTGAAAATCGATATTTTAGGTGCCCAAAGTCAATATGTGCATGCATCTTCTGTACCCGTTTATATCTCAAATTCAACCTCAAAACACCCGAAAATTCGATATCTTTGGGTCCCTGAAGCGATCTGTACATGCCTACTCCGTGTTAGAGTATTTTCAAAATACAGGCCCAAAACATACTCAAAATCGATCTTTTAGGTGCCCAAAGTCGATATGTGCATGAATCTTCTGTACCCGTTTATATCTCAAATTCAGGCTCAAAACCCCCGAAAATTCGGTATTTTTGGGTCCTAGAAGCGATCTGTACATCGCTACACCTAGTTAGAATGTTTTCAAGATACAGACCCAAAACATGCTCAAAATCGATATTTTAGGTGCCCAATAGTCGTTATGTGCATGAATCTTCAGTACACGTTTATATCTCAAATTCAGGCTCAAAACACCCGAAAATTCGATATTTTGGGGTCCAAGAAGCGATCTGTACATGCCTACTCCATGTTAAAGTATTTTCAAAATACAGGCCCAAAACATGCTGAAAATCGATATTTTAGGTGCCTAAAGTCAATATGTGCATGCATCTTCTGTACCCGTTTATATCTCAAATTCAGGCTCAAAACACCCGAAAATTCGATATTTTGGGGTCCAAGAAGCGATCTGTACATGCCTACTCCATGTTAGAGTATTTTCAAAATACAGGCCTAAAACATGCTGAAAATCGATATTTTAGGAGCCCAAAGTCAATATGTGCATGCATCTTCTGTACCCGTTTATATCTCAAATTCAGGCTCAAAACCCCCGAAAATTCGGTATTTTTTGGGTCCTAGAAGCGATCTGTACATGGCTACACCTAGTTAGAATGTTTTCAAGATACAGACCCAAAAGATGCTCAAAATCGATATTTTAGGTGCCCAATAGTCGATATGTGCATGCATCTTCAGTACACGTTTATATCTCAAATTCAGGCTCAAAACACTCGAAAATTCCATATTTTGGGGTCCAAGAACCGATCTGTACTTGCCTACTCCGTGTTAGAGTATTTTCAAAATACGGACCCAAAACATGCTGAAAATCGATATTTTAGGTGCCCAATGTCAATATGTGCATGCATCTTCTGTACCCGTTTATATCTCAAATTCAGGCTCAAAACACCCGAAAATTCGATATTTTGGGGTCCCAGAAGCGATCTGTACATGCCTACTCAGACACAGGCACAAAACATGCTCAAAATCGATATTTTAGGTGCCCAAAGTCAATATGTGTATGCATCTTCTGCACCCGTTTATATCCCAAATTCAAACTCAAAGCACCCGAAAATTTGATATTTTTGGGTCCCAGAAGCGATCTGTACATGCATACTCAGTGCTAGAATGTTTTCATAATATAGGCTCAAAACATGCTAAAAATCGATATTATAAGTGTCCAAAGTTGATATATGCATGTATCTTCTCTACCCGTTTATATCTCAAATTCAGGCTCAAAACACCCGAAAATTCGGTATTTTTGGGTCCTAGAAGCGATCTGTACATGCCTACTCCTAGTTAGATTGTTTTCAAGATACAGACCCAAAACATGCTCAAAATCGATATTTTAGGTGCCCAGAAGTCGATATGTGCATGCATCTTCAGTACCCGTTTATATATCAAATTCAGTCTCAAAATACCCGAAAATACGATATTTTGGGGTCCATGAAGCGATCTGTACATGCCTACTCAATGTTAAAGTATTTTCAAAATACAGACCCAAAACATGCTCAAAATCGATATTTTAGGTGCCAAAAAGTCGATATGTGCATGCATCTTCAGTACCCGTTTATATCTCAAATTCAGGCTCAAAACACCCAAAAATTCGATATTTTGGGGTCCCAGAAGCGATCTGTACATGCCTACTCCGTGTTAGAGTATTTTCAAAATACAGGCCCAAAACATACTGAAAATCGATCTTTTAGGTGCCCAATAGTCGATATGTGCATGCATCTTCTGTACCCGTTTAAATCTCATATTCAGGGTCAAAACACCCGAAAATTCGATATTTTGGGGTCCAAGAAGCGATCTGTACATGCCTACTCCATGTTAGAGTATTTTCAAAATACAGGCCCAAAACATGCTGAAAATCGATATTTTAGGTGCCCAAAGTCAATATGTGCATGCATCTTCTGTACCCGTTTATATCTCAAATTCAACCTCAAAACACCCGAAAATTCGATATTTTTGGGTCCCTGAATCGATCTGTACATGCCTACTCCGTGTTAGAGTATTTTCAAAATACAGGCCCAAAACATACTCAAAATCGATCTTTTAGGTGCCCAAAGTCGATATGTGCATGCATCTTCTGTACCCGTTTATATCTCAAATTCAGGCTCAAAACCCCCGAAAATTCGGTATTTTTGGGTCCTAGAAGCGATCTGTACATCGCTACACCTAGTTAGAATGTTTTCAAGATACAGACCCAAAAGATGCTCAAAATCGATATTTTAGGTGCCCAATAGTCGATATGTGCATGAATCTTCAGTACACGTTTATATCTCAAATTCAGGCTCAAAACACTCGAAAATTCGATATTTTGGGGTCCAAGAAGCGATCTATACATGCCTACTCCGTGTTAGAGTATTTTCAAAATACGGACCCAAAACATGTTGAAAATCGATATTTTAGGTGCCCAATGTCAATATGTGCATGCATCTTCTGTACCCGTTTATATCTCAAATTCAGGCTCAAAACACCCGAAAATTCGATATTTTGGGGTCCCAGAAGCGATCTGTACATGCCTACTCAGATACAGGCCCAAAACATGCTGAAAATCGATATTTTAGGTGCCCAAAGTCAATAAGTGTATGCATCTTCTGCACCCGTTTATATCCCAAATTTAACCTCAAAACACCTGAATATTCGATATTTTTGGGTCCCAGAAGCGATCTGTACATGCCTACTCAGTGCTAGAATTTTTTCAAAATATAAGCTCGAAACATGCTAAAAATCGATATTTTAAGTGTCCAAAGTCGATATGTGCATGCATCTTCTGTACCCGTTTATATCTGAAATTCAGGCTCAAAACACCTGAAAATTCGGTATTTTTGGGTCCCAGAAGCAATCTGTACATGCCTACCCCTAGTTAGAATGTTTTCAAGATACAGACCCAAAACATGCTGAAAATCGATATTTTAGGTGCCCAATAGTCGATATGTGCATGCATCTTCAGTACCCGTTTATATCTCAAATTCAGTCTCGAAACACCCGGAAATTCGATTTTTTGGGTCCCAGAAGCGATCTGTACATGCCTACTCAGTGCTAGAATTTTTTCAAAATATAAGCTAGAAACATGCTAAAAATCGATATTTTAAGTGTCCAAAGTCGATATGTGCATGCATCTTCTGTACCCGTTTATATCTGAAATTCAGGCTCAAAACACCCGAAAATTCGGTATTTTTGGGTCCCAGAAGCAATCTGTACATGCCTACACCTAGTTAGAATGTTTTCAAGATACAGACCCAAAACATGCTGAAAATCGATATTTTAGGTGCCCAATAGTCGATATGTGCATGCATCTTCAGTACCCGTTTATATCTCAAATTCCGTCTCGAAACACCCGGAAATTCGATATTTTTGGGTCCCAGAAGCGATCTGTACATGCCTACTCATTGCTAAAATATTTTCAAGATACAGACCCAAAACATGCTGAAAATCGATATTTTAGGTGCCCAAATTCGATTTCTTAAATTCAAGAACAAAACACCCGAAAATTCGATATTTTGGGGCCCCAGAAGCGATCTGTACATACCTACTCCGTGTTAAAGTATTTTTAAAATACAGGCCCAAAACATACTGAAAATCGATCTTTTAGGTGCCCTAAAGTCGATATGTGCATGCATCTTCTGTACCCGTTTATATCTCAATTTCAGGGACAAAACAACCGAAAATTCGATATTTTGGGGTCCCAGAAGCGATCTATGCATGCCTACTCAGATACAGGCCTAAAACATGCTGAAAATCGATATTTTAGGTGCCCAAAGTCAATATGTGTATGCATCATCTGCACCCGTTTATATCACAAATTCAACCTCAAAACACCCGAAAATTCGACATTTTTGGGTCCCAGAAGCGATCTGTACATGCCTACTCCGTGTTAGAGTATTTTCAAAATACAGGCCCAAAACATACTGAAAATCAATCTTTTAGGTGCCCAATAGTCGATATGTGCATGCATCTTCTGTACCCGTTTATATCTCAAATTCAGGCTCAAAACACCCAAAAATTCGATATTTTGGGGTTCCAGAAGCGATCTGTACATGCCTACTCCGTGTAAGAATATTTCTAAAATACAGGCCCAAAACATACTAAAAATCGATCTCTTAGGTGCCCAAAAGTCGATATGTGCATGCATCTTCTGTACCCGTTTATATCTCAAATTCAGGCTCAAAACACCCAAAAATTCGGTATTTTTTGGTCCTAAAAGCAATCTGTACATGGCTACACCTAGTTAGAATGTTTTCAAGTTACAGACACATAACATGCTCAAAATCGATATTTTCGGAGCCCAAAAGTCGATATGCGCATGCATCTTCAGTACTCGTTTATATCTCAAATTCAGGCTCAAAACACCCGAAAATTCGATATTTTGGGGTCCAAGAAGCGATCTGTACATGCCTACCCCGTGATAGAGTATTTTCAATATATAGTCCCAAAACATGCAAAAAATCGATATTTTAGGTGCCCAAAGTCGATATCTCAAATTCAGGAACAAAACACCCGGAAATTCTATATTTTGGGGTCCCAGAAGCGATCTGTACATGCCTACTCCATGTTACAGTATTTTCAAGTTACAGGCCCAAAACATACTGAAAATCGATCTTTTAAGTGCTCAAAAGTCGATATGTGCATGCATCTTCTGTACTCGTTTATATCTCAAATTCAGGGTCAAAACAACCGAAAATTCGATATTTTGGAGTCCCAGAAGCGATCTGTACATGCCTACTCAGATACAGGCCCAAAACATGCTGAAAATCGATATTTTAGGTGCCCAAAGTCAATATGTGTATGCATCTTCAGCACCCGTATATATCCCAAATTCAACCTCAAAAATACCCGAAAATTCGATATTTTTGGGTCCCAGATGCGATCTGTACATACCTACTCCGTGTTAGAGTATTTTCAAAATACAGGCCAAAAACATACTGAAAATCGATCTTTTAGGTGGCCAAAAGTCGATATGTGCATGCATCTTCTGTACCCGTTTATATCTCAAATTCAGGGACAAAACAACCGAAAATTCGATATTTTGGGGTCCCAGAAGCGATCTATGCATGCCTACTCAGATACAGGCCCAAAACATGCTGAAAATCGATATTTTAGGTGCCCAAAGTCAATATGTGTATGCATCTTCTGCACCCGTTTATATCACAAATTCAACCTCAAAACACCCGAAAATTCGACATTTTTGGGTCCCAGAAGCGATCTGTACATGCCTACTCCGTGTTAGAGTATTTTCAAAATACAGGCCCAAAACATACTGAAAGTCAATCTTTTATGTGCCCAATAGTCGATATGTGCATGCATCTTCTGTACCCGTTTATATCTCAAATTCAGGCTCAAAGCACCCAAAAAATCGATATTTTGGGGTTCCAGAAGCGATCTGTACATGCCTACTCCGTGTAAGAATATTTCTAAAATACAGGCCCAAAACATACTAAAAATCGATCTCTTAGGTGCCCAAAAGTCGATATGTGCATGCATCTTCTGTACCCGTTTATATCTCAAATTCAGGCTCAAAACACCCAAAAATTCGGTATTTTTGGGTCCTAAAAGCAATCTGTACATGGCTACTCCTAGTTAGAATGTTTTCAAGTTACAGACACATAACATGCTCAAAATCGATATTTTCGGAGCTCAAAAGTCGATATGCGCATGCATCTTCAGTACTCGTTTATATCTCAAATTCAGGCTCAAAACACCCGAAAATTCGATATTTTGGGGTCCAAGAAGCGATCTGTACATGCCTACCCCGTGATAGAGTATTTTCAATATATAGTCCCAAAACATGCAAAAAATCGATATTTTAGGTGCCCAAAGTCGATATCTCAAACTCAGGAACAAAACACCCGAAAATTCTATATTTTGGGGTCCCAGAAGCGATCTGTACATGCCTACTCCATGTTACAGTATTTTCAAATTACAGGCCCAAAACATACTGAAAATCGATCTTTTAGGTGCTCAAAAGTCGATATGTGCATGCATCTTCTGTACTCGTTTATATCTCAAATTCAGGGTCAAAACAACCGAAAATTCGATATTTTGGAGTCCCAGAAGCGATCTGTACATGCCTACTCAGATACAGGACCAAAACAAGCTGAAAATCGATATTTTAGGTGCCCAAAGTCAATATGTGTATGCATCTTCAGCACCCGTATATATCCCAAATTCAACTTCAAAAATACCCGAAAATTCGATATTTTTGGGTCCCAGATGCGATCTGTACATACCTACTCCGTGTTAGAGTATTTTCAAAATACAGGCCAAAAACATACTGAAAATCGATCTTTTAGGTGGCCAAAAGTCGATATGTGCATGCATCTTCTGTACCCGTTTATATCTCAAATTCAGGCTCAAAACACCCGAAAATTCGGTATTTTTGGGTCCCAGAAGCAATCTGTACATGCCTACACCTAGTTAGAATGTTTTCAAGATACAGACCCAAAACATGCTGAAAATCGATCTTTTAGGTGCCCAATAGTCGATATGTGCATGCATCTTCAGTACCCGTTTATATCTCAAATTCAGTCTCAAAACACCCGGAAATTCGATATTTTGGGGTCCCAGAAGCGATCTGTACATGCCTACTCATTGCTAGAATATTTTCAAGATACAGACCCAAAACATGCTGAAAATCGATATTTTAAATGCCCAAATTCGATTTCTTAAATTCAAGAACAAAACACCCGAAAATTCGATATTTTGGGGCCCCAGAAGCGATCTGTACATACCTACTCCGTGTTAGAGTATTTTTAAAATACAGGCCCAAAACATACTGAAAATCGATCTTTTAGGTGCCCAAAAGTCGATATGTGCATGCATCTTCTGTACCCGTTTATATCTCAAATTCAGGGACAAAACAACCGAAAATTCGATATTTTGGGGTCCCAGAAGCGATCTGTACATGCCTACTCAGATACAGGCCCAAAACATGCTGAAAATCGATATTTTAGGTGCCCAAAGTCAATATGTGTATGCATCTTCTGCACCCGTTTATATCACAAATTCAACCTCAAAACACCCGAAAATTCGACATTTTTGGGTCCCAGAAGCGATCTGTACATGCCTACTCCGTGTTAGAGTATTTTCAAAATACAGGCCCAAAACATACTGAAAATCAATCTTTTAGGTGCCCAATAGTCGATATGTGCATGCATCTTCTGTACCCGTTTATATCTCAAATTCAGGCTCAAAACACCCAAAAATTCGATATTTTGGGGTTCCAGAAGCGATCTGTACATGCCTACTCCGTGTAAGAGTATTTCTAAAATACAGGCCCAAAACATACTAAAAATCGATCTCTTAGGTGCCCAAAAGTCGATATGTGCATCCATCTTCTGTACCCGTTTATATCTCAAATTCAGGCTCAAAACACCCAAAAATTCGGTATTTTTTGGTCCTAAAAGCAATCTGTACATGGCTACACCTAGTTAGAATGTTTTCAAGTTACAGACACATAACATGCTCAAAATCGATATTTTTGGAGCCCAAAAGTCGATATGCGCATGCATCTTCAGTACTCGTTTATATCTCAAATTCAGGCTTAAAACACCCGAAAATTCGATATATTGGGGTCCAAGAAGCGATCTGTACATGCCTACTCCGTGATAGAGTATTTTCAATATATAGTCCCAAAACATGCAAAAAATCGATATTTTAGGTGCCCAAAGTCGATATCTCAAATTCAGGAACAAAACACCCTAAAATTCGATATTTTTGGGTCCTAGAAGCGATCTGTACACGCATACTCAGTGCTAGAATATTTTAATAATATAGGCTCAAAATATGCTATAAATCGATATATTAAGTGTCAAAAGTCGATATGTGCATGCATCTTCTCTACCCGTTTATATCTCAAATTCATGCTCAAAACACCCGAAAATTCGGTATTTTTGGGTCCTAGAAGCGATTTGTACATGCCTAATCCTAGTTAGAATGTTTTCAAGATACAGACCCAAAAGATGCTCAAAATCGATATTTTAGGTGCCCAATAGTCGATATGTGCATGCATCTTCAGTACACGTTTATATCTCAAATTCAGGCTCAAAACACTCGAAAATTCGATATTTTGGGGTCCAAGAACCGATCTGTACTTGCCTACTCCGTGTTAGAGTATTTTCAAAATACGGACCCAAAACATGCTGAAAATCGATATTTTAGGTGCCCAATGTCAATATGTGCATGCATCTTCTGTACCCGTTTATATCTCAAATTCAGGCTCAAAACACCCGAAAATTCGATATTTTTGGGTCCCAGAAGCGATCTGTACATGCCTACTCAGACACAGGCCCAAAACATGCTCAAAATCGATATTTTAGGTGCCCAAAGTCAATATGTGTATGCATCTTCTGCACCCGTTTATATCCCAAATTCAAACTCAAAGCACCCGAAAATTTGATATTTTTGGGTCCCAGAAGCGATCTGTACATGCATACTCAGTGTTAGAATGTTTTCATAATATAGGCTCAAAACATGCTAAAAATCGATATTATAAGTGTCCAAAGTTGATATATGCATGTATCTTCTCTACCCGTTTATATCTCAAATTCAGGCTCAAAACACCCGAAAATTCGGTATTTTTGGGTCCTAGAAGCGATCTGTACATGCCTACTCCTAGTTAGATTGTTTTCAAGATACAGACTCAAAACATGCTCAAAATCGATATTTTAGGTGCCCAAAAGTCGATATGTGCATGCATCTTCAGTACCCGTTTATATATCATATTCAGTCTCAAAATACCCGAAAATTCGATATTTTGGGGTCCATGAAGCGATCTGTACATGCCTACTAAATGTTAAAGTATTTTCAAAATACAGACCCAAAACATGCTCAAAATCGATATTTTAGGTGCCCAAAAGTCGATATGTGCATGCATCTTCAGTACCCGTTTATATCTCAAATTCAGGCTCAAAACACCCAAAAATTCGATATTTTTGGGTCCCAGAAGCGATCTGTACATGCCTACTCCGTGTTAGAGTATTTTCAAAATACATGCCAAAAACATACTGAAAATCGATCTTTTAGGTGCTTAAAAGTCGATATGTGAATGCATCTTCTATATCTGTTTATATCTCAAATTCAGGCTCAAAACACGTGAAAATTCGATATTTTGGGTTCCCAGAAGCGATCTGTACATGCCTACTCAAACACAGACCCAAAACATGCTGAAAATCGATATTTTAGGTGCCCAAAGTCAATATTTGTATGCATCTTATGCACCCGTTTATATCCCAAATTCAAAATCAAAACACCCTAAAATTCGATATTTTTGGGTCCTAGAAGCGATCTGTACATGCATACTCAGTGCTAGAATATTTTCATAATATAGGCTCAAAACATGCTAAAAATCGATATTATAAGTGTCCAAAGTTGATATATGCATGTATCTTCTCTACCCGTTTATATCTCAAATTCAGGCTTAAAACACCCGAAAATTCGGTAATTTTGGGTCCTAGAAGCGATCTGTACATGCCTACTCCTAGTTAGAATGTTTTCAAGATACAGACCCAAAACATGCTCAAAATCGATATTTTAGGTGCCCAAAAGTCGATATGTGCATGCATCTTCAGTACCCGTTTATATATCAAATTAAGTATCAAAACACCCGAAAATTCGATATTTTGGGGTCCAAGAAGCGATCTGTACATGCCTACTCCATGTTAAAGTATTTTCAAAATACAGGCCCAAAACATGCTGAAAATCGATATTTTATGTGCCTAAAGTCAATATGTGCATGCATCTTCTGTAACCGTTTATATCTCAAATTCTGGCTCAAAACACCCAAAAATTCGATATTTTGGGGTCCAAGAAGCGATCTGTACATGCCTACTCCATGTTAGAGTATTTTCAAAATACAGGCCCAAAACATGCTGAAAATCGATATTTTAGGTGCCCAAAGTCAATATGTGCATGCATCTTCTGTACCCGTTTATATCTCAAATTCAGGCTCAAAACCCCCGAAAATTCGGTATTTTTTGGGTCCTAGAAGCGATCTGTACATGGCTACACCTAGTTAGAATGTTTTCAAGATACAGACCCAAAAGATGCTCAAAATCGATATTTTAGGTGCCCAATAGTCGATATGTGCATGCATCTTCAGTACACGTTTATATCTCAAATTCAGGCTCAAAACACTCGAAAATTCGATATTTTGGGGTCCAAGAACCGATCTGTACTTGCCTACTCCGTGTTAGAGTATTTTCAAAATACGGACCCAAAACATGCTGAAAATCGATATTTTAGGTGCCCAATGTCAATATGTGCATGCATCTTCTGTACCCGTTTATATCTCAAATTCAGGCTCAAAACACCCGAAAATTCGATATTTTTGGGTCCCAGAAGCGATCTGTACATGCCTACTCAGACACAGGCCCAAAACATGCTCAAAATCGATATTTTAGGTGCCCAAAGTCAATATGTGTATGCATCTTCTGCACCCGTTTATATCCCAAATTCAAACTCAAAGCACCCGAAAATTTGATATTTTTGGGTCCCAGAAGCGATCTGTACATGCATACTCAGTGTTAGAATGTTTTCATAATATAGGCTCAAAACATGCTAAAAATCGATATTATAAGTGTCCAAAGTTGATATATGCATGTATCCTCTCTACCCGTTTATATCTCAAATTCAGGCTCAAAACACCCGAAAATTCGGTATTTTTGGGTCCTAGAAGCGATCTGTACATGCCTACTCCTAGTTAGATTGTTTTCAAGATACAGACTCAAAACATGCTCAAAATCGATATTTTAGGTGCCCAAAAGTCGATATGTGCATGCATCTTCAGTACCCGTTTATATATCAAATTCAGTCTCAAAATACCCGAAAATTCGATATTTTGGGGTCCATGAAGCGATCTGTACATGCCTACTCAATGTTAAAGTATTTTCAAAATACAGACCCAAAACATGCTCAAAATCGATATTTTAGGTGCCCAAAAGTCGATATGTGCATGCATCTTCAGTACCCGTTTATATCTCAAATTCAGGCTCAAAACACCCAAAAATTCGATATTTTTGGGTCCCAGAAGCGATCTGTACATGCCTACTCCGTGTTAGAGTATTTTCAAAATACAGGCCCAAAACATACTGAAAATCGATCTTTTAGGTGCCCAATAGTCGATATGTGCATGCATCTTCTGTACCCGTTTAAATCTCATATTCAGGGTCAAAACACCCGAAAATTCGATATTTTGGGGTCCAAGAAGCGATCTGTACATGCCTACTCCATGTTAGAGTATTTTCAAAATACAGGCCCAAAACATGCTGAAAATCGATATTTTAGGTGCCCAAAGTCAATATGTGCATGCATCTTCTGTACCCGTTTATATCTCAAATTCAACCTCAAAACACCCGAAAATTCGATATTTTTGGGTCCCTGAAGCGATCTGTACATGCCTACTCCGTGTTAGAGTATCTTCAAAATACAGGCCCAAAACATACTCAAAATCGATCTTTTAGGTGCCCAAAGTCGATATGTGTATGCATCTTCTGTACCCGTTTATATCTCAAATTCAGGCTCAAAACCCCCGAAAATTCGGTATTTTTGGGTCCTAGAAGCGATCTGTACATCGCTACACCTAGTTAGAATGTTTTCAAGATACAGACCCAAAAGATGCTCAAAATCGATATTTTAGGTGCCCAATAGTCGATATGTGCATGAATCTTCAGTACACGTTTATATCTCAAATTCAGGCTCAAAACACTCGAAAATTCGATGTTTTGGGGTCCAAGAAGCGATCTGTACATGCCTACTCCGTGTTAGAGTATTTTCAAAATACGGACCCAAAACATGTTGAAAATCGATATTTTAGGTGCCCAATGTCAATATGTGCATGCATCTTCTGTACCCGTTTATATCTCAAATTCAGGCTCAAAACACCCGAAAATTCGATATTTTGGGGTCCCAGAAGCGATCTGTACATGCCTACTCAGATACAAGCCCAAAACATGCTGAAAATCGATATTTTAGGTGCCCAAAGTCAATAAGTGTATGCATCTTCTGCACCGGTTTATATCCCAAATTTAACCTCAAAACACCTGAAAATTCGATATTTTTGGGTCCCAGAAGCGATCTGTACATGCCTACTCAGTGCTAGAATTTTTTCAAAATATAAGCTCGAAACATGCTAAAAATCGATATTTTAAGTGTCCAAAGTCGATATGTGCATGCATCTTCTGTACCCGTTTATATCTGAAATTCAGGCTCAAAACACCCGAAAATTCGGTATTTTTGGGTCCCAGAAGCAATCTGTACATGCCTACACCTAGTTAGAATGTTTTCAAGATACAGACCCAAAACATGCTGAAAATCGATATTTTAGGTGCCCAATAGTCGATATGTGCATGCATCTTCAGTACCCGTTTATATCTCAAATTCAGTCTCGAAACACCCGGAAATTCGATATTTTTGGGTCCCAGAAGCGATCTGTACATGCCTACTCAGTGCTAGAATTTTTTCAAAATATAAGCTAGAAACATGCTAAAAATCGATATTTTAAGTGTCCAAAGTCGATATGTGCATGCATCTTCTGTACCCGTTTATATCTGAAATTCAGGCTCAAAACACCCGAAAATTCGGTAATTTTGGGTCCCAGAAGCAATCTGTACATGCCTACACCTAGTTAGAATGTTTTCAAGATACAGACCCAAAACATGCTGAAAATCGATATTTTAGGTGCCCTATAGTCGATATGTGCATGCATCTTCAGTACCCGTTTATATCTCAAATTCAGTCTCGAAACACCCGGAAATTCGATATTTTGGGGTCCCAGAAGCGATCTGTACATGCCTACTCATTGCTAAAATATTTTCAAGATACAGACCCAAAACATGCTGAAAATCGATATTTTAGGTGCCCAAATTCGATTTCTTAAATTCAAGAACAAAACACCCGAAAATTCGATATTTTGGGGCCCCAGAAGCGATCTGTACATACCTACTCCGTGTTAAAGTATTTTTAAAATACAGGCCCAAAACAGACTGAAAATCGATCTTTTATGTGCCCTAAAGTCGATATGTGCATGCATCTTCTGTACCCGTTTATATCTCAAATTCAGGCTCAAAACACCCGAAAATTCGGTAATTTTGGGTCCCAGAACCAATCTGTACATGCCTACACCTAGTTAGAATGTTTTCAAGATACAGACCCAAAACATGCTGAAAATCGATATTTTAGGTGCCCAATAGTCGATATGTGCATGCATCTTCAGTACCCGTTTATATCTCAAATTCAGTCTCGAAACACCCGGAAATTCGATTTTTTGGGGTCCCAGAAGCGATCTGTACATGCCTACTCATTGCTAAAATATTTTCAAGATACAGACCCAAAACATGCTGAAAATCGATATTTTAGGTGCCCAAATTCGATTTCTTAAATTCAAGAACAAAACACCCGAAAATTCGATATTTTGGGGCCCCAGAAGCGATCTGTACATACCTACTCCGTGTAAGAATATTACTAAAATACAGGCCCAAAACATACTAAAAATCGATCTCTTAGGTGCCCAAAAGTCGATATGTGCATGCATCTTCTGTACCCGTTTATATCTCAAATTCAGGCTCAAAACACCCAAAAATTCGGTATTTTTTGGTCCTAAAAGCAATCTGTATATGGCTACACCTAGTTAGAATGTTTTCAAGTTACAGACACATAACATGCTCAAAATCGATATTTTCGGAGCCCAAAAGTCGATATGCGCATGCATCTTCAGCACTTGTTTATATCTCAAATTCAGGCTCAAAACACCCGAAAATTCGATATTTTGGGATCCAAGAAGCGATCTGTACATGCCTACCCCGTGATAGAGTATTTTCAATATATAGTCCCAAAACATGCAAAAAATCGATATTTTAGGTGCCCAAAGTCGATATCTCAAATTCAGGAACAAAACACCCGAAAATTCTATATTTTGGGGTTCCAGAAGCGATCTGTACATGCCTACTCCATGTTACAGTATTTTCAAGTTACAGGCCCAAAACATACTGAAAATCGATCTTTTAAGTGCTCAAAAGTCGATATGTGCATGCATCTTCTGTACTCGTTTATATCTCAAATTCAGGGTCAAAACAACCGAAAATTCGATATTTTGGAGTCCCATAAGCTATCTGTACATGCCTACTCAGATACAGGCCCAAAACATGCTGAAAATCGATATTTTAGGTGCCCAAAGTCAATATGTGTATGCATCTTCAGCACCCGTATATATCCCAAATTCAACCTCAAAAATACCCGAAAATTCGATATTTTTGGGTCCCAGATGCGATCTGTACATACAAACTCCGTGTTAGAGTATTTTCAAAATACAGGCCAAAAACATACTGAAAATCGATCTTTTAGGTGGCCAAAAGTCGATATGTGCATGCATCTTCTGTACCCGTTTATATCTCAAATTCAAGGACAAAACAACCGAAAATTCGATATTTTGGGGTCCCAGAAGCGATCTATGCATGCCTACTCAGATACAGGCCCAAAACATGCTGAAAATCGATATTTTAGGTGCCCAAAGTCAATATGTGTATGCATCTTCTGCACCCGTTTATATCACAAATTCAACCTCAAAACACCCGAAAATTCGACATTTTTGGGTCCCAGAAGCGATCTGTACATGCCTACTCCGTGTTAGAGTATTTTCAAAATACAGGCCCAAAACATACTGAAAATCAATCTTTTAGGTGCCCAATAGTCGATATGTGCATGCATCTTCTGTACCCGTTTATATCTCAAATTCAGGCTCAAAACACCCAAAAATTCGATATTTTGGGGTTCCAGAAGCGATCTGTACATGCCTACTCCGTGTAAGAATATTTCTAAAATACAGGCCCAAAACATACTAAAAATCTATCTCTTAGGTGCCCAAAAGTCGATATGTGCATGCATCTTCTGTACCCGTTTATATCTCAAATTCAGGCTCAAAACACCCAAAAATTCGGTATTTTTGGGTCCTAAAAGCAATCTGTACATGGCTACACCTAGTTAGAATGTTTTCAAGTTACAGACACATAACATGCTCAAAATTGATATTTTCGAAGCTCAAAAGTCGATATGCGCATGCATCTTCAGTACTCGTTTATATCTCAAATTCAGGCTCAAAACACCCGAAAATTCGATATTTTGGGGTCCAAGAAGCGATCTGTACATGCCTACCCCGTGGTAGAGTATTTTCAATATATAGTCCCAAAACATGCAAAAAATCGATATTTTAGGTGCCCAAAGTCGATATCTCAAATTCAGGAACAAAACACCCGAAAATTCTATATTTTGGGGTCCCAGAAGCGATCTGTACATGCCTACTCCATGTTACAGTATTTTCAAATTACAGGCCCAAAACATACTGATAATCGATCTTTTAGGTGCTCAAAAGTCGATATGTGCATGCATCTTCTGTACTCGTTTATATCTCAAATTCAGGGTCAAAACAACCGAAAATTCGATATTTTGGAGTCCCAGAAGCGATCTGTACATGCCTACTCAGATACAGGCCCAAAACATGCTGAAAATCGATATTTTAGGTGCCCAAAGTCAATATGTGTATGCATCTTCAGCACCCGTATATATCCCAAATTCAACCTCAAAAATACCCGAAAATTCGATATTTTTGGGTCCCAGATGCGATCTGTACATACCTACTCCGTGTTAGAGTATTTTCAAAATACAGGCCAAAAACATACTGAAAATCGATCTTTTAGGTGGCCAAAAGTCGATATGTGCATGCATCTTCTGTACCCGTTTATATCTCAAATTCAGGCTCAAAACACCCGAAAATTCGGTATTTTTGGGTCCCAGAAGCAATCTGTACATGCCTACACCTAGTTAGAATGTTTTCAAGATACAGACCCAAAACATGCTGAAAATCGATCTTTTATGTGCCCAATAGTCGATATGTGCATGCATCTTCAGTACCCGTTTATATCTCAAATTCAGTCTCAAAACACCCGGAAATTCGATATTTTGGGGTAACAGAAGCGATCTGTACATGCCTACTCATTGCTAGAATATTTTCAAGATACAGACCCAAAACATGCTGAAAATCGATATTTTAAATGCCCAAATTCGATTTCTTAAATTCAAGAACAAAACACCCGAAAATTCGATATTTTGGGGCCCCAGAAGCGATCTGTACATACCTACTCCGTGTTAGAGTATTTTTAAAATACAGGCCCAAAACATACTGAAAATCGATCTTTTAGGTGCCCAAAAGTCGATATGTGCATGCATCTTCTGTACCCGTTTATATCTCAAATTCAGGGTCAAAACAACCGAAAATTCGATATTTTGGGGTCCCAGAAGCGATCTGTACATGCCTACTCAGATAATGCCCAAAACATGCTGAAAATCGATATTTTAGGTGCCCAAAGTCAATATGTGTATGCATCTTCTGCACCCGTTTATATCACAAATTCAACCTCAAAACACCCGAAAATTCGACATTTTTGGGTCCCAGAAGCGATCTGTACATGCCTACTCCGTGTTAGAGTATTTTCAAAATACAGGCCCAAAACATACTGAAAATCAATCTTTTAGGTGCCCAATAGTCGATATGTGCATGCATCTTCTGTACCCGTTTATATCTCAAATTCAGGCTCAAAACACCCAAAAATTCGATATTTTGGGGTTCCAGAAGCGATCTGTACATGCCTACTCCGTGTAAGAGTATTTCTCAAATACAGGCCCAAAACATACTAAAAATCGATCTCTTAGGTGCCCAAAAGTCGATATGTGCATGCATCTTCTGTACCCGTTTATATCTCAAATTCAGGCTCAAAACACCCAAAAATTCGGTATTTTTTGGTCCTAAAAGCAATCTGTACATGGCTACACCTAGTTAGAATGTTTTCAAGTTACAGACACATAACATGCTCAAAATCGATATTTTTGGAGCCCAAAAGTCGATATGCGCATGCATCTTCAGTACTCGTTTATATCTCAATTTCAGGCTCAAAACACCCGAAAATTCGATATTTTGGGGTCCAAGAAGCGATCTGTACATGCCTACTCCGTGATAGAGTATTTTCAATATATAGTCCCAAAACATGCAAAAAATCAATATTTTAGGTGCCCAAAGTCGATATCTCAAATTCAGGAACAAAACACCCTAAAATTCGATATTTTTGGGTCCTAGAAGCGATCTGTACATGCATACTCAGTGCTAGAATATTTTCATAATATAGGCTCAAAATATGCTAAAAATCGATATTTTAAGTGTCCAAAGTCGATATGTGCATGCATCTTCTCTACCCGTTTATCTCTCAAATTCAGGCTCAAAACACCCGAAAATTCGGTATTTTTGGGTCCTAGAAGCGATTTGTACATGCCTAGTCCTAGTTAGAATATTTTCAAGATACAGACCCAAAACATGCTCGAAATCTATATTTTAGGTGCCCAAAAGTCAATATGTGCATGCATCTTCTGTACCCGTTTATGTCTCAATTTCAGGCTCAAAACACCTGAAACTTCGATATTTTGGGGTCCCAGAAGTGATCTGTACATGCCTACTCAGACACAGGCCCAAAACATGCTCAAAATCGATATTTTAGGTGCCCAAAGTCAATATGTGTATGCATCTTCTGCACCCGTTTATATCCCAAATTCAAACTCAAAACACCCGAAAAATTCGATATTTTTGGGTCCCAGAAGCGATCTGTACATGCATACTCAGTGCTAGAATGTTTTCATAATATAGGCTCAAAACATGCTAAAAATCGATATTATAAGTGTCCAATGTTGATATATGCATGTATCTTCTCTACCCGTTTATATCTCAAATTCAGGCTCAAAACACCCGAAAATTCGGTATTTTTGGGTCCTAGAAGCGATCTGTACATGCCTACTCCTAGTTAGATTGTTTTCAAGATACAGACCCAAAACATGCTCAAAATCAATATTTTAGGTGCCAAAAAGTCGATATGTGCATGCATCTTCAGTACCCGTTTATATATCAAATTCAGTCTCAAAACACCCGAAAATTCGATATTTTGGGGTCCAAGAAGCGATCTGTACATGCCTACTCCATGTTAAAGTATTTTCAAAATACAGGCCCAAAACATGCTGAAAATCGATATTTTAGGTGCCCAAAGTCAATATGTGCATGCATCTTCTGTACCCGTTTATATCTCAAATTCAGGCTCAAAACACCCAAAAATTCGATATTTTGGGGTCCCAGAAGCGATCTGTACATGCCTACTCCGTGTTAGAGTATTTTCAAAATACAGGCCCAAAACATACTGAAAATCGATCTTTTAGGTGCCCAATAGTCGATATGTGCATTCATCTTCTGTACCCGTTTAAATCTCATATTCAGGGTCAAAACACCCGAAAATTCGATATTTTGGGGTTCAAGAAGCGATTTGTACATGCCTACTCCATGTTAGAGTATTTTCAAAATACAGGCCCAAAACATGCTGAAAATCGATATTTTAGGTGCCCAAAGTCAATATGTGCATGCATCTTCTGTACCCGTTTATATCTCAAATTCAACCTCAAAACACCCGAAAATTTGATATTTTTGGGTCCCTGAAGCGATCTGTACATGCCTACTCCGTGTTAGAGTATTTTCAAAATACAGGCCCAGAACATACTGAAAATCGATCTTTTAGGTGCCAAAACTCGATATGTGCATGCATCTTCTGTACCCGTATATATCTCAAATTCAGGCTCAAAATCCCCGAAAATTCGGTATTTTTGGATCCTAGAAGCGATCTGTACATTGCTACACCTAGTTAGAATGTTTTCAAGATACAGACCCAAAAGATGCTCAAAATCGATATTTTAGGTGCCCAATAGTCGATATGTGCATGAATCTTCAGTACACGTTTATATCTCAAATTCAGGCTCAAAACACTCGAAAATTCGATATTTTGGGGTCCAAGAAGCGATCTGTACATGCCTACTCCGTGTTAGAGTATTTTCAAAATACAGACCCAAAACATGCTGAAAATCGATATTTTAGGTGCCCAATGTCAATATGTGCATGCATCTTCTGTACCCGTTTATATCTCAAATTCAGGCTCAAAACACTCGAAAATTCGATATTTTGGGGTCCCAGAAGCGATCTGTACATGCCTACTCAGATACAGGCCCAAAACATGCTGAAAATCGATATTTTAGGTGCCCAAAGTCAATAAGTGTATGCATCTTCTGCACCCGTTTATATCCCAAATTTAACCTCAAAACACCTGAAAATTCGATATTTTTGGGTCCCAGAAGCGATCTGTACATGCCTACTCAGTGCTAGAATTTTTTCAAAATATAAGCTCGAAACATGCTAAAAATCGATATTTTAAGTGTCCAAAGTCGATATGTGCATGCATCTTCTGTACCCGTTTATATCTGAAATTCAGGCTCAAAACACCCGAAAATTCGGTATTTTGGGGTCCCAGAAGCAATCTGTACATGCCTACACCTAGTTAGAATGTTTTCAAGATACAGACCGAAAACATGCTGAAAATCGATATTTTAGGTGCCCAATAGTCGATATGTGCATGCATCTTCAGTACCCGTTTATATCTCAAATTCAGTCTCAAAATACCCGGAAATTCGATATTTTGGGGTCCCAGAAGCGATCTGTACATGCCTACTCATTGCTAGAATATTTTCAAGATACAGACCCAAAAGATGCTGAAAATCGATATTTTAGGTGCCCAAATTCGATTTCTTAAATTCAAGAACAAAACACCCGAAAATTCGATATTTTGGGGCACAAGAAGCGATCTGTACATACCTACTCCGTGTTAGAGTATTTTTAAAATACAGGCCCAAAACATACTGAAAATCGATCTTTTAGGTGCCCAAAAGTCGATATGTGCATGCATCTTCTGTACCCGTTTATATCTCAAATTCAGGGTCAAAACAACCGAAAATTCGATATTTTGGGGTCCCAGAAGCGATCTGTACATGCCTACTCAGATACAGGCCCAAAACATGCTGAAAATCGATATTTTAGGTGCCCAAAGTCAATATGTGTATGCATCTTCTGCACTCGTTTATATCACAAATTCAACCCCAAAACACCCGAAAATTCGACATTTTTGGGTCCCAGGAGCGATCTGTACATGCCTAGTCCGTGTTAGAGTATTTTCAAAATACAGGCCCAAAACATACTGAAAATCAATCTTTTAGGTGCCCAGTAGTCGATATGTGCATGCATCTTCTGTACCCGTTTATATCTCAAATTCAGGCTCAAAGCACCCAAAAATTCGGTATTTTTGGGTCCTAGAAGCGATCTGTACATGCCTACACCTAGTTAGAATGTTTTCAAGATACAGACCCAAAACATGCTGAAAATCGATATTTTAGGTGACCAATAGTCGATATGTGCATGCATCTTCAATACCCGTTTATATCTCAAATTCAGTCTCAAAGCACCCTAAAATTCGATATTTTTGGGTCCTAGAAGCGATCTGTACATGCATACTCAGTGCTAGAATATTTTCATAATATAGGCTCAAAATATGCTAAAAATCGATATTTTAAGTGTCCAAAGTCGATATGTGCATGCATCTTCTCTACCCGTTTTTATCTCAAATTCAGGCTCAAAACACCCGAAAATTCGGTATTTTTGTGTCCTAGAAGCGATTTGTACATGCCTACTCATAGTTAGAATGTTTTCAAGAAACAGACCCAAAACATGCTCAAAATCTATATTTTAGGTGCCCAAAAGTCAATATGTGCATGCATCTTCTGTACCCGTTTATGTCTCAATTTCAGGCTCAAAACACCTGAAACTTCGATATTTTGGGGTCCCAGAAGCGATCTGTACATGCCTACTCAGACACAGGCCCAAAACATGCTCAAAATCGATATTTTAGGTGCCCAAAGTCAATATGTGTATGCATCTTCTGCACCCGTTTATATCCCAAATTCAAACTCAAAACACCCGAAAATTCGATATTTTTGGGTCCCAGAAGCGATCTGTACATGCATACTCAGTGCTAGAATGTTTTCATAATATAGGCTCAAAACATGCTAAAAATCTATATTATAAGTGTCCAAAGTTGATATATGCATGTATCTTCTCTACCCGTTTATATATCAATTTCAGGCTCAAAACACCCGAAAATTCGGTATTTTTGGTTCCTAGAAGCGATCTGTACATGCCTACTCCTAGTTAGATTGTTTTCAAGATACAGACCCAAAACATGCTCAAAATCGATATTTTAGGTGCCCAAAAGTCGATATTTGCATGCATCTTCATTACCCGTTTATATATCAAATTCAGTCTCAAAACACCCGAAAATTCGATATTTTGGGGTCCAAAAAGCGATCTGTACATGCCTACTCCATGTTAAAGTATTTTAAAAAAACAGGCCCAAAACATGCTGAAAATCGATATTTTAGGTGCCCAAAGTCAATATGTGCATGCATCTTCTGTACCCATTTATATCTCAAATTCAGGCTCAAAACACCCAAAAATTCGATATTTTGGGGTCCCAGAAGCGATCTGTACATGCCTACTCAGATACAGGCCCAAAACATGCTGAAAATCGATATTTTAGGTGCCCAAAGTCAATAAGTGGTTGCATCTTCAGCACCCGTTTATATCCCAAATTTAACCTCAAAACACCTGAAAATTCGATATTTTTGGGTCCCAGAAGCGATCTGTACATGAATACTCAGTGCTAGAATTTTTTCAAAATATAAGCTCGAAACATGCTAAAAATCGATATTTTAAGTGTCCAAAGTCGATATGTGCATGCATCTTCAGTACCCGTTTATATCTCAAATTCAGTCTCAATACACCCGGAAATTCGATATTTTGGGGTCCCAGAAGCGATCTGTACATGCCTACTCATTGCTAGAATATTTTCAAGATACAGACCCAAAACATGCTGAAAATCGATATTTTAGGTGCCCAAATTCGATTTCTTAAATTCAAGAACAAAACACCCGAAAATTCGATATTTTGGGGTCCCAGAAGCGATCTGTACATGCCTACTTCATGTTACAGTATTTTCAAATTACAGGCCCAAAACATACTGAAAATCGATCTTTTAGGTGCTCAAAAGTCGATATGTGCATGCATCTTCTGTACTCGTTTATATCTCAAATTCAGGGTCAAAACAACCGAAAATTCGATATTTTGGAGTCCCAGAAGCGATCTGTACATGCCTACTCAGATACAGGCCCAAAACATGCTGAAAATCGATATTTTAGGTGCCCAAAGTCAATATGTGTATGCATCTTCAGCACCCGTTTATATCCCAAATTCAACCTCAAAACACCCGAAAATTCGACATTTTTGGGTCCCAGAAGCGATCTGTACATGCCTACTCTGTGTTAGAGTATTTTCAAAATACAGGCCCAAAACATATTGAAAATCAATCTTTTAGGTGCCCAATAGTCGATATGTGCATGAATCTTCTGTACCCGTTTATATCTCAAATTCAGGCTCAAAACACCCAAAAATTCGATATTTTTGGGTTCCAGAAGCGATCTGTACATGCCTGCTCCGTGTAAGAGTATTTCTAAAATACAGGCCCAAAACATACTAAAAATCGATCTCTTAGGTGCCCAAAAGTCGATATGTGCATGCATCTTCTGTACCCGTTTATATCTCAAATTCAGGCTCAAAACACCCAAAAATTCGGTATTTTTTGGTCCTTGAAGCAATCTGTACATGGCTACACCTAGGTAGAATGTTTTCAAGTTACAGACCCAAAACATGCTCAAAATCGATATTTTCGGAGCCCAAAAGTCGATATGCGCATGCATCTTCAGTACACGTTTATATCTCAAATTCAGGCTCAAAACACCCAAAAATTCGGTATTTTTGGGTCCTAGAAGCGATCTGTACATGCCTACTCCTAGTTTGATTGTTTTCAAGATACAGACCCAAAACATGCTCAAAATCGATATTTTAGGTGCCCAAAAGTCGATATGTGCATGCATCTTCAGTACCCGTTTATATATCAAATTCAGTCTCAAAACACCCGAAAATTCGATATTTTTGGGTCCAAGAAGCGATCTGTGCATGCCTACTCCATGTTAAAGTATTTTCAAAAAACAGGCCCAAAACATGCTGAGAATCGATATTTTAGATGCCCAAAGTCAATATGTGCATGCATCTTCTGTACCCGTTTAAATCTCATATTCAGGGTCAAAACACCCGAAAATTCGATATTTTGGGGTCCAAGAAGCGATCTGTACATGCCTAGTCCGTGTTAGAGTATTTTCAAAATACAGGCCCAAAACATACTGAAAATCGATCTTTTAGGTGCCCAAAGTCGATATGTGCATGCATCTTCTGTACCCGTTTATATCTCAAATTCAGGCTCAAAACCCCCGAAAATTCGGTATTTTTGGATCCTAGAAGCGATCTGTACATGGCTACACCTAGTTAGAATGTTTTCAAGATACAGACCTAAAAGATGCTCAAAATCGATATTTTAGGTGCCCAATAGTCGATATGTGCATGAATCTTCAGTACACGTTTATATCTCAAATTCAGACTCAAAACATCGAAAATTCGATATTTTGGGGTCCAAGAAGCGATCTGTACATGCCTACTCCGTGTTAGAGTATTTTCAAAATACGGACCCAAAACATGCTGAAAATCGATATTTTAGGTGCCCAATGTCAATATGTGCATGCATCTTCTGTACCCGTTTATATCTCAAATTCAGGCTCAAAACACCCGAAAATTCGATATTTTTGGGTCCCAGAAGCGATCTGTACATGCCTACTCAGATACAGGCCCAAAACATGCTGAAAATCGATATTTTAGGTGCCCAAAGTCAATAAGTGTATGCATCTTCTGCGTACGTTTATATCCCAAATTTAACCTCGAAACACCTGAAAATTCGATATTTTTGGGTCCCAGAAGCGATCTGTACATGCCTACTCAGTGCTATAATTTTCTCAAAATATAAGCTCGAAACATGCTAAAAATCGATATTTTAAGTGTCCATAGTCGATATGTCCATGCATCTTCTGTACCCGTTTATATCTGAAATTCAGGCTCAAAACACCCGAAAATTCGGTATTTTTGGGTCCCAGAAGCAATCTGTACATGCCTACTCAGATACAGGCCCAAAACATGCTGAAAATCGATATTTTAGGAGCCCAAAGTCAATATGTGTATGCATCTTCAGCACCCGTTTATATCCCAAATTCAACCTCAAAACACCCGAAAATTCGACATTTTTGGGTCCCAGAAGCGATCTGTACATGCCTACTCTGTGTTAGAGTATTTTCAAAATACAGGCCCAAAACATACTGAAAATCAATCTTTTAGGTGCCCAATAGTCGATATGTGCATGAATCTTCTGTACCCGTTTATATCTTAAATTCAGGCTCAAAACACCCAAAAATTCGATATTTTTGGGTTCCAGAAGCGATCTGTACATGCCTGCTCCGTGTAAGAGTATTTCTAAAATACAGGCCCAAAACATACTAAAAATCGATCTCTTAGGTGCCCAAAAGTCGATATGTGCATGCATCTTCTGTACCCGTTTATATCTCAAATTCAGGCTCAAAACACCCAAAAATTCGGTATTTTTTGGTCCTTGAAGCAATCTGTACATGGCTACACCTAGTTAGAATGTTTTCAAGTTACAGACCCAAAACATGCTCAAAATCGATATTTTCGGAGCCCAAAAGTCGATATGCGCATGCATCTTCAGTACACGTTTATATCTCAAATTCAGGCTCAAAACACCCGAAAATTCGATATTTTTGGGTCCAAGAAGCGATCTGTACATGCCTACTCCATGTTAAAGTATTTTCAAAAAACAGGCCCAAAACATGCTGAGAATCGATATTTTAGATGCCCAAAGTCAATATGTGCATGCATCTTCTGTACCCGTTTAAATCTCATATTCAGGGTCAAAACACCCGAAAATTCGATATTTTGGGGTCCAAGAAGCAATCTGTACATGCCTAGTCCGTGTTAGAGTATTTTCAAAATACAGGCCCAAAACATACTGAAAATCGATCTTTTAGGTGCCCAAAGTCGATATGTGCATGCATCTTCTGTACCCGTTTATATCTCAAATTCAGGCTCAAAACCCCCGAAAATTCGGTATTTTTGGATCCTAGAAGCGATCTGTACATGGCTACACCTAGTTAGAATGTTTTCAAGATACAGACCTAAAAGATGCTCAAAATCGATATTTTAGGTGCCCAATAGTCGATATGTGCATGAATCTTCAGTACACGTTTATATCTCAAATTCAGACTCAAAACATCGAAAATTCGATATTTTGGGGTCCAAGAAGCGATCTGTACATGCCTACTCCGTGTTAGAGTATTTTCAAAATACGGACCCAAAACATGCTGAAAATCGATATTTTAGGTGCCCAATGTCAATATGTGCATGCATCTTCTGTACCCGTTTATATCTCAAATTCAGGCTCAAAACACCCGAAAATTCGATATTTTTGGGTCCCAGAAGCGATCTGTACATGCCTACTCAGATACAGGCCCAAAACATGCTGAAAATCGATATTTTAGGTGCCCAAATTTAATAAGTGTATGCATCTTCTGCATACGTTTATATCCCAAATTTAACCTCGAAACACCTGAAAATTCGATATTTTTGGGTCCCAGAAGCGATCTGTACATGCCTACTCAGTGCTAGAATTTTCTCAAAATATAAGCTCGAAACATGCTAAAAATCGATATTTTAAGCGTCCAAAGTCGATATGTGCATGCATCTTCTGTACCCGTTTATATCTGAAATTCAGGCTCAAAACACCCGAAAATTCGGTATTTTTGGGTCCCAGAAGCAATCTGTACATGCCTACACCTAGTTAGAATGTTTTCAAGATACAGACCCAAAACATGCTGAAAATCGATATTTTAGGTGCCCAATAGTCGATATGTGCATGCATCTTCAGTACCCGTTTATATCTCAAATTCAGTCTCAAAACACCCGGAAAATCGATATTTTGGGGTCCCAGAAGCGATCTGTACATGCCTGCTCATTGCTAGAATATTTTCAAGATACAGACCCAAAACATGCTGAAAATAGATATTTTAGGTGCCCAAATTCGATTTCTTAAATTCAAGAACAAAACACCCGAAAATTCGATATTTTGGGGCCCCAGAAGCGATCTTTACATACCTACTCCGTGTTAGAGTATTTTTAAAATACAGGCCCAAAACATACTGAAAATCGATCTTTTAGGTGCCCAAAAGTCGATATGTGCATGCATCTTCTGTACCCGTTTATATCTCAAATTCAGGGTCAAAACAACCGAAAATTCGATATTTTGGCGTCCCAGAAGCGATCTGTACATGCCTACTCAGATACATGCCCAAAACATGCTGAAAATCGATATTTTAGGTGCCCAAAGTCAATATGTGTATGCATCTTCTGCACCCGTTTATATCACAAATTCAACCTCAAAACACCCGAAAATTCGACATTTTTGGGTCCCAGGAGCGATCTGTACATGCCTACTCCGTGTTAGTGTATTTTCAAAATACAGGCCCAAAACATACTGAAAATCAATCTTTTAGGTGCCCAATAGTCGATATGTGCATGCATCTTCTGTACCCGTTTATATCTCAAATTCAGGCTCAAAACACCCAAACATTCGATATTTTGGGGTTCCAGAAGCGATCTGTACATGCCTACTCCGTGTAAGAGTATTTCTAAAATACAGGCCCAAAACATACTAAAAATCGATCTCTTAGGTGCCCAAAAGTCGATATGTGCATGCATCTTCAGTACTCGTTTATATCTCAAATTCAGGCTCAAAACACCCGAAAATTCGATATTTTGGGGTCCAAGAAGCAATCTGTACATGCCTACTCCGTGATAGAGTATTTTCAATATATAGTCCCTAAACATGCAAAAAATCGATATTTTAGGTGCCCAAAGTCGATATCTCAAATTCAGGAACAAAATACCCGAAAATTCTATATTTTGGGGTCCCAGAAGCGATCTGTACATGCCTACTCCATGTTACAGTATTTTCAAATTACAGGCCCAAAACATACTGAAAATCGATCTTTTAGGTGCCCAAAAGTCGATATGTGCATGCATCTTCTGTACCCGTTTATATCTCAAATTCAGGCTCAAAACACCCGAAAATTCGATATTTTGGAGTCCCAGAAGCGATCTGTACATGCCTACTCAGATACAGGCCCAAAACATGCTGAAAATCGATATTTTAGGTGCCCAAATTCAATAAGTGTATGCATCTTCTGCACCCGTTTATATCCCAAATTTAACCTCAAAACACCTGAAAATTCGATATTTTTGGGTCCCAGAAGCGATCTGTACATGCCTACTCAGTGCTAGAATTTTTTCAAAATATAAGCTCGAAACATGCTAAAAATCGATATTTTAAGTGTCCAAAGTCGATATGTGCATGCATCTTCTGTACCCGTTTATATCTGAAATTCAGGCTCAAAACACCCGAAAATTCGGTATTTTTGGGTCCCAGAAGCAATCTGTACATGCCTACACCTAGTTAGAATGTTTTCAAGATACAGACCCAAAACATGCTGAAAATCGATATTTAAGGTGCCCAATAGTCGATATGTGCATGCATCTTCAGTACCCGTTTATATCTCAAATTCAGTCTCAAAACACCCGGAAAATCGATATTTTGGGGTCCCAGAAGCGATCTGTACATGCCTGCTCATTGCTAGAATATTTTCAAGATACAGACCCAAAACATGCTGAAAATAGATATTTTAGGTGCCCAAATTCGATTTCTTAAATTCAAGAACAAAACACCCGAAAATTCGATATTTTGTGGCCCCAGAAGCGATCTGTACATACCTACTCCGTGTTAGAGTATTTTTAAAATACAGGCCCAAAACATACTGAAAATCGATCTTTTAGGTGCCCAAAAGTCGATATGTGCATGCATCTTCTGTACCCGTTTATATCTCAAATTCAGGGTCAAAACAACCGAAAATTCGATATTTTGGCGTCCCAGAAGCGATCTGTACATGCCTACTCAGATACAGGCCCAAAACATGCTGAAAATCGATATTTTAGGTGCCCAAAGTCAATATGTGTATGCATCTTCTGCACCCGTTTATATCCCAAATTCAACCTCAAAACACCCTAAAATTCGACATTTTTGGGTCCCAGGAGCGATCTGTACATGCCTAATCCGTGTTAGTGTATTTTCAAAATACAGGCCCAAAACATACTGAAAATCAATCTTTTAGGTGCCCAATAGTCGATATGTGCATGCATCTTCTGTACCCGTTTATATCTCAAATTCAGGCTCAAAACACCCGAAAATTCGATATTTTGGGGTCCAAGAAGCGATCTGTACATCCCTACTCCGTGATAGAGTATTTTCAATATATAGTCCCTAAACATGCAAAAAATCGATATTTTAGGTGCCCAAAGTCGATATCTCAAATTCAGGAACAAAATACCCGAAAATTCTATATTTTGGGGTCCCAGAAGCGATCTGTACATGCCTACTCCATGTTACAGTATTTTCAAATTACAGGCCCAAAACATACTGAAAATCGATCTTTTAGGTGCCCAAAAGTCGATATGAGCATGCATCTTCTGTACTCGTTTATATCTCAAATTCATGGTCAAAACACCCGAAAATTCGATATTTTGGAGTCCCAGAAGCGATCTGTACATGCCTACTCAGATACAGGCCCAAAACATGCTGAAAATCGATATTTTAGGTGCCCAAAGTCAATATGTGTATGCATCTTCAGCACCCGTTTATATCCCAAATTCAACCTCAAAAATACCCGAAAATTCGATATTTTTGGGTCCCAGATGCGATCCGTACATACCTACTCCGTGTTAGAGTATTTTCAAAATACAGGCCAAAAACATACTGAAAATCGATCTTTTAGGTGGCCAAAATTCGATATGTGCATGCATCTTCTGTACCCGTTTATATCTCAAATTCAGGCTCAAAACACCCGAAAATTCGATATTTTGGGGCCCCAGAAGCGATCTGTACATACCTACTACGTATTAGAGTATTTTTAAAATACAGGCCCAAAACATACTGAAAATCGATCTTTTAGGTGCCCAAAAGTCGATATGTGCATGCATCTTCTGTACCCGTTTATATCTCAAATTCAGGGTCAAAACAACCGAAAATTCGATATTTTGGGGTCCCAGAAGCGATCTGTACATGCCTACTCAGATACATGCCCAAAACATACTGAAAATCGATATTTTAGGTGCCCAAAGTCAATATGTGTATGCATCTTCTGCACCCGTTTATATCACAAATTCAACCTCAAAACACCCGAAAATTCGACATTTTTGGGTCCCAGAAGCGATCTGTACATGCCTACTCCGTGTTAGAGTATTTTCAAAATACAGGCCCAAAACATACTGAAAATCAATCTTTTAGGTGCCCAATAGTCGATATGTGCATGCATCTTCTGTACCCGTTTATATCTCAAATTCAGGCTCAAAACACCCAAAAATTCGATATTTTGGGGTTCCAGAAGAGATCTGTACATGCCTGCTCTGTGTAAGAGTATTTCTAAAATACAGGCACAAAATATACTAAAAATCGATCTTTTAGGTGCCCAAAAGTCGATATGTGCATGCATCTTCTGTACCCGTTTATATCTCAAATTCAGGCTCAAAACACCCAAAAATTCGGTATTTTTGGGTCCTAGGAGCAATCTGTACATGGCTACACCTAGTTAGAATGTTTTCAAGTTACAGACCCAATACATGCTGAAAATCGATTTTTTCGGAGCCCAAAAGTCTATATCCGCATGCATCTTCAGTACACGTTTATATCTCAAATTCAGGCTCAAAACACCCAAAAATTCGGTATTTTGGGGTCCTAGAAGCGATCTGTACATGCCTACACCTAGTTAGAATGCTTTCAAGATACAGACCCAAAACATACTAAAAATCGATATTTTAGGTGACCAATAGTCGATATGTGCATGCATCTTCAATACCCGTTTATATCTCAAATTCAGTCTCAAAACACCCTAAAATTCGATATTTTTGGGTCCTAGAAGCGATCTGTACATGCATACTCAGTGCTAGAATATTTTCATAATATAGGCTCAAAATATGCTAAAAATCGATATTTTAAGTGCCCAAAAGTCAATATGTGCATGCATCTTCTGTACCCGTTTATGTCTCAATTTCAGGCTCAAAATACCTGAAACTTCGATATTTTGGGGTCCCAGAAGCGATCTGTACATGCCTACTCAGACACAGGCCCAAAACATGCTCAAAATCGATATTTTAGGTGCCCAAAGTCAATATGTGTATGCATCTTCTGCACCCGTTTATATCCCAAATTCAAACTCAAAACACCCGAAAATTCGATATTTTTGGGTCCCAGAAGCGATCTGTACATGCATACTCAGTGCTAGAATGTTTTCATAATATAGGCTCAAAACATGCTAAAAATCGATATTATAAGTGTCCAAAGTTGATATATGCATGTATCTTCTCTACCCGTTTATATCTCAAATTCAGGCTCAAAACACCGGAAAATTCGGTATTTTTGGGTCCTAGAAGCGATCTGTACATGCCTACTCCTAGTTAGATTGTTTTCAAGATACAGACCCAAAACATGCTCAAAATCGATATTTTAGGTGCCCAAAAGTCGATATGTCCATGCATCTTCAGTACCCGTTTATATATCAAATTCAGTCTCAAAACACCCGAAAATTCGATATTTTGGGGTCCAAGAAGCGATCTTTACATGCCTACTCCATGTTAAAGTATTTTCAAAATACAGGCCAAAAACATGCTGAAAATTGATATTTTAGGTGCCCAAAGTCAATATGTGCATGCATCTTCTGTACCCGTTTATATCTCAAATTCAGGCTCAAAACACCCAAAAATTCGATATTTTGGGGTCCCAGAAGCGATCTGTATATGCCTACTCCGTGTTAGAGTATTTTCAAAATACAGGCCCAAAACATACTGAAAATCGATCTTTTAGGTGCCCAATAGTCGATATGTACATGCATCTTCTGTACCCGTTTAAATCTCATATTCAGGGTCAAAACACCCGAAAATTCGATATTTTGGGGTCCAAGAAGCGATCTGTACATGCCTACTCCATGTTAGAGTATTTTCAAAATACAGGCCCAAAACATGCTGAAAATCGATCTTTTAGGTGCCCAAAGTCGATATGTGCATGCATCTTCTGTACCCGTTTATATCTCAAATTCAGGCTCAAAACACCCGAAAATTCGGTATTTTTGGGTTCTAGAAGCGATCTGTACATAGCTACACCTCGTTAGAATGTTTTCAACATACAGACCCAAAAGATGCTCAAAATCGATATTTTAGGTGCCCAATAGTCCATATGTGCATGAATCTTCAGTACACGTTTATATCTCAAATTCAGGCTTAAAACACTCGAAAATTCGATATTTTGGGGTCCAAGAAGCGATCTGTACATGCCTACTCCGTGTTAGAGTGTTTTCAAAATACAGACCCAAAACATGCTGAAAATCGATATTTTAGGTGCCCAATGTCAATATGTGCATGCATCTTCTGTACCCGTTTATATCTCAAATTCAGGCTCAAAACACCCGAAAATTCGATATTTTGGAGTCCCAGAAGCGATCTGTACATGCCTACTCAGATACAGGCCCAAAACATGCTGAAAATCGATATTTTAGGTGCCCAAAGTCAATAAGTGTATGCATCTTCTGCACCCGTTTATATCCCAAATTTAACCTCGAAACACCTGAAAATTCGATATTTTTGGGTCCCAGAAGCGATCTGTACATGCCTACTCAGTGCTAGAATTTTTCCAAAATATAAGCTCGAAACATGCTAAAAATCGATTTTTTAAGTGTCCAAAGTCGATATGTGCATGCATCTTCTGTACCCGTTTATGTCTCAAATTCAGGCTCAAAACACCCAAAAATTCGGTATTTTTGGGTCCTAGAAGCGATCTGTACATGCCTACACCTAGTTAAAATGATTTCAAGATACAGACCCAAAACATGCTGAAAATCGATATTTTAGGTGACCAATAGTCGATATGTGCATGCATCTTCAATACCCGTTTATATCTCAAATTCAGTCTCAAAACACCCTAAAATTCGATATTTTTGGGTCCTAGAAGCGATCTGTACATGCATACTTAGACACAGGCCCAAAACATGCTCAAAATCGATATTTTAGGTGCCCAAAGTCAATATGTGTATGCATCTTCTGCACCCGTTTATATCCCAAATTCAAACTCAAAACACCCGGAAATTCGATATTTTTGGGTCCCAGAAGCGATCTGTACATGCATACTCAGTGCTAGAATGTTTTCATAATATAGGCTCAAAACATGCTAAAAATCGATATTATAAGTGTCCAAAGTTGATATATGCATGTATCTTCTCTACCCGTTTATATCTCAAATTCAGGCTCAAAACACCCGAAAATTCGGTATTTTTGGGTCCTAGAAGCGATCTGTACATGCCTACTCCTAGTTAGATTGTTTTCAAGATACAGACCCAAAACATGCTCAAAATCGATATTTTAGGTGCCCAAAAGTCGATATGTCCATGCATCTTCAGTACCCGTTTATATATCAAATTCAGTCTCAAAACACCCGAAAATTCGATATTTTGGGGTCCAAGAAGCGATCTTTACATGCCTACTCCATGTTAAAGTATTTTCAAAATTCAGGCCAAAAACATGCAGAAAATCGATATTTTAGGTGCCCAAAGTCAATATGTGCATGCATCTTCTGTACCCGTTTATATCTCAAATTCAGTCTCAAAACACCCAAAAATTCGATATTTTGGGGTCCCAGAAGCGATCTGTATATGCCTACTCCGTGTTAGAGTATTTTCAAAATACAGGCCCAAAACATACTGAAAATCGATCTTTTAGGTTCCAAATAGTCGATATGTACATGCATCTTCTGTACCCGTTTAAATCTCATATTCAGGGTCAAAACACCCGAAAATTCGATATTTTGGGGTCCAAGAAGCGATCTGTACATGCCTACTCCATGTTAGAGTATTTTCAAAATACAGGCCCAAAACATGCTGAAAATCGATCTTTTAGGTGCCCAAAGTCGATATGTGCATGCATCTTCTGTACCCGTTTATATCTCAAATTCAGGCTCAAAACCCCCGAAAATTCGGTATTTTTGGGTCCTAGAAGCGATCTGTACATGGCTACACCTCGTTAGAATGTTTTCAACATACAGACCCAAAAGATGCTCAAAATCGATATTTTAGGTGCCCAATAGTCCATATGTGCATGAATCTTCAGTACACGTTTATATCTCAAATTCAGGCTCAAAACACTCGAAAATTCGATATTTTGGGGTCCAAGAAGCGATCTGTACATGCCTACTCCGTGTTAGAGTGTTTTCAAAATACAGACCCAAAACATGCTGAAAATCGATATTTTAGGTGCCCAATGTCAATATGTGCATGCATCTTCTGTACCCGTTTATATCTCAAATTCAGGCTCAAAACACCCCAAAATACGATATTTTGAGGTCCCAGAAGCGATCTGTACATTCCTACTCAGATACAGGCCCAAAACATGCTGAAAATCGATATTTTAGGTGCCCAAAGTCAATAAGTGTATGCATCTTCTGCACCCGTTTATATCCCAAATTTAACCTCAAAACACCTGAAAATTCGATATTTTTGGGTCCCAGAAGCGATCTGTACATGCCAACTCAGTGCTAGAATTTTTTCAAAATATAAGCTCGTAACATGCTAAAAATCGATATTTTAAGTGTCCAAAGTCGATATGTGCATGCATCTTCTGTACCCGTTTATGTCTCAAATTCAGGCTCAAAACACCCAAAAATTCGGTATTTTTGGGTCCTAGAAGCGATCTGTACATGCCTACACCTAGTTAGAATGTTTTCAAGATACAGACCCAAAACATGCTGAAAATCAATATTTTAGGTGACCAATAGTCGATATGTGCATGCATCTTCAATACCCGTTTATATGTCAAATTCAGTCTCAAAACACCCTAAAATTCGATATTTTTGGGTCCTAGAAGCGATCTGTACATGCATACTCAGTGCTAGAATATTTTCATAATATAGGCTCAAAATATGCTAAAAATCGATATTTTAAGTGTCCAAAGTCGATATGTGCATGCATCTTCTCTACCCGTTTATATCTCAAATTAAGGCTCAAAACACTCGAAAATTCGGTATTTTTGGGTCCTAGAAGCGATTTGTACATGCCTACTCCTAGTTAGAATGTTTTCAAGATACAGACCCAAAACATGCTCAAAATCTATATTTTAGGTGCCCAAAAGTCAATATGTGCATGCATCTTCTGTACCCGTTTATGTCTCAATTTCAGGCTCAAAACACCTGAAACTTCGATATTTTGGGGTCCCAGAAGCGATCTGTACATGCCTTCTCAGACACAGGCCCAAAACATGCTCAAAATCGATATTTTAGGTGCCCAAAGTCAATATGTGTATGCATCTTCTGCACCCGTTTATATCCCAAATTCAAACTCAAAACACCCGAAAATTCGATATTTTTGGGTCCCAGAAGCGATCTGTACATGCATACTCAGTGCTAGAATGTTTTCATAATATAGGCTCAAAACATGCTAAAAATCGATATTATAAGTGTCCAAGGTTGATATATGCATGTATCTTCTCTACCCGTTTATATCTCAAATTCAGGCTCAAAACACCCGAAAATTCGGTATTTTTGGGTCCTAGAAGCGATCTGTACATGCCTACTCCTAGTTAGATTGTTTTCAAGATACAGACCCAAAACATGCTCAAAATCGATATTTTAGGTGCCCTAAAGTCGATATGTGCATGCATCTTCAGTACCCGTTTATATATCAAATTCAGTCTCAAAACACCCGAAAATTCGATATTTTGGGGTCCAAGAAGCGATCTGTACATGCCTACTCCATGTTAAAGTATTTTCAAAATACAGGCCCAAAACATGCTGAAAATCGATATTTTAGGTGCCCAAAGTCAATATGTGCATGCATCTTCTGTACCCGTTTATATCTCAAATTCAGGCTCAAAACACACAACAATTCGATATTTTGGGGTCCCAGAAGCGATCTGTACATGCCTACTCCGTGTTTGAGTATTTTCAAAATACAGGCCCAAAACATACTGAAAATCGATATTTTAGGTGCCCAAAGTCAATATGTGCATGCATCTTCTGTACCCGTTTATATCTCAAATTCAACCTCAAAACACCCGAAAATTCGATATTTTTGGGTCCCTGAAGCGATCTGTACATGCCTACTCCGTGTTAGAGTATTTTCAAAATACAGGCCCAAAACATACTGAAAATTGATCTTTTAGGTGCCCAAAGTCGATATGTGCATGCATCTTTTGTACCCGTTTATATCTCAAATTCAGGCTCAAAACCCCCGAAAATTCGGTATTTTTGGATCCTAGAATCGATCTGTACATGGCTACACCTAGTTAGAATGTTTTCAAGATACAGACCCAAAAGATGCTCAAAATCGATATTTTAGGTGCCCAATAGTCGATATGTGCATGAATCTTAAGTACACGTTTATATCTCAAATTCAGGCTCAAAACACTCGAAAATTCGATATTTTGGGGTCCAAGAAGCGATCTGTACATGCCTACTCCGTGTTAGAGTATTTTCAAAATACGGACCCAAAACATGCTGAAAATCGATATTTTAGGTGCCCAATGTCAATATGTGCATGCATCTTCTGTACCCGTTTATATCTCAAATTCAGGCTCAAAACACCCGAAAATTCGATATTTTGGGGTCCCAGAAGCGATCTGTACATGCCTACTCAGATACAGGCCCAAAACATGCTGAAAATCGATATTTTAGGTGCTCAAAGTCAATAAGTGGTTGCATCTTCTGCACCCGTTTATATCCCAAATTTAACCTCAAAACACCTGAAAATTCGATATTTTTGGGTCCCAGAAGCGATCTGTACATGCCTACTCAGTGCTAGAATTTTTTCAAAATATAAGCTCAAAAACATGCTAAAAATCGATATTTTAAGTGTCCAAAGTCGATATGTGCATGCATCTTCTGTACCCATTTATATCTGAAATTCAGGCTCAAAACACCCGAAAATTCGGTATTTTTGGTTCCCAGAAGCAATCTGTACATGCCTACACCTAGTTAGAATGTTTTCAAGATACAGACCCAAAACATGCTGAAAATCGATATTTTAGGTGCCCAATAGTCGATATGTGCATGCATCTTCAGTACCCGTTTATATCTCAAATTCAGTCTCAAAACACACGGAAATTCGATATTTTGGGGTCCCAGAAGCGATCTGTACATGCCTACTCATTGCTAGAATATTTTCAAGATACAGACCCAAAACATGCTGAAAATCGATATTTTAGGTGCCCAAATTCGATTTCTTAAATTCAAGAACAAAACACCCGAAAATTCGATATTTTGGGGCCCCAGAAGCGATCTGTACATACCTACTCCGTGTAAGAGTATTTTTAAAATACAGGCCCAAAACATACTGAAAATCGATCTTTTAGGTGCCCAAAAGTCGATATGTGCATGCATCTTCTGTACCCGTTTATATCTCAAATTCAGGGTCAAAACAACCGAAAATTCGATATTTTGGGGTCCCAGAAGCGATCTGTACATGCCTACTCAGATACATGCCCAAAACATGCTGAAAATCGATATTTTAGGTGCCCAAAGTCAATATGTGTATGCATCTTCTGCACCCGTTTATATCACAAATTCAACCTCAAAACACCCGAAAATTCGACATTTTTGGGTCCCAGAAGCGATCTGTACATGCCTACTCCGTGTTAGAGTATTTTCAAAATACAGGCCCAAAACATACTGAAAATCAATCTTTTAGGTGCCCAATAGTCGATATGTGCATGCATCTTCTGTACCCGTTTATATCTCAAATTCAGGCTCAAAACACCCAAAAATTCGATATTTTGGGGTTCCAGAAGCGATCTGTACATGCCTGCTCCGTGTAAGAGTATTTCTAAAATACAGGCCCAAAACATACTAAAAATCGATCTTTTAGGTGCCCAAAAGTCGATATGTGCATGCATCTTCTGTACCCGTTTATATCTCAAATTCAGGCTCAAAAAATCAAAAAATTCGGTATTTTTGGGTCCTAGGAGCAATCTGTACATGGTTACACCTAGTTAGAATGTTTTCAAGTTACAGACCCAAAACATGCTCAAAATCGATTTTTTCGGAGCCCAAAAGTCGATATCCGCATGCATCTTCAGTACACGTTTATATCTCAAATTCAGGCTCAAAACACCCAAAAATTCGGTATTTTTGGGTCCTAGAAGCGATCTGTACATGCCTACACCTAGTTAGAATGTTTTCAAGATACAGACCCAAAACATGCTGAAAATCAATATTTTAGGTGACCAAAAGTCGATATGTGCATGCATCTTCAATACCCGTTTATATCTCAAATTCAGTCTGAAAACACCCTAAAATTCGATATTTTTGGGTCCTAGAAGCGATCTGTACATGCATACTCAGTGCTAGAATATTTTCATAATATAGGCTCAAAATATGCTAAAAATCGATATTTTAAGTGTCCAAAGTCGATATGTGCATGCATCTTCTCTACCCGTTTATATCTCAAATTCAGGCTCAAAACACCCGAAAATTCGGTATTTTTGGGTCCTAGAAGCGATTTGTACATGCCTACTCCTAGTTAGAATGTTTTCAAGATACAGACCCAAAACATGCTCAAAATCGATATTTTAGGTGCCCAAAAGACAATATGTGCATGCATCTTCTGCACCCGTTTATATCCCAAATTCAAACTCAAAACACCCGAAAATTCGATATTTTTGGGTCCCAGAAGCGATCAGTACATGCATACTCAGTGCTAGAATGTTTTCATAATATAGGCTCAAAACATGCTAAAAATCGATATTATAAGTGTCCAAAGTTGATATATGCATGTATCTTCTCTACCCGTTTATATCTCAAATTCAGGCTCAAAACACCGGAAAATTCGGTATTTTTGGGTCCTAGAAGCGATTTTGTACATGCCTACTCCTAGTTAGATTGTTTTCAAGATACAGACCCAAAACATGCTCAAAATCGATATTTTAGGTGCCCAAAAGTCGATATGTGCATGCATCTTCAGTACCCGTTTATATATCAAATTCAGTTTCAAAACACCCGAAAATTCGATATTTTGGGGTCCAAGAAGCGATCTGTACATGCCTACTCCATGTTAAAGTATTTTCAAAATACAGGCCCAAAACATGCTGAAAATCGATATTTTAGGTGCCCAAAGTCAATATGTGCATGCATCTTCTGTACCCGTTTATATCTCAAATTCAACCTCAAAACACCCGAAAATTCGATATTTTTGGGTCCCTGAAGCGATCTGTACATGCCTAATCCGTGTTAGAGTATTTTCAAAATACAGGCCCAAAACATACTGAAAATCGATCTTTTAGGTGCCCAAAGTCGATATGTGCATGCATCTTCTGTACCCGTTTATATCTCAAATTCAGGCTCAAAACCCCCGAAAATTCGGTATTTTTGGATCCTAGAAGCAATCTGTACATGGCTACACCTAGTTAGAATGTTTTCAAGATACAGACCCAAAAGATGCTCAAAATCGATATTTTAGGTGCCCAATAGTCGATATGTGCATGAATCTTCAGTACACGTTTATATCTCAAATTCAGGCTCAAAACACTCGAAAATTCGATATTTTGGGGTCCAAGAAGCGATCTGTACATGCCTTCTCCGTGTTAGAGTATTTTCAAAATACGGACCAAAAACATGCTGAAAATCGATATTTTAGGTGCCCAATGTCAATATGTGCATGCATCTTCTGTACCCGTTTATATCTCAAATTCAGGCTCAAAACACCCGAAAATTCGATATTTTGGGGTCCCAGAAGCGATCTGTACATGCCTACTCAGATACAGACCCAAAACATGCTGAAAATCGATATTTTAGGTGCCCAAAGTCAATAAGTGTATGCATCTTCTGCACCCGTTTATATCCCAAATTTAACCTCAAAACACCTGAAAATTCGATATTTTTGGGTCCCAGAAGCGATCTGTACATGCCTACTCAGTGCTAGAATTTTTTCAAAATATAAGCTCGAAACATGCTAAAAATCGATATTTTAAGTGTCCAAAGTCGATATGTGCATGCATCTTCTGTACCCGTTTATATCTGAAATTGAGGCTCAAAACACCCGAAAATTCGGTATTTTTGGGTCCCAGAAGCAATCTGTACATGCCTACACCTAGTTAGAATGTTTTCAAGATACAGACCCAAAACATGCTGAAAATCGATATTTTCGGAGCCCAATAGTCGATATGTGCATGCACCTTCAGTACCCGTTTATATCTCAAATTCAGTCTCAAAACACCCGGAAATTCGATATTTTGGGGTCCCAGAAGCGATCTGTACATGCCTAGTCATTGCTAGAATATTTTCAAGATACAGACCCAAAACATGCTGAAAATCGATATTTTAGGTGCCCAAATTCGATTTCTTAAATTCAAGAACAAAACACCCGAAAATTCGATATTTTGGGGCCCCAGAAGCGATCTGTACATACCTACTCCGTGTTAGAGTATTTTTAAAATACAGGCCCAAAACATACTGAAAATCGATCTTTTAGGTGCCCAAAAGTCGATATGTGCATGCATCTTCTGTACCCGTTTATATCTCAAATTCAGGGTCAAAACAACCGAAAATTCGATATTTTGGGGTCCCAGAAGCGATCTGTACATGCCTACTCAGATACAGGCCCAAAACATGCTCAAAATCGATATTTTAGGTGCCCAAAGTCAATATGTGTATGCATCTTCTGCACCCGTTTATATCACAAATTCAACCTCAAAACACCCGAAAATTCGACATTTTTGGGTCCCAGAAGCGATCTGTACATGCCTACTCAGTGCTAGAGTATTTTCAAAATACAGGCCCAAAACATACTGAAAATCAATATTTTAGGTGCCCAAAGTCAATATGTGCATGCATCTTCTGTACCCGTTTATATCTCAAATTCAACCTCAAATCACCCGAAAATTCGATATTTTTGGGTCCCTGAAGCGATCTGTACATGCCTACTCCGTGTTAGAGTATTTTCAAAATACAGGCCCAAAACATACTGAAAATCGATCTTTTTGGTGCCCAAAGTCGATATGTGCATTCATCTTCTGTACCCGTTTATATCTCAAATTCAGGCTCAAAACACCCGAAAATTCGGTATTTTTGGGTCCTAGAAGCGATCTGTACATGCCTACTCGTAGTTAGAATGTTTTCAAGATACAGACCCAAAACATGCTACAAATCGATATTTTAGGTGCCCAAAAGTCAATATGTGCATGCATCTTCTGTACCCGTTTATGTCTCAATTTCAGGCTCAAAACACCTGATAATTCTATATTTTGGGGTCCCAGAAGCGATCTGTACATGCCTACTCAGATACAGGCCCAAAACATGCTGAAAATCGATATTTTAGGTGCCCAAAGTCAATAAGTGTATGCATCTTCTGCACCCGTTTATATCCCAAATTTAACCTCAAAACACCTGAAAATTCGATATTTTTGGGTCCCAGAAGCGATCTGTACATGCCTACTCAGTGCTAGAATTTTTTCAAAATATAAGCTCGGAACATGCTAAAAATCGATATTTTAAGTGTCCAAAGTCGATATGTGCATGCATCTTCTGTACCCGTTTATATCTGAAATTCAGGCTCAAAACACCCGAAAATTCGGTATTTTTGGGTCCCAGAAGCAATCTGTACATGCCTACACCTAGTTAGAATGTTTTCAAGATACAGACCCAAAACATGCTGAAAATCGATATTTTAGGTGCCCAATAGTCGATATGTGCATGCATCTTCAGTACCCGTTTATATCTCAAATTCAGTCTCAAAACACCCGGAAATTCGATATTTTGGGGTCCCAGAAGCGATCTATACATGCCTACTCATTGCTAGAATATTTTCAAGATACAAACCCAAAACATGCTGAAAATCGATATTTTAGGTGCCCAAAGTCGATATCTTAAATTCAAGAACAAAACACCCGAAAATTCGATATTTTGGGGCCCCAGAAGCGATCTGTACATGCCTACACCTAGTTAGAATGTTTTCAAGATACAAACCCAAAACATGCTGAAAATCGATATTTTAGGTGACCAATAGTCGATATGTGCATGCATCTTCAGTACCCGTTTATATCTCAAATTCAGTCTCAAAACACCCGGAAATTCGATATTTTGGGGTCCCAGAAGCGATCTGTAAATGCCTACTCATTGCTAGAATATTTTCAAGATACAAACCCAAAACATGCTGAAAATCGATATTTTAGGTGCCCAAAGTCGATATCTTAAATTCAAGAACAAAACACCCGAAAATTCGATATTTTGGGGCCCCAGAAGCGATCTGTACATACCTACTCCGTGTTAGAGTATTTTTAAAATACAGGCCCAAAACATACTGAAAATCGATCTTTTAGGTGCCCAAAAGTCGATATGTGCATGCATCTTCTGTACCCGTTTATAGCTCAAATTCAGGGTCAAAACAACCGAAAATTCGATATTTTGGGGTCCCAGAAGCGATCTGTACATGCCTACTAAGATACAGGCCCAAAACATGCTGAAAATCGATATTTTAGGTGCCCACAGTCAATATGTGTATGCATCTTCTGCACCCGTTTATATCCCAAATTCAACCTCAAAACACCCGAAAATTCGACATTTTTGGGTCCCATAAGCGATCTGTACATGCCTACTCCGTGTTAGAGTATTTTCAAAATACAGGCCCAAAACATACTGAAAATCAATCTTTTAGGTGCCCAATAGTCGATATGTGCATGCATCTTCTGTACCCGTTTATATCTCAAATTCAGGCTCAAAACACCCAAAAATTCGATATTTTGGGGATCCAGAAGCGATCTGTACATGCCTAGTCCGTGTAAGAGTATTTCTAAAATACAGGCCCAAAACATTCTAAAAATCGATCTCTTAGGTGCCCATAAGTCGATATGTGCATGCATCTTCTGTACCCGTTTATATCTCAAATTCAGGCTCAAAACACCCGAAAATTCGGTATTTTTTGGTCCTAGAAGCGATCTGTACATGCCTACTCTTAGTTAGAATGTTTTCAAGATACAGACCCAAAACATGCTCAAAATCGATATTTTAGGTGCCCAAAAGTCAATATGTGCATGCATCTTCTGTACCCGTTTATGTCTCAATTTCAGGCTCAAAACACCTGAAAATTCGATATTTTGGGGTCCCAGAAGCGATCTCTACATGCCTACTCAGACACAGGCCCAAAACATGCTCAAAATCGATATTTTTGGTGCCCAAAGTCAATATGTGTATGCATCTTCAGCACACGTTTATATCCCAAATTCAACCTTAAAACACCTGAAAATTTAATATTTTTGGGTCCCAGAAGCAATCTGTACATGCCTACTCAGTGCTAGAATTTTTTTTAAATATAGGCTCTAAACATGCTAAAAATCAATATTTTAAGTGTCCAAAGTCGATATGTGCATGCATCTTCTATACCCGTTTATATCTGAAATTCAGGCTCAAAACACCAGAAAATTCGATTTTTTTCGGTCCCAGAAGCGATCTGTACATGCCTACACCTAGTTAGAATGTTTTCAAGATACAGACCCAAAACATGCTGATAATCGATATTTTAGGTGACCAATAGTCGATATGTGCATGCATCTTCAATACCCGTTTATATCTCAAATTCAGTCTCAAAACACCCTAAAATTCGATATTTTTGGGTCCAAGAAGCGATCTGTACATGCCTACTCCTTGATAGAGTATTTTCAAAATACAGGCCCAAAACATGCTGAAAATCGATATTTTAGGTGCCCAAAGTCAATATGTGCATGCATCTTCTGTACCCGTTTATATCTCAAATTCAGGCTCAAAACACCAAAAAATTCGATATTTTGGGGTACCAGAAGCGATCTGTACATGCCTAATCAGTGCTAGAATATTTTCAATATATAGTCCCAAAACATGCAAAAAATCGATATTTTAGGTGCCCAAAGTCGATATCTCATATTCAGGAACAAAACACCCGAAAATTCGATATTTTGGGGCCCCAGAAGCGATCTGTACATACCTACTCCGTGTTAGAGTATTTTTAAAATACAGGCCCAAAACATACTGAAAATCGATCTTTTAGGTGCCCAAAAGTCGATATGTGCATGCATCTTCTGTACCCGTTTATAGCTCAAATTCAGGGTCAAAACAACCGAAAATTCGATATTTTGGGGTCCCAGAAGCGATCTGTACATGCCTACTCAGATACAGGCCCAAAACATGCTGAAAATCGATATTTTAGGTGCCCACAGTCAATATGTGTATGCATCTTCTGCACCCGTTTATATCCCAAATTCAACCTCAAAACACCCGAAAATTCGACATTTTTGGGTCCCATAAGCGATCTGTACATGCCTACTCCGTGTTAGAGTATTTTCAAAATACAGGCCCAAAACATACTGAAAATCAATCTTTTAGGTGCCCAATAGTCGATATGTGCATGCATCTTCTGTACCCGTTTATATCTCAAATTCAGGCTCAAAACACCCAAAAATTCGATATTTTGGGGATCCAGAAGCGATCTGTACATGCCTAGTCCGTGTAAGAGTATTTCTAAAATACAGGCCCAAAACATTCTAAAAATCGATCTCTTAGGTGCCCATAAGTCGATATGTGCATGCATCTTCTGTACCCGTTTATATCTCAAATTCAGGCTCAAAACACCCGAAAATTCGGTATTTTTTGGTCCTAGAAGCGATCTGTACATGCCTACTCTTAGTTAGAATGTTTTCAAGATACAGACCCAAAACATGCTCAAAATCGATATTTTAGGTGCCCAAAAGTCAATATGTGCATGCATCTTCTGTACCCGTTTATGTCTCAATTTCAGGCTCAAAACACCTGAAAATTCGATATTTTGGGGTCCCAGAAGCGATCTGTACATGCCTACTCAGACACAGGCCCAAAACATGCTCAAAATCGATATTTTTGGTGCCCAAAGTCAATATGTGTATGCATCTTCAGCACACGTTTATATCCCAAATTCAACCTCAAAACACCTGAAAATTCAATATTTTTGGGTCCCAGAAGCAATCTGTACATGCCTACTCAGTGCTAGAATTTTTTTTAAATATATGCTCTAAACATGCTAAAAATCAATATTTTTAGTGTCCAAAGTCGATATGTGCATGCATCTTCTATACCCGTTTATATCTGAAATTCAGGCTCAAAACACCAGAAAATTCGATTTTTTTCGGTCCCAGAAGCGATCTGTACATGCCTACACCTAGTTAGAATGTTTTCAAGATACAGACCCAAAACATGCTGATAATCGATATTTTAGGTGACCAATAGTCGATATGTGCATGCATCTTCAATACCCGTTTATATCTCAAATTCAGTCTCAAAACACCCTAAAATTCGATATTTTTGGGTCCAAGAAGCGATCTGTACATGCCTACTCCTTGATAGAGTATTTTCAAAATACAGGCCCAAAACATGCTGAAAATCGATATTTTAGGTGCCCAAAGTCAATATGTGCATGCATCTTCTGTACCCGTTTATATCTCAAATTCAGGCTCAAAACACCAAAAAATTCGATATTTTGGGGTACCAGAAGCGATCTGTACATGCCTAATCAGTGCTAGAATATTTTCAATATATAGTCACAAAACATGCAAAAAATCGATATTTTAGGTGCCCAAAGTCGATATCTCATATTCAGGAACAAAACACCCGAAAATTCGATATTTTGGGGTCCCAGAAGCGTTCTGTACATGCCTACTCCATGTTACAGTATTTTCAAATTACAGGCCCAAAACATACTGAAAATCGATCTTTTAGGTGGCCAAAAGTCGATATGTGCATGCATCTTCTGTACCCGTTTATATCAAAAATTCAGGCTCAAAACACCCGAAAATTCGATATTTTGGGGCCCCAGAAGCGATCTATACATACCTACTCCGTGTTAGAGTATTTTTAAAATACAGGCACAAAACATACTGAAAATCGATCTTTTAGGTGCCCAAAACTCGATATGTGCATGCATCTTCTGTACCCGTTTATATCTCAAATTCAGGGACAAAACAACTGAAAATTCGATATTTTGGGGTTCCAGAAGCGATCTGTACATGCCTACTCAGATACAGGCCCAAAACATGCTGAAAATCGATATTTTAGGTGCCCAAAATCAATATGTGTATGCATCTTCTGCACCCGTTTATATCACAAATTCAACCTCAAAACACCCGAAAATTCGACATTTTTGGGTCCCAGAAGCGATCTGTACACGCCTACTCCGTGTTAGAGTATTTTCAAAATACAGGCCCAAAACATACTGAAAATCAATCTTTTAGGTGCCCAATAGTCGATATGTGCATGCATCTTCTGTACCCGTTTATATCTCAAATTCAGGCTCAAAATACCCAAAAATTCGATATTTTGGGGCTCCAGAAGCGATCTGTACATGCCTACTCCGTGTAAGAGTATTTCTAAATTACAGGCCCAAAACATACTAAAAATGGATCTCTTAGGTGCCCAAAAGTCGATATGTGCATGCATCTTCTGTACCCGTTTATATCTCAAATTCAGGCTCAAAACACCCAAAAATTCGGTATTTTTGGGTCCTAAAAGCAATCTGTACATGGCTACACCTAGTTAGAATGTTTTCAAGTTACAGACCCATAACATGCTCAAAATCGATATTTTCGGAGCCCAAAAGTCGATATGCGCATGCATCTTCAGTACTCGTTTATATCTCAAATTCAGGCTCAAAACACCCGAAAATTCGATATTTTGGGGTTCAAGAAGCGATCTGTACATTCCTACTCCGTGTTAGAGTATTTTCAAAATACGGACCCAAAACATGCTGAAAATCGATATTTTAGGTGCCCAAAGTCAATATGTGCATGCATCTTCTGTACCCGTTTATATCTCAAATTTAACCTCAAAACACCCGAAAATTCGGTATTTTTGGGTCCTAGAAGCGATCTGTACATGCCTACTCAGACACAGGCCCAAAACATGCTCAAAAATCGATATTTTTGGTGCCCAAAGTCAATATGTGTATGCATCTTCATCACACGTTTATATCCCAAATTCAACCTCAAAACACCTGAAAATTCAATATTTTTGGGTCCCAGAAGCAATCTGTACATGCCTACTCAGTGCTAGAATTTTTTTGAAATAGAGGCTCTAAACATGCTAAAATCAATATTTTAAGTGTCCAAAGTCGATATGTGCATGCATCTTCTGTACCCGTTTATATCTGAAATTCAGGCTCAAAACACCAAAAAAATCGATATTTTGGGGTACCAGAAGCTATCTGTACATGCCTAATCAGTGCTAGAATATTTTCAATATATAGTCCCAAAACTTGCAAAAAATCGATATTTTAGGTGCCCAAAGTCGATATCTCAAATTCAGGAACAAAACACCCGAAAATTCTATATTTTGGGGTCCCAGAAGCGATCTGTACATGCCTACTCCATGTTACAGTATTTTCAAATTACAGGCCCAAAACATACTGAAAATCGATCTTTTAGGTGCTCAAAAGTCGATATGTGCATGCATCTTCTGTACCCGTTTATATTTCAAATTCAGGCTCAAAACACCCGAAAATTCGATATTTTGGGGTCCAAGAAGCGATCTGTACGTGCCTACTTCGTGTTAGAGTATTTTCAGAATACAGGCCCAAAACATACTGAAAATTGATCTTTTAGGTGACCAAAAGTCGATATGTGCATGCGTCTTATGTACCCGTTTTTATATCAAATTCACACTCAAAACACCTGAAAATTCGATATTTTGGGGTCCCAGAAGCGATCTGTACATGCCTACTCAGATATATACCCAAAACATGCTGAAAATCGATATTTTAGGTGCCCAAAGTCAATATGTGTATGCATCTTATGCACCCGTTTATATCCCAAATTCAAACTCAAAACACCCTAAAATTCGATATTTTTGGGTCCCAGAAGCGATCTGTACATGCATACTCAGTGCTAGAATGTTTTCATAATATAGGCTCAAAACATGCTAAAAATCGAAATTTTAAGTGTCCAATGTCGATATGTGAATGCATCTTATCTAGCCGTTTATATCTCAAATTCAGGCTCAAAACACCCGAAAATTCGGTATTTTTGGGTCCTAGAAGCGATCTGTACATGCCTACTCCTAGTTAGAATGTTTTCAAGATACAGACCCAAAACAAGCTCAAAATTGATATTTTAGGTGCCCAAAAGTCGATATGTGCATGCATCTTCAGTACCCGTTTATATCTCAAATTCAGTCTTAAATCACCCGAAAATTCGATATTTTGGGTCCAAGAAGCGATCTGTACATGCCTACTCCTTCTTAGAGTATTTTCATAATACAGCCCCAAAACATGCTAAAAATCGATATTTTAGGTGCCCAAAGTCAATATGTGCATGCATCTTCTGTACCCGTTTATATCTCAAATTCAGGCTCAAAACACCCGAAAATTCGATATTTTGGGGTTCCAAAAGCGATCTGTACATGCCTACTCAGTGCTAGAATATTTTCAAAATATAGTCCCAAAACATGCTAAAAATCGATATTTTAGGTGCCCAAAGTCAATATCTCAAATTCAGGCACAAAACACCCGAAAATTCGATTTTTTGGGGTCCCAGAAGCGATCTGTACATGCCTACTCCGTGTTAGAGTATTTTCAAAGTACAGGAACAAAACATACTGAAAATCGATCTTTTAGGTGCCCAAAGTCAATATGTGTATGCATCTTCTGCACCCGTTTATATCCCAAATATAACCTCAAAACACCCGAAAATTCGATATTTTTGGGTCCCAGAAGCGATTTATACATGCCTACTCAGTGCTAGAAAGTTTTAAAAATATAGGCACAAAACATCCTAAAAATCGATATTTTAAGTGTCCAAAGTCGATATGTGCATGCATCTTCAGTACCCGTTTATATCTCAAATTCTGGCTCAAAATACCCGAAAATTAGGTATTTTTGGGTCCTAGAAGCGATCTGTACATGGCTACACCTAGTTAGAATGTTTTCAATATACAGACCCAAAACATGCTCAAAATCGATATTAAAGTGCCCAATAGTCGATATGTGCCTCCATCTTCAGTACCCGTTTATATCTCAAATTCAGGCTCAAAACACCCGAAAATTCGATTTTATTTTGGTCCAAGAAGCGAACTGTACATGCCTACTCCGTGTTAGAGTATTTTCATAATACAGGCACAAAACATGCTGAAAATCGATATTTTAGGTGCCCAAAGTCAATATGCGCATGCATCTTCTGTACCCGTTTATATCTGAAATTTAGGCTCAAAACACTCTAAAATTCGATATTTTTGGGTCCCAAAGCGATCTGTACATGCCTACTCAGTGATAGAATATTTTCAAAGTATAGGCCCAAAAACATGCTAAAAATCGATATTTTAGGTGCCCAAAGTCGATATCTCAAATTCAGTCACAAAACACCCGAAAATTCGATATTTTGGGGTCCAAGAAGCGATCTGTACATGCCTCCTCCGTGTTAGAGTATTTTCAAAATACGAACCCAAAACATGCTGAAAATCGATATTTTAGGAGCCCAAAGTCAATTTGTGCATGGATCTTCTGTACCCGCTTATATCACAAATTCAGGCTCAAAAAACCCGAAACTTCGATATTTTGGGGTCCCAGAAGCGATTTGTACATGCCTACTCAGATACAAGCCCAAAACATGCTCAAAATCGATATTTTAAGTGCCCAAAGTCAATATGTGTATGCATATTCTGCACCCGTTTACATCCCAAATTCAACCTCAAAACTCCCGAAAATTCGATATTTTTGGGTCCCAGAAGCGATCTGTACATGCTTACTCAGTGCTAGAATTTTTTTCAAAATATAGGCTCAAAACATGCTTAAAATCGATATATGAAGTGTCCAAAGTGGATATGTGCATGCATCTTCTGTACCCGTTTATATCTCAAATTCAGGCTCAAAACACCCGAAAATTCGGTATTTTTGCGTCCCAGAAGCGATCTGTATATGCCTACACCTAGTTAGAATGTTTTCAAGATACAGACCCAAAACATGCTAAAACTCGATATTTTAGGTACCCAATAGTCGATATGTGCATGTATCTTCAGTACCCGTTTATATCTCAAATTCAAGCTCAAAACACCCGAAAATTAGATATTTTGAAGTATAAGAGGCGATCTGTACATGCCTACTCCCACTTATAATGTTTTCAAGATACAGACCCAAAACATGCTCAAAATCGATATTTTAGGTGCCCAAAACTCGATATGTGCGTGCATATTCAGTACCCGTTTATATCTCAAATTCAGGCTCAAAACACCCGAAAATTCTATATTTTGGGGTAAAAGAAGCGTTCTGTACATGCATACTCCGTGTTAGAGTATTTTCAAAATACAGGCCCAAAACATGCTGAAAATCGATATTTTAGGTGCCCAAAGTCAATATGTGCATACATCTTCTGTAACCGTTTATATCTGAAATTCAGGCTCAAAACACTCGAAAATTCGTTATTTTTGGGTCCCAGAAGCGATCTGTACATGCCTACCCAGTTCTAGAATATTTTCAAAGTATAGGCCCAAAACATGCTAAAAATCGATATTTTAGGTGCCCAATGTCGATATCTCAAATTCAAGCTCAAAACACCCGAAAATTCGATATTTTGGAGTCCAAGAAGCGATCTGTACATGCCTACTCCCACTTAGAATGTTTTCAAGATACAGACCCAAAACATGGTCAAAATCGATATTTTAGGTGCCCAAAACTCGATATTTGCATGCATCTTCAGTACCCGTTTATATCTCAAATTCAGGCTCAAAAGACCCAAAAATTCTATATCTTGGAGTACAAGAAGCGATCTGTACATGCATACTCCGTGTTAGAGTTTTTTCAAAATACAGGCCCAAAACATGCTGAAAATCAATATTTTTGGTGACCAAAGTCAATATGTGCATACATCTTCTTTACCCGTTTATATCTGAAGTTCAGGCTCAAAACACTCGAAAATTCGGTATTTTTGGGTCCCAGAAGCGATCTGTACATGCCTACCCAGTGCTCAAATATTTCCAAAGTATAGGCCCAAAACATGCTAAAAATCGATATTTTAGGTGCCTAATGTCGATATCTTAAATTCAGTCACAAAATCCCCAAAATTTCTTTATTTTGGGGTCCCAGAAGCGATCTGTACATGCCTACTCCGTGTTAGAGTATTTTCAAAATACAGGCCCAAAACATGCTGAAAATCGATATTTTAAGTGTCCAAAGTCGATATGTGCATGCATCTTCTGTACACGTTTATATCTGAAATTCAGGCTCAAAACACCCGAAAATTCGGTATTTTTGGGTCCCAGAAGCGATCTGTACATGCCTACACCTAGTTAGAATGTTTTTAAGATACAATCCCAAAACATGCTCAAAATCGATATTTTAAGTGCCCAATAGTTGATATGTGCATGCATTTTCAGTACCCGTTTATATCTCAAATTCAGGCTCAAAACACCCGAAAATTCGATATTTTGGAGTCCAAAAAGCGATCTGTACATGCCTACTCCGTGTTAGAGTATTTTCAAAATACACGCCTAAAACATGCTGAAAATCGATATTTTAGATGCCAAAAGTCAATATGTGCATACATCTTCTGTACCCGTTTATATCTCAAATTCAGGCTCAAAACACCCGAGAATTCGATATTTTGGGGTCCCAGAAGCGATCTGTACATGCCTACTCAGATACAGGCCCAAAACATGCTGAAAATCGATATTTTAGGTGCCCAAAGTCAATATGTGTATGCATCTTCTGCACCCATGTATATCCCATATTCAACCTCAAAACACCCGAAAATTCTATATTTTTGGGTCCTAAAAGCGATCTGTACATGCCTACTCCGTGCTAGAATGTTTTCATAATATAGGCTCAAAACATGCTAAAAATCGATATTTTAATTGTCCAATGTCGATTTGTGTATGCATCTTCTGTACCCGTTTATATCTCAAATTCAGTCTCAAAATACCCGAAAATACGATATTTTGGGGTCCCAGAAGCGATCTGTACATGCCTACTCCGTGTTAGAGTATTTTCAAAATACAGGTTCAAAACATACTGAAAATCGATCTTTTTGGTGCCAAAAAGTCGATATGTGAATGCAGCTTCTGTACCCGTTTATATATCAAATTCAGGCTCAAAACACCCGAAAATTCGATATTTTGGGGTTCCAGAAGCAATCTGTACATGCCTACTCAGATACAGTTCCAAAACATGCTGAAAATCGATATTTTAGGTGCCCAAAGTCAATATGTGTATGCATCTTCTGTACCCGTTTATATCCCAAATTTAACCTCAAAACACCCGAAAATTCGATATTTTTAGGTCCTAGAAGCGATCTGTACATGCCTAGTCCGTGCTAGAATGTTTTCAAAATATAGGCTCAAAACATGCTAAAAATCGATATTTTAAGTATCCAAAGTCGATTTGTGTATGCATCTTCTGTACCCGTTTATATCTCAAATTCAGTCTCAAAATACCCGAAAATACGATATTTTGGGGTTCCAGAAGCGATCTGTACATGCCTACTCAGAACTAGAATATTTTCAAAATATAGGCCCAAAACATGCTAAAAATCGATATTTTAGGTGCCCAAAGTCGATATCTCAAATTCAGGAACAAAACACCCGAAAAATCTATATTTTGGGGTTCCAGAAGCGATCTGTACATGCCTACTCCATGTTAGAGTATTTTCAAAATACAGACCCAAAACAGGCTCAAAATCGATATTTTAGGTGGCCAAAAGTCGATATGTGCATGCATCTTCAGTATCTGTATATATCTCAAATTCAGTCTCAAAACACCCGAAAATTCGATATTTTGGAGTACAAGAAGCGATCTGTCCATGCCTACCCCGTGCTAGAATATTTTCAAAATATAGGCCCAAAAACATGCTAAATATCGTTATTTAATGTGCCCAAAGTCGATATCTGAAATTCAGTTACAAAACACCCATAAATTCGATATTTTGGGGTCCCAGAAGCGATCTATACATGCCTACTCCTTGTTTGAGTATTTTCAAAATACAGGCCCAAAACATACTGAAAATTGATCTTTTTGGTGCCCAAAGTCAATATTTGAATGCATCTTCTGCATCCGTTTATATCCCAAATTCAACCTCAAAACACCCGAAAATTCTATATTTTTGGGTCCTAGAAGCGATCTGTACATGCCTAGTCCGTGCTAGAATGTTTTCAAAATATAGGCTCAAAACATGCTAATAATCGATATTTTAAGTGTCCAAAGTCGATATGTGCATGCATCTTCTGTACACGTTTATATCTGAAATTCAGGCTCAAAACACCCGAAAATTCGGTATTTTTGGGTCCCAGAAGCGATCTGTACATGCCTACTCCGTGTTAGAGTATTTTCAAAATACTGGCCCAAAACATGCTCATAATCGATATTTTAGGTGCCCAAAACTCGATATGTGCATGCATCTTCAGTACCCGTTTATAACTCAAATTCAGGCTCAAAAAACACCCGAAAATTCGATATTTTGGGGTCCAAGAAGCAATCTGTACATGCCTACTCAGTGTTAGAGTATTTTCAAAATTCAGACCTAAAACATGCTGAAAATCGATATTTTAGGTGCCCAAAGTCAATAGGTGCATGCATCTTCTGTACCCGTTTATATCTCAAATTCAGGCTCAAAACACCCGAGAATTCGATATTTTGGGGTCCCAGAAGCGATCTGTACATGCCTACTCAGATACAGGCCCAAAACATGCTGAAAATCGATATTTTAGGTGCCCAAAGTCAATATGTGTATGCATCTTCTGCACCCATGTATATCCCATATTCAACCTCAAAACACCCGAAAATTCGATATTTTTGGGTCCTAAAAGCGATCTGTACATGCCTACTCCGTGCTAGAATGTTTTCAAAATATAGGCTCAAAACATGCTAAAAATCGATTTTTTAATTGTCCAATGTCGATTTGTGTATGCATCTTCTGTACATGTTTATATCTCAAATTCAGTCTCAAAATACCCGTAAATACGATATTTTGGGGTCCCAGAAGCGATCTGTACATGCCTACTCCGTGTTAGAGTATTTTCAAAATACAGGTTCAAAACATACTGAAAATCGATCTTTTTGGTGCCAAAAAGTCGATATGTGAATGCATCTTCTGTACCCGTTTATATATCAAATTCAGGCTCAAAACACCCGAAAATTCGATATTTTGGGGTTCCAGAAGCAATCTGTACATGCCTACTCAGATACAGTTCCAAAACATGCTGAAAATCGATGTTTTAGGTGCCCAAAGTCAATATGTGTATTCATCTTCTGCACCCGTTTATATCCCAAATTCAACCTCAAAACACCCGAAAATTCGATATTTTTGGGTTCCAGAAGCGATCTGTACATGCCTACTCCGTGTTAGAGTATTTTCAAAATACAGACCCAAAACATGCTCAAAATCGATATTTTAGGTGGCCAAAAGTCGATATGTGCATGCATCTTCAGTATCTGTATATATCTCAAATTCAGGCTCAAAACACCCGAAAATTCGATATTTTGGAGTACAAGAAGCGATCTGTCCATGCCTACCCCGTGCTAGAATATTTTCAAAATATAGGCCCAAAAACATGCTAAATATCGTTATTTAATGTGCCCTAAGTCGATATCTGAAATTCAGTTACAAAAAAAACAAAAATTCGATATTTTGGGGTCCCAGAAGCTATCTATACATGCCTACTCCTTGTTTGAGTATTTTCAAAATACAGGCCCAAAACATACTGAAAATTTATCTTTTAGGTGCCCAAAGTCAATATTTGAATGCATCTTCTGCATCCGTTTATATCCCAAATTCAACCTCAAAACACCCGAAAATTCTATATTTTTGGGTCCTAGAAGCGATCTGTACATGCCTAGTCCGTGCTAGAATGTTTTCAAAATATAGGCTCAAAACATGCTAAAAATCGATATTTTAAGTGTCCAAAGTCGATATGTGCATGCATCTTCTGTACACGTTTATATCTGAAATTCAGGCTCAAAACACCCGAAAATTCGGTATTTTTGGGTCCCAGAAGCGATCTGTACATGCCTACTCCGTGTTAGAGTATTTTCAAAATACTGGCCCAAAACATTCTGAAAATCGATCTTTTAGGTGACCAAAAGTCGATATGTGTATGCATCTTTGGCACACGTTTATATCCCAAATTCAACCTCAAAACACCCGAAATTTTGGAATTTTGGGTCCTAGAAGCGATCTGTACATGTCTACTCCTAGTTAGAATATTTTCAAGATACAGACCCAAAACATGCTCATAATCGATATTTTAGGTGCCCAAAACTCGATATGTGCATGCATCTTCAGTACCCGTTTATAACTCAAATTCAGGCTCAAAAAACACCCGAAAATTCGATATTTTGGGGTCCAAGAAGCAATCTGTACATGCCTACTCAGTGTTAGAGTATTTTCAAAATACGGACCTAAAACATGCTGAAAATCGATATTTTAGGTGCCCAAAGTCAATATGTGTATTCATCTTCTGCACCCGTTTATATCCCAAATTCAACCTCAAAACACCCGAAAATTCGATATTTTTGGGTCCCAGAAGCGATCTGTACATGCCTACTCAGTGCTAGAATTTTTTTCAAAATATAGGCTCAAAACATGCTAAAAATCGATATTTTAAGTGTCCAAAGTGGATATGTGCGTGCATCTGCTGTACCCGTTTATATCTCAAATTCAGGCTCAAAACACCCGAAAATTCGGTATTTTTGGGTCCCAGAAGCGATCTGTACATGCCTACACCTAATTAGAATGTTTTCAAGTTACAGAACCAAAGCATGCTAAAACTCGATATTTTTGGTGCCCAATAGTCGATATGTGCATGCATCTTCAGTACTCGTTTATATCTCAAATTCAAGCTCAAAACACCCGAAAATTCGATATTTTGGAGTCCAAGAAGCGATCTGTACATGCCTACTCCCACTTAGAATGTTTTCAAGATACAGACCCAAAACAAGGTCAAAATCGATATTTTAGGTGCCCAAAACTCGATATTTGCATGCATCTTCAGTACCCGTTTATATCTCAAATTCAGGCTCAAAAGACACAAAAATTCTATATTTTGGAGTACAAGAAGCGATCTGTACATGCATACTCCGTGTTAGAGTATTTTCAAAATACAGGCCCAAAACATGCTGAAAATCAATATTTTTGGTGACCAAAGTCAATATGTGCATACGTCTTCTTTACCCGTTTATATCTGAAATTCAGGCTCAAAACACTCGAAAATTCGGTATTTTTGGGTCCCAGAAGCGATCTGTACATGCCTACCCAGTGCTAAAATATTTCCAAAGTATAGGCCCAAAACATGCTAAAAATCGATATTTTAGGTGCCTAATGTCGATATCTTAAATTCAGTCACAAAATCCCCAAAATTTCTATATTTTGGGGTCCCAGAAGCGATCTGTACATGCCTACTCAGTGCTAGAATTTTTTTTCAAAATATAGGCTCAAAACATGCTAAAAATCGATATTTTAAGTGTCCAAAGTCGATATGTGCATGCATCTTCTGTACACGTTTATATCTGAAATTTAGGCTCAAAACACCCGAAAATTCGGTATTTTTGGGTCCTAAAAGCGATCTGTACATGCCTACACCTAGTTAGAATGTTTTCAAGATACAGACCCAAAACATGCTCAAAATCGATATTTTAGGTGCCTTATAGTCGATATGTGCATGCTTCTTCAGTACCCGTTTATATCTCAAATTCAGGCTCAAAACACCCGAAAACTCGATATTTTGGGGTCCAAGAAGCGATCTGTACATGCCTACTCCGTGTTACAGTATTTTCAAGATACAGGCCCATAACATGCTAAAAATCGATATTTTAGGTGCTCAAAGTCAATATGTGCATGCATCTTCTGTACCCGTTTATATCTCAAATTCAGTCTCAAAACACCCAAAAATTCAATATTTTGGGGTCCCAGAAGCGATCTGTACATGCCTACTCAGACACAGGCCCAAAACATGCTCAAAATCGATATTTTAGGTGCCCAAAGTCAATATGTGTATGCATCTTCTGCACCCGTTTATATCCCAAATTCAACCTCAAAACACCCGAAAATTCGATATTTTTGGGTTCCAGAAGCGATCTGTACATGCCTACTCAGTGCTAGAATTTTTTCAAAATATAGGCTCAAAACATGCTAAAAATCGATATTTTAAGTGTCCAAAGTCGATATGTGCATGCATCTTCTGTACCCGTTTATATCTCAAATTCAGGCTCAAAACACCCGAAAATTCGGTATTTTTGGGTCCTAGAAGCGATCTGTACATGCCTACTTCTAGTTAGAATTTTTCAAGATACAGACCCAAAACATGCTCAAAATCGATATTTTAGGTGCCCAAAAGTCAATATGTGCATAAATCTTCAGTACCCGTTTATATCTCAAATTCAGTCTCAAAACACCAGAAAATTCGATATTTTGGGGTCCAAGAAGCGATTTATACATGCCTACTGCGTGTTAGAGATTTTTCAAAATACAGACCCAAAACATGCTGAAAATCGATATTTTAGGTGCCCAATGTCAATATGTGCATGCATCTTCTGTATCCGTTTATATCTCAAATTCAGGCTCAAAACACCCGAAAATTCGTTATTTTGGGGTTCCAGAAGCGATCTGTACATGCCTACTCAGTGTTAGAATATTTTCTAAAATATAGGCCCAAAACATGCTAAAAATCGATATTTTAGGTGCCCAAAGTCGATATCTCAAATTCAGGCACAAAACACCCGAAAATTCGATATTCTGGGGTCCCAGAAGCGATCTGTACATGCCTACTCCGTGTTAGAGTATTTTCAAAATAAAGGCCAAAAACATACTGAAAATCGATCTTTTAGGAGCCCAAAAGTCGATATGTGCATGCATCTTCTATACCCGTTTATATATCAAATTCAGGCTCAAAACACCCGAAAATTCAATATTTTTGGGTTCCAGAAGCGATCTGTACATGCCTACTCAGATACAGGCCCAAAACATGCTCAAAATCGATATTTTAGGTGCCCAAAGTCAATATGTGTATGCATCTTCTGCACCCGTTTATATCCCAAATTCAACCTCAAAACACCCGTAAATTCGATATATCTGGCTCCCAGAAGCGATTTGTATATGACTAATCAGTGCTAGATTGTTTTCAAAATATAGGCTCAAAACATGCTAAAAATCGATATTTTAAGTGTCCAAAGTCGATATGTGCATGAATCTTCTGTACCCGTTTATATCTGAAATTCAGGCTCAAAACAACCGAAAATTCGGTATTTTTGGATCCCAGAAGCGATCTGTACATGCCTACACCTAGTTAGAATGTTTTCAAGATACAGACCCAAAAGAAGCTCAAAATCGATATTTTAGGTGCCTTATAGTCGATATGTGCATGCATCTTCAGTACCCGTTTATATCTCATATTCAGGCTCAAAACACCCGAAAATTCTATATTTTGGGGTCCAAGAAGCGATCTGTACATGCCTACTCCGTGTTACAGTATTTTCAAAATACAGGCCCAAAACATGCTAAAAATCGATATTTTAGGTGCTCAAAGTCAATATGTGCATGCATCTTCTGTACCCGTTTATATCTCAAATTCAGGCTCAAAACACCCAAAAATTCGATATTTTGGGGTCCCAGAAGCGATCTGTACATGCCTACTCAGACACAGGCCAAAAACATGCTTAAAATCGATATTTTAGGTGCCCAAAGTCAATATGTGTTTGCATCTTCTGCACCCGTTTATATCCCAAATTCAACCTCAAAACACCAGAAAATTCGATATTTTTCAGTCCCAGAAGCGATTTGTACATGACTACTCATTGCTAGATTGTTTTTTTTAAATATAGGCTCAAAACATGCATAAAATCGATATTTTAAGTGTCCAAAGTCGATATGTGCATGCATCTTCTGTACTCGTTTATATCTGAAATTCAGGCTCAAAACACCCGAAAATTCGGTATTTTTGGGTCCCAGAAGCGATCTGTACATGCCTACACCTAGTTAGAATGTTTTCAAGATACAGTCCCAAAACGTGCTGAAAATCGATATTTTAGGTGCCCAAAGTCAATATGTGCATGCATCTTCTGTACCAGTTTATATCTCAAATTCAGGCTCAAAACACACGAATAATCGGTATTTTTGGGTCCCTGAAGTGATCTGTACATGCCTACTCAGAGCTAGAATATTTTCAAAATATAAGCCCAAAACATGCTAAAAATCGATATTTTAGGTGCCCTAAGTCGATATCTCAAATTCAGTCACAAAACACACGAAAATTCTATATTTTGGGGTCCCAGAAGCGATCTGTACATGCCTACTCCGTGTTAGAGTATTTTCAAAATACAGGCCCAAAACATACTGAAAATCGATCTTTTAGGTGCCCAAAAGTCGATATGTGCATGCATCTTCTGTACCCGTTTATATCTCAAATTCAGGCTCAAAACACCCAAAAATTCAATAGTTTGGGTCCCAGAAGCGATCTGTACATGCCTACTCAGATACAGGCCAAAAACATGCTGAAAATCGATATTTTAGGTGCCCAAAGTCAATATGTGTATGCATCTTCTGCACCCGTTTATATCTCAAATTCAGGCTCAAAACACCCGAAAATTCGGTATTTTGGGGTCCCTGAAGTGATCTGTACATGCCTACTCAGTGCAAGAATATTTTCAAAATAAAGGCCCAAAACATGCTAAAAATCGATATTTTAGGTGCCATAAGTCGATATCTCAAATTCAGTCACAAAACCCACGAAAATTCTATATTTTGGGGTCCCTAAAGCGATCTGTACATGCCTACTCCGTGATAGAGTATTTTTCAAATACTGGCCCAAAACATGCTGAAAATCGATATTTTAGGTGCCCAAAGTCAATATGTGTATGCATCTTCTGCACCCTTTTATATCCCAAATTCAACCTCAAAACACCCGAAAATTCTATATTTTGGGGTCCCAGAAGCGATCCGTACATGCCTACTCATTGCTGGAATGTATTCAAAATATAGGCTCAAAACATGCTAAAAATCGATATTTTAAGTGTCCAAAGTCGATATGTGCATGCATCTTCTGTACCCGTTTATATCTCAAATTCAGGCTCAAAATACCCGAAAATTCGGTATTTTTGGGTCCTAGAAGCGATCTGTACATGCCTACACCTAGTTACAGTGTTTTCAAGATACAGACCCAAAAGAAGCTCAAAATCGATATTTTAGATGCCTTATAGTCGATATGTGCATGCATCTTCAGTACCCGTTTATATCTCAAATTCAGGCTCAAAACACCCGAAAATTCGATATTTTGGGGTTCCAGAAGCGATCTGTACATGCCTACTCAGTGTTAGAATATTTTCTAAAATATAGGCCCAAAACATGCTAAAAATCGATATTTTAGGTGCCTAAAGTCGATATCTCAAATTCAGGCACAAAACACCCGAAAATTCGATATTCTGGGGTCCCAGAAGCGATCTGTACATGCTTACTCCGTGTTAGAGTATTTTCAAAATACAAGCCCAAAACATACTGAAAATCGATCTTTTAGGTGACCAAAATTCGATATGTGCATGCATCTTCTGTACCCGTTTATATATCAAATTAGGTCTCAAAATACCCGAAAATTCGATAGTTTGGGTCCCAGAAGCGATCTGTACATGCCTACTCAGATACAGGCCAAAAACATGCTGAAAATCGATATTTTAGGTGTCCAAAGTCAATATGTGTATGCATCTTCTGCACCCGTTTATATCCCAAATTCAACCTCAAAACACCCGAAAATTCTATATTTTGGGGTCCCAGAAGCGATACGTACATGCCTACTCAGTGCTGGAATGTTTTCAGAATATAGGCCCAAAACATGCTAAAAATCTATATTTTAAGTGTCCAATGTCGATATGTGAATGCATCTTCTGTACCCGTTAATATCTCAAATTTAGGCTCAAAACACCCGAAAATTCGGTATTTTTGGGTCCTAAAAGCGATCTGTACATGCCTACACCTAGTTAGAATGTTTTCAAGATACAGACCCAAAACATGCTCAAAATCGATATTTTAGGTGCCTTATAGTCGATATGTGCATGCTTCTTCAGTACCCGTTTATATCTCAAATTCAGGCTCAAAACACCCGAAAACTCGATATTTTGGGGTCCAAGAAGCGATCTGTACATGCCTACTCCGTGTTACAGTATTTTCAAAATACAGGCCCATAACATGCTAAAAATCGATATTTTAGGTGCTCAAAGTCAATATGTGCATGCATCTTCTGTACCCGTTTATATCTCAAATTCAGTCTCAAAACACCCAAAAATTCAATATTTTGGGGTCCCAGAAGCGATCTGTACATGCCTACTCAGACACAGGCCCAAAACATGCTCAAAATCGATATTTTAGGTGCCCAAAGTCAATATGTGTATGCATCTTCTGCACCCGTTTATATCCCAAATTCAACCTCAAAACACCCGAAAATTCGATATTTTTGGGTTCCAGAAGCGATCTGTACATGCCTACTCAGTGCTAGAATTTTTTCAAAATATAGGCTCAAAACATGCTAAAAATCGATATTTTAAGTGTCCAAAGTCGATATGTGCATGCATCTTCTGTACCCGTTTATATCTCAAATTCAGGCTCAAAACACCCGAAAATTCGGTATTTTTGCGTCCTAGAAGCGATCTGTACATGCCTACTTCTAGTTAGAATTTTTCAAGATACAGACCCAAAACATGCTCAAAATCGATATTTTAGGTGCCCAAAAGTCAATATGTGCATAAATCTTCAGTACCCGTTTATATATCAAATTCAGTCTCAAAACACCAGAAAATTCGATATTTTGGGGTCCAAGAAGCGATCTATACATGCCTACTGCGTGTTAGAGATTTTTCAAAATACAGACCCAAAACATGCTGAAAATCGATATTTTAGGTGCCCAATGTCAATATGTGCATGCATCTTCTGTATCCGTTTATATCTCAAATTCAGGCTCAAAACACCCGAAAATTCGTTATTTTGGGGTTCCAGAAGCGATCTGTACATGCCTACTCAGTGTTAGAATATTTTCTAAAATATAGGCCCAAAACATGCTAAAAATCGATATTTTAGGTGCCCAAAGTCGATATCTCACATTCAGGCACAAAACACCCGAAAATTCGATATTCTGGGGTCCCAGAAGCGATCTGTACATGCCTACTCCGTGTTAGAGTATTTTCAAAATAAAGGCCAAAAACATACTGAAAATCGATCTTTTAGGTGCCCAAAAGTCGATATGTGCATGCATCTTCTATACCCGTTTATATATCAAATTCAGGCTCAAAACACCCGAAAATTCAATATTTTTGGGTTCCAGAAGCGATCTGTACATGCCTACTCAGATACAGGCCCAAAACATGCTCAAAATCGATATTTTAGGTGCCCAAAGTCAATATGTGTATGCATCTTCTGCACCCGTTTATATCCCAAATTCAACCTCAAAACACCCGTAAATTCGATATATCTGGCTCCCAGAAGCGATTTGTATATGACTAATCAGTTCTAGATTGTTTTCAAAATATAGGCTCAAAACATGCTAAAAATCGATATTTTAAGTGTCCAAAGTCGATATGTGCATGAATCTTCTGTACCCGTTTATATCTGAAATTCAGGCTCAAAACAACCGAAAATTCGGTATTTTTGGATCCCAGAAGCGATCTGTACATGCCTACACCTAGTTAGAATGTTTTCAAGATACAGACCCAAAACATGCTGAAAATCGATATTTTAGGTGCCCAAAGTCAATATGTGTATGCATCTTCTGCACCCGTTTATATCCCAAATTCAGCCTCAAAACACCCGAAAATTCTATATTTTGGGGTCCCAGAAGCGATCCGTACATGCCTACTCAGTCCTGGAATGTTTTCAAAATATAGGCTGAAAACATGCTAAAAATCGATATTTTTTGTGTCCAAAGTCGATATGTGCATGCATCTTCTGTACCCGTTAATATCTCAAATTCAGTCACAAAACACACGAAAATTCTATATTTTGGGGTCCCAGAAGCGATCTGTACATGCCTACTCCGTGTTACAGTATTTTCAAAATACAGGCCCAAAACATGCTAAAAATCGATATTTTAGGTGTTTAAAGTCAATATGCGCATGCATCTTCTGTACCCGTTTATAACTCAAATTCAGGCTCAAAACACACAAAAAATTCGATATTTTGGGGTCCCAGAAGCGATCTGTACATGCCTACTCAGACACAGGCCCAAAACATGCTCAAAATCGACATTTTAGGTGCCCAAAGTAAATATGTGTATGCATCTTCTGCATCCGTTTATATCCGAAATTCAACCTCAAAACACCCGAAAATTCGATATTTTTGGGTTCCAGAAGCGATCTGTACATGTCTACGCAGTGCTAGAATTTTTTCAAAATATAGGCTCAAAACATGCTAACAATCGATATTTTAAGTGTCCAAAGTCGATATGTGCATGCATCTTTTGTACCCGTTTATATCTCAAATTCAGGCTCAAAACACCCGAATATTCGGTATTTTTGGGTCCTAGAAGCAATCTGTACATGCCTACTCCTAGTTAGAATGTTTTCAAGATACAATCCCAAAACATGCTCAAAATTTATATTTTAGGTACTCAAAAGTCAATATGTGCATGAATCTTCAGTACCCGTTTATATCTCAAATTCAGGCTCAAAACACCCGAAAAATCGATATTTTGGGGTCCCAGAAGCGATCTGTACATGCCTACTCAGATACAGGCTTAAAACATGCTGAAAATCGATATTTTAGGTGCCCAAAGTCAATATGTGTATGCATCTTCTTCACCCGTTTATATCCCAAATTCAACCTCAAAACACCCGAAAATTCTATATTTTTGGGTCCCAGAAGCGTTTTGTACATGACTACTCAGTGCTAGATTGTTTTCAAAATATAAGCTAAAAACATGCTAAAAATCGATATTTTAAGTGTCCAAAGTTGATATGTGCATGCATCTTCTGTACCCGTTTATATCTCAAATTCAGGCTCAAAATACTCGAAAATTCGGTATTTTTGGGTCCCAGAAGCGATCTGTACATGCCTACTCAGTGCTAGAATATTTTCCAAGTATTGGCCCAAAACATGCTAAAAATCGATATTTTAGGTGCCCAAAGTCGATATCTCAAATTCAGTCACAAAACACCCCAAAATTCTATATTTTGGGGTCCCAGAAGCGATCTGTACATGCCTACTCAGTGTTAGAATTTTTTCAAAATATAGGCCCAAAACATGCTAAAAATCGATATTTTAAGTGTCCAAAGTCGATATGTGCATGCATCTTCTGTTCCCGTTTATATCTTAAATTGAAGCTCAAAACACCCAAAAATTCGGTATTTTTGTGTCCCAGAAGCGATCTGTGCATGCCTACTCCATGTTAGAGTATTTTCAAAATACAGACCCAAAACATACTGAAAATCGTTCTTTTAAGTGCCCAAAAGTCGACTAGTGCATGCATCTTCTGTACCCGTTTATATATCAAATTAAGGCTCAAAACACCTGAAAATTCGATAGTTTGGGTCCCAGAAGCGATCTGTACATGCCTACTCAGATACAGGCCAAAAACATGCTGAAAATCGATATTTTAGGTGCCCAAAGTCAATATGTGTATGCATCTTCTGCACCCGTTTATATTTCAAATTCAGGCTCAAAACACCCGAAAATTCGGTATTTTGGGGTCCCTGATGTGATCTGTACATGCCTACTCAGTGCTAGAATATTTTCAAAATATAGGTCCAAAACATGCTAAAAATCGATATTTTAGGTGCCCTAAGTCGATATCTCAAATTCAGTCACAAAACCCACGAGAATTCTATATTTTGGGGTCCCAGAAGCGATCTGTACATGCCTACTCCGTGTTAGAGTATTTTCAAAATACAGGCCCAAAACATACTGAAAATCGATCGTTTAGGTGCCCAAAAGTCGATATGTGCATGCATCTTCTGTACCCGTTTATATCTCAAATTCAGGCTCAAAACACCCGGAAATTCGATAGTTTGGGTCCCAGAAGCGATCTGTACATGCCTACTCAGATACAGGCAAAAAACATGCTGAAAATCGATATTTTAGGTGCCCAAAGTCAATATGTGTATGCATCTTCTGCACCCGTTTATATCTCAAATTCAACCTCAAAAGACCCGAAAATTCAATATTTTGGGGTCCCTGAAGCGATCCGGACATGCCTACTCAGTGCTGGAATGTTTTCAAAATATAGGCTTAAATCATGCTAAAAATCGATATTTTAAGTGTCCAAAGTCGATATGTGCATGCATCTTCTGTACCAGTTAATATCTCAAATTCAGGCTCAAAACACCCGAAAATTCTGTATTTTTGGGTCCTAAAAGCGATCTGTACATGCCTACACCTAGTAAGAATGTTTTCAAGATACAGACCCAAAACATGCTGAAAATCGATATTTTAGGTGCCTTATAGTCGATATGTGCATGCTTCTTCAGTACCCGTTTATATCTCAAATTCAGGCTCAAAACTCCCGAAAATTCGATATTTTGCAGTCCAAGAAACGATTTGTACATGCCTACTCCGTGTTACAGTATTTTCAAAATACAGGCCCAAAACATGCTACAAATCGATATTTTAGTTGCTCAAAGTCAATATGTGCATGCATCTTCTGTACCCGTTTATATCTTAAATTCATGCTCAAAACTCCCCAAAATTCGATATTTTGGGGTCCCAGAAGCGATCTGTACATGCCTACTCAGACATAGGCCCAAAACATGCTCAAAATCGATATTTTAGGTGCCCAAGATCAATATGTGTATGCATCTTCTGCACCCGTTTATATCCCAAATTCAACCTCAAAACACCCGAAAATTCGATATTTTTGGGTTCCAGAAGCGATCTGTACATGCCTACTCAGTGCTAGAATATTTTCAAAATACAGGCCCAAAACATGCTGAAAATCGATATTTTAGGTGCCCAAAGTCAATATGTGTATGCATCTTATGCACCCGTATATATCCCAAATTCAAACTCAAAACACCCGAAAATTCGATATTTTTGGGTCCCAGAAGCGATCTGTACATGCATACTCAGTGCTAGAATGTTTTCATAATATAGGCTCTAAACATGCTAAAAATCGATATTTTAAGTATCCAAAGTCGATATGTGCGTGCATCTTCTGTACCCGTTTATATCTCAAATTCAGGCTCAAAACACACGAAAATTCGGTTTTTTTGGGTCCAAGAAGCGATCTGTACGTGCCTACTCCGTGTTAGAGTATTTTCAAAATACAGGCCCAAAACATACTGAAAATTGATCTTTTAGGTGCTCAGAGTCAATATGTGTATGCATCTTCTGTACCCGTTTATAACTCAAATTCAGGCTCAAAACACCCAAAAATTCGATATTTTGGGGTCCCAGAAGCGATCTGTACATCCCTACTCAGACACAGGCCCAAAACATGCTCAAAATCGATATTTTAGTTGCCCAAAGTCAATATGTGCATGCATATTCTGCACCCGTTTATATCCCAAATTCAACCTCAAAACACCCGAAAATTCTATATTTTTGGGTTCCAGAAGCGATCTGTGCATGCCTACTCAGTGCTAGAATTTTTTCAAAATATAGGCTCAAAACATGCTAAAAATCAATATTTTAAGTGTCCAAAGTCGATATGTGCCTGCATCTTCTGTACCCGTTTATATCTCAAATTCAGGCTCAAAACACCTTAAAATTCGATAATTGGGGTCCAAGAAGCGATCTGTACATGCCTACTCAGTGCTAGAATATTTAAAAAAAAAAAGGCCCAAAACATGCTAAAAATCGATATTTTAGGTGCCCAAAGTCGATCTATCAAATTCAGGCACAAAACACCCGAAAATTCGATATTTTGGGGTCCCAGAAGCGATCTGTACATGCCTACTCCGTGTTAGAGTATTTTCAAAATAAAGGCCCAAAACATACTGAAAATCGATCTTTTAGGTGCCCAAAAGTCGATATGTGCATGCATCTTCTGTACCCGTTTATATCTCAAATTCAGGCTCAAAACACCCGGAAATTCGATAGTTTGGGTCCCAGAAGCGATCTGTACATGCCTACTCAGATACAGGCCAAAAACATGCTAAAAATCGATATTTTAGGTGCCCAAAGTCAATATGTGTATGCATCTTCTGCACCCGTTTATATCTCAAATTCAACCTCAAAAGATCCGAAAAATCTATATTTTGGGGTCCCTGAAGCGATCCGGACATGCCTACTCAGTGCTGGAATGTTTTCAAAATATAGGCTCAAAACATGCTAAAAATCGATATTTTAAGTGTCCAAAGTCGATATGTGCATGCATCTTCTGTACCAGTTAATATCTCAAATTCAGGCTCAAAACACCCGAAAATTCTGTATTTTTGGGTCCTAAAAGCGATCTGTACATGCCTACACCTAGTAAGAATGTTTTCAAGATACAGACCCAAAACATGCTCAAAATCGATATTTTAGGTGCCTTATAGTCGATATGTGCATGCTTCTTCAATACCCGTTTATATCTCAAATTCAGGCTCAAAACTCCCGAAAATTCGATATTTTGCAGTCCAAAAAGCGATTTGTACATGCCTACTCCGTGTTACAGTATTTTCAAAATACAGGCCCAAAACATGCTACAAATCGATATTTTAGGTGCTCAAAGTCAATATGTGCATGCATCTTCTGTACTCGTTTATATCTCAAATTAAGGCTCAAAACACCCGAAAATTCGATATTTTGGGGTCCCAGAAGCGATCTGTACATGCCTACTAAGACACTGGCCCAAAACATGCTCAAAATCGATATTTTAGGTGCCAAAGGTCAATATGTGTATGCATCTTCTGCACCCGTTTATATCCCAAATTCAACCTCAAAACACCCGAAAATTCGATATTTTGGGGTTCCAGAAGCGATCTGTACATGCCTACTCAGTGCTAGAATTTTTTCAAAATATAGGCTCAAAACATGCTAAAAATCGATATTTTAAGTGTCCAAAGTCGATATGTGAATGCATCTTCTGTACCCGTTTATATCTCAAATTCAGGCTCAAAACACCCGAAAATTCGGTATTTTGGGGTCCCTGAAGTGATCTGTACATGCCTACTCAGTGATAGAATATTTTCAAAATATAGGTCCAAAACATGCTAAAAATCGATATTTTAGGTGCCCTAAGTCGATATCTCAAATTCAGTCACAAAACCCACGAGAATTCTATATTTTGGGGTCCCAGAAGCGATCTGTACATGCCTACTCCATGTTAGAGTATTTTCAAAATACAGGCCCAAAACATACTGAAAATCGATCTTTTAGGTGCCCAAAAGTCGATATGTGCATGCATCTTCTGTACCCGTTTATATCTCAAATTCAGGCTCAAAACACCCGGAAATTCGATAGTTTGGGTCCCAGAAGCGATCTGTACATGCCTACTCAGATACAGGCCAAAAACATGCTGAAAATCGATATTTTAGGTGCCTAAAGTCAATATGTGTATGCATCTTCTGCACCCGTTTATATCTCAAATTCAACCTCAAAAGACCCGAAAATTCTATATTTTGGGGTCCCTGAAGCGATCCGGACATGCCTACTCAGTGCTGGAATGTTTTCAAAATATAGGCTCAAAACATGCTAAAAATCGATATTTTAAGTGTCCAAAGTCGATATGTGCATGCATCTTCTGTACCAGTTAATATCTCAAATTCAGGCTCAAAACACCCTAAAATTCTGTATTTTTGGGTCTTAAAAGCGATCTGTACATGCCTACACCTAGTAAGAATGTTTTCAAGATACAGACCCAAAACATGCTCAAAATCGATATTTTAGGTGCCTTATAGTCGATATGTGCATGCTTCTTCAGTACCCATTTATATCTCAAATTCAGGCTCAAAACTCCCGAAAATTCGATATTTTGCAGTCCAAGAAGCGATTTGTACATGCCTACTCCGTGTTACAGTATTTTCAAAATACAGGCCCAAAACATGCTACAAATCGATATTTTAGGTGCTCAAAGTCAATATGTGCATGCATCTTCTGTACCCGTTTATATCTCAAATTCAGGCTCAAAACACCCGAAAATTCGATATTTTGGGGTCCCAGAAGCGATCTGTACATGCCTACTCAGACACAGGCCCAAAACATGCTCAAAATCGATATTTTAGGTGCCCAAAGTCAATATGTGTATGCATCTTCTGCACCCGTTTATATCCCAAATTCAACCTCAAAACACCCGAAAATTCGATATTTTTGGGTTCCAGAAGCGATCTGTACATGCCTACTCAGTGCTAGAATTTTTTCAAAATATAGGCTCAAAACATGCTAAAAATCGATATTTTAAGTGTCCAAAGTCGATATGTGAATGCATCTTCTGTACCCGTTAATATCTCAAATTCAGGCTCAAAACACCTGAAAATTCGATATTTTGAGGTTCCAGAAGCGATCTGTACATGCCTACTCAGTGCTAGAATATTTTCAAAATACAGGCCCAAAACATGCTGAAAATCGATATTTTAGGTGCACAAAGTCAATATGTGTATGCATCTTATGCACCCGTATATATCCCAAATTCAAACTCAAAACACCCGAAAATTCGATATTTTTGGGTCCAAGAAGCGATCTGTGCATGCCTACTCAGTGCTAGAATTTTTTCAAAATATAGGCTCAAAACATGCTAAAAATCGGTATTTTAAGTGTCCAAAGTCGATATGTGCCTGCATCTTCTGTACCCGTTTATATCTCAAATTCAGGCTCAAAACACCCGAAAATTCGGTATTTTTGGGTCGAAGAAGCGATCTCTACGTGCCTACTCCGTGTTAGAGTATTTTCAAAATACAGGCCCAAAACATACTGAAAATTGATCTTTTAGGTGCCCAAAAGTCGATATGTGCATGCATCTTCTGTACCCGTTTTTATATCAAATTCAGTCTCAAAACACCTGAAAATTCAATATTTTGGGGTCCCAGAAGCGATCTGTACATACCTACTCAGATACATACCCAAAACATGCTGAAAATCGATATTTTAGGTGCCCAAAGTCAATATGTGTATGCATCTTATGCACCCGTTTATATCTCAAATTCAAACTCAAAACACCCTAAAATTCGATATTTTTGGGTCCCAGAAGCAATCTGTACATACCTACACTTAGTTAGAAAGTTTTTAAGATACAGACCCAAAACATGCTAAAACTCGATATTTTAGGTGCCCAATAGTCGATATGTGCATGCATCTTCAGTACCCGTTTATATCTCAAATTCAGGCTCAAAACACCCGAAAATTCGATATTTTGGGGTCCAAGAAGCAATCTGTACATGCCTACTCAGTGTTAGAGTATTTTCAAAATACGGACCTATAACATGCTGAAAATCGATATTTTAGGTGACCAAAGTCAATATGTGCATGCATCTTCTGTACCCGTTTATATCTCAAATTCAGGCTCAAAACACCCGAAAATTCAATATTTTGGGGTCCCAGAAGCGATCTGTACATTCCTACTCAGATACAGGCCCAAAACATGCTCAAAATCGATATTTTAAGTGCCCAAAGTCAATATGTGTATGCATCTTGTGCACCTATTTATATCCCATATTCAACCTCAAAACACCCGAAAATTCGATATTTTTGGGTTCCAGAAGCGATCTGTACATGCCTACTCAGTGCTAGAATTTTTTCAAAATATAGGCTCAAAACATGCTAAAAATCGATATTTTAAGTGTCCAAAGTCGATATGTGAATGCATCTTCTGTACCCGTTTATATCTCAAATTCAGGCTCAAAACACCCGAAAATTCTGTATTTTGGGGTCCCTGAAGTGATCTGTACATGCCTACTCAGTGCTAGAATATTTTCAAAATATAGGTCCAAAACATGCTAAAAATCGATATTTTAGGTGCCCTAAGTCGATATCTCAAATTCAGTCACAAAACCCACGAGAATTCTATATTTTGGGGTCCCAGAAGCGATCTGTACATGCCTACTCCGTGTTAGAGTATTTTCAAAATACAGGCCCAAAACATACTGAAAATCGATCTTTTAGGTGCCCAAAAGTCGATATTTGCATGCATCTTCTGTACCCGTTTATATCTCAAATTCAGGCTCAAAACACCCGGAAATTCGATAGTTTGGGTTCCAGAAGCGATATGTACATGCCTACTCAGATACAGGCCAAAAACATGCTGAAAATCGATATTTTAGGTGCCCAAAGTCAATATGTGTATGCATCTTCTGCACCCGTTTATATCTCAAATTCAACCTCAAAAGACCCGAAAATTCTATATTTTGGGGTCCCTGAAGCGATCCGGACATGGCTACTCAGTGCTGGAATGTTTTCAAAATATAGGCTCAAAACATGCTAAAAATCGATATTTTAAGTGTCCAAAGTCGATATGTGCATGCATCTTCTGTACCAGTTAATATCTCAAATTCAGGCTCAAAACACCCGAAAATTCTGTATTTTTGGGTCCTAAAAGCGATCTGTACATGCCTACACCTAGTAAGAATGTTTGCAAGATACAGACCCAAAACATGCTCAAAATCGATATTTTAGGTGCCTTATAGTCGATATGTGTATGCTTCTTCAGTACCCATTTATATCTCAAATTCAGGCTCAAAACTCCCAAAAATTCGATATTTTGCAGTCCAAGAAGCGATTTGTACATGCCTACTCCGTGTTATAGTATTTTCAAAATACAGGCCCAAAACATGCTACAAATCGATATTTTAGGTGCTCAAAGTCAATATGTGCATGCATCTTCTGTACCCGTTTATATCTCAAATTCAGGCTCAAAACACCCGAAAATTCGATATTTTGGGGTCCCAGAAGCGATCTGTACATGCCTACTCAGACACAGGCCCAAAACATGCTCAAAATCGATATTTTAGGTGCCCAAAGTCAATATGTGTATGCATCTTCTGCACCCGTTTATATCCCAAATTCAACCTCAAAACTCCCGAAAATTCGATATTTTTGGGTTCCAGAATCGATCTGTACATGCCTACTCAGTGCTAGAATTTTTTCAAAATATAGGCTCAAAACATGCTAAAAATCGATATTTTAAGTGTCCAAAGTCGATATGTGAATGCATCTTCTGTACCCGTTAATATCTCAAATTCAGGCTCAAAACACCTGAAAATTCGATATTTTGAGGTTCCAGAAGCGATCTGTACATGCCTACTCAGTGCTAGAATATTTTCAAAATACAGGCCCAAAACATGCTGAAAATCGATATTTTAGGTGCCCAAAGTCAATATGTGTATGCATATTCTGCACCCGTTTATATCCCAAATTCAACCTCAAAACACCCGAAAATTCTATATTTTTGGGTTCCAGAAGCAATCTGTGCATGCCTACTCAGTGCTAGAATTTTTTCAAAATATAGGCTCAAAACATGCTAAAAATCGGTATTTTAAGTGTCCAAAGTCGATATGTGCCTGCATCTTCTGTACCCGTTTATATCTCAAATTCAGGCTCAAAACACCCGAAAATTCGGTATTTTTGGGTCGAAGAAGCGATCTGTACGTACCTACTCCGTGTTAGAGTATTTTTAAAATACAGGCCCAAAACATACTGAAAATTGATCTTTTAGGTGCCCAAAAGTCGATATGTGCATGCATCTTCTGTACCCGTTTTTATATCAAATTCAGTCTCAAAACACCTGAAAATTCAATATTTTGGGGTTCCAGAAGCGATCTGTACATACCTACTCAGATACATACCCAAAACATGCTGAAAATCGATATTTTAGGTGCCCAAAGTCAATATGTGTATGCATCTTATGCACCCGTTTATATCCCAAATTCAAACTCAAAACACCCTAAAATTCGATATTTTTGGGTCCCAGAAGCAATCTGTACATACCTACACCTAGTTAGAATGTTTTTAAGATACAGACCCAAAACATGCTAAAACTCGATATTTTAGGTGCCCAATAGTCGATATGTGCATGCATCTTCAGTACCCGTTTATATCTCAAATTCAGGCTCAAAACACCCGAAAATTCGATATTTTGGGGTCCAAGAAGCAATCTGTACATGCCTACTCAGTGTTAGAGTATTTTCAAAATACGGACCTATAACATGCTGAAAATCGATATTTTAGGTGATCAAAGTCAATATGTGCATGCATCTTCTGTACCCGTTTATATCTCAAATTCATGCTCAAAACACCCGAAAATTCGATATTTTGGGGTCCAAGAAGCGATCTGTACATGCCTACTCCGTGTTAGAGTATTTTCAAAATACGGACCTATAACATGCTGAAAATCGATATTTTAGGTGACCAAAGTCAATATGTGCATGCATCTTCTGTACCCGTTTATATCTCAAATTCAGGCTCAAAACACCCGAAAATTCAATATTTTGGGGTCCCAGAAGCGATCTGTACATGCCTACTCAGATACAGGCCCAAAACATGCTCAAAATCGATATTTTAAGTGCCCAAAGTCAAAATGTGTATGCATCTTCTGCACCTATTTATATCCCATATTCAACCTCAAAACACCCGAAAATTTGATATTTTTGGGTCCCAGAAGCGATCACTACATGCCTACTCAGTGTTAGAATTTTTTCAAAATATAGTCTCAAAACATGCTAAAAATCAATATTTTAAGTGTCCAAAGTCGATATGTGCATGCATCTTCTGTACCCGTTTATATCTCAAATTCAGGCTCAAAATACTCGAAAATTCGGTATTTTTGTGTCGAAGAAGCGATCTGTACATGCCTACTCAGTGCAAGAATATTTTCAAAGTATTGGCCCAAAACATGCTAAAATCGATATTTTAGGTGCCCAAAGTCGATATCTCAAATTCAGTCACAAAACACACCAAAATTCTATATTTTGGGGTCCCAGAAGCGATCAGTATATGCCTACTCCGAGTTAGAGTATTTTCAAAATACAGGCCCAAAACATACTGAAAATCGATCTATTAGGTGCCCAAAAGTCAATATGGGTATGCATCTTCTACACCCGTTTATATCCCAAATTCAACCTTAAAACACCCAAAAATTCGGTATTTTTGGGTCCCAGAAGCGATCTGTACATGCCTACACCTAGTTAGAATGTTATCAAGATACAATCCCAAAACATGCTCAAAATCGATTATATTAGGTGCCCAATAGTCGATATGTGCATGCATTTTCAGTACCCGTTTATATCTCAAATTCAGGCTCTAAAACACCCGAAAAATTGATATTTTGGAGTCCAAGAAGCGATCTGTACATGCCTACTCCTTGTTAGAGTATTTTCAAAATACAGGCCCAAAACATGCTGAAAATCGATATTTTAGGTGCTCAAAGTCAATATGTGCATGCATCTTCTGTACCCGTTTATATCTCAAATTCAGGCTCAAAACACCCGAGAATTCGATATTTTGGGGTCCAAGAAGCGATCTGTATATGCCTACTCAGATACAGGTCCAACACATGCTGAAAATCGATATTTTAGGTGCCCAAAGTCAATATGTGTATGCATCTTCTGCACCCATTTATATCCCATATTCAACCTCAAAACACCCGAAAATTTGAAATTTTTGTGTCCCAGAAGCGATCTCTACATGCCTACTCAGCGTTAGAATTTTTTCAAAATATAGGCCCAAAACATGCTAAAAATCGATATTTTAAGTGTCCAAAGTCGATATGTGCATGCATCTTCTGTTCCCGTTTATATCTCAAATTCAAGCTCAAAACACCCAAAAATTCGGTATTTTTGTGTCCTAGAAGCGATCTGTACATGCCTACTCCTAGTTAGAATGTTTTCAAGATACAGACCCAAAACATGCTCAAAATCGATATTTTAGGTGGCCAAAAGTCGATATGTGCATGCATCTTCAGTATCTGTTTATATCTCAAATTCAGGCTCAAAACAACCGAAAATTCGATATTTTGGGGTACAAGAAGTGATTTGTACATGACTACTCAGTGCTAGATTGTTTTCAAAATATAGGCTCAAAAAAATGCTAAAAATCGATATTTTAAGTGTCCAAAGTCGATATGTTCATTCATCATATGTACCCGTTTATATCTGAAATTCAGGCTCAAAACACCCGAAAATTCGGTATTTTTGGGTCCCAGAAGCGATCTGTACATGCCTGCACCTAGTTAGAATGTTTTCAAGATACAGACCCAAAACATGCTCAAAATCGATATTTTAGGTGGCTTATAGTCGATATGTGCATGCTTCTTCAGTACCCGTTTATAACTCAAATTCAGGCTCAAAACACCCGAAAATTCGGTATTTTTGGGTAACAGAAGCGATCTATACATGCCTACCGCGTGTTAGAGTATTTTCAAAATACAGACCCAAAACATGCTGAAAATCGATATTTTAGGTGCCCAAAGTCAATATGCGCATGCATCTTCCGTACCCGTTTATATCTCAAATTCAGGCTCAAAACATCCGAAAATTCGATTTTTTTGGGTTCCAGAAGCGATCTGTACATGCCTACTCAGTGTTAGAATATTTTCTAAAATATAGGCCCAAAACATGCTAAAAATCGATATTTTAGGTGCCCAAAGTCGTTATCTCAAATTCAGGCACAAAACACCCGAAAGTTCGATATTCTGGGGTCCTAGAAGCGATCTGTACATGCTTACTCCGTGTTAGAGTATTTTCAAAATACAGGCCTAAAACATACTGAAAATCGATCTTTTAGGTGCCCAAAAGTGGATATGTGCATTCATCTTCTGTACCCGTTTATATATCAAATTAAGGCTCAAAATACCCGAAAATTCGATAGTTTGGGTCCCAGAAGCGATCTGTACATGCCTACTCAGATACAGGCCAAAAACATGCAGAAAATCGATATTTTAGGTGCCCAAAGTCAATATGTGTATGCATCTTCTGCACCCGTTTATATCCCAAATTCAACCTCAAAACACCCGAAAATTCTATATTTTGGGGTCCCAGAAGCGATCCGTACATGCCTACTCAGTGCGGGAATGTTTTCAGAATATAGGCTCAAAACATGCTAAAAATCTATATTTTAAGTGTCCAAAGTCGATATGTGCATGCATCTTCTGTACCCGTTAATATCTCTAATTCAGGCTCAAAACACCCCAAAATTCTGTATTTTTGGGTCCTAAAAGCGATCTGTACTTGCCTACACCTAGTTAGAATGTTTTCAAGATACAGACCCAAAACATGCTCAAAATCGATATTTTAGGTGCTTTATAGTCGATAAATGTATGCATCTTCTGCACCCGTTTATATCCCAAATTCAACCTCAAAACACCCGAAAATTCGATATTTTTGGGTTCCAGAAGCTATCTGTACATGCCTACTCAGCGCTAGAATTTTTTCAAAATATAGGCTCAAAACATGCAAAAAATCGATATTTTAAGTGTCCAAAGTCGATATGTGCATGCATCTTCTGTACCCGTTTATATCTCAAATTCAGGCTCAAAACACCCGAAAATTCGGTATTTTTGGGTCCTAGAAGCGATCTGTAAATGCCTACTTCTAGTTAGAATGTTTTCAAGATACAGACCCAAAACATGCTCAAAATCGATATTTTAGGTGCCCAAAAGTCAATAAGTGCATGCATCTTCAGTACCCGTTTATATCTCAAATTCAGTCTCAAAACACCAGAAAATTCGATATTTTGTGGTCCAAGAAGCGATCTATACATGCCTACTGCGTGTTAGAGTATTTTCAAAATACAGACCCAAAACATGCTGAAATCGATATTTTAGGTGCCCAAAGTTAATATGTGCATGCATCTTCTGTACCCGTTTATATCTCAAATTCATGCTCAAAACACCCGAAAATTCGATTTTTTTGGGTTCGAGAAGCGATCTGTACATGCCTACTCAGTGTTAGAAAATTTTCTAAAATATAAACCCAAAACATGCTAAAAATCGATATTTTAGGTGCCCAAAGTCGATATCTCAAATTCAGGCACAAAACACCCGAAAATTCTATATTCTGGGGTCCCAGAAGCGATCTATACATGCCTACTCCGTGTTAGAGTATTTTCAAAATACAGGCCTAAAACATACTGAAAATCGATCTTTTAGGTGCCCAAAAGTCGATATGTGCATGCATCTTCTGTACCCGTTTATATATCAAATTCAGGCTCAAAACAACCGAAAATTCAATATTTTGGGGTTCCAGAAGCAATCTGTACATGCCTACTCAGATACAGGCCCAAAACATGCTGAAAATCGATATTTTAGGTGCCCAAAGTCAATATGTGTATGCATCTTCTGCACCCGTTTATATCCCAAATTCAACCTCAAAACACCCGAAATTTCGATATTTTTGGGTCCCAGAAGCGTTTTGTACATGACTACTCAGTGCTAGATTGTTTTCAAAATATAGGCTCAAAACATGCTAAAAATCGATATTTTATGTGTCCAAAGTCGATATGTGCATGCATCTTCTGTACACATTTATATCTCATTTTCAGGCTCAAAACACACGAAATTTTTTATATTTTTGGGTCCCAGAATCGATCTGTACATGCCTACTTCGTGTTAGAGTATTTTCATAATACAGGCCCAAAACATGCTTAAAATCGATATTTTAGGTGCCCAAAGTCAATATGTGTATGCATCTTCTTCACCCGTTTATATCCCAAATTCATACTCAAAACACCCGAAAATTCGATATTTTTGGGTCCCAGAAGCGATCTGTACATGCCTACTCAGTGCTAGAATATTAAAAAAAAAAAAGGCCCAAAATATGCTAAAAATCGATATTTTAGGTGCCCAAAGTCGATATCTCAAATTCAGGCTCAAAATACCCGAAAATTCGATATTTTTGGGTCCCAAAAGCGATCTGTACATGCCTACTCATTGCTAGAATTTTTTCATAATACAGGCTCAAAACATGCTAAAAATCGATATTTTAAGTATCCAAAGTCATGTGCATGCATCTTCTGTACCCGTTTATATCTCAAATTCAGGCTCAAAACACCCGAAAATTCGGTATTTTTGGGTCCTAGAAGCGATCCGTACATGTCTACTCCTAGTTAGAATGTTTTCAAGATACAGACCCAAAATATGCTTAAAATCGATATTTTTGGTGACCAAAAGTCGTTATGTGCATGCATCTTTAGTACCCGTTTATATCTCATATTTAGTCTTAAAACACCCGAAAATTCGATATTTTTGGGTCCCAGAAGCGATCTGTACATGCCTACTCAGTGCTAGACTGTTTTCAAAATATAGGTTCAAAACATGCTGAAAAACGATATTTTAGGTGCACAAAGTCAATATGTTCATGCATCTTCTGTACCCTTTTATATCTCAAATTCAGGCTAAAAACACCTTAAAATTCGATATTTGGAGTCCAAGAAGCGATCTGTACATGCCTACTCAGTGCTAGAATATTAAAAAAAAAAAAGGCCCAAAACATGCTAAAAATCGATATTTTAGGTGCCCAAAGTCGATATCTCAAATTCAGGCACAAAACACCCGAAAATTCGATATTTTGGGGTCCCAGAAGCGATCTGTACACGCCTACTCCGTGTTAGAGTATTTTCATAATACAGGCCCAAAACATGATTAAAATCGATATATTAGGTGCCGAAAATCAATATGTATATGCATCTTCTGCACCCGTTTATATCCCAAATTCAACCTCAAAACACCCGAAAATTCGATATTTTTGGGTCCCAGAAGCGATCAGTACATGCCTACTCAATGCTAGAATATTAAAAAAAAATGGCCCAAAACATGCTAAAAATCGATATTTTTGGTGCCCAAAGTCGATATCTCAAATTCAGGCTCAAAACACCCGAAAATTCGGTATTTTTTGGTCCTAGAAGCGATCTGTACATGCCTACACCTAGTTAGAATGTTTTCAAGATACAGACCCAAAACATGCTAAAAATCGATATTTTAGGTGCGCAATAGTCGATATGTGCATGCAAATTCAGTACTCTTTTATATCTCAAATTAAAGATCAAAACATCCGAAAATTTGATATTTTGGGGTCCAAGAAGCGAACTGTACATGCCTACTCCGTGTTAGAGTATTTTCAAAATACAGGCCCAAAACATGCTCAAAATCGATAATTTAGGTGCCCAAAGTCAATATGTGCATGCATCTTCTGTACCCGTTTATATCTCAAATTCAGACTCAAAACACCCGAAAACTCGATATTTTGGGGTTCCAGAAGCGATCTGTACATGCCTACTTAGATACAGGCCCAAAACAAGCAGAAAATCGATATTTTAGGTGCCCAAAGTCAATATGTGTATGCATCTTCTGCTCCCGTTTATATCCCAAATTCAACCTCAAAACACCCGAAAATTCGATATTTTTGGGTCCCAGAAGTGGTCTGTACATGCCTTCTCAGTGCTAGAATTTTTTCAAAATATAGGCTCAAAACATGCTAAAAATCTATATCTTAAGTAACCAAAGTCATGTGCATGAATCTTCTGTACCCGTTTATATCTCAAATTCCGGCTCAAAACACCCGATAATTCGGTATTTTTGGGTCCTAGAAGCGATCTGTACATGTATACTCCGAGTTAGAATGTTTTCAAGATACAGACCCAAAACATGCTAAAAATCGATATTTTAAGTATCCAAATTCATGTGCATGCATCTTCTGTACCCGTTTATATCTCAAATTCAGGCTCAAAAAACCCGAAAATTCGATATTTTTGGGTCCCAGAAGCGATCTGTACGTGCCTACTCAGTGCTAGAATGTTTTCAAAATATAAGCTCAAAACATGCTGAAAAACGATATTTTAGGTGCACAAAGTCGATTTGTGCATGCATCTTCTGTACCCGTTTATATCTCAAATTCAGTCTCAAAACACCCGAAAACTCGGTTTTTTTTGGTCCTAGAAGCGATCTGTACATGCCTACTCAGTGCTAGAATATTTAAAAAAAAAGGCCCAAAACATGCTAAAAATCGATAATTTAAGTGGTCAAAGTCGATATCTCAAAATAAGGCACAAAACACCCGAAAATTCGGTATTTTGGAGTCCCAGAAGCGATCTGTACATGCCTACTCCGTGTTAGAGTATTTTCAAAATACAGGCCCAAAACATACTGAAAATCGATCTTTTAGGTGCCCAAAAGTCGATATCTGCATGCATCTTCTGCACCCGTTTATATCCCAAATTCAACCTCAAAAAATCCGAAAATTCGATATTTTTGGGTCCCAAAAGCGATCTGTACATGCCTACTCACTGCTAGAATGTTTTCAAAATATAGGCTCAAAACATGCTAAAAATCGATATTTTAGGTGCCCAAAAGTCGATATGTGCATTCATCTTCAGTACCCGTTTATATCACAAATTGAGGCTCAAAACACCCGAAAATTCGATATTTTAGAGTCCAAGAAGCGATCTGTACATGCCTACTCCATGTTAGAGTATTTTAAAGAAACAGGGCCAAAACATGCTGAAAATCGATATATTCAGCCTCAAAACACCTGAAAATTCGATATTTGGGGTCCCAGAAGCGATCTGTACATGCCTACTCAGTGCTAGAATATAAAAAAAAAAAGGCCCAAAACATGCTAAAAATAGATATTTTAGGTGCCCAAAGTCGATATCTCAAATTCAGGCTCAAAACACTCGAAAACGGTATTTTTGGGTCCTAGAAGCGATCTGTACATGCCTACACCTAGTTAGAATGTTTTCAAGATACAGACCCAAAACATGCTCAAAATCGATATTTTAGGTGCCCAATAGTCGATATGTGCATGCAAATTCAGTACCCTTTTGTATCTCAAATTCAGGCTCAAAACACCCGAAAATTCGATATTTTGGGGTCCAACAAGCGAACTGTACATGCCTACTCCGTGTTAGAGTATTTTCAAAATACAGGCCTAAAACATGCTGAAAATCGATATTTTAGGTGCCCAAAGTCAATATTTGCATGCATCTTCTGTACCCGTTTATATATCAAATTCAGGCTCAAAATACCCGAAAATTCAATATTTTGGGGTCCCAGAAGCGATCTGTGCATGCCTACTCAGATACAGGCCCAAAACATGCTGAAAATCGATATTTTAGATGCCCATAGTCAATATGTGTATGTTTTCTTCTGCACCCGTTTATATCCCAAATTCAACCTCAAAACACCCGAAAAATCGAAATTCTTGGATCCCAGAAGCGATCTGTACATGCCTACTCAGTGCTAGAATGTATTCAGTATATAGGCTCAAAACATGCTAAAAATCGATATTTTAAGTGTCCAAAGTCGATATGTGCATGCATCTTCTGTACCCGATTATATCTGAAATTCTGGCTCAAAACACCCTAAAATTCGGTATTTTGGGGTCCCAAAAGCGATCTGTACATGCCTACTCCGTGTTAGAATATTTTCAAAATAAAGGCCCAAAACATACTGAAAATCGATCTTTTAGGTGTCCAAAAGTCGATATGTGCCTCCATCTTCTGTACCCGTTTTATCTCAAATTCAGGCTTAAAACACCCGAAAAATCGATATTTTGAGGCCCAGAAGCGATCTGTACATGCCTACTCAGATACAGGCCCAAAACAGGCTGAAAATCGTTATTTTAAGTGCCCAAAGTCAATATGTGTATGCATTTTCTGCACCCTTTTATATCCCAAATTCAACCTCAAAAAACCCGAAAATTTGATATTTTTGGGTCCCAAAAGCAATCTGTACATGCCTACTCACTGCTAGAATGTTTTCAAAATATAGGCTCAAAATATGCTAAAAATCGATATTTTAGGTTCCAAAGGCATTATGTTCATACATCTTCTGTACCCGTTTACATTTCAAATTCAGGCTCAAAACACCCGAAAATTCGGTTTTTTTGGGTCCTAGAAGCGATCTGTACGTGTCTACTCCTAGTTAGAATATTTTCAAGATGCAGATTCAAAACATGCTCAAAATCGATATTTTAGGTGCCCAAAAGTCGATATGAGCATTCATCTTCAGTACCCGTTTATATCTCAAATTCAGACTCAAAACACCCAAAAATTCGATATTTTGGGGTCCAAAAAGCGATCTGTACATGCCTACTCCGTGTTAGAGTATTTTCAAAAATACAGGGCTAAAACATGCTGAAAATCGATATTTTAGGTTCAAAAGGCATTATGTTCATGCATCTTGTGTACCTGTTTATATCTCAAATTCAGGCTCAAAACACCTGAAAATTCGATATTTGGGGTCCCAGAAGCAATCTGTACATGCCTACTCAGTGCTAGAATATTTAAAAAAAAGGCCCAAAACATGCTAAAAATCGATATTTTAGGTGCCCAAAGTCGATATCTCAAATTCAGGCACGAAACACCCGAAAATTCGATATTTTGGGGTCCCAGAAGCGATCTGTACATGCCTACACCGTGTTAGAGTATTTTCAAAATACAGGCCCAAAACATACTGATAATCTATCTTTTAGTTGCCCAAAAGTCGATATGTGCATGCATCTTCAGTACCCGTTTATATATCAAATTCAGGCTCAAAACACCTGAAAATTCGATATTTTGGGGTCCCAGAAGCGATCTGTACATGCCTACTCAGTGCTAGAATTTTTTCAAAATATAGGCTCAAAACATGCTAAAATCGATATTTTAAGTGTCCAAAGTCGATATATGTGCATGCATCTTCTGTACCCGTTTATATATGAAATTCAGGCTCAAAACACCCGAAAATCCAGTATTTTTGGGTCCCAGAAGCGATCTGTACATGCCTACTCCGTGTTAGATTATTTTCAAAATACAGGCCCAAAACATATTGAAAATCGATCTTTTAGGTGCCCAAAAGTTGATATGTGCGTGCATCTTCAGTACCCGTTTATATATCAAATTCAGGCTCAAAACACCCGAAAATTCGATATTTTGGGGTCCCAGAAGCGATCTGTACATGCCTACTCAGTGCTAGAATTTTTTCAAAATATAGGCTCAAAACATGCTAAAATCGATATTTTAAGTGTCCAAAGTCGATATATGTGCATGCATCTTCTGTACCCGTTTATATATGAAATTCAGGCTCAAAACACCCGAAAATCCAGTATTTTTGGGTCCCAGAAGCGATCTGTACATGCCTACTCCGTGTTAGATTATTTTCAAAATACAGGCCCAAAACATATTGAAAATCGATCTTTTAGGTGCCCAAAAGTTGATATGTGCGTGCATCTTCTCTATCCGTTTATATCTTAAATTCTGGCTCAAAAAACCCGAAAATTCGATATTTTTGGGTCCCAGATGCGATTTGTACATGCCTACTCAGATACAGGCCCACAACATGCTGAAAATCGATATTTTAGATGCCCAAAGTCAATATGTGTATGTTATCTTCTGCACCCGTTTATATCCCAAATTCAACCTCAAAACACCAGAAAAATCGAAATTTTGGATCCCAGAAGCGATCTGTACATGCCTACTCAGTGCTAGAATTTATTTAGTATATAGGCTCAAAACATGCTAAAAATCTATATTTTAAGTTTCTAAAGTCGATATTTGAATGCATCTTCTGTACCCTATTATATCTGAAATTCAGGCTCAAAACACCCTAAAATTCGGTATTTTGGGATCCCAGAAGCGATCTGTACATGCCTACTCCGTGTTAGAATATTTTCAAAATAAAGGCCCAAAACATGCTAAAAATCGATATTTTAAGTATCCATAGTCATGTGCATGCATCTTTTGTACCCATTTACATCTCAAATTAAGGCTCAAAACACCCGAAAATTCGGTATTTTTGGGTCCTAGAAGCGATCTGTACGTGTCTACTCCTAGTTAGAATGTTTTCAAGATGCAGACCCAAAACATGCTCAAAATCGATATTTTAGGTTCCAAAGGCATAATATTATGTTCATGCATCTTCTGTACCCGTTTATATCTCAAATTCAGGCTCAAAACACCTGAAAATTCGATATTTGGGGTCCCAGAAGCGATCTGTACATGCCTACTCAGTGCTAGAATATTAAAAAAAAAAAGGCCCGAAACATGCTAAAAATCGATATTTTAGGTGCCCAAAGTCGATATTTCAAATTCAGGCACAAAACACCCGAAAATTCGATATTTTGGGGTCCCAGAAGCGATATGTACATGCCTACTCAGTGCTAGAAGGTTTTCAAAATATAGGCTCAAAACATGCTAATAATCGATATTTTAAGTGTCCAAAGTCGATATGTGCATGCATCTTCTGTACCCGTTTATATCTCAAATTCAGGCTGAAAACACCCGAAAATTTGGTATTTTTGGGTCCCAGAAGCGATCTGTACATGCCTACTCAGTGCTTGAATATTTAAAAAAAAAAAGGCCCAAAACATGCTAAAATCGATATTTTAGGTGCCCAAAGTCGATATCTCAAATTCAGTCACAAAACAACCGAAAATTCGATATTTTGGGGTCCCAGAAGCGATCTGTACATGCCTACTCCGTGTTAGAGTATTTTCAAATTACAGGCCCAAAACATAGTGAAAATCGATCTTTTAGGTGCCCTAAAGTCGATATGTGCATGCGTCTTCTGTACCCGCTTATATCTCAAATTCAGGCTTAAAACACCCGAAAATTCGATATTTTTGGGTTTCAGAAGCGTTCTGTACATGCCTACACCTAGTTAGAATGTTTTCAAGATACAGACCCAAAACATGCTCAAAATCGATATTTTAGGTGCCCAATAGTCGATATGTGCATGCAAATTCAGTACCCTTTTATATCTCAAATTCAGGCTCAAAACACCCGAAAATTCGATATTTTGGGGTCCAACAAGCGAACTTTACATGCCTACTCCGTGTTAGATTATTTTCAAAATACAGGCCCAAAACATGCTGAAAATCGATATTTTAGGTGCCCAAAGTCAATATGTGCATGCATCTTCTGTACCCGTTTATATATGAAATTCAGGCTCAAAACACCCGAAAATTCGGTATTTTTGGGTCCCAGAAGCGATCTGTACATGCCTAGTCAGTGCTAGAATATTTTCAAAATAAAGGCACAAAACATGCTAAAAATCGATATTTTAGGTGCCCAATGTCGATATCTCAAATTTAGTCACAAAACACCCAAAAATTCTATATTTTGGGGTCCCAGAAGCAATCTGTACATGCGTACTCAGTGTTAGAGTATTTACAAAATACAGGCCCAAAACATACTGAAAATCGATCATTTAGGTGTCCAAAAGTTGATATATGCATGCATCTTCTGTACCCGTTTATATCCCAAATTCAACCTCAAAAAACCGGAAAAATCGATATTTTTGGGTCCCAGAAGCGATCTGTACATGCCTACTCAGTGCTAGAATGTTTTCAAAATATAGGCTCAAAACATGCTAAAAATTGGTAATTTAAGTACCAAAAGTCATGTGCATGCATCTTCTGTACCCGTTTATATCTCAAATTCATGCTCAAAACACCCGAAAATCCGGTATTTTTGGGTCCTAGAAGCGATCTGTACATGTCTACTCCTAGTTCGAATGTTTTCAAGATACAGACACAAAAAATGCTCAAAATCGATATTTTAGGTGCTTAAAAGTCGACAAGTGGATTCATCTTCAGTACCCGTTAATATCTCAAATTCAGGCCTCAAAACACAAGAAAATTCGAAATTTTGGGGTCAAAGAAGCGATCTGTACATGCCTACTCCGTGTTAGAATATTTAAAAAATAAGGCCCAAAACATGCTAAGAATCGATATTTTAGGTGCCCAAAGACGATATCTCAAATTCAGGAACAAAACACCCGAAAATTCGATATTTTGGGGTCCCAGAAGCGATCTGTACATGCCTACTCCGTGTTAGATTATTTTCAAAATACAGACCCAAAACATATTGAAAATCGATCTTTTAGGTGCCCAAAAGTTGATATGTGCATGCATCTTCTTTATCCGTTTATATCTTAAATTCTGGCTCAAAAAACCCGAAAATTCGATATTTTTGGGTCCCAGAAGCGATTTGTACATGCCTACTCAGATACAGGCCCACAACATGCTGAAAATCGATATTTTAGATGCCCAAAGTCAATATGTGTATGTTATCTTCTGCACCCGTTTATATCCCAAATTCAACCTCAAAACACCAGAAAAATCGAAATTTTGGATCCCAGAAGCGATCTGTACATGCCTACTCAGTGCTAGAATTTATTTAGTATATAGGCTCAAAACATGCTAAAAATCGATATTTTAAGTTTACAAAGTCGATATTTGAATGCATCTTCTGTACCCGATTATATCTGAAATTCAGGCTCAAAACACACTAAAATTTGGTATTTTGGGATCCCAGAAGCGATCTGTACATGCCTACTCCGTGTTAGAATATTTTCAAAATAAAGGCCCAAAACATGCTAAAAATCGATATTTTAAGTATCCATAGTCATGTGCATGCATCTTCTGTACCTATTTACATCTCAAATTAAGGCTCAAAACACCCGAAAATTCGTTATTTTTGGGTCCTAGAAGCGATCTGTACGTGTCTACTCCTAGTTAGAATGTTTTCAAGATGCAGACCCAAAACATGCTCAAAATCGATATTTTAGGTTCCAAAGGCATAATATTATGTTCATGCATCTTCTGTACCCGTTTATATCTCAAATTCAGGCTCAAAACACCTGAAAATTCGATATTTGGGGTCCCAGAAGCGATCTGTACATGCCTACTCAGTGCTAGAATATTAAAATAAAAAAGGCCCGAAACATGCTAAAAATCGATATTTTAGGTGCCCAAAGTCGATATCTCAAATTCAGGCACAAAACACCCGAAAATTCGATATTTTGGGGTCCCAGAAGCGATCTGTACATGCCTACACCGTGTTAGAGTATTTTCAAAATACAGTCCCAAAACATACTGAAAATCTATCTTTTAGTTGCCCAAAAGTCGATATGTGCATGCATCTTCTGTACCCGTTTATATATCAAATTCAGGCTCAAAACACCCGAAAAATCGATATTTTGGGGTCCCAGAAGCGATCTGTACATGCCTACTCAGATACAGGCCCAAAACTTGCTGAAAATAGATATTTTAGGTGCCAAATGTCAATATGTGTATGAATATTCTGCACCCGTTTATATCTCAAATTCAGGCTCAAAACACCCGAGAATTTGGTATTTTTGGGTCCCAGAAGCGATCTGTACATGCCTACTCAGTGCTTGAATATTTAAAAAAAAAAGGCCCAAAACATGCTAAAATCGATATTTTAGGTGCCCAAAGTCGATATCTCAAATTCAGTCACAAAACAACCGAAAATTCGATATTTTGGGGTCCTAGAAGCGATCTGTACATGCCTACTCCGTGTTAGAGTATTTTCAAATTACAGGCCCAAAACATAGTGAAAATCGATCTTTTAGGTGCCCTAAAGTCGATATGTGCACGCATCTTCTGTACCCGCTTATATCTCAAATTCTGGCTTAAAACACCCGAAAATTCGATATTTTTGAGTTTCAGAAGCGATCTGTACATGCCTACACCTAGTTAGAATGTTTTCAAGATACAGACCCAAAACATGCTCAAAATCGATATTTTAGGTGCCCAATAATCGATATGTGCATGCAAATTCAGTACCCTTTTATATCTCAAATTCAGGCTCAAAACACCCGAAAATTCGATATTTTGGGGTCCAACAAGCGAACTTTACATGCCTACTCCGTGTTAGATTATTTTCAAAATACAGGCCCAAAACATGCTGAAAATCGATATTTTAGGTGCCCAAAGTCAATATGTGCATGCATCTTCTGTACACGTTTATATCCTAAATTCAGGCTCAAAACACCCGAAAATTCGATATTTTGGGGTCCCAGAAGCGATCTGTACATGCCTACTCAGTGCTAGAATTTTTTCAAAATATAGGCTCAAAACATGCTATAATCGATATTTTAAGTGTCCAAAGTCGATATATGTGCATGCATCTTCTGTACCCGTTTATATCTGAAATTCAGGCTCAAAACACCCGAAAATTCGGTATTTTTGGGTCCCAGTAGCAATCTGTACATGCCTACTCAGTGCTAGAATATTTTCAAAATATAGGCCCAAAACATGCTAAAAATCGATATTTTAGGTGCCCAAAGTCGATATCTCAAATTCAGTCACAAAACACCCGAAAATTCTATTTTTTGGGGTCCCAGAAGCGATCTGTACATGCGTACTCAGTGTTAGAGTATTTTCAAAATACAGGCCCAAAACATACTGAAAATCGATCATTTAGGTGTCCAAAAGTTGATATGTGCATGCATCTTCTGTACCCGTTTATATCCCAAATTCAACCTAAAAAAACCGGAAAAATCGATATTTTTGGGTCCCAGAAGCGATCTGTACATGCCTACTCAGTGCTAGAATGTTTTCAAAATATAGGCTCAAAACATGCTAAAAATTGGTATTTTAAGTATCAAAAGACATGTGTATGCATCTTCTGTACCCATTTATATCTCAAATTCATGCTCAAAACACCCGAAAATCCGGTATTTTTGGGTCCTAGAAGCGATCTGTACATGTCTACTCCTAGTTCGAATGTTTTCAAGATACTGACCCAAAACATGCTCAAAATCGATATTTTATGTGCCTAAAAGTCGATATGTGCATTCATCTTCAGTACCCACTAATATCTCAAATTCAGGCTCAAAACACCCGAAAATTCGATATTTTGGGGCTCAAGAAGCGATCTGTACATGCCTACTCCGTGTTAGAGTATTTTCAAAATACAGGGCTAAAACATGCTAAAAATCGATATTTTAGGTGCCCAAAGTCAATATGTTCATGCATCTTCTGTACCCGTTTATATTTCAAATTCAGGCTCAAAACACCTGAAAATTCGATATTTGGGGTCCCAGAAGCGATCTGTACATGCCTACTCAGTGCTAGAATATTTAAAAAATAAGGCCCACAACATGCTAAAAATCGATATTTTAGGTGCCCAAAGACGATATCTCAAATTCAGGCACAAAACACCCGAAAAATCGATATTTTGGGGTCCCAGAAGCGATCTGTACATGCCTACTCAGATATAGGCCCTAAACATGCTGAAAATCGATATTTTAGGTGCCCAAAGTCAATATGTGTATGTATCTTCTGCACCCGTTTATATCCCAAATTCAACTTCAAAACACCCGAAAATTCGATATTTTTGGGTCCCAGAAGCGATCTGTACATGCCTACTCAGTGCTAGAATGTTTTAAAAATATAGGCTCAAAACATGCTAAAAATCGATATTTTAAGTGTCCAAAGTCGATATGTGCATGCATCTTATGAACCAGTTTATATCTTAAATTCATCCTCAGAACAACCGAAAATTCAGTATTTTTGGGTCCTAGAAGCGATTTGTACATGCCTACTCAATGCTATAATATTAAAGAAAAAAAGGCCCAAAACATGCTAAAAATAGATATTTTAGGTGCCCAAAGTCGATATCTCAAATTCAGGCTCAAAACACCCGAAAACTCGATATTTTAGGGTCCAACAAGCGAACTGTACATGCCTACTCCGTGTTAGAGTATTTTCAAAATACAGGCCAGAAACATGCTGAAAATCGATATTTTAGGTGCCCAAAGTCAATATGTGCATGCATCTTCTGTACCCGTTTATATCCTTAATTAAGGCTCAAAACACCCGAAAATTCGATATTTTGGGGTCCCAGAAGCGATCTGTACATGCCTACTCAGTGCTAGAATTTTTTCAAAATATAGGCTCAAAACATGCTAAAATCGATATTTTAAGTGTCCAAAGTCGATATATGTGCATGCATCTTCTGTACCCGTTTATATCTCAAATTCAGGCTCAAAACACCCGAAAATTCGGTATTTTTGGGTCCCAGAAGCGATCTGTACATGCCTACTCAATGCTAGAATATTTTCAAAATATAGGCACAAAACATGCTAAAAATCGATATTTTTAGGTGCCCAAAGTCGATATCTCAAAGTCAGTCACAAAACACCCGAAAATTCTATATTTTGGGGTCCCAGAAGCGATCTGTACATGCGTACTCAGTGTTAGAGTATTTTCAAAATACAGGCCGAAAACATACTGAAAATCGATCATTTAGGTGTCCAAAAGTTGATATGTGCATGCATCTTCTGTACCCGTTTATATCCCAAATTCAACCTCAAAAAACAGGAAAAATCGATGTTTTTGGGTCCCAGAAGCGATCTGTACATGCCTACTCAGTGCTAGAATGTTTTCAAAATATAGGCTCAAAACATGCTAAAAATTGATATTTTAAGTATCAAAGGTCATGTGCATGCATCTTCTGTGCCCATTTATATCTCAAATTCATGCTCAAAACACCCGAAAATCCGGTATTTTTGGGTCCTAGAAGCGATCTGTAGATGTCTATTCCTAGTTCGAATGTTTTTAAGATACAGACCCAAAACATGCTCAAAATCGATATTTTAGGTGCCTAAAAGTCGATATGTGCATTCATCTTCAGTACCCGTTAATATCTCAAATTCAGGCTCAAAACACAAGAAAATTCGATATTTTGGGGTCCAAGAAGCGATCTGTACATGCCTACTCCGTGTTAGAGTATTTTCAAAATACAGGGCTAAAACATGCTAAAAATCGATATTTTAGGTGCCCAAAGTCAATATGTGTATGCATCTTTGGCACCCGTTTATATCTCAAATTCAGGCTCAAAACACCCGAAAGTTCGATATTTTGGGGTCCCAGACACTATCTGTACATGCCTACTCAGACACAGACCCAAACATGCTGAAAATCGATATTTTAGGTGCCCAAAGTCAATATGTGTATGCATCTTCTGCACCCGTTTATATCCCAAATTCAACCTCAAAACACCCGAAAATTCAATATTTTTGGGTCCCATAAGCGATCTGTACATGTCTACTCCTAGTTAGAATGTTTTTAAGATACAGACCCAAAACATGCTCAAAATCGATATTTTAGGTGTCCTAAAGTCGATATGTGCATGCATCTTCAGTACCCGTTTATATATCAAATTCAGGCTCAAAACACCCGAAAATTCGATATTTTGGGGTCCAAGAAGCGATCTATACATGCCTACTCCGTGTTAGAGTATTTCCATAATACAGGGCCAAAACATGCTAAAAATCGATTATTTAGGTGCCCAAAGTCAATATGTTCATGTATCTTCTGTACCCGTTTATATCTCAAATTCAGGCTCAAAACACCTGAAAATTCGATATTTGGGGTCCCAGAAGCGATCGGTACATGCCTACTCAGATACAGGCCCAAAACAAGCAGAAAATCGATATTTTAGGTGCCCAAAGTCAATATGTGTATGTATCTTCTGCACCCGTGTATATCTCTAATTCAACCTTAAAACACCCGAAAATTCGATATTTTTGGGTCTCAGAAGCGATCTGTACATTCCTACTCAGTGCTAGAGTATTTTAAAAATACAGGGCTAAAACATGCTGAAATACGATATTTTAGGTGCCCAAAGTCGATATGTGCATGCATCTTCAGTACCCGTTTATATCTCAAATTCAGGCTCAAAACACCTGAAAATTCGATATTTGGAGTCCAAGAAGCGATCTGTACATGCCTACTCAGTGCTAGAATATTTAAAAAAAAAGGCCCAAAACATGCTAATATCGATATTTTAGGTGCCCAAAGTCGACATCTCAAATTTAGGCACAAAACACCCGAAAATTCGATATTTTTGGGTCCCAGAAGCGATCTGTACATGCCTACTCCGTGTTAGAGTATTTTCAAAATACAGGCCCATAACATGCTAAAAATCGATTTTTTTGGTGCCCAAAGTCGATATCTCAAATTCAGGTTCAAAACACCCGAAAATTCGATATTTTGGTGTCCCACAAGCGATCTGTACACGCCTACTCCGTATTAGAGTATTTTCATAATACAGTCCCAAAACATGCTTAAAATCGATATTTTAGGTGCCCAAAGTCAATATGTGCATGCATCTTCTGTACCCGTTTATATCTCAAATTCAGGCTCAAAACACCCGAAAATTCGGTATTTTTGGGTCCTAGAAGCGATCTGTTCATGCCTACTCACTGCTAGAATATTAAAAAAAAAAAGGCCAAAACATGCTAAAAATCGATATTTAAGGTGCCCAAAGTCGAAATCTCAAATTCAGGCACAAAACACCCGAAAATTCGATATTTTGGTGTCCCACAAGCGATCTGTACATGCCTACTCCGTGTTAGAGTATTTTCAAAATACAGGCCCAAAACATGCTAAAATCGATTTTTTTGGTGTCCAATGTCGATATCTCAAATTCAGGCTCAAAACACCCGAAAATTCGATATTTTGGTGCCCAGAAGCGATCTGTACATGCCTACTTAGATACAGGCCCAAAACATGCTCAAAATCGATATTTTAGGTGTCCAAAAGTCGATATGTTCATGCATCTTCTGTACCCGTTTATATCTCAAATTCAGGCACAAAACACCCGAAAATTCGATATTTTGGGGTCCCAGAAGCGATCTGTACACGCCTACTCCGTATTAGAGTATTTTCATAATGCAGGCCCAAAACATGCCTAAAATCGATATTTTAGGTGCCCAAAGTCAATATGTGTAAGCATCTTCTGCACCCGTTTATATCCCAAATTCAACCTCAAAACACCCGAAAATTCGATATTTTTGGGTCCCAGAAGCGATCTGTACATGCCTACTCAGTGCTAGAATGTTTTCAAAATATAGGCTCAAAACATGCTAAAAATCGATATCTTAAGTGTCCAAAGTCGATTTGTGCATGCATCTTCTGTACCCGTTTATATCTCAAATTCAGTCTCAAAACACCCGAAAACTCGGTATTTTTTGGTCCTAGAAACGATCTGTACATGCCTACTCAGTGCTAGAATATTTAAAAAAAAAAGGCCCAAAACATGCTAAAAATCGATATTTTAAGTGGTCAAAGTCGATATCTCAAAATAAGGCACAAAACACCCGAAAATTTGGTATTTTGGAGTCCCAGAAGCGATCTGTACATGCCTACTCCGTGTTAGAGTATTTTCAAAATACAGGCCCAAAACATACTAAAAATCGATCTTTTAGGTGCCCAAAAGTCGATATCTGCATGCATCTTCTGCACCCGTTTATATCCCATATTCAACCTCAAAAAACCCGAAAATTCGATATTTTTGGGTCCCAAAACCGATCTGTACATGCCTACTCACTGCTAGAATGTTTTCAAAATATAGGCTCAAAACATGCAAAAAATCGATATTTTAGGTGCCCAAAAGTCGATATGTGCATTCATCTTCAGTACCCGTTTATATCACAAATTCAGGCTCAAAACACCCGAAAATTCGATATTTTTGGGTCCAAGAAGCGATCTGTACATGCCTACTCCATGTTAGAGTATTTAAAAAAAACAGGGCCAAAACATGCTGAAAATCGATATTTTAGGTGCCAAAGGCAATATGTTCATGGATCTTCTGTACCCGTTTATATCTCAAATTCAGCCTCAAAACACCTGAAAATTCGATATTTGGGATCTCAGAAGGGATCTGTACATGCCTACTCAGTGCTAGAATATAAAAAAAAAAAGACCCAAAACATGCTAAAAATAGATATTTTAGGTGCCCAAAGTCGATATCTCAAATTCAGGCAAAAAACACTCGAAAACGGTATTTTTGGGTCCTAGAAGCGATCTGTACATGCCTACACCTAGTTAGAATGTTTTCAAGATACAGACCCAAAACATGCTCAAAATCGATATTTTAGGTGCCCAATAGTCGATATGTGCATGCAAATTCAGTACCCTTTTGTATCTCAAATTCAGGCTCAAAACACCCGAAAATTCGATATTTTGGGGTCCAACAAGCGAACTGTACATGCCTACTCCGTGTTAGAGTATTTTCAAAATACAGGCCTAAAACATGCTGAAAATCGATATTTTAGGTGCCCAAAGTCAATATTTGCATGCATCTTCTGTACCCGTTTATATATCAAATTCAGGCTCAAAATACCCGAAAATTCAATATTTTGGGGTCCCAGAAGCGATCTGTGCATGCCTACTCAGATACAGGCCCAAAACATGCTGAAAATCGATATTTTAGATGCCCATAGTCAATATGTGTATGTTTTCTTCTGCACCCGTTTATATCCCAAATTCAACCTCAAAACACCCGAAAAATCGAAATTCTTGGATCCCAGAAGCGATCTGTACATGCCTACTCAGTGCTAGAATGTATTCAGTATATAGGCTCAAAACATGCTAAAAATCGATATTTTAAGTGTCCAAAGTCGATATGTGCATGAATCTTCTGTACCCGATTATATCTGAAATTCTGGCTCAAAACACCCTAAAATTCGGTATTTTGGGGTCCCAAAAGCGATCTGTACATGCCTACTCCGTGTTAGAATATTTTCAAAATAAAGGCCCAAAACATACTGAAAATCGATCTTTTAGGTGTCCAAAAGTCGATATGTGCCTCCATCTTCTGTACCCGTTTATATCTCAAATTCAGGCTTAAAACACCCGAAAAATCGATATTTTGAGGCCCAGAAGCGATCTGTACATGCCTACTCAGATACAGGCCCAAAACAGGCTGAAAATCGATATTTTTAGTGCCCAAAGTCAATATGTGTATGCATTTTCTGCACCCTTTTATATCCCAAATTCAACCTCAAAAAACCCGAAAATTTGATATTTTTGGGTCCCAAAAGCAATCTGTACATGCCTACTCAGTGCTAGAATGTTTTCAAAATATAGGCTCAAAACATGCTAAAAATCGATATTTTAGGTTCCAAAGGCATTATGTTCATACATCTTCTGTACCCGTTTACATCTCAAATTAAGGCTCAAAACACCCGAAAATTCGTTATTTTTGGGTCCTAGAAGCGATCTGTACGTGTCTACTCCTAGTTAGAATATTTTCAAGATGCAGAGTCAAAACATGCTCAAAATCGATATTTTAGGTGCCCAAAAGTCGATATGTGCATTCATCTTCAGTACCCGTTTATATCTCAAATTCAGACTCAAAACACCCAAAAATTCGATATTTTGGGGTCCAAAAAGCGATCTGTACATGCCTACTCCGTGTTAGAGTATTTTCAAAATACAGGGCTAAAACATGCTGAAAATCGATATTTTAGGTTCAAAAGGCATTATGTTCATGCATCTTGTGTACCCATTTATATATCAAATTCAGGCTCAAAACACCTGAAAATTCGATATTTGGGGTCCCAGAAGCGATCTGTACATGCCTACTCAGTGCTAGAATATTTTAAAAAAAGGCCCAAAACATGCTAAAAATCGATATTTTAGGTGCCCAATGTCGATATCTCAAATTCAATCACAAAACACGAGAAAATTCTGTATTTTGGGGTCCCAGAAGCGATATGTACATGCCTACTCAGTGCTAGAAGGTTTTCAAAATATAGGCTCAAAACATGCTAATAATCGATATTTTAAGTGTCCAAAGTCGATATGTGCATGCATCTTCTGTACCCGCTTATATCTCAAATTCAGGCTTAAAACACCCGAAAATTCGATATTTTTGGGTTTCAGAAGCGATCTGTACATGCCTACACCTAGTTAGAATGTTTTCAAGATACAGACCCAAAACATGCTCAAAATCGATATTTTAGGTGCCCAATAGTCGATATGTGCATGCAAATTCAGTACCCTTTTATATCTCAAATTCAGGCTCAAAACACCCGAAAATTCGATATTTTGGGGTCCAACAAGCGAACTTTACATGCCTACTCCGTGTTAGATTATTTTCAAAATACAGGCCCAAAACATGCTGAAAATCGATATTTTAGGTGCCCAAAGTCAATATGTGCATGCATCTTCTGTACCCGTTTATATATGAAATTCAGGCTCAATACACCCGAAAATTCGGTATTTTTGGGTCCCAGAAGCGATCTGTACATGCCTACTCAGTGCTAGAATATTTTCAAAATAAAGGCACAAAACATGCTAAAAATCGATATTTTAGGTGCCCAAAGTCGATATCTCAAATTTAGTCACAAAACACCCAAAAATTCTATATTTTGGGGTCCCAGAAGCAATCTGTACATGCGTACTCAGTGTTAGAGTATTTACAAAATACAGGCCCAAAACATACTGAAAATCGATCATTTAGGTGTCCAAAAGTTGATATGTGCATGCATCTTCTGTACCCGTTTATATCCCAAATTCAACCTAAAAAAACCGGAAAAATCGATATTTTTTGGGTCCCAGAAGCGATCTGTACATGCCTACTCAGTGCTAGAATGTTTTCAAAATACAGGCCCAAAACATGCTGAAAATCGATATTTTAGGTGCCCAAAGTCAATATGTGTATGCATCTTATGCACCCGTTTATATCCCAAATTCAAACTCAAAACACCCTAAAATTCGATATTTTTGGGTCCCAGAAGCGATCTGTACATGCATACTCAGTGCTAGAATGTTTTCATAATATAGGCTCAAAACATGCTAAAAATCGAAATTTTAAGTGTCCAATGTCGATATGTGAATGCATCTTATCTAGCCGTTTATATCTCAAATTCATGCTCAAAACACCCGAAAATCCGGTATTTTTGGGTCCTAGAAGCGATCTGTACATGTCTAATCCTAGTTCGAATGTTTTCAAGATACAGACACAAAAAATGCTCAAAATCGATATTTTAGGTGCTTAAAAGTCGACAAGTGGATTCATCTTCAGTACCCGTTAATATCTCAAATTCAGGCCTCAAAACACAAGAAAATTCGAAATTTTGGGGTCAAAGAAGCGATCTGTACATGCCTACTCCGTGTTAGAATATTTAAAAAATAAGGCCCAAAACATGCTAAAAATCGATATTTTAGGTGCCCAAAGACGATATCTCAAATTCAGGCACAAAACACGAGAAAATTCGATATTTTGGGGTCCCAGAAGCGATCTGTACATGCCTACTCCGTGTTAGATTATTTTCAAAATACAGACCCAAAACATATTGAAAATCGATCTTTTAGGTGCCCAAAAGTTGATATGTGCATGCATCTTCTTTATCCGTTTATATCTTAAATTCTGGCTCAAAAAACCCGAAAATTCGATATTTTTGGGTCCCAAAAGCGATTTGTACATGCCTACTCAGATACAGGCCCACAACATGCTGAAAATCGATATTTTAGATGCCCAAAGTCAATATGTGTATGTTATCTTCTGCACCCGTTTATATCCCAAATTCAACCTCAAAACACCAGAAAAATCGAAATTTTGGATCCCAGAAGCGATCTGTACATGCCTACTCAGTGCTAGAATTTATTTAGTATATAGGCTCAAAACATGCTAAAAATCGATATTTTAAGTTTCCAAAGTCGATATTTAAATGCATCTTCTGTACCCGATTATATCTGAAATTCAGGCTCAAAACACCCTAAAATTCGGTATTTTGGGATCCCAGAAGCGATCTGTACATGCCTACTCCGTGTTAGAATATTTTCAAAATAAAGGCCCAAAACATGCTAAAAATCGATATTTTAAGTATCCATAGTCATGTGCATGCATCTTCTGTACCCATTTACATCTCAAATTAAGGCTCAAAACACCCGAAAATTCGTTATTTTTGGGTCCTAGAAGCGATCTGTACGTGTCTACTCCTAGTTAGAATGTTTTCAAGATGCAGACCCAAAACATGCTCAAAATCGATATTTTAGGTTCCAAAGGCATAATATTATGTTCATGCATCTTCTGTACCCGTTTATATCTCAAATTCAGGCTCAAAACACCTGAAAATTCGATATTTGGGGTCCCAGAAGGGATCTGTACATGCCTACTCAGTGCTAGAATATTAAAAAAAAAAGGCCCGAAACATGCTAAAAATCGATATTTTAGGTGCCCAAAGTCGATATCTCAAATTCAGGCACAAAACACCCGAAAATTCGATATTTTGGGGTCCCAGAAGCGATCTGTACATGCCTACACCGTGTTAGAGTATTTTCAAAATACAGTCCCAAAACATACTGAAAATCTATCTTTTAGTTGCCCAAAAGTCGATATGTGCATGCATCTTCTGTACCCGTTTATATATCAAATTCAGGCTCAAAACACCCGAAAAATCGATATTTTGGGGTCCCAGAAGCGATCTGTACATGCCTACTCAGATACAGGCCCAAAACTTGCTGAAAATAGATATTTTAGGTGCCAAATGTCAATATGTGTATGAATCTTCTGCACCCGTTTATATCCCAAATTCAACCTCAAAACACCCGAAAATTTGATTTTTTTTTGTCCCAGAAGCGATATGTACATGCCTACTCAGTGCTAGAAGGTTTTCAAAATATAGGCTCAAAACATGCTAATAATCGATATTTTAAGTGTCCAAAGTCAAAATGTGCATGCATCTTCTGTACCCGTTTATATCTCAAATTCAGGCTCAAAACACCCGAAAATTTGGTATTTTTGGGTCCCAGAAGCGATCTGTACATGCCTACTCAGTGCTTGAATATTTAAAAAAAAAAAGGCCCAAAACATGCTAAAATCGATATTTTAGGTGCCCAAAGTCGATATCTCAAATTCAGTCACAAAACAACCGAAAATTCGATATTTTGGGGTCCCAGAAGCGATCTGTACATGCCTACTCCGTGTTAGAGTATTTTCAAATTACAGGCCCAAAACATAGTGAAAATCGATCTTTTAGGTGCCCTAAAGTCGATATGTGAACGCATCTTCTGTACCCGCTTATATCTCAAATTCTGGCTTAAAACACCCGAAAATTCGATATTTTTGGGTTTCAGAAGCGATCTGTACATGCCTACACCTAGTTAGAATGTTTTCAAGATACAGACCCAAAACATGCTCAAAATCGATATTTTAGGTGCCCAATAGTCGATATGTGCATGCAAATTCAGTACCCTTTTATATCTCAAATTCAGGCTCAAAACACCCGAAAATTCGATATTTTGGGGTCCAACAAGCGAACTTTACATGCCTACTCCGTGTTAGATTATTTTCAAAATACAGGCCCAAAACATGCTGAAAATCGATATGTTAGGTGCCCAAAGTCAATATGTGCATGCATCTTCTGTACACGTTTATATCCTAAATTCAGGCTCAAAACACCCGAAAATTCGATATTTTGGGGTCCCAGAAGCGATCTGTACATGCCTACTCAGTGCTAGAATTTTTTCAAAATATAGGCTCAAAACATGCTATAATCGATATTTTAAGTGTCCAAAGTCGATATATGTGCATGCATCTTCTGTACCCGTTTATATCTGAAATTCAGGCTCAAAACACCCGAAAATTCGGTATTTTTGGGTCCCAGTAGCAATCTGTACATGCCTACTCAGTGCTAGAATATTTTCAAAATATAGGCCCAAAACATGCTAAAAATCGATATTTTAGGTGCCCAAAGTCGATATCTCAAATTCAGTCACAAAACACCCGAAAATTCTATATTTTGGGGTCCCAGAAGCGATCTGTACATGAGTACTCAGTGTTAGAGTATTTTCAAAATACAGGCCCAAAACATACTGAAAATCGATCATTTAGGTGTCCAAAAGTTGATATGTGCATGCATCTTCTGTACCCGTTTATATCCCAAATTCAACCTAAAAAAACCGGAAAAATCGATATTTTTGGGTCCCAGAAGCGATCTGTACATGCCTACTCAGTGCTAGAATGTTTTCAAAATATAGGCTCAAAACATGCTAAAAATTGGTATTTTAAGTATCAAAAGACATGTGTATGCATCTTCTGTACCCATTTATATCTCAAATTCATTCTCAAAACACCCGAAAATCCGGTATTTTTGGGTCCTAGAAGCGATCTGTACATGTCTACTCCTAGTTCGAATGTTTTCAAGATACTGACCCAAAACATGCTCAAAATCGATATTTTATGTGCCTAAAAGTCGATATGTGCATTCATCTTCAGTACCCGTTAATATCTCAAATTCAGGCTCAAAACACAAGAAAATTCGATATTTTGGGGACCAAGAAGCGATCTGTACATGCCTACTCCGTGTTAGAGTATTTTCAAAATACAGGGCTAAAACATGATAAAAAATCGATATTTTAGGTGCCCAAAGTCAATATGTGTATGCATCTTTGGCACCCGTTTATATCTCAAATTCAGGCTCAAAACACCCGAAAATTCGATATTTTGGGGTCCCAGACACGATCTGTACATGCCTACTCAGACACAGACCCAAAACATGCTGAAAATCGATATTTTAGGTGCCCAAAGTCAATATGTGTATGCATCTTCTGAACCCATTTATATCCCAAATTCAACCTCAAAACACCCGAAAATTCAATATTTTTGGGTCCCAGAAGCGATCTGTACATGCCTACTCAGTGCTAGAATTTTTTCAAAATATAGGCTCAAAACATGCAAAAATCGATATTTTAACTGTCCAAAGTCGATATGTGTACTCATCTTCTGTACCCGTTTATATCTGAAATTCAGGCTCAAAACATCCAAAAATTCGGTATTTTTGGGCCCCAGAAGCGATCTGTACATGCCTACTCAGATACAGGCCAAAAACATGATGAAAATCGATATTTTAAGTGCCCAAAGTCAATATGTGTATGCATCTTCTGCACCCGTTTTTATCCCAAATTCAACCTCAAAACACCCGAAAATTCGATGTTATTGGGTCCCAGAAGCAATCTGTACATGACTACTCAGTGCTAGAATTTTTTCAAAATATAGGCCCAAAACATGCTAAAAATCGATATTTTAGGTGCCCAAAGTCTATATCTCAAATTCAGTCACAAAACACCCGAAATTTCGGTATTTTTGGGTCCCAGAATCGATCTGTACATGTCTACTCCTAGTTAGAATGTTTTTAAGATACAGACCCAAAACATGCTCAAAATCGATATTTTAGGTGTCCTAAAGTCGATATGTGCATGCATCTTCAGTACCCGTTTATATATCGAATTCAGGCTCAAAACACCCGAAAATTCGATATTTTGGGGTCCAAGAAGCGATCTATACATGCCTACTCCGTGTTAGAGTATTTCCATAATACAGGGCCAAAACATGCTAAAAATCGATAATTTAGGTGCCCAAAGTCAATATGTTCATGTATCTTCTGTACCCGTTTATATCTCAAATTCAGGCTCAAAACACCTGAAAATTCGATATTTGGGGTCCCAGAAGCGATCTGTACATGCCTACTCAGTGCTAGAATATTTAAAAAAAAAGGCCAAAAACATGCTAAAAATTGATATTTTAGGTGCCCAAAGTCGATATCTCAAATTCAGGCACAAAACACCCGGAAATTCGATATTTTTGGGTCCCAGAAGCGATCTGTACATGTCTACTCTGTGTTAGAGTATTTTCAAAATACAAGCCCAAAACATACTGAAAATCGATATTTCAGGTGCCCAAAAGTCGATATGTGCATGCATCTTCTGTACCCGTTTATATCTCAAATTCAGGCTCAAAAACACTCGAAAATTCGATATTTTGGGGTCCCAGAAGCGATCTGTACATGCCTACTCAGATACAGGCCCAAAACATGTTGAAAATCGACATTTTAGGTGCCCAAAGTCAATATATGTATGCATCTTCTGCACCCGTTTATGTCCCAAATTCAACCTCAAAACACCCGAAAATTTGATATTTTTGGGTCCCAGAAGCGATATGTACATGCCTACTCAGTGCTAGAATTTTTTCAAAATATATGCTCAAAACATGCTAAAAATCGATATTTTAGGTGCCCAAAGTCGATATCTCAAATTCAGTCACGAAACACCCGAAAATTCTATATTTTGGGGTCCCAGAAGCGATCTGTACATGCCTACTCAGATACAGGCCCAAAACATGCTGAAAATCGATATTTTAGATACCCAAAGTCAATATGTGTATGCATCTTCTGCTCCCGTTTATGTCCCAAATTCAACCTCAAAACACCCAAAAATTCGATATTTTTGGGTCCCAGAAGCGATCTGTACATGCCTGCTCAGTGCTAGAATATTAAATAAAAAAGGCCCAAAACATGATAAAAATCGATATTTTAGGTGCCCAAAGTCGATATCTCAAATTCAGTCACGAAACACCCGAAAATTCTATATTTTGGGGTCCCAGAAGCGATCTGTACATGCCTACTCAGATACAGACCCAAAACATGCTGAAAATCGATATTTTAGATGCCCAAAGTCAATATGTGTATGCATCTTCTGCACCCGTTTATGTCCCAAATTCAACCTCAAAACACCCGAAAATTCGATATTTTTGGGTCCCAGAAGCGATCTGTACATGCCTACTCCGTGTTAGAGTATTTTCAAAATACAGGCCCAAAACATACTGAAAATCGATCTTTTATGTGCCCAAAAGTCGACATGTGCATGCATCTTCTGTACCCGTTTATATCTCAAATTCAGGGTCTAAACACCCGAAAATTCGAAATTTTTGGGCCCAGAGACGATCTGTACATGACTACTAAGATACAGGCCCGAAACATGCTGAAAATCTATATTTTAGGTGCCCAAAGTCAATATGTATATGCATCTTCTGCACTCGTTTATATCTCAAATTCAACCTCAAAACACCCTAAAATTCGATATTTTTGTGTCCCAGAAGTGATTTGTACATGCCTACTCAGTGCTAGAATGTTTTCAAAATATAGGCTCAAAACATGCTAAAAATCAATATTTTAAGTATCCAAAGTCATGTGCATGCATCTTCTGTACCCGTTTATATCTCAAATTCAGGCTCAAAACCCCTGAAAATTCGGTATTTTTGGGTCATAGAAGCGATCTGTACATGTCTACACCTAGTTAGAATGTTTTCAAGATACAGACCAAAAACATGCTCAAAATCGATATTTTAGGTGCCCAAAAGTCGATATGTGCATTCATCTTCAGTACCCGTTTATATCTTAAATTCAGGCTCAAAACACCCGAAAATTCGATAATTTCGGGTCCAATAAGCGACTGTACATGCCTACTCCGTGTTAGAGTATTTTCAAAATACAGGGCCAAAACATGCTAAAAATCAATATTTTTGGTGTCCAAAGTCAATAAGTTCATGCATCTTCTGTACCCGTTTATATCTCAAATTCAACCTCAAAACACCCTAAAATTCGATATTTTTGTGTCCCAGAAGTGATTTGTACATGCCTACTCAGTGCTAGAATGTTTTCAAAATATAGGCTCAAAACATGCTAAAAATCAATATTTTAAGTATCCAAAGTCATGTGCATGCATCTTCTGTACCCGTTTATATCTCAAATACAGGCTCAAAACCCCCGAAAATTCGGTATTTTTGGGTCCTAGAAGCGATCTGTACATGTCTACACCTAGTTAGAATGTTTTCAAGATACAGACCAAAAACATGCTCAAAATCGATATTTTAGGTGCCCAAAAGTCGATATGTGCATTCATCTTCAGTACCCGTTTATATCTTAAATTCAGGCTCAAAACACCCGAAAATTCGATAATTTCGGGTCCAATAAGCGACTGTACATGCCTACTCCGTGTTAGAGTATTTTCAAAATACAGGGCCAAAACATGCTAAAAATCAATATTTTTGGTGTCCAAAGTCAATAAGTTCATGCATCTTCTGTACACGTTTATATCTCAAATTCAGGCTCAAAACACCTGAAAATTTGATAATTGGGGTCCCAGAAGCGATCAGTACATGCCTACTCAGTGCTAGAATATTAAAAAAAAAAGGCCCAAAACATGATAAAAATCGATATTTTAGGTGCCCAAAGTCGATATCTCAAATTCAGTCACGAAACACCCGAACATTCTATATTTTGGGGTCCCAGAAGCGATCTGTACATGCCTACTCAGATACAGACCCAAAACATGCTGAAAATCGATATTTTAGATGCCCAAAGTCAATATGTGTATGCATCTTCTGCACCCGTTTATGTCCCAAATTCAACCTCAAAACACCCGAAAATTCGATATTTTTGGTTCCCAGAAGCGATCTGTACATGCCTACTCCGTGTTAGAGTATTTTCAAAATACAGGCCCAAAACATACTGAAAATCGATCTTTTATGTGCCCAAAAGTCGACATGTGCATGCATCTTCTGTACCCGTTTATATCTCAAATTCAGGGTCTAAACACCCGAAAATTCGAAATTTTTGGGCCCAGAGACGATCTGTACATGACTACTAAGATACAGGCCCGAAACATGCTGAAAATCTATATTTTAGGTGCCCAAAGTCAATATGTATATGCATCTTCTGCACACGTTTATATCTCAAATTCAACCTCAAAACACCCTAAAATTCGATATTTTTGTGTCCCAGAAGTGATTTGTACATGCCTACTCAGTGCTAGAATGTTTTCAAAATATAGGCTCAAAACATGCTAAAAATCAATATTTTAAGTATCCAAAGTCATGTGCATGCATCTTCTGTACCCGTTTATATCTCAAATACAGGCTCAAAACCCCCGAAAATTCGGTATTTTTGGGTCCTAGAAGCGATCTGTACATGTCTACACCTAGTTAGAATGTTTTCAAGATACAGACCAAAAACATGCTCAAAATCGATATTTTAGGTGCCCAAAAGTCGATATGAGCATTCATCTTCAGTACCCGTTTATATCTTAAATTCAGGCTCAAAACACCCGAAAATTCGATAATTTCGGGTCCAATAAGCGACTGTACATGCCTACTCCGTGTTAGAGTATTTTCAAAATACAGGGCCAAAACATGCTAAAAATCAATATTTTTGGTGTCCAAAGTCGATATGTGCATGCATCTACTGTACCCGTTTATATCCCAAATTCAACCTCAAAACACTCGAAAATTCGATATTATTGGGTCCCAGAAGCAATCTGTACATGCCTACTCAGTGCTAGAATATTTTAAAAATATAGGTCCAAAACATGCTAAATATCGATATTTTAGGTGCCCAAAGTCGATATGTGCATGCATCTTCTGTACCCGTTTATATCTCAAATTCAGGCTCAAAACACCCGAAAATTCGGTATTTTAGGGTCCTAGAAGCGATCTGTACATGCCTACTCCTAGTTAGAATGTTTACAAGATACAGACCCAAAACATGCTAAAATCGATATTTTAGGTGCCCAAAGCCAATATGTGCATGCATCTTCTGTACCCGTTTATATCTCAAATTCAGTCTCAAAACACCCGAAAATTCGATATTTTGGGGTCCGAGAAGCGATCAGTACATGCCTCCTCAGATACAGGCCCAAAACATGTTGAAAATCGACATTTTAGGTGCCCAAAATCAATATGTGTATGCATCTTTTGCACCCGGTTATGTCCCAAATTCAACCTCAAAACACCCGAAAATTTGATATTTTTGGGTTGAAGAAGCAATCTGTACATGCCTACTCAGTGCTAGAATGTTTTCAAAATATAGGCTCAAAACATGCTGAAAATCGATATCTTAAGTATCCAAAGTCATGTTCATGCATCTTCTGTACTTGTTTATATCTCAAATTCAGGCTCAAAACACCCGAAAATTCGGTATTTTTTGGTCCTAGAAGCTATCTGTACATGTCTACTCCTAGTTAGAATTTTTTTTGAAGATACAGACCCAAAAGATGCTCAAAATCGATATTATAGGTGCCTAAAAGTCTATACGTGCATGCATCTTCAGTACCCGTTTATATCTCAAATTCAGGCTCAAAACACCAGAAAATTTGATGTTTTGGGGTCCAAGAAGCGATCTGTACATGCCTACTCCGTGTTAGAGTATTTTCAAAATACAGGTCAAAAACATGCTGAAAATCGATATTTTAGGTGCCCAAAGTCAATATGTTCATGCATCTTCTGTACCCGTTTATATCTCAAATTCAGGCTTAAAACACCTGAAAATTCGATATTTGGGGTCCTAGAAGCGATCTGTACATGCCTACTCAGTGCTGGAATATTTAAAGAAAAGTGGCCCAAAACATGCTAGAAATCGATATTTTAGGTGCCCAAAGTCGATATCTCAAATTCAGGCACAAAACACCCGAAAATTCGATATTTTGGGGTCCCAGAAGCAATCAGTACATGTCTACTCCGTGTTAGAGTATTTTCAAAATACAGGCCCAAAACATACTGAAAATCGATCTTTTAGGTGCCCAAAAGTCGATATGTGCATGCATCTTCTGTACCCGTTTATATCTCAAATTCAGGCTCAAAACACCCGAAAATTTGATAATTGGGGTCCCAGAAGCGATCAGTACATGCCTACTCAGTGCTAGAATATTAAAACAAAAAGGCCCAAAACATGCTAAAAATCGATATTTTAGGTGCCCAAAGTCGATATCATAAATTCAGGCACAAAACACCCGAAAATTCGATATTTTGGGGTCCCAGAAGCGATCTGTACATGCCTACACAGTGCTAGAATTTTTTCAAAATATACGCTCAAAACATGCTAAAAATCGATATTTTAATTGTCCAAAGTCGATATGTGCATGCATCTACTGTCTCCGTTTATATCCCAAATTCAACCTCAAAACACTCTAAAATTCGATATTATTGGGTCCCAGAAGCAATCTGTACATGCCTACTCAGTGCTAGAATATTTTAAAAATATAGGTCCAAAACATGCTAATTATCGATATTTTAGGTGCCCAAAGTCGATATGTGCATGCATCTTCTGTACCCGTTTATATCTCAAATTCAGGCTCAAAACACCCGAAAATTCGGTATTTTAGGGTCCTAGAAGCGATCTGTACATGCCTACTCCTAGTTAGAATGTTTACAAGATACAGACCCAAAACATGCTAAAATCGATATTTTAGGTGCCCAAAGCCAATATGTGCATGCATCTTCTGTACCCGTTTATATCTCAAATTCAGTCTCAAAACACCCGAAAATTCGATATTTTGGGGTCCTAGAAGCGATCAGTACATGCCTCCTCAGATACTGGCCCAAAACATGTTGAAAATCGACATTTTAGGTGCCCAAAATCAATATGTGTATGCATCTTTTTCACCCGTTTATGTCCCAAATTCAACCTCAAAACACCCTAAAATTTGATATTTTTGGGTTGAAGAAGCGATCTGTACATGCCTACTCAGTGCTAGAATGTTTTCAAAATATAGGCTCAAAACATGCTGAAAATCGATATCTTATGTATCCAAAGTCATGTTCATGCATCTTCTGTACTTGTTTATATCTCAAATTCAGGCTCAAAACACCCGAAAATTCGGTATTTTTTTGTCCTAGAAGCTATCTGTACATGTCTACTCCTAGTTAGAATGTTTTTTGAAGATACAGACCCAAAACATGCTCAAAATCGATATTATAGGTGCCTAAAAGTCGATACGTGCATGCATCTTCAGTACCCGTTTATATCTCAAATTCAGGCTCAAAACACCAGAAAATTTGATGTTTTGGGGTCCAAGAAGCGATCTGTACATGCCTACTCCGTGTTAGAGTATTTTCAAAATACAGGTCAAAAACATGCTAAAAATCGATATTTTAGGTGCCCAAAGTCAATATGTTCATGAATCTTCTGTACCCGTTTATATCTCAAATTCAGGCTTAAAACACCTGAAAATTCGATATTTGGGGTCCTAGAAGCGATCTGTACATGCCTACTCAGTGCTAGAATATTTAAAGAAAAGTGGCCCAAAACATGCTAGAAATCGATATTTTAGGTGCCCAAAGTCGATATCTCAAATTCAGGCACAAAACACCCGAAAATTCGATATTTTGGGGTCCCAGAAGCGATCTGTACATGCCTACTCAGATACATGCCCAAAACATGCTGAAAATTGACATTTTAGGTGCCCAAATTCAATTTGTGTATGCATCTTCTGCACCCGTTTATGTCCCAAATTCAACCTCAAAACACCCGAAAATTCAATATTTTATGTTCCCAGAAGCGATCTGTACATGCCTTCTCAGTGCTAGACTGTTTTCAAAATATAGGATCAAAACATGCTGGAAATCGATATCTTAAGTATCCAAAGTCATGTGCATACATCTTCTGCACCCGTTTATATCCCAAATTCAACCTCAAAACACCCGAAAATTCAATATTTTTGGGTCCCAGAAGCGATCTGTACCTGCCTACTCAGTGCTAGAATGTTTTCAAAATATAAGCTCAAAACATGCTAAAAATCGATATTTTAAGTGTCCAAAGTCGATAAGTGCATGCATCTTCTGTACCCGTTTATATCTCAAATTCAGGCTCAAAACGCCCGAAAATTCGGTATTTTTGGGTCCTAGAAGCGATCTGTACATGCCTACTCCAAGTTAGAATGTTTTCAAGATACAGACCCAAAACATGCTCAAAATCGATATTTTAGGTGCCCAATAGTCGATATGTGCATGCATCATCAGTACCCGAATATTTCTCTAATTCAGGCTCAAAACACCCGAAAATTCGATATTTTGGGGTCCCAGAAGCGATCTGTACATGCCTACTCCGTGTTAGAGTATTTTCAAAATACAGGCCCAAAACATGCTGAAAATCGATCTTTTAGGTGCCCAAAGTCAATATGTGCATGCATCTTCTGTACCCGTTTATATCTCAAATTCAGGCTCAAAACACCCGAAAATTCGATATTTTCGGGTCTTGGAAGTGATCAGTACATGCCTACTCAGATACAGGCCCAAAACATGTTGAAAATCGACATTTTAGGTGCCCAAAGTCAATATGTGTATGCATCTTCTGCACCCGTTTATGTCCCAAATTCAACCTCAAAACACCCGAAAATTCGATATTTTTGGGTCCCAGAAGCGATCTGTACATGCCTACTCAGTGCTAGAATGTTTTCAAAATATAGGCTCAAAACATGCTGAAAATCGATATATTAAGTATCCAAAGTCATGTGCATGCATCTTCTGCACCCGTTTATATCCCAAATTCAACCTCAAAACACCCGAAAATTCAATATTTTTGGGTCCCAGAAGCAATCTGTACATGCCTACTCAGTGCTAGAATTTTTTCAAAATATAGGCTCAAAACATGGAAAAAATCGATATTTTAAGTGTCCAAAGTCAATTAGTGCATGCATCTTCTGTACCCGTTTATATCTCAAATTCAGGCTCAAAACACCCGAAAATTCGGTATTTTTGGGTCATAGAAACGATCTGTACATGCCTACTCCTAGTTAGAATGTTTTCAAGATACAGACCCAAAACATGCTCAAAATCGATATTTTAGGTGCCCAATAGTCGATATGTGCATGCATCTTCAGTACCCGTTTATTTCTCAAATTCAGGCTCAAAACACCCGAAAATTCGATATTTTGGGGTCTTGGAAGCGATCAGTACATGCCTACTCAGATATAGGCCCAAAACATGCTGAAAATTGACATTTTAGGTGCCCAAAGTCAATATGTGTATGCATCTTCTGTACCCGTTTATGTCCCAAATTCAACCTCAAAACACCCGAAAATTTGACATTTTTGGGTTGAAGAAGCAATCTGTACATGCATACTTAGTGCTAGAATGTTTTCAAAATATAGGCTCAAAACATGCTGAAAATCGATATATTAAGTATCCAAAGTCATGTGCATGCATCTTCTGTACCCGTTTATATCTCAAATTCAGGCTCAAAACACACGAAAATTCGGTATTTTTTGGTCCTAGAAGCGATCTGTACATGTCTACTCCTAGTTAGAATGTTTTCAAGATACAGACCCAAAACATGCTCAAAATCGATATTATAGGTGCCCAAAAGTCGATAAGTGCATGCATCTTCAGTACCCGTTTATATCTCAAATTCAGGCTCAAAACACCAGAAAATTTGATGTTTTGGGGTCCAAGAAGCGATCTGTACATGCCTACTCCGTGTTAGAGTATTTTCAAAATACAGGGCAAAAACATGCTGAAAATCGATATTTTAGGTGCCCAAAGTCAATATGTTCATGCATCTTCTGTACCCGTTTATATCTCAAATTCAGGCTGAAAACACCTGAAAATTCGATATTTGGGGTCCCAGAAGCGATCTGTACATGCCTACTCAGTGCTAGAATATTTAAAGAAAAAAGGCCCAAAACATGCTAAAAATCGATATTTTAGGTGCCCAAAGTCGATATCTCAAATTCAGGCACAAAACACCCGAAAACTCGATATTTTGGTGTCCCAGAAGCAATCAGTACATGCCTACTCCTTGTTAGAGTATTTTCAAAATACAGGCCCTAAACATTCTAAAAATCGATCTTTTAGGTGCCCAAAAGTCGATATGTACATGCATCTTCTGTACCCGTTTATATCTCAAATTCAGGCTCAAAACACCCGAAAATTCGATATTTTGGGGTCCCAGAAGCGATCTGTACAGGCCTACTCAGTGCTAGAATGTTTTCAAAATATAGGCTCAAAACATGCTGAAAATCGATATCTAAGTATCCAAAGTCATGTGCATGCATCTTCTGCACCCGTTTATATCCCAAATTCAAACTCAAAACACCCAAAAATTCAATATTTTTGGGTCCTAGAAGCAATCTGTACATGCCTACTCAGTGCTAGAATGTTTTCAAAATATAGGCTCAAAACATGCTAAAAATCGATATTTTAAGTGTCCAAAGTCGATTAGTGCATGCATCTTCTGTACCCGTTTATATCTCAAATTCAGGCTCAAAACACCCGAAAATTCGGTATTTTTGGGTCATAGAAACGATCTGTACATGCCTAATCCTAGTTAGAATGTTTTCAAGATACAGACCCAAAACATGCTCAAAATCGATATTTTAGGTGCCCAATAGTCGATATGTGCATGCATCTTCAGTACCCGTTTATTTCTCAAATTCAGGCTCAAAACACCCGAAAATTCGATATTTTGGGGTCCCAGAAGCGATCGGTACATGCCTACTCCGTGTTAGAGTATTTTCAAAATACCGGCCCAAAACATGCTGAAAATCGATCTTTTAGGTGCCCAAAGTCAATATGTGCATGCATCTTCTGTACCCGTTTATATCTCAAATTCAGGCTCAAAACACCCGAAAATTCGATATTTTGGGGTCATGGAAGTGATCAGTACATGCCTACTCAGATACAGGCCCAAAACATGTTGAAAATCGACATTTTAGGTGCCCAAAGTCAATATGTGTATGCATCTTCTGCACCCGTTTATGTCCCAAATTCAACCTCAAAACACACGAAAATTAGATATTTTTGGGTCCCAGAAGCGATCTGTACATGCCTACTCAGTGCTAGAATGTTTTCAAAATATAGGCTCAAAACATTCTGAAAATCGATATCTTAAGTATCCAAAGTCATGTACATGCATCTTCTGCACACGTTTATATCCCAAATTCAACCTCAAAACACCCGAAAATTCAATATTTTTGGGTCCCAGAAGCGATCTGTACATGCCTACTCAGTGCAAGAATGTTTTCAAAATATAGACTCAAAACATGCTAAAAATCGATATTTTAAGTGTCCAAAGTCGATAAGTGCATGCATCTTCTGTACCCGTTTATATCTCAAATTCAGACTCAAAACACCCGAAAATTCGGTATTTTTGGGTCCTAGAAGCGATCTGTACATGCCTACTCCTAGTTAGAATGTTTTCAAGATACAGACCCAAAACATGCTCAAAATCGATATTTTAGGTGCCCAATAGTCGATATGTGCATGCATCTTCAGTACCCGTTTATTTCTCAAATTCAGGCTCAAAACACCCGAAAATTTGATATTTTGGGGTCCCAGAAGCGATCTGTACATGCCTACTCCATGTTAGAGTATTTTCAAAATACAGGCTCAAAACATGCTGAAAATCGATCTTTTAGGTGCCCAAAGTCAATATGTGCATGCATCTTCTGTACCCGTTTATATCTCAAATTCAGGCTCAAAACACCCGAAAATTCGATATTTTGGGGTCTTGGAAGTGATCAGTACATGCCTACTCAGTTACAGGCCCAAAACATGTTGAAAATCGACATTTTAGGTGCCCAAAGTCAATATGTGTATCATCTTCAGCACCCGTTTATGTCCCAAATTCAACCTCAAAAACCCGAAAATTCGATATTTTTGGGTTCCAGAAGCGATCTGTACATGCATACTCAGTGCTAGAATGTTTTCAAAATATAGGCTCAAAACATGCTGAAAATCGATATCTTAAGTATCGAAAGTCATGTGCATGCATCTTCTGCACCCGTTTATATCCCAAATTCAACCTCAAAACACCCGAAAATTCAATATTTTTGGGTCCCAGAAGCTATCTGTACATGCAAACTCAGTGCTAGAATGTTTTCAAAATATAGGCTCAAAACATGCTGAAAATCGATATCTTAAGTATCCAAAGTCATGTGCATGCATCTTCTGTACCCGTTTATATCTCAAATTCAGGCTCAAAACACCCGAAAATTCGGTATTTCTTGGTCCTAGAAGCGATCTGTACATGTATACTCCTAGTTAGAATGTTTTCAAGATACAGACCCAAAACATGCTCAAAATCGATATTATAGGTGCCCAAAAGTCGATATGTGCATGCATCTTCAGTACCCGTTTATATCTCAAATTCAGGCTCAAAAGACCAGAAAATTTGATGTTTTGGGGTCCAAGAAGCGATCTGTACATGCCTAGTCCGTGTTAGAGTAATTTCAAAATACAGGGCAAAAACATGCTCAAAATCGATATTATAGGTGCCCAAAAGTCGATATGTGCATGCATCTTCTGTACCCGTTTATATCTCAAATTCAGGCTCAAAACACCTGAAAATCCGGTGTTTTAGGGTCCTAGAAGCGATCTGTACATGCCTACTCCTAGTTAGAATGTTTTCAAGATGCAGACCCAAAACATGCTCAAAATCGATATTTTAGGTGCCCAAAAGTCGATATGTGCATGCTTCTTCAGTACCCGTTTATATCTCAAATTCAGGCTCAAAAGACCCGAAAATTCGATATTTTGGGGTCACAGAAGCTATCTGTACATGCCTACTCCGTGTTAGAGTATTTTCAAAATACAGGCCCAAAACATGCTGAAAATCGATATTTTAGGTGCCCAAAGTCAATATGTGCATGCATCTTCTGTACCCGTTTATATCTCAATTTCAGGCTCAAAACACCCAAAAATTCGATATTTTGGGGTCCCAGAAGCGATCAGTACATGCCTACTCAGATACAGGCCCAAAACATTCTGAAAATCGATATTTTTGGTGCCCAAAGTCAATATGTGTATGCATCTTCTGCACCCGTTTATGTCCCAAATTCAACCTCAAAACACCCGAAAATTCGATATTTTTGGGTCCCAGAAGCGATCTGTACATGCCTCCTCAGTGCTAGAATGTTTTCAAAATATAGGCTCAAAACATGTTGAAAATCGATATCTTAAGTATCCAAAGTCATGTGCATGCGCATCTCCTGCACCCGTTTATATCCCAAATTCAACCTCAAAACACCCGAAAATTCGATATTTTGGGGTCCCAGAAGCAATCTGTACATGCCTACTTAGTGCTAGAATGTTTTCAAAATATAGGGTCAAAACATGCTGAAAATCGATATCTTAAGTATCCAAAATCATGAGAATGCATCTTCTGTACCCGTTTATATCTCAAATTCAGGCTGAAAACACCTGAAAATTCGATATTTGGGGTCCCAGAAGCGATCTGTACATGCCTACTCAGTGCCAGAATATTTAAAGAAAAAAGGCCCAAAACATGCTATAAATCGATATTTTAGGTGCCCAAAGTCGATATCTCAAATTCAGGCACAAAACACCCGAAAATTCGATATTTTGGGGTCCCAGAAGCGATCTGTACATGCCTACTCAGATACAGGCCCAAAACATGCTAAAAAATCGATATTTTAGGTGCCTAAAGTCAATATGTGTATGCATCTTCTGCACCCGTTTATATCCCAAATTCAACCTCAAAACACCCGAAAATTCCATATTTTTGGGTCCCAAAAGCGATCTGTACAAGCCTACTCAGTGCTAGAATTTTTTCAAAATATAGGCTCAAAACATGCTAAAAATCGATATTTTAACTGTCCAAAGTCGATATGTGCATGCATCTTCTGTACCCGTTTATATCTGAAATTCAGGCTCAAAACACCCAAAAATTTGGTATTTTTGGGCCCCAGAAGCGATCTGTACATGCCTACTCAGATACAGGCCAAAAACATGATGAAAATCGATATTTTAGGTGCTCAAAGTCACTATGTGTATGCATCTTCTGCACCTGTTTATATCCCAAATTCAACCTCAAAACACCCGAAAATTCGATATTATTGGGTCCCAGAAGCAATCTGTACATGCCTACTCAGTGCTAGAATATTTTCAAAATATAGGCCCAAAACATGCTAAAAATCGATATTTTAGGTGCCCAAAGTCTATATCTCAAATTCAGTCACAAAACACCCGAAAATTCTATATTTTGTGGTCCCTGAAGCGATCTGTACATGCCTACTCCGTGTTAGAGCATTTTCAAAATACAGGCCCAAAGCATACTGAAAATCGATCTTTTAGGTGCCCAAAAGTCAATAAGCGCATAAATCATCTGTACCCGTTTATATCTCAAATTCAGGCTCAAAATACCCGAAAAATCGATATTTTGGGGTCCCAGAAGCGATCTGTACATGCCTACTCAGATACAGGCCCAAAACATGCTGAAAATCGATATTTTAGGTGCCCAAAGACAATATGTGTATGCATCTTGTGTACCCGTTTATATCTCAAATTGTGGCTCAATACACCTGAAAATTCGGTATTTTTGGGTCCCAGAGGCGATCTGTACATGTCTACTCCTAGTTAGAATGTTTTTAAGATACAGACCCAAAACATGCTCAAAATCGATATTTTAGATGTCCTAAAGTCGATATGTGCATGCATCTTCAGTACCCGTTTATATCTCAAATTCAGGCTAAAAACACCCGAAAATTCGATATTTTGGGGTCCAAGTAGCGATCTATACATGTCTACTCCGTGTTAGAGTATTTCCATAATACAGGGCCAAAACATGCTGAAAATCGATATTTTATGTGCCCAAAGTCAATATGTTCATGTATCTTCTGTACCCGTTTATATCTCAAATTCAGGCTGAAAACACCCGAAAATTCGATATTTGGGGTCCCAGAAGCGATCTGTACATGCCTACACAGTGCTAGAATATTTAAAAAAAAAGGCCCAAAACATGCTAAAAATCGATATTTTAGGTGCCCAAAGTCGATATCTCAAATTCTGGCACAAAACACCCGAAAATTCGATATTTTGGGGTCGCAGAAGCGATCTGTACATGCCTACTCCGTGTTGGAGTATTTTCAAAATACAGGCCCAAAACATACTGAAAATCGATATTTTAGGTGCCCAAAAGTCGATATGAGCATGCATCTTCTGTACCCGTTTATATCTCAAATTCAGGCTCAAAACACCCGAAAATTCGATATTTTGGGGTCCCAGAAGCGATCTGTACATGCCTACTCAGATACAGGCCCAAAACATGCTGAAAATAGATCTTTTAGGTGCCTAAAAGTCGATATGTGCATTCATCTTCTGTACCCGTTTATATCTCATAAGCGATCTGTACATGCCTACTCAGTGCTAGAATTTTTTCAAAATATAGGCTCAAAACATGCTATAAAATCGATATTTTAGGTGCCCAAAGTCGATATCTCAAATTCAGTCACAAAACACCCGAAAATTCTATATTTTGGGGTCCCAGAAGCGATCTGTACATGCCTACTCAGATACAGGCCCAAAACATGCTGAAAATCGATATTTTAGATGCTCAAAGTCAATATGTGTATGCATCTTCTGCACCCGTTTATGTCCCAAATTCAACCTCAAAACACCCGAAAATTCGATATTTTTGGGTCCCAGAAGTGATCTGTACATGCCTGCTCAGTGCTAGAATATTAAAAAAAAAAAGCCCAAAACATGATAAAAATCGAAATTTTAGGTGCCCAAAGTCGATATCTCAAATTCAGTCACAAAACACCCGAAAATTCTATATTTTGGGGTCCCAGAAGCGATTTGTACATGCCTACTCAGATACAGGACCAAAACATGCTGAAAATCGATATTTTAGGTGCCTAAAGACAATATGTGTATGCATCTTCTGCACCCGTTTATGTCCCAAATTCAACCTCAAAACACCCGAAAATTCGATATTTTTGGGTCCCAGGAGCGAACTGTACATGCCTACACCTAGTTAGAATGTTTTCAAGATACAGACCCAAAACATGCTCAAAATCGATATTTTAGGTGCCTAATAGTCGATATGTGCATGCATCCTTAGTACCCGTTTATATCTCAAATTCAGGCTCAAAACACCCGAAAATTCGATATTTTGGGGTCCAAGAAGCGATCTGTACATGCCTACTCAGATACAGGCCCAAAACATGCTAAAAATCGATATTTTAGGTGCCCAAAGTCAATATGTGTATGCATCTTCTGTACCCGTTTATATCTCAAATTGTGGCTCAAAACACCCGAAAATTCGGTGTTTTTGGGTCCCAGAAGCGATCTGTACATGTCTACTCCTAGTTAGAATGTTTTTAAGATACAGACCCAAAACATGCTCAAAATCGATATTTTAGGTGTCCTAAAGTCGATATGTGCATGCATCTTCAGTACCCGTTTATATCTCAAATTCAGGCTTAAAACACCCGAAAATTCGATATTTGGGGTCCCATAAGCGATCTGTACATGCCTACTCAGTGCTAGAATATTTAAAAAGAAAGGCCCAAAACCTGCTAAAAATCGATATTTTAGGTGCCCAAAGTCGATATCTCAAATTCAGGCACAAAACACCCGAAAATTCGATATTTTGGGGTCCCAGAAGCGATCTGTACATGCCTACTCCGTGTTAGAGTATTCTCAAAACACAGGCCCAAAACATACTGAAAATCGATATTTTAGGTGCCCAAAAGTCGATATGTGCATGCATCTTCTGTACCCGTTTATTTCTCAAATTCAGGCTCAAAACACCCGAAAATTCGATATTTTGGGGTCCCAGAAGCGATCTGAACATGTCTACTCAGATACAGGCCCAAAACATGCTGAAAATCAATATTTTAGGTGCCCAAAGTCAATATGTGTATGCATCTTCTGCACCCGTTTATATTCTAAATTCAACCTCAAAACACCCAAAAATTCGATATTTTGTGGTCCCTGAAGCGATCTGTACATGCCTACTCCGTGTTAGAGCATTTTCAAAATACAGGCCCAAAGCATACTGAAAATCGATCTTTTAGGTGCCAAAAAGTCAATAAGCGCATAAATCATCTGTACCCGTTTATATCTCAAATTCAGGCTCAAAATACCCGAAAAATCGATATTTTGGGGTCCCAGAAGCGATCTGTACATGCCTACTCAGATACAGGCCCAAAACATGCTGAAAATCGATATTTTAGGTGCCCAAAGTCAATATGTGTATGCATCTTGTGTACCCGTTTATATCTCAAATTGTGGCTCAATACACCTGAAAATTCGGTATTTTTGGGTCCCAGAAGCGATCTGTACATGTCTACTCCTAGTTAGAATGTTTTTAAGATACAGACCCAAAACATGCTCAAAATCGATATTTTAGATGTCCTAAAGTCGATATGTGCATGCATCTTCAGTACCCGTTTATATCTCAAATTCAGGCTAAAAACACCCGAAAATTCGATATTTTGGGGTCCAAGTAGCGATCTATACATGTCTACTCCGTGTTAGAGTATTTCCATAATACAGGGCTAAAACATGCTGAAAATCGATATTTTATGTGCCCAAAGTCAATATGTTCATGTATCTTCTGTACCCGTTTATATCTCAAATTCAGGCTCAAAACACCCGAAAATTCGATATTTGGGGTCCCAGAAGCGATCTGTACATGCCTACTCAGTGCTAGATTATTTAAAAAAAAAGGCCCAAAACATGCTAAAAATCGATATTTTAGGTGCCCAAAGTCGATATCTCAAATTCTGGCACAAAACACCCGAAAATTCTATATTTTGGGGTCCCAGAAGCGATCTGTACATGCCTACTCAGATACAGGCCCAAAACATGCTGAAAATCGATATTTTAGGTGCCTAAAGTCAATATGTGTATGCATCTTCTGCACCCGTTTATGTCCCAAATTCAACCTCAAAACACCCGAAAATTCGATATTTTTGGGTCCGAGAAGCGATCTGTACATGCTTACTCTGTGTTGGAGTATTTTCAAAATACATGCCCAAAACATATTGAAAATCGATCTTTTAGGTGCCCAAAAGTCGATATGTGCATTCATCTTCTGTACCCGTTTATATCTCATAAGCGATCTTTACATGCCTACTCAGTGCTAGAATTTTTTCAAAATATAGGCTCAAAACATGCTATAAATTCGATATTTTAGGTGCCCAAAGTCGATATCTCAAATTCAGTCACAAAACACCCGAAAATTCTATATTTTGGGGTCCCAGAAGCGATCTGTACATGCCTACTCAGATACAGGCCCAAAACATGCTGAAAATCGATATTTTAGATGCTCAAAGTCAATATGTGTATGCATCTTCTGCACCCGTTTATGTCCCAAATTCAAACTCAAAACACCCGAAAATTCGATATTTTTGGGTCCCAGAAGTGATCTGTACATGCCTGCTCAGTGCTAGAATATTAAAAAAAAAAAGCCCAAAACATGATAAAAATCGATATTTTAGGTGCCCAAAGTCGATATCTCAAATTCAGTCACAAAACACCCGAAAATTCTATATTTTGGGGTCCCAGAAGCGATTTGTACATGCCTACTCAGATACAGGACCAAAACATGCTGAAAATCGATATTTTAGGTGCCTAAAGTCAATATGTGTATGCATCTTCTGCACCCGTTTATGTCCCAAATTCAACCTCAAAACACCCGAAAATTCGATATTTTTGGGTCCCAGAAGCGAACTGTACATGCTTACACCTAGTTAGAATGTTTTCAAGATACAGACCCAAAACATGCTCAAAATCGATATTTTAGGTGCCTAATAGTCGATATGTGCATGCATCCTTAGTACCCGTTTATATCTCAAATTCAGGCTCAAAACACCCGAAAATTCGATATTTTGGGGTCCAAGAAGAGATCTGTACATGCCTACTCAGATACAGGCCCAAAACATGCTAAAAATCGATATTTTAGGTGCCCAAAGTCAATATGTGTATGCATCTTCTGTACCCGTTTATATCTCAAATTGTGGCTCAAAACACCCGAAAATTCGGTGTTTTTGGGTCCCAGAAGCGATCTGTACATGTCTACTCCTAGTTAGAATGTTTTTAAGATACAGACCCAAAACATGCTCAAAATCGATATTTTAGGTGTCCTAAAGTCGATATGTGCATGCATCTTCAGTACCCGTTTATATCTCAAATTCAGGCTTAAAACACCCGAAAATTCGATATTTGGGGTCCCATAAGCGATCTGTACATGCCTACTCAGTGCTAGAATATTTAAAAAGAAAGGCCCAAAACCTGCTAAAAATCGATATTTTAGGTGCCCAAAGTCGATATCTCAAATTCAGGCACAAAACACCCGAAAATTCGATATTTTGGGGTCCCAGAAGCGATCTGTACATGCCTACTCCGTGTTAGAGTATTCTCAAAACACAGGCCCAAAACATACTGAAAATCGATATTTTAGGTGCCCAAAAGTCGATATGTGCATGCATCTTCTGTACCCGTTTATTTCTCAAATTCAGGCTCAAAACACCCGAAAATTCGATATTTTGGGGCCCCAGAAGCGATCTGAACATGTCTACTCAGATACAGGCCCAAAACATGCTGAAAATCAATATTTTAGGTGCCCAAAGTCAATATGTGTATGCATCTTCTGCACCCGTTTATATTCTAAATTCAACCTCAAAACACCCAAAAATTCGATATTTTTGGGTCCCAGAAGCGATCTGTACATGCCTACTCAGTGCTAGAATTTTTTCAAAATACAGGCTCAAAACATGCTAGAAATCGATATTTTAAATGTCCAAATTCGATATATGCAGGTATCTTCTGTACAAGTTTATATCTGAAATTCAGGCTCAAAACACCCGAAAATTCAGTATTTTTGGGTCCCAGAAGCAATCTGTACATGCCTACAACAAGTTAGAATGTTTTCAAGATACAGACCCAAAACATGCTGAAAATCGATATTTTAGGTGCCCAAAGTCAATATGTGCATGCATCTTCTGTACCCGTTTATATCTCAAATTCAGGCTCAAAACACCCGAAAATTCTATATTTTGGGGTCCCAGAAGCGATTTGTACATGCCTACTCAGATACAGGACCAAAACATGCTGAAAATCGATATTTTAGGTGCCCAAAGTCAATATGTGTATACATCTTTTGAACCCGTTTATATCCCAAATTCAACCTCAAAACACCCGAAAATTCGATATTTTTGGGTCCCAGAAGCGAACTGTACATGCTTACACCTAGTTAGAATGTTTTCAAGATACAGACCCAAAACATGCTCAAAATCGATATTTTAGGTGCCTAATAGTCGATATGTGCATGCATCCTTAGTACCCGTTTATATCTCAAATTCAGGCTCAAAACACCCGAAAATTCGATATTTTGGGGTCCAAGAAGAGATCTGTACATGCCTACTCAGATACAGGCCCAAAACATGCTAAAAATCGATATTTTAGGTGCCCAAAGTCAATATGTGTATGCATCTTCTGTACCCGTTTATATCTCAAATTGTGGCTCAAAACACCCGAAAATTCGGTGTTTTTGGGTCCCAGAAGCGATCTGTACATGTCTACTCCTAGTTAGAATGTTTTTAAGATACAGACCCAAAACATGCTCAAAATCGATATTTTAGGTGTCCTAAAGTCGATATGTGCATGCATCTTCAGTACCCGTTTATATCTCAAATTCAGGCTTAAAAAACCCAAAAATTCGATATTTTTGGGTCCCAGAAGCGATCTGTACATGCCTACTCAGTGCTAAAAAAATTTCAAAATATAAGGTCAAAACATGCTAAAAATCGATATTTTAACTGTCCAATGTCGATATGCGCATGCATCTTCTGTACCCGTTTATATCTGAAATTCAGGCTCAAAACACCCAAACATTCGGTATTTTTGGGCCCCAGAAACGATCTGTACATGCCTACTCAGAAACAGGCCAAAAACATGCTGAAAATCGATATTTTAGCTGCCCAAAGTCAATATGTGTATGCATCTTCTGCACCCGTTTATATCCCAAATTCAACCTCAAAACACCAGAAAATTCGATATTATTGGGTCCCAGAAGCAATCTGTACATGCCTACTCAGTGCTGAATATTTTCAAAATATAGGGCCAAAACATGCTAAAAATCGATATTTTAGGTGCCCAAAGTCTATATCTCAAATTCAGTCACAAAACACCCGAAAATTCTATATTTTGGGGTCCCAGAAGCGATCTGTACATGCCTACTCCGTGTTACAGCATTTTCAAAATACAGGCCCAAAACATACTGAAAATTGATCTTTTAGGTGCCCAAAAGTCGATATGTGCATGCATCTTCTGTACCCGTTTATATCTCAAATTCAGGATCAAAATACCCGAAAATTCAATATTTTGGGGTCCCAGAAGCGATCTGTACATGCCTACTCAGATACAGGCCCAAAACATGCTGAAAATCGATATTTTAGGTGCCCAAAGTCAATATGTGTATGCATCTTCTGTACCCGTTTATATCTCAAATTGTAGCTCAAAACACCCGAAAATTCGGTGTTTTTGGGTCCCAGAAGCGATCTGTACATGTCTACTCCTAGTTAGAATGTTTTTAAGATACAGACCCAAAACATGCTAAAAATCGATATATTAGGTGTCCTAAAGTCGATATGTGCATGCATCTTCAGTACCCGTTTATATCTCAAATTCAGGCTTAAAACACCCGAAAATTCGATATTTGGGGTCCCATAAGCGATCTGTACATGCTTACTCAGTGCTAGAATATTTAAAAAGAAAGGCCCAAAACCTGCTAAAAATCGATATTTTAGGTGCCCAAAGTCGATATCTCAAATTCAGGCACAAAACACCCGAAAATTCGATATTTTGGGGTCCCAGAAGCGATCTGTACATGCCTACTCCGTGTTAGAGTATTTTTAAAACACAGGCCCAAAACATACTGAAAATCGATATTTTAGGTGCCCAAAAGTCGATATGTGCATGCATCTTCTGTACCCGTTTATATCTCAAATTCAGGCTCAAAACACCCGAAAATTCGATATTTTGGGGTCCCAGAAGCGATCTGTACATGCCTACAACAAGTTAGAATGTTTTCAAGATACAGACCCAAAACCTGCTAAAAATCGATATTTTAGGTGCCCAAAGTCGATATCTCAAATTCAGGCACAAAACACCCGAAAATTCGATATTTTGGGGTCCCAGAAGCGATCTGTACATGCCTACTCAGTGCTAGAATTTTTTCAAAATACAGGCTCAAAACATGCAAAAAATCGATATTTTAAAAGTCCAAATTCGATATATGCAGGTATCTTCTGTACCCGTTTATATCTGAAATTCAAGCTCAAAACACCCGAAAATTCAGTATTTTTGGGTCCCAGAAGCGATCTGTACATGCCTACAACAAGTTAGAATGTTTTCAAGATACAGACCCAAAACATGCTCAAAAACGATATTTTAGGTGCCCAATAGTCGATATGTGCATGCATCTTCAAAACCCGTTTATATCTCAAATTCAGGCTCAAAACACCCGAAAATTCGATATTTTGGTTTTCAATAAGCGATATGTACATGCCTATTCCGTGTTAGAGTATTTTCAAAATACAGGCCCAAAACATGCTGAAAATCGATATTTTAGGTGCCCAAAGTCAATATGTGCATGCATCTTCTGTACCCGTTTATATCTCAAATTCAGGCTCAATACACCCGAAAATTCGATATTTTTGGGTCCCAGAAACGATCTGTACATGCCTACTCAGACACAGGCCCAAAACATGCTGAAAATCGATATTTTAGGTGCCCAAAGTCAATATGTGTATACATCTTTTGCACCCGTTTATATCCCAAATTCAACCTCAAAACACCCGAAAATTCGATATTTTTGGGTCCCAGAAGCGATCTGTACATGCCTACTCAGTGCTAAAAAAATTTCAAAATATAAGGTCAAAACATGCTAAAAATCGATATTTCAACTGTCCAATGTCGATATGCGCATGCATCTTCTGTACCCGTTTATATCTGAAATTCAGGCTCAAAACACCCAAACATTCGGTATTTTTGGGCCCCAGAAACGATCTGTACATGCCTACTCAGAAACAGGCCAAAAACATCCTGAAAATCGATATTTTAGCTGCCCAAAGTCAATATGTGTATGCATCTTCTGCACCCGTTTATATCCCAAATTTAACCTTAAAACACCCGTAAATTCGATATTATTGGGTCCCAGAAGCAATCTGTACATGCCTACTCAGTGCTAGAATATTTTCAAAATAAAGGCCCAAAACATGCTAAAATCGATATTTTAGGTGCCCAAAGTCTATATCTCAAATTCAATCACAAAACACCCGAAAATTCTATATTTGGGGGTCCCAGAAGCGATCTGTACATGCCTACTCTGTGTTAGAGCATTTTTAAAATACAGGCCCAAAACATACTGAAAATTGATATTTTAGGTGCCCAAAGTCAATATGTGTATGCATCCTCTGCACCCGTTTATATCCCAAAATCAACCTCAAAACACCCGAAAATTCGATATTTGGGGTCAGAGAAGCGATCTGTACATGCCTTCTCAGTGCTAGAATATTTAAAAAAAAAGGCCCAAAACATGCTAAAAATCGATATTTTAGGTGATCCAAGTCGATATCTCAAATTCAGGCACAAAGCACCCGAAAATTCGATATTTTGGGGTCCCACAAGCAATATGTACATGCCTACTCCGTGTTAGAGTAGTTTCAAAATACAGGCCCAAAACATACTGAAAATCGATATTTTAGGTGCCCAAGAGTCGATATGTGCATGCATCTTCTGTACCTGTTTATATCTCAAATTCAGGCTCAAAACACATGATAATTCGTTAATTTGGGGTCCCAGAAGCGATCTGTACATGCCTACTCAGATACAAGCCCATAATATGCTGAAAATCGATATTTTAGGTGCCCAAAGTCAATATGTGTATGCATCTTCAGCACCCGTTTATATCCCAAATTCAACCTCAAAACACCCGAAAATTCGATATTTATGGGTCCCAGAAGCGATCTGTACATGCCTACTCAGTGCTAGAATGTTTTCAAAATATAGGCTTAAAACATGCTAAAAATCGATATCTTAAGTTTCCAAAGTCATGTGCATGCATCTTCTGTACACGTTTATATCTCAAATTCAGGCTCAAAACACCCGAAAAATTCGGTATTATTGGGTCTCAGAAGCGATCTGTACATGCCTACACCTAGTTAGAATGTTTTCAAGGTACAGACCCAAAACATGTTCAAAATCGATATTTTAGGTGCCCAATAGTCGATATGTGCATGCATCTTCAGTACCCGTTTATATCTCAAATTCAGGCTCGAAACACCCGAAAATTCGATATTTTGGGGTCCAAGAAGCGATCTGTACATGCCTACTCCGTGTTAGAGTATTTTCAAAAATACAGGCTCAAAACATACTGAAAATCGATCTTTTAGGTGCCCAAAAGTCGATATGTGCATGCATATTCTGTACCCGTTTATATTTCAAATTCAGGCTCAAAACACTCGAAAATTCGATATTTTGGGGTCCCAGAAGCGATCTGTACATGCCTACTCATTGCTAGAATGTATTCAATATATAGGCTCAAAACATGCTAAAAATCGATATTTTATGTGTCAAAGTCGATATGTGCATGCATCTTCCATACCCGTTTATATCTCAAATTCAAGCTCAAAACACCCGATAATTCGGTATTTTTGGGTCCTAGAAGCGATCTGTACATGCCTACACCTAGTTAGAATGTTTTTAAGATACAGACCCTAAACATGCTCAAAATTGATATTTTAGGTGCTCAAAGTCAATATGTCCATGCATCTTCTGTACCCGTTTATATATCAAATTCAGGCTCAAAACACCCGAAAATTCGGTATTTTGGGGTCCAAGAAGCGATCTGAACATGGATACTCAGTTCTAGAATATTTTCAAAATATAGGCACAAAACATGCTAAATTCGATATTTTAGGTGCCCAAAGTCTATATCTCAAATTCATGCACAAAACACCCGAAATATCGATATTTTGGGGTCCAAGAAGCGATATGTACATGATTACTCCGTTTTAGTGTATTTTCAAAATACAGGCCCAAAACATGCTGATAATCGATAATTTAGGTGCCCAAAGTCAATATGTCCATGCATCTTCTGTTCCCGTTTATATCTCAAATTCAGGCTCAAAACACCTGAAAATTCGATATTTGGGAGTCCCAGAAGCGATCTGTATATGCCTACTCAGTGCAAGAATATTTAAAAAAAAAGGCCCAAAACATGCTAAAAATCGATATTTTAGGTACCCAAAGTCGATATCTCAAATTCAAGCACAAAACACCCGAAAATTCGATATTTTGGGGTCCCAGAAGCGATCTGCACATGCCTACTCAGATACAGGGCCAAAAAATGCTAAAAATCGATATTTTAGGTGCCCAAAGTTAATATGTGTATGCATCTTATGCACCCGTTTATATCTCAAATTCAGGCTTAAAACACCCAAAAATTCGATATTTTTGGGTCCCAGAAGCGATCGTTACATCCCTGCTCAGTGCTAGAATGTTTTCAAAATATAGGCTCAAAACATGGTAAAAATCGATATTTTAAGTGTCCAAAGTCGATATGTGCATGCATCTTCTGTACCCGTTTATAGCTCAAATTTAGGCTTAAAACACCCGAAAATTCGATATTTTGGGGTCCAAGAAGCGATCTGTTCATGCCTACACCTAGTTAGAATGTTTTCAAGATACAGACCCAAAACATGCTCAAAATCAATATTTTAGGTTCCCAAAAGTCGTTATGTGCATGCATCTTCAGTACCCGTTTATATCACAAGTTCAGGCTCAAAACACCGGAAAATTCGATATTTTGGGGTCCAAGAAGCGATCTGTACTTGCCTACTCCGTGTTAGAGTATTTTCAAAAATACAGGCCAAAAACATGCTGATAATCGATATTTTAGGAGCCTAAAGTCAATATGTGCATGCATCTTCTGTAACCGTTTATATCTTAAATTCAGGCTCAAAACACCCGATAATTCGATATTTGGGGGTCTCAGAAGCGATCTGTACATGCCTACTCAGTGCTAGAATATTTAAATAAAAAAAGGCCCAAAACATGCTAAAATCGATATTTTAGTTGCCCAAAGTCGATATCTCAAATTCAGGCACAAAACACCCGAAAAGTCGATATTTTGGGGTCCCAGAAGCGATCTGTACATCCCTACTCAGTGCTAGAATGTTTTCAAAATATAGGCTCAAAACATGCTAAAAATCGATATTTTAAGTGTCCAAAGTCGATATGTGCATGCATCTTCTGTACCCGTTTATATATCAAATTCAGGCTCAAAACACCAGAAAATTTTGTATTTTTGGGTCCTAGAAGCGATCTGTACATGCCTAGTTCTAGTTAGAATGTTTTCAAGATACAGACTCAAAACATGCTCAAAATCGATATTTTAGGTACCCAAAAGTCGTTATGTGCATGCATCTTCAGTACCCGTTTATATCACAAGTTCAGGCTCAAAACACCGGAAAATTCGATATTTTGGGGTCCAAGAAGCGATCTGTACTTGCCTACTCCGTGTTAGAGTATTTTCAAAAATACAGGCCAAAAACATGCTGATAATCGATATTTTAGGAGCCTAAAGTCAATATGTGCATGCATCTTCTGTAACCGTTTATATCTTAAATTCAGGCTCAAAACACCCGATAATTCGATATTTGGGGGTCTCAGAAGCGAACTGTACATGCCTACTCAGTGCTAGAATATTTAAATAAAAAAAGGCCCAAAACATGCTAAAATCGATATTTTAGTTGCCCAAAGTCGATATCTCAAATTCAGGCACAAAACACCCGAAAAGTCGATATTTTGGGGTCCCAGAAGCGATCTGTACATCCCTACTCAGTGCTAGAATGTTTTCAAAATATAGGCTCAAAACATGCTAAAAATCGATATTTTAAGTGTCCAAAGTCGATATGTGCATGCATCTTCTGTACCCGTTTATATCTCAAATTCAGGCTCAAAACACCCGAAAATTTTGTATTTTTGGGTCCTAGAAGCGATCTGTACATGCCTAGTTCTAGTTAGAATGTTTTCAAGATACAGAACCAAAACATGCTCAAAATCGATATTTTAGGTGCCCAAAAGTCGTTATGTGCATGCATCTTCAGTACCCGTTTATATCACAAGTTCAGGCTCAAAACACCCGAAAATTCGATATTTTGGGGTCCAAGAAGCGATCTGTACATGCCTACTCCGTGTTAGAGTATTTTCAAAAATACAGGCCAAAAACATGCTGATAATCGATATTTTAGGAGCCTAAAGTCAATATGTGAATGCATATTCTGTAACCGTTTATATCTTAAATTCAGGCTCAAAACACCCGATAATTCGATATTTGGGGGTCTCAGAAGCGATCTGTACATGCCTACTCAGTGCTAGAATATTTAAATAAAAAAAGGCCCAAAACAATGCTAAAATCGATATTTTAGTTGCCCAAAGTCGATATCTCAAATTCAGGCACAAAACACCCGAAAATTCGATATTTTGGGGTCCCAGAAGCGATCTGTATATGCCTATTCAGATACAGGCCCAAAAAATGCTGAAAATCGATATTTTAGGTGCCCAAAGTCAATATGTGTATGCATCTTCTGCACCCGTTTATATCACAAATTCAGGCTCAAAACACCCGAAAATTCGATATTTTTGGGTCTTAGAAGCGATCTGTACATCCCTACTCAGTGCTAGAATGTTTTCAAAATATAGGCTCAAAACATGCTAAAAATCGATATTTTAAGTGTCCAAAGTCGATATGCGTATGCATCTTCTGTACCCGTTTATATCTCAAATTCAGGCTCAAAACACCCGAAAATTCTTTATTTTTGGGTCCTAGAAGCGATCTGGAAATGCCTACTCCTTGTTCGAATGTTTTCAAGATACAGACCCAAAACATGCTCAAAATCGATATATTAGGTGCCCAAAAGTCGATATGTGCATGCATCTTCAGTACCCGTTTATATCTCAAATTCAGGCTCAAAACAACCGAAAATTCGATATTTCGGGGTCCAAGAAGCGATCTGTACATGCCTATTCAGATACAGGCCCATAACATACTAAAAATCGATATTTTAGGTTCCAAAAGTCAATATGTGTATGCATCTTCTTCACCCGTTTATATCCCAAATTCAACCTCAAAACACCCGGAAATTCGATATTTTTGGGTCATAGAAGCGATCTGTACATGTCTACTCAGTGCTAGAATGTTTTCAAAATACAGACCCAAAACATGCTCAAAATCGATATATTAGGTGCCCAAAAGTCGATATGTGCATGCATCTTCAGTACCCGTTTATATCTCAAATTCAGGCTCAAAACAAACGAAAATTCGATATTTCGGGGTCCAAGAAGCGATCTGTACATGCCTACTCAGATACAGGCCCAAAACATGCTGAAAATCGGTATTTTAGGTGCCCAAAGTCAATATGTGTATGCATCTTCTGCACCCGTTTATATCCCAAATTCAACCTCAAAACACCCGAAAATTCAATATTTTTGGGTCCCAGAAGCGATCTGTACATGTCTACTCAGTGCTAGAATTTATTTCAAAATATAGGCTCAAAACATGCTAAAAATCGATATTTTAAGTGTCCAAATTCGATATATGCATGAATTTTCTATACCCGTTTATATTTCAAATTCAGGCTCAAAACATCCGAAAATTCGGTATTTTTGGGTCCTAGAAGCGATCTGTACATGCCTACTCCGTGTTAGAGTATTTTCAAAAATACAGGCACAAAACATGCTGATAATCGATATTTTAGGTGCCCAAAGTCAATATGTCCATGCATCTTTTGTACCCATTTATATCACAAATTAAGGCTCAAAACACCCGAAAATTCGGTGTTTTGGGGTCCAAGAAGCGTTCTGTACATACCTAGTCAGTGCTAGAATATTTTCAAAATATTGGCCTAAAACATGCTAAAAATCGATATTTTAGGTGCCCAAAGTCGATATCTCTAATTCAGGCACAAAACACCCGAAAATTCGATATTTTTGGGTCCAAGAAGCGATCTGTACATGATTACTTCGTGTTAGTGTATTTTCAAAATACAGGCCCAAAACATGCTGATAATCGATATTATTTGTGACCAAAGGTAATTTGTCCATGCATCTTCTGTACACGTTTATATCTCAAATTCAGGCTCAAAACACCCGAAAATTCAATATTTAGGGGTCCCAGAAGCGATCTGTACATGCCTACTCAGTGCTAGAATATTTTCAAATAAAAAGGCCAAAAACATGATAAAAATCGATATTTTAGGTGCCCAAAGTCGATATCTCAAATTCAGGTTCAAAACACCCGAAAATTCGATATTTCAGGGTCCAAGAAGTGAACTGTATATGCCTACTCAGATACAGGCCCAAAACATGCTGAAAATCGATATTTTAGGTGCCCAAAGTCAATATGTGTATGCATCTTCTGCACCTGTTTATATCCCAAATTCAACTTAAAAACACCCGAAAATTCGATATTTTTGGGTCCCAGAAGCGATCTCTACATGTCTACTCAGTGCTAGAATTTTTTTTCAAAATACATACCCAAAACATGCTCAAAATCGATATATTAGGTGCCCAAAAGTCGATATGTGCATGCATCTTCAGTACCCGTTTATATCTCAAATTCAGGCTCAAAACAAACTAAAATTCGATATTTCGGGGTCCAAGAAGCGATCTGTACATGCCTACTCAGATACAGGCCCAAAACATGCTGAAAATCAATATTTTAGGTGCCCAAAGTCAATATGTGTATGCATCTTCTGCACCCGTTTATATCCCAAATTCAGGCTTGAAACACCCGAAAATTCGATATTTTTTGGTCCAAGAAGCGATCTGTACATGTCTACTCAGTGCTAGAATGTTTTCAAAATACAGACCAAAAACATGCTCAAAATCGATATTTTAGTTGCCCCAAAGTCGATATGTGCATTCATCTTCAGTACCCGTTTATATCTCAAATTCAGGCTCAAAACACCCGAAAATTCGATATTTTGTGGTCCACGAAGTGATCTGTACATGCCTACTCCGTGTTAGAGTATTTTCAAAATACAGGCCCAAATCATACTGAAAATCGATCTTTTAGGTGCTCAAAAGTCGATATGTGCATGCATCTTTTGTACCCGTTTATATCTCAAATTCAGGCTCAAAACACCCCAAAATTCGGTATTTTTAGGTCCTAGAAGCGATCTGTACATGCCTACACCTAGTTAGAATGTTTTCAAGATACAGACCCAAAACATGCTCAAAATCGATATTTTAGGTGCCCAAAAGTCGATATGTGCATTCATCTTCAGTACCCGTTTATATCTCAAATTCAGGCTCAAAACACCCGAAAATTCGATATTTTGTTGTCCAAGAAGTGATCTGTACATGCCTACTCCGTGTTAGAGTATTTTCAATATACTGGCCCAAAACATACTAAAAATCTATATATTAGGTGCCCAAAAGTCGATATGTGCATGCATTTTCAGTACCCTTTACTATCTCAAATTCAGGCTCAAAACACCCGAAAATTCGATTTTTCGGGGTCCAAGAAGCGATCTGTACATGCCTACTCAGATACAGGCCCAAAACATGCTAAAAATCAATATTTTAGGTGCCCAAAGTCAATATGTGTATGCATCTTCTGCACCCGTTTATATCCCAAATTCAGGCTTGAAACACCCGAAAATTCGATATTTTTTGGTCCAAGAAGCGATCTGTATATGTCTACTCAGTGCTAGAATGTTTTCAAAATACAGACCAAAAACATGCTCAAAATCGATATATTAGGTACCCAAAAGTCGACATGTGCATACATCTTCAGTACCCGTTTATATCTCAAGTTCAGGCTCAAAACACCCGAAAATTCGATATCTTGGGGTCCAAGAAGCGATCTGTACATGCCTACTCCGTGTTAGAGTATTTTCAAAAATACAGGCCCAAAACATACTGATAATCGATATTTTAGGTGCCCAAAGTCAATATGTCCATGCATCTTCTGTACCCATTTCTATCTCAAATTCAGGCTCAAAACACCCGAAAATTCGGTACTTTTGGGTCCTAGAAGCGATCTGTACATGCCTACACCTAGTTAGAATGTTTTCAAGATACAGACCCAAAACATGCTCAAAATCGATATTTTAGGTGCCCAAAAGTCGATATGTGCATTCATCTTCAGTACCCGTTTATATCTTAAATTCAGGCTCAAAACACCCGAAAATTCGATATTTTGTGGTCTAAGAAGTGATCTGTACATGCCTACTCCGTGTTAGAGTATTTTCAAAATACAGGCTCAAAACATACTTAAAATCGATATTTTATGTGCCCAAAGTGAATATGTGCATTCATCTTCTGTACCCGTTTATATCTCAAATTCAATCTCAAAACACCCGAAAATTCGATATTTTTGGGTCTCAGAAGCGATCTGTACATGCCTACTCAGTGCTAGAATATTTTCAAAATATAGGCCCAAAACATGCTAAAAATCGATTTTTTAGGTGCCCAAAGTTGATAACTCAAATTCATGCACAAAACACCCGAAAATTCGATATTTTGGGGTACCAGAAGCGATCTGTACATGCCTACTCCATGTTAGAGTATTTTCAAAATACAGTCCCAAATCATACTGAAAATCGATCTTTTAGGTGCACAAAAGTCGATATGTGCATGCATCTTTTGTACCCGTTTATATCTCAAATTCAGGCTCAAAACACCCCAAAATTCGGTATTTTTAGGTCCTAGAAGCGATCTGTACATGCCTACACCTAGTTAGAATGTTTTCAAGAGACAGACCCAAAACATGCTCAAAATCGATATTTTAGGTGCCCAAAAGTCGATATGTGCATTCATCTTCAGTACTCGTTTATATCTCAAATTCATGCTCAAAACACCCGAAAATTCGATATTTTGTGGTCCAAGAAGTGATCTGTACATGCCTACTCCGTGTTAAAGTATTTTCAAAATACAGGCCCAAAACATACTGAAAATCGTTATTTTATGTGCCCAAAGTGAATATGTGCATGCATCTTCTGTACCCGTTTATATCTCAAATTTAGGCTCAAAACTCCCGAAAATTCGATATTTTTGGGTTTCAGATGCGATCTATACATGCCTACTCAGTGCTAGAATATTTTCAAAATATAAGCCCAAAACATGCTAAAAATCGTTATTTTAGGTGCCCAAACTTCGATATGTGCATGCATTTTCAGTACCCTTTACTATCTCAAATTCAGGCTCAAAACACCCGAAAATTCGATATGTCGGGGTCCAAGAAGCGATCTGTACATGCCTACTCAGATACAGGCCCAAAACATGCTGAAAATCAATATTTTAGGTGCCCAAAGTCAATATGTGTATGCATCTTCTGCACCCGTTTATATCCCAAATTCAGGCTTGAAACACCCGAAAATTCGATATTTTTTGGTCCAAGAAGCGATCTGTACATGTCTACTCAGTGCTAGAATGTTTTCAAAATACAGACCAAAAACATGCTCAAAATCGATATATTAGGTGCCCAAAAGTCGATAAGTGAATGCATCTTCAGTACCCGTTTATATCTCAAGTTCAGGCTCAAAACACCCGAAAAATCGATATCTTGGGGTCTAAGAAGCGATCTGTACATGCCTACTCCGTGTTAGAGTATTTTCAAAATACAGGCCCAAAACATGCTGATAATCGATATTTTATGTGCCCAAAGTCAATATGTGCATGCATCTTCTGTACCCGTTTATATCTCAAATTTAGGCTCAAAACTCCCGAAAATTCGATATTTTTGGGTTTCAGATGCGATCTGTACATGCCTACTCAGTGCTAGAATATTTTCAAAATATAAGCCCAAAACATGCTAAAAATCGATATTTTAGGTGCCCAAAGTCGATATCTCAAATTCAGGCACAAAACACCCGAAAATTCTATATTTTGGGGCCCCAGAAGCGATCTGAACATGCCTACTCAGATACAGGCCCAAAAAATCCTGAAAATCGATATTATAGGTGCCCAAAGTCAATATGTGTATGCATTTTCTGCACCCGTTTATATTTCAAATTCAGGCTCAAAACACCCGAGAATTAGATATTTTCGTGTCCCAGAAGCGATCTGTACATCCCTACTCAGTGCTAGAATGTTTTCAAAATATAGGCTCAAAACATGCTAAAAATCGATATTTTAAGTGTCCAAATCGATATGTGCATGCATCTTCTGTACCCGTTTATATCTCAAATTCAGGCTCAAAACACCCGAAAATTCGGTATTTTTGGGTCCTAGAAGCAATCTGTACATGCCTACTCCTAGTTAGAATGTTTTCAAGATACAGACCCAAAACATGCTCAAAATCGATACTTTAGGTGCCCAAAGTCAATGTGTGCATGCAACTTCTGCACCCGTTTATATTTCAAATTCAGGCTCAAAACACCCGAAAATTCGATTTTTTGGGGTCCCAGAAGCGATCTGTACATGCCTACTCAGATACAGGCCCAAAACATGCAGAAAATCGATATTTTAGGTGCCCAAAGTCAATATGTGTATGCATCTTCTGCACCCGTTTATATCCCAAATTCAACCTCAAAACACCCGAAAATTCGATATTTTTAGGTCCCAATAGCAAATTGTACATGCCTACTCAGTGCTAGAATGTTTTCTAAATATAGGCGCAAAACTTGCTAAAAATCGATATTTTAAGTGTCCAAAGTCGATATGTGCTTGCATCTTCTGTACCCGTTTATATTTCAAATTCAGGCTCAAAACACCCGAAAATTCAATTTTTGGGGGTCCCAGAAGCGATCTGTACATGCCTACTCAGATACAAGCCCAAAACATGCTGAAAATCGATATTTTAGGTGCCCAAAGTCAATATGTGTATGTATCTTCTGCACCCGTTTATATCCCAAATTCACCCTCAAAACAGCCGAAAATTTCGGTATTTTGGGGTCCCAGAAGCGATCTGTACATGCCTACTCAGTGCTAGAATTTTTTCAAAATATAGGCTCAAAACATGCTCAAAACCGATATTTTAAGTACACAAAAGTCGATATGTGCATGCATCTTCAGTACCCGTTTATATCTCAAATTCAGGCACAAAACACCCGAAAATTTGATATTTTGGGGTCCCAGAAGCGATTTGTAAATGCCTACTCCATTTTAGAGTATTTTCAAAATACAGGCCCAAAACATGCTGAAAATCGATATTTTAGGTGCCCAAAGTCAATATGTGTATGCATCTTCTTCACCCGTTTATATCTCAAATTCAACCTCAAAACACCCGAAAATTCGATATTTTTGGGTCCCAGAAGCAATCTGTACATGCCTACTCAGTGCTAGAATGTATTCAAAATATAGGCTCAAAACATGCTAAAACCCGATATTTTAAGTGTCCAAAGTCGATATGTGCATGCATCTTCTGTACCCGTTTATATCTCAAATTCAGGTTCAAAACACCCGAAAATTTGATATTTTTGGGTCCTAGAAGCTATCTGTACATGCATACTCCTATTTAGAATGTTTTAAAATACAGGCACAAAACATGCTGAAAATCGATATTTTAGGTCCCCAAAGTCAATATGTGCATGCATCTTCTGTACCCGTTTATATCTCATATTCAGGCTCAAAACACCCGAAAATTCGATATTTGGGGATCCAAGAAGCGATCTGTACATGCCTACTCCGTGTTAGAGTATTGTCAAAATACAGGCCCAAAACATGCTGATAATCGATATTTTAGGTGCCCAAAGTCGATATGTGCATGCATCTTCAGTACCCGTTTATATCTCAAGTTCAGGCTCAAAACACCCGAAAATTCGATATCTTGGGGTCCAAGAAGCGATCTGTACATGCCTACTCCGTGTTAAAGTATTTTCAAAAATACAGGCCCAAAACATGCTGAAAATCGATATTTTAGGTGCCCAAAGTCAATATGTCCATGCATCTTCTGTACCCATTTCTATCTCAAATTCAGGCTCAAAACACCCGAAAATTCGGTATTTTGGGGTCCAAGAAGCGATCTGTACATGCCTACTCAGTACTAGAATATTTTCAAAATATAGGCCCAAAACATGCTGATAATCGATATATTAGGTGCCCAAAGTCAATATGTCCATGCAGCTTCTGTACCCTTTTTATATCTCAAATTCAGGCTCAAAACACCCGAAAATTCGATATTTTGGGGTCCCCGAAGCGATCTGTACAAGCCTACTCAGTGCTAGAATATTTTCAAAATATAAGCCCAAAACATGCTAAAAATCGATATTTTAGGTGCCTAAAGTCGATATCTCAAATTAATGCACTAAACCCCCGAAAATTCGATATTTTGGGATCCCAGAAGCGATCTGTACATGCCTACTCAGTGCTAGAATGTTTTCAAAATATAGGCTCAAAACATGCTAAAAATCGATATTTTAAGTGTCCAAAGTCGATATGTGCACGCATCCTCTGTACCAGTTTATATCTCAAATTCATGCTCAAAACACCCGAAAATTCGGTATTTTTGGGTCCTAGAAGCGATCTGTACATGCCTACTCCTAGTTAGAATGTTTTCAAGATACAGACCCAAAACATGCTCAAAATCGATATTTTAGGTGCCCAAAAGTCGATATGTGCATGTATCTTCAGTACCCGTTTATATCTCAAATTCAGGCACAACACCCCCGAAAATTCGATATTTTGGGGTCCAAGAAGCGATCTGTACATGCCTACTCTGTGTTAGAGTATTTTCAAAATACAGGCCCAAAACATACTGAAAATCGATCTTTTAAGTGCCCAAAAGTCGATATTTGCATGCATCTTCTGTAACCGTTTATATCTCAAATTCAGGCTCAAAACACCCGAAAATTCGATATTTTTGAGTCCCAGAAGCGATTTTTACATGCCTACTCAGTGCTAGAATGTTTTTCAATATATAGGCCCCTAGATGCTAAAAATCTATATTTTAAGTGTCCAAAGTCGATATGTGCATGCATATTCAGTACTTGTTTATATCTCAAAATCAGGCTCAAAACACACGAAAATTCGGTATTTTTGGGTCCTAGAAGCGATCTGTACATGCCTACTCCTAGCTAGAATGTTTTCAAGATACAGACCCAAAACATGCTCAAAATCGATATTTTAGGCGCCCAAAAGTCGATATGTGCATGCATCTTCAGTACCCGTTTATATCTCAAATTCAGGCTCAAAACACCCAAAAATTCGATATTTCGGGGTCTAAGAAGCGAATTGTACATGCCTACTCAGATACAGGCCCAAAACATGCTGAAAATCGATATTTTAGGTGCCCAAAGTCAATATGTGTATGCATCTTCTTCACCCGTTTATATCCCAAATTCAACCTCAAAACACCCGAAAATTCGATATTTTTTGGTCCAAGAAGCGATCTGTACAAGTCTACTCAGTGCTAGATTGTTTTCAAAATACAGGCCCAAAACATACTGAAAATCGATATTTTAGGCGCCCAAAAGTCGATATGTGCATGCATATTCAGTACCCGTTTATATCTCAAAATCAGGCTCAAAACACACGAAAACTCGGTATTTTTGGGTCATAGAAGCGATCTGTACATGCCTACTCAGTGCTAGAATGTTTTTCAATATATAGGCCCCTAGATGCTAAAAATCTATATTTTAAGTGTCCAAAGTCGATATGTGCATGCATATTCAGTACCCGTTTATATCTCAAAATCAGGCTCAAAATACACGAAAACTCGGTATTTTTGGGTCATAGAAGCGATCTGTACATGCCTACTCCTAGCTAGAATGTTTTCAAGATACAGACCCAAAACATGCTCAAAATCGATATTTTAGGCGCCCAAAAGTCGATATGTGCATGCATCTTCAGTACCCGTTTATATATCAAAATCAGGCTCAAAACACCCTAAAACTCGATATTTTGGGGTCCAAGAAGCGATCTGTACATGCCTACTCCATTTTAGAGTATTTTCAAAATACAGGCCCAAAACATGCTGAAAATCGATATTTTAGGTGCCCAAAGTCAATATGTGCATTAATCTTCTGTACCCGTTTATATCTCAAATTCAGGCTCAAAACACCCAAAAATTTGATATTTGGGGGTCCCAGAAGCGATCTGTAAATGCCTACTCCGTGTTAGAGTATTTTCAAAATACAGGCCCAAAACATACTAAAAATCGAACTTTTAGGTGACCAAAAGTCGATATGTGCATTAATCTTCTGTACCCGTTTAATCTCAAATTCAGGCAAAAAACACTCAAAAATTCGATATTTTGGGGTCCCAGAAGCGATCTGTTTATGCCTACTCAGATACAGGCCCAAAACATGCTGAAAATCGATATTTTAGGAGCCCAAAGTCAATATGTGTATGCATCTTCAGTGCCCGTTTATATCCCAAATTCAGGCTCAAAACACCCGAAAATTCGGTATTTTTGGATCCTATAAGCGATCTGTGCATGCCTACACAGTGCTAGAATATTTTCAAAATATAGGCCCAAAACATGCAGAAAATCGAAATTTTAAGTGTCCAAAGTCGATATGTGCATGCATCTTCTGTACCCGTTTATATCTCAAATTCAGGCTCAAAACACCCTAAAATTCGGTATTTTTGGGATCCCAGAAGCGATCTGTACATGCCTACTCAGTGCTAGAATGTTTTCGAAATATAGGCTCAAAACATGCTAAAAATCGATATTTTAAGTGTCCAAAGTCGATATGTGCACGCATCCTCTGTACCAGTTTATATCTCAAATTCATGCTCAAAACACCCGAAAATTCGGTATTTTTGGGTCCTAGAAGCGATCTGTACATGCCTACTCCTAGTTAGAATGTTTTCAAGATACAGACCCAAAACATGCTCAAAATCGATATTTTAGGTGCCCAAAAGTCGATATGTGCATGTATCTTCAGTACCCGTTTATATCTCAAATTCAGGCACAACACCCCCGAAAATTCGATATTTTGGGGTCCAAGAAGCTATCTGTACATGCAAACTCCGTGTTAGAGTATTTTCAAAATACAGGCCCAAAACATACTGAAAATCGATCTTTTAAGTGCCCAAAAGTCGATATGTGCATGCATCTTCTTTAACCGTTTATATCTCAAATTTGGGCTCAAAACACCCAAAAATTCGATATTTTTGGGTCCAAGAAGCGATCTGTACATGTCTACTCAGTGCTAGAATGTTTTCAAAATACAGACCCAAAACATGCTCAAAATCGATATTTTAGGTGCCCAAATTCAATATGTGTATGCATCTTCTGCACCCGTTTATATCCCAAATTCACCCTCAAAACAGCCGAAAATTCGATATTTTGGGGTCCCAGAAGCGATCTGTACATGCCTACTCAGTGCTTGAATTTTTTCAAAATATAGGCTCAAAACATGCTCAAAACCGATATTTTAAGTACACAAAAGTCGATATGTGCATGCATCTTCAGTACCCGTTTATATCTCAAATTCAGGCACAAAACACCCGAAAATTTGATATTTTGGGGTCCCAGAAGCGATTTGTAAATGCCTACTCCATTTTAGAGTATTTTCAAAATACAGGCCCAAAACATGCTGAAAATCGATATTTTAGGTGCCCAAAGTCAATATGTGTATGCATCTTTTTCACCCGTTTATATCTCAAATTCAACCTCAAAACATCCGAAAATTCGATATTTTTGGGTCCCAGAAGCAATCTGTACATGCCTACTCAGTGCTAGAATGTATTCAAAATATAGGCTCAAAACATGCTAAAACCCGATATTTTAAGTGTCCAAAGTCGATATGTGAATGCATCTTCTGTACCCGTTTATATCTCAAATTCAGGTTCAAAACACCCGAAAATTTGATATTTTTGGGTCCTAGAAGCTATCTGTACATGCATACTCCTATTTAGAATGTTTCAAAATACAGGCACAAAACATGCTGAAAATCGATATTTTAGGTCCCCAAAGTCAATATGTGCATGCATCTTCTGTACCCGTTTATATCTCATATTCAGGCTCAAAACACCCGAAAATTCGATATTTGGGGATCCAAGAAGCGATCTGTACATGCCTACTCCGTGTTAGAGTATTGTCAAAATACAGGCCCAAAACATGCTGATAATCGATATTTTAGGTGCCCAAAGTCGATATGTGCATGCATCTTCAGTACCCGTTTATATCTCAAGTTCAGGCTCAAAACACCCGAAAATTCGATATCTTGGGGTCCAAGAAGCGATCTGTACATGCCTACTCCGTGTTAAAGTATTTTCAAAAATACAGGCCCAAAACATGCTGAAAATCGATATTTTAGGTGCCCAAAGTCAATATGTCCATGCATCTTCTGTACCCATTTCTATCTCAAATTCAGGGTCAAAACACCCGAAAATTCGGTATTTTGGGTTCCAAGAAGCGATCTGTACATGCCTACTCAGTACTAGAATATTTTCAAAATATAGGCCCAAAACATGCTGATAATCGATATATTAGGTGCCCAAAGTCAATATGTCCATGCAGCTTCTGTACCCATTTTATATCTCAAATTCAGGCTCAAAACACCCGAAAATTCGATATTTTGGGGTCCCCGAAGCGATCTGTACAAGCCTACTCAGTTGTAGAATATTTTCAAAATATAAGCCCAAAACATGCTAAAATCGATATTTTAGGTGCCTAAAGTCGATATCTCAAATTAATGCACTAAACCCCCGAAAATTCGATATTTTGGGATCCCAGAAGCGATCTGTACATGCCTACTCAGTGCTAGAATGTTTTCAAAATATAGGCTCAAAACATGCTAAAAATCGATATTTTAAGTGTCCAAAGTCGATATGTGCACGCATCCTCTGTACCAGTTTATATCTCAAATTCATGCTCAAAACACCCGAAAATTCGGTATTTTTGGGTCCTAGAAGCGATCTGTACATGCCTACTCCTAGTTAGAATGTTTTCAAGATACAGACCCAAAACATGCTCAAAATCGATATTTTAGGTGCACAAAAGTCGATATGTGCATGTATCTTCAGTACCCGTTTATATCTCAAATTCAGGCTCAACACCCCCGAAAATTCGATATTTTGGGGTCCAAGAAGCGATCTGTACATGCCTACTCTGTGTTAGAGTATTTTCAAAATACAGGCCCAAAACATACTGAAAATCGATCTTTTAGGTGCCCAAAAGTCGATATTTGCATGCATCTTCTGTAACCGTTTATATCTCAAATTCAGGCTCAAAACACCCGAAAATTCGATATTTTTGAGTCCCAGAAGCGATTTTTACATGCCTACTCAGTGCTAGAATGTTTTTCAATATATAGGCCCCTAGATGCTAAAAATCTATATTTTAAGTGTCCAAAGTCGATATGTGCATGCATATTCAGTACCCGTTTATATCTCAAAATCAGGCTCAAAACACACGAATATTCGGTATTTTTGGGTCCTAGAAGCGATCTGTACATGCCTACTCCTAGCTAGAATGTTTTCAAGATACAGACCCAAAATATGCTCAAAATCGATATTTTAGGCGCCCAAAAGTCGATATGTGCATGCATCTTCAGTACCCGTTTATATCTCAAATTCAGGCTCAAAACACCCAAAAATTCGATATTTCGGGGTCTAAGAAGCGAATTGTACATGCCTACTCAGATACAGGCCCAAAACATGCTGAAAATCGATATTTTAGGTGCCCAAAGTCAATATGTGTATGCATCTTCTTCACCCGTTTATATCCCAAATTCAACCTCAAAACACCCGAAAATTCGATATTTTTTGGTCCAAGAAGCGATCTGTACAAGTCTACTCAGTGCTAGATTGTTTTCAAAATACAGACCCAAAACATGCTCAAAATCGATATATTATGTGCCCAAAAGTCGATATGTGCATGCATCTTCAGTACCCGTTTATATCTCAAATTCAGGCTCAAAACACCCGAAAATTCGACATTTGAGGGTCCAAGAAGCGATCTGTACATGCCTACTCAGATACAGGCACAAAACATGCTGAAAATCGATATTTTAGGTGCCCAAATTCAATATGTGTATGCATCTTCTGCACCAGTTTATATCCCAAATTCAACCTCAAAACACCTGAAAATTCGATATTTTTGGGTCCCAGAAGCGATCTGTACATGCCTACTCAGTGCTAGAATGTTTTCAAAATATAGGCTCAAAACATGCTAAAAATCGATATTTTAAGTGTCCAAAGTCGATAGGTGCACGCATCCTCTGTACCAGTTTATATCTCAAATTCTTGCTCAAAACACCTGAAAATTCGGTATTTTTGTATCCTAGAAGCTATCTGTACATGCCTACTCCTAGTTAGAATGTTTTCAAGATACAGACCCAAAACATGCTCAAAATCGATATTTTAGGTGCCCAAAAGTCGATATGTGCATGTATCTTCAGTACCCGTTTATATCTCAAATTCAGGCTCAACACCCCCGAAAATTCGATATTTGGGGATCCAAGAAGCGATCTGTACATGCCTACTCTGTGTTAGAGTATTTTCAAAATACAGGCCCAAAACATACTGAAAATCGATCTTTCAGGGGCCCAAAAGTCGATATTTGCATGCATCTTCTGTAACCGTTTATATCTCATATTCAGGCTCAAAACATCCGAAAATTCGATATTTTTGAGTCCCAGAAGCGATTTTTACATGCCTACCCAGTGCTAGAATGTTTTTCAATATATAGGCCCCTAGATGCTAAAAATCTATATTTTAAGTGTCCAAAGTCGATATGTGCATGCATATTCAGTACCCGTTTATATCTCAAAATCAGGCTCAAAACACACGAATATTCGGTATTTTTGGGTCCTAGAAGCGATCTGTACATGCCTACTCCTAGCTAGAATGTTTTCAAGATACAGACCCAAAATATGCTCAAAATCGATATTTTAGGCGCCCAAAAGTCGATATGTGCATGCATCTTCAGTACCCGTTTATATCTCAAATTCAGGCTCAAAACACCCAAAAATTCGATATTTCGGGGTCTAAGAAGCGAATTGTACATGCCTACTCAGATACAGGCCCAAAACATGCTGAAAATCGATATTTTAGGTGCCCAAAGTCAATATGTGTATGCATCTTCTTCACTCGTTTATATCCCAAATTCAACCTCAAAACACCCGAAAATTCGATATTTTTTGGTCCAAGAAGCGATCTGTACAAGTCTACTCAGTGCTAGATTGTTTTCAAAATACAGACCCAAAACATGCTCAAAATCGATATATTATGTGCCCAAAAGTCGATATGTGCATGCATCTTCAGTACCCGTTTATATCTCAAATTCAGGCTCAAAACACCCGAAAATTCGACATTTGAGGGTCCAAGAAGCGATCTGTACATGCCTACTCAGATACAGGCACAAAACATGCTGAAAATCGATATTTTAGGTGCCCAAATTCAATATGTGTATGCATCTTCTGCACCAGTTTATATCCCAAATTCAACCTCAAAACACCTGAAAATTCGATATTTTTGGGTCCCAGAAGCGATCTGTACATGCCTACTCAGTGCTAGAATGTTTTCAAAATATAGGCTCAAAACATGCTAAAAATCGATATTTTAAGTGTCCAAAGTCGATAGGTGCACGCATCCTCTGTACCAGTTTATATCTCAAATTCTTGCTCAAAACACCTGAAAATTCGGTATTTTTGTATCCTAGAAGCTATCTGTACATGCCTACTCCTAGTTAGAATGTTTTCAAGATACAGACCCAAAACATGCTCAAAATCGATATTTTAGGTGCCCAAAAGTCGATATGTGCATGTATCTTCAGTACCCGTTTATATCTCAAATTCAGGCTCAACACCCCCGAAAATTCGATATTTTGGGATCCAAGAAGCGATCTGTACATGCCTACTCTGTGTTAGAGTATTTTCAAAATACAGGCCCAAAACATACTGAAAATCGATCTTTCAGGGGCCCAAAAGTCGATATTTGCATGCATCTTCTGTAACCGTTTATATCTCAAATTCAGGCTCAAAACATCCGAAAATTCGATATTTTTGAGTCCCAGAAGCGATTTTTACATGCCTACCCAGTGCTAGAATGTTTTTCAATATATAGGCCCCTAGATGCTAAAAATCTATATTTTAAGTGTCCAAAGTCGATATGTGCATGCATATTCAGTACCCGTTTATATCTCAAAATCAGGCTCAAAACACACGAAAACTCGGTATTTTTGGGTCATAGAAGCGATCTGTACATGCCTACTCCTAGCTAGAATGTTTTCAAGATACAGACCCAAAACATGCTCAAAATCGATATTTTAGGCGCCCAAAAGTCGATATGTGCATGCATCTTCAGTACCCGTTTATATATCAAATTCAGGCTCAAAACACCCTAAAACTCGATATTTTGGGGTCCAAGAAGCGATCTGTACATGCCTACTCCATTTTAGAGTATTTTCAAAATACAGGCCCAAAACATGCTGAAAATCGATATTTTAGGTGCCCAAAGTCAATATGTGCATTAATCTTCTGTACCCGTTTATATCTCAAATTCAGGCTCAAAACACCCAAAAATTTGATATTTGGGGGTCCCAGAAGCGATCTGTAAATGCCTACTCCGTGTTAGAGTATTTTCAAAATACAGGCCCAAAACATACTAAACATCGAACTTTTAGGTGACCAAAAGTCGATATGTGCATTAATCTTCTGTACCCGTTTAATCTCAAATTCAGGCAAAAAACACTCAAAAATTCGATATTTTGGGGTCCCAGAAGCGATCTGTTTATGCCTACTCAGATACAGGCCCAAAACATGCTGAAAATCGATATTTTAGGAGCCCAAAGTCAATATGTGTATGAATCTTCAGTGCCCGTTTATATCCCAAATTCAGGCTCAAAACACCCGAAAATTCGGTATTTTTGGATCCTATAAGCGATCTGTGCATGCCTACACAGTGCTAGAATATTTTCAAAATATAGGCCCAAAACATGCAGAAAATCGAAATTTTAAGTGTCCAAAGTCGATATGTGCATGCATCTTCTGTACCCGTTTATATCTCAAATTCAGGCTCAAAACACCCTAAAATTCGGTATTTTTGTGTCCTAGAAGCGATCTTTACATGCCTACTCCTAGTTAGAATGTTTTCAAGATACAGACCCAAAACATGCTCAAAATCGATATTTTAGGTGCCCAAAAGTCGATATGTGTATGCATCTTCAGTACCCGTTTTTATCTCAAATTCAGGCTCAACACCTCCGAAAATTCGATATTTTGGGGTCAAAGAAGCTATCTGTACATGCAAACTCCGTGTTAGAGTATTTTCAAAATACAGGCCCAAAACATACTGAAAATCGATCTTTTAGGTGCCCAAAAGTCGATATGTGCATGCATCTTCTTTAACCGTTTATATCTCAAATTTGGGCTCAAAACACCCAAAAATTCGATATTTTTGGGTCCAAGAAGCGATCTGTACATGTCTACTCAGTGCTAGAATGTTTTCAAAATACAGACCCAAAACATGCTCAAAATCGATATTTTAGGTGCCCAAATTCAATATGTGTATGCATCTTCTGCACCCGTTTATATCCCAAATTCAACCTCAAAACTCCCGAAAATTCGGTATTTTTGGGTCCCAGAAGCGATCTGTACATGCCTAGTCAGAGCTAGAATTTTTTCTAAATGTAGGCTAAATACATGCTAAAAAACGATATTTTAAGTGTCCAAAGTCGATATGTGAATGCATCTTCTGTAACCGTTTATATCTCAAATTCTGGCTCAAAACACCCTAAAATTCGGTATTTATGGGTCCTAGAAGCGATCTGTACATGCTTACTCCTAGTTTAAAAGTTTTCAAGATACAGACCCAAAACATGCTCAAAATCGATATTATAGGTGCCCAAAAGTCAGTATGTGCATGCATCTTCAGTAACCGTTTATATCTCAAATTCTGGCTCAAAACACCCTAAAATTCTATAATTTGGGGTCCCAGAAGGGATCTGTACATGCCTACTCAGTGCTAGAATGTTTTCAAAATATAGGCCTAAAACATACTAAAAATCGATATTTTAGGTGCCCAAATTCAATATGTGTATGCATCTTCTGCACCAGTTTATATCCCAAATTCAACCTCAAAACACCCGAAAATTCGATATTTTTGGGTCCCAGAAGCGATCTGTAGATGCCTACTCTGTGTTAGAGTATTTTCAAAATATAGGCCCAAAACATACTGAAAATCGATCTTTTAGGTGCCCAAAAGTCGATATTTGCATGCATCTTCTGTAACCGTTTATATCTCAAATTCAGGCTCAAAACACCCGAAAATTCGATATTTTTGAGTCCCAGAAGCGATTTTTACATGCCTACTCAGTGCTAGAATTTTTTCAATATATAGGCCCCTAGATGCTAAAAATCTATATTTTAAGTGTCAAAAGTCGATATGTGCATGCATCTTCAGTACCCGTTTATATATCAAATTCAGGCTCAAAACACCCTAAAACTCGATATTTTGGGGTCCAAGAAGCGATCTGTACATGCCTACTCCATTTTAGAGTATTTTCAAAATACAGGCCCAAAACATGCTGAAAATCGATATTTTAGGTGCCCAAAGTCAATATGTGCATTAATCTTCTGTACCCGTTTATATCTCAAATTCAGGCTCAAAACACCCAAAAATTTGATATTTGGGGGTCCCAGAAGCGATCTGTAGATGACTACTCCGTGTTAGAGTATTTTCAAAATACAGGCCCAAAACATACTAAAAATCGAACTTTTAGGTGACCAAAAGTCGATATGTGCATGCATCTTCTGTACCCGTTTAATCTCAAATTCAGGCTAAAAACACCCGAAAATTCGATATTTAGGGGTCCCAGAAGCGATCTGTTTATGCCTACTCAGATACAGGCCCAAAACATGCTGAAAATCGATATTTTAGGAGCCCAAAGTCAATATGTGTATGCATCTTCAGTGCCCGTTTATATCCCAAATTCAAGCTCAAAACACCCGAAAATTCGGTATTTTTGGATCCTAGAAGCGATCTGTGCATGCCTACACAGTGCTAGAATATTTTCAAAATATAGGCCCAAAACATGCAGAAAATCGATATTTTAAGTGTCCAAAGTCGATATGTGCATGCATCTTCTGCACCCGTTTATATCTCAAATTCAGGCTCAAAAGCCCCGAAAATTCGGTATTTTTGGGTCCTAGAAGCGATCTGTACATGCCTACTCCTAGTTAGAATGTTTTCATGATACAGACCCAAAACATGCTCAAAATCTATATTTTAGGTGGCCAATAGTCGATATGTGCATGCATCTTCAGTACCCGTTTATATCTAAAAATTCAGGCTCAATACCCCCAAAAATTCGATATTTTGGGGTCCAAGAAGCGATCTGTACATGCATACTCCGTGTTAGAGTATTTTCAAAATACAGGCCCAAAACATACTGAAAATCGATCTTTTAGGTGCCCAAAAGTCGATATGTGCATGCATCTTCTGCAACCGTATATATCTCAAATTCAAACTCAAAACACCCGAAAATTCGATATTTTTGGGTCCCAGAAGCGATTTGTACATGCCTACTCAGTGCTAGAATGTTTTTCAATATATAGGCCCCTAGATGCTAAAAATCTATATTTTAAGTGTCCAAAGTCGATATGTGCATGCATCTTCTGCACCCGTTTATATCCCTAATTCAACCTCAAAACACCCGAAAATTCGGTATTTTTGGGTCCTAGAAGCGATCTGTACATGCCTACTCCTAGTTAGAATGTTTTCAAGATACAGACCCAAAACATGCTGAAAATCGATATTTTAGGTGCCCAAAGTCAATATGTGCATTAATCTTCTGTACCCGTTTATATCTCAAATTCCGGCTCAAAACACCAAAAAATTTGATATTTGGGGGTCCCAGAAGCGATCTGTAGATGCCTACTCCGTGTTAGAGTATTTTCAAAATACAGTCCCAAAACATACTCAAAATCGATTTTTTTAGGTGCCCAAAAGTCGATATGTGCATGCATCTTCTGTACCCGTTTAATCTCAAATTCAGGCTCAAAACACCCGAAAATTCGATATTTTGGGGTTTCAGAAGCGATCTGTTGATGCCTACTCAGATACAGGCCCAAAACATGCTGAAAATCGATATTTTAGGTGCCCAAAGTCAATATGTGCATGCATCTTCTGTACCTGTTTATATCCCAAATTCAGGCTCAAAACACCCTAAAATTCGGTATTTTTGGATCCTAGAAGCGATCTGTACATGCCTACACAGTGCTAGAATATTTTCAAAATATAGTCCCAAAACATGCAGAAAATCGATATTTTAAGTGTAGAAGTCGATATGTGCATGCATCTTCAGTACCCGATTATATCTCAAATTCAGGCTCAAAACACCCGAAAATTCGGTATTTTTGGTCCTAGAAGCGATCTGTACATGCCTACTCCTAGTTAGAATGTTTTCAAGATACAGACCCAAAACATGCTCAAAATCTATATTTTAGGTGCCCAATAGTCGATAAGTGCATGCATCTTCTGTACCCGTTTATATCTAAAAATTCAGGCTCAACACCACCGAAAATTCGATATTTTGGGGTCCAAGAAGCGATCTGTACATGCCTACTCCGTGTTAGAGTATTTTCAAAATACAGGCCCAAAACATACTGAAAATCGATCTTTTAGGTACCCAAAAGTCGATATGTGCATGCATCTTCTGTAACCGTTTATATCTCAAATTCAGGCTCAAAACACCCGAAAATTCGATATTTTTGGGTCCCAGAAGCGATTTGTACATGCCTACCCAGTGCTATAATTTTTTCAATATATAGGCCCCTAGATACTAAAAATCTATATTTTAAGTGTCCAAAGTCGATATGTGCATGCATCTTTTGCACCCGTTTATATCCCAAATTCAACCTCAAAACACACGAAAATTCGGTATTTTTGGATCCTAGAAGCGATCTGTACATGCCTACTCCTAGTTAGAATGATTTCAAGATACAGACCCAAAACATGATCAAAATCGATATTTTAGGTGCCCAAAAGTCAATATGTGCATGCATCTTCAGTACCCGTTTATATCTCAAATTCAGGCTCAAAACACCCTAAAACTCGATATTTTGGGGTAGAAGAAGCGATCTAAACATGCCTACTCAGTGCTAGAATGTTTTCAAAATATAGGCCCAAAACATGCTAAAAATCGATATTTTGTGTCCAAAGTCGATATGTGTATTCATCTTCTGTACCCGTTTATATCTCAAATTCAGGCTCAAAACTCCCGAAAATTCAGTATTTTTGGGTCCTAAAAGCGATCTGTACATGCCTACTCCTATTTAGAATGTTTTCAAGATACAGACCCAAAACATGCTCAAAATCGATATTATAGGTGCCCAAAAGTCAGTATGTGCATGCATCTTCAGTACCCGTTTATATCTCAAATTCAGGCTCAAAACACCCGAAAATTCGGTATTTTTGGTCCTAGAAGCGATCTGTACATTCCTACTCCTAGTTAGAATGTTTTCAAGATACAGACCCAAAACATGCTCAAAATCGATATTTTAGGTGCCCAATAGTCGATATGTGCATGCATCTTCAGTACCCGTTTATATCTAAAAATTCAGGCTCAACACCCCCGAAAATTCGATATTTTGGGGTCCAAGAAGCGATCTGTACATGCCTACTCCGTGTTAGAGTATTTTCAAAATACAGGCCCAAAACATACTGAAAATCGATCTTTTAGGTACCCAAAAGTCGATATGTGCATGCATCTTCTGTAACCGTTTATATCTCAAATTCAGGCTCAAAACACCCGAAAATTCGATATTTTTGGGTCCCAGAAGCGATTTGTACATGCCTACACAGTGCTATAATTTTTTCAATATATAGGCCCCTAGATGCTAAAAATCTATATTTTAAGTGTCCAAAGTCGATATGTGCATGCATCTTTTGCACCCGTTTATATCCCAAATTCAACCTCAAAACACACGAAAATTCGGTATTTTTGGATCCTAGAAGCGATCTGTACATGCCTACTCCTAGTTAGAATGATTTCAAGATACAGACCCAAAACATGATCAAAATCGATATTTTAGGTGCCCAAAAGTCAATATGTGCATGCATCTTCAGTACCCGTTTATATCTCAAATTCAGGCTCAAAACACCCTAAAACTCGATATTTTGGGGTAGAAGAAGCGATCTAAACATGCCTACTCAGTGCTAGAATGTTTTCAAAATATAGGCCCAAAACATGCTAAAAATCGATATTTTGTGTCCAAAGTCGATATGTGTATTCATCTTCTGTACCCGTTTATATCTCAAATTCAGGCTCAAAACTCCCGAAAATTCGGTATTTTTGGGTCCTAAAAGCGATCTGTACATGCCTACTCCTATTTAGAATGTTTTCAAGATACAGACCCAAAACATGCTCAAAATCGATATTATAGGTGCCCAAAAGTCAGTATGTGCATGCATCTTCAGTACCCGTTTATATCTCAAATTCAGGCTCAAAACACCCGAAAATTCGGTATTTTTGGTCCTAGAAGCGATCTGTACATGCCTACTCCTAGTTAGAATGTTTTCAAGATACAGACCCAAAACATGCTCAAAATCTATATTTTAGGTGCCCAATAGTCGATATGTGCATGCATCTTCAGTACCCGTTTATATCTAAAAATTCAGGCTCAACACCCCCGAAAATTCGATATTTTGGGGTCCAAGAAGCGATCTGTACATGCCTACTCCGTGTTAGAGTATTTTCAAAATACAGGCCCAAAACATACTGAAAATCGATCTTTTAGGTACCCAAAAGTCGATATGTGCATGCATCTTCTGTAACCGTTTATATCTCAAATTCAGGCTCAAAACACCCGAAAATTCGATATTTTTGGGTCCCAGAAGCGATTTGTACATGCCTACCCAGTGCTATAATTTTTTCAATATATAGGCCCCTAGATGCTAAAAATCTATATTTTAAGTGTCCAAAGTCGATATGTGCATGCATCTTTTGCACCCGTTTATATCCCAAATTCAACCTCAAAACACACGAAAATTCGGTATTTTTGGATCCTAGAAGCGATCTGTACATGCCTACTCCTAGTTAGAATGATTTCAAGATACAGACCCAAAACATGATCAAAATCGATATTTTAGGTGCCCAAAAGTCAATATGTGCATGCATCTTCAGTACCCGTTTATATCTCAAATTCAGGCTCAAAACACCCTAAAACTCGATATTTTGGGGTAGAAGAAGCGATCTAAACATGCCTACTCAGTGCTAGAATGTTTTCAAAATATAGGCCCAAAACATGCTAAAAATCGATATTTTGTGTCCAAAGTCGATATGTGTATTCATCTTCTGTACTCGTTTATATCTCAAATTCAGGTTCAAAACTCCCGAAAATTCGGTATTTTTGGGTCCTGAAAGCGATCTGTACATGCCTACTCCTATTTAGAATGTTTTCAAGATACAGACCCAAAACATGCTCAAAATCGATATTATAGGTGCCCAAAAGTCAGTATGTGCATGCATCTTCAGTACCCGTTTATATCTCAAATTCAGGCTCAAAACACCCGAAAATTCGATATTTTTGGGTCCCAGAAGCGATTTGTACATGCCTACTCAGTGCTAGTATTTTTTCAATATATAGGCTCAAAACATGCTAAAAATCGATATTTTAAGTGTCCAAAGTCGATATGTGCAGGCATTTTCAGTACCCGTTTATATCTCAAAATCAGGCTCAAAACACACGAAAATTCGGTATTTTTGGGTCCTAGAAGCTATCTATACATGCCTACTCCTAGCTGGAATGTTTTCAAGATACAGACCCAAAACATGCTCAAAATCGATATTTTAGGTGCCCAAAAGTCAATATGTGAATGCATCTTTAGCACCCGTTTATATATCAAATTCAGGCTCAAAACACCCTAAAACTCGATATTTTGGAGTCCAAGAAGCGATCTGTACATGCCTACTTCATTTTAGAGTATTTTCAAAATACAGGCCCAAAACATGCTGAAAATCGATATTTTAGGTGCCCAAAGTCAATATGTGCATTAATCTTCTGTACCCGTTTAATCTCAAATTCAGGCTCAAAACACCCGAAAATTCGATATTTTGGGGTCCCAGAAGCGATCTGTTTATGCCTACTCAGATACACGCCCAAAACATGCTGAAAATCGATATTTTAGGTGCCCAAAGTCAATATGTGCATGCATCTTCTGTACCCGTTTATATCCCAAATTCAGGCTAAAAACACCCGAAAATTCGGTATTTTTGGATCCTAGAAGCGATCTGTACATGCCTACACAGTGCTAGAATATTTTCAAAATATAGGCCCAAAACATGCAGAAAATCGAAATCTTAAGTGTCCAAAGTCGATATGTGCATGCATCTTCTGTACCCGTTTATATCTCAAATTCAGGCTCAAAACACCCGAAAATTCGGTATTTTTGGGTCCTAGAAGCGATCTGTACATGCCTACTCCTAGTTAGAATGTTTTCAAGATACAGACCCAAAACATGCTCAAAATCGATATTTTAGGTGGCCAATAGTCGATATGTGCATGCATCTTCAGTACCCGTATATATCTAAAAATTCAGGCTCAACACCCCCCAAAATTCGATATTTTGGGGTCCAAGAAGCGATCTGTACATGCCTACTCCGTGTTAGAGTATTTTCAAAATACAGGCCCAAAACATACTGAAAATCGATCTTTTAGGTGCCCAAAAGTCGATATGTGCATGCATCTTCTGTAACCGTATATATCTCAAATTCAGGCTCAAAACACCCTAAAACTCGATATTTTGGGGTAAAAGAAGCGATCTAAATATGCCTACTCAGTGCTAGAATGTTTTCAAAATATAGGCCCAAAACATGCTAAAAATCGATATTTTGTGTCCAAAGTCGATATGTGTATGTATCTTCTGTACCCGTTTATATCTCAAATTCAGGCTCAAAACTCCCGAAAATTCGGTATTTTTGGGTCCTAAAAGCGATCTGTACATGCCTACTCCTATTTAGAATGTTTTCAAGATACAGACCCAAAACATGCTCAAAATCGATATTATAGGTGCTCAAAAGTCAGTATGTGCATGCATCTTCAGTACCCGTTTATATCTCAAATTCAGGTTTAAAACACCCGAAATATCGATATTTGGGGGTAAAAGAAGCGATCTAAACATGCCTACTCAGTGCTAGAATGTTTTCAAAATATAGGCCCAAAACATGCTAAAAATCGATATTTTGTGTCCAAAGTCGATATGTGTATGCATCTTTTGTAAACGTTTATATCTCAAATTCAGGCTCAAAACTCCCGAAAATTCGGTATTTTTGGGTCCTAAAAGCGATCTGTACATGCCTACTCCTAGTTAGAGTATTTTCAAAATACAGGCCCAAAACATACTGAAAATCGATCTTTTAGGTGCCCAAAAGTCGATATGTGCATGTATCTTCTGTAACCGTTTATATCTCAAATTTAGGCTCAAAACACGCGAAAATTCGATATTTTTGGGTCCCAGAAACGATTTGTACATGCCTACTCAGCGCTAGAATGTTTACAATATATAGGCTCAAAATATGCTAAAAATCGATATTTTAAGTGTCCAAAGTCGATATGTGCATGCATCTTCAGTACCCGTTTATATCTCAAAATCAGGCTCAAAACACACTAAAACTCAATATTTTGGGGTCCAAGAAGCGATCTGAACATGCCTACTCCATTTTAGAGTATTTTCAAAATACAGGCCCAAAACATGCAGAAAATCGATATTTTTAGGTGCCCAAAGTCAATATGTGCAAGCATCTTCTGTACCCGTTTATATCTCAAATTCAGGCTCAAAACACCCGAAAATTCGATATTTTAGGGTCCCAGAAGCGATCTCTATATGCCTACTCAGATACAAGCCCAAAACATGCTGAAAATCGATATTTTAGTTGCCCAAAGTCATTATGTGTATGCTTCTTCTGCACCTGTTTATATCCCAAATTCAACCTCAAAACACCCGAAAATTCGATATTTTAGGGTTCCTGAAGCGATCTGTACATGCCTACTCATTGCTAGAATATTTCCAAAATATAGGCCCAAAACATGCTGAAAATCAATATTTTAGGAGCCCAAATTCAATATGTGTATGCATCTTCTGCACCCGTTTATATCCCAAATTCAACCTCAAAACACCCGAAAATTCGGTATTTTTGGGTCCCAGAAGCGATCTGTTCATGCCTACTCAGTGCTAGAATTTTTTCAAAATATAGGCTCAAAACATGCTAAAAATCGATATTTTAAGTGTCCAAAGTCGATATGTGCATGCATCTTCTGTACCCGTTTATATTTCAAATTCTGGCTCAAAACACCCGAAAATTCGGTATTTATGGGTCCTAGAAGCGATATGTACATGCCTACTCCGTGTTAGAGTATTTTCAAAATACAGGCCCAAAACATGCTGAAAATAGATATTTTATGTGCCCAAAGTCAATATGTGCATACATCTTCTGTACCCGTTTATATCTCAAATTCAGGCTCAAAACACCCGAAAATTCGGTATTTTTGGGTCCTAAAAGCGATCTGTACATGCCTACTCCTAGTTAGAATGTTCTCAAGATACAGACCCAAAACATGCTCAAAATCGATATTATAGGTGCCCAAAAGTCAGTATGTGCATTCATCTTCAGTACCCGTTTATATCTCAAATTCAGGCTCAAAACACCCGAAAATTCGATATTTGGGGGTCCAAGAAGCGATCTGTACATGCCTACTTAGATACAGGCCCAAAACATGCTGAAAATCGATATTTTAGGTGCCCAAATTCAATATGTGTATGCATCTTCTGAACCCGTTTATATCCCAAATTCAACCTCAAAACACCCGAAAATTCGATATTTTTGGTTCCCAGAAGCGATCTGTACATGCCTACTCAGTGCTAGAATGTTTTCAAAAAATAGGCTCAAAACATACTGAAAATCGATCTTTTAGGTGCCCAAAAGTCGATATGTGCATGCATCTTTTGTAACCGTTTATATCTCAAATTCAGGTTCAAAACACCCGAAAATACGATATGTTTGGGTCCTAGAAGCGATCTGTACATGCCTAGTCCTAGTTAGAATGTTTTCAAGATACAGACCCAAAACATGCTCAAAATCGATATTTTAGGTGCCCAAAAGTCGATATGTGCATGTATCTTCAGTACCCGTTTATATCTCAAATTCAGGCTCAACACCCCCGAAAATTCGATATTTTGGGGTCCAAGAAGCGATCTGTACATGCCTACTCCGTGTTAGAGTATTTTCAAAATACAGGCCCAAAACATACTGAAAATCGATATTTTAGGTGCCCAAAAGTCGATATGTGCATTCATCTTCTGTAACCGTTTATATATCAAATTCAGGCTCAAAACAACCGAAAATTCGATATTTTTGAGTCCCAGAAGCGATTTTTACATGCCTACTCAGTGCTAGAATTTTTTCAATATATAGGCCCCTAGATGCTAAAAATCTATATTTTAAGTGTCCAAAGTCGATATGTGCATGCATCTTCAGTACCCGTTTATATCTCAAATTCAGGCTCAAAACACCCGAAAATTCGGTATTTTTGGGTCCTAAAAGCGATCTGTACATGCCTACTCCTAGTTAGAATGTTCTCAAGATACAGACCCAAAACATGCTCAAAATCGATATTATAGGTGCCCAAAAGTCAGTATGTGCATTCATCTTCAGTACCCGTTTATATCTCAAATTCAGGCTCAAAACACCCGAAAATTCGATATTTGGGGGTCCAAGAAGCGATCTGTACATGCCTACTTAGATACAGGCCCAAAACATGCTGAAAATCGATATTTTAGGTGCCCAAATTCAATATGTGTATGCATCTTCTGAACCCGTTTATATCCCAAATTCAACCTCAAAACACCCGAAAATTCGATATTTTTGGTTCCCAGAAGCGATCTGTACATGCCTACTCAGTGCTAGAATGTTTTCAAAAAATAGGCTCAAAACATACTGAAAATCGATCTTTTAGGTGCCCAAAAGTCGATATGTGCATGCATCATCTGTAACCGTTTATATCTCAAATTCAGGCTCAAAACACCCGAAAATACTATATGTTTGGGTCCTAGAAGCGATCTGTACATGCCTACTCCTAGTTAGAATGTTTTCAAGATACAGACCCAAAACATGCTCAAAATCGATATTTTAGGTGCCCAAAAGTCGATATGTGCATGTATCTTCAGTACCCGTTTATATCTCAAATTCAGGCTCAACACCCCCGAAAATTCGATATTTTGGGGTCCAAGAAGCGATCTGTACATGCCTACTCCGTGTTAGGGTATTTTCAAAATACAGGCCCAAAACATGCTGAAAATCGATATTTTAGGTGCCCAAAGTCAATATGTGCATTAATCTTCTGTACCCGTTTATATCTCAAATTCAGGCTCAAAAAAAACAAAAATTTGATATTTGGGGGTCCCAGAAGCGATCTGTAGATGCCTACTCCGTGTTAGAGTATTTTCAAAATACAGGCCCAAAACATACTAAAAATCGAACTTTTAGGTGCCCAAAAGTCGATATGTGAATGCATCTTCTGTACCCGTTTAATCTCAAATTCAGGCTAAAAACACCCGAAAATTAAATATTTTGGGGTCCCAGAAGCGATCTGTTTATGCCTACTCAGATGCAGGGCCAAAACATGCTGAAAATTGATATTTTAGGTGCCCAAAGTCAATATGTGTATGCATCTTCTGTACCCGATCATATCTCAAATTCAGGCTCAAAAAACCCAAAAATTTGATATTTGGGGGTCCCAGAAGCGATCTGTGCATGCCTAAACAGTGCTAGAATATTTTCAAAATATAGGCCCAAAACATGCAGAAAATCGAAATTTTAAGTGTCCAAAGTCGATATGTGCATGCATCTTCTGTACCCGTTTATATCTCAAATTCAGGCTCAAACCACCCGAAAATTCGGTATTTTTGGGTCCTAGAAGCAATCTGTACATGCCTACTCCTGGTTAGAATGTTTTCAAGATACAGACCCAAAACATGCTCAAAATCGATATTTTAGGTGCCCAAAAGTCGATAAGTGCATGCATCTTCAGTACCTGTTTATATCTCAAATTCAGGCTCAAAACACCCGAAAATTCGGTATTTTTGGATCCTAGAAGCGATCTGTACATGCCTACTCCATTTTAGAGTATTTTCAAAATACAGGCCCAAAACATGCTGAAAATCGATATTTTAGGTGCCCAAAGTCAATATGTGCATTAATCTTCTGTACCCGTTTAATCTCAAATTCAGGCTCAAAACACCCGAAAATTCGATATTTTGGGGTCCCAGAAGCGATCTGTTTATGCCTACTCAGATACACGCCCAAAACATGCTGAAAATCGATATTTTAGGTGCCCAAAGTCAATATGTGCATGCATCTTCTGTACCCGTTTATATCCCAAATTCAGGCTAAAAACACCCGAAAATTCGGTATTTTTGGATCCTAGAAGCGATCTGTACATGCCTACACAGTGCTAGAATATTTTCAAAATATAGGCCCAAAACATGCAGAAAATCGAAATCTTAAGTGTCCAAAGTCGATATGTGCATGCATCTTCTGTACCCGTTTATATCTCAAATTCAGGCTCAAAACACCCGAAAATTCGGTATTTTTGGGTCCTAGAAGCGATCTGTACATGCCTACTCCTAGTTAGAATGTTTTCAAGATACAGACCCAAAACATGCTCAAAATCGATATTTTAGGTGGCCAATAGTCGATATGTGCATGCATCTTCAGTACCCGTTTATATCTAAAAATTCAGGCTCAACACCCCCCAAAATTCGATATTTTGGGGTCCAAGAAGCGATCTGTACATGCCTACTCCGTGTTAGAGTATTTTCAAAATACAGGCCCAAAACATACTGAAAATCGATCTTTTAGGTGCCCAAAAGTCGATATGTGCATGCATCTTCTGTAACCGTATATATCTCAAATTCAGGCTCAAAACACCCGAAAATTCGATATTTTTGGGTCCCAGAAGCGATTTGTACATGCCTACTCAGTGCTAGAATTTTTTCAATATATAGGCCCCTAGATGTTAAAAATCTATATTTTAAGTGTCCAAAGTCGATATGTGCATGCATCTTCTGTACCCGTTTATATCCCAAATTCAACCTCAAAACACCCGAAAATTCAGTATTTTTGGGTCCTAGAAGCGATCTGTACATGCCTATTCCTAGTTAGAATGTTTTCAAGATACAGACCCAAAACATGCTCAAAATCGATATTATAGGTGCTCAAAAGTCAGTATGTGCATGCATCTTCAGTACCCGTTTATATCTCAAATTCAGGTTTAAAACACCCGAAATATCGATATTTGGGGGTAAAAGAAGCGATCTAAACATGCCTACTCAGTGCTAGAATGTTTTCAAAATATAGGCCCAAAACATGCTAAAAATCGATATTTTGTGTCCAAAGTCGATATGTGTATGCATCTTCTGTAAACGTTTATATCTCAAATTCAGGCTCAAAACTCCCGAAAATTCGGTATTTTTGGGTCCTAAAAGCGATCTGTACATGCCTACTCCTAGTTAGAGTATTTTCAAAATACAGGCCCAAAACATACTGAAAATCGATCTTTTAGGTGCCCAAAAGTCGATATGTGCATGTATCTTCTGTAACCGTTTATATCTCAAATTTAGGCTCAAAACACGCGAAAATTCGATATTTTTGGGTCCCAGAAACGATTTGTACATGCCTACTCAGCGCTAGAATGTTTACAATATATAGGCTCAAAATATGCTAAAAATCGATATTTTAAGTGTCCAAAGTCGATATGTGCATGCATCTTCAGTACCCGTTTATATCTCAAAATCAGGCTCAAAACACACTAAAACTCAATATTTTGGGGTCCAAGAAGCGATCTGAACATGCCTACTCCATTTTAGAGTATTTTCAAAATACAGGCCCAAAACATGCAGAAAATCGATATTTTTAGGTGCCCAAAGTCAATATGTGCAAGCATCTTCTGTACCCGTTTATATCTCAAATTCAGGCTCAAAACACCCGAAAATTCGATATTTTAGGGTCCCAGAAGCGATCTCTATATGCCTACTCAGATACAAGCCCAAAACATGCTGAAAATCGATATTTTAGTTGCCCAAAGTCATTATGTGTATGCTTCTTCTGCACCTGTTTATATCCCAAATTCAACCTCAAAACACCCGAAAATTCGATATTTTAGGGTTCCTGAAGCGATCTGTACATGCCTACTCATTGCTAGAATATTTCCAAAATATAGGCCCAAAACATGCTGAAAATCAATATTTTAGGAGCCCAAATTCAATATGTGTATGCATCTTCTGCACCCGTTTATATCCCAAATTCAACCTCAAAACACCCGAAAATTCGGTATTTTTGGGTCCCAGAAGCGATCTGTTCATGCCTACTCAGTGCTAGAATTTTTTCAAAATATAGGCTCAAAACATGCTAAAAATCGATATTTTAAGTGTCCAAAGTCGATATGTGCATGCATCTTCTGTACCCGTTTATATTTCAAATTCTGGCTCAAAACACCCGAAAATTCGGTATTTATGGGTCCTAGAAGCGATCTGTACATGCTTACTCCTAGTTTATATGTTTTCAAGATACAGACCCAAAACATGCTCAAAATCGATATTTTAGGTGCCCAAAAGTCTATATGTGCATGCATCTTCTGTACCCGTTTATATCTCAAATTCTGGCTCAAAACACCCGAAAATTCGATATTTTGGGGTCCAAGAAGCGACATGTACATGCCTACTCCGTGTTAGAGTATTTTCAAAATACAGGCCCAAAACATGCTGAAAATAGATATTTTATGTGCCCAAAGTCAATATGTGCATACATCTTCTGTACCCGTTTATATCTCAAATTCAGGCTCAAAACACCCGAAAATTCGGTATTTTTGGGTCCTAAAAGCGATCTGTACATGCCTACTCCTAGTTAGAATGTTCTCAAGATACAGACCCAAAACATGCTCAAAATCGATATTATAGGTACCCAAAAGTCAGTATGTGCATTCATCTTCAGTACCCGTTTATATCTCAAATTCAGGCTCAAAACACCCGAAAATTCGATATTTGGGGGTCCAAGAAGCGATCTGTACATGCCTACTTAGATACAGGCCCAAAACATGCTGAAAATCGATATTTTAGGTGCCCAAATTCAATATGTGTATGCATCTTCTGAACCCGTTTATATCCCAAATTCAACCTCAAAACACCCGAAAATTCGATATTTTTGGTTCCCAGAAGCGATCTGTACATGCCTACTCAGTGCTAGAATGTTTTCAAAAAATAGGCTCAAAACATACTGAAAATCGATCTTTTAGGTGCCCAAAAGTCGATATGTGCATGCATCTTCTGTAACCGTTTATATCTCAAATTCAGGCTCAAAACACCCGAAAATACGATATGTTTGGGTCCTAGAAGCGATCTGTACATGCCTACTCCTAGTTAGAATGTTTTCAAGATACAGACCCAAAACATGCTCAAAATCGATATTTTAGGTGCCCAAAAGTCGATATGTGCATGTATCTTCAGTACCCGTTTATATCTCAAATTCAGGCTCAACACCCCCGAAAATTCGATATTTTGGGGTCCAAGAAGCGATCTGTACATGCCTACTCCGTGTTAGAGTATTTTCAAAATACAGGCCCAAAACATACTGAAAATCGATATTTTAGGTGCCCAAAAGTCGATATGTGCATTCATCTTCTGTAACCGTTTATATATCAAATTCAGGCTCAAAACACCCGAAAATTCGATATTTTTGAGTCCCAGAAGCGATTTTTACATGCCTACTCAGTGCTAGAATTTTTTCAATATATAGGCCCCTAGATGCTAAAAATCTATATTTTAAGTGTCCAAAGTCGATATGTGCATGCATCTTCAGTACCCGTTTATATCTCAAAATCAGGCTCGAAACACACGAAAATTCGGTATTTTTGGGTCCTAGAGGCGATCTGTACATGCCTACTCAGTGCTAGAATTTTTTCAAAATATAGGCTCAAAACATGCTAAAAATCGATATTTTAAGTGTCCAAAGTCGATATGTGCATGCATCTTCTGTACCCGTTTATATTTCAAATTCTGGCTCAAAACACCCGAAAATTCGGTATTTATGGGTCCTAGAAGCGATCTGTACATGCTTACTCCTAGTTTATATGTTTTCAAGATACAGACCCAAAACATGCTCAAAATCGATATTTTAGGTGCCCAAAAGTCTATATGTGCATGCATCTTCTGTACCCGTTTATATCTCAAATTCTGGCTCAAAACACCCGAAAATTCGATATTTTGGGGTCCAAGAAGCGATATGTACATGCCTACTCCGTGTTAGAGTATTTTCAAAATACAGGCCCAAAACATGCTGAAAATAGATATTTTATGTGCCCAAAGTCAATATGTGCATACATCTTCTGTACCCGTTTATATCTCAAATTCAGGCTCAAAACACCCGAAAATTCGGTATTTTTGGGTCCTAAAAGCGATCTGTACATGCCTACTCCTAGTTAGAATGTTCTCAAGATACAGACCCAAAACATGCTCAAAATCGATATTATAGGTACCCAAAAGTCAGTATGTGCATTCATCTTCAGTACCCGTTTATATCTCAAATTCAGGCTCAAAACACCCGAAAATTCGATATTTGGGGGTCCAAGAAGCGATCTGTACATGCCTACTTAGATACAGGCCCAAAACATGCTGAAAATCGATATTTTAGGTGCCCAAATTCAATATGTGTATGCATCTTCTGAACCCGTTTATATCCCAAATTCAACCTCAAAACACCCGAAAATTCGATATTTTTGGTTCCCAGAAGCGATCTGTACATGCCTACTCAGTGCTAGAATGTTTTCAAAAAATAGGCTCAAAACATACTGAAAATCGATCTTTTAGGTGCCCAAAAGTCGATATGTGCATGCATCTTCTGTAACCGTTTATATCTCAAATTCAGGCTCAAAACACCCGAAAATACGATATGTTTGGGTCCTAGAAGCGATCTGTACATGCCTACTCCTAGTTAGAATGTTTTCAAGATACAGACCCAAAACATGCTCAAAATCGATATTTTAGGTGCCCAAAAGTCGATATGTGCATGTATCTTCAGTACCCGTTTATATCTCAAATTCAGGCTCAACACCCCCGAAAATTCGATATTTTGGGGTCCAAGAAGCGATCTGTACATGCCTACTCCGTGTTAGAGTATTTTCAAAATACAGGCCCAAAACATACTGAAAATCGATATTTTAGGTGCCCAAAAGTCGATATGTGCATTCATCTTCTGTAACCGTTTATATATCAAATTCAGGCTCAAAACACCCGAAAATTCGATATTTTTGAGTCCCAGAAGCGATTTTTACATGCCTACTCAGTGCTAGAATTTTTTCAATATATAGGCCCCTAGATGCTAAAAATCTATATTTTAAGTGTCCAAAGTCGATATGTGCATGCATCTTCAGTACCCGTTTATATCTCAAAATCAGGCTCGAAACACACGAAAATTCGGTATTTTTGGGTCCTAGAGGCGATCTGTACATGCCTACTCCTAGCTAGAATGTTTTCAAGATACAGACCCAAAACATGCTCAAAATCGATATTTTAGGTGCCCAAAAGTCGATATGTGCATGCATCTTCAGTACCCTTTTATATATCAAATTCAGGCTCGAAACACCCGAAAACTCGATATTTTGGGGTCCAAGAAGCGATCTGTACATGCCTACTCCATTTTAGAGTATTTTCAAAATACAGGCCCAAAACATGCTGAAAATCGATATTTTAGGTGCCCAAAGTCAATATGTGCATTAATCTTCTGTACCCGTTTATATCTCAAATTCAGGCTCAAAAAACCCAAAAATTTGATATTTGGGGGTCCCAGAAGCGATCTGTAGATGCCTACTCCGTGTTAGAGTATTTTCAAAATACAGGCCCAAAACATACTAAAAATCGAACTTTTAGGTGCCTAAAAGTCGATATGTGAATGCATCTTCTGTACCCGTTTAATCTCAAATTCAGGCTAAAAACACCCGAAAATTCGATATTTTGGGGTCCCAGAAGCGATCTGTTTATGCCTACTCAGATGCAGGGCCAAAACATGCTGAAAATTGATATTTTAGGTGCCCAAAGTCAATATGTGTATGCATCTTCTGTACCCGATCATATCTCAAATTCAGGCTCAAAAAACCCAAAAATTTGATATTTGGGGGTCCCAGAAGCGATCTGTGCATGCCTAAACAGTGCTAGAATATTTTCAAAATATATTCCCAAAACATGCAGAAAATCGAAATTTTAAGTGTCCAAAATCGATATGTGCATGCATCTTCTGTACCCGTTTATATCTCAAATTCAGGCTCAAAACACCCGAAAATTCGGTATTTTTGGGTCCTAGAAGTGATCTGTACATGCCTACTCCTGGTTAGAATGTTTTCAAGATACAGACCCAAAACATGCTCAAAATCGATATTTTAGGTGCCCAAAAGTCGATAAGTGCATGCATCTTCAGTACCTGTTTATATCTCAAATTCAGGGTCAAAACACCCGAAAATTCTATAATTTGGGGTCCCAGAAGGGATCTGTACATGCCTACTCAGTGCTAGAATGTTTTCAAAATATAGGCCCAAAATATGCTAAAAATCGATATTTTAATTGTCCAAATTCGATATGTGTATGAATCTTCTACACCCGTTTATATCTCAAAATCAGGCTCAAAACACACGAAAATTCGGTATTTTTGGGTCCTACAAGCGATCTGTACATACCTACTCCTAGTTAGAATGTTCTCAAGATACAGACCCAAAACATGCTCAAAATCGATATTATAGGTGCCCAAAAGTCAGTATGTGCATGCATCTTCAGTACCCGTTTATATCTCAAATTCACGCTCAAAACACCCGAAAATTCGATATTTGGGGGTCCAAGAAGCGATCTGTACATGCCTACTCAGATACAGGCCCAAAACATGCTGTAAATCGATATTTTAGGTGACCAAATTCAATATGTGTATGCATCTTCTGAACCCGTTTATAACCCAAATTCAACCTCAAAACACCCGAAAATTCGATATTTTTGGTTCCCAGAAGCGATCTGTACATGCCTACTCAGTGCTAGAATGTTTTCAAAATATAGGCTCAAAACATGCTAAAAATCGATATTTTAAGTGTCCAAAGTCGATATGTGCATGCATCCTCTGTCCCAGTTTATATCTCAAATTCAGGCACAAAACACCCGAAAATTCGATATTTTTGAGTCCCAGAAGCGATTTTTACATGCCTACTCAGTGCTAGAATTTTTTCAAAATATAGGCCCCTAGATGCTAAAAATCTATATTTTAAGTGTCCAAAGTCGATATGTGCATGCATCTTCAGTACCCGTTTATATCTCAAAATCAGGCTCAAAACACACGAAAAATCGGTATTTTTGGGTCCTAGAAGCGATCTGTACATGCCTACTCCTAGCTAGAATGTTTTCAAGATACAGACCCAAAACATGCTCAAAATCGATATTTTAGGTGCCCAAAAGTCGAAATGTGTATTCATCTTCAGTACCCGTTTATATATCAAATTCAGGCTCAAAACACCCTAAAACTCGATATTTTGGAGTCCAAGAAGCGATCTGTACATGCCTACTCCATTTTAGAGTATTTTCAAACTACAGGCACAAAACATGCTGAAAATCGATATTTTAGGTGACCAAAGTCAATATGTGCATTAATCTTCTGTACCCGTTTATATCTCAAATTCAGGCTCAAAACACCCAAAAATTTGATATTTGGGGGTCCCAGAAGCGATCTGTAGATGCCTACTCCGTGTTAGAGTATTTTCAAAATACAGGCCCAAAACATGCTAAAAATCGAACTTTTAGGTGCCCTAAAGTCGATATGTGCATGCATCTTCTGTACCCGTTTAATCTCAAATTCAGGCTAAAAACACCCGAAAATTCGATATTTTGGGGTCCCAGAAGCGATCTGTTTATGCCTACTCAGATACACGCCCAAAACATGCTGAAAATCGATATTTTAGGTGCCCAAAGTCAATATGTGCATGCATCTTCTGTACCCGTTTATATCCCAAATTCAGGCTAAAAACACCCGAAAATTCGGTATTTTTGGATCCTAGAAGCGATCTGTACATGCCTACACAGTGCTAGAATATTTTCAAAATATAGGCCCAAAACATGCAGAAAATCGAAATCTTAAGTGTCCAAAGTCGATATGTGCATGCATCTTCTGTACCCGTTTATATCTCAAATTCAGGCTCAAAACACCCGAAAATTCGGTATTTTTGGGTCCTAGAAGCGATCTGTACATGCCTACTCCTAGTTAGAATGTTTTCAAGATACAGACCCAAAACATGCTCAAAATCGATATTTTAGGTGGCCAATAGTCGATATGTGCATGCATCTTCAGTACCCGTTTATATCTAAAAATTCAGGCTCAACACCCCCCAAAATTCGATATTTTGGGGTCCAAGAAGCGATCTGTACATGCCTACTCCGTGTTAGAGTATTTTCAAAATACAGGCCCAAAACATACTGAAAATCGATCTTTTAGGTGCCCAAAAGTCGATATGTGCATGCATCTTCTGTAACCGTATATATCTCAAATTCAGGCTCAAAACACACGAAAATTCGATATTTTTGGGTCCCAGAAGCGATTTGTACATGCCTACTCAGTGCTAGAATTTTTTCAATATATAGGCCCCTAGATGTTAAAAATCTATATTTTAAGTGTCCAAAGTCGATATGTGCATGCATCTTCTGTACCCGTTTATATCCCAAATTCAACCTCAAAACACCCGAAAATTCAGTATTTTTGGGTCCTAGAAGCGATCTGTACATGCCTATTCCTAGTTAGAATGTTTTCAAGATACAGACCCAAAACATGCTCAAAATCGATATTATAGGTGCTCAAAAGTCAGTATGTGCATGCATCTTCAGTACCCGTTTATATCTCAAATTCAGGTTTAAAACACCCGAAATATCGATATTTGGGGGTAAAAGAAGCGATCTAAACATGCCTACTCAGTGCTAGAATGTTTTCAAAATATAGGCCCAAAACATGCTAAAAATCGATATTTTGTGTCCAAAGTCGATATGTGTATGCATCTTCTGTAAACGTTTATATCTCAAATTCAGGCTCAAAACTCCCGAAAATTCGGTATTTTTGGGTCCTAAAAGCGATCTGTACATGCCTACTCCTAGTTAGAGTATTTTTAAAATACAGGCCCAAAACATACTGAAAATCGATCTTTTAGGTGCCCAAAAGTCGATATGTGCATGTATCTTCTGTAACCGTTTATATCTCAAATTTAGGCTCAAAACACGCGAAAATTCGATATTTTTGGGTCCCAGAAACGATTTGTACATGCCTACTCAGCGCTAGAATGTTTACAATATATAGGCTCAAAATATGCTAAAAATCGATATTTTAAGTGTCCAAAGTCGATATGTGCATGCATCTTCAGTACCCGTTTATATCTCAAAATCAGGCTCAAAACACACTAAAACTCAATATTTTGGGGTCCAAGAAGCGATCTGAACATGCCTACTCCATTTTAGAGTATTTTCAAAATACAGGCCCAAAACATGCAGAAAATCGATATTTTTAGGTGCCCAAAGTCAATATGTGCAAGCATCTTCTGTACCCGTTTATATCTCAAATTCAGGCTCAAAACACCCGAAAATTCGATATTTTAGGGTCCCAGAAGCGATCTCTATATGCCTACTCAGATACAAGCCCAAAACATGCTGAAAATCGATATTTTAGTTGCCCAAAGTCATTATGTGTATGCTTCTTCTGCACCTGTTTATATCCCAAATTCAACCTCAAAACACCCGAAAATTCGATATTTTAGGGTTCCTGAAGCGATCTGTACATGCCTACTCATTGCTAGAATATTTCCAAAATATAGGCCCAAAACATGCTGAAAATCAATATTTTAGGAGCCCAAATTCAATATGTGTATGCATCTTCTGCACCCGTTTATATCCCAAATTCAACCTCAAAACACCCGAAAATTCGGTATTTTTGGGTCCCAGAAGCGATCTGTTCATGCCTACTCAGTGCTAGAATTTTTTCAAAATATAGGCTCAAAACATGCTAAAAATCGATATTTTAAGTGTCCAAAGTCGATATGTGCATGCATCTTCTGTACCCGTTTATATTTCAAATTCTGGCTCAAAACACCCGAAAATTCGGTATTTATGGGTCCTAGAAGCGATCTGTACATGCTTACTCCTAGTTTATATGTTTTCAAGATACAGACCCAAAACATGCTCAAAATCGATATTTTAGGTGCCCAAAAGTCTATATGTGCATGCATCTTCTGTACCCGTTTATATCTCAAATTCTGGCTCAAAACACCCGAAAATTCAATATTTTGGGGTCCAAGAAGCGATATGTACATGCCTACTCCGTGTTAGAGTATTTTCAAAATACAGGCCCAAAACATGCTGAAAATAGATATTTTATGTGCCCAAAGTCAATATGTGCATACATCTTCTGTACCCGTTTATATCTCAAATTCAGGCTCAAAACACCCGAAAATTCGGTATTTTTGGGTCCTAAAAGCGATCTGTACATGCCTACTCCTAGTTAGAATGTTCTCAAGATACAGACCTAAAACATGCTCAAAATCGATATTATAGGTGCCCAAAAGTCAGTATGTGCATTCATCTTCAGTACCCGTTTATATCTCAAATTCAGGCTCAAAACACCCGAAAATTCGATATTTGGGGGTCCAAGAAGCGATCTGTACATGCCTACTTAGATACAGGCCCAAAACATGCTGAAAATCGATATTTTAGGTGCCCAAATTCAATATGTGTATGCATCTTCTGAACCCGTTTATATCCCAAATTCAACCTCAAAACACCCGAAAATTCGATATTTTTGGTTCCCAGAAGCGATCTGTACATGCCTACTCAGTGCTAGAATGTTTTCAAAAAATAGGCTCAAAACATACTGAAAATCGATCTTTTAGGTGCCCAAAAGTCGATATGTGCATGCATCTTCTGTAACCGTTTATATCTCAAATTCAGGCTCAAAACACCCGAAAATACGATATGTTTGGGTCCTAGAAGCGATCTGTACATGCCTACTCCTAGTTAGAATGTTTTCAAGATACAGACCCAAAACATGCTCAAAATCGATATTTTAGGTGCCCAAAAGTCGATATGTGCATGTATCTTCAGTACCCGTTTATATCTCAAATTCAGGCTCAACACCCCCGAAAATTCGATATTTTGGGGTCCAAGAAGCGATCTGTACATGCCTACTCCGTGTTAGAGTATTTTCAAAATACAGGCCCAAAACATACTGAAAATCGATATTTTAGGTGCCCAAAAGTCGATATGTGCATTCATCTTCTGTAACCGTTTATATATCAAATTCAGGCTCAAAACACCCGAAAATTCGATATTTTTGAGTCCCAGAAGCGATTTTTACATGCCTACTCAGTGCTAGAATTTTTTCAATATATAGGCCCCTAGATGCTAAAAATCTATATTTTAAGTGTCCAAAGTCGATATGTGCATGCATCTTCAGTACCCGTTTATATCTCAAAATCAGGCTCGAAACACACGAAAATTCGGTATTTTTGGGTCCTAGAGGCGATCTGTACATGCCTACTCCTAGCTAGAATGTTTTCAAGATACAGACCCAAAACATGCTCAAAATCGATATTTTAGGTGCCCAAAAGTCGATATGTGCATGCATCTTCAGTACCCTTTTATATATCAAATTCAGGCTCGAAACACCCGAAAACTCGATATTTTGGGGTCCAAGAAGCGATCTGTACATGCCTACTCCATTTTAGAGTATTTTCAAAATACAGGCCCAAAACATGCTGAAAATCGATATTTTAGGTGCCCAAAGTCAATATGTGCATTAATCTTCTGTACCCGTTTATATCTCAAATTCAGGCTCAAAAAACCCAAAAATTTGATATTTGGGGGTCCCAGAAGCGATCTGTAGATGCCTACTCCGTGTTAGAGTATTTTCAAAATACAGGCCCAAAACATACTAAAAATCGAACTTTTAGGTGCCTAAAAGTCGATATGTGAATGCATCTTCTGTACCCGTTTAATCTCAAATTCAGGCTAAAAACACCCGAAAATTCGATATTTTGGGGTCCCAGAAGCGATCTGTTTATGCCTACTCAGATGCAGGGCCAAAACATGCTGAAAATTGATATTTTAGGTGCCCAAAGTCAATATGTGTATGCATCTTCTGTACCCGATCATATCTCAAATTCAGGCTCAAAAAACCCAAAAATTTGATATTTGGGGGTCCCAGAAGCGATCTGTGCATGCCTAAACAGTGCTAGAATATTTTCAAAATATATTCCCAAAACATGCAGAAAATCGAAATTTTACACCCGAAAATTCTATAATTTGGGGTCCCAGAAGGGATCTGTACATGCCTACTCAGTGCTAGAATGTTTTCAAAATATAGGCCCAAAATATGCTAAAAATCGATATTTTAATTGTCCAAATTCGATATGTGTATGAATCTTCTACACCCGTTTATATCTCAAAATCAGGCTCAAAACACACGAAAATTCGGTATTTTTGGGTCCTACAAGCGATCTGTACATACCTACTCCTAGTTAGAATGTTCTCAAGATACAGACCCAAAACATGCTCAAAATCGATATTATAGGTGCCCAAAAGTCAGTATGTGCATGCATCTTCAGTACCCGTTTATATCTCAAATTCAGGCTCAAAACACCCGAAAATTCGATATTTGGGGGTCCAAGAAGCGATCTGTACATGCCTACTCAGATACAGGCCCAAAACATGCTGTAAATCGATATTTTAGGTGACCAAATTCAATATGTGTATGCATCTTCTGAACCCGTTTATAACCCAAATTCAACCTCAAAACACCCGAAAATTCGATATTTTTGGTTCCCAGAAGCGATCTGTACATGCCTACTCAGTGCTAGAATGTTTTCAAAATATAGGCTCAAAACATGCTAAAAATCGATATTTTAAGTGTCCAAAGTCGATATGTGCATGCATCCTCTGTCCCAGTTTATATCTCAAATTCAGGCACAAAACACCCGAAAATTCGATATTTTTGAGTCCCAGAAGCGATTTTTACATGCCTACTCAGTGCTAGAATTTTTTCAAAATATAGGCCCCTAGATGCTAAAAATCTATATTTTAAGTGTCCAAAGTCGATATGTGCATGAATCTTCAGTACCCGTTTATATCTCAAAATCAGGCTCAAAACACACGAAAAATCGGTATTTTTGGGTCCTAGAAGCGATCTGTACATGCCTACTCCTAGCTAGAATGTTTTCAAGATACAGACCCAAAACATGCTCAAAATCGATATTTTAGGTGCCCAAAAGTCGAAATGTGTATTCATCTTCAGTACCCGTTTATATATCAAATTCAGGCTCAAAACACCCTAAAACTCGATATTTTGGAGTCCAAGAAGCGATCTGTACATGCCTACTCCATTTTAGAGTATTTTCAAACTACAGGCCCAAAACATGCTGAAAATCGATATTTTAGGTGACCAAAGTCAATATGTGCATTAATCTTCTGTACCCGTTTATATCTCAAATTCAGGCTCAAAACACCCAAAAATTTGATATTTGGGGGTCCCAGAAGCGATCTGTAGATGCCTACTCCGTGTTAGAGTATTTTCAAAATACAGGCCCAAAACATGCTAAAAATCGAACTTTTAGGTGCCCTAAAGTCGATATGTGCATGCATCTTCTGTACCCGTTTAATCTCAAATTCAGGCTAAAAACACCCGAAAATTCGATATTTTGGGGTCAAAGAAGCGATCTGTTTATGCCTACTCAGATGCAGGCCCAAAACATGCTGAAAATCAATATTTTAGGTGCCCAAAGTTAATATGTGTATACATTTTCTGTACCCGTTTATATCCCAAATTCAGGCTCAAAACACCCGAAAATTCGGCATTTTTGGATCCTAGAAGCGATCTGTGCATGCCTACACAGTGCTAGAATATTTTCAAAATATAGGCCCAAAACATGCAGAAAATCGAAATTTTAAGTGTCCAAAAGTCGATATGTGCATGCATCTTCTGTACCCGTTTATATCTCAAATTAAGGCTCAAAACACCCGAAAATTCGAAATTTTTGGGTCCTAGAAGCGATCTGTACATGCCTACTCCTAGTTAGAATGTTTTCAAGATACAGACCCAAAACATGCTCAAAATCGATATTTTAGGTGCCCAAAAGTCGATATATGCATGCATCTTCAGTACCCGTTTTTATCTCAAAATCAGGCTCAAAACACACGAAAATTCGGTATTTTTGGGTCCTAGAGGCGATCTGTACATGCCTACTCAGATACAAGCCCAAACATGCTGAAAATCTATATTTTTGGTGCCCAAAGTCAATATGTGTATGCTTCTTCTGCACCTGTTTATATCCCAAATTCAACCTCATAACACCCGAAAATTCGATATTTTTGGGTCCCAGAAGTGATCTGTACATGCCTACTCCGTGTTAGAGTATTTTCAAAATACAGGCCCAAAACATACTGAAAATCGAAATTTTAAGTGTCCAAAAGTCGATATGTGCATGCATCTTCTGTACCCGTTTATATCTCAAATTCAGGCTCAAAACACCCGAAAATTCGGTATTTTTGGGTCCTAGAAGCGATCTGTACATGCCTACTCCTAGTTAGAATGTTTTCAAGATACAGACCCAAAACATGCTCAAAATCGATATTTTAGGTGGCCAATAGTCGATATGTGCATGCATCTTCAGTACCCGTTTATATCTAAAAATTCAGGCTCAACACCCCCGAAAATTCGATATTTTGGGGTCCAAGAAGCGATCTGTACATGCCTACTCCGTGTTAGAGTATTTTCAAAATACAGGCCCAAAACATACTGAAAATCGATCTTTTAGGTGCCCAAAAGTCGATATGTGCATGCATCTTCTGTAACCGTATATATCTCAAATTCAGGCTCAAAACACCCGAAAATTCGATATTTTTGGGTCCCAGAAGCGATTTGTACATGCCTACTCAGTGCTAGAATTTTTTCAATATATAGGCCCCTAGATGCTAAAAATCTATATTTTAAGTGTCCAAAGTCGATATGTGCATGCATCTTCTGTACCCGTTTATATCCCAAATTCAACCTCAAAACACCCGAAAATTCAGTATTTTTGGGTCCTAGAAGCGATCTGTACATGCCTATTCCTAGTTAGAATGTTTTCAAGATACAGACCCAAAACATGATCAAAATCGATATTTTAGGTGCCCAAAAGTCGATATGTGCATGCATCTTCAGTACCCGTTTATATCTCAAATTCAGGCTCAAAACACCCTAAAACTCGATATTTTGGGGTAAAAGAAGCGATCTAAATATGCCTACTCAGTGCTAGAATGTTTTCAAAATATAGGCCCAAAACATGCTAAAAATCGATATTTTGTGTCCAAAGTCGATATGTGTATGTATCTTCTGTACCCGTTTATATCTCAAATTCAGGCTCAAAACTCCCGAAAATTCGGTATTTTTGGGTCCTAAAAGCGATCTGTACATGCCTACTCCTATTTAGAATGTTTTCAAGATACAGACCCAAAACATGCTCAAAATCGATATTATAGGTGCTCAAAAGTCAGTATGTGCATGCATCTTCAGTACCCGTTTATATCTCAAATTCAGGTTTAAAACACCCGAAATATCGATATTTGGGGTAAAAGAAGCGATCTAAACATGCCTACTCAGTGCTAGAATGTTTTCAAAATATAGGCCCAAAACATGCTAAAAATCGATATTTTGTGTCCAAAGTCGATATGTGTATGCATCTTCTGTAAACGTTTATATCTCAAATTCAGGCTCAAAACTCCCGAAAATTCGGTATTTTTGGGTCCTAAAAGCGATCTGTACATGCCTACTCCTAGTTAGAGTATTTTCAAAATACAGGCCCAAAACATACTGAAAATCGATCTTTTAGGTGCCCAAAAGTCGATATGTGCATGTATCTTCTGTAACCGTTTATATCTCGAATTTAGGCTCAAAACACGCGAAAATTCGATATTTTTGGGTCCCAGAAACGATTTGTACATGCCTACTCAGCGCTAGAATGTTTACAATATATAGGCTCAAAATATGCTAAAAATCGATATTTTAAGTGTCCAAAGTCGATATGTGCATGCATCTTCAGTACCCGTTTATATCTCAAAATCAGGCTCAAAACAAACTAAAACTCAATATTTTGGGGTCCAAGAAGCGATCTGAACATGCCTACTCCATTTTAGAGTATTTTCAAAATACAGGCCCAAAACATGCAGAAAATCGATATTTTTAGGTGCCCAAAGTCAATATGTGCAAGCATCTTCTGTACCCGTTTATATCTCAAATTCAGGCTCAAAACACCCGAAAATTCGATATTTTAGGGTCCCAGAAGCGATCTCTATATGCCTACTCAGATACAAGCCCAAAACATGCTGAAAATCGATATTTTAGTTGCCCAAAGTCATTATGTGTATGCTTCTTCTGCACCTGTTTATATCCCAAATTCAACCACAAAACACCCGAAAATTCGATATTTTAGGGTTCCTGAAGCGTTCTGTACATGCCTACTCATTGCTAGAATATTTCCAAAATATAGGCCCAAAACATGCTGAAAATCAATATTTTAGGAGCCCAAATTCAATATGTGTATGCATCTTCTGCACCCGTTTATATCCCAAATTCAACCTCAAAACACCCGAAAATTCGGTATTTTTGGGTCCCAGAAGCGATCTGTTCATGCCTACTCAGTGCTAGAATTTTTTCAAAATATAGGCTCAAAACATGCTAAAAATCGATATTTTAAGTGTCCAAAGTCGATATGTGCATGCATCTTCTGTACCCGTTTATATTTCAAATTCTGGCTCAAAACACCCGAAAATTCGGTATTTATGGGTCCTAGAAGCGATCTGTACATGCTTACTCCTAGTTTATATGTTTTCAAGATACAGACCCAAAACATGCTCAAAATCGATATTTTAGGTGCCCAAAAGTCTATATGTGCATGCATCTTCTGTACCCGTTTATATCTCAAATTCTGGCTCAAAACAACCGAAAATTCGATATTTTGGGGTCCAAGAAGCGATATGTACATGCCTACTCCGTGTTAGAGTATTTTCAAAATACAGGCCCAAAACATGCTGAAAATAGATATTTTATGTGCCCATAGTCAATATGTGCATACATCTTCTGTACCCGTTTATATCTCAAATTCAGGCTCAAAACACCCGAAAATTCGGTATTTTTGGGTCCTAAAAGCGATCTGTACATGCCTACTCCTAGTTAGAATGTTCTCAAGATACAGACCCAAAACATGCACAAAATCGATATTATAGGTGCCCAAAAGTCAGTATGTGCATTCATCTTCAGTACCCGTTTATATCTCAAATTCAGGCTCAAAACACCCGAAAATTCGATATTTGGGGGTCCAAGAAGCGATCTGTACATGCCTACTTAGATACAGGCCCAAAACATTCTGAAAATCGATATTTTAGGTGCCCAAATTCAATATGTGTATGCATCTTCTGAACCCGTTTATATCCCAAATTCAACCTCAAAACACCCGAAAATTCGATATTTTTGGTTCCCAGAAGCGATCTGTACATGCCTACTCAGTGCTAGAATGTTTTCAAAAAATAGGCTCAAAACATACTGAAAATCGATCTTTTAGGTGCCCAAAAGTCGATATGTGCATGCATCTTCTGTAACCGTTTATATCTCAAATTCAGGCTCAAAACACCCGAAAATACGATATGTTTGGGTCCTAGAAGCGATCTGTACATGCCTACTCCTATTTAGAATGTTTTCAAGATACAGACCCAAAACATGCTCAAAATCGATATTTTAGGTGCCCAAAAGTCGATATGTGCATGTATCTTCAGTACCCGTTTATATCTCAAATTCAGGCTCAACACCCCCGAAAATTCGATATTTTGGGGTCCATGAAGCGATCTGTACATGCCTACTCCGTGTTAGAGTATTTTCAAAATACAGGCCCAAAACATACTGAAAATCGATATTTTAGGTGCCCAAAAGTCGATATGTGCATTCATCTTCTGTAACCGTTTATATATCAAATTCAGGCTCAAAACACCCGAAAATTCGATATTTTTGAGTCCCAGAAGCGATTTTTACATGCCTACTCAGTGCTAGAATTTTTTCAATATATAGGCCCCTAGATGCTAAAAATCTATATTTTAAGTGTCCAAAGTCGATATGTGCATGCATCTTCAGTACCCGTTTATATCTCAAAATCAGGCTCGAAACACACGAAAATTCGGTATTTTTGGGTCCTAGAGGCGATCTGTACATGCCTACTCCTAGCTAGAATGTTTTCAAGATACAGACCCAAAACATGCTCAAAATCGATATTTTAGGTGCCCAAAAGTCGATATGTGCATGCATCTTCAGTACCCTTTTATATATCAAATTCAGGCTCAAAACACCCGAAAACTCGATATTTTGGGGTCCAAGAAGCGATCTGTACATGCCTACTCCATTTTAGAGTATTTTCAAAATACAGGCCCAAAACATGCTGAAAATCGATATTTTAGGTGCCCAAAGTCAATATGTGCATTAATCTTCTGTACCCGTTTATATCTCAAATTCAGGATCAAAAAACCCAAAAATTTGATATTTGGGGGTCCCAGAAGCGATCTGTAGATGCCTACTCCGTGTTAGAATATTTTCAAAATACAGGCCCAAAACATACTAAAAATCGAACTTTTAGGTGCCCAAAAGTCGATATGTGAATGCATCTTCTGTACCCGTTTAATCTCAAATTCAGGCTAAAAACACCCGAAAATTAAATATTTTGGGGTCCCAGAAGCGATCTGTTTATGCCTACTCAGATGCAGGGCCAAAACATGCTGAAAATTGATATTTTAGGTGCCCAAAGTCAATATGTGTATGCATCTTCTGCACCCGATCATATCTCAAATTCAGGCTCAAAAAACCCAAAAATTTGATATTTGGGGGCCCCAGAAGCGATCTGTGCATGCCTAAACAGTGCTAGAATATTTTCAAAATATAGGCCCAAAACATGCAGAAAATCGAAATTTTAAGTGTCCAAAGTCGATATGTGCATGCATCTTCTGTACCCGTTTATATCTCAAATTCAGGCTCAAACCACCCGAAAATTCGGTATTTTTGGGTCCTAGAAGTGATCTGTACATGCCTACTCCTGGTTAGAATGTTTTCAAGATACAGACCCAAAACATGCTCAAAATCGATATTTTAGGTGCCCAAAAGTCGATAAGTGCATGCATCTTCAGTACCTGTTTATATCTCAAATTCAGGCTCAAAACACCCGAAAATTCGGTATTTTTGGATCCTAGAAGCGATCTGTACATGCCTACTCCATTTTAGAGTATTTTCAAAATACAGGCCCAAAACATGCTGAAAATCGATATTTTAGGTGCCCAAAGTCAATATGTGCATTAATCTTCTGTACCCGTTTAATCTCAAATTCTGGCTCAAAACACCCGAAAATTCGATATTTTGGGGTCCCAGAAGCGATCTGTTTATGCCTACTCAGATACACGCCCAAAACATGCTGAAAATCAATATTTTAGGTGCCCAAAGTCAATATGTGCATGCATCTTCTGTACCCGTTTATATCCCAAATTCAGGCTAAAAACACCCGAAAATTCGGTATTTTTGGATCCTAGAAGCGATCTGTACATGCCTACACAGTGCTAGAATATTTTCAAAATATAGGCCCAAAACATGCAGAAAATCGAAATCTTAAGTGTCCAAAGTCGATATGTGCATGCATCTTCTGTACCCGTTTATATCTCAAATTCAGGCTCAAAACACCCGAAAATTCGGTATTTTTGGGTCCTAGAAGCGATCTGTACATGCCTACTCCTAGTTAGAATGTTTTCAAGATACAGACCCAAAACATGCTCAAAATCGATATTTTAGGTGGCCAATAGTCGATATGTGCATGCATCTTCAGTACCCGTTTATATCTAAAAATTCAGGCTCAACACCCCCCAAAATTCGATATTTTGGGGTCCAAGAAGCGATCTGTACATGCCTACTCCGTGTTAGAGTATTTTCAAAATACAGGCCCAAAACATACTGAAAATCGATCTTTTAGGTGCCCAAAAGTCGATATGTGCATGCATCTTCTGTAACCGTATATATCTCAAATTCAGGCTCAAAACACCCGAAAATTCGATATTTTTGGGTCCCAGAAGCGATTTGTACATGCCTACTCAGTGCTAGAATTTTTTCAATATATAGGCCCCTAGATGTTAAAAATCTATATTTTAAGTGTCCAAAGTCGATATGTGCATGCATCTTCTGTACCCGTTTATATCCCAAATTCAACCTCAAAACACCCGAAAATTCAGTATTTTTGGGTCCTAGAAGCGATCTGTACATGCCTATTCCTAGTTAGAATGTTTTCAAGATACAGACCCAAAACATGCTCAAAATCGATATTATAGGTGCTCAAAAGTCAGTATGTGCATGCATCTTCAGTACCCGTTTATATCTCAAATTCAGGTTTAAAACACCCGAAATATCGATATTTGGTGGTAAAAGAAGCGATCTAAACATGCCTACTCAGTGCTAGAATGTTTTCAAAATATAGGCCCAAAACATGCTAAAAATCGATATTTTGTGTCCAAAGTCGATATGTGTATGCATCTTCTGTAAACGTTTATATCTCAAATTCAGGCTCAAAACTCCCGAAAATTCGGTATTTTTGGGTCCTAAAAGCGATCTGTACATGCCTACTCCTAGTTAGAGTATTTTCAAAATACAGGCCCAAAACATACTGAAAATCGATCTTTTAGGTGCCCAAAAGTCGATATGTGCATGTATCTTCTGTAACCGTTTATATCTCAAATTTAGGCTCAAAACACGCGAAAATTCGATATTTTTGGGTCCCAGAAACGATTTGTACATGCCTAGTCAGCGCTAGAATGTTTACAATATATAGGCTCAAAATATGCTAAAAATCGATATTTTAAGTGTCCAAAGTCGATATGTGCATGCATCTTCAGTACCCGTTTATATCTCAAAATCAGGCTCAAAACACACTAAAACTCAATATTTTGGGGTCCAAGAAGCGATCTGAACATGCCTACTCCATTTTAGAGTATTTTCAAAATACAGGCCCAAATCATGCAGAAAATCGATATTTTTAGGTGCCCAAAGTCAATATGTGCAAGCATCTTCTGTACCCGTTTATATCTCAAATTCAGGCTCAAAACACCCAAAAATTCGATATTTTAGGGTCCCAGAAGCGATCTCTATATGCCTACTCAGATACAAGCCCAAAACATGCTGAAAATCGATATTTTAGTTGCCCAAAGTCATTATGTGTATGCTTCTTCTGCACCTGTTTATATCCCAAATTCAACCTCAAAACACCCGAAAATTCGATATTTTAGGGTTCCTGAAGCGATCTGTACATGCCTACTCATTGCTAGAATATTTCCAAAATATAGGCCCAAAACATGCTGAAAATCAATATTTTAGGAGCCCAAATTCAATATGTGTATGCATCTTCTGCACCCGTTTATATCCCAAATTCAACCTCAAAACACCCGAAAATTCGGTATTTTTGGGTCCCAGAAGCGATCTGTTCATGCCTACTCAGTGCTAGAATTTTTTCAAAATATAGGCTCAAAACATGCTAAAAATCGATATTTAAAGTGTCCAAAGTCGATATGTGCATGCATCTTCTGTACCCGTTTATATTTCAAATTCTGGCTCAAAACACCCGAAAATTCGGTATTTATGGGTCCTAGAAGCGATCTGTACATGCTTACTCCTAGTTTATATGTTTTCAAGATACAGACCCAAAACATGCTCAAAATCGATATTTTAGGTGCCCAAAAGTCTATATGTGCATGCATCTTCTGTACCCGTTTATATCTCAAATTCTGGCTCAAAACACCCGAAAATTCGATATTTTGGGGTCAAAGAAGCGATATGTACATGCCTATTCCGTGTTAGAGTATTTTCAAAATACAGGCCCAAAACATGCTGAAAATAGATATTTTATGTGCCCAAAGTCAATATGTGCATACATCTTCTGTACCCGTTTATATCTCAAATTCAGGCTCAAAACACCCGAAAATTCGGTATTTTTGGGTCCTAAAAGCGATCTGTACATGCCTACTCCTAGTTAGAATGTTCTCAAGATACAGACCCAAAACATGCTCAAAATCGATATTATAGGTGCCCAAAAGTCAGTATGTGCATTCATCTTCAGTACCCGTTTATATCTCAAATTCAGGCTCAAAACACCCGAAAATTCGATATTTGGGGGTCCAAGAAGCGATCTGTACATGCCTACTTAGGTACAGGCCCAAAACATGCTGAAAATCGATATTTTAGGTGCCCAAATTCAATATGTGTATGCATCTTCTGAACCCGTTTATATCCCAAATTCAACCTCAAAACACCCGAAAATTCGATATTTTTGGTTCCCAGAAGCGATCTGTACATGCCTACTCAGTGCTAGAATGTTTTCAAAAAATAGGCTCAAAACATACTGAAAATCGATCTTTTAGGTGCCCAAAAGTCGATATGTGCATGCATCTTCTGTAACCGTTTATATCTCAAATTCAGGCTCAAAACACCCGAAAATACGATATGTTTGGGTCCTAGAAGCGATCTGTACATGCCTACTCCTAGTTAGAATGTTTTCAAGATACAGACCCAAAACATGCTCAAAATCGATATTTTAGGTGCCCAAAAGTCAATATGTGCATGTATCTTCAGTACCCGTTTATATCTCAAATTCAGGCTCAACACCCCCGAAAATTCGATATTTTGGGGTCCAAGAAGCGATCTGTACATGCCTACTCCGTGTTAGAGTATTTTCAAAATACAGGCCCAAAACATACTGAAAATCGATATTTTAGGTGCCCAAAAGTCGATATGTGCATTCATCTTCTGTAACCGTTTATATATCAAATTCAGTCTCAAAACACCCGAAAATTCGATATTTTTGAGTCCCAGAAGCGATTTTTACATGCCTACTCAGTGCTAGAATTTTTTCAATATATAGGCCCCTAGATGCTAAAAATCTATATTTTAAGTGTCCAATGTCGATATGTGCATGCATCTTCAGTACCCGTTTATATCTCAAAATCAGGCTCGAAACACACGAAAATTCGGTATTTTTGGGTCCTAGAGGCGATCTGTACATGCCTACTCCTAGCTAGAATGTTTTCAAGATACAGACCCAAAACATGCTCAAAATCGATATTTTAGGTGCCCAAAAGTCGATATGTGCATGCATCTTCAGTACCCTTTTATATATCAAATTCAGGCTCAAAACACCCGAAAACTAGATATTTTGGGGTCCAAGAAGCGATCTGTACATGCCTACTCCATTTTAGAGTATTTTCAAAATACAGGCCCAAAACATGCTGAAAATCGATATTTTAGGTGCCCAAAGTCAATATGTGCATTAATCTTCTGTACCCGTTTATATCTCAAATTCAGGCTCAAAAAACCCAAAAATTTGATATTTGGGGGTCCCAGAAGCGATCTGTAGATGCCTACTCCGTGTTAGAGTATTTTCAAAATACAGGCCCAAAACATACTAAAAATCGAACTTTTAGGTGCCTAAAAGTCGATATGTGAATGCATCTTCTGTACCCGTTTAATCTCAAATTCAGGCTAAAAACACCCGAAAATTCGATATTTTGGGGTCCCAGAAGCGATCTGTTTATGCCTACTCAGATGCAGGGCCAAAACATGCTGAAAATTGATATTTTAGGTGCCCAAAGTCAATATGTGTATGCATCTTCTGTACCCGATCATATCTCAAATTCAGGCTCAAAAAACCCAAAAATTTGATATTTAGGGGTCCCAGAAGCGATCTGTGCATGCCTAAACAGTGCTAGAATATTTTCAAAATATATTCCCAAAACATGCAGAAAATCGAAATTTTAAGTGTCCAAAATCGATATGTGCATGCATCTTCTGTACCCGTTTATATCTCAAATTCAGGCTCAAAACACCCGAAAATTCGGTATTTTTGGGTCCTAGAAGTGATCTGTACATGCCTACTCCTGGTTAGAATGTTTTCAAGATACAGACCCAAAACATGCTCAAAATCGATATTTTAGGTGCCCAAAAGTCGATAAGTGCATGCATCTTCAGTACCTGTTTATATCTCAAATTCAGGGTCAAAACACCCGAAAATTCTATAATTTGGGGTCCCAGAAGGGATCTGTACATGCCTACTCAGTGCTAGAATGTTTTCAAAATATAGGCCCAAAATATGCTAAAAATCGATATTTTAATTGTCCAAATTCGATATGTGTATGCATCTTCTGCACCCGTTTATATCTCAAAATCAGGCTCAAAACACACGAAAATTCGGTATTTTTGGGTCCTACAAGCGATCTGTACATACCTACTCCTAGTTAGAATGTTCTCAAGATACAGACCCAAAACATGCTCAAAATCGATATTATAGGTGCCCAAAAGTCAGTATGTGCATGCATCTTCAGTACCCGTTTATATCTCAAATTCACGCTCAAAACACCCGAAAATTCGATATTTGGGGGTCCAAGAAGCGATCTGTACATGCCTACTCAGATACAGGCCCAAAACATGCTGTAAATCGATATTTTAGGTGACCAAATTCAATATGTGTATGCATCTTCTGAACCCGTTTATAACCCAAATTCAACCTCAAAACACCCGAAAATTCGATATTTTTGGTTCCCAGAAGCGATCTGTACATTCCTACTCAGTGCTAGAATGTTTTCAAAATATAGGCTCAAAAAATGCTAAAAATCGATATTTTAAGTGTCCAAAGTCGATATGTGCATGCATCCTCTGTCCCAGTTTATATCTCAAATTCAGGCACAAAACACCCGAAAATTCGATATTTTTGAGTCCCAGAAGCGATTTTTACATGCCTACTCAGTGCTAGAATTTTTTCAAAATATAGGCCCCTAGATGCTAAAAATCTATATTTTAAGTGTCCAAAGTCGATATGTGCATGCATCTTCAGTACCCGTTTATATCTCAAAATCAGGCTCAAAACACACGAAAAATCGGTATTTTTGGGTCCTAGAAGCGATCTGTACATGCCTACTCCTAGCTAGAATGTTTTCAAGATACAGACCCAAAACATGCTCAAAATCGATATTTTAGGTGCCCAAAAGTCGAAATGTGTATTCATCTTCAGTACCCGTTTATATATCAAATTCAGGCTCAAAACACCCTAAAACTCGATATTTTGGAGTCCAAGAAGCGATCTGTACATGCCTACTCCATTTTAGAGTATTTTCAAACTACAGGCCCAAAACATGCTGAAAATCGATATTTTAGGTGACCAAAGTCAATATGTGCATTAATCTTCTGTACCCGTTTATATCTCAAATTCAGGCTCAAAACACCCAAAAATTCGATATTTTGGGGTCCAAGAAGCGATCTGTAGATGCCTACTCCGTGTTAGAGTATTTTCAAAATACAGGCCCAAAACATGCTAAAAATCGAACTTTTAGGTGCCCAAAAGTCGATATGTGCATGCATCTTCTGTACCCGTTTAATCTCAAATTCAGGCTAAAAACACCCGAAAATTCGATATTTTGGGGTCAAAGAAGCGATCTGTTTATGCCTACTCAGATGCAGGCCCAAAACATGCTGAAAATCGATATTTTAGGTGCCCAAAGTCAATATGTGTATGAATTTTCTGTACCCGTTTATATCCCAAATTCAGGCTCAAAACACCCGAAAATTCGGTATTTTTGGATCCTAGAAGCGATCTGAGCATGCCTACACAGTGCTAGAATATTTTCAAAGTATAGGCCCAAAACATGCAGAAAATCGAAATTTTAAGTGTCCAAAAGTCGTTTTGTGCATGCATCTTCTGTACCCGTTTATATCTCAAATTCAGGCTCAAAACTCACGAAAATTCGAAATTTTTGGGTCCTAGAAGCGATCTGTACATGCCTACTCCTAGTTAGAATGTTTTCAAGATACAGACCCAAAACATGCTCAACATCGATATTTTAGGTGCCCAAAAGTCGATATATGCATGCATCTTCAGTACCCGTTTATATCTCAAATTCAGGCTCAACACCACCGAAAATTCGATATTTAGGGGTCAAAGAAGCTATCTGTACATGCCTACTCCGGGTTAGAGTATTTTCAAATTACAGGCCCAAAACATACTGAAAATCGATCTTTTAGGTGCCCAAAAGTCGATATGTGCATGCATCTTCTGTAACCGTTTATATCTCAAATTCAGGCTCAAAACACCCGAAAATTCGATATTTATGGGTCCCAGAAACGTTTTGTACATGCCTACTCAGTGCTAGAATGTTTTCAATATATATGCTCAAAATATGCTAAAAATCTATATTTTAAGTGTCCAAAGTCAATATGTGCATGCATTTTCAGTACCAGTTTATATCTCAAAATCTGGCTCAAAACACACGAAAAATTCTGTGTTTTTGGGTCCTAGAAGCGATCTGTACATGCCTACTTCTAGATAGAATGTTTTCAAGATACAGACCCAAAACATGCTCAAAATCGATATTTTAGGTGACCAAAAGTTGATATGTGCATGCATCTTCAGTACCCGTTTATATCTCAAATTCAGGCTCAAAACACCCTAAAACTCGATATTTTGGGGTCCAAGAAGCGATCTGTACATGCCTACTCCATTTTAGAGTATTTTCAAACTACAGGCCCAAAACATGCTGAAAATCGATATTTTAGGTGACCAAAGTCAATATGTGCATTAATCTTCTGTACCCGTTTATATCTCAAATTCAGGCTCAAAACACCCAAAAGTTTGATATTATGGGGTCCCCGAAGCGATCTGTAGATGCCAACTCCGTGTTAGAGTATTTTCAAAATACAGGCCCAAAACATGCTAAAAATCGAACTTTTAGGTGCCCAAAAGTCGATATGTGCATGCATCTTCTGTACCCGTTTAATCTCAAATTCAGGCTAAAAACACCCGAAAATTCGATATTTTGGGGTCAAAGAAGCGATCTGTTTATGCCTACTCAGATGCAGGCCCAAAACATGCTGAAAATCGATATTTTAGGTGCCCAAAGTCAATATGTGTATGAATTTTCTGTACCCGTTTATATCCCAAATTCAGGCTCAAAACACCCGAAAATTCGGTATTTTTGGATCCTAGAAGCGATCTGTGCATGCCTACACAGTGCTAGAATATTTTCAAAGTATAGGCCCAAAACATGCAGAAAATCGAAATTTTAAGTGTCCAAAAGTCGATTTGTGCATGCATCTTCTGTACCCGTTTATATCTCAAATTCAGGCTCAAAACTCCCGAAAATTCGAAATTTTTGGGTCCTAGAAGCGATCTGTACATGCCTACTCCTAGTTAGAATGTTTTCAAGATACAGACCCAAAACATGCTCAAAATCGATATTTTAGGTGCCCAAAAGTCGATATATGCATGCATCTTCAGTACCCGTTTATATCTCAAATTCAGGCTCAACACCACCGAAAATTCGATATTTAGGGGTCAAAGAAGCTATCTGTACATGCCTACTCCGGGTTAGAGTATTTTCAAATTACAGGCCCAAAACATACTGAAAATCGATCTTTTAGGTGCCCAAAAGTCGATATGTGCATGCATCTTCTGTAACCGTTTATATCTCAAATTCAGGCTCAAAACACCCGAAAATTCGATATTTATGGGTCCCAGAAACGATTTGTACATGCCTACTCAGTGCTAGAATGTTTTCAATATATATGCTCAAAATATGCTAAAAATCTATATTTTAAGTGTCCAAAGTCGATATGTGCATGCATTTTCAGTACCAGTTTATATCTCAAAATCTGGCTCAAAACACACGAAAAATTCTGTGTTTTTGGGTCCTAGAAGCGATCTGTACATGCCTACTCCTAGTTAGAATGTTTTCAAGATACAGACCCAAAACATGCTCAAAATCGATATTTTAGGTGACCAAAAGTCGATATGTGCATGCATCTTCAGTACCCGTTTATATCTCAAATTCAGGCTCAAAACACCCTAAAACTCGATATTTTGGGGTCCAAGAATCGATCTGAACATGCCTACTCCATTTTAGAGTATTTTCAAAATATAGGCCCAAAACATGCTTAAAATCGATATTTTAGGTGCCCAAAGTCAATATGTGGATGAATCTTCTGTACCCGTTTATACCTCAAATTCAGGCTCAAAACACCCGAAAATTTGATATTTGGGGGTCCCAGAAGCGATCTGTAGATGCCTACTCCGTGTTAGAGTATTTTCAAAATACAGGCCCAAAACATGCTAAAAATCGAACTTTTAGGTGCCCAAAAGTCGATATGTGCATGCATCTTCTGTACCCGTTTACTCTCAAATTCAGGCTAAAAACACCCGAAAATTCGATATTTTAGGGTCAAAGAAGCGATATGTTTATGCCTACTCAGATGCAGGCCCAAAACATGCTGAAAATCGATATTTTAGGTGCCCAAAGTCAATATGTGTATGCATCTTCTGTACACGTTTATATCCCAAATTCAGGCTCAAAACACCCGAAAATTCGGTGTTTTAGGATCCTAGAAGCGATCTGTGCATGCCTACACAGTGCTAGAATATTTTCAAAATATAGGCCCAAAACATGCAGAAAATCGAAATTTTAAGTGTCCAAAGTCGATATGTGCATGCATCTTCTGTACCCGTTTATATCTCAAATTCAGGCTCAAAACACCCGAAAATTCGGTATTTTTGGGTCCTAGAAGCGATCTGTACATGCCTACTCCTAGTTAGAATGTTTTCAAGATACAGACCCAAAACATGCTCAAAATCGATATTTTAGGTGCCCAAAAGTCGATATATGCATGCATCTTCAGTACCCGTTTATATCTCAAATTCAGGCTCAACACCCCCGAAAATTCGATATTTTGGGGTCAAAGAAGCTATTTGTACATGCCTACTCCGTGTTAGAGTATTTTCAAAATACTGGCCCAAAACATACTGAAAATCGATCTTTTAGGTGCTCAAAAATCGATATGTGCATGCATCTTCTGTAACCGTTTATATCTCAAATTCAGGCTCAAAACACCCGAAAATTCGATATTTTTGGGTCCCAGAAACGATCTGTACATGCCTACTCAGTGCTAGAATGTTTTCAATATATATGCTCAAAATATGCTAAAAATCTATATTTTAAGTGTCCAAAGTCGATATGTGCATGCATTTTCAGTACCCGTTTATATCTCAAAATCTGGCTCAAAACACACGAAAAAATCGGTATTTTTGGGTCCTAGAAGCGATCTGTACATGCCTACTCCTAGTTAGAATGTTTTCAAGATACAGACCCAAAACATGCTCAAAATCGATATTTTAGGTGACCAAAAGTGGATATGTGCATGCATCTTCTGTACCCGTTTATATCTCAAATTCAGGCTCAAAATAACCTAAAACTCGATATTTTGGGGTCCAAGCATCGATCTGTACATGCCTACTCAGATACAGGCCCAAAACATGCTGAAAATCGATATTTTAGGTGATCAAAAGTCGATATGTGAATGAATCTTCAGTACCCGTTTATATCTCAAATTCAGGCTCAACACCCCCGAAAATTCAATATTTTGTGGTCCAAGAAGCAATCTGTACATGCCTACTCCGTGTTTGAGTATTTTCGAAATACAGGCCCAAAACATACTGAAAATCGATCTTTTAGGTGCCCAAAAGTCGATATGTGCATGCATCTTCAGTACCCGTTTATATCTCAAAATCAGGCTCAAAACACACAAAAATTCGGTATTTTTACGTCCTAGAAGCGATCTGTACATGCCTACTCCTAGCTAGAATGTTTTCAAGATACAGACCCAAAACATGCTCAAAATCGATATTTTAGGTGCCCAAAACTCGATATGTGCATGCATCTTCAGTACCCGTTTATATCTCAAATTCAGGCTCAAAACACCCTAAAACTCGATATTTTGGGGTCCCAGAAGCGATCTCTACATGCCTACTCAGATACAAGCCCAAAACATGCTGAAAATCGATATTTTAGGTGCCCAAAGTCAATTTGTGTATGCTTCTTCTGTACCTGTTTATATCCCAAATTCAACCTCAAAACACCCGAAAATTAGATATTTTTGGGTCCCAGAAGTGATCTGTACATGCCTACTCAGTGCTAGAATATTTTCAAAATATAGGCCCAAAACATGTTAAAAATCGATATTTTAGGTGCCCAAATTCAATATGTGTATGCATCTTCTGCACCCGTTTATATCCCAAATTCAACCTCAAAACACCCGAAAATTCGGTATTTTTGGGTCCCTGAAGCGATCTGTACAAGCCTACTCAGTGCTAGAATTATTTCAAAATATAGGCTCAAAACATGCTAAAAATCGATATTTTAAGTGTCCAAAGTCGATATGTGCATGCATCTTCTGTACCCGTTTATATCTCAAATTCTGGCTCAAAACACTGGAAAATTCGGTATTTATGGGTCCTAAAAGCGATCTCTACATGCCTACTCCTAGTTTGAATGTTTTCAAGATACAGACCCAAAACATGCTCAAAATCGGTATTTTAGGTGCCCAAAAGTCTATATGTGCATGCATCTTCTGTACCCGTTTATATCTCAAATTCAGGCTCAAAACTCCCGAAAATTCGATTTTATGGGATCCAAGAAGCGATATGTACATGCCTACTCGGTGTTAGAGTATTTTCAAAATACAGGCCCAAAACATGCTGAAAATCGATATTTTATGTGCCCAAAGTCAATATGTGCATACATCTTCTGTACCCGTTTATATCTCAAATTCAGGCTCAAAACACCCGAAAATTCGATAATTTGGGGTCCCAGAAGTGATCTGTACATTCCTACTCAGTGCTAGAATGTTTTCAAAATATAGGCCCAAAACATGCTAAAAATCGATATTTTAAGTGTCCAAATTCGATATGTGTATGAATCTTCTGTACCCGTTTATATCTCAAATTCCGGCTCAAAACACCCGAAAATTCGGTATTTTTGGGTCCTAAAAGCGATCTCTACATGCTTACTCCTAGTTAGAATGTTTTCAAGATACAGACCCAAAACATGCTCAAAATCGATATTATAGGTGCCCAAAATTCAGTATGTGCATGCATCTTCAGTACCCGTTTATATCTCAAATTCAGGCTCAAAACACCCGAAAATTCGATATTTGGGGGTCCAAGAAGCGATCTGTACATGCCTACTCAGATACAGGCCCAAAACATGCTGAAAATCGATATTTTAGGTGCCCAAATTCAATATGTGTATGCATCTTCTGCACCCGTTTATATCCCAAATTCAACCTCAAAACACCCGAAAATTCGATATTTTTGGTTCCCAGATGCGATTTGTACATGCCTACTCAGTGCTAGAATGTTTTCAAAATATAGGCTTAAAACATGCTAAAAATCGATATTTTAAGTGTCCAAAGTCGATATGTGTATGAATCTTCTGTACCCGTTTATATTTCAAATTCCGGCTCAAAACACCCGAAAATTCGGTATTTTTGGGTCCTAAAAGCGATCTCTACATGCTTACTCCTAGTTAGAATCTTTTCAAGATACAGACCCAAAACATGCTCAAAATCGATATTTTAGGTGCGCAAAAGTCGATATGTGCATGCATCTTCAGTACCCGTTTATATCTCAAATTCAGGCTCAACACCCCCGAAAATTCGATATTTTGTGGTCCAAGAAGCGATCTGTACATGCCTACCCCGTGTTAGAGTATTTTCAAAATACAGGCCCAAAACATACTGAAAATCGATCTTTTAGGTGCGCAAAAGTCGATATGTGCATGCATCTTCAGTACCCGTTTATATCTCAAATTCAGGCTCAAAACACCCGAAAATTCGATATTTTTGGGTCCCAGAAACGATCTGTACATGCCTACTCAGTGCTAGAATGTTTTCAATATATATGCTCAAAATATGCTAAAAATCTATATTTTAAGTGTCCAAAGTCGATATGTGCATGCATTTTCAGTACCCGTTTATATCTCAAAATCTGGCTCAAAACACACGAAAAAATCGGTATTTTTGGGTCCTAGAAGCGATCTGTACATGCCTACTCCTAGTTAGAATGTTTTCAAGATACAGACCCAAAACATGCTCAAAATCGATATTTTAGGTGACCAAAAGTCGATATGTGCATGCATCTTCTGTACCCGTTTATATCTCAAATTCAGGCTCAAAATACCCTAAAACTCGATATTTTGGGGTCCAAGCATCGATCTGTACATGCCTACTCAGATACAGGCCCAAAACATGCTGAAAATCGATATTTTAGGTGATCAAAAGTCGATATGTGAATGAATCTTCAGTACCCGTTTATATCTCAAATTCAGGCTCAACACCCCCGAAAATTCGATATTTTGTGGTCCAAGAAGCAATCTGTACATGCCTACTCCGTGTTTGAGTATTTTCGAAATACAGGCCCAAAACATACTGAAAATCGATCTTTTAGGTGCCCAAAAGTCGATATGTGCATGCATCTTCAGTACCCGTTTATATCTCAAAATCAGGCTCAAAACACACGAAAATTCGGTATTTTTACGTCCTAGAAGCGATCTGTACATGCCTACTCCTAGCTAGAATGTTTTCAAGATACAGACCCAAAACATGCTCAAAATCGATATTTTAGGTGCCCAAAACTCGATGTGTGCATGCATCTTCAGTACCCGTTTATATCTCAAATTCAGGCTCAAAACACCCTAAAACTCGATATTTTGGGGTCCCAGAAGCGATCTCTACATGCCTACTCAGATACAAGCCCAAAACATGCTGAAAATCGATATTTTAGGAGCCCAAAGTCAATTTGTGTATGCTTCTTCTGCACCTGTTTATATCCCATATTCAACCTCAAAACACCCGAAAATTCGATATTTTTGGGTCCCAGAAGTGATCTGTACATGCCTACTCAGTGCTAGAATATTTTCAAAATATAGGCCCAAAACATGTTAAAAATCGATATTTTAGGTGCCCAAATTCAATAGTGTATGCATCTTCTGCACCCGTTTATATCCCAAATTCAACCTCAAAACACCCGAAAATTCGGTATTTTTGGGTCCCTGAAGCGATCTGTACATGCCTACTCAGTGCTAGAATTATTTCAAAATATAAGCTCAAAACATGCTAAAAATCGATATTTTAAGTGTCCAAAGTCGATATGTGCATGCATCTTCTGTACCCGTTTATATCTCAAATTCTGGCTCAAAACACTGGAAAATTCGGTATTTATGGGTCCTAGAAGCGATCTGTACATGCCTACTCCTAGTTTGAATGGTTTCAAGATACAGACCCAAAACATGCTCAAAATCGGTATTTTAGGTGCCCAAAAGTCTATATGTGCATGCATCTTCTGTACCCGTTTATATCTCAAATTCAGGCTCAAAACTCCCGAAAATTCCATTTTTTGGGATCCAAGAAGCGATATGTACATGCCTACTCCGTGTTTGAGTATTTTCAAAATACAGGCCCAAAACATGCTGAAAATCGATATTTTATGTGCCCAAAGTCAATATGTGCATACATCTTCTGTACCCGTTTATATCTCAAATTCAGGCTCAAAACACCCGAAAATTCGATAATTTGGGGTCCCAGAAGTGATCTGTACATTCCTACTCAGTGCTAGAATGTTTTCAAAATATAGGCCCAAAACATGCTAAAAATCGATATTTTAAGTGTCCAAATTCGATATGTGTATGAATCTTCTGTACCCGTTTATATCTCAAATTCCGGCTCAAAACACCCGAAAATTCGGTATTTTTGGGTCCTAAAAGCGATCTCTACATGCTTACTCCTAGTTAGAATGTTTTCAAGATACAGACCCAAAACATGCTCAAAATCGATATTATAGGTGCCCAAAATTCAGTATGTGCATGCATCTTCAGTACCCGTTTATATCTCAAATTCAGGCTCAAAACACCCGAAAATTCGATATTTGGGGGTCCAAGAAGCGATCTGTACATGCCTACTCAGATACAGGCCCAAAACATGCTGAAAATCGATATTTTAGGTGCCCAAATTCAATATGTGTATGCATCTTCTGCACCCGTTTATATCCCAAATTCAACCTCAAAACACCCGAAAATTCGATATTTTTGGTTCCCAGATGCGATTTGTACATGCCTACTCAGTGCTAGAATGTTTTCAAAATATAGGCTTAAAACATGCTAAAAATCGATATTTTAAGTGTCCAAAGTCGATATGTGTATGAATCTTCTGTACCCGTTTATATTTCAAATTCCGGCTCAAAACACCCGAAAATTCGGTATTTTTGGGTCCTAAAAGCGATCTCTACATGCTTACTCCTAGTTAGAATCTTTTCAAGATACAGACCCAAAACATGCTCAAAATCGATATTTTAGGTGCGCAAAAGTCGATATGTACATGCATCTTCAGTACCCGTTTATATCTCAAATTCAGGCTCAACACCCCCGAAAATTCGATATTTTGTCGTCCAAGAAGCGATCTGTACATGCCTACCCCGTGTTAGAGTATTTTCAAAATACAGGCCCAAAACATACTGAAAATCGATATTTTAGGTGTCCCAAAGTCAATATTTGCATACATCTTCTGTACCCGTTTATATCTCAAATTCAGGCTCAAAACACCCGAAAATTCGATAATTTGGGGTCCCAGAAGTGATCTGTACATGCCTACTCAGTGGTAGAATGTTTTCAAAATATAGGCCCAAAACATGCTAAAAATCGATATTTTAAGTGTCCAAATTCGATATGTGTATGCATATTCTGTACCCGTTTATATCTCAAATTCCGGCTCAAAACACCCGAAAATTCGGTATTTTTGGGTCCTAAAAGCGATCTCTACATGCCTACTCCTAGTTAGAATGTTTTCAAGATACAGACCCAAAACATGCTCAAAATCGGTATTTTAGGTGCCCAAAAGTCTATATGTGCATGCATCTTCTGTACCCGTTTATATCTCAAATTCAGGCTCAAAACTCCCGAAAATTCGATTTTTTGGGATCCAAGAAGCGATATGTACATGCCTACTCCGTGTTAGAGTATTTTCAAAATACAGGCCCAAAACATGCTGAAAATCGATATTTTATGTGCCCAAAGTCAATATGTGCATACATCTTCTGTACCCGTTTATATCTCAAATTCAGGCTCAAAACACCCGAAAATTCGATAATTTGGGGTCCCAGAAGTGATCTGTACATTCCTACTCAGTGCTAGAATGTTTTCAAAATATAGGCCCAAAACATGCTAAAAATCGATATTTTAAGTGTCCAAATTCGATATGTGTATGAATCTTCTGTACCCGTTTATATCTCAAATTCAGGCTCAAAACACCCGAAAATTCGTTATTTTTGGGTCCTAAAAGCGATCTCTACATGCTTACTCCTAGTTAGAATGTTTTCAAGATACAGACCCAAAACATGCTCAAAATCGATATTATAGGTGCCCAAAATTCAGTATGTGCATGCATCTTCAGTACCCGTTTATATCTCAAATTCAGGCTCAAAACACCCGAAAATTCGATATTTGGGGGTCCAAGAAGCGATCTGTACATGCCTACTCAGATACAGGCCCAAAACATGCTGAAAATCGATATTTTAGGTGCCCAAATTCAATATGTGTATGCATCTTCTGCACCCGTTTATATCCCAAATTCAACCTCAAAACACCCGAAAATTCGATATTTTTGGTTCCCAGATGCGATTTGTACATGCCTACTCAGTGCTAGAATGTTTTCAAAATATAGGCTTAAAACATGCTAAAAATCGATATTTTAAGTGTCCAAAGTCGATATGTGTATGAATCTTCTGTACCCGTTTATATTTCAAATTCCGGCTCAAAACACCCGAAAATTCGGTATTTTTGGGTCCTAAAAGCGATCTCTACATGCTTACTCCTAGTTAGAATCTTTTCAAGATACAGACCCAAAACATGCTCAAAATCGATATTTTAGGTGCGCAAAAGTCGATATGTGCATGCATCTTCAGTACCCGTTTATATCTCAAATTCAGGCTCAACACCACCGAAAATTCGATATTTTGTCGTCCAAGAAGCGATCTGTACATGCCTACCCCGTGTTAGAGTATTTTCAAAATACAGGCCCAAAACATACTGAAAATCGATATTTTAGGTGTCCCAAAGTCAATATTTGCATACATCTTCTGTACCCGTTTATATCTCAAATTCAGGCTCAAAACACCCGAAAATTCGATAATTTGGGGTCCCAGAAGTGATCTGTACATGCCTACTCAGTGGTAGAATGTTTTTAAAATATAGGCCCAAAACATGCTAAAAATCGATATTTTAAGTGTCCAAATTCGATATGTGTATGCATATTCTGTACCCGTTTATATCTCAAATTCCGGCTCAAAACACCCGAAAATTCGGTATTTTTGGGTCCTAAAAGCGATCTCTACATGCCTACTCCTAGTTAGAATGTTTTCAAGATACAGACCCAAAACATGCTCAAAATCGGTATTTTAGGTGCCCAAAAGTCTATATGTGCATGCATCTTCTGTACCCGTTTATATCTCAAATTCAGGCTCAAAACTCCCGAAAATTCGATTTTTTGGGATCCAAGAAGCGATATGTACATGCCTACTCCGTGTTAGAGTATTTTCAAAATACAGGCCCAAAACATGCTGAAAATCGATATTTTATGTGCCCAAAGTCAATATGTGCATACATCTTCTGTACCCGTTTATATCTCAAATTCAGGCTCAAAACACCCGAAAATTCGATAATTTGGGGTCCCAGAAGTGATCTGTACATTCCTACTCAGTGCTAGAATGTTTTCAAAATATAGGCCCAAAACATGCTAAAAATCGATATTTTAAGTGTCCAAATTCGATATGTGTATGAATCTTCTGTACCCGTTTATATCTCAAATTCAGGCTCAAAATACCCGAAAATTCGGTATTTTTGGGTCCTAAAAGCGATCTCTACATGCTTACTCCTAGTTAGAATGTTTTCAAGATACAGACCCAAAACATGCTCAAAATCGATATTATAGGTGCCCAAAATTCAGTATGTGCATGCATCTTCAGTACCCGTTTATATATCAAATTCAGGCTCAAAACACCCGAAAATTCGATATTTGGGGGTCCAAGAAGCGATCTGTACATGCCTACTCAGATACAGGCCCAAAACATGCTGAAAATCGATATTTTAGGTGCCCAAATTCAATATGTGTATGCATCTTCTGCACCCGTTTATATCCCAAATTCAACCTCAAAACACCCGAAAATTCGATATTTTTGGTTCCCAGATGCGATTTGTACATGCCTACTCAGTGCTAGAATGTTTTCAAAATATAGGCTTAAAACATGCTAAAAATCGATATTTTAAGTGTCCAAAGTCGATATGTGTATGAATCTTCTGTACCCGTTTATATTTCAAATTCCGGCTCAAAACACCCGAAAATTCGGTATTTTTGGGTCCTAAAAGCGATCTCTACATGCTTACTCCTAGTTAGAATCTTTTCAAGATACAGACCCAAAACATGCTCAAAATCGATATTTTAGGTGCGCAAAAGTCGATATGTGCATGCATCTTCAGTACCCGTTTATATCTCAAATTCAGGCTCAACACCCCCGAAAATTCGATATTTTGTCGTCCAAGAAGCGATCTGTACATGCCTACCCCGTGTTAGAGTATTTTCAAAATACTGGCCCAAAACATACTGAAAATCGATCTTTTAGGTGCTCAAAAATCGATATGTGCATGCATCTTCTGTAACCGTTTATATCTCAAATTCAGGCTCAAAACACCCGAAAATTCGATATTTTTGGGTCCCAGAAACGATCTGTACATGCCTACTCAGTGCTAGAATGTTTTCAATATATATGCTCAAAATATGCTAAAAATCTATATTTTAAGTGTCCAAAGTCGATATGTGCATGCATTTTCAGTACCCGTTTATATCTCAAAATCTGGCTCAAAACACACGAAAAAATCGGTATTTTTGGGTCCTAGAAGCGATCTGTACATGCCTACTCCTAGTTAGAATGTTTTCAAGATACAGACCCAAAACATGCTCAAAATCGATATTTTAGGTGACCAAAAGTGGATATGTGCATGCATCTTCTGTACCCGTTTATATCTCAAATTCAGGCTCAAAATACCCTAAAACTCGATATTTTGGGGTCCAAGCATCGATCTGTACATGCCTACTCAGATACAGGCCCAAAACATGCTGAAAATCGATATTTTAGGTGATCAAAAGTCGATATGTGAATGAATCTTCAGTACCCGTTTATATCTCAAATTCAGGCTCAACACCCCCGAAAATTCGATATTTTGTGGTCCAAGAAGCAATCTGTACATGCCTACTCCGTGTTTGAGTATTTTCGAAATACAGGCCCAAAACATACTGAAAATCGATCTTTTAGGTGCCCAAAAGTCGATATGTGCATGCATCTTCAGTACCCGTTTATATCTCAAAATCAGGCTCAAAACACACGAAAATTCGGTATTTTTACGTCCTAGAAGCGATCTGTACATGCCTACTCCTAGCTAGAATGTTTTCAAGATACAGACACAAAACATGCTCAAAATCGATATTTTAGGTGCCCAAAACTCGATGTGTGCATGCATCTTCAGTACCCGTTTATATCTCAAATTCAGGCTCAAAACACCCTAAAACTCGATATTTTGGGGTCCCAGAAGCGATCTCTACATGCCTACTCAGATACAAGCCCAAAACATGCTGAAAATCGATATTTTAGGTGCCCAAAGTCCATTTGTGTATGCTTCTTCTGCACCTGTTTATATCCCAAATTCAACCTCAAAACACCCGAAAATTCGATATTTTTGGGTCCCAGAAGTGATCTGTACATGCCTACTCAGTGCTAGAATATTTTCAAAATATAGGCCCAAAACATGTTAAAAATCGATATTTTAGGTGCCCAAATTCAATAGTGTATGCATCTTCTGCACCCGTTTATATCCCAAATTCAACCTCAAAACACCCGAAAATTCGGTATTTTTGGGTCCCTGAAGCGATCTGTACATGCCTACTCAGTGCTAGAATTTTTTCAATATATAGGCTCAAAAGATGCTAAAAATCTATATTTTAAGTGTCCAAAGTCGACATGTGTATGAATCTTCTGTACCCGTTTATATCTCAAAACCAGGCTCAAAACGCACGAAAATTCGGTATTTTTACGTCCTAGAAGCGATCTGTACATACCTACTCCTAGCTAGAATGTTTTCAAGATACAGACCCAAAATATGCTCAAAATCGATATTATAGGTGCCCAAAATTCAGTATGTGCATGCATCTTCAGTACCCGTTTATATCTCAAATTCAGGCTCAAAACACCCGAAAATTCGATATTTGGGGGTCCAAGAAGCGATCTGTACATGCCTACTCAGATACAGGCCCAAAACATGCTGAAAATCGATATTTTAGGTGCCCAAATTCAATATGTGTATGCATCTACTGCACCCGTTTATATCCCAAATTCAACCTCAAAACACCCGAAAATTCGATATTTTTGGTTCCCAGATGCGATTTGTACATGCCTACTCAGTGCTAGAATGTTTTCAAAATATAGGCTTAAAACATGCTAAAAATCGATATTTTAAGTGTCCAAAGTCGATATGTGTATGAATCTTCTGTACCCGTTTATATTTCAAATTCCGGCTCAAAACACACGAAAAATCCGGTGTTTTTGGTTCCTAGAAGCGATCTGTACATGCCTACTCCTAGTTAGAATGTTTTCAAGAGACTGACCCAAAACATGCTCAAAATCGATATATTAGGTGACCAAAAGTCGATATGTGCATGCATCTTCAGTACCCGTTTATATCTCAAATTCAGGCTCAAAACAACCTAAAACTCGATATTTTGTGGTCCAAGAAGCGTTCTGTACATGCCTACTCCGTGTTAGAGTATTTTCAAAATACAGGCCCAAAACATACTGAAAATCGATCTTTTAGGTGCCCAAAACTCAATATGTGCATGCATCTTCTGTAACCGTTTATATCTCAAATTCAGGCTCAAAACACCCGAAAATTCGATATTTTTGGGTCCCAGAAGCGATTTGTACATGCCTACTCAGTGCTAGAATTTTTTCAATATATAGGCTCAAAAGATGCTAAAAATCTATATTTTAAGTGTCCAAAGTCGATATGTGTATGAATCTTCTGTACCCGTTTATATCTCAAATTCCGGCTCAAAACACCCGAAAATTCGGTATTTTTGGGTCCTAAAAGCGATCTCTACATGCTTACTCCTAGTTAGAATGTTTTCAAGATACAGACCCAAAATATGCTCAAAATCGATATTATAGGTGCCCAAAATTCAGTATGTGCATGCATCTTCAGTACCCGTTTATAACTCAAATTCAGGCTCAAAACACCCGAAAATTCGATATTTGGGGGTCCAAGAAGCGATCTGTACATGCCTACTCAGATACAGGCCCAAAACATGCTGAAAATCGATATTTTAGGTGCCCAAATTCAATATGTGTATGCATCTACTGCACCCGTTTATATCCCAAATTCAACCTCAAAACACCCGAAAATTCGATATTTTTGGTTCCCAGATGCGATTTGTACATGCCTACTCAGTGCTAGAATGTTTTCAAAATATAGGCTTAAAACATGCTAAAAATCGATATTTTAAGTGTCCAAAGTCGATATGTGTATGAATCTTCTGTACCCGTTTATATTTCAAATTCAACCTCAAAACACCCGAAAATTCGGTATTTTTGGGTCCTAAAAGCGATCTCTACATGCTTACTCCTAGTTAGAATCTTTTCAAGATACAGACCCAAAACATGCTCAAAATCGATATTTTAGGTGCGCAAAAGTCGATATGTGCATGCATCTTCAGTACCCGTTTATATCTCAAATTCAGGCTCAACACCCCCGAAAATTCGATATTTTGTGGTCCAAGAAGCGATCTGTACATGCCTACCCCGTGTTAGAGTATTTTCAAAATACAGGCCCAAAACATACTGAAAATCGATATTTTAGGTGTCCAAAAGTCTATATGTGCATGCATCTTCTGTACCCGTTTATATCTCAAATTCAGGCTCAAAATACCCGAAAATTCGATATTTTGGGGTCCAAGAAGCGATATGTACATGCCTACTCCTATTTAGAGTATTTTCAAATTACAGGCCCAAAACATGCTTAAAATCGATATTTTATGTGCCCAAAGTCAATATTTGCATACATCTTCTGTACCCGTTTATATCTCAAATTCAGGCTCAAAACACCCGAAAATTCGATAATTTGGGGTCCCAGAAGTGATCTGTACATGCCTACTCAGTGGTAGAATGTTTTCAAAATATAGGCCCAAAACATGCTAAAAATCGATATTTTAAGTGTCCAAATTCGATATGTGTATGCATCTTCTGTACCCGTTTATATCTCAAATTCCGGCTCAAAACACCCGAAAATTCGGTATTTTTGGGTCCTAAAAGCGATCTCTACATGCCTACTCCTAGTTAGAATGTTTTCAAGATACAGACCCAAAATATGCTCAAAATCGATATTATAGGTGCCCAAAATTCAGTATGTGCATGCATCTTCAGTACCCGTTTATATCTCAAATTCAGGGTCAAAACACCCGAAAATTCGATATTTGGGGGTCCAAGAAGCGATCTGTACATGCCTACTCAGATACAGGCCCAAAACATGCTGAAAATCGATATTTTAGGTGCCCAAATTCAATATGTGTATGCATCTTCTGCACCCGTTTATATCCCAAATTCAACCTCAAAACACCCGAAAATTCGATATTTTTGGTTCCCAGAAGCGATTTGTACATGCCTACTCAGTGCTAGAATGTTTTCAAAATATAGGCTCAAAACATGCTAAAAATCGATATTTTAAGTGTCCAAAGTCGATATGTGCATGCATCCTCTTTACCCGTTTATATCTCAAATTCAGGCTCAAAACACCCGAAAATTCGGTATTTTTGGGTCCTAGAAGCGATCTGTACATGCCTACTCCTAGTTAGAATCTTTTCAAGATACAGACCCAAAACATGCTCAAAATCGATATTTTAGGTGCCCAAAAGTCGATATGTGAATGAATCTTCAGTACACGTTTATATCTCAAATTCAAGCTCAACACCCCCGAAAATTCGATATTTTGTGGTCCAAGAAGCGATCTGTACATGCCTACTCCGTGTTAGAGTATTTTCGAAATACAAGCCCAAAACATACTGAAAATCGATCTTTTAGGTGCCCAAAAGTCGATATGTGCATGCATCTTCAGTACCCGTTTATATCTCAAAATCAGGCTCAAAACACACGAAAATTCGGTATTTTTACGTCCTAGAAGCGATCTGTACATGCCTACTCCTAGTTAGAATGTTTTCAAGATACAGACCCAAAACATGCTCAAAATCGATATTTTAGGTGCCCAAAAGTCGATGTGTGCATGCATCTTCAGTACCCGTTTATATCTCAAATTCAGGCTCAAAACACCCTAAAACTCGATATCTTGGGGTCCCAGAAGCGATCTCTACATGCCTACTAAGATACAAGCCCAAAACATGCTGAAAATCGATATTTTAAGAGTCCAAAGTCGATATGTGAATGGATCTTCTGTACTCGTTAATATCTCAAAATCAGGCTCAAAACACACGAAAAATCCGGTGTTTTTGGTTCCTAGAAGCGATCTGTACATGCCTACTCCTAGTTAGAATGTTTTCAAGAGACTGACCCAAAACATGCTCAAAATCGATATATTAGGTGACCAAAAGTCGATATGTGCATGCATCTTCAGTACCCGTTTATATCTCAAATTCAGGCTCAAAACAACCTAAAACTCGATATTTTGTGGTCCAAGAAGCGTTCTGTACATGCCTACTCCGTGTTAGAGTATTTTCAAAATACAAGCCCAAAACATACTGAAAATCGATCTTTTAGGTGCCCAAAACTCAATATGTGCATGCATCTTCTGTAACCGTTTATATCTCAAATTCAGGCTCAAAACACCCGAAAATTCGATATTTTTGGGTCCCAGAAGCGATTTGTACATGCCTACTCAGTGCTAGAATTTTTTCAATATATAGGCTCAAAAGATGCTAAAAATCTATATTTTAAGTGTCCAAAGTCGATATGTGCATGCATCTTCAGTACCCGTTTATATCTCAAAACCAGGCTCAAAACGCACGAAAATTCGGTATTTTTACGTCCTAGAAGCGATCTGTACATACCTACTCCTAGCTAGAATGTTTTCAAGATACAGACCGAAAACACGTTGAAAATCGATATTTTAGGTGACCAAAAGTCGATATGTGCATGCATCTTCAGTACCCGTTTAAATCTCAAATTCAGGCTCAAAACACCCTAAAACTCGATATTTTGGGGTCCAAGAATCGATCTGAACATGCCTACTCCATTTTAGAGTATTTTCAAAATACAGGCCCAAAACATGCTGAAAAACGATATTTTAGGTGCCCAAAGTCAATATGTGGATGCATCTTCTGTACCCGTTTATACCTCAAATTCAGGCTCAAAACACCCGAAAATTCGATATTTTCGGGTCCCAGAAGCGATCTCTACATGCCTACTCAGATACAAGCCCAAAACATGCTGAAAATCGATATTTTTGGTGCCCAAAGTCAATTTGTGTATGCTTCTTCTGCACCTGTTTATATCCCAAATTCAACCTCAAAACACCCGAAAATTCGATATTTTTGGGTCCCAGAAGTGATCTGTACATGCCTACTCAGTGCTAGAATATTTTCAAAATATAGGCCCAAAACATGTTAAAAATCGATATTTTAGGTGCCCAAATTCAATATGTGTATGCATCTTCTGCACCCGTTTATATCCCAAATTCAACCTCAAAACACCCGAAAATTCGGTATTTTTGGGTCCCTGAAGCGATCTGTACATGCCTACTCAGTGCTAGAATTATTTCAAAATATAGGCTCGAAACATGATAAAAATCGATATTTTAAGTGTCCAAAGTCAAAATGTGCATGCATCTTCTGTACCCGTTTAAATCTCAAATTCTGGCTCAAAACACTGGAAAATTCGGTATTTATGGGTCCTAGAAGCGATCTGTACATGCCTACTCCTAGTTTGAATGTTTTCAAGATACAGACCCAAAACATGCTCAAAATCGGTATTTTAGGTGCCCAAAAGTCTATATGTGCATGCATCTTCTGTACCCGTTTATATCTCAAATTCAGACTCAAAACTCCCGAAAATTCGATTTTTTGGGATCCAAGAAGCGATATGTACATGCCTACTCCGTGTTAGAGTATTTTCAAAATACTGGCCCAAAACATGCTGAAAATCGATATTTTATGTGCCCAAAGTCAATATGTGCATACATCTTCTGTACCCGTTTATATCTCAAATTCAGGCTCAAAACACCCGAAAATTCGATAATTTGGGGTCCCAGAAGCGATCTCTACATGCCTACTCAGATACAAGCCCAAAACATGCTGAAAATCGATATTTTAAGAATCCAAAGTCGATATGTGAATGCATCTTCTGTACTCGTTAATATCTCAAAATCAGGCTCAAAACACACGAAAAATCCGGTGTTTTTGGTTCTTAGAAGCGATCTGTACATGCCTACTCCTAGTTAGAATGTTTTCAAGAGACTGACCCAAAACATGCTCAAAATCGATATATTAGGTGACCAAAAGTCGATATGTGCATGCATCTTCAGTACCCATTTATATCTCAAATTCAGGCTCAAAACACCCGAAAATTCGATAATTTGGGGTCCCAGAAGTGATTTGTACATTCCTACTCAGTGCTAGAATGTTTTCAAAATATAGGCCCAAAACATGCTAAAAATCGATATTTTAAGTGTCCAAATTCGATATGTGTATGAATCTTCTGTACCCGTTTATATCTCAAATTCCGGCTCAAAACACCCGAAAATTCGGTATTTTTGGGTCCTAGAAGCGATCTGTACATGCCTACTCCTAGTTAGAATGTTTTCAAGATACAGACCCAAAACATGCTCAAAATCGATATTTTAGGTGCCCAAAAGTCGATATGTGTATGCATCTTCAGTACCCGTTTTTATCTCAAATTCAGGCTCAACACCTCCGAAAATTCGATATTTTGGGGTCAAAGAAGCTATCTGTACATGCCTACTCCGTGTTAGAATATTTTCAAAATACAGGCCCAAAACATACTGAAAATCGATCTTTTAGGTGCCCAAAAGTCGATATGTGCATGCATCTTCTTTAATCGTTTATATCTCAAATTTAGGCTCAAAACACCCGAAAATTCGATATTTTTGGGTCCAAGAAGCGATCTGTACATGTCTACTCAGTGCTAGAATGTTTTCAAAATACAGACCCAAAACATGCTAAAATCGATATTTTAGGTGCCCAAATTCAATATGTGTATGCATCTTCTGCACCCGTTTATATCCCAAATTCAACCTCAAAACTCCCGAAAATTCGGTATTTTTGGGTCCCAGAAGCGATCTGTACATGCCTACTCAGTGCTAGAATTTTTTCAAAATGTAGGCTAAATACATGCTAAAAATCGATATTTTAAGTGTCCAATGTCGATATGTGAATGCATCTTCTGTACCCGTTTTTATCTCAATTTCAGGCTCAAAACACCCTAAAATTCGGTATTTATGGGTCCTAGAAGCGATCTGTACATGCTTACTCCTAGTTTAAAAGTTTTCAAGATACAGACCCAAAACATGCTCAAAATCGATATTTTAGGTGCCCAAAAGTCTATATGTGCATGCATCTACTGTACCCGTTTATATCCCAAATTCAACCTCAAAACACCCGAAAATTCGATATTTTGGGGTCCAAGAAGCGATATGTACATGCCTACTCCGTGTTAGAGTATTTTCAAAATACAGGCCTAAAACATGCTGAAAATCGATATTTTATGTGCCCAAAGTCAATATGTGCATACATCTTCTGTAACCGTTTATATCTAAAATTCAGGCTCAAAACACCCGAAAATTCTATAATTTGGGGTCCCAGAAGGGATCTGTACATGCCTACTCAGTGCTAGAATGTTTTCAAAATATAGGCCCAAAACATACTAAAAATCGATATTTTAATTGTCCAAATTCGATATGTGTATGCATCTTCTGTACCCGTTTATATCTCAAATTCAGGCTCAAAACACACGAAAATTCGATATTTGGGGGTCCAAGAAGCGATCTGTACATGCCTACTCAGATACAGGCCCAAAACATGCTGAAAATCGATATTTTAGGTGCCCAAATTCAATATGTGTATGCATCTTCTGCACCAGTTTATATCCCAAATTCAACCTCAAAACACCTGAAAGTTCGATATTTTTGGGTCCCAGAAGCGATCTGTACATGTCTACTCAATGCTAGAATGTTTTCAAAATATAGGCTCAAAACATGCTAAAAATCGATATTTTAAGTGTCCAAAGTCGATATGTGCACGCATCCTCTATACCAGTTTATATCTCAAATTCATGCTCAAAACAACGGAAATTCGGTATTTTTGGGTCCTAGAAGCGATCTGTACATGCCTACTCCTAGTTAGAATGTTTTCAAGATACAGACCCAAAACATGCTCAAAATCGATATTTTAGGTGCCCAAAAGTCGATATATGCATGTATCTTCAGTACCCGTTTATATCTCAAATTCAGGCTCAACACCCCCGAAAATTCGATATTTTGGGGTCCAAGAAGCGATCTGTACATGCCTACTCTGTGTTAGAGTATTTTCAAAATATAGGCCCAAAACATACTGAAAATCGATCTTTTAGGTCCCCAAAAGTCGATATTTGCATGCATCTTCTGTAACCGTTTATATCTCAAATTCAGGCTCAGAACACCCGAAAATTCTATATTTTTGAGTTCCAGAAGCGATTTTTACATGCCTACTCAGTGCTAGAATTTTTTCAATATATAGGCCCCTAGATGCTAAAAATCTATATTTTAAGTGTCCAAAGTCGATATGTGCATGCATCTTCAGTACCCGTTTATATCTCAAAATCAGGCTCAAAACACACGAAAATTCGGTATTTTTGGGTCCTAGAAGCGATCTGTACATGCCTACTCCTAGCTAGAATGTTTTCAAGATACAGACCCAAAACATCCTCAAAATCGATATTTTAGGTGCCCAAAAGTCGATATGTCCATGCATCTTCAGTACCCGTTTATATATCAAATTCAGGCTCAAAACACCCAAAAATTTGATATTTGGGGGTCCCAGAAGCGATCTGTAGATGCCTACTCCGTGTTAGAGTATTTTCAAAATACAGGCCCAAATCATACAAAAGTCGATAAGTGCATGCATCTTCTATACCCGTTTAATCTCAAATTCAGGCTAAAAACACCCGAAAATTCGATATTTAGGGGTCAAAGAAGCGATCTGTTTATGCCTACTCAGATACAGGCCCAAAACATGCTGAAAATCGATATTTTAGGAGCCCAAAGTCAATATGTGTATGCATCTTCAGTGCCCGTTTATATCCCAAATTCAGGCTCAAAACACCCGAAAATTCGGTATTTTTGGATCCTAGAAGCGATCTGTGCATGCCTACACAGTGCTAGAATATTTTCAAAATATAGGCCCAAAACATGCAGAAAATCGAAATTTTAAGTGTCCAAAGTCGATATGTGCATGCATCTTCTGCACCCGTTTATATCCCAAATTCAACCTCAAAACACCCGAAAATACGATATTTTTGGGTCCCAGAAGCGATCTGTACATGCCTACTCAGTGCTAGAATTTTTTTCAAAATATAGGCTCAAAACATGCTGAAAATCGATATTTTAGGTGCCCAAAGTCAATATGTGCATACATCTTCAGTACCCGTTTATATCTCAAATTCAGGCTCAAAACACCCTAAAACTCGATATTTTGGGGTCCAAGAATCGATCTGAACATGCCTACTCCATTTTAGAGTATTTTCAAAATACAGGCCCAAAACATGCTGAAAATCGATATTTTAGGTGCCCAAAGTCAATATGTGGATGCATCTTCTGTACCCGTTTATACCTCAAATTCAGGCTCAAAACACCCGAGAATTCGATATTTTGGAGTCCCAGCAGCGATCTCTACATGCCTACTCAGATACAAGCCCAAAACATGCTGAAAATCGATATTTTAGGTGCCCAAAGTCAATATGTGTATGTTTCTTCTGCTCCTGTTTATATCCCAAATTCAACCTCAAAACACCCGAAAATTCGATATTTTTGGGTCCCAGAAGCGATCTGTACATGCCTACTAAGTGCTAGAATATTTTCAAAATATAGGCCCAAAACATGTTGAAAATCGATATTTTAGGTGCCCAAATTCAATATGTGTATGCATGTTCTGCACCCGTTTATATCCCAAATTCAACCTCAAAACACCCGAAAATTCGATATTTTTGGGTCCCAGAAGCGATCTGTACATGCCTATTCAGTGCTAGAATTCTTTTCAAAATATAGGCTCAAAACATGCTAAAAATCGATATTTTAAGTGTCCAAAGTCGATATGTGCATGCATCTTCTGTACCCGTTTATATCTCAAATTCTGTCTCAAAACACCCGAAAATTCGGTATTTTGGGATCCTAGAAGCGGTCTGTAAGTGCCTACTCAGTGCTAGAATTTTTTCAAAATATAGGCCAAAAACCTGCTGAAAATCGATATTTTAGGTGCCCAAATTCAATATGTGTATGCATCTTCAGCACCCGTTTATATCCCAAATTCAACCTCAAAACACCCGAAAATTCGGTATTTTTGGGTCCCAGAAGCGATCTGTACATGCCTACTCAGTGCTAGAATTTTTTCAAAATATAGGTTAAAAACATGCTGAAAATCGATATTTTAGGTGCCCAAATTCAATATGCGTATGCATCTTCTGCACCCGTTTATATCCCAAATTCAACCTCAAAACACCCGAAAATTCTGTATTTTGGGGTCCCAGAAGCGATCTGTACATGCCTACTCCGTGTTAGAGTATTTTCAAAATACAGGCCCAAATCATAATGAAAATCGATCTTTTAGGATCACAAAAGTCGATATGTGCATGCATCTTTTGTACCCGTTTATATCTCAAATTCAGGCTCAAAACACCCCAAAAATCGGTATTTTTAGGTCCTAGAAGCGATCTGTACATGCCTACACCTAGTTAGAATGTTTTCAAGATACAGACCCAAAACATGCTCAAAATCGATATTTTAGGTGCCCAAAAGTCGATATGTGCATTCATCTTCAGTACCCGTTTATATCTTAAATTCAGGCTCAAAACAACCGAAAATTCGATATTTTGTTGTCCAAGAAGTGATCTGTACATGCCTACTCCGTGTTAGAGTATTTTCAATATACAGGCCCAAAACATACTAAAAATCTATATATTAGGTGCCCAAAAGTCGATATGTGCATGCATTTTCAGTACCCTTTTCTATCTCAAATTCAGGCTCAAAACACCCTAAAATTCGATATTTCGAGGTCCAAGAATCGTTCTGTACATGCCTACTCAGATACAGGTCCAAAACATGCTGAAAATCAATATTTTAGGTGCCCAAAGTCAATATGTGTATGCATCTTCTGCACCCGTTTATATCCCAAATTCAGGCTTGAAACACCCGAAAATTCGATATTTTTTGGTCCAATAAGCGATCTGTACATGTCTACTCAGTGCTAGAATGTTTTCAAAATACAGACCAAAAACATGCTCAAAATCGATATATTAGGTGCCCAAATGTCGATATGTGCATGCATCTTCAGTACCCGTTTATATCTCAAGTTCAGGCTCAAAACACCCGAAAATTCGATATCTTGGGGTACAAGAAGCGATTTGTACATGCCTTCTCCGTGTTAGAGTATTTTCAAAAATACTGGCCCAAAACATGCTGATAATCGATATTTTAGGTACCCAAAGTCAATATGTACATGCATCTTCTGTACCCATTTCAATCTCAAATTCAGGCTCAAAACACCCGAAAATTCGGTATTTTTGGGTCCAAGAAGCGATCTGTACATGCCTACTCAGTGCTAGAATATTTTCAAAATATAGGACCAAAACATGCTAAAAATCGATATTTTAGGTGCCCAAAGTCGATATCTCAAATTCAGGCACAAAACACCCGAAAATTCGATATTTTAATGTCCAAGAAGTGATCTGTACATGATTACTCCGTGTTAGTGTATTTTCAAAATACAGGCCCGAAGCATGCTGATAATCGATATATTAGGTGCCCAAAGTCAATATGTCCATGCAGCTTCTGTTCCCGTTTATATCTCAAATTCAGGCTCAAAACACCCGAAAATTCGATATTTTGGGGTCCCCGAAGCGATCTGTACATGCCTACAAAGTGCTAGAATATTTTCAAAATATAAGCCCAAAACATGCTAAAAATCGATATTTTAGGTGCCTAAAGTCGATATCTCAAATTCATGCACCAAACCCCCGAATATTCGATATTTTGGGATCCCAGAAGCGATCTGTACATGCCTACTCCGTGTTAGAGTATTTTCAAAATACAGGCCCAAATCATACTGAAAATCGATCTTTTAGGTGCACAAAAGTCGATATTTGCATGCATCTTTTGTACCCGTTTATATCTCAAATTCAGGCTTAAAACACCCGAAAATTCGAAATTTTGGGGTCCCAGAAGCGATCTGTACATGCCTACTCAGTGCTTGAATGTTTTCAAAATATAGACTCAAAACATGCTGAAAATCGATAATTTAAGAGTCCAAAGTCGATATGTGCATGTATCTTCTGTTCCCGTTTATATCTCAAATTCAGGCTCAAAACACTCGAAAATTTTATATTTTTGGGTCCAAAAAGCGATTTGTACAAGCCTAGTCCTAGTTAGAATATTTTAAAGATACAGACCCAAGACATGCTCAAAATCGATATATTAGGTCCACAAAAGTCAATATGTGCATGCATCTTCTGTACCCATTTATATCTCAAATTTAGGCTCAAAACTCTCGAAAATTCGATATTTTTGGGTTTCAGAAGCGATCTGTACATGCCTACTCAGTGCTAGAATATTTTCAAAATATAAGCCCAAAACATGCTAAAAATCGATATTTTAGGTGCCCAAAGTCGATATCTCAAATTCAGGCACAAAACACCCGAAAATTCGATATTTTGGGGTCCCAGAAGCGATCTGTACATGCCTACTCAGATACAGGCCCAAAAAATCCTGAAAATCGATATTATAGGTGCCCAAAGTCAATATGTGTATGCATCTTCTGCACCCGTTTATATTTCAAATTCAGGCTCAAAACACCCGAGAATTAGATATTTTCGTGTCTCAGAAGCGATCTGTACATCCCTACTCAGTGCTAGAATGTTTTCAAAATATAGGCTCAAAACATGCTAAAAATCGATATTTTAAGTGTCCAAAGTCGATATGTGCATGCATCTTCTGTACCCGTTTATATCTCAAATTCAGGCTCAAAACACACGAAAATTCGGTATTTTTGGGTCCTAGAAGCAATCTGTACATGCCTACTCCTAGTTAGAATATTTTCAAGATACAGACCCAAAACATGCTCAAAATCGATATTTTAGGTGCCCAAAAGTCGATATGTGCATGCATCTTCAGTACCCGTTTATATCTCATATTTTAGGCTCAAAACACCCGAAAATTCGATATTTTGGGGTCCAAGAAGCGATCAGTACATGCCTACTCCGTGTTAGAGTATTTTCAAAATACAGGCCCAAAACATGCTGATAATCGATATTTTAGGTGCCCAAAGTAAATATGTGCATGCAACTTCTGTACCAGTTTATATCTCAAATTCAGGCTCAAAACACCCGAAAATTCGATATTTTGTGGTCCCAGAAGCGATCTGTACATGCCTACTTAGATACAAGCCCAAAACATGCTGAAAATCGATATTTTAGGTGCCCAAAGTCAATATGTGTATGCATCTTCTGCACCCGTTTATATCCCAAATTCAACCTCAAAACACCCGAAAATTCGATATTTTGGGATCCCAGAAGCGATCTGTACATGCCTACTCAGTGCTAGAATTTTTTCAAAATATAGGCTCAAAACATGATAAAAACCGATATTTTAAGTGTCCAAAGTCGATATGTGCATGCATCTTCAGTACCCGTTTATATCTCAAATTCAGGCTCAAACCACCCGAAAATTTGATATTTTGGGGTCCCAGAAGCGATTTGTACATGCCTACTCCATTTTAGAGTATTTTCAAAATACAGGCCCAAAACATGCTGAAAATCGATATTTTAGGTGCCCAAAGTCAATATGTGCATGCATCTTCTGTACCCGTTTATATCTCAAATTCAGGCTCAAAACACCCGAAAATTCGATATTTTGGGGTCCCAGAAACGATCTCTACATGCCTACTCAGATACAAGCCCAAAACATGCTAAAAATCGATATTTTAAGTGTCCAAAGTCGATATGTGCATGCATCTTCTGTACCCGTTTATATCTCAAATTCAGGTTCAAAACACCCGAAAATTCGATATTTTTGGGTCCTAGAAGCTATCTGTACATGCCTACTCCTAGTTAGAATGTTTCATGATACAGACCCAAAACATGCTCAAAATCGATATTTCAGGTACCCAAAAGTCTATATGTGCATGCATCTTCAGTACCCGTTTATATCTCAAATTCAGGCTCAAAACACCCGAAAATTCGATATTTTGTGGTCCAAGAAGTGATCTGTACATGATTACTCCGTGTTAGTGTATTTTCAAAATACAGGCTCAAATCATGCTAATAATCGATATTTTAGGTGTCCAAAGTCAATATGTGCATGCATCTTCTGTACCCGTTTATATCTCAAATTCAGGCTCAAAACACCCGAAAATTCGATATTTGAGTATCCCAGAAGCGATCTGTACATGCCTACTCAGTGCTAGAATATTTAAAAAAAAGGCCCAAAACATGCTAAAAATCGATATTTTAGGTGCCCAAAGTCGATATCTCAAATTCAGGCACAAAACACCCGAAAATTCGATATTTTGGGGTCCCAGAAGCGATCTGTACATGCCTACTCAGATACAGGCCCAAAAAATGCTGAAAATCGATATTTTCGGTGCCCAAAGTCAATATGTGTATGCATCTTCTGCACCCGTTTATATCTCAAATTCAGGCTCAAAACTCCCGAAAAATCGATATTTTTGGGTCCCAGAAGCGATCTGTACAAGCCTACTCCTAGTTAGAATGTTTTCAAGATACAGACCCAAAACATGCTCAAAATCGATATATTAGGTGCCCAAAAGTCGATATGTTCATGCATCTTCAGTACCCGTTTATATCTTAAATTCAGGCTCAAAACACCCGAAAATTCGATATTTTGGGGTCCAAGAAGCGATCTGTACATGCCTACTCCGTGTTAGAGTATTTTCAAAATACAGGCACAAAACATGCTGATAATCGATATTTTAGGTGCCCAAAGTCAATATGTGCATTAATCTTCTGTACCGGTTTATATCTCAAATTCAGGCTCAAAACACCCAAAAATTTGATATTTGGGGGTCCCAGAAGCGATCTGTAGATGCCTACTCCGTGTTAGAGTATTTTCAAAATACAGGCCCAAAACATACTAATAATCGAACTTTTAGGTGCCCAAAAGTCTATATGTGCATGCATCTTCATTACCCGTTTATATCTCAAATTCAGGCTCAAAACACCCGAAAATTCGATATTTTGTGGTTCAAGAAGTGATCTGTACATGATTACTCCGTGTTAGTGTATTTTCAAAATACAGGCTCAAATCATGCTGATAATCGATATTTTAGGTGTCCAAAGTCAATATGTGCATGCATCTTCTGTACCCGTTTATATCTCAAATTCAGGCTCAAAACACCCTAAAATTCAAAATTTGAGTATCCCAGAAGCGATCTGTACATGCCTACTCAGTGCTAGAATATAAAAAAAAAAGGCCCAAAACATGCCAAAAGTCGATATTTTAGGTGCCCAAAGTCGATATCTCAAATTCAGGCTCAAAACACCCGAAAATTCAATATTTTGGGGTCCCAAAAGCGATCTGTACATGCCTACTCAGATACAGGCCCAAAACATGCTGAAAATCGATATTTTAGGTGCCCAAAGTCAATATGTGCATGCATCTTCTGTTCCCGTTTATATCCCAAATTCTGGCTCAAAACACCCGTAAATTCGGTATTTTTGGATCCTAGAAGCGATCTGTATATGCCTACACAGTGCTAGAATATTTTCAAAATATAGGCCCAAAACATGCAGAAAATCGAAATTTTAAGTGTCCAAAGTCAATATGTGCATGCATCTTCTGTACCCGTTTATATTTCAAATTTAGGCTCAAAACACCCGAAAATTCGGTATTTTTGGGTACTAGAAGCGATCTGTACATGCCTACACCTAGTTAGAATGTTTTCAAGATACAGACCCAAAACATGCTCAAAATCGATATTTTAGGTGCCCAAAAGTCGATACGTGAATGCATCTTCAGTACCCGTTTATATCTCAAATTCAGGCTCAACACCCCTGAAAATTCGATATTTTGGGGTCCAAGAAGCGATCTGTACATGCCTACTCCGTGTTAGAGTATTTTCAAAATACAGGCCCAAAACATACTGAAAATCGATCTTTTAGGTGCCCAAAAGTCGATATGTGCATGCATCTTCTGTAACCGTTTATATCTCAAATTCAGGCTTAAAACACCCGAAAATTCGATATTTTTGGGTACCAGAAGCGATTTGTACATGCCTACTCAGTGCTAGAATTTTTTCAATATATAGGCCCCTAGATGCTAAAAATCTATATTTTAAGTGTCCAAAGTCGATATGTGCATGCATCTTCTGCACCCGTTTATATCCCAAATTTAACCTCAAAACACCCGAAAATTCGGTATTTTTGGGTCCTAGAAGCGATCTGTACATGCCTACTCCTAGTTAGAATGTTTTCAAGATACAGACCCAAAACATGATCAAAATCGATATTTTAGGTGCTCAAAAGACGATATGCGCATGCATCTTCAGTACCCGTTTATATCTCAAATTCAGGCTCAAAACACCCTAAAACTCGATATTTTGGGGTAAAAGAAGCGATCTAAACATGCCTACTCAGTGCTAGAATGTTTTCAAAATATAGGCCCAAAACATGCTAAAAATCGATATTTTGTGTCCAAAGTCAATATGTGTATGCATCTTCTGTACCCGTTTATATCTCAAATTCAGGCTCAAAACTCCCGAAAATTCGGTATTTTTGGGTCCTAAAAGCGATCTGTACATGCCTACTCCTATTTAGAATGTTTTCAAGATACAGACCGAAAACATGCTCAAAATCGATATTATAGGTGCTCAAAAGTCAGTATGTGCATGCATCTTCAGTACCCGTTTATATCTCAAATTCAGGCTCAAAACACCCGAAATATCGATATTTGGGGGTCCAAGAAGCGATCTGTACATGCCTACTCAGATTCAGGCCCAAAACATGCTGAAAATCGATATTTTAGGTGCCCAAATTCAATATGTGAATGCATCTTCTGCACCCGTTTATATCCCAAATTCAACCTCAAAACACCCGAAAATTCGATATTTTTGGTTCCCAGAAGCGATCTGTACATGCCTACTCAGTGCTAGAATGTTTTCAAAATATAGGCTCAAAACATGCAGAAAATCGAAATTTTAAGTGTCCAAAGTCGATATGTGCATGCATCTTCTGTACCCGTTTATATCTCAAATTCAGGCTCAAAACCCGAAAATTCGGTATTTTTGGGTCTTAGAAGCGATCTGTACATGACTACTCTTAGTTAGAATTTTTTCAAGATACAGACCCAAAACATGCTCAAAATCGATATTTTAGGTGACCAAAAGTCGATATGTGCATGCATCTTCAGTACCCGTTTATATCTCAAATTCAGGCTCAACACCCCCGAAAATTCGATATTTTGGGGTCCAAGAAGCTATCTGTACATGCCTACTCCGTTTTAGAGTATTTTCAAAATACAGGCCCAAAACATGCTGAAAATCGATATTTTAGGTGCCCAAAGTCAATATGTGCATTAATCTTCTGTACCTGTTTATATCTCAAATTCAGGCTCAAAACACCAAAAAATTTGATATTTGGGGGTCCCAGAAGCGATCTGTAGATGCCTACTCCGTGTTAGAGTATTTTCAAAATACAGTCCCAAAACATACTCAAAATCGATCTTTTAGGTGCCCAAAAGTCGATATGTGCATGCATCTTCTGTACCCGTTTAATCTCAAATTCAGGCTCAAAACACCCGAAAATTCGATCTTTTGGGGTTTCAGAAGCGATCTGTTGATGCCTACTCAGATACAGGCCCAAAACATGCTGAAAATCGATATTTTAGGTGCCCAAAGTCAATATGTGCATGCATCTTCTGTACCTGTTTATATCCCAAATTCAGGCTCAAAACACCCGAACATTCGGTATTTTTGGATCCTAGAAGCGATCTGTACATGCCTACTCCTAGTTCGAATGTTTTCAAGATACAGACCCAAAACATGATCAAAATCGATATTTTAGGTGCCCAAAAGTCAATATGTGCATGCATCTTCAGTACCCGTTTATATATCAAATTCAGGCTCAAAACACCCTAAAACTCGATATTTTGGGGTAGAAGAAGCGATCTAAACATGCCTACTCAGTGCTAGAAAGTTTTCAAAATATAGGCCCAAAACATGCTAAAAATCGATATTTTGTGTCCAAAGTCGATATGTGTATGCATCTTCTGTACCCGATTATATCTCAAATTCAGGCTCAAAACTCCCGAAAATTCGGTATTTTTGGGTCCTAAAAGCGATCTGTACATGCCTACTCCTATTTAGAATGTTTTCAAGATTCAGACCCAAAACATGCTCAAAATCGATATTATAGGTTCTCAAAAGTCAGTATGTGCATGCATCTTCAGTACCCGTTTATATCTCAAATTCAGGCTCAAAACACCCGAAATATCGATATTTGGGGGTCGAAGAAGCGATCTGTACATGCCTACTCGGATACAGGCCCAAAACATGCTGAAAATCGATATTTTAGGTGCCCAAATTCAATATGTGAATGCATCTTCTGCACACGTTTATATCCCAAATTCAACCTCAAAACACCCGAAAATTCGATATTTTGGGGTCCAAGAAGCGATCTGTACATGCCTACTCCGTGTTAGAGTATTTTCAAATTACAGGCCCAAAATATACTGAAAATCGATCTTTTAGGTGCCCAAAAGTCGTTATGTGCATGCATCTTCTGTACCCGTTTATATCCCAAATTCAAGCTCAAAACACCCGAAAATTCGGTATTTTTGGATCCTAGAAGCGATCTGTACATGCCTACACAGTGCTTGAATATTTTCAAAATATAGGCCAAAACATGCAAAAAATCGAAATCTTAAGTGTCCAAAGTCGATATGTGCATGCATCTTCTGTACCCGTTTATATCTCAAATTCAGGCTCAAAACACCCGAAAATTCGGTATTTTTGGGTCCTAGAAGCGATATGTACATGCCTACTCCTAGTTAGAATGTTTTCAAGATACAGACCCAAAACATGCTCAAAATCTATATTTTAGGTGGCCAATAGTCGATATGTGCATGCATCTTCAGTACCCGTTTATATCTAAAAATTCAGGCTCAACACCCCCCAAAATTCGATATTTTGGGGTCCAAGAAGCGATCTGTACATGCCTACTCCGTGTTAGAGTATTTTCAAAATACAGGCCCAAAACAAACTGAAAATCGATCTTTTAGGTGCCCAAAAGTCGATATGTGCATGCATCTTCTGTAACCGTATATATCTCAAATTCAGGCTCAAAACACCCGAAAATTCGATATTTTTGGGTCCCAGAAGCGATTTGTACATGCCTACTCAGTGCTAGAATTTTTTCAATATATAGGCCCCTAGATGCTAAAAATCTATATTTTAAGTGTCCAAAGTCGATATGTGCATGCATCTTCTGTACCCGTTTATATCCCAAATTCAACCTCAAAACACCCGAAAATTCGGTATTTTTGGGTCCTAGAAGCGATCTGTACATGCCTATTCCTAGTTAGAATGTTTTCAAGATACAGACCCAAAACATGATCAAAATCGATATTTTAGGTGCCCAAAAGTCATATCGATATGTGCATGCATCTTCAGTACCCGTTTATATCTCAAATTCAGGCTCAAAACACCCTAAAACTCGATATTTTGGGGTAAAAGAAGCGATCTAAACATGCCTACTCAGTGCTAGAATGTTTTCAAAATATAGGCCCAAAACATGCTAAAAATCGATATTTTGTGTCCAAAGTCGATATGTGTATGCATCTTCTGTACCCGTTTATATCTCAAATTCAGGCTCAAAACTCCCGAAAATTCGGTATTTTTGGGTCCTAAAAGCGATCTGTACATGCATACTCCTAGTTAGAATGTTTTCAAGATACAGACCCAAAACATGCTCAAAATCGATATTAATGGTGCTCAAAAGTCAGTATGTTTTTTTAATCTTCAGTACCCGTTTATATCTCAAATTCAGGCTCAAAACACCCTAAAACTCGATATTTTGGAGTCCAAGAAGCGATCTGTACATGCCTACTCCATTTTAGAGTATTTTTAAAATACAGGCCAAAAACATGCTGAAAATCGATATTTTAGGTGCCCAAAGTCAATATGTGCATTAATCTACTGTACCCGTTTAATCTCAAATTCAGGCCCAAAACACCCGAAAATTCGATATTTTGGGGTCCCAGAAGCGATCTGTTTATGCCTACTCAGATACAGGCCCAAAACATGCTGAAAATCGATATTTTAGGTGCCCAAAGTCAATATGTGCATGCATCTTCTGTACCCGTTTATATCCCAAATTCAGGCTCAAAACGCTCGAAAATTCGGTATTTATGGATCCTAGAAGCGATCTGTACATGCCTACACAGTGCTAGAATATTTTCAAAATATAGGCCCAAAACATACAGAAAATCGAAATCTTAAGTGTCCAAAGTCGATATGTGCATGCATCTTCTGTACCCGTTTATATCTCAAATTCAGGCTCAAAACACCCGAAAATTCGGTATTTTTGGGTCCTAGAAGCGATCTGTACATGCCTACTCCTAGTTAGAATGTTTTCAAGATACAGACCCAAAACATGCTCAAAATCTATATTTTAGGTGGCCAATAGTCGATATGTGCATGCATCTTCAGTACCCGTTTATATCTAAAAATTCAGGCTCAACACCCCCCAAAATTCGATATTTTGGGGTCCAAGAAGCGATCTGTACATGCCTACTCCGTGTTAGAGTATTTTCAAAATACAGGCCCAAATCATACTGAAAATCGATCTTTTAGGTGCCCAAAAGTCGATATGTGCATGCATCTTCTGTAACCGTATATATCTCAAATTCAGGCTCAAAACACCCGAAAATTCGATATTTTTGGGTCCCAGAAGCGATTTGTACATGCCTACTCAGTGCTAGAATTTTTTCAATATATAGGCCCCTAGATGCTAAAAATCTATATTTTAAGTGTCCAAAGTCGATATGTGCATGCATCTTCTGTACCCGTTTATATCCCAAATTCAACCTCAAAACACCCGAAAATTCTTTATTTTTGGGTCCTAGAAGCGATCTGTACATGCCTACTCCTAGTTAGAATGTTTTCAAGATACAGACCCAAAACATGATCAAAATCGATATTTTAGGTGCCCAAAAGTCGATATGTGCATGCATCTTCAGTACCCGTTTATATCTCAAATTCAGGCTCAAAACACCCTAAAACTCGATATTTTGGGGTAAAAGAAGCGATCTAAACATGCCTACTCAGTGCTAGAATGTTTTCAAAATATAGGCCCAAAACATGCTAAAAATCGATATTTTGTGTCCAAAGTCGATATGTGTATGCATCTTCTGTACCCTTTTATATCACAAATTCAGGCTCAAAACTCCCGAAAATTCGGTATTTTTGGGTTCTAAAAGCGATCTGTACATGCCTACTCCTATTTAGAATGTTTTCAAGATACAGACCCAAAACATGCTCAAACTCGATATTATAGGTGCTCAAAAGTCAGTATGTGCATGCATCTTCAGTACCCGTTTATATAACAAATTCAAGCTCAAAACACCCGAAATATCGATATTTGGGGGTCCAAGAAGCGATCTGTACATGCCTACTCAGATACAGGCCCAAAACATGTTGAAAATCGATATTTTAGGTGGCTAAATTCAATATGTGATTGCATCTTCTGCACCTGTTTATATCCCAAATTCAACCTCAAAACACCCGAAAATTCGATATTTTTGGTTCCCAGAGGCGATCTGTACATGCCTATTCAGTGCTAGAATGTTTTCAAAATATAGGCTCAAAACATGCAGAAAATCGAAATTTTAAGTGTCCAAAGTCGATATGTGCATGCATCTTCTGTACCCGTTTATATCTCAAATTCAGGCTCAAAACACCCGAAAATTCGGTATTTTTGGGTCCTAGAAGTGATCTGTACATGACTACTCCTAGTTAGAATTTTTTCAAGATACAGACCCAAAACATGCTCAAAATCGATATTTTAGGTGACCAAAAGTCGATATGTGCATGCATCTTCAGTACCCGTTTATATCTCAAATTCAGGCTCAACACCCCCGAAAATTCGATATTTTGGGGTCCAAGAAGCTATCTGTACATGCCTACTCCGTGTTAGAGTATTTTCAAAATACAGGCCTAAAACATACTGAAAATCGATCTTTTAGGTGCCCAAAAGTCGATATGTGCATGTATCTTCTGTAACCGTTTATATCTCAAATTCAGGCTCAAAACTCGCGAAAATTCGATATTTTTGGGTCCCAGAAACAATTTGTACATGCCTAATCAGTGCTAGAATGTTTTCAATATATAGGCTCAAAATATGCTAAAAATCGATATTTTAAGTGTCCAAAGTCGATATGTGCATGCATCTTCAGTACCCGTTTATATCTCAAAATCAGGCTCAAAATACACGAAAATTCGGTATTTTTGGGTTCTAGAAGCGATCTGTACATGCCTACTCCTAGATAGAATGTTTTTAAGATACAGACCCAAAACATGCTCAAAATCGATATTTTAGGTGCCCAAAAGTCGATATGTGCATGAATCTTCAGTACCCGTTTATATCTCAAATTCAGGCTCAAAACACACTAAAACTCAATATTTTGGGGTCCAAGAAGCGATCTGAACATGCCTACTCCATTTTAGAGTATTTTCAAAATACAGGCCCAAAACATGCAGAAAATCGATATTTTAGGTGCCCAAAGCCAATATGTGCAAGCATCTTCTGTACCCGTTTATATCTCAAATTCAGGCTCAAAACACCCGAAAATTCGATATTTTGGGGTCCCAGAAGCGATCTCTATATGCCTACTCAGATACAAGCCCAAAACATGCTGAAAATCGATATTTTAGGTGCCCAAAGTCATTATGTGTATGCTTCTTCTGCACCTGTTTATATCCCAAATTCAACCTCAAAACACCCGAAAATTCGATATTTTAGGGTCCCAGAAGCGATCTGTACATGCCTACTCATTGCTAGAATATTTCCAAAATATAGGCCCAAAACATGCTGAAAATCGATATTTTAGGAGCCCAAATTCAATATGTGTATGCATCTTCTGCACCCGTTTATATCCCAAATTCAACCTCAAAACACCCGAAAATTCGGTATTTTTGGTTCCCAGAAGCGATCTGTACATGCCTACTCAGTGCTAGAAAGTTTTCAAAATATAGGCTCAAAACATGCTAAAAATCGATATTTTAAGTGTCCAAAGTCGATATGTGCATGCATCTTCTGTACCCGTTTATATCTCAAATTCAGGCTCAAAACACCCGAAAATTCGGTATTTATGGGTCCTAGAAGCGATCTGTACATGCTTACTCCTAGTTTATATGTTTTCAAGATACAGACCCAAAACATGCTCAAAATCGATATTTTAGGTGCCCAAAAGTCTATATGTGTATGCATCTTCTGTAACCGTTTATATCTCAAATTCTGGCTCAAAACACCCGAAAATTCGATATTTTGGGGTCCAAGAAGCGATATGTACATGCCTACTCCGTGTTAGAGTATTTTCAAATTACAGGCCTAAAACATGCTGAAAATAGATATTTTATGTGCCCAAAGTCAATATGTGCATACATCTTCTGTACCCGTTTATATCTCAAATTCAGGCTCAAAACACCCGAAAATTCTATAATTTGGGGTCCCAGAAGGGATCTGTACATGCCTACTCAGTGCTAGAATGTTTTCAAAATATAGGCCCAAAACATGCTAAAAATCGATATTTTAAGTGTCCAAAGTCGATATGTGCATGCATTTTCAGTACCCGTTTATATCTCAAAATCAGGCTCAAAAAACCCGAAAATTCGGTATTTTTGGGTCCTAGAAGCTATCTATACATGCCTACTCCTAGCTAGAATGTTTTCAAGATACAGACCCAAAACATGCTCAAAATCGATATTTTAGGTGCCCAAAAGTCAATATGTGAATGCATCTTCAGTACCTGTTTATATATCAAATTCAGGCTCAAAACACCCTAAAACTCGATATTTTCGGGTCCAAGAAGCGATCTGTACATGCCTACTCCATTTTAGAGTATTTTCAAAATACAGGCCCAAAACATGCTGAAAATCGATATTTTAGGTGCCCAAAGTCAATATGTGCATTAATCTTCTGTACCCGTTTAATCTCAAATTCAGGCTCAAAACACCCGAAAATTCGATATTTTGGGGTCCCAGAAGCGATCTGTTTATGCCTACTCAGATACAGGCCCAAAACATGCTGAAAATCGATATTTTAGGTGCCCAAAGTCAATATGTGCATGCATCTTCTGTACCCGTTTATATCCCAAATTCAGGCTCAAAACACTCGAAAATTCGGTATTTATGGATCCTAGAAGCGATCTGTACATGCCTACACAGTGCTAGAATATTTTCAAAATATAGGCCCAAAACATACAGAAAATCGAAATCTTAAGTGTCCAAAGTCGATATGTGCATGCATCTTCTGTACCCGTTTATATCTCAAATTCAGGCTCAAAAACACCCGAAAATTCGGTATTTTTGGGTCCTAGAAGCGATCTGTACATGCCTACTCCTTGTTAGAATGTTTTCAAGATACAGACCCGAAACATGCTCAAAATCTATATTTTAGGTGGCCAATAGTCGATATGTGCATGCATCTTCAGTACCCGTTTATATCTAAAAATTCAGGCTCAACACCCCCCAAAATTCAATATTTTGGGGTCCAAGAAGCGATCTGTACATGCCTACTCCGTGTTAGAGTATTTTCAAAATACAGGCCCAAATCATACTGAAAATCGATCTTTTAGGTGCCCAAAAGTCGATATGTGCATGCATTTTCTCTAACCGTATATATCTCAAATTCAGGCTCAAAACACCCGAAAATTCGATATTTTTGGGTCCCAGAAGCGATTTGTACATGCCTACTCAGTGCTAGAATGTTTTCAATATATAGGCCCCTAGATGCTAAAAATCTATATTTTAAGTGTCCAAAGTCGATATGTGCATGCATCTTCTGTACCCGTTTATATCCCAAATTCAACCTCAAAACACCCGAAAATTCGGTATTTTTGGGTCCTAGAAGCGATCTGTACATGCCTACTCCTAGTTAGAATGTTTTCAAGATACAGACCCAAAACATGATCAAAATCGATATTTTAGGTGCCCAAAAGTCGATATGTGCATGCATCTTCAGTACCCGTTTATATCTCAAATTCAGGCTCAAAACACCCTAAAACTCGATATTTTGGGGTAAAAGAAGCGATCTAAACATGCCTACTCAGTGCTAGAATGTTTTCAAAATATAGGCCCAAAACATGCTAAAAATCGATATTTTGTGTCCAAAGTCGATATGTGTATGCATCTTCTGTACCCGTTTATATCACAAATTCAGGCTCAAAACTCCCGAAAATTCGGTATTTTTGGGTTCTAAAAGCGATCTGTACATGCCTACTCCTATTTAGAATGTTTTCAAGATACAGACCCAAAACATGCTCAAACTCGATATTATAGGTGCTCAAAAGTCAGTATGTGCATGCATCTTCAGTACCCGTTTTTATCTCAAATTCAAGCTCAAAACACCCGAAATATCGATATTTGGGGGTCCAAGAAGCGATCTGTACATGCCTACTCAGATACAGGCCCAAAACATGCTGAAAATCGATATTTTAGGTGGCTAAATTTAATATGTGATTGCATCTTCTGCACCCGTTTATATCTCAAATTCAACCTCAAAACACCCGAAAATTCGATATTTTTGGTTCCCAGAAGCGATCTGTACATGCCTACTCAGTGCTAGAATGTTTTCAAAATATAGGCTGAAAACATACTGAAAATCGATCTTTTAGGTGCCCAAAAGTCGATATGTGCATGCATCTTCTGTAACCGTTTATATCTCAAATTCAGGCTCAAAAAACCCGAAAATTCGATATTTTTGGGTCCTAGAAGCGATCTGTACATGCCTACTCCTAGTTAGAATGTTTTCAAGATACAGACCCAAAACATGCTCAAAATCGATATTTTAGGTGCCCAAAAGTCGATATGTGCATGTATCTTCAGTACCCGTTTATATCTCAAATTCAGGCTCAACACCCCCGAAAATTCGATATTTTGGGGTCCAAGAAGCGATCTGTACATGCCTACTCCGTGTTAGAGTATTTTCAAAATACAGGCCCAAAACATACTGAAAATCGATATTTTAGGTGCCCAAAAGTCGATATGTGCATGCATCTTCTGTAACCGTTTATATATCAAATTCAGGCTCAAAACACCCGAAAATTCGATATTTTTGAGTCCCAGAAGCGATTTTTACATGCCTACTCAGTGCTAGAATTTTTTCAATATATAGGCCCCTAGATGCTAAAAATCTATATTTTAAGTGTCCAAAGTCGATATGTGCATGCATCTTCAGTACCCGTTTATATCTCAAAATCAGGCTCAAAACACACAAAAATTCGGTATTTTTGGGTCCTAGAGGCGATCTGTACATGCCTACTCCTAGCTAGAATGTTTTCAAGATACAGACCCAAAACATGCTCAAAATCGATATTTTAGGTGCCCAAAAGTCGATATGTGCATGCATCTTCAGTACCCGTTTATATCTCAAATTCAGGCTCAAAACACACTAAAACTAAATATTTTGGGGTCCAAGAAGCGATCTGAACATGCCTACTCCATTTTAGAGTATTTTCAAAATACAGGCCCAAAACATGCAGAAAATCGATATTTTAGGTGCCCAAAGCCAATATGTGAAAGCATCTTCTGTACCCGTTTATATCTCAAATTCAGGCTCAAAACACCCGAAAATTCGATATTTTGGGGTCCCAGATGCGATCTCTATATGCCTACTCAGATACAAGCCCAAAACATGCTGAAAATCGATATTTTAGGTGCCCAAAGTCATTATGTGTATGCTTCTTCTGCACTTGTTTATATCCCAAATTCAACCTCAAAACACCCGAAAATTCGATATTTTAGGGTCCCAGAAGCGATCTGTACATGCCTACTCATTGCTAGAATATTTCCAAAATATAGGCCCAAAACATGCTGAAAATCGTTATTTTAGGAGCCCATATTCAATATGTGTATGCATCTTCTGCACCCGTTTATATCCCAAATTCAACCTCAAAACACCCGAAAATTCGGTATTTTTGGGTCCCAGAAGCGATCTGTACATGCCTACTCAGTGCTAGAATTTTTTCAAAATATAGGCTCAAAACATGCTAAAAATCGATATTTTAAGTGTCCAAAATCGATATGTGCATGCATCTTCTGTACTCGTTTATATCTCAAATTCTGGCTCAAAACACCCGAAAATTCGGTATTTATGGGTCCTAGAAGCGATCTGTACATGCTTACTCCTAGTTTATATGTTTTCAAGATGCAGACCCAAAACATGCTCAAAATCGATATTTTAGGTGCCCAAAAGTCTATATGTGCATGCATCTTCTGTACCCGTTTATATCTCAAATTCTGGCTCAAAACATCCGAAAATTCGATATTTTGGGGTCCAAGAAGCGATATGTACATGCCTACTCCGTGTTAGAGTATTTTCAAAATACAGGCCTAAAACATGCTGAAAATAGATATTTTATGTGCCCAAAGTCAATATGTGCATACATCTTCTGTACCCGTTTATATCTCAAATTCAGGCTCAAAACACCCGAAAATTCTATAATTTGGGGTCCCAGAAGGGATCTGTACATGCCTACTCAGTGCTAGAATGTTTTCAAAATATAGGCCCAAAACATGCTAAAAATCGATATTTTAATTGTCCAAATTCGATATGTGTATGCATCTTCTGTACCCGTTTATATCTCAAATTCAGGCTCAAAACACCCGAAAATTCGGTATTTTTGGGTCCTAAAAGCGATCTGTACATGCCTACTCCTAGTTAGAATGTTCTCAAGATACAGACCCAAAACATGCTCAAAATCGATATTATAGGTGCCCAAAAGTCAGTATGTGCATTCATCTTCAGTACCCGTTTATATCTCAAATTCAGGCTCAAAACACCCGAAAATTCGGTATTTGGGGGTCCAAGAAGCGATCTGTACATGCCTACTCAGATACAGGCCCAAAACATGCTGAAAATCGATATTTTAGGTGCCCAAATTCAATATGTGTATGCATCTTCTGAACCCGTTTATATCCCAAATTCAACCTCAAAACACCCGAAAATTCGATATTTTTGGTTCCCAGAAGCGATCTGTACATGCCTACTCAGTGCTAGAATGTTTTCAAAATATAGGCTCAAAACATACTGAAAATCGATCTTTTAGGTGCCCAAAAGTCGATATGTGCATGCATCTTCTGTAACCGTTTATATCTCAAATTCAGGCTCAAAACACCCGAAAATTCGATATTTTTGGGTCCTAGAAGCGATCTGTACATGCCTACTCCTAGTTAGAATGTTTTCAAGATACAAACCCAAAACATGCTCAAAATCGATATTTTAGGTGCCCAAAAGTCGATATGTGCATGTATCTTCAGTACCCGTTTATATCTCAAATTCAGGCTCAACACCCCCGAAAATTCGATATTTTGGGGTCCAAGAAGCGATCTGTACATGCCTACTCCGTGTTAGAGTATTTTCAAAATACAGGCCCAAAACATACTGAAAATCGATATTTTAGGTGCCCAAAAGTCGATATGTGCATGCATCTTCTGTAACCGTTTATATATCAAATTCAGGCTCAAAACACCCGAAAATTCGATATTTTTGAGTCCCAGAAGCGATTTTTACATGCCTACTCAGTGCTAGAATTTTTTCAATATATAGGCCCCTAGATGCTAAAAATCTATATTTTAAGTGTCCAAAGTCGATATGTGCATGCATCTTCAGTACCCGTTTATATCTCAAAATCATGCTCAAAACACACGAAAATTCGGTATTTTTGGGTCCTAGAGGCGATCTGTACATGCCTACTCCTAGCTAGAATGTTTTCAAGATACAGACCCAAAACATGCTCAAAATCGATATTTTAGGTGCCCAAAAGTCGATATGTGCATGCATCTTCAGTACCCGTTTATATATCAAATTCAGGCTCAAAACACCCGAAAACTCGATATTTTGGGGTCCAAGAAGCGATCTGTACATGCCTACTCCATTTTAGAGTATTTTCAAACTACAGGCCCAAAACATGCTGAAAATCGATATTTTAGGTGCCCAAAGTCAATATGTGCATTAATCTTCTGTACCCGTTTATATCTCAAATTCAGGCTCAAAAAACCCAAAAATTTGATATTTGGGGGTCCCAGAAGCGATCTGTAGATGCCTACTCCGTGTTAGAGAATTTTCAAAATACAGGCCCAAAACATACTAAAAATCGAACTTTTATTTGCCCAAAAGTCGATATGTGCATGCATCTTCTGTACCCGTTTAATCTCAAATTCAGGCTAAAAACACCCGAAAATTCGATATTTTAGGTGCCCAAAGTCAATATGTGTATGCATCTTCTGTACCCGTTTATATCCCAAATTCAGGCTCAAAACACCCGAAAATTCGGTATTTTTGGATCCTAGAAGCGATCTGTGCATGCCTACACAATGCTAGAATATTTTCAAAATATAGGCCCAAAACATGCAGAAAATCGAAATTTTAAGTGTCCAAAGTCGATATGTGCATGCATCTTCTGTACCCGTTTATATCTCAAATTCAGGCTCAAAACACTCAAAAATTCGGTATTTTTGGGTTCTAAAAGCGATATGTACATGCCTACCCCTAGTTAGAATGTTTTCAAGATACAGACCCAAAACATGCTCAAAATCGATATTTTAGGTGCCCAAAATTCGATATGTATATGCATCTTCAGTACCCGTTTATATCTCAAATTCAGGCTCAAAACACCCGAAAATTCTATAATTTGGGGTCCCAGAAGGGATCTGTACATGCCTACTCAGTGCTAGAATGTTTTCAAAATATAGGCCCAAAACATGCTAAAAATCGTTATTTTAATTGTCCAAATTCGATATGTGTATGCATCTTCTGTACCCGTTTATATCTCAAATTCAGGCTCAAAACATCCGAAAATTCGGTATTTTTGGGTCCTAAAAGCAATCTGTACATGCCTACTCCTAGTTAGAATGTTCTCAAGATACAGACCCAAAACATGCTCAAAATCGATATTGTAGGTGCCCAAAAGTCAGTATGTGCATTCATCTTCAGTACCCGTTTAAATCTCAAATTCAGGCTCAAAACACCCGAAAATTCGATATTTCGGGGTCCAAGAAGCGATCTGTACATGCCTACTAAGATACAGGCCCAAAACATGCTGAAAATCGATATTTTAGGTGCCCAAATTCAATATGTGTATGCATCTTCTGAACCCGTTTATATCCCAAATTCAACCTCAAAACACGGGAAAATTCGATATTTTTGGTTCCCAGAAGCGATCTGTACATGCCTACTCAGTGCTAGAATGTTTTCAAAATATAGGCTCAAAACATACTGAAAATCGATCTTTTAGGTGCCCAAAAGTCGATATGTGCATGCATCTTCTGTAACCGTTTATATCTCAAATTCAGGCTCAAAACACCCGAAAATTCGATATTTTTGGGTCCTAGAAGCGATCTGTACATGCCTACTCCTAGTTAGAATGTTTTCAAGATACAGACCCAAAACATGCTCAAAATCGATATTTTAGGTGCCCAAAAGTCGATATGTGCATGTATCTTCAGTACCCGTTTATATCTCAAATTCAGGCTCAACACCCCCGAAAATTCGATATTTTGGGGTCCAAGAAGCGATCTGTACATACCTACTCCGTGTTAGAGTATTTTTAAAATACAGGCCCAAAACATACTGAAAATCGATATTTTAGGTGCCCAAAAGTCGATATGTGCATGCATTTTCTGTAACCGTTTATATATCAAATTCAGGCTCAAAACACCCGAAAATTCGATATTTTTGAGTCCCAGAAGCGATTTTTACATGCCTACTCAGTGCTAGAATTTTTTCAATATATAGGCCCCTAGATGCTAAAAATCTATATTTTAAGTGTCCAAAGTCGATATGTGCATGCATCTTCAGTACCCGTTTATATCTCAAAATCAGGCTCAAAACACACGAAAATTCGGTATTTTTGGGTCCTAGAGGCGATCTGTACATGCCTACTCCTAGCTAGAATGTTTTCAAGATACAGACCCAAAACATGCTCAAAATCGATATTTTAGGTGCCCAAAAGTCGATATGTGAATGCATCTTCAGTACCCGTTTATATATCAAATTCAGGCTCAAAACACCCGAAAACTCGATATTTTGGGGTCCAAGAAGCGATCTGTACATGCCTACTCCATTTTAGAGTATTTTCAAACTACAGGCCCAAAACATGCTGAAAATCGATATTTTAGGTGACCAAAGTCAATATGTGCATTAATCTTCTGTACCCGTTTATATCTCAAATTCAGGCTCAAAAAAACCAAAAATTTGATATTTGGGGGTCCCAGAAGCGATCTGTAGATGCCTACTCCGTGTTAGAGAATTTTCAAAAAAAAGGCCCAAAACATACTAAAAATCGAACTTTTATTTGCCCAAAAGTCGATATGTGCATGCATCTTCTGTACCCGTTTAATCTCAAATTCAGGCTAAAAACACCCGAAAATTCGATATTTTGGGGTCCCAGAAGCGATCTGTTTATGCCTACTCAGATGCAGGCCCAAAACATGCTGAAAATTGATATTTTAGGTGCCCAAAGTCAATATGTGTATGTATCTTCTGTACCCGTTTATATCCCAAATTCAGGCTCAAAACACCCGAAAATTCGGTATTTTTGGATCCTAGAAGCGATCTGTGCATGCCTACACAATGCTAGAATATTTTCAAAATATAGGCCCAAAACATGCAGAAAATCGAAATTTTAAGTGTCCAAAGTCGATATGTGCATGCATCTTCTGTACCCGTTTATATCTCAAATTCAGGCTCAAAACACCCAAAAATTCGGTATTTTTGGGTTCTAGAAGTGATATGTACATGCCTACCCCTAGTTAGAATGTTATCAAGATACAGACCCAAAACATGCTCAAAATCGATATTTTAGGTGCCCAAAAGTCGATAAGTACATGCATCTTCAGTACCCGTTTATATCTCAAATTCAGGCTCAAAACACCCGAAAATTCTATAATTTGGGGTCCCAGAAGGGATCTGTACATGCCTACTCAGTGCTAGAATGTTTTCAAAATATAGGCCCAAAACATGCTAAAAATCGTTATTTTAATTGTCCAAATTCGATATGTGTATGCATCTTCTTTACCCGTTTATATCTCAAATTCAGGCTCAAAACACCCGAAAATTCGGTATTTTTGGGTCCTAAAAGCAATCTGTACATGCCTACTCCTAGTTAGAATGTTCTCAAGATACAGACCCAAAACATGCTCAAAATCGATATTATAGGTGCCCAAAAGTCAGTATGTGCATTCATCTTCAGTACCCGTTTAAATCTCAAATTCAGGCTCAAAACACCCGAAAATTCGATATTTGGGGGTCCAAGAAGCGATCTGTACATGCCTACTAAGATACAGGCCCAAAACATGCTGAAAATCGATATTTTAGGTGCCCAAATTCAATATGTGTATGCATCTTCTGAACCCGTTTATATCCCAAATTCAACCTCAAAACACGGGAAAATTCGATATTTTTGGTTCCCAGAAGCGATCTGTACATGCCTACTCAGTGCTAGAATGTTTTCAAAATATAGGCTCAAAACATACTGAAAATCGATCTTTTAGGTGCCCAAAAGTCGATATGTGCATGCATCTTCTGTAACCGTTTATATCTCAAATTCAGGCTCAAAACACCCGAAAATTCGATATTTTTGGGTCCTAGAAGCGATCTGTACATGCCTACTCCTAGTTAGAATGTTTTCAAGATACAGACCCAAAACATGCTCAAAATCGATATTTTAGGTGCCCAAAAGTCGATATGTGCATGTATCTTCAGTACCCGTTTATATCTCAAATTCAGGCTCAACACCCCCGAAAATTCGATATTTTGGGGTCCAAGAAGCGATCTGTACATACCTACTCCGTGTTAGAGTATTTTTAAAATACAGGCCCAAAACATACTGAAAATCGATATTTTAGGTGCCCAAAAGTCGATATGTGCATGCATTTTCTGTAACCGTTTATATATCAAATTCAGGCTCAAAACACCCGAAAATTCGATATTTTTGAGTCCCAGAAGCGATTTTTACATGCCTACTCAGTGCTAGAATTTTTTCAATATATAGGCCGCTAGATGCTAAAAATCTATATTTTAAGTGTCCAAAGTCGATATGTGCATGCATCTTCAGTACCCGTTTATATCTCAAAATCAGGCTCAAAACACACGAAAATTCGGTATTTTTGGGTCCTAGAGGCGATCTGTACATGCCTACTCCTAGCTAGAATGTTTTCAAGATACAGACCCAAAACATGCTCAAAATCGATATTTTAGGTGCCCAAAAGTCGATATGTGAATGCATCTTCAGTACCCGTTTATATATCAAATTCAGGCTCAAAACACCCGAAAACTCGATATTTTGGGGTCCAAGAAGCGATCTGTACATGCCTACTCCATTTTAGAGTATTTTCAAACTACAGGCCCAAAACATGCTGAAAATCGATATTTTAGGTGACCAAAGTCAATATGTGCATTAATCTTCTGTACCCGTTTATATCTCAAATTCAGGCTCAAAAAAACCAAAAATTTGATATTTGGGGGTCCCAGAAGCGATCTGTAGATGCCTACTCCGTGTTAGAGAATTTTCAAAAAAAAGGCCCAAAACATACTAAAAATCGAACTTTTATTTGCCCAAAAGTCGATATGTGCATGCATCTTCTGTACCCGTTTAATCTCAAATTCAGGCTAAAAACACCCGAAAATTCGATATTTTGGGGTCCCAGAAGCGATCTGTTTATGCCTACTCAGATGCAGGCCCAAAACATGCTGAAAATTGATATTTTAGGTGCCCAAAGTCAATATGTGTATGTATCTTCTGTACCCGTTTATATCCCAAATTCAGGCTCAAAACACCCGAAAATTCGGTATTTTTGGATCCTAGAAGCGATCTGTGCATGCCTACACAATGCTAGAATATTTTCAAAATATAGGCCCAAAACATGCAGAAAATCGAAATTTTAAGTGTCCAAAGTCGATATGTGCATGCATCTTCTGTACCCGTTTATATCTCAAATTCAGGCTCAAAACACCCAAAAATTCGGTATTTTTGGGTTCTAGAAGTGATATGTACATGCCTACCCCTAGTTAGAATGTTATCAAGATACAGACCCAAAACATGCTCAAAATCGATATTTTAGGTGCCCAAAAGTCGATAAGTACATGCATCTTCAGTACCCGTTTATATCTCAAATTCAGGCTCAAAACACCCGAAAATTCTATAATTTGGGGTCCCAGAAGGGATCTGTACATGCCTACTCAGTGCTAGAATGTTTTCAAAATATAGGCCCAAAACATGCTAAAAATCGTTATTTTAATTGTCCAAATTCGATATGTGTATGCATCTTCTTTACCCGTTTATATCTCAAATTCAGGCTCAAAACACCCGAAAATTCGGTATTTTTGGGTCCTAAAAGCAATCTGTACATGCCTACTCCTAGTTAGAATGTTCTCAAGATACAGACCCAAAACATGCTCAAAATCGATATTATAGGTGCCCAAAAGTCAGTATGTGCATTCATCTTCAGTACCCGTTTATATCTCAAATTCAGGCTCAAAACACCCGAAAATTCGATATTTGGGGGTCCAAGAAGCGATCTGTACATGCCTACTAAGATACAGGCCCAAAACATGCTAAAAATCGATATTTTAGGTGCCCAAATTCAATATGTGTATGCATCTTCTGAACCCGTTTATATCCCAAATTCAACCTCAAAACACCCGAAAATTCGATATTTTTGGTTCCCAGAAGCGATCTGTACATGCCTACTCAGTGCTAGAATGTTTTCAAAATATAGGCTCAAAACATACTGAAAATCGATCTTTTAGGTGCCCAAAAGTCGATATGTGCATGCATCTTCTGTAACCGTTTATATCTCAAATTCAGGCTCAAAACACCCGAAAATTCGATATTTTTGGGTCCTAGAAGCGATCTGTACATGCCTACTCCTAGTTAGAATGTTTTCAAGATACAGACCCAAAACATGCTCAAAATCGATATTTTAGGTGCCCAAAAGTCGATATATGCATGCATCTTCAGTACCCGTTTATATCTCAAATTCACGCTCAACACCCCCGAAAATTCGATATTTTGGGGTCCAAGAAGCGATCTGTACATGCCTACTCCGTGTTAGAGTATTTTCAAAATACAGGCCCAAAACATACTGAAAATCGATCTTTTAGGTGCCCAAAAGTCGATATGTGCATGCATCTTCTGTAACCGTTTATATATCAAATTCAGGCTCAAAACACCCGAAAATTCGATATTTTTGAGTCCCAGAAGCGATTTTTACATGCCTACTCAGTGCTAGAATTTTTTCAATATATAGGCCCCTAGATGCTAAAAATCTATATTTTAAGTGTCCAAAGTCGATATGTGCATGCATCTTCAGTACCCGTTTATATCTCAAAATCAGGCTCAAAACACACGAAAATTCGGTATTTTTAGGTCCTAGAGGCGATCTGTACATGCCTACTCCTAGCTAGAATGTTTTCAAGATACAGACCAAAACATGCTCAAAATCGATATTTTAGGTGCCCAAAAGTCGATATGTGCATGCATCTTCAGTACCCGTTTATATATCAAATTCAGGCTCAAAACACCCGAAAACTCGATATTTTGGGGTCCAAGAAGCGATCTGTACATGCCTACTCCATTTTAGAGTATTTTCAAACTACAGGCCCAAAACATGCTGAAAATCGATATTTTAGGTGCCCAAAGTCAATATGTGCATTAATCTTCTGTACCCGTTTATATCTCAAATTCAGGCTCAAAAAACCCCAAAATTTGATATTTGGGGGTCCCAGAAGCGATCTGTTTATGCCTACTCAGATGCAGGCCCAAAACATGCTGAAAATCGATATTTTAGGTGCCCAAAGTCAATATGTGTATGCATCTTCTGTACCCGTTTATATCCCAAATTCAGACTCAAAACACCCGAAAATTCGGTATTTTTGGATCCTAGAAGCGATCTGTGCATGCCTACACAGTGCTAGAATATTTTCAAAATATTTGCCCAAAACATGAAGAAAATCGAAATTTTAAGTGTCCAAAAGTCGATATGTGCATGCATCTTCTGTACCCGTTTATATCTCAAATTCAGGTTAAAAACACCCGAAAATTCGATATTTTGGGGTCCCAGAAGCGATTTGTTTATGCCTACTCAGATGCGGGCCCAAAACATGCTGAAAATTGATATTTTAGGTGCCCAAAGTCAATATGTGTATGCATCTTCTGTACCCGTTTATATCCCAAATTCAGGCTCAAAACACCCGAAAATTCGGTATTTTTGGATCCTAGAAGCGATCTGTGCATGCCTACACAATGCTAGAATATTTTCAAAATATAGGCCCAAAACATGCAGAAAATCGAAATTTTAAGTGTCCAAAGTCGATATGTGCATGCATCTTCTGTACCCGTTTATATCTCAAATTCAGGCTCAAAACACCCAAAAATTCGGTATTTTTGGGTCCTAGAAGCGATATGTACATGCCTACCCCTAGTTAGAATGTTTTCAAGATACAGACCCAAAACATGCTCAAAATCGATATTTTAGGTGCCCAAAAGTCGATAAGTACATGCATCTTCAGTACCCGTTTATATCTCAAATTCAGGCTCAAAACACCCGAAAATTCTATAATTTGGGGTCCCAGAAGGGATCTGTACATGCCTACTCAGTGCTAGAATGTTTTCAAAATATAGGCCCAAAACATGCTAAAAATCGTTATTTTAATTGTCCAAATTCGATATGTGTATGCATCTTCTTTACCCGTTTATATCTCAAATTCAGGCTCAAAACACCCGAAAATTCGGTATTTTTGGGTCCTAAAAGCAATCTGTACATGCCTACTCCTAGTTAGAATGTTCTCAAGATACAGACCCAAAACATGCTCAAAATCGATATTATAGGTGCCCAAAAGTCAGTATGTGCATTCATCTTCAGTACCCGTTTAAATCTCAAATTCAGGCTCAAAACACCCGAAAATTCGATATTTGGGGGTCCAAGAAGCGATCTGTACATGCCTACTAAGATACAGGCCCAAAACATGCTGAAAATCGATATTTTAGGTGCCCAAATTCAATATGTGTATGCATCTTCTGAACCCGTTTATATCCCAAATTCAACCTCAAAACACGGAAAAATTCGATATTTTTGGTTCCCAGAAGCGATCTGTACATGCCTACTCAGTGCTAGAATGTTTTCAAAATATAGGCTCAAAACATACTGAAAATCGATCTTTTAGGTGCCCAAAAGTCGATATGTGCATGCATCTTCTGTAACCGTTTATATCTCAAATTCAGGCTCAAAACACCCGAAAATTCGATATTTTTGGGTCCTAGAAGCGATCTGTACATGCCTACTCCTAGTTAGAATGTTTTCAAGATACAGACCCAAAACATGCTCAAAATCGATATTTTAGGTGCCCAAAAGTCGATATGTGCATGTATCTTCAGTACCCGTTTATATCTCAAATTCAGGCTCAACACCCCCGAAAATTCGATATTTTGGGGTCCAAGAAGCGATCTGTACATACCTACTCCGTGTTAGAGTATTTTTAAAATACAGGCCCAAAACATACTGAAAATCGATATTTTAGGTGCCCAAAAGTCGATATGTGCATGCATTTTCTGTAACCGTTTATATATCAAATTCAGGCTCAAAACACCCGAAAATTCGATATTTTTGAGTCCCAGAAGCGATTTTTACATGCCTACTCAGTGCTAGAATTTTTTCAATATATAGGCCCCTAGATGCTAAAAATCTATATTTTAAGTGTCCAAAGTCGATATGTGCATGCATCTTCAGTACCCGTTTATATCTCAAAATCAGGCTCAAAACACACGAAAATTCGGTATTTTTGGGTCCTAGAGGCGATCTGTACATGCCTACTCCTAGCTAGAATGTTTTCAAGATACAGACCCAAAACATGCTCAAAATCGATATTTTAGGTGCCCAAAAGTCGATATGTGAATGCATCTTCAGTACCCGTTTATATATCAAATTCAGGCTCAAAACACCCGAAAACTCGATATTTTGGGGTCCAAGAAGCGATCTGTACATGCCTACTCCATTTTAGAGTATTTTCAAACTACAGGCCCAAAACATGCTGAAAATCGATATTTTAGGTGACCAAAGTCAATATGTGCATTAATCTTCTGTACCCGTTTATATCTCAAATTCAGGCTCAAAAAAACCAAAAATTTGATATTTGGGGGTCCCAGAAGCGATCTGTAGATGCCTACTCCGTGTTAGAGAATTTTCAAAAAAAAGGCCCAAAACATACTAAAAATCGAACTTTTATTTGCTCAAAAGTCGATATGTGCATGCATCTTCTGTACCCGTTTAATCTCAAATTCAGGCTAAAAACACCCGAAAATTCGATATTTTGGGGTCCCAGAAGCGATCTGTTTATGCCTACTCAGATGCAGGCCCAAAACATGCTGAAAATTGATATTTTAGGTGCCCAAAGTCAATATGTGTATGTATCTTCTGTACCCGTTTATATCCCAAATTCAGGCTCAAAACACCCGAAAATTCGGTATTTTTGGATCCTAGAAGCGATCTGTGCATGCCTACACAATGCTAGAATATTTTCAAAATATAGGCCCAAAACATGCAGAAAATCGAAATTTTAAGTGTCCAAAGTCGATATGTGCATGCATCTTCTGTACCCGTTTATATCTCAAATTCAGGCTCAAAACACCCAAAAATTCGGTATTTTTGGGTTCTAGAAGTGATATGTACATGCCTACCCCTAGTTAGAATGTTATCAAGATACAGACCCAAAACATGCTCAAAATCGATATTTTAGGTGCCCAAAAGTCGATAAGTACATGCATCTTCAGTACCAGTTTATATCTCAAATTCAGGCTCAAAACACCCGAAAATTCTATAATTTGGGGTCCCAGAAGGGATCTGTACATGCCTACTCAGTGCTAGAATGTTTTCAAAATATAGGCCCAAAACATGCTAAAAATCGTTATTTTAATTGTCCAAATTCGATATGTGTATGCATCTTCTTTACCCGTTTATATCTCAAATTCAGGCTCAAAACACCCGAAAATTCGGTATTTTTGGGTCCTAAAAGCAATCTGTACATGCCTACTCCTAGTTAGAATGTTCTCAAGATACAGACCCAAAACATGCTCAAAATCGATATTATAGGTGCCCAAAAGTCAGTATGTGCATTCATCTTCAGTACCCGTTTATATCTCAAATTCAGGCTCAAAAAACCCGAAAATTCGATATTTGGGGGTCCAAGAAGCGATCTGTACATGCCTACTAAGATACAGGCCCAAAACATGCTAAAAATCGATATTTTAGGTGCCCAAATTCAATATGTGTATGCATCTTCTGAACCCGTTTATATCCCAAATTCAACCTCAAAACACCCGAAAATTCGATATTTTTGGTTCCCAGAAGCGATCTGTACATGCCTACTCAGTGCTAGAATGTTTTCAAAATATAGGCTCAAAACATACTGAAAATCGATCTTTTAGGTGCCCAAAAGTCGATATGTGCATGCATCTTCTGTAACCGTTTATATCTCAAATTCAGGCTCAAAACACCCGAAAATTCGATATTTTTGGGTCCTAGAAGCGATCTGTACATGCCTACTCCTAGATAGAATGTTTTCAAGATACAGACCCAAAACATGCTCAAAATCGATATTTTAGGTGCCCAAAAGTCGATATATGCATGCATCTTCAGTACCCGTTTATATCTCAAATTCACGCTCAACACCCCCGAAAATTCGATATTTTGGGGTCCAAGAAGCGATCTGTACATGCCTACTCCGTGTTAGAGTATTTTCAAAATACAGGCCCAAAACATACTGAAAATCGATCTTTTAGGTGCCCAAAAGTCGATATGTGCATGCATCTTCTGTAACCGTTTATATATCAAATTCAGGCTCAAAACACCCGAAAATTCGATATTTTTGAGTCCCAGAAGCGATTTTTACATGCCTACTCAGTGCTAGAATTTTTTCAATATATAGGCCCCTAGATGCTAAAAATCGATATTTTAAGTGTCCAAAGTCGATATGTGCATGCATCTTCAGTACCCGTTTATATCTCAAAATCAGGCTCAAAACACACGAAAATTCGGTATTTTTAGGTCCTAGAGGCGATCTGTACATGCCTACTCCTAGCTAGAATGTTTTCAAGATACAGACCAAAACATGCTCAAAATCGATATTTTAGGTGCCCAAAAGTCGATATGTGCATGCATCTTCAGTACCCGTTTATATATCAAATTCAGGCTCAAAACACCCGAAAACTCGATATTTTGGGGTCCAAGAAGCGATCTGTACATGCCTACTCCATTTTAGAGTATTTTCAAACTACAGGCCCAAAACATGCTGAAAATCGATATTTTAGGTGCCCAAAGTCAATATGTGCATTAATCTTCTGTACCCGTTTATATCTCAAATTCAGGCTCAAAAAACCCCAAAATTTGATATTTGGGGGTCCCAGAAGCGATCTGTTTATGCCTACTCAGATGCAGGCCCAAAACATGCTGAAAATCGATATTTTAGGTGCCCAAAGTCAATATGTGTATGCATCTTCTGTACCCGTTTATATCCCAAATTCAGACTCAAAACACCCGAAAATTCGGTATTTTTAGATCCTAGAAGCGATCTGTGCATGCCTACACAGTGCTAGAATATTTTCAAAATATAGGCCCAAAACATGAAGAAAATCGAAATTTTAAGTGTCCAAAAGTCGATATGTGCATGCATCTTCTGTACCCGTTTATATCTCAAATTCAGGTTAAAAACACCCGAAAATTCGATATTTTGGGGTCCCAGAAGCGATTTGTTTATGCCTACTCAGATGCGGGCCCAAAACATGCTGAAAATTGATATTTTAGGTGCCCAAAGTCAATATGTGTATGCATCTTCTGTACCCGTTTATATCCCAAATTCAGGCTCAAAACACCCGAAAATTCGGTATTTTTGGATCCTAGAAGCGATCTGTGCATGCCTACACAATGCTAGAATATTTTCAAAATATAGGCCCAAAACATGCAGAAAATCGAAATTTTAAGTGTCCAAAGTCGATATGTGCATGCATCTTCTGTACCCGTTTATATCTCAAATTCAGGCTCAAAACACCCAAAAATTCGGTATTTTTGGGTCCTAGAAGCGATATGTACATGCCTACCCCTAGTTAGAATGTTTTCAAGATACAGACCCAAAACATGCTCAAAATCGATATTTTAGGTGCCCAAAAGTCGATAAGTACATGCATCTTCAGTACCCGTTTATATCTCAAATTCAGGCTCAAAACACCCGAAAATTCTATAATTTGGGGTCCCAGAAGGGATCTGTACATGCCTACTCAGTGCTAGAATGTTTTCAAAATATAGGCCCAAAACATGCTAAAAATCGTTATTTTAATTGTCCAAATTCGATATGTGTATGCATCTTCTTTACCCGTTTATATCTCAAATTCAGGCTCAAAACACCCGAAAATTCGGTATTTTTGGGTCCTAAAAGCAATCTGTACATGCCTACTCCTAGTTAGAATGTTCTCAAGATACAGACCGAAAACATGCTCAAAATCGATATTATAGGTGCCCAAAAGTCAGTATGTGCATTCATCTTCAGTACCCGTTTATATCTCAAATGTAGGCTCAAAACACCCGAAAATTCGATATTTGGGGGTCCAAGAAGCGATCTGTACATGCCTACTCAGATACAGGCCCAAAACATGCTGAAAATCGATATTTTAGGTGCCCAAATTCAATATGTGTATGCATCTTCTGAACCCGTTTATATCCCAAATTCAGGCTCAAAACACCCGAAAATTCGATATTTTTGGGTCCTAGAAGCGATCTGTACATGCCTACTCCTAGTTAGAATGTTTTCAAGATACAGACCCAAAACATGCTCAAAATCGATATTTTAGGTGCCCAAAAGTCGATATATGCATGCATCTTCAGTACCCGTTTATATCTCAAATTCAGGCTCAACACCCCCGAAAATTCGATATTTTTGAGTCCCAGAAGCGATTTTTACATGCCTACTCAGTGCTAGAATTTTTTCAATATATAGGCCCCTAGATGCTAAAAATCGATATTTTAAGTGTCCAAAGTCGATATGTGCATGCATCTTCAGTACCCGTTTATATCTCAAAATCAGGCTCAAAACACACGAAAATTCGGTATTTTTAGGTCCTAGAGGCGATCTGTACATGCCTACTCCTAGCTAGAATGTTTTCAAGATACAGACCCAAAACATGCTCAAAATCGATATTTTAGGTGCCCAAAAGTCGATATGTGCATGCATCTTCAGTACCCGTTTATATATCAAATTCAGGCTCAAAACACCCGAAAATTCGATATTTTGGGGTCCAAGAAGCGATCTGTACATGCCTACTCCATTTTAGAGTATTTTCAAACTACAGGCCCAAAACATGCTGAAAATCGATATTTTAGGTGCCCAAAGTCAATATGTGCATTAATCTTCTGTACCCGTTTATATCTCAAATTCAGGCTCAAAAAACCCCAAAATTTGATATTTGGGGGTCCCAGAAGCGATCTGTTTATGCCTACTCAGATGCAGGCCCAAAACATGCTGAAAATCGATATTTTAGGTGCCCAAAGTCAATATGTGTATGCATCTTCTGTACCCGTTTATATCCCAAATTCAGACTCAAAACACCCGAAAATTCGGTATTTTTGGATCCTAGAAGCGATCTGTGCATGCCTACACAGTGCTAGAATATTTTCAAAATATAGGCCCAAAACATGAAGAAAATCGAAATTTTAAGTGTCCAAAAGTCGATATGTGCATGCATCTTCTGTACCCGTTTATATCTCAAATTCAGGTTAAAAACACCCGAAAATTCGATATTTTGGGGTCCCAGAAGCGATCTGTTTATGCCTACTCAGATGCGGGCTCAAAACATGCTGAAAATTGATATTTTAGGTGCCCAAAGTCAATATGTGTATGCATCTTCTGTACCCGTTTATATCCCAAATTCAGGCTCAAAACACCCGAAAATTCGGTATTTTTGGATCCTAGAAGCGATCTGTGCATGCCTACACAATGCTAGAATATTTTCAAAATATAGGCCCAAAACATGCAGAAAATCGAAATTTTAAGTGTCCAAAGTCGATATGTGCATGCATCTTCTGTACCCGTTTATATCTCAAATTCAGGCTCAAAACACCCAAAAATTCGGTATTTTTGGGTCCTAGAAGCGATATGTACATGCCTACCCCTAGTTAGAATGTTTTCAAGATACAGACCCAAAACATGCTCAAAATCGATATTTTAGGTGCCCAAAAGTCGATAAGTACATGCATCTTCAGTACCCGTTTATATCTCAAATTCAGGCTCAAAACACCCGAAAATTCTATAATTTGGGGTCCCAGAAGGGATCTGTACATGCCTACTCAGTGCTAGAATGTTTTCAAAATATATGCCCAAAACATGCTAAAAATCGTTATTTTAATTGTCCAAATTCGATATGTGTATGCATCTTCTGTACCCGTTTATATCTCAAATTCAGGCTCAAAACACCCGAAAATTCGGTATTTTTGGGTCCTAAAAGCAATCTGTACATGCCTACTCCTAGTTAGAATGTTCTCAAGATACAGACCCAAAACATGCTCAAAATCGATATTATTGGTGCCCAAAAGTCAGTATGTGCATTCATCTTCAGTACCCGTTTATATCTCAAATTCAGGCTAAAAACACCCGAAAATTCGATGTTTGGGGGTCCAAGAAGCGATCTGTACATGCCTACTCAGATACAGGCCCAAAACATGCTGAAAATCGATATTTTAGGTGCCCAAATTCAATATGTGTATGCATCTTCTGAACCCGTTTATATCCCAAATTCAACCTCAAAACACCGGAAAATTCGATATTTTTGGTTCCCAGAAGCGATCTGTACATGCCTACTCAGTGCTAGAATGTTTTCAAAATATAGGCTCAAAACATACTGAAAATCGATCTTTTAGGTGCCCAAAAGTCGATATGTGCATGCATCTTCTGTAACCGTTTATATCTCAAATTCAGGCTCATAACACCCGAAAATTCGATATTTTTGGGTCCTAGAAGCGATCTGTACATGCCTACTCCTAGTTAGAATGTTTTCAAGATACAGACCCAAAACATGCTCAAAATCGATATTTTAGGTGCCCAAAAGTCGATATATGCATGCATCTTCAGTACCCGTTTATATCTCAAATTCAGGCTCAACACCCCCGAAAATTCGATATTTTTGAGTCCCAGAAGCGATTTTTACATGCCTACTCAGTGCTAGAATTTTTTCAATATATAGGCCCCTAGATGCTAAAAATCTATATTTTAAGTGTCCAAAGTCGATATGTGCATGCATCTTCAGTACCCGTTTATATCTCAAAATCAGGCTCAAAACACACGAAAATTCGGTATTTTTAGGTCCTAGAGGCGATCTGTACATGCCTACTCCTAGCTAGAATGTTTTCAAGATACAGACCCAAAACATGCTCAAAATCGATATTTTAGGTGCCCAAAAGTCGATATGTGCATGCATCTTCAGTACCCGTTTATATATCAAATTCAGGCTCAAAACACCCGATAACTCGATATTTTGGGGTCCAAGAAGCGATCTGTACATGCCTACTCCATTTTAGAGTATTTTCAAACTACAGGCCCAAAACATGCTGAAAATCGATATTTTAGGTGCCCAAAGTCAATATGTGCATTAATCTTCTGTACCCGTTTATATCTCAAATTCAGGCTCAAAAAACCCCAAAATTTGATATTTATGGGTCCCAGAAACGATTTGTACATGCCTAATCAGTGCTAGAATGTTTTCAATATATATGCTCAAAATATGCTAAAAATCTATATTTTAAGTGTCCAAAGTCGATATGTGCATGCATCTTCTGTACTCGTTTATATCTCAAAATCAGGCTCAAAACACACGAAAAATTCGGTGTTTTTGGGTCCTAGAAGCGATCTGTACATGCCTACTCCTAGTTAGAATGTTTTCAAGATACAGACCCAAAACATGCTCAAAATCGATATTTTAGGTGACCAAAAGTCGATATGTGCATGCATCTTCAGTACCCGTTTATATCTCAAATTCAGGCTCAAAACACCGTAAAACTCGATATTTTGGGGTCCAAGAATCGATCTGAACATGCCTACTCCATTTTAGAGTATTTTCAAAATACAGGCCCAAAACATGCTGAAAATCGATATTTTAGGTGCCCAAAGTCAATATGTGGATGCATCTTCTATACCCGTTTATACCTCAAATTCAGGCTCAAAACACCCGAAAATTCGATATTTTCGGGTCCCAGAAGCGATCTCTACATGCCTACTCAGATACAAGCCCAAAACATGCTGAAAATCGATATTTTAGGTGCCCAAAGTCAATTTGTGTATGCTTCTTCTGCACCTATTGATATCCCAAATTCAACTTCAAACACCCGAAAATTCGATATTTTTGGGTCCCAGAAGTGATCTGTACATGCCTACACAGTGCTAGAATATTTTCAAAATATAGGCCCAAAACATGTTAAAAATCGATATTTTAGGTGCCCAAATTCAATATGTGTATGCATCATCTGCACCCGTTTATATCCCAAATTCAACCACAAAACACCCGAAAATTCGGTATTTTTGGGTCCCTGAAGCAATCTGTACATGCCTACTCCGTGTTAGAGTATTTTCAAAATACAGGCCCAAAACATGCTGAAAATCGATATTTTATGTGCCCAAAGTCAATATGTGCATACATCTTCTGTACCCGTTTATATCTCAAATTCAGGCTCAAAACACCCGAAAATTCGATAATTTGGGGTCCCAGAAGTGATCTGTACATTCCTACTCAGTGCTAGAATGTTTTCAAAATATAGGCCCAAAATATGCTAAAAATCGTTATTTTAAGAGTCCAAATTCGATATGTGTATGAATCTTCTGTACCCGTTTATATCTCAAATTCTGGCTCAAAACACCCGAAAATTCGGTATTTTTGGGTCCTAAAAGCGATCTCTACATGCTTACTCCTAGTTAGAATGTTATCAAGATACAGACCCAAAACATGCTGAAAATCGATATTATAGGTGCCCAAAATTCAGTATGTGCATGCATCTTCAGTACCCGGTTATATCTCAAATTCAGGCTCAAAACACCCGAAAAATCGATATTTGGGGGTCCAAGAAGCGATCTGTACATGCCTACTCAGATACAGGCCCAAAACATGCTGAAAATCGATATTTTAGGTGCCCAAATTAAATATGTGTATGCATCTTCTGCACCCGTTTATATCCCAAATTCAACCTCAAAACACCCGAAAATTCGATATTTTTGGTTCCCAGATGCGATTTGTACATGCCTACTCAGTGCTAGAATGTTTTCAAAATATAGGCTCAAAACATGCTAAAAATCGATATTTTAAGTGTCCAAAGTCGATATGTGCATGCATCTTCAGTACCCGTTTATATCTCAAAATCAGGCTCAAAACACACGAAAATTCGGTATTTTTACGTCCTAGAAGCGATCTGTACATGCCTACTCCTAGCTTGAATGTTTTCAAGATACAAACCCAAAACATGCTCAAAATCGATATTTTAGGTGCCCAAAAGTCGATGTGTGCATGCATCTTCAGTACCCGTTTATATCTCAAATTCAGGCTCAAAACACCCTAAAACTCGATATATTGGGTTCCCAGAAGCGATCTCTACATGCCTACTCAGATACAAGCCAAAAACATGCTGAAAATCGATATTTTAAGAGTCCAAAGTCGATATGTGCATTCATCTTCTGTACTCGTTAATATCTCAAAATCAGGCTCAAAACACACGAAAAATTCGGTGTTTTTGGTTCCTAGAAGCGATCTGTACATGCCTACTCCTAGTTAGAATGTTTTCAAGATAAGGACCCAAAACATGCTAAAAATCGATATATTAGCTGACCAAAAGTCGATATGTGCATGCATCTTCAGTACCCGTTTATATCTCAAATTCAGGCTCAAAACAACCTAAAACTCGATATTTTGGGGTCCAAGAAGCGATCTGTACATGCCTACTCCGTGTTAGAGTATTTTCAAAATACAGGCCCAAAACATACTGAAAAACGATCTTTTAGGTGCCCAAAACTCAATATGTGCATGCATCTTCTGTAACCGTTTATATCTCAAATTCAGGCTCAAAACACCCGAAAATTCGATATTTTTGGGTCCCAGAAGCGATTTGTACATGCCTACTCAGTGCTAATATGTTTTCAATATATAGGCTCAAAAGATGCTAAAAATCTATATTTTAAGTGTCCAAAGTCGATATGTGCATGCATCTTCAGTACCCGTTTATATCTCAAAATCAGGCTCAAAACGCACGAAAATTCGGTATTTTTACGTCCTAGAAGCGATCTGTACATGCCTACTCCTAGCTAGAATGTTTTCAAGATACAGACCCAAAACATGCTGAAAATCGATATTTTAGGTGACCAAAAGTCGATATGTGCATGCATCTTCAGTACCCGTTTATATCTCAAATTCAGGCTCAAAACACCCTAAAACTCGATATTTTGGGGTCCAAGAATCGATCTGAACATGCCTACTCCATTTTAGAGTATTTTCAAAATACAGGCCCAAAACATGCTTAAAAACGATATTTTAGGTGCCCAAAGTCAATATGTGGATGCATCTTCTGTACCCGTTTATACCTCAAATTCAGGCTCAAAACACCCGAAAATTCGATATTTTGGGGGCCCAGAAGGGATCTCTACATGCCTACTCAGATACAAGCCCAAAACATGCTGAAAATCGATATTTTAGGTGCCCAAAGTCAATTTGTGTATGCTTCTTCTGCACCTGTTTATATCCCAAATTCAACCTCAAAACACCCGGAAATTCGATATTTTTGGGTCCCAGAAGTGATCTGTACATGCCTACTCAGTGCTAGAATATTTTCAAAATATAGGCCCAAAACATGTTAAAAATCGATATTTTAGGTGCCCAAATTCAATATGTGCATGCATCTACTGCACCCGTTTATATCCCAAATTCAACCTCAAAACACCCGAAAATTCGGTATTTTGGGGTTCCTGAAGCGATCTGTACATGCCTACTCAGTGCTAGAATTATTTCAAAATATAGGCTCAAAACATGCTAAAAATCGATATTTTAAGTGTCCAAAGTCGATATGTGCATGCATCTTCTGTACCCGTTTATATATCAAATTCTGGCTCAAAACACTGGAAAATTCGGTATTTATGGGTCCTAGAAGCGATCTGTACATGCCTACTCCTAGTTTGAATTTTTTCATGATACAGACCCAAAACATGCTCAAAATCGGTATTTTAGGTGCCCAAAAGTCTATATGTGCATGCATCTTCTGTACCCGTTTATATCTCAAATTCAGGCTCAAAACTCCCGAAAATTCGATTTTTTGGGATCCAAGAAGCGATATGTACATGCCTACTCCGTGTTAGAGTATTTTCATAATACAGGCCCAAAACATGCTTAAAATCGATATTTTATGTGCCCAAAGTCAATATGTGCATACATCTTCTGTACCCGTTTATATCTCAAATTCAGGCTCAAAACACCCGAAAATTCGATAATTTGGGGTCCCAGAAGTGATCTGTACATTCCTACTCAGTGCTAGAATGTTTTCAAAATATAGGCCCAAAACATGCTAAAAATCGATATTTTAAGTGTCCAAATTCGATATGTGTATGAATCTTCTGTACCCGTTTATATCTCAAATTCCGGCTCAAAACACCCGAAAATTCGGTATTTTTGGGTCCTATAAGCGATCTCTACATGCTTACTCCTAGTTAGAATGTTTTCAAGATACAGACCCAAAACATGCTCAAAATCGATATTATAGGTGCCCAAAATTCAGTATGTGCATGCATCTTCAGTACCCGTTTATATCTCAAATTCAGGCTCAAAACACCCGAAAATTCGATATTTGGGGGTCCAAGAAGCGATCTGTGCATGCCTACTCAGATACAGGCCCAAAACATGCTGAAAATCAAAGTTTTAGGTGCCCAAATTAAATATGTGTATGCATCTTCTGCACCCGTTTATATCCCAAATTCAACCTCAAAACACCCTAAAATTCGATATTTTTGGTTCCCAGATGCGATTTGTAGATGCCTACTCAGTGCTAGAATGTTTTCAAAATATAGGCTCAAAACATGCTAAAAATCGATATTTTAAGTGTCCAAAGTCGATATGTGCATGCATCATCTGTACCCGTTTATATCTCAAATTCAGGCTCAAAACACCCGAAAATTCGGTTATTTTAGGTCCTAGAAGCGATCTGTACATGCCTACTCCTAGTTAGAATCTTTTCAAGATACAGACCCAAAACATGCTCAAAATCGATATTTTAGGTGCGCAAAAGTCGATATGTGCATGCATCTTCAGTACCCGTTTATATCTCAAAATCAGGCTAAACACCCCCGAAAATTCGATATTTTGTGGTCCAAGAAGCGATCTGTACATGCCTACTCCGTGTTAGAGTATTTTCAAAATACAGGCCCAAAACATACTGAAAATCGATATTTTAGGTGTCCAAAAGTCTATATGTGCATGCATCTTCTGTACCCGTTTATATCTCAAATTCAGGCTCAAAAAACCTGAAAATTCTATATTTTGGGGTCCAAGAAGCGATATGTACATGCCTACTCCGTGTTAGAGTATTTTCAAAATACAGGCATAAAACATGCTGAAAATCGATATTTTATGTGCCCAAAGTCAATATTTCCATACATCTTCTGTACCCGTTTATATCTCAAATTCAGGCTCAAAACACCCGAAAATTCGATAATTTGGGGTCCCAGAAGCGATCTGTACATGCCTACTCAGTGCTAGAATGTTTTCAAAATATAGGCCCAAAACATGCTAAAAATCGATATTTTAAGTGTCCAAATTCGATATGTGTATGTATCTTCTGTACCCGTTTATATCTCAAATTGCGGCTCAAAACACCCGAAAATTCGGTATTTTTGGGTCCTAAAAGCGATCTCTACATGCCTATTCCTAGTTAGAATGTTTTCAAGATACAGACCCAAAATATGCTCAAAATCGATATTATAGGTGCCCAAAATTCAGTATGTGCATGCATCTTCAGTACCCGTTTATATCTCAAATTCAGGGTCAAAACACCCGAAAATTCGATATTTGGGGGTCCAAGATGCGATCTGTACATGCCTACTCAGATACAGGCCAAAAACATGCTGAAAATCGATATTTTAGTTGCCCAAATTCAATATGTGTATGCATCTTCTGCACCCGTTTATATCCCAAATTCAACCTCAAAACACCCGAAAATTCGATATTTTTGGTTCCTAGAAGCGATTTGTACATGCCTACTCAGTGCTAGAATGTTTTAAAAATATAGGCTCAAAACATGCTAAAAATCGATATTTTAAGTGTCCAAAGTCGATATTTGCATGCATCCTCTGTACCAGTTTATATCTCAAATTCAGGCTCAAAACACCCGAAAATTCGGTATTTTTGGGTCCTAGAAGCGATCTGTACATGCCTACTCCTAGTTAGAATCTTTTCAAGATACAGACCCAAAACATGCTCAAAATTGATATTTTAGGTGCCCAAAAGTCGATATGTGAATGAATCTTCAGTACCCGTTTATATCTCAAATTCAGGCTCAACACCCCCGAAAATTCGATATTTTGTGGTCCAAGAAGCGATCTGTACATGCCTACTCCGTGTTAGAGTATTTTCGAAATACAGGCCCAAAACACACTGAAAATCGATCTTTTAGGTGCCCAAAAGTCGATATGTGCATGCATCTTCAGTACCCGTTTATATCTCAAAATCAGGCTCAAAACACACGAAAATTCGGTATTTTTACGTCCTAGAAGCGATCTGTACATGCCTACTCCTAGCTAGAATGTTTTCAAGATACAGACCCAAAACATGCTCAAAATCGATATTTTAGGTGCCCAAAAGTCGATGTGTTCATGCATCTTCAGTACCCGTTTATATCTCAAATTCAGGCTCAAAACACCCTAAAACTCGATATCTAGGGGTCCCAGAAGCGATCTCTACATGCCTACTCAGATACAAGCCCAAAACATGCTGAAAATCGATATTTTAAGAGTCCAAAGTCGATATGTGCATGCATCTTCTGTACTCGTTAATATCTCAAAATCAGGCTCAAAACACACGAAAAATTCGGTGTTTTTGGGTCCTAGAAGCGATCTGTACATGCCTACTCCTAGTTAGAATGTTTTCAAGATACAGACCCAAAACATGCTCAAAATCGATATATTAGGTGACCAAAAGTCGATATGTGCATGCATCTTCAGTACCCGTTTATATCTCAAATTCAGGCTCAAAACACCCTAAAATTCGATATTTTGGGGTCCAAGAAGCGATCTGTACATGCCTACTCCGTGTTAGAGTATTTTCAAAATACAGGCCCAAAACATACTGAAAATCGATCTTTTAGGTGCCCAAAAGTCAATATGTGCATGCATCTTCTGTAACCGTTTATATCTCAAATTCAGGCTCAAAACACCCTAAAATTCGATATTTTTGGGTCCCAGAAGCGATTTGTACATGCCTACTCAGTGCTAGAATGTTTTCAATATATAGGCTCAAAAGATGCTAAAAATCTATATTTTAAGTGTCCAAAGTCAAATATGTGCATGCATCTTCAGTACCCGTTTATATCTCAAAATCAGGCTCAAAACGCACGAAAATTCGGTATTTTTACGTCCTAGAAGCGATCTGTACATGCCTACTCCTAGCTAGAATATTTTCAAGATACAGACCCAAAACATGCTCAAAATCGATATTTTAGGTGCCCAAGAGTCGATGTGTGCATGCATCTTCTGTACTCGTTTATATCTCAAATTCAACCTCAAAACACCCGAAAAATCGGTATTTTTGGGTCCCAGAAGCGATCTGTACATGCCTACACAGTGCTAGAATTTTTTCAAAATATTGGCTCAAAACATGCTAAAAATCGAGATTTTAAGTGTCCAAAGTCGATATGTGCATGCATCTTCTGTACCCGTTTATATCTCAAATTCAGGCTCAAAACACCCGAAAATTCGGTATTTATGGGTCCTAGAAGCGATCTCTACATGCTTATTCCTAGTTAGAATGTTTTCAAGATACAGACCCAAAATATGCTCAAAATCGATATTATAGGTGCCCAAAATTCAGTATGTGCATGCATCTTCAGTACCCGTTTATATCTCAAATTCAAGGTCAAAACACCCGAAAATTCGATATTTGGGGGTCCAAGATGCGATCTGTACATGCCTACTCAGATACAGGCCAAAAACATGCTGAAAATCGATATTTTAGTTGCCCAAATTCAATATGTGTATGCATCTTCTGCACCCGTTTATATCCCAAATTCAACCTCAAAACACCCGAAAATTCGATATTTTTGGTTCCTAGAAGCGATTTGTACATGCCTACTCAGTGCTAGAATGTTTTAAAAATATAGGCTCAAAACATGCTAAAAATCGATATTTTAAGTGTCCAAAGTCGATATTTGCATGCATCCTCTGTACCAGTTTATATCTCAAATTCAGGCTCAAAACACCCGAAAATTCGGTATTTTTGGGCCCTAGAAGCGATCTGTACATGCCTACTCCTAGTTAGAATCTTTTCAAGATACAGACCCAAAACATGCTCAAAATTGATATTTTAGGTGCCCAAAAGTCGATATGTGAATGAATCTTCAGTACCCGTTTATATCTCAAATTCAGGCTCAACACCCCCGAAAATTCGATATTTTGTGGTCCAAGAAGCGATCTGTACATGCCTACTCCGTGTTAGAGTATTTTCGAAATACAGGCCCAAAACATACTGAAAATCGATCTTTTAGGTGCCCAAAAGTCGATATGTGCATGCATCTTCAGTACCCGTTTATATCTCAAAATCAGGCTCAAAACACACGAAAATTCGGTATTTTTACGTCCTAGAAGCGATCTGTACATGCCTACTCCTTGCTAGAATGTTTTCAAGATACAGACCCAAAACATGCTCAAAATCGATATTTTAGGTGCCCAAAAGTCGATGTGTGCATGCATCTTCAGTACCCGTTTATATCTCAAATTTAGGCTCAAAACACCCTAAAACTCGATATCTAGGGGTCCCAGAAGCGATCTCTACATGCCTACTCAGATACAAGCCCAAAACATGCTGAAAATCGATATTTTAAGAGTCCAAAGTCGATATGTGCATGCATCTTCTGTACTCGTTAATATCTCAAAATCAGGCTCAAAACACACGAAAAATTCGGTGTTTTTGGGTCCTAGAAGCGATCTGTACATGCCTACTCCTAGTTAGAATGTTTTCAAGATACAGACCCAAAACATGCTCAAAATCGATATATTAGGTGACCAAAAGTCGATATGTGCATGCATCTTCAGTACCCGTTTATATCTCAAATTCAGGCTCAAAACACCCTAAAACTCGATATTTTGGGGTCCAAGAAGCGATCTGTACATGCCTACTCCGTGTTAGAGTATTTTCAAAATACAGGCCCAAAACATACTGAAAATCGATCTTTTAGGTGCCCAAAAGTCAATATGTGCATGCATCTTCTGTAACTGTTTATATCTCAAATTCAGGCTCAAAACACCCTAAAATTCGATATTTTTGGGTCCCAGAAGCGATTTGTACATGCCTACTCAGTGCTAGAATGTTTTCAATATATAGGCTCAAAAGATGCTAAAAATCTATATTTTAAGTGTCCAAAGTCAAATATGTGCATGCATCTTCAGTACCCGTTTATATCTCAAAATCAGGCTCAAAACGCACGAAAATTCGGTATTTTTACGTCCTAGAAGCGATCTGTACATGCCTACTCCTAGCTAGAATATTTTCAAGATACAGACCCAAAACATGCTCAAAATCGATATTTTAGGTGCCCAAGAGTCGATGTGTGCATGCATCTTCTGTACTCGTTTATATCTCAAATTCAACCTCAAAACACCCGAAAAATCGGTATTTTTGGGTCCCAGAAGCGATCTGTACATGCCTACACAGTGCTAGAATTTTTTCAAAATATTGGCTCAAAACATGCTAAAAATCGATATTTTAAGTGTCCAAAGTCGATATGTGCATGCATCTTCTGTACCCGTTTATATCTCAAATTCAGGCTCAAAACACCCGAAAATTCGGTATTTATGGGTCCTAGAAGCGATCTGTACATGCCTACTCCTAGTTAGAATGTTTTCAAGATACAGACCCAAAACATGCTCAAAATCGATATTTTAGGTGCCCAAAAGTCTATATGTGCATGCATCTTCTGTACCCGTTTATATCTCAAATTCAGGCTCAAAGCACCCGAAAATTCGATATTTGGGGTCCAAGAAGCGATATGTACATGCCTACTCCGTGTTAGAGTATTTTCAAAATACAGGCCCAAAACATGCTGAAAATCGATATTTTAGGTGCCCAAAGTCAATATGTGCATGCATCTTCTGTACCCGTTTATATATCAAATTCAGGCTCAAAACACCCGAAAAATCCATATTTTGGGGTTCCAGAAGCGATCTCTAAATGCCTACTCAGATACAAGCCCAAAACATGCTAAAAATCGATATTTTAGGTGCCCAAAGTCAATATGTATATGCATCTTCTGCACCTGTTTATATCCCAAATTCAACCTCAAAAAACTCGAAAATTCGATATTTTTGGGTCCGAGAATCGATCTGTACATGCCTACTCAGTGCTAGAATGTTTTCAAAATATAGGCTCAAAACATGCTAAAACCCGATATTTTAAGTGTCCAAAGTCGATATGTGGATGCATCTTCTGTTCTCGTTTATATCTCAAATTCAGGCTCAAAACACCCGAAAATTCGATATTTTGGGGTCCTAGAAGCGGTCTGTAAGAGCCTACTCAGTGCTAGAATATTTTCAAAATATAGGCCAAAAACATGCTGAAAATCGATATTTTAGGTGCCCAAATTCAATATGTGTATGCATCTCCTTCACCCGTTTATATCCCAAATTCAACCTCAAAACACCCGAAAATTCTGTATTTTTGGGTCCCAGAAGCGATCTGTACATGCCTACTCAGTGCTAGAATGTTTTCAAGATACAGACCCAAAACATGCTCAAAATCGATATTTTAGGTGCCCATAAGTCTATATGCGCATGCATCTTCTGTACCCGTTTATATCTCAAATTCAGGCTCAAAACACCCGAAAATTCGATATTTTGGGGTCCAAGAAGCGATCTGTACATGCCTACTTCGTGTTAGAGTATTTTCAAAATACAGGCCCAAAACATGCTGAAAATCGATATTTTAGGTGCCCAAAGTCGATATCTCAAATTCAGGCACAAAACACCCGAAAATTCGATATTTTGGGGTCCCTGAAGCGATCTGTACATGCCTACTCCGTGTTAGAGTATTTTCAAAATACAGGCCCGAAACATACTGAAAATCGATCTTTTAGGTGCCCAAAAGTCGATATGTGCATGCATCTTCAGTACCCGTTTATATCTCAAAATCAGGCTCAAAACACACGAAAATTCGGTATTTTTTGGTCCTAGAAGCGATCTGTACATGCCTACTCCTAGCTAGAATGTTTTCAAGATACAGACCCAAAACATGCTCAAAATCGATATTTTAGGTGCCCAAAACTAGATATATGCATGCATCTTCAGTACCCGTTTATATCTCTAATTCAGGCTCAAAACACCCAAAAACTCGATATTTTGGGGTCCAAGAAGCGATCTGTACATGACATCTCCATTTTAGAGTATTTTCAAAATACAGGCACAAAACATGCTGCAAATCGATATTTTAGGTGCCCAAAGTCAATATGTGCATGCATCTTCTGTACCCGTTTATATCTCAAATTCAGGCTCAAAACACCCGAAAAATCAATATTTTGGGGTTCCAGAAGCGATCTCTAAATGCCTACTCAGATACAAGCCCAAAACATGCTAAAAATCGATATTTTAGGTGCCAAAAGTCAATATGTATATGCATCTTCTGCACCTGTTTATATCCCAAATTCAACCTCAAAAAACCCGAAAATTCGATATTTTTGGGTCCGAGAAGCGATCTGTACATGCCTACTCAGTGCTAGAATGTTTTCAAAATATAGGCTCAAAACATGCTAAAACCCGATATTTTAAGTGTCCAAAGTCGATATGTGGATGCATCTTCTGTTCTCGTTTATATCTCAAATTCAGGCTCAAAACACCCGAAAATTCGATATTTTGGGTTCCTAGAAGCGGTCTGTAAGAGCCTACTCAGTGCTAGAATATTTTCAAAATATAGGCCAAAAACATGCTGAAAATCGATATTTTAGGTGCCCAAATTCAATATGTGTATGCATCTCCTTCACCCGTTTATATCCCAAATTCAACCTCAAAACACCCGAAAATTCTGTATTTTTGGGTCCCAGAAGCGATCTGTACATGCCTACTCAGTGCTAGAATGTTTTCAAAATATAGGCTAAAAACATGCTAAAAATCGATATTTTAAGTGTCTAAAGTCGATATGTGCATGCATCTTCTATACCCGTTTATATCTCAAATTCTGGCTCAAAACACCCGAAAATTAGGTATTTTTGGGTCCCAGAAGTGATCTGTACATGACTACTAAGTGTTAGAATGTTTTCAAGATACAGATCCAAAACATGCTCAAAATCGATATTTTAGGTGCCCAAAAGTCTATATGTGCATGGATCTTCTGTACCCGTTTATATCTCAAATTCAGGCTCAAAACACCCGAAAAATCGATATTTGGGGGTCCAAGAAGCAATCTGTACAGGCCTACTCAGATACAGGCCCAAAACATGCTGAAAATCGATATTTTATGTGGCCAAACTCAATATGTGTATGCATCTTCTGCACCCGTTTATATCCCAAATTCAACCTCAAAACACTCGAAAATTCGATATTTTTGGTTTCCAGAAGCGATCTATACTTGCCTACTCAGTCTTAGAATGTTTTCAAAATAAAGCCTTAAAACATGCTAAAAATCGATATTTTAAGTGTCCAAAGTCGATATGTGCATGCATCCTCAGTACCCGTTTATATCTCAAATTCAGGCTCAAAACACCCGAAAATTCGGTATTTGAGGGTCCTAGAAGCGATCTGTACATGCCTACTCCTAGTTAGAATGTTTTCAAGATACAGACCCATAACATGCTCAAAATCGATATTTTAGGTGCCCAAAAGTCGATATGTGCATGCATCTTCAGTACCCGTTTATATCTCAAATTCAGGCTCAAAACACCCGAAAATTCGATATTTTGGGGTCCAAGAAGCGATCTGTACATGCCTACTTTGTGTTAGAGTATTTTCAAAATACAGGCCCAAAACATGCTGAAAAACGATATTTTAGGTGCCCAAAGTCGATATCTCAAATTCAGGCACAAAACACCCGAAAATTCGATATTTTGGGGTTCCTGAAGCGATCTGTTTATGCCTCCTACGTGTTAGAGTATTTTCAAAATACAGGCTCAAAACATACTGAAAATCGATCTTTTAGGTGCCCAAAAGTCGATATGTGTATGCATTTTTTGTAACCGTTTATATCTCAAATTCAGGCTCAAAACACCCGAAAATTCGATATTTTTGGGTCCCAGAAGCGATTTGTACATGCCTTCTCAGTGCTAAAATGTTTTCAAAATATAGGCTCAAAACATGCTAAAAGTCTATATTTTAAGTGTCCAAAGTCGATATGCGCATGCATCTCCAGTACCCGTTTATATCTCAAAATCAGGCTGAAAACACACGAAAATTCGGTATTTTTTGGTCCTAGAAGCGATCTGTACATGCCTACTCCTAGCTAGAATGTTTTCAAGTTACAGACCCAAAACATGCTCAGAATCGATATTTTAGGTGCCCAAAACTAGATATGTGCATGCATCTTCAGTACCCGTTTTTATCTCAAATTCAGTCTCAAAACACCCTAAAACTCGATATTTTGGGGTCCAAGAAGCGATCTGTACATGCCATCTCCATTTTAGAATATTTTCAAAATACAGGCCCAAAACATGCTGAAAATCGATATTTTAGGTGCCCAAAGTCAATATGTGCATGCATCTTCTGTACCCGTTTATATCTCAAATTCTGGCTCAAAACACCCGAAAAATCCATATTTTGGGGTCCCAGAAGCGATCTCTAAATGTCTACTCAGATACAAGCCCAAAACATGCTGAAAATCGATATTTTAGGTGCCCAAAGACAATATGTATATGCATCTTCTGCACCTGTTTATATCCCAAATTCAACCTCAAAAAACCCGAAGCTTCGATATTTTTGGGTCCGAGAAGAGATCTGTACATGCCTACTCAGTACTAGAATGTTTTCAAAATATAGGCTCAAAACATGCTAAAACCCGATATTTTAAGTGTCCAAAGTCGATATGTGCATGCATCTTCTTTTCTCGTTTATATCTCAATTTCAGGCTCAAAACAACCGAAAATTCGATATTTTGGGGTCCTAGAAGCGGTCTGTAAGAGCCTACTCAGTGCTAGAATATTTTCAAAATATAGGCCAAAAACATGCTGAAAATCGATATTTTAGGTGCCCAAATTCAATATGTGTATGCATCTCCTTCACCCGTTTATATCCCAAATTCAGGCTCAAAACACCAAAAAATTCGATATTTTGGGGTCCCAGAAGCGATCTGTACATGCCTACTCAGTGCTAGAATATTTTCAAAATATAGGCTCAAAACATGATAAAAATCGATATTTTAAGTGTCCAAAGTCGATATGTGCATGCATTTTATGTACCCGTTTATATCTCAAATTCTGGCTCAAAACACCCTAAAATTCGGTATTTTTGGGTCCTAGAAGCGATCAGTACATGCCTACTCCTAGTTAGAATTATTTCAAGATACAGACCCAAAACATGCTCTAAATCGATATTTTAGGTGCCCTAAAGTCTATATGTGAATGCATCTTCAGTACCCGTTTATATCTCAAATTTAGGCTCAAAACAACCGAAAATTCGATATTTTGGGGTCCAAGAAGCGATCTGTACATGCCTACTCCGTTTTAGAGTATTTTCAAAATACAGGCCCAAAACATGCTGAAAATCGATATTTTATGTGACCAAAGTCAATATGTGCATGCATTTTCTGTACCCGTTTATATCTCAAATTCAGGCTCAAAACACCCGAAAATTCGACGATTTGGGATCCCAGAAGTGATCTGTACATGCCTACTCAGTGCTAGAATATATTCAAAATATAGGCTCAAAACATGATAAAAATCGATATTTTAAGTGTCCAATGTCGATATGTGCATGCATCTTATGTACCCGTTTATATCTCAAAATCAGGCTCAAAACACCCGAAAATTCTGTATTTTTGGGTCCTATAAGCGATCTGTACCTGCATACTCCTAGTTAGAATGTTTTCAAGATACAGACACAAAACATGCTCAAAATCTATATTTTAGGTGCCCAAAAGTCGATATGTGCATGCATCTTCAGTACCCGTTTATATCTCAAATTCAGGCTCAAAACACCGTAAAACTCGATATTTTGGGGTTCAAGAAGCGATCTGTACATGCCTACTCCGTGTTACAGTATTTTTAAAATACAGGGCCAAAACATGCTGAAAATCGATATTTTAGGTGCCCAAAGTCAATATGTGCATGCATCTTCAGTACCCGTTTATATCTCAAATTCAGGCTCAAAACACCGTAAAACTCGATATTTTGGGGTCCTAGAAGCGATCTGTACATGCCTACTCCTAGTTAGAATGTTTTCAAGATACAGATCCAAAACATGCTCAAAATCGATATTATAGGTGCCCAAAAGTCGATATGTGCATGCATCTTCAGTACCCGTTTATATCTCAAATTCAACCTCAAAACACCCGAAAATTCGATATTTTTGGTTCCCAGAAGCGATCTGTACATGCCTACTCAGTGCTAGAATGTTTTCAAAATATAGGCTCAAAACATGCTAAAAATCGATATTTTAAGTGTCCAAAGTCGATATGTGCATGCATCATCTGTACGTGTTTATATCTCAAATTCAGGCTCAAAACACACTAAAATTCGGTATTTTTGGGTCCTAGAAGCGATCTGTACATGCCTATTCCTCGTTAGAATGTTTTCAAGATACAGACCCAAAACATGCTCAAAATCGATATTTTAGGTGACCAAAAGTCGATTTGTGCATGCATCTTCAGTACCCGTTTATGTCTCAAATACAGGCTCAAAACACCCGAAAATTCGATATTTTGGAGTCCAAGAAGCGATCTGTACATGCCTACTCAGATACAGGCCCAAAAGATGCTGAAATTCGATATTTTAGGTGCCCAAATTCAATATGTGTATGCATCTTCTGCACCCGTTTATATCCCAAATTCAACCTCAAAACACCCGAAAATTCGATATTTTTGGTTCCCAGAAGCGATCTGTACATGCCTACTCAGTGCTAGAATGTTTTCAAAATATAGGCTCAAAACATGCTAAAAATCGATATTTTAAGTGTCCAAAGTCGATATGTGCATGCATCATCTGTACCTGTTTATATCTCAAATTCAGGCTCAAAACACCCGAAAATTCGATATTTTGGAGTCCAAGAAGCGATCTGTACATGCCTACTCCGTGTTTAAGTATTTTTAAAATACAAGGCCAAAACATGCTGAAAATCGATATTTAATGTGCCCAAAGTCAATATGTGCATGCATCTTCTGTACCCGTTTATATCTCAAATTCAGGCTCAAAACAACCGAAAATTCGATATTTTGGGGTCCCAGAAGTGATCTGTACATGCCTACTCAGTGCTAGAATATTTTCAAAATATAGGCCCAAAACATGCTAAAAATCGATATTTTAGGTGCCCAAAGTCGATATGTGCATGCATCTTCTGTACCCGTTTATATCTCAAATTCAGGCTCAAAACACCCGAAAATTCTTTATTTGTGGGTCCTAGAAGCGATCTGTACATGCCTACTCCTTGTTAGAATTTTTTCAAGATACAGACCCATAACATGCTCAAAATCGATATTTTAGGTGCCCAAAAGTCGATATGTGCAAGCATCTTCAGTACCCGTTTATATCTCAAATTCAGGCTCAAAATACCCTAAAACTCGATATTTTAGGTTCCAAGAAGCGATCTGTACATGCCTACTCCATTTTAGAGTATTTTCAAAATACAGGCTCAAAACATGCTGAAAATCGATATTTTAGGTGCCCAAAGTCAATATGTGAATGCATCTTCTGCACCCGTTTATATCCCAAATTCAGGCTCAAAACACCCAAAAATTCGATATTTTGGGGTTCCAGAAGCGATCTGTACATGCCTACTCAGTGCTAGAATATTTTCAAAATATAGGCTCAAAACATGATAAAAATCTATATTTTAAGTGTCCAAAGTCGATATGTGCATGCATCTTATATACCCGTTTATATCTCAAATTCTGGCTCAAAACACCCTAAAATTCGGTATTTTTGGGTACTAGAAGCGATCAGTACATGCCTACTCCTAGTTAGAATTATTTCAAGATACAGACCCAAAACATGCTCTAAATCGATATTTTAGGTGCCCAAAAGTCTATATGTGAATGCATCTTCAGTACCCGTTTATATCTCAAATTTAGGCTCAAAACAACCGAAAATTCGATATTTTGGGGACCAAGAAGCGATCTGTACATGCCTACTCCGTGTTAGAGTATTTTCAAAATACAGGCCCAAAACATGCTGAAAATCGATATTTTATGTGCCCAAAGTCAATATGTGCATGCATTTTCTGTACCCGTTTATATCTCAAATTCAGGCTCAAAACAACCGAAAATTCGATAATTTGGGGTCCCAGAAGTGATCTGTACATGCCTACTCAGTGCTAGAATATTTTCAAAATATAGGCCCAAAACATGCTAAAAATCGATATTTTAGGTGGCCAAAGTCGATATGTGCATGCTCCTTCTGTACCCATTTATATCTCAAATTCAGGCTCAAAACACCCGAAAATTCGATATTTTGGGGTCCCAGAAGCGATGTGTACATGCCTACTCAGATACAGGCCCAAAACATGCTGAAAATCGATATTTTAGGTGGCCAAACTCAATATGTGTATGCATCTTCTGCACCCGTTTATATCCCAAATTCAACCTCAAAACACCCGAAAATTCGATATTTTTGGTTTCCAGAAGCGATCTATACTTGCCTACTCAGTGTTAGAATGTTTTCAAAATAAAGGCTTAAAACATGCTAAAAATCGATATTTTAAGTGTCCAAAGTCGATATCTCAAATTCAGGCAAAAAACACCCGAAAATTCGATATTTTAGGGTCCCAGAAGCGATCTGTACATGCCTACTCCGTGTTAGAGTATTTTCAAAATACAGGCCCAAAACATCCTGAAAATAGATCTTTTAGGTGCCCAAAAGTCGATATCTGCATGCATCTTCTGTAACCGTTTATATCTCAAATTCAGGCTCAAAACACCCGAAAATTCGATATTTGGGGGTCCAAGAAGCGATCTGTACATGCCTACTCAGATACAGGCCCAAAACATGCTGAAAATCGATATTTTAGGTGCCCAAATTCAATATGTGTATGCATCTTCTGCACCCGTTTATATCCCAAATTCAGCCTCAAAACACCCGAAAATTCGATATTTTTGGTTCCCAGAAGCGATCTGTACATGCCTACTCAGTGCTAGAATGTTTTCAAAATATAGGCTCAAAACATGCTAAAAATCGATATTTTAAGTGTCCAAAGTCGATATGTGCATGCATCATCTGTACCTGTTTATATCTCAAATTCAGGCTCAAAACACACTAAAATTCGGTATTTTTGGATCCTAGAAGCGATCTGTACATGCCTACTCCTAGTTAGAATGTTTTCAAGATACAGACCCAAAACATGCTCAAAATCGATATTTTAGGTGCCCAAAAGTCGATATGTGCATGCATCTTCAGTACGCGTTTATGTCTCAAATTCAGGCTCAAAACACCCGAAAAATCGATATTTTGGAGTCCAAGAAGCGATCTGTACATGCCTACTCCGAGTTAGAGTATTTTTAAAATACAAGGCCAAAACATGCTGAAAATCGATATTTTATGTGCCCAAAGTCAATATGTGCATGCATCTTCTGTACCCGTTTATATCTCAAATTCAGGCTCAAAAAAACCGAAAATTCGATATTTTGGGGTCCTAGAAGCGTTCTGTAAGTGCCTACTCAGTGCTAGAATATTTTCAAAATATAGGCCCAAAACAGGCTAAAAATCGTTATTTTAAGTGTCCAAAGTCGATATGTGTATGCATCTTCTGTACCCGTTTATATCTCAAATTCAGGCTCAAAACACCCGAAAAATCGGTATTTTTGGGTCCTAGAAGCAATCTGTACATGCCTACTCCTAGTTAGAATGTTTTCAAGATACAGATCCAAAACATGCTCAAAATCGATATTTTAGGTGCCCAAAGTCGATATGTGCATGCATCTTCTGTACCCGTTTATATCTCAAATAAAGGCTCAAAACACCCGAAAATTCGATATTTTGGGGTCAAAGAAGCGATCTGTACATGCCTACTCCGTGTTAGAGTATTTTCAAAATACAGGGACAAAACATACTTAAAATCGATATTTTATGTGATCAAAGTCAATATGTGCATGCATCTTCTGTAACCGTTTATATCTCAAATTCAGGCTCAAAACACCCGAAAATTAGATAATTTGGGTCCCAGAAGTGATCTGTACATGCCTACTCAGTGCTAAAAAAATTTCAAAATATAGGCCCAAAACATGCTAGAAATCGATATTTTAGGTGCCCAAAGTCGATATCTCAAATTCAGGCACAAAACACCCGAAAATTCGATATTTTGGGGTCCCAGAAGCGATCTGTACATGCCTACTCCGTGATAGAGTATTTTCAAAATACAGGCCCAAAACATACTGAAAATAGATCTTTTAGGTGCCCAAATGTCGATATGTGCATGCATCTTCTGTAACTGTTTGTATCTGAAATTCAGGCTCAAAACACCCGAAAATTCGATATTTTGGGGTCCAAGAAGCGATCTGTACATGCCTACTCAGATACAGGCCCAAAACATGCTGAAAATCGTTATTTTAGGTGCTCAAAGTCAATATGTGTATGCATCTTCTGCACCCGTTTATATCCCAAATTCAACCTCAAAACACCCGAAAATTCGATATTTTTGGGTCCCAGAAGAGATTTCTACATACCTACTCAGTGGTAAAATGTTTTCAAAATATAGGCTCAAAAGATGCTCAAAATCGATATTTTAAGTGTAAAAGTCGCTATGTGCATGCATCTTCAGTACCCGTTTATATCTCAAATTCAGGCTCAAAACACCCGAAAATTCGATATTTTTGGGGTCCGAGAAGCGATCTGTTCATGCCTACTCCGTGTTAGAGTATTTTCAAGATACAGACCCAAAACATGCTCAAAATCGATATTTTAGGTGACCAAAGTCAATATGTGCATGCATCTTCAGTACCCGTTTATATCTCAAATTCAGGCTCAAAACACCCGAAAATTCGATATTTTGGGGTCCCAGAAGCGATCTGTACTTGCCTACTCAGATACAAGCCCAAAACATGCTGAAAATCGATATTTTAGGTGCCCAAAGTCAATATGTGTATGCATCTTCTGCTCCCGTTTATATCCCAAATTCAACCTCAAAATACCCGAAAATTCGATATTTTTGGGTCCCAGAAGTGATCTGTACATGCCTACTCATTGCTAGAATGTTTTCAAAATAAAGGCTCAAATCATGCTAAAACCTGATATTTTAAGTGCCCAAAGTCGATATGTGCATGCATCTTCTGTACCCGTTTATATCTCAAATTCAGGCTCAAAACACCCGAAAATTCGATATTTTGGGGTCCTAGAAGCGATCTGTAAGTGCCTACTCAGTGCTAGAGTATTTTCAAAATATAGGCTCAAAAGATGCTAAAAATCGATATTTTAAGTGTCCAAAGTCGATATGTTCATGCATCTTCAGTACCCGTTTATATCTCAAATTCAGGCTCAAAACACTCGAAATTTCGATATTTTGGGGTCCGAGAAGCGATCTGTACATGCCTACTCCGTGTTAGGGTATTTTCAAAATACAGGCCCAAAACATGCTGAAAATCGATATTTTAGGTGCCCAAAGTCAATATGTGCATGCATCTTCTGTACCCGTTTATATCTCAAATTCAGGCTCAAAACACCCGAAAATTCGATATTTTTTGTGTCCCCGAAGCGATCTGTACATGCCTACTCAGTATTAGAATGTTTTCAAAATATAGGCTCAAAACATGCTAAAACCTGATATTTTAAGTGTCCAAAGTCGATATGTGCATGCATCTTCTGTACCCGTTTATATTTCAAATTCAGGCTCAAAACACCCGAAAACTCGATATTTTGGGGTCCTAGAAGCGATCTTTAAGTGCCTACTTAGTGCTAGAATATTTTTAAAATATAAGCCCAAAACATGCTAGAAATCGATATTTTAAGTGTCCGAAGTCGATATGTGTATGCATCTTCCGTACCCGTTTATATTTCAAATTCAGGCTCAAAACACCCTAAATCTCGATATTTTTGGGTTAAAGAAGCGATCTGTACATGCCTACTCCATGTTAGAGTATTTTCAAAGTACAGGCCCAAAACATGCTGAAAATCGATATTTTAGGTGCCCAAAGTCAATATGTGCATGCATCTTCTGTACCCGTTTATATCTCAAATTCAGGCTCAAAACACCCGAAAATTCGATATTTTGGGGTCCCAGAAGCGATCTGTACTTGCCTACTCAGATACAAGCCCAAAATATGCTGAAAATCGATATTTTAGGTTCCCAAAGTCAATATGTGTATGCATTTTCTGCTCAAGTTTAAATCCCAAATTCAACCTCAAAATACCTGAAAATTCGATATTTTTGGGTCCCAGAAGTGATCTGTACATGCCTACTCAGTGCTAGAATGTTTTCAAAATATAGGTTACAAACATGCTAAAATTCGATAATTTAAAAGTCCAAAGTCGATATGTGCATGCATCTTCTGTACCCGCTTATATCTCAAATTCAGGCTCAAAACACCCGAAAATTCGGTATTTTTGGGTCCTAGAAGCAATCTGTACATGCCTAGTCCTAGTTAGAATGTTTTCAAGTTAAAGACCCAAAACATGCTAAAAATCGATATTTTAGGTGCCCAAAAGTCGATATGTGCATGCATCTTCAGTACCCGTTTATATCTCAAATTCAGGCTCAAAACACCCGAAAATTCGATATTTGGGGGTCCAAAAAGCGATCTGTACATGCCTACTCCGTGTTAGAGTATTTTCAAGATACAGGCCCAAAACATGCTAAAAATCGATATTTTATGTGCCCAAAGTCAATATGTGCATGCATCTTCTGTACCCGTTTATATCTCAAATTCAGTCTCAAAACACCCGAAAATTCGATAATTTGGGGTCTCAGAAGTGATCTGTACATGCCTACTCAGTGCTAGAATATTTTCAAAATATATGCCCAAAACATGCTAAAAATCGATATTTTAGGTGCATAAAGTCGATATCTGAAATTCAGGAACAAAACACCCGAAAATTCAATATTTTGGGGTCCCAGAAGCGATCTGTACATGCCTTCTTCGTGTTAGAGTATTTTCAAAATACAAGCCCAAAACATACTGAAAATCGATCTTTTAGGTGCCCAAAAGTCGATTTGTGCATGCATCTTCTGTAACCGTTTATATCTCAAATTCAGGCTCAAAACACCCGAAAATTCTATATTTTGGGGTCCCAGAAGCGATCTGTACATGCCTACTCAGATACAGGCCCAAAACATGCTCAAAATCGATATTTTAGGTGCTCAAAGTCAATATGTGTATGCATCTTCTTCACCCGTTTATATCCCAAATTCAACCTCAAAACACCGGAAAATTCGATATTTTTGGGTCCCAGAAACGATTTCTACATACCTACTCAGTGCTAGAATGTTTTCAAAATATAGGCACAAAAGATGCTAAAAATCGATATTTTAAGTGCCCAAAGTCAATATGTGCATGCATCTTCTGTACCCGTTTATATCTCAAAATCAGGCTCAAAAAACCCGAAAATTTGATATTTTGGGGTCCTAGAAGCGATCTTTAAGTGCCTACTTAGTGCTAGAATATTTTTAAAATATAGGCCCAAAACATGCTAGAAATCGATATTTTAAGTGTCCAATGTCGATATGTGTATGCATCTTCAGTACCCGTTTATATTTTAAATTCAGGCTCAAAACACCCGAAAATTCGGTATTTTTGGGTCCTAGAAGCGATCTGTACATGCCTACTCCAAGTTAGAATGTTTTCAAGATACAGACCCAAAACATGCTCAAAATCGATATTATAGGTGCCCAAAAGTCGATATGTGCATGCATCTTCTGTACCCGTTTATATCTCAAATTCAGGATCAAAACACCCGAAAATTCAATATTTGAGGGTCCAAGAAGCGATCTGTACATGCCTACTCAGATACATGCCCAAAACATGCTGAAAATCGATATTTTAGGTGCCCAAATTCAATATGTGTATGCATCTTCTGCACCCGTTTATATCCCAAATTCAACCTCAAAACACCCGAAAATTCGATATTTTTGGTTCCCAGAAGCGACATGTACATGCCTACTCAGTGCTAGAATGTTTTCAAAATATAAGTTAAAAACATGCTAAAAATCGATAATTTAAAAGTCCAAAGTCGATATGTGCATGCATCTTCTGTACCCGCTTATATCTCAAATTCAGGCTCAAAACACCCGAAAATTCGGTATTTTTGGGTCCTAGAAGCAATCTGTACATGCCTACTCCTAGTTAGAATGTTTTCAAGTTACAGACCCAAAACATGATAAAAATCGATATTTTAGGTGCCCAAAAGTCGATATGTGCATGCATCTTCAGTACCCGTTTATATCTCAAATTCAGGCTCGAAACACCCGAAAATTCGATATTTGGGGGTCCAAGAAGCGATCTGTACATGCCTACTCCGTGTTAGAGTATTTTCAAGATACAGGCCCAAAACATGCTAAAAATCGATATTTTATGTGCCCAAAGTCAATATGTGCATGCATCTTCTGTACCCGTTTATATCTCAAATTCATTCTCAAAACTCCCGAAAATTCGATAATTTGGGGTCCCAGAAGCGATCTGTACATGCCTACTCAGTGCTAGAATATTTTCAAAATATCAGCCCAAAACATGCTAAAAATCGATATTTTAGGTGCATAAAGTCGATATCTCAAATTCAGGCACAAAACACCCGAAAATTCTATAATTTGGGGTCCCAGAAGCGATTTCTACATACCTACTCAGTGCTAGAATATTTTCAAAATATATGCTCAAAAGATGCTAAAAAATCGATATTTTAAGTGACCAAAGTCAATATGTGCATGCATCTTCTGTACCCGTTTATATCTCAAAATCAGTGTCAAAACACCCGAAAATTCGGTATTTTTGGGTCCTAGAAGCGATCTGTACATGCCTACTCCTAGTTAGAATGTTTTCAAGATACAGACCCAAAACATGCTCAAAATCGATATTTTAGGTGCCTAAATTCAATATGTGCATCTATCTTCTGCACCCGTTTATATCCCGAATTCAACCTCAAAACACCCGAAAATTCGATATTTTTGGGTCCCAATAGCGATCTGTACATGCCAACTGTGTGCTAGAATGTTTTCAAAATATACTCTCAAAACATGCTAAAAATCGATATTTTAAGTGTCCAAAGTCGATATGTGTATGCATCTTCTGTACCCGTTTATATCTCAAATTCAGGCTCAAAACACAAGAAAATTCGGTATTTTTAGATCCTAGAAGCGATCTGTACATGCCTACTCCTAGTTAGAATGTTTTCAAGATACAGACCCAAAACATGCTCAAAATCGATATTTTAGGTGCCCAAAAGTCGATATGTGCATGTATCTTCAGAACCCGTTTATATCTCATATTCAGGCTCAAAATACCCTAAAATTCGATATTTTTGGGTCCAAGAAGCGATCTGTACATGCCTACTCCGTGTTAGAGTATTTTCAAAATACAGGCCCAAAACAAGCTGATAATCGATATTTTAGGTGCCAAAAGTCAAAATGTGCATGCAACTTATGTACCCGTTTATATCTCAAATTCAGGCTCAAAACACCCGAAAATTCGATAATTTGGGGTCCCAGAAGTGATCTGTACATGCCTACTCAGTGCTAGAATATTTTCAATATATAGGCCCAAAACATGCTAAAAATCGATATTTTAGGTGCCCAAAGTCGATATCTCAAATTCAGGCACAAAACACCCGAAAATTCAAAATTTTGGGGTCCCAGAAGCGATCTGTACATGCCTACTCCGTGTTAGAGTATTTTTATAATACAGGCCCAAAACATATTGAAAATCGATCTTTTAGGTGCCCAAAAGTCGATATGTGCATGCATCTTCTGTAACCGTTTATATCTCAAATTCAGGCTCAAAACACCCGCAAATTCGATATTTTGGGGTCCCAGAAGCGATTTGTACATGCCTACTCATATACAGGCCCAAAACATGCTGAAAATCGATATTTTAGGTGCCCAGAGTCAATATGTGTATGCATCTTCTGCACCCGTTTATATCCCAAATTCAACCTTAAAACACCCGAAAATTCGTAATTTTTAGATCCGAGAAGCGATTGGTACATGCCTACTCAGTGCTAGAATGTTTTCAAAATATAGTTTTAAAAGATGCTAAAAATCGATATTTTAAGTGTCCAAAGTCGATATGTGCATGCATCTTCAGTACACGATTATATCTCAAATTCAGGCTCAAAACACCCGAAAATTCGATATTTTGTGGTCCGATAAGCGATCTGTAGATGCCTACTCCATGTTAGAATGTTTTCAAGATACAGAGCCAAAACATACTCAAAATCGATATTTTAGGTGCACGAAAGTCGATATGTGCATGCATCTTTAGTACACGTTTATATCTCAAATTCAGGCTCAAAACATCCTAAATCTCGATATTTTATGGTAAATGAAGCGATCTGTACATGCCTACTCCATGTTAGAGTATTTTCAAAATACAGGCCCAAAACATGCTGAAAATCGATATTTTAGGTGCCCAAAGTCAATATGTGCATGCATCTTCTGTACCCTTTTATATCTCAAAATCAGGCTCAAAACACCCGAAAATTCGATATTTTTGGTTCCCAGAAGCGATCTGTACATGCCTACTCAGATACAGGACCAAAACATGCTGAAAATCGATATTTTAGGTGCCCAAATTCAATATGTGTATGCATCTTCTGAACCCGTTTATATCCCAAATTCAACCTGAAAAAACCCGAAAATTCGATATTTTTGGTTCCCAGAAGCGATCTGTACATGCCTACTTAATGTTAGAGTATTTTCAAGATACAGGCCCAAAACATCCTGAAAATCGATATTTTATGTACCCAAAGTCAATATGTGCATGCATCTTCTGTAACCGTTTATATCTCAAATTCAGGCTCAAAACACCCAAAAATTCGATATTTTGGGGTCCCAGAAGCGATCTGTACATGCCTACTACGTGTTAAAGTATTTTCAAAATACAGGCCCAAAACATACTGAAAAGTGATCTTTTAGGTGTTTAAAGTCAATATGTGTATGCATCTTCTGAACCCGTTTAAATTTCAAATTCAGGCTAAAAACACCCGAAAATTCGATATTTTGGGGTCCTAGAAGCGATCTTTAAGTGCCTACTTAGTGCTAGAATATTTTCAAAATATAGGCCCAAAACATGCTAGAAATCGATATTTTAAGTGTCCAAAGTCGATATGTGTATGCATCTTCTGTACCCGTTTATATTTCAAATTCAGGCTCAAAACACCCGAAAATTCGGTATTTTTGGGTCCTAGAAGCGATCTGTACATGCCTACTCCTAGTTAGAATGTTTTCAAGATACAGACCCAAAACATGCTCAAAATCGATATTTTAGGTGCCCAAATTCAATATGTGCTTGTATCTTCTGCACCCGTTTATATCCCAAATTCAACCTCAAAACACCCGAAAATTCGATATTTTTGGGTCCCAAAAGCGATCTGTACATGCCAACTCAGTGCTAGAATGTTTTCAAAATATACGCTCAAAACATGCTAAAAATCGATATTTTAAGTGTCCAAAGTCGACATGTGCATGCATCTTCTGTACCCGTTTATATCTCAAATTCAGGCTCAAAACACCCGAAAATTCGGTATTTTTAGATCCTAGAAGCGATCTGTACATGCCTACTCCTAGTTACAATGTTTTCAAGATACAGACCTAAAACATGCTCTAAATCGATATTTTAGGTGCTTAAAAGTCGATATGTGCATGTATCTTCAGTACCCGTTTATATCTCATATTCAGGCTCGAAACACCCTAAAATTCGATATTTTTGGGTCCAAGAAGCGATCTGTACATGCCTACTCCGTTTTAGAGTATTTTCAAAATACTGGCCCAAAACATGCTGAAAATCGATCTTTTAGGTGCCAAAAGTCAAAATGTGCATGCAACTTCTGTACCCGTTTATATCTCAAATTCATGCTCAAAATATCCGAAAATTCGATAATTTGGGGTCCCAGAAGTGATCTGTTCATGCCTACTCAGTGCTAGAATATTTTTAATATATAGGCCCAAAACATGCTAAAAATCGAGATTTTAGGTGCCCAAAGTCGATATCTCAAATTCAGGCACAAAACACCCGAAAATTCAATATTTGGGGGTCCCAGAAGCGATCTGTACATGCCTACTCCGTGTTAGAGTATTTTTAAAATACAGGCCCAAAACATATTGAAAATCGATCTTTTAGGTGCCCAAAAGTCGATATGTGCATGCATCTTCTGTAACCGTTTATATCTCAAATTCAGGCTCAAAACACCCTCAAATTCGATATTTTGGGGTCCCAGAAGCGATTTGTACATCGATATTTTAGGTGCCCAGAGTCAATATGTGTATGCATCTTCTGCACCCGTTTATATCCCAAATTCAACCTTAAAAACCGCGAAAATTCGAAATTTTTAAGTCCCAGAAGCGATTGGTACATGCCTACTCAGTGCTAGAATGTTTTCAAAATATAGTCTCAAAAGATGCTAAAAATTGATATTTTAAGTGTCCAAAGTCGATATGTGCATGCATCTTCAGTACCCGATTATATCTCAAATTCAGGCTCAAAACACCCGAAAATTCGATATTTTGTGGTCCGAGAAGCGATCTGTAGATGTCTACTCCATGTTAGAATGTAATCAAGATACAGACCCAAAACATGTTTAAAATCGATATTTTAGGTGCACAAAAGTCGATATGTGCATGCATTTTTAGTACACGTTTATATCTCAAATTCAGGCTCAAAACACCCTAAATCTCGATATTTTATGGTAAAAGAAGCGATCTGTACATGCCTACTCCATATTAGAGTATTTTCATAATACAGGCCCAAAACATGCTGAAAATCGATATTTTAGGTGCCCAAAGTCAATATGTGCATGCATCTTCTGTACCCGTTTATATCTCAAATTCAGGCTCAAAACACCCGAAAATTCGATATTTTGGGGTCCCAGAAGCGATCTGTACTTGCCTACTCAGATACAAGCCAAAAACATGCTGAAAATCGATATTTTAGGTGCCCAAAGTCAATATGTGTATGCATCTTCTGCTCCCGTTTATATCCCAAATTCAACCTCAAAATACCCGAAAATTCGATATTTGGGGGTCCCAGAAGCGATCTGTACATGCCTACTCAGTGCTAGAATGTTTTCAAATTAAAGGCTCAAAACATACTAAAACTTGATATTTTAAGTGTCCAAAGTCGATATGTGCATGTATCTTCTGTACCCGTTTATATCTCAAATTCTTGCTCAAAACACCCGAAAATTCGATATTTTGGGGTCCCAGAAGCGATTTGTACATGCCTACTCAGATACAGGCCCAAAACATGCTCAAAATCGATATTTTATGTGCTCAAAGTCAATATGTGCATGCATCTTCTGTACCCATTTATATCTCAAAATCAGGCTCAAAACACCCGAAAATTCGGTATTTTTGGGTCCTAGAAGCGATCTGTACATGCCTACTCCTAGTTAAAATGTTTTCAAGATACAGACCTAAAACATGCTCAAAATCGATATTTTAGGTGCCCAAATTCAATATGTGCATGTATCTTCTGCACCCGTTTATATCCCGAATTCAACCTCAAAACACCCGAAAATTCGATATTTTTGGGTCCCAAAAGCGATCTGTACATGCCAACTCAGTGCTAGAATGTTTTCAAAATATACGCTTAAAACATGCTAAAAATCGATATTTTAAGTGTCCAAATTCGATATGTGCATGCATCTTCTGTACTCGTTTATATCTCAAATTCAGGCTCAAAACACCCGACAATTCGGTATTTTTAGATCCTAGAAGCGATCTGTACATGCCTACTCCTAGTTAGAATGTTTTCAAGATACAGACCCAAAACATGCTCAAAATCGATATTTTAGGTGCCGAAAAGTCGATATGTGCATGTATCTTCAGTACCCGTTTATATCTCATATTCAGGCTCAAAACACCCTAAAATTCGATATTTTTGGGTCCAAGAAGCGATCTGTACATGCCTAATCCGTGTCAGAGTATTTTCAAAATACAGGCCCAAAACATGCTGATAATCGATATTTTAGGTGCCAAAAGTCAAAATGTGCATGCAACTTCTGTAACCGTTTATATCTCAAATTCAGGCTCAAAACACCCGAAAATTCGATAATTTGGGGTCCCAGAAGTGATCTGTACATGCCTACTCAGTGCTAGAATATTTTTAATATATAGGCCCAAAACATGCTAACAATCGATATTTTAGGTGCCCAAAGTCGATATCTCAAATTCAGGAACAAAACACCCGAAAATTCAATGTTTTGGGGTCCCAGAAGCGATCTGTACATGCCTACTCCGTGTTAGAGTATATTTAAAATACAGGCCCAAAACATATTGGAAATCGATCTTTTAGGTGCCCAAAAGTCGATATGTGCATGCATCTTCTGTAAACGTTTATATCTCAAATTCAGGCTCAAAACACCCGCAAATTCGATATTTTGGGGTCCCAGAAGCGATCTGTACTTGCCTACTCAGATACAAGCCAAAAACATGCTTAAAATCGATATTTTAGGTGCCCAAAGTCAATATGTGTATGCATCTTCTGCTACCGTTTATATCCCAAATTCAACCTCAAAATACCCGAAAATTCGATATTTTGGGGTCCAAGAAGCGATCTGTACATGCCTACTCCGTGTTAGAGTATTTTCAAGATATAGGCCCAAAACATGCTAAAAATCGATATTTTATGTGCCCAAAGTCAATATGTGCATGCATCTTCTGTACCCGTTTATATCTCAAATTCAGTCTCAAAACACCCGAAAATTCGATAATTTGGGGTCCCAGAAGTGATCTGTACATGCCCACTCAGTGCTAGAATGTTTTCAAAATATAGGCTCAAAAGATGTTAAAAATCGATATTTTAAGTGCCCTAAGTCAATATGTGCATGCATCTTCTGTACCCGTTTATATCTCAAAACCAGGCTCAAAACACCCGAAAATTCGGTATTTTTGGGTCGTAGAATCGATCTGTACATGCCTACTCCTAGTTAGAATGTTTTCAAGATACAAACCTAAAACATGCTGAAAATCGATATTTTAGGTGCCCAAATTCAATATGTGCTTGTATCTTCTGCACCCGTTTATATCCCAAATTCAACCTCAAAACACCTGAAAATTCGATATTTTTGGGTCCCAAAAGCGATCTGTATATGCAAACTCAGTGCTAGAATGTTTTCAAAATATACGCTCAAAACATGCTAAAAATCGATATTTTAAGTGTCCAAAGTCGACATGTGCATGCATCTTCTGTACCCGTTTATATCTCAAATTCAGGCTCAAAACACCCGAAAATTCGGTATTTTTAGATCCTAGAAGCGATCTGTACATGCCTACTCCTAGTTACAATGTTTTCAAGATACAGACTTAAAACATGCTCTAAATCGATATTTTAGGTGCCCAAAAGTCGATATGTGCATGTATCTTCAGAACCCGTTTATATCTCATATTCAGGCTCGAAACACCCTAAAATTCGATATTTTTGGGTCCAAGAAGCGATCTGTACATGCCTACTCCGTTTTAGAGTATTTTCAAAATACAGGCCCAAAACATGCTGAAAATCGATCTTTTAGGTGCCAAAAGTAAAAATGTGCATGCAACTTCTGTACCCGTTTATATATCAAATTCAGGCTCAAAACACCCGAAAATTCGATAATTTGGGGTCCCAGAAGTGATCTGTACATGCCTACTCAGTGCTAGAATATTTTTAATATATAGGCCCAAAACATGCTAAAAATCGAGATTTTAGGTGCCCAAAGTCGATATCTCAAATTCAGGCACAAAACACCCGAAAATTCAATATTTGGGGGTCCCAGAAGCGATCTGTACATGCCTACTCCGTGTTAGAGTATTTTTAAAATACAGGGCCAAAACATATTGAAAATCGATCTTTTAGGTGCCCAAAAGTCGATATGTGCATGCATCTTCTGTAACCGTTTATATCTCAAATTCAGGCTCAAAACACCCTCAAATTCGATATTTTGGGGTCCCAGAAGCGATCTGTACTTGCCTACTCAGATACAAGCCAAAAACATGCTTAAAATCGATATTTTAGGTGCCCAAAGTCGATATCTCAAATTCAGGCACAAAACACCCGAAAATTCAATATTTGGGGGTCCCAGAAGCGATCTGTACATGCCTACTCCGTGTTAGAGTATTTTTAAAATACAGGCCCAAAACATATTGAAAATCGATCTTTTAGGTGCCCAAAAGTCGATATGTGCATGCATCTTCTGTAACCGTTTATATCTCAAATTCAGGCTCAAAACACCCTCAAATTCGATATTTTGGGGTCCCAGAAGCGATTTGTACATCGATATTTTAGGTGCCCAGAGTCAATATGTGTATGCATCTTCTGCACCCGTTTATATCCCAAATTCAACCTTAAAAACCGCGAAAATTCGAAATTTTTAAGTCCCAGAAGCGATTGGTACATGCCTACTCAGTGCTAGAATGTTTTCAAAATATAGTCTCAAAAGATGCTAAAAATTGATATTTTAAGTGTCCAAAGTCGATATGTGCATGCATCTTCAGTACCCGATTATATCTCAAATTCAGGCTCAAAACACCCGAAAATTCGATATTTTGTGGTCCGAGAAGCGATCTGTAGATGTCTACTCCATGTTAGAATGTAATCAAGATACAGACCCAAAACATGTTTAAAATCGATATTTTAGGTGCACAAAAGTCGATATGTGCATGCATTTTTAGTACACGTTTATATCTCAAATTCAGGCTCAAAACACCCTAAATCTCGATATTTTATGGTAAAAGAAGCGATCTGTACATGCCTACTCCATATTAGAGTATTTTCATAATACAGGCCCAAAACATGCTGAAAATCGATATTTTAGGTGCCCAAAGTCAATATGTGCATGCATCTTCTGTACCCGTTTATATCTCAAATTCAGGCTCAAAACACCCGAAAATTCGATATTTTGGGGTCCCAGAAGCGATCTGTACTTGCCTACTCAGATACAAGCCAAAAACATGCTTAAAATCGATATTTTAGGTGCCCAAAGTCAATATGTGTATGCATCTTCTGCTCCCGTTTATATCCCAAATTCAACCTCAAAATACCCTAAATCTCGATATTTTATGGTAAAAGAAGCGATCTGTACATGCCTACTCCATATTAGAGTATTTTCATAATACAGGCCCAAAACATGCTGAAAATCGATATTTTAGGTGCCCAAAGTCAATATGTGTATGTATCTTCTGCTACCGTTTATATCCCAAATTCAACCTCAAAATACCCGAAAATTCGATATTTTGGGGTCCAAGAAGCGATCTGTACATGCCTACTCCGTGTTAGAGTATTTTCAAGATATAGGCCCAAAACATGCTAAAAATCGATATTTTATGTGCCCAAAGTCAATATGTGCATGCATCTTCTGTACCCGTTTATATCTCAAATTCAGTCTCAAAACACCCGAAAATTCGATAATTTGGGGTCCCAGAAGTGATCTGTACATGCCCACTCAGTGCTAGAATGTTTTCAAAATATAGGCTCAAAAGATGCTAAAAATCGATATTTTAAGTGCCCTAAGTCAATATGTGCATGCATCTTCTGTACCCGTTTATATCTCAAAACCAGGCTCAAAACACCCGAAAATTCGGTATTTTTGGGTCGTAGAATCGATCTGTACATGCCTACTCCTAGTTAGAATGTTTTCAAGATACAAACCTAAAACATGCTCAAAATCGATATTATAGGTGCCCAAATTCAATATGTGCGTGTATCTTCTGCACCCGTTTATATCCCAAATTCAACCTCAAAACACCGGAAAATTCGATATTTTTGGGTCCCAAAAGCGATCTGTACATGCCAACTCAGTGATAGAATGTTTTCAAAATATACGCTCAAAACATGCTAAAAATCGATATTTTAAGTGTCCAAAGTCGACATGTGCATGCATCTTCTGTACCCGTTTATATCTCAAATTCAGGCTCAAAACACCCGAAAATTCGGTATTTTTAGATCTTAGAAGCGATCTGTACATGCCTACTCCTAGTTACAATGTTTTCAAGATACAGACTTAAAATATGCTCTAAATCGATATTTTAGGTGCCCAAAAGTCGATATGTGCATGTATCTTCAGAACCCGTTTATATCTCATATTCAGGCTCGAAACACCCTAAAATTCGATATTTTTGGGTCCAAGAAGCGATCTGTACATGCCTACTCCGTTTTAGAGTATTTTCAAAATACAGGCCCAAAACATGCTGAAAATCGATCTTTTAGGTGCCAAAAGTCAAAATGTGCATGCAACTTCTGTACCCGTTTATATATCAAATTCAGGCTCAAAACACCCGAAAATTCGATAATTTGGGGTCCCAGAAGTGATCTGTACATGCCTACTCAGTGCTAGAATATTTTTAATATATAGGCCCAAAACATGCTAAAAATCGAGATTTTAGGTGCCCAAAGTCGATATCTCAAATTCAGGCACAAAACACCCGAAAATTCAATATTTGGGGGTCCCAGAAGCGATCTGTACATGCCTACTCCGTGTTAGAGTATTTTTAAAATACAGGCCCAAAACATATTGAAAATCGATCTTTTAGGTGCCCAAAAGTAGATATGTGCATGCATCTTCTGTAACCGTTTATATCTCAAATTCAGGCTCAAAACACCCTCAAATTCGATATTTTGGGGTCCCAGAAGCGATCTGTACTTGCCTACTCAGATACAAGCCAAAAACATGCTTAAAATCGATATTTTAGGTGCCCAAAGTCAATATGTGTATGCATCTTCTGCTCCCGTTTATATCCCAAATTCAACCTCAAAATACCCTAAATCTCGATATTTTATGGTAAAAGAAGCGATCTGTACATGCCTACTCCATATTAGAGTATTTTCATAATACAGGCCCAAAACATGCTGAAAATCGATATTTTAGGTGCCCAAAGTCAATATGTGTATGCATCTTCTGCTCCCGTTTATATCCCAAATTCAACCTCAAAATACCCGAAAATTCGATATTTGGGGGTCCCAGAAGCGATCTGTACATGCCTACCCAGTGCTAGAATGTTTTCAAATTAAAGGCTCAAAACATGCTAAAACCTGATATTTTAAGTGTCCAAAGTCGATATGTGCATGCATCTTCTGTACCCGTTTATATCTCAAATTCAGGCTCAAAAAAAACACCCGAAAATTCGATATTTTGGGGTCCCAGAAGCGATCTGTACATGCCTACTCAGATACAGGCCCAAAACATGCTCAAAATCGATATTTTAGGTGCTCAAAGTCAATATGTGCATGCATCTTCTGTACCCGTTTATATCTCAAAATCAGGCTCAAAACACCCGAAAATTCGGTATTTTTGGGCCCTAGAAGCGATCTGTACATGCCTACTCCTAGTTAAAATGTTTTCAAGATACAGACCTAAAACATGCTCAAAATCGATATTTTAGGTGCCCAAATTCAATATGTGCATGTATCTTCTGCACCCGTTTATATCCCGAATTCAACCTAAAAACACCCGAAAATTCGATATTTTTGGGTCCCAAAAGCGATCTGTACATGCCAACTCAGTGCTAGAATGTTTTCAAAATATACGCTTAAAACATGCTAAAAATCGATATTTTAAGTGTCCAAATTCGATATGTGCATGCATCTTCTGTACCCGTTTATATCTCAAATTCAGGCTCAAAACACCCGAAAAATAGGTATTTTTAGATCCTAGAAGCGATCTGTACATGCCTACTCCTAGTTAGAATGTTTTCAAGATACAGACCCAAAACATGCTCAAAATCGATATTTTAGGTGCCGAAAAGTCGATATGTGCATGTATCTTCAGTACCCGTTTATATCTCATATTCAGGCTCAAAACACCCTAAAATTCGATATTTTTGGGTCCAAGAAGCGATCTGTACATGCCTACTCCATGTTAGAGTATTTTCAAAATACAGGTCCAAAACATGCTGATAATCGATATTTTAGGTGCCAAAAGTCAAAATGTGGATGCAACTTCTGTACCCGTTTATACCTCAAATTCAGGCTCAAAACACCCGAAAATTCGATAATTTGGGGTCCCAGAAGAGATCTGTACATGCCTACTCAGTGCTAGAATATTTTTAATATATAGGCCCAAAACATGCTAAAAATCGATATTTTAGGTGCCCAAAGTCGATATCTCAAATTCAGGAACAAAACACCCGAAAATTCAATATTTGGGGGTCCCAGAAGCGATCTGTACATGCCTACTCCGTGTTAGAGTATATTTAAAATACAGGCCCAAAACATATTGAAAATCGATCTTTTAGGTGCCCAAAAGTCGATATGTGCATGCATCTTCTGTAAACGTTTATATCTCAAATTCAGGCTCAAAACACCCGCAAATTCGATATTTTGGGGTCCCAGAAGCGATTTGTACATGCATACTCATATACAGGCCCAAAACATGCTGAAAATCGATATTTTAGGTGCCCAGAGTCAATATGTGTATGCATCTTCTGCACCCGTTTATATCCCAAATTCAACCTTAAAACACCCGAAAATTCGAAATTTTTAGGTCCCAGAAGCGATTGGTACATGCCTACTCAGTGCTAGAATGTTTTCAAAATATAGTCTCAAAAGATGCTAAAAATCGATATTTTAAGTGTCCAAAGTCGATATGTGCATGCATCTTCAGTACCCGATTATATCTCAAATTCAGGCTTAAAACACCCGAAAATTCGATATTTTGTGGTCCGAGAAGCGATCTGTAGATGCCTACTCCATGTTAGAATGTTATCAAGATACAGACCCAAAACATGTTTAAAATCGATATTTTAGGTGCTCAAAAGTCGATATGTGCATGCATCTTTAGTACACGTTTATATCTCAAATTCAGGCTCAAAACACCCTAAATCTCGATATTTTATGGTAAAAGAAGCGATCTGTACATGCCTACTCCATGTTAGAGTATTTTCAAAATACAGGCCCAAAACATGCTGAAAATCGATATTTTAGGTGCCCAAAGTCAATATGTGCATGCATCTTCTGTACCCGTTTATATCTCAAATTCAGGCTCAAAACACCCGAAAATTCGATATTTTGGGGTCCCAGAAGCGATCTGTACTTGCCTACTCAGATACAAGCCAAAAACATGCTTAAAATCGATATTTTAGGTGCCCAAAGTCAATATGTGTATGCATTTTCTGCTCCCGTTTATATCCCAAATTCAACCTCAAAATACCCGAAAATTCGATATTTTGGGGTCCCAGAAGCGATCTGTACATGCCTAGTCAGTGCTAGAATGTTTTCAAATTAAAGCCTCAAAACATGCTAAAACCTGATATTTTAAGTGTCCAAAGTCGATATGTGCATGCATCTTCTGTACCCGTTTATATCTCAAATTCAGGCTCAAAACACCCGAAAATTCGATATTTTGGGGTCCTAGAAGCGATCTGTAAATGCCTACTCAGTGCTAGAATATTTTCAAAATATAGGCCCAAAACCTGCTAAAAATCGATATTTTAAGTGTCCAAAGTCGATATGTGTATGCATCTTCTGTACCCGTTTATATCTCAAATTAAGGCTCAAAACATCCGAAAATTCGGTATTTTTGGGTCCTAGAAGCGATCTGTACATGCCTACTCCTAGTTAGAACGTTTTCAAGATACAGACCCAAAACATGCTCAAAATCGATATTATAGGTGCCCAAAAGTCGAAATGTGCATGCATCTTCAGTACCCGTTTATATCTCAAATTCAGGCTCAAAACACCCGAAAATTCGATATTTTGGTTTCCAAGAAGCTATCTGTACATGCCTACTCATATACAGGACCAAAACATGCTGAAAATCGATATTTTAGGTGCCCAAATTCAATATGTGTATGCATCTTCTGCACCCGTTTATATCCCAAATTCAACCTGAAAAATCCCAAAAATTCGATATTTTTTGTTCCCAGAAGCGATCTGTACATGCCTAATCAGTGTTAGAGTATTTTCAAAATACAGGCCCAAAACATTCTGAAAATCGATATTTTATGTACCCAAAGTCAATATGTGCATCAATCTTCTGTAACCGTTTATATCTCAAATTCAGGCTCAAAACACCCGAAAATTCGATATTTTGGGGTCCCAGAAGCGATCTGTACATGCCTACTCCGTGTTAGAGTATTTTCTAAATACAGGCCCATAACATACTGAAAAGTGATCTTTTAGGTGTTTAAAGTCAATATATGTATGCAACTTCTGAACCCGTTTATATTTCAAATTCAGGCTCAAAACACCCGAAAATTCGATATTTTGGGGTCCTAGAAGCGATCTTTAAGTGCCTACTTTGTGCTAGAATATTTTCAAAATATAGGCCCAAAACATGCTAGAAATCGATATTTTAAGTGTCCAAAGTCGATATGTGTATGCATCTTCTGTACCTGTTTATATTTCAAATTCAGGCTCAAAACACCCGAAAATTCGGTATTTTTGGGTCCTAGAAGCGATCTGTACATGCCTACTCCTAGTTAGAATGTTTTCAAGATACAGACCCAAAACATGCTCAAAATCGATATTATAGGTGCCCAAAAGTCGATATGTGCATGCATCTTCAGTACCCGTTTATATCTCAAATTCAGGCTCAAAACACCCGAAAATTCGATATTTTGGTGTCCAAGAAGCGATCTGTACATGCCTACTCAGATACAGGACCAAAACATGCTGAAAATCGATATTTTTGGTGCCCAAATTCAATATGTGTATGCATCTTCTGCACCCGTTTATATCCCAAATTCAACCTCAAAACACCCGAAAATTCGATATTTTTGGTTCCCAGAAACGATCTGTACATGCCTACTCAGTGCTAGAATGTTTTCTAAAAACAGGTTAAAAACATGCTAAAAATCGATATGTTAAAAGTCCAAAGTCGATATGTGCATGCAACATCTGTACCCGCTTATATCTCAAATTCAGGCTCAAAACACCCGAAAATTCGGTATTTTTGGGTCCTAGAAGCGATCTGTACATGCCTACTCCTAGTTAGAATGTTTTCAAGTTACAGACCCAAAACATGCTAAAAATCGATATTTTAGGTGCCCAAAAGTCGATATGTGCATGCATCTTCAGTACCCGTTTATATCTCAAATTCATGCTCGAAACACCCGAAAATTCGATATTTGGGGGTCCAAGAAGCGATCTGTACATGCCTACTCCGTGTTAGAGTATATTCAAGATATAGGCTAAAAACATGCTGAAAATCGATATTTTAAGTGTACAAAGTCGATATGTGCATGCATCTTCTGTACCCGTTTATATCTCAAATTCAGGCTCAAAACACCCGAAAATTCGGTATTTTTAGATTCTAGAAGCGATCTGTACATGCCTACTCCTAGTTACAATGTTTTCAAGATACAGACCTAAAACATGCTCAAAATCGATATTTTATGTGCCCAAAAGTCGATATGTGCATGTATCTTCAGTACCCGTTTTTATCTCATATTCAGGCTCGAAACACCCTAAAATTCGATATTTTTGGGTCCAAGAAGCGATCTGTACATGCCTACTCCGTTTTAGAGTATTTTCAAAATATAAGCCCAAAACATGCTGAAAATCGATCTTTTAGGTGCCAAAAGTCAAAATGTGCATTCAACTTCTGTACTCGTTTATATCTCAAATTCAGGCTCAAAACACCCGAAAATTCGATAATTTGGGGTCCCAGAAGTGATCTGTACATACCTACTCAGTGCTAGAATATTTTTAATATATAGGCCCAAAACATGCTAACAATCGATATTTTAGGTGCCCAAAGTCGATATCTCAAATTCAGGCACAAAACACCCGAAAATTCAATATTTGGGGGTCCCAGAAGCGATCTGTACATGCCTACTCCGTGTTAGAGTATTTTTAAAATACAGGCCCAAAACATATTCAAAATCGATCTTTTAGGTGCCCAAAAGTCGATATGTGCATGCATCTTCTGTAACCGTTTATATCTCAAATTCAGGCTCAAAACACCCGAAAATTCGATATTTTGTGGTCCGAGAAGCGATCTGTAGATGCCTACTCCATGTTAGAATGTAATCAAGATACAGACCCAAAACATGTTTAAAATCGATATTTTAGGTGCACAAAAGTCGATATGTGCATCCATCTTTAGTACACGTTTATATCTCAAATTCAGGCTCAAAACACCCTAAATCTCGATATTTTATGGTAAAAGAAGCGATCTGTACATGCCTACTCCATGTTAGAGTATTTTCAAAATACAGGCCCAAAACATGCTGAAAATCGATATTTTAGGTGCCCAAAGTCAATATGTGCATGCATCTTCTGTACCCGTTTATATCTCAAATTCAGGCTCAAAACACCCGAAAATTCGATATTTTGGGGTCCCAGAAGCGATCTGTACTTGCCTACTCAGATACAAGCCAAAAACATGCTGAAAATCGATATTTTAGGTGCTCAAAGTCAATATGTGTATGCATCTTCTGCTCCCGTTTATATCCCAAATTCAACCTCAAAATACCCGAAAATTCGATATTTGGGGGTCCCAGAAGCGATCTGTACATGCCTACTCAGTGCTAGAATGTTTTCAAATTAAAGGCTCAAAACATGCTAAAACCTGATATTTTAAGTGTCCAAAGTCGATATATGCATGAATCTTCTGTACCTGTTTATATTTCAAATTCAGGCTGAAAACACCCGAAAATTCGATATTATGGGGTCCTAGAAGCGATCTTTAAGTGCCTACTTAGTGCTAGAATATTTTCAAAATATAGGCCCAATACATGCTAGAAATCGATATTTTAAGTGTCCAAAGTCGATATGTGTATGCATTTTCTGTACCCGTTTATATTTCAAATTCAAGCTCAAAACACCCGAAAATTCGATATTTTTGGGTCCTAGAAGCGATCTGTACATGCCTACTCCTAGTTAGAATGTTTTCAAGATACAGACCCAAAACATGCTCAAAATCGATATTATAGGTGCCCAAAAGTCGATATGTGCATGCATCTTCAGTACCCGTTTATATCTCAAATTCAGGCTCAAAACACCCGAAAGTTCGATATTTGGGGGTCCAAGAAGCGATCTGTACATGCCTAGTCAGATACAGGCCCAAAACATGCTGAAAATCGATATTTTAGGTGCCCAAATTCAATATGTGTATGCATCTTCTGCACCCGTTTATATCCCAAATTCAACCTCAAAACACCCGAAAATTCGGTATTTTTGGGTCCTAGAAGCGATCTGTACATGCCTGCTCCTAGTTAGAATGTTTTCACGTTACAGACCCAAAACATGCTGAAAATCGATATTTTAGGTGCCCAAAATTCGATAAATGCATGCATCTTCAGTACCCGTTTATATCTCAAATTCAGGCTCGAAACACCCGAAAATTCGATATTTGGGGGTCCAAGAAGCGATCAGTACATGCCTACTCCGCATTAGAGTATTTTCAAGATACAGGCCCAAAACATGCTGAAAATTGATATTTTATGCGGCCAAAGTCAATATGTGCATGCATCTTCTGTACCCGTTTATATCTCAAATTCAGTCTCAAAACACCCAAAAATTCGATAATTTGGGGTCCCAGAAGTGATCTGTACATGCCTACTCAGTGCTAGAATATTTTCAAAATATATGCCCAAAACATGCTAAAAATCGATATTTTAGATGCCCAAAGTCGATATCTCAAATTCAGGCACAAAACACCTGAAAATTCAATATTTTGGGGTCCCAGAAGCGATCTGTACATGCCTACTTAGTGCTAGAATGTTTTCAAAATAAAGGCTCAAAACATGCTAAAACCTGATATTTTAAGTGTCCAAAGTCGATATGTGTATGCATCTTCTGTACCCGTTTATAACTCAAATTCAGGTTAAAAACACCCGAAAATTCGATATTTTGGGGTCCTAGAAGCTATCTGTAAGTGCCTACTCAGTGCTAGAATATTTTCAAAATATATGCCCAAAACATGCTAAAAATCGATATTTTAAGTGTCCAAAGTCGATATGTGTATGCATCTTCTGTACCCGTTTATATCTCAAATTCAGGCTCAAAACACCCGAAATTTCGATATTTTGGGGTCCGAGAAGCGATCTGTACATGCCTACTCCGTGTTAGAGTATTATCAAAATACAGGCCCAAAACATGCTGAAAATCGATATTTTAGGTGCCCAAAGTCGATATCTCAAATTTAGGCACAAAACACCCGAAAATTCAATATTTTGGGGTCCCAGAAGCGATCTGAACATGCCTACTCCGTGTTAGAGTATTTTCAAAATACAGCCCCAAAACATACTGAAAATCGATCTATTAGGTGCCCAAAAGTAGATATGTGCATGCATCTTCTGTACCCGTTTATATCTCAAATTCAGGCTCAAAACACCCGAAAATTCGATATTTTGGGGTCCCAGAAGCGATCTGTACATGCCTACTCAGATACAGGCCCAAAACATGCTCAAAATCGATATTTTAGGTGCTCAAAGTCAATATGTGTATGCATCTTCTGCACCCGTTTATATCCCAAATTCAACCTCAAAACACCCGAAAATTCGATATTTTTGGGTCCCAGAAGCGAATTCTACATACCTACTCAGTGCTAGACTGTTTTCAAAATATAGGCTCAAAAGATGCTAAAAATCGATATTTTAAGTGCCCAAAGTCAATATGTGCATGCATCTTCTGTACCCGTTTATATCTCAAAATCAGGCTCAAAACACCCGAAAATTCGGTATTTTTGGGTCCTAGAAGCGATCTGTACATGCCTACTCCTAGTTAAAATGTTTTCAAGATACAGACCTAAAACATGCTCAAAATCGATATTTTAGGTGCCCAAATTCAATATGTGCATGTATCTTCTGCACCCGTTTATATCCCGAATTCAACCTCAAAACACCCGAAAATTCGATATTTTTGGGTCCCAAAAGCGATCTGTACATGCCAACTCAGTGCTAGAATGTTTTCAAAATATACGCTCAAAACATGCTAAAAATCGATATTTTAAGTGTCCAAATTCGATATGTGCATTCATCTTCTGTACCCGTTTATATCGAAAATTCAGGCTCAAAACACCCTAAAATTCGGTATTTTTAGATCCTAGAAGCGATCTGTACATGCCTACTCCTAGTTAGAATGTTTTCAAGATACAGACCCAAAACATGCTCAAAATCGATATTTTAGGTGCCGAAAAGTCGATATGTGCATGTATCTTCAGTACCCGTTTATATCTCATATTCAGGCTCAAAACACCCTAAAATTCGATATTTTTGGGTCCAAGAAGCGATCTGTACATGCCTACTCCGTGTTAGAGTATTTTCAAAATACAGGCCCAAAACATGCCGATAATCGATATTTTAGGTGCCAAAAGTCAAAATGTGCATGCAACTTCTGTACCCGTTTATATCTCAAATTCAGGCTCAAAATACCCGAAAATTCGATAATTTAGGGTCCCAGAAGTGATCTGTACATGCCTACTCAGTGCTAGAATATTTTTAATATATAGGCCCAAAACATGCTAAAAATCGAGATTTTAGGGGCCCAAAGTCGATATCTCAAATTCAGGCACAAAACACCCGCAAATTCAATATTTGGGGGTCCCAGAAGCAATCTGTACATGCCTACTCCGTGTTAGAGTATATTTAAAATACAGGCCCAAAACATATTGAAAATCGATCTTTTAGGTGCCCAAAAGTCGATATGTGCATGCATCTTCTGTAAACGTTTATATCTCAAATTCAGGCTCAAAACACCCGCAAATTCGATATTTTGGGGTCCCAGAAGCGATTTGTACATGCATACTCATATACAGGCCCAAAACATGCTGAAAATCGATATTTTAGGTGCCCAGAGTCAATATGTGTATGCATCTTCTGAACCCGTTTATATCCCAAATTCAACCTTAAAACACCCGAAAATTCGAAATTTTTAGGTCCCAGAAGCGATTGGTACATGCTTACTCAGTGCTAGAATGTTTTCAAAATATAGTCTCAAAAGATGCTAAAAATCGATATTTTAAGTGTCCAAAGTCGATATGTGCATGCATCTTCAGTACCCGATTATATCTCAAATTCAGGCTTAAAACACCCGAAAATTCGATATTTTGTGGTCCGAGAAGCGATCTGTAGATGCCTACTCCATGTTAGAATGTTATCAAGATACAGACCCAAAACATGTTTAAAATCGATATTTTAGGTGCTCAAAAGTCGATATGTGCATGCATCTTTAGTACACGTTTATATCTCAAATTCAGGCTCAAAACACCCTAAATCTCGATATTTTATGGTAAAAGAAGCGATCTGTACATGCCTACTCCATGTTAGAGTATTTTCAAAATATAGGCCCAAAACATGCTGAAAATCGATATTTTATGTGCCCAAAGTCAATATGTGCATGCATCTTCTGTACCCGTTTCTATCTCAAATTCAGGCTCAAAACACCCGAAAATTCGATATTTTGGGGTCCCAGAAGCGATCTGTACTTGCCTACTCAGATACAAGCCAAAAACATGCTAAAAATCGATATTTTAGGTGCCCAAAGTCAATATGTGTATGAATCTTCTGCTCCCGTTTATATCCCAAATTCAACCTCAAAATACCCGAAAATTCGATATTTTGGGGTCCCAGAAGCGATCTGTACATGCCTACTCAGTGCTAGAATGTTTTCAAATTATAGGCTCAAAACATGCTAAAACCTGATATTTTAAGTGTCCAAAGTCGATATGTGCATGCATCTTCTGTACCCGTTTATATCTCAAATTCAGGCTCAAAACACCCGAAAATTCGATATTTTGGGGTCCTAGAAGCGATCTGTAAATGTCTACTCAGTGCTAGAATATTTTCAAAATATAGGCCCAAAACCTGCTAAAAATCGATATTTTAAGTGTCCAAAGTCGATATGTGTATGCATCTTCTGTACCCGTTTATATCTCAAATTCAGGCTCAAAACACCCGAAAATTCGGTATTTTTAGATCCTAGAAGCGATCTGTACATGCCTACTCCTAGTTAGAATGTTTTCAAGATACAGACCCAAAACATGCTCAAAATCGATATTTTAGGTGCCCAAAGTCAATATGTGTATGCATCTTCTGCTCCCGTTTATATCCCAAATTCAACCTCAAAATACCCGAAAATTCGATATTTTGGGGTCCCAGAAGCGATCTGTACATGCCTACTCAGTGCTAGAATGTTTTCAAATTATAGGCTCAAAACATGCTAAAACCTGATATTTTAAGTGTCCAAAGTCGATATGTGCATGCATCTTCTGTACCCGTTTATATCTCAAATTCAGGCTCAAAACACCCGAAAATTCGATATTTTGGGGTCCTAGAAGCGATCTGTAAATGCCTACTCAGTGCTAGAATATTTTTAATATATAGGCCCAAAACATTCTAAAAAATCGATATTTTAGGTGCCCAAAGTCGATATCTCAAATTCAGGCACAAAACACCCGAAAATTCAATATTTTGGGGTCCCAGAAGCGATCTGTACATGCCTACTCCGTGTTAGAGTATTTTCAAAATACAGGCCCAAAACATACTTAAAAAGCGATCCTTTAGGTGCCCAAAAGTCGATATGTGCATGCATCTTCTGTAACCGTTTATATCTTAAATTCAGGCTCAAAACACCCGCAAAATCGATATTTTGGGGACCCAGAAGCGATTTGTACATGCCTACTCATATACAGGCCCAAAACATGCCGAAAATCGATATTTTAGGTGCCCAGAGTCAATATGTGTATGCATCTTCAGCACCCGTTTATATCCCAAATTCAACCTTAAAACACCCGATAATTCGAAATTTTTAGGTCCCAGAAGCGATTGGTACATGCCTACTCAGTGCTAGAATGTTTTCAAAATATAGTCTCAAAAGATGCTAAAAATCGATATTTTAAGTGTCCAAAGTCGATATGTGCATGCATCTTCAGTACCCGATTATATCTCAAATTCAGGCTCAAAACACCCGAAAATTCGATATTTTGTGGTCCGAGAAGCGATCTGTAGATGCCTACTCCATGTTAGAATGTTTTCAAGATACAGACCCAAAACATGCTCAAAATCGATATTTTAGGTGCACAAAAGTCGATATGTGCATGCATCTTTAGTACACGTTTATATATCAAATTCAGGCTCAAAACACCCTAAATCTCGATATTTTAGGGTAAAAGAAGCGATCTGTACATGCCTACTCCATGTTAGAGTATTTTTAAAATACAGGCCCAAAACATGCTCAAAATCGATATTTTAGGTGCCCAAAGTCAATATGTGCATGCATCTTCTGTACCCGTTTATATCTCAAATTCAGGCTCAAAATACCCGCAAATTCGATATTTTGGGGTCCCAGAAGCGATTTGTACATGCCTACTCATATACAGGCCCAAAACATGCTGAAAATCGATATTTTAGGTGCCCAGAGTCAATATGTGTATGCATCTTCAGCACCCGTTTATATCCCAAATTAAACCTTAAAACACCCGATAATTCGAATTTTTTAGGTCCCAGAATCGATTGGTACATGCCTACTCAGTGCTAGAATGTTTTCAAAATATAGTCTCAAAAGATGCTAAAAATCGATATTTTAAGTGTCCAAAGTCGATATGTGCATGCATCTTCAGTACCCGATTATATCTCAAATTCAGGCTCAAAACACCCGAAAATTCGATATTTTGTGGTCCGATAAGCGATCTGTAAGTGCCTACTCCATGTTAGAGTATGTTTTCAAGATACAGACTCAAAACATGCTCAAAATCGATATTTTAGGTGCACAAAAGTCGATATGTGCATGCATCTTCTGTACCCGTTTATATCTCAAATTCAGGCTCAAAACACCCGAAAATTCGGTATTTTTGGGTCCTAGAAGCGATCTGTACATGCCTACTCCTAGTTAGAATGTTTTTAAGATACAGACCCAAAACATGCTCAAAATCGATATTATAGGTGCCCAAAAGTCGAAAGGTGCATGCATCTTCAGTACCCGTTTATATCTCAAATTCAGGCTCAAAACACCCTAAAATTCGATATTTTGGTGTCCAAGAAGCGATCTGTACATGCCTACTCAGATACAGGACCAAAATATGCTGAAAATCGATATTTTAGCTGCCCAAATTCAATATGTGTATGAATCTTCTGCACCCGTTTATATCCCAAATTCAACCTGAAAAAACCCGAAAATTCGATATTTTTGGTTCCCAGAAGCGATCTGTACATGCCTACTCAGTGTTAGAGTATTTTCAAAATACAGGCCCAAAACATCCTGAAAATCGATATTTTATGTACCCAAAGTCAATATGTGCATGCATCTTCTGTAACCGTTTATATCTCAAATTCAGGCTCAAAACACCCGAAAATTCGATATTTTGGGGTCCCAGAAGCGATCTGTACATGCCTACTCCGTGTTAGAGTATTTTCAAAATACAGGCCCAAAACATACTGAAAATAGATCTTTTAGGTGCTCAAAAGTCGATATGTGCATGCATCTTCTGTAACCGTTTATATCTCAAATACAGACTCAAAACACCCGAAAATTTGATATTTTGGGGTCCCTGAAGCGATCTGTAAATGCCTTCTCAGATACAGGCCCAAAACATGCTGAAAATCGATATTTTAGCTGTTTAAAGTCACTATGTGTATGCATCTTCTGAACCCGTTTATATCCCAAATTCAACCTCAAATCACCCGAAAATTCGATATTTTTGGGTCCCAGAAGTGATCTGTACATGCCTACTCCGTGTTAGAGTATTTTCAAATTACAGGCCCAAAACATGCTGAAAATCGTTATTTTAGGTGCCCAAAGTCAATATGTGCATGAATCTTCTGTACCCGTTTATATCTCAAAATCAGGCTCAAAACACCCAAAAATTCGGTATTTTTGGGTCCTAGAAGCGATCTGTACATGCCTACTCCTAGTTAGAATGTTTTCAAGATACAGACCCAAAACATGCTCAAAATCGATATTTTAGGTGCCCAAAGTCAATATGTGCATGCATCTTCTGTACCCGTTTATATCTCAAATTCAGGCACAAAACACCCGAGAATTCGATATTTTGGGGTCCCAGAAGCAATCTGTACTTGCTACTCAGATACAAGCCAAAAACATGCTGAAAATCGATATTTTAGGTGCCCAAAGTCAATATGTGTATGCATCTTCTGCTCCAGTTTATATCCCAAATTCAGGCACAAAACTCCCGAAAATTCGATATTTTTGGGTCCCAGAAGCGATCTGTACATGCCTACTCAGTGCTAGAATGTTTTCAAAATATAGGTTCAAAACATGCTAAAAAGCGATATTTTAAGTGTCCATTGTCGATATGTGTATGCATCTTCTGTACCCGCTTATATCTCAAATTCAGTCTCAAAAACACCCGAAAATTCGGTATTTTTGGGTCCTAGAAGCGATCTGTACATGCCTTCTCCTAGTTAGAATGTTTTCAAGTTACAGACCTAAAATATGCTCAAAATCGATATTTTAGGTGCCCAAAAGTCGATATGTGCATGCATCTTCAGTACCCGTTTATATCTCAAATTCAGGCTCAAAACACCCTAAATCTCGATATTTTATGGTAAAAGAAGCGATCTGTACATGCCTACTCCATGTTAGAGTATTTTCAAAATATAGGCCCAAAACATGCTGAAAATCGATATTTTATGTGCCCAAAGTCAATATGTGCATGCATCTTCTGTACCCGTTTCTATCTCAAATTCAGGCTCAAAACACCCGAAAATTCGATATTTTGGGGTCCCAGAAGCGATCTGTACTTGCCTACTCAGATACAAGCCAAAAACATGCTAAAAATCGATATTTTAGGTGCCCAAAGTCAATATGTGTATGAATCTTCTGCTCCCGTTTATATCCCAAATTCAACCTCAAAATACCCGAAAATTCGATATTTTGGGGTCCCAGAAGCGATCTGTACATGCCTACTCAGTGCTAGAATGTTTTCAAATTATAGGCTCAAAACATGCTAAAACCTGATATTTTAAGTGTCCAAAGTCGATATGTGCATGCATCTTCTGTACCCGTTTATATCTCAAATTCAGGCTCAAAACACCCGAAAATTCGATATTTTGGGGTCCTAGAAGCGATCTGTAAATGTCTACTCAGTGCTAGAATATTTTCAAAATATAGGCCCAAAACCTGCTAAAAATCGATATTTTAAGTGTCCAAAGTCGATATGTGTATGCATCTTCTGTACCCGTTTATATCTCAAATTCAGGCTCAAAACACCCGAAAATTCGGTATTTTTAGATCCTAGAAGCGATCTGTACATGCCTACTCCTAGTTAGAATGTTTTCAAGATACAGACCCAAAACATGCTCAAAATCGATATTTTAGGTGCCCAAAGTCAATATGTGTATGCATCTTCTGCTCCCGTTTATATCCCAAATTCAACCTCAAAATACCCGAAAATTCGATATTTTGGGGTCCCAGAAGCGATCTGTACATGCCTACTCAGTGCTAGAATGTTTTCAAATTATAGGCTCAAAACATGCTAAAACCTGATATTTTAAGTGTCCAAAGTCGATATGTGCATGCATCTTCTGTACCCGTTTATATCTCAAATTCAGGCTCAAAACACCCGAAAATTCGATATTTTGGGGTCCTAGAAGCGATCTGTAAATGCCTACTCAGTGCTAGAATATTTTTAATATATAGGCCCAAAACATTCTAAAAAATCGATATTTTAGGTGCCCAAAGTCGATATCTCAAATTCAGGCACAAAACACCCGAAAATTCAATATTTTGGGGTCCCAGAAGCGATCTGTACATGCCTACTCCGTGTTAGAGTATTTTCAAAATACAGGCCCAAAACATACTTAAAAAGCGATCCTTTAGGTGCCCAAAAGTCGATATGTGCATGCATCTTCTGTAACCGTTTATATCTTAAATTCAGGCTCAAAACACCCGCAAAATCGATATTTTGGGGACCCAGAAGCGATTTGTACATGCCTACTCATATACAGGCCCAAAACATGCCGAAAATCGATATTTTAGGTGCCCAGAGTCAATATGTGTATGCATCTTCAGCACCCGTTTATATCCCAAATTCAACCTTAAAACACCCGATAATTCGAAATTTTTAGGTCCCAGAAGCGATTGGTACATGCCTACTCAGTGCTAGAATGTTTTCAAAATATAGTCTCAAAAGATGCTAAAAATCGATATTTTAAGTGTCCAAAGTCGATATGTGCATGCATCTTCAGTACCCGATTATATCTCAAATTCAGGCTCAAAACACCCGAAAATTCGATATTTTGTGGTCCGAGAAGCGATCTGTAGATGCCTACTCCATGTTAGAATGTTTTCAAGATACAGACCCAAAACATGCTCAAAATCGATATTTTAGGTGCACAAAAGTCGATATGTGCATGCATCTTTAGTACACGTTTATATATCAAATTCAGGCTCAAAACACCCTAAATCTCGATATTTTAGGGTAAAAGAAGCGATCTGTACATGCCTACTCCATGTTAGAGTATTTTTAAAATACAGGCCCAAAACATGCTCAAAATCGATATTTTAGGTGCCCAAAGTCAATATGTGCATGCATCTTCTGTACCCGTTTATATCTCAAATTCAGGCTCAAAATACCCGCAAATTCGATATTTTGGGGTCCCAGAAGCGATTTGTACATGCCTACTCATATACAGGCCCAAAACATGCTGAAAATCGATATTTTAGGTGCCCAGAGTCAATATGTGTATGCATCTTCAGCACCCGTTTATATCCCAAATTAAACCTTAAAACACCCGATAATTCGAATTTTTTAGGTCCCAGAATCGATTGGTACATGCCTACTCAGTGCTAGAATGTTTTCAAAATATAGTCTCAAAAGATGCTAAAAATCGATATTTTAAGTGTCCAAAGTCGATATGTGCATGCATCTTCAGTACCCGATTATATCTCAAATTCAGGCTCAAAACACCCGAAAATTCGATATTTTGTGGTCCGATAAGCGATCTGTAAGTGCCTACTCCATGTTAGAGTATGTTTTCAAGATACAGACTCAAAACATGCTCAAAATCGATATTTTAGGTGCACAAAAGTCGATATGTGCATGCATCTTCTGTACCCGTTTATATCTCAAATTCAGGCTCAAAACACCCGAAAATTCGGTATTTTTGGGTCCTAGAAGCGATCTGTACATGCCTACTCCTAGTTAGAATGTTTTTAAGATACAGACCCAAAACATGCTCAAAATCGATATTATAGGTGCCCAAAAGTCGAAAGGTGCATGCATCTTCAGTACCCGTTTATATCTCAAATTCAGGCTCAAAACACCCTAAAATTCGATATTTTGGTGTCCAAGAAGCGATCTGTACATGCCTACTCAGATACAGGACCAAAATATGCTGAAAATCGATATTTTAGCTGCCCAAATTCAATATGTGTATGAATCTTCTGCACCCGTTTATATCCCAAATTCAACCTGAAAAAACCCGAAAATTCGATATTTTTGGTTCCCAGAAGCGATCTGTACATGCCTACTCAGTGTTAGAGTATTTTCAAAATACAGGCCCAAAACATCCTGAAAATCGATATTTTATGTACCCAAAGTCAATATGTGCATGCATCTTCTGTAACCGTTTATATCTCAAATTCAGGCTCAAAACACCCGAAAATTCGATATTTTGGGGTCCCAGAAGCGATCTGTACATGCCTACTCCGTGTTAGAGTATTTTCAAAATACAGGCCCAAAACATACTGAAAATAGATCTTTTAGGTGCTCAAAAGTCGATATGTGCATGCATCTTCTGTAACCGTTTATATCTCAAATACAGACTCAAAACACCCGAAAATTTGATATTTTGGGGTCCCTGAAGCGATCTGTAAATGCCTTCTCAGATACAGGCCCAAAACATGCTGAAAATCGATATTTTAGCTGTTTAAAGTCACTATGTGTATGCATCTTCTGAACCCGTTTATATCCCAAATTCAACCTCAAATCACCCGAAAATTCGATATTTTTGGGTCCCAGAAGTGATCTGTACATGCCTACTCCGTGTTAGAGTATTTTCAAATTACAGGCCCAAAACATGCTGAAAATCGTTATTTTAGGTGCCCAAAGTCAATATGTGCATGAATCTTCTGTACCCGTTTATATCTCAAAATCAGGCTCAAAACACCCAAAAATTCGGTATTTTTGGGTCCTAGAAGCGATCTGTACATGCCTACTCCTAGTTAGAATGTTTTCAAGATACAGACCCAAAACATGCTCAAAATCGATATTTTAGGTGCCCAAAGTCAATATGTGCATGCATCTTCTGTACCCGTTTATATCTCAAATTCAGGCACAAAACACCCGAGAATTCGATATTTTGGGGTCCCAGAAGCAATCTGTACTTGCTACTCAGATACAAGCCAAAAACATGCTGAAAATCGATATTTTAGGTGCCCAAAGTCAATATGTGTATGCATCTTCTGCTCCAGTTTATATCCCAAATTCAGGCACAAAACTCCCGAAAATTCGATATTTTTGGGTCCCAGAAGCGATCTGTACATGCCTACTCAGTGCTAGAATGTTTTCAAAATATAGGTTCAAAACATGCTAAAAAGCGATATTTTAAGTGTCCATTGTCGATATGTGTATGCATCTTCTGTACCCGCTTATATCTCAAATTCAGTCTCAAAAACACCCGAAAATTCGGTATTTTTGGGTCCTAGAAGCGATCTGTACATGCCTTCTCCTAGTTAGAATGTTTTCAAGTTACAGACCTAAAATATGCTCAAAATCGATATTTTAGGTGCCCAAAAGTCGATATGTGCATGCATCTTCAGTACCCGTTTATATCTCAAATTCAGGCTCAAAACACCCGAAAATTCGATATTTGGGGGTCCAAGAAGCAATCTGTACATGCCTACTCCGTGCTAGAGTATTTTCAAGATACAGGACCGAAACATGCTGAAAATCGATATTTTATGCGCCCTAAGTCAATATGTGCATGCATCTTCTGTACCCGTTTATATCTCAAATTCAGTCTCAAAACACCCGAAAATTCGATAATTTAGGGTCCCAGAAGTAATCTGTACATGCCTACTCAGTGCTAGAATATTTTCAAAATATATGCCCAAAACATGCTAAAAACCGATATTTTAGGTGCCCAAAGTCGATATCTCAAATTCAGGCACAAAACACCCGAAAATTCAATATTTTGGGGTCCCAGAAGCGATCTGTACATGCCTACTCCGTGTTAGAGTATTTTCAAAATACAGGCCCAAAACATACGAAAATCGATCTTTTAGGTGCCCAAAAGTCGATATGTGCATGCATCTTCTGTAACCGTTTATATCTCAAATTCTGGCTCAAAACACCCGAAAATTCGATATTTTGGGGTCCCATAAGCGATCTGTACATGCCTACTCAGATACAGGCCCAAAACATGCTCAAAATCGATATTTTAGGTGCTCAAAGTCAAAATGTGTATGAATCTTCTGCACCCGTTTATATTCCAAATTCAACCTCAAAACACCCGAAAATTCGATATTTTTGGGTCCCAGAAGCGATTTCTACATACCTACTCAGTGCTAGAATGTTTACAAAATATAGGCTCAAAAGATGCTAAAAATCGATATTTTAAGTGCCCAAAGTCAATATGTGCATGCATCTTCTGTACCCGTTTATATCTCAAATTCAGGCTCAAAACACCCGAAAATCCAGTATTTTTGAGTCCTAGAAGCGATCTGTACATGCCTACTCCAAGTTAGAATGTTTTCAAGATACAAACCTAAAACATGCTCAAAATCGATATTTTAGGTGCCCAAATTCAATATGTGCATGTATCTTCTGCACCCGTTTATATCCCGAATTCAACCTCAAAACACCCGAAAATTCGATATTTTTGGGTCCCAAAAGCGATCTGTACATGCCTACTCAGTGCTAGAATGTTTTCAAAATATACGCTCAAAACATGCTAAAAATCGATATTTTAAGTGTCCAAAGTCGATATGTGCATTCATCTTCTGTACCCGTTTATATCTCAAATTCAGGCTCAAAACACCCGAAAATTCGGTATTTTTAGATCCTAGAAGCGATCTGTACATGTCTACTCCTAGTTAGAATGTTTTCAAGATACATGCCCAAAACATGCTGAAAATCGATATTTTATGCGCCCAAAGTCAATACGTGCATGCATCTTCTGTACCCGTTTATATCTCAAATTCAGTCTCAAAACACCCGAAAATTCGATAATTTGGGGTCCCAGAAGTGATCTGTACATGCCTACTCAGTGCTAGAATATTTTCAAAATATATGCCCAAAACATGCTAAAAATCGATATTTTAGGTGCCCAAAGCCGATATCTCAAATTCAGGCACAAAACACCCGAAAATTCAATATTTTGGGGTCCCAGAAGCGATCTGTACATGCCTACTCCGTGTTAGAGTATTTTCAAAATACAGGCCCAAAACATACGAAAATCGATCTTTTAGGTGCCCAAAAGTTGATATGTGCATGCATCTTCTGTAACCGTTTATGTCTCAAATTCAGGCTCAAAACACCCTCAAATTCGATATTTTGGGGTCCCAGAAGCGATCTGTACATGCCTACTCAGATACAGGCCCAAAACATGCTCAAAATCGATATTTTAGGTGCTCAAAGTCAAAATGTGTATGAATCTTCTGCACCCGTTTATATTCCAAATTCAACCTCAAAACACCCGAAAATTCGATATTTTTGGGTCCCAGAAGCGATTTCTACATACCTACTCAGTGCTAGAATGTTTACTAAATATAGGCTCAAAAGATGCTAAAAATCGATATTTTAAGTGCCCAAAGTCAATATGTGCATGCATCTTCTGTACCCGTTTATATCTCAAAATCAGGCTCAAAACACCCGAAAATTCAGTATTTTTGGGTCCTAGAAGCGATCTGTACATGCCTACTCCAAGTTAGAATGTTTTCAAGATACAAACCTAAAACATGCTCAAAATCGATATTTTAGGTGCCCAAATTCAATATGTGCATATATCTTCTGCACCCGTTTATATCCCGTATTCAACATCAAAACACCCGAAAATTCGATATTTTTAGGTCCCAAAAGCGATCTGTACACGCCTACTCAGTGCTAGAATGTTTTCAAAATATACGCTCAAAACATGCTAAAAATCGATATTTTAAGTGTCCAAAGTCGATATGTGCATTCATCTTCTGTACCCGTTTATATCTCAAATTCAGGCTCAAAACACCCGAAAATTCGGTATTTTTAGATCCTAGAAGCGATCTGTACATGTCTACTCCTAGTTAGAATGTTTTCAAGATACAGACCCAATACATGCTCAAAATCGATATTTTAGGTGCCCAAAAGTCGATATGTGCATGCATCTTCAGTACCCGTTTATATCTAAAATTCAAGCTCGAAACACCCGAAAATTCGATATTTGGGGGTCCAAGAAGCAATCTGTACATGCCTAATCCGTGCTAGAGTATTTTCAAGATACAGGCCCAAAACATGCTGTTTATCGATATTTTATGCGCCCTAAGTCAATATGTGCATTCATCTTCTGTACCCTTTTATATCTCAAATTCAGTCTCAAAACACCCGAAAATTCGATAATTTGGGGTCCCAGAAGTGATCTGTACATGCCTACTCCGTGTTAGAGTATTTTCAATATATAGGCCCAAAACATACTAAAAATCGATATTTTAGGTGCCCAAAGTCGATATCTCAAATTCAGGCATTAAACACCCGAAAATTCAATATTTTGGGGACCAAGAAGCGATCTGTACATGCCTACTCCGTGTAAGAGTATTTTCAAAATACAGGCCCAAAACATGCTGAAAATCGATCTTTTAGGTGCTGAAAAAGTCGATATGTGCATGCATCTTCTGTACCCGTTTATATCTCAAATTAAGGCTCAAAACACACGAAAATTCGATATTTTGGGGTAACAGAAGCGATCTGTACATGCCTACACAGATACAAGCCCAAAACATTCTGAAAATCGATATTTTAGGTGCCCAAAGTCAATATGTGTATACATCTTCTGCACCCGTTTATATCCCAAATTCAACCTCAAAACACTCGAAAATTCGATTTTTTTGGTTATAAAAGCGATCTGTACATGCCTACTCAAGGCTAGACTTTTTTCAAAATACAGGCTCAAAACATGCTAAAAACCGATATTTTAAGTGTCCAAAGTCGATATGTGCATGCATCTTCTGTACCCGTTTATATCTCAAATTCAGGCTCAAAACACCCGAAAATTCGATATTTTGGGGTCCAAGAAGCGGTCTGTACGTGCCTACTCCGTGTTAGAGTATTTTCAAGATACAGGCCCAAAACATGCTGAAAATCGATATTTTATGTGCCCAAAGTCAATATGTGCTTGCATCTTCTGTACCCGTTTATATCTCAAATTCAGGCTCAAAACACCCGAAAATTCGATATTTTTGGGTCCCAGAAACGATCTGTACATGCCTACTCAGATACAAGCCCAAAACATGCTGAAAATCTATATTTTAGGTGCCCTAAGTCAATATGTGTATGCATCTTTTGAACCCGTTTAAATCCCAAATTCAACCTCAAATCACTCGAAAATTCGATATTTTTGGGTCCCAGAAGCGATCTGTTCATGCCTACTCAGTGCTAGTATTTTTTCAAAATATAGGCACAAAAAATGCTAAAAACCGATATTTTAAGTGTCCAAAGTCGATATGTGCATGCATCTTCTGTACCCGTTTATATCTCAAATTCAGGCTCAAAACACCCGAAAAATCGGTATTTTTGGGTCTTCGAAGCGATCTGTACATACCTACTCCTAGTTAGAATGTTTTCAAGATACAGACCCAAAACATGCTCAAAATCGATATTTCAGGCACAAAACACCCGAGAATTCGATATTTTGGGGTCCCAGAAGCAATCTGTACTTGCTACTCAGATACAAGCCAAAAACATGCTGAAAATCGATATTTTAGGTGCCCAAAGTCAATATGTGTATGCATCTTCTGCTCCAGTTTATATCCCAAATTCAGGCACAAAACTCCCGAAAATTCGATATTTTTGGGTCCCAGAAGCGATCTGTACATGCCTACTCAGTGCTAGAATGTTTTCAAAATATAGGTTCAAAACATGCTAAAAAGCGATATTTTAAGTGTCCATTGTCGATATGTGTATGCATCTTCTGTACCCGCTTATATCTCAAATTCAGTCTCAAAAACACCCGAAAATTCGGTATTTTTGGGTCCTAGAAGCGATCTGTACATGCCTTCTCCTAGTTAGAATGTTTTCAAGTTACAGACCTAAAATATGCTCAAAATCGATATTTTAGGTGCCCAAAAGTCGATATGTGCATGCATCTTCAGTACCCGTTTATATCTCAAATTCAGGCTCGAAACACCCGAAAATTCGATATTTTGGGGTCCAAGAAGCGGTCTGTACATGCCTACTCCGTGTTAGAATATTTTTAAAATACAGACCAAAAACATGCTGAAAATCGATATTTTATGTGCCCAAAGTCAATATGTGCATGCATCTTTTGTACCCTTTTATATCTCAAATTTACGCTCAAGACACCCGAAAATTCGATATTTTGGGGTCCCATAAACGCTCTGTACATGCCTACTCAGATAAAAGCCCAAAACATGGTGAAAATCGATATTTTAGGTGCCTAAAGTCAATATGTTATACTATGCATCTTCTGCACCCGTTAAAATCCCAAATTCAACCTCAAAACACTCGAAAATTCGATATTTTGGGGTCCTAGAAGTGATCTGTTCATGCCTACTCAGTGCTAGAATTTTTTCAAAATATAGGCTCAAAAGAAGCTAAAAATCGAAATTTTAAGTGTCCAAAGTCGATATGTGCATGCATCTTCTGTACCCGTTTATATCTCAAATTAAAGCTCAAAACACCCGAAAATTCGATATTTTGGGGTCCCAGAAGCGATCTGTACATGCCTACTCCGTGTTAGAGTATTTTCAAAATACATACCCAAAACATGCTGAAAATCGATATTTTAGGTGCCCAAAGTCAATACGTGCATGCATCTTCTGTACCCGTTTATATCTCAAAATCAGGCTCAAAACACCCGAAAATTCGGTATTTTTGAGTCCTAGAAGCTATCTGTACATGCCTACTCCTAGTTAGAATGTTTTCAAGATACAGACCTAAAACATGCTCAAAATCGATATTTTAGGTGCCAAAAGTCAATATGTGCATATATCTTTGCACCCGTTTATTTCCCGAATTCAACTTCAAAACACCGGAAAATTCGATATTTTTGGATGCAAAAAGCGATCTGTACATGCCTACTCAGTGCTAGAATGTTTTCAAAATATACGCTCAAAACATGCTAAAAATCGATATTTTAAGTGTCCAAAGTCGATATGTGCATGCATCTTCTGTACCCGTTTATATCTCAAATTGAGGCTCAAAACACCCGAAAATTCGGTATTTTTAGGTCCTAGAAGCGATCTGTACATGCCTACTCCTAGTTTGAATATTTTCAAGATACAGACCCAAAACATGCTCTTAATCGATATTTTAGGTGACCAAAAGTCGATATGTGCATGCATCTTCTGTACTCGTTTATATCTCAAATTAAGGCTCAAAACACACGCAAATTCGATATTTTGTGGTCCCAGAAGCGATCTGTACATGCCTACTCAGATACAAGCCCAAAACATGCTGAAAATCGATCTTTTAGGTGCCCAAAAATCGATATGTGTATACATCTTATGCACCCGTTTATATCCCAAATTCAACCTCAAAACACTCGAAAATTCGATTTTTTTGGTTATAAAAGGTAAGCCTTACCCTGCCTCCACGTGGCAACCTCGGGTAACACCTCCTTTTTTTACCATTTTTTATAAAGCAGGAGGTGAAGCTAAAGGGGGAGGCGGTGTGGGGGATTGGATTTTAGCTTCCCCCACATATAGGTTTTAGTAATTGTATATATCTTTTTAGTTTTTAACATTTTTCTAACATCCTTTTAACATCTTTTTAACCAGTGTGACCCATTTTTTTTTTTTTTTTTTTTTAATGCTGACGGCCCGTGTCCCTCCGGGAATGAGCGCTGCATTGGCCTTGCCAGCCATCAGCGGCCCCCCAGTGGGGGAGTGGACAGATATGGCTGCAGGCGGGGGGGGGTCTCCGGGTTTCCCTGTGGGGGGAGGGGGGAAGGGGGGGTGCATGAGAGTGGTAGCAGTGAATGTGAATGGAATGGTTGAAAAGACGAAGAGGCGAGAAATAGTTGAATGCTTTAAGAATGGAGGAGTAGATGTGATGGGAGTGACTGAGACACACTTGAAAGGATGGGGAGTGGAGGAGTGTGAGGCTGGAGGAGAGAGTGTGATGTGGGAGGGAATGGAGGGAGGTGTAGTGTGGACAGGAATGAGTGAGAACTGTAAAGGAAGAGGGAGGGAGGGGTGTGCAGTGCTGGTAGCACCAAGGGTATGGAAGAGAGTAGATGGACATGGATGGTGTGGGACGAGAGTGGCATGGGTGACAGGAAAGATTGGTTTGGTTAAGTATGCATGGGTGTGTGCGTATGCACCTGTGAATGAGAGGAATAAGGCGGGGAGAGAAAAAATGAGAGATTTCTGGGAGAAGTTGAATGGGTGTTTGAGGAAGTTTGAGAGTGGGAGGAAGATTGTAATGATGGGTGATATGAATGGGAAAGTAGGAAATGAGAGAGTAGGAAGTATTGTTGGTAAATGGGGTGTGGAAGGAGTGAATGAGAATGGAGAATATCTGGTGGACGTCTGTGCTGAGAGGGGGTTGTTCTTGGCTAACACCTTCTTTCAGCACAAGATGATCCACCGGTATACATGGAAGAGAAGGGATGAGAGAGGAGAACAAAAGAGTTTGATTGATTATGTGGCAGTGGATGAAAGGTTGAGGAAGGATGTATATGACGCAAAAGTGGTGAGAGGAATGGTCCATTGCTCCGACCATTTTGCGGTGTTGGTGAGGATGAAGGTTAGGGTTAAGTGGGAGTATGGTAGGAGGGATGAAGGGGTGAGGAATAAGAGGGAGGTGGCTAGTGGGAAATTAGATGTAGAAGAGTATAAGGAGGAATATAAGAGGAGGGTGGGTGAGGTGCTGGGGGATGTAAGGATGGGGATAGGGGAGGGAGTGGGAGTGAATGCGGTGTATCAAATGTTTAAGATGAGAGTATTAAGGACAGCAGCAGAGGTAGTAGGATATAAGTCACAGAAGAGGGGCAAGAAAGGGAGTGCTTGGTGGACAGAAGAAGTGAAAGATGCTGTAGAGGATAAGAGGAAGGCATATAGGAGAACACTACAGAGGAATGTGCCGGAAGAAGTGAGAGAGAGATGGAAAAGAGAATATAATGTGTGTAAGAGACAAGTGAAAAGGATGGTGAGTGAGAGTAAAAGGAGAGTGGATGAGGAGTTTGGTATGAAGCTGAGTGAAAAGTTTAAAGAGAACAAGAAATTATTCTGGAAGGAGGTGAAAAGAGAAAGAGGAGAAGGAAAGTCTGGTAGTGTGAGAATGAAGAGAGAGGATGGAGTTACTGTGAGTAGAAGTGAGGAAGTGAAAGAAGTGTGGAAGAGGCATTTTGATCAGTTGATGAATGGGGGGACGGGAGGGGAGGCGGTGGTGACATGCATGGGGATGGAGGCAGGTGGTAGACGACAGGATGTACAAGGAGATTTAGGAAGAGAAGAGGTTAGGAAAGCAATAGGAAAGTTGAAGATGGGAAAGGCACCGGGGGTGGATGGGATAACTGCTGAAATGTTAAAGTGTGGGGGGGAGGAAGTGGTGGAGTGGATGTTGCTTATATGTACATTGGCGTGGAGGCAGGGAGAGGTGCCAGAGGATTGGAGGAGAGCCATAATTGTACCTTTGTATAAGGGGAAGGGCAGTAAGGATGAGTGTGGTAGCTATAGGGGAATAAGTCTTCTTAGTGTACCGGGGAAGGTTTACGGGAAGGTTCTTACTGAAAGACTGGTTGAAGTAACAGGGAATAAAGTTAGTGAGGAGCAGGGAGGGTTCAGAAAGGGTAGAGGATGTGTGGACCAAATATTTGCATTAAAATCAATAGTTGAGAAATATATTGGGAAGGGTAAGAAGTTGTATGCTGCCTTCATGGATTTGGAGAAGGCATACGATAGAGTTGATAGGAAAGCTATGACAGAGGTGTTGAGAATTTATGGTGTTGGGGGGCCTTTGCTGAAAGGTATTGAGGCTTTTTATGCAGATGCAAAAGCATGTGTAAGGGTGGAGGGTGATCTAAGTGAGAGTTTTAATATCAGTGTAGGGCTGAGACAGGGGTGTGTTATGTCACCATGGTTGTTCAATATATATATGGATGGTTGTATGAGAGAGGTGAAAGCCAAAGTGAATGGTCTGGGGGTGAAGTTGAGGCTGAATGAAGCAAATTGGTCCCTGGTGGCAAGTTTGTTTGCGGATGACACTGTGCTGATGGCTGAGAATGAAAGGAATTTACAGAGAGTGGTGGACGAATTTCAGTCTGTGTGTAAACGAAGGAAATTGAAGGTGAATGTAGATAAAAGTAAAGTGATGGTATTTGAAAGAGCAGAAACTGAAGTGATTGACTTTGCTACACCTTACAGAGTGGCTGTACCAACTGGGACGAAGTGTGAGATAACTCTGAGGGGTGAGAGGATTGAGGAAGTGAAGGAGTTTAAGTACCTGGGTACAGTTATGTGTAAACATGGAAGTATGGAAGGAGAAATTAGGGAGAGAGCAGTGAAGGGTAGACAGGTCATAGGATCACTGGGAAGGATTATGAAGGGTAGAAGTGTGAGTATGGAAGTGAAAAGGGGACTACGAAATAGTATAATCCTGCCAACACTGACATATGCGTCGGAGACATGGACATGGAGTAGGGCGCATCAGTCTAGAATAGGTGCTGTGGAAATGAGTTACTTGAGAGGAGCATGTGGACTTACTAGATGGGATGGAGAAAGTAATGAGAGTGTGTATGAGAGATGTGGTATGAGTGAGAAGGCAATTGGCATTGAGTGTGGAGTGGTTGAGAGAGTGAAACGTGATACATTGAGATGGTTTGGACATGTAGAGAGAATGCAAGGCGAGGAGTTTGTAAAGAAGGTGTATGGAAGTGAAGTTGTAGGACCTGGTGTGAGAGGCAGACCTCCGGTCAGATGGCAGAACAGAGTGGAAGAGTATGTAAAGGAGAGAAACGTGAGGGGTAGAGTAGGGATGGACCAAGTAAGGAGGGAGTGTTGGAACAGGGAGAACTGGAGACACTTCTGCCGTGGCCACCCCCTTGGGGGGAGTTCCCGGAGGGAGCGAGGCGTCAGAGCTATAGATAGATAGATAGAAAAGCGATCTGTACATGCCTACTCAGTGCTAGAATTTTTTCAAAATATAGGCTCAAAACATGCTAAAAACCGATATTTTAAGTGTCCAAAGTCGATATGTGCATGCATCTTCTGTACCCGTTTATATCTCAAATTCAGGATCAAAACACCCGAAAATTCGATATTTTGGGGTCCAAGAAGCGGTCTGTACATGCCTACTCCGTGTTAGAGTATTTTCAAGATACAGGCCGAAAACATGCTGAAAATCGATATTTTATGTTCCCAAATTCAATATGTGCATGCATCTTCTGTACCCGTTTATATCTCAAATTCAGGCTCAAAACACCCGAAAATTCGATATTTTTGAGTCCAAAAAACGATCTGTACATGCCAACTCAGATACAAGCCCAAAACATGATGAAAATCGATATTTTAGGTGCCCAAAGTCAATATGTGTATGCATCTTCTGCACCCGTTTAAATCCCAAATTCAACCTCAAAACACTCGAAAATTCGATATTTTTGGGTCCTAGAAGCGATCTGTTCATGCCTACTCAGTGCTAGAATTTTATCAAAATATAGGCTCAAAACATGCTAAAAACCGATATATTAAGTGTCCAAAGTCGATATGTGCATGCATCTTCTGTACCCGTTTATATCTCAAATTCAGGCTCAAAACACCCGAAAATTCGATATTTTGGGGTCCCAGAAGCGATCTGTACATGCCTACTAAGATACAGGCCTAAAACATGCTCAAAATCGATATTTTTGGTGCTCAAAGTCAATATGTGTATGCATCTTCTGCACCCGTTTATATCCCAAATTCATCCTCAAAACACCCGAAAATTCGATATTTTTGGGTCCCAGAAGCGATTTTTACATACCTACTCAGTGCTAGAATGTTTTCAAAATATAGGCTCAAAAGAAGCTAAAAATCGATATTTTAAGTGTCCAAAGTCGATATGTGCATGCATCTTCTGTACCCGTTTATATCTCAAATTAAGGCTCAAAACACCCGAAAATTCGATATTTTGGGGTCCTAGAAGCGATCTGTACATGCCTAATCCGTGTTAGAGTATTTTCAAAATACAGACCCAAAACATGCTGAAAATCAATATTTTAGGTGCCCAAAGTCAATATGTGCATGCATCTTCTGTACCCGTTTATATCTCAAGATTAGGCTCAAAACACCCGAAAATTCGGTATTTTTGAGTCCTAGAAGCGATCTGTACATACCTACTCCTAGTTAGAATTTTTTCAAGATACAGACCCAAAACATGCTCAAAATCGATATTTTAGGTTCCCAAAAGTTGATATGTGCATGCATCTTCAGTACCCGTTTATATCTCAAATTCAGGCTCAAAACACCCGAAAATTCGATATTTTGGGGTCCAATAAGCGGTCTGTACATGTCTACTCCGTGTTAGAGTATTTTCAAGATACAGGCCCAAAACATGCTGAAAATCGATATTTTATGTGCCCAAAGTCAATATGTGCATACATCTTCTGTACGCGTTTATATCTCAAATTCAGGCTCAAAACACCCGAAAATTCGATAATTTGGGGTCCCAGAAGTGATCTGTACATGCCTACTCAGTGCTAGAATATTTTCAAAATATAGGCCTAAAACATGCTAAAAATCGATATTTTAGGTGCCCTAAGTCGATATCTCAAATTCAAGCACAAAACACTCGAAAATTCGATATTTTGGGGTCCAACATGCGGTCTGTACATGCCTACTCCGTGTTAGAGTATTTTCAAAATACAGGCCAAAAACATGCTGAAAATCGATAGTTTATGTGCCCAAAGTCAATATGTGCATGCATCTTCTGTACCCGTTTATATCTCAAATTCAGGCTCAAAACACCCGAAAATTCGATATTTTGGGGTCCCAGAAACGCTCTGTACATGCCTACTCAGATAAAAGCCCAAAACCTGCTGAAAATCGATATTTAAGGTGCCTAAAGTCAATATGTGTATGCATCTTCTGCACCCGTTAAATTCCCAAATTCAACCTCAAAACACTCGAAAATTCGATATTTTTGGGTCCTAGAAGCAATCTGTTCATGCCTACTCTGTGCTAGAATTTTTTCAAAATACAGGCTCAAAACATGCTAAAAACCGATATTTTAAGTGTCCAAATTCGATATGTGCATGCATCTTCTGTACCCGTTTATATCTCAAATTCAGGCTCAAAACACCCGAAAATTCGGTATTTTTGGGTCCTTGAAGCGATCTGTACATGCCTACTAATAGTTAGAATGTTTTCAAGATACAGACCCAAAACATGCTCAAAATCGATATTTTAGGTGCCCAAAAGTCGATATGTGCATGCATATTCAGTACCCGTTTATATCTCATATTCAGGCTCAAAACAACCGAAAATTCGATATTTGGGGGTCCAAGAAGTGATCTGTACATGCCTACTCCGTGTTAGAGTATTTTCAAAATATAGGCCCAAAACATGCTGATAATCGATATTTTAGGTGCCAAAGTCAATACGTGCATTTAACTTCTGTACCCGTTTATATCTCAAATTCAGGCTCAAAACACCCGAAAATTCGATATTTTGGGGTCCCAGTAGCGATCTGTACATGCCTACTAAGTGGTAAAATATTTATAAGCAAAAAGGTCCAAAATATGCTAAAAATCGATATTTTAGGTTCCCAAAGTCGATATCTCAAATTCAGGCACAAAACACCCGAAAATTCGATATTTTGGGGTCCCAGAAGCGATCTGTGCATGCCTACTCCGTGCTAGAGTATTTTCAAAATACAGGCCCAAAACATACAGAAAATCGATCATTTAGGTGCCCAAAAGTCGATATGTGCATGTATCTTCTGTACCCGTTTATATTTCAAATTCAGGCTCAAAACACCCGAAAAATCTATATTTTGGGGTCCCAGAAGCGATCGGTACATGCCTACTCAGTGCTAGAATATTTTCAAAATACAGCCCCAAAACATGCTAAAAATCGATATTATAGTGCCCAAAGTCGATATCTCAAATTCAGGCACAAAACACCCGAAAATTCGATATTTTGGGGTCCAAGAAGCGATCTGTACATGATTACTCCGTGTTAGAGTATTTTCAAAATACAGCCCCAAAACATGCTGATAATCTATATTTTAGGTGCCCAAAGTCAATATGGCCATGCATCTTCTGTACCCGTTTATATCTCAAATTCAGGCCCAAAACACCCGAAAATTTGATATTTTTTGGTCCCAGAAGCGATCTGTACATGCCTACTCAGATACAGGCCCAAAAAATGCTAAAAAACGATATTTTTGGTGCCCAAAGTCGATATCTCAAATTCCGGCACAAATCACCCGAAAATTCGAAATTTTGGGGTCCCAGAAACGATCTGTACATGCCTACTCAGATACAGGCCCAAAACATGCTAAAATTCGATATTTTAGGTGCCCAAAGTCAATATGTGTATTCATCTTCTGCACCCGTTTATATCCCAAATTCAACCTCAAAACACCCGAAAATTCGGTAATTTTGGGTCCTAGAAGCCATCTGTACATGACTAGTCCTAGTTAGAATATTTTCAAGATACAGAACCAAAACATGCTCAAAATCGATATATTAGGTGCCCAAAGTCAATATGTGCATCCATCTTCTGTACCCGTTTATATCTTCAATTCATGCTCAAAACACCCGAAAATTCGATATTTGGGGGTCCCAGAAGCAATCTGTACATGCCTACTCAGTGCTAGAATAATAAAAAAAAAAAGGCCCATAACATGCTAAAAATCGATATTTTAGGTGCCCAAAGTCGATATCTCAAATTCAGGCACAAAACACCCGAAAATTCGATATTTTGGGGTCCCAGAAGCGATCTGTACATGCCTACTGAGATACAGGCTCAAAACATGCTAAAATTCGATATTTTAGGTGCCCAAAGTCAATATGTGTATTCATCTTCTGCACCCGTTTATATCCCAAATTCACCCTCAAAACACCCGAAAATTCGATATTTTTGGGTCTCAGAAGCGATCTGTACATGCCAACTCAGTGCTAGAATGTTTTCAAGATACAGACCCAAAACATGCTAAAAATCGATATTTTAAGTGTCCAAAGTCGATATGTGCATGCATCTTCTATACCCGTTTATATCTCAAATTCAGGTTAAAAACACCCGAAAATTCGGTATTTTTGGGTCCTAGAAGCGATCTGTACATGACTACTCCGTGTTAGAGTATTTTCAGAATACATGCCCAAAACATGCTGATAATCGATATTTTAAGTGCCCAAAGTTAATATTTCCATCTATCTTCTGTACCCGTTTATATCTCAAATTAATGCTCAAAATACCCGAAAATTCGATATTTGGGGGTCCCAGAGGCGATCTATATGCCTACTCAGTGCTAGAATATTTAAAAAAAAAAAAAGGCTCAAAACATGCTAAAAATCGATATTTTAGGTGCCCAAAGTCGATATCTCAAATTCAGGCTCAAAACACCCGAAAATTCGATATTTTTTGGGTCCCTGAAGCGATCTGTACATCCCTACTCAGTGCTAGAATGTTAAAATAAAAAAGGCTCAAAACATTCTAAAAATCGATATTTTAAGTGTCCAAAGTCGATATGTGTATGCATCTTCTGTACCCGTTTATATCCCAAATTCAACCTCAAAACACCCGAAAATTCGGTATTTTTGGGTCCTAGAAGCGATCTGTACATGCCTACTCCTAGTTAGAATGTTATCAAGATACAGACCCAAAACATGCTCAAAATCGATATTTTAGGTTCCCAAAAGTCGATATGTGCATGCAATTTCAGTACCCGTTTATATCTCAAGTTCAGGCTCAAAACACCCGAAAATTCGATATTTGGGGGTCCAAAAAGCGATCTCTACATGCCTACTCAGATACAGGCCCAAAACATGCTGAAAATCGATATTTTATGTGACCAAATTCAATATGTGTATGCATCTTTTACACCCTTTTATATCCCAAACTCAACCTCAAAACACCCGAAAATTCGATATTTTTGGGTCCCAGAAGCGATCTGTACATGCCTACTCAGTGCTAGAATGTTTTCAAAATATAGGCTCAAAACATAATAAAAATCGATATTTTAAATGTTTAAAAGTAGATATGTGCATGCATCTTCTGTACCCGTTTATATCTCAAATTCAGGCTCAAAACACCCGAAAATTCGGTATTTTTGGGTCCTAGAAGCTATCTGTACATGCCTAGTCCTAGTTAGAATATTTTCAAGATACAGACCCAAAACATGCTCAAAATCGATATATTAGGTGTCCAAAAGTCGATATGTGTATGCATCTAAAGTACCCGTTTATATCTCAAATTCAGGCTCAAAACACCCGAAAATTCGGTATTTTTGGGTCCTAGAAGCAATCTGTACATGCCTACTCCTAGTTAGAATGTTTTCAAGATACAGACCCAATACATGCTCAAAATCGATATATTAGGTGCCCAAAAGTCGCTATGTGCGTGCATGCATCTTCAGTACCCGTATATATTAAAGTTCAGGCTCAAAACACCCGAAAATTCGATATTTTGGGATCCAAGAAGCGATCTGTACATGCCTACTCCGTGTTAGAGTATGTTTAAAATACAGGCCCAAAACATGCTGATAATCGATATTTTAGGTGCCCAAAGTCAATATGTGAATCCATCTTCTGTACCCGTTTATATCTCAAATTCAGGCTCAAAACACCCGAAAATTCGATATTTGGGGATCCCAGAAGCGATTTGTACTTGCTACTCGGTGCTAGAATATTAAAAAAAAAAAAGGCCCAAAACATGTTAAAAATCGATATTTTAGGTGACCAAAGTCGATATATCAAATTCAGGCACAAAACAACCGAAAATTCGATATTTTGGGGTCCTAGAAGCGATCTGTACATGCCTACTCGGATACAGGCCCAAAAAATGCTGAAAATCGATATTTTAGGTGCCCAAATTCAATATCTGTATGCATCTTCGGCACCCGTTTATATCTCAAATTCAGGCTCAAAACACCCGAAAATTCCATATTTTTGGGTCCCAGAAGCGATCTGTACATGCCTACTCAGTGCTAGAATATTTTCAAAATATAGGCTCAAAACATGCTAAAAATCGATATTTTAAGTGTCCAAAGTCGATATGTGCATGCATCTTCTATACCCGTTTATATCTCAAATTCAGGCTCAAAATGCACGAAAATTCGGTATATTTTGGTCCTAAAAGCGATTTCTACATGCCTACTCCTAGTTAGAATGTTTTCTAGATACAGACCCAAAACATTCTCAAAATCGATACTTTAGGTGCCCAAAAGTCGATATGTGCATGCATCTTCAGTACCCGTTTATATCTCATATTCAGGCTCAAAACACCCGAAAATTCGATATTTGGGGGTCCAAGAAGTGATCTGTACATGCCTACTCCGTGTTAGAGTATTTTCAAAATATAGGCCCAAAACATGCTGATAATCGATATTTTAGGTGCCCAAAGTCAATACGTGCATTTAACTTCTGTACCCGTTTATATCTCAAATTCAGGCTCAAAACACCCGAAAATTCGATATTTTGGGGTCCCAGTAGCGATCTGTACATGCCTACTCAGTGGTAAAATATTTATAAGCAAAAAGGTCCAAAACCTGCTAAAAATCGATATTTTAGGTGCCCAAAGTCGATATCTCAAATTCAGGCACAAAACACCCGAAAATTCGATATTTTGGGGTCCCAGAAGCGATCTGTGCATGTCTACTCCGTGCTAGAGTATTTTCAAAATACAGGCCCAAAACATACAGAAAATCGATCTTTTAGGTGCCCAAAAGTCGATATGTGCATGCATCTTCTGTACCCGTTTATATTTCAAATTCAGGCTCAAAACACCCGAAAAATCTATATTTTGGGGTCCCAGAAGCGATCGGTACATGCCTACTCCGTGTTAGAGTATTTTCAGAATACAGGCCCAAAACATGGTGATAATCGATATTTTAGGTGCCCAAAGTCGATATCTCAAATTCAGGCTCAAAACACCCGAAAATTCGATATTTTTGGGTCCCAGAAGCGATCTGTACATCCCTACTCAGTGCTAGAATGTTTAAAAAAAAAAGGCTCAAAACATTCTGAAAATCGATATTTTAAGTGTCCAAAGTCGATATGTGCATGCATCTTCTGTACCCGTTTATATCCCAAATTCAACCTCAAAACACCCAAAAATTCGGTATTTTTGGGTCCTAGAAGCGATCTGTACATGCCTACTCCTAGTTAGAATGTTTTCAAGAAAAAGACCCAAAACATGCTCAAAATCGATATTTTAGGTGCCCAAAGTCAATATGTGTATGCATCTTCTGCACCGGTTTATATCCCAAATTCAACCTCAAAACACCCGAAAATACGATATTTTTGGGTCCCAGAAGCGATTTGTACTCAGTGCTAGAATGTTTTCAAAATATATGTTCAAAACATGCTAAAAATCAATATTTTAAGTGTCCAAAGTCGATATGTGCATGCATTTTCTGTACCCGTTAATATCTCAAATTCAGGCTCAAAGCACCCGAAAATTCGGTATTTTTGGATCCTAGAAGCGATCTGTACATGCCTACTCCTTGTTAGAATGTTTTCAAGATACAGACCCAAAACATGCTAAAAATCGATATTTTAGGTGCCCAAAAGTCGATATGTGCATGCATCTTCAGTATCCGTTTATATCTCTAATTCAGACTTAAAATACCCGAAAATTCGATATTTTGGGGTCCAAGAAGCGATCTGTACATGCCTACTCAGTGCTAGAATGTTTTCAAAATATAGGCTCGAAACATGATAAAAATCGATATTTTAAGTGCTTAAAAGTCGATATGTGTATGCATCTTCAGTACCCGTATATATTAAAGTTCAGGCTCAAAACACCCGAAAATTCGATATTTTGGGGTCCAAGAAGCGATCTGTACATGCCTACTCCGTGTCAGAGTATGTTTAAAATACAGGCCCAAAACATGCTGATAATCGATATTTTAGGTGCCCAAAGTCAATATGTGAATCCATCTTCTGTACCCGTTTATATCTCAAATTCAGGCTCAAAACACCCGAAAATTCGATATTTGGGGATCCCAGAAGCGATTTGTACTTGCTACTCAGTGCTAGAATATTAAAAAAAAAAAAGGCCTAAAACATGTTAAAAATCGATATTTTAGGTGCCCAAAGTCGATATATCAAATTCAGGCACAAAACAACCGAAAATTCGATATTTTGGGGTCCTAGAAGCGATCTGTACATGCCTACTCGGATACAGCCCCAAAAAATGCTGAAAATCGATATTTTAGGTGCCCAAATTCAATATCTGTATGCATCTTCGGCACCCGTTTATATCTCAAATTCAGGCTCAAAACACCCGAAAATTCCATATTTTTGGGTCCCAGAAGCGATCTGTACATGCCTACTCAGTGCTAGAATATTTTCAAAATATAGGCTCAAAACATGCTAAAAATCGATATTTTAAGTGTCCAAAGTCGATATGTGCATGCATCTTCTGTACCCGTTTATATCTCAAATTCAGGCTCAAAACACACGACAATTCGGTATATTTTGGTCCTAAAAGCGATTTCTACATGCCTACTCCTAGTTAGAATGTTTTCTAGATACAGACCCAAAACATTCTCAAAATCGATACTTTAGGTGCCCAAAAGTCGATATGTGCATGCATCTTCAGTACCCGTTTATATCTCATATTCAGGCTCAAAACACCCGAAAATTCGATATTTGGGGGTCCAAGAAGCGATCTGTACATGCCTACTCCGTGTTAGAGTATTTTCAAAATATAGGCCCAAAACATGCTGATAATCGATATTTTAGGTGCCCAAAGTCAATACGTGCATTTAACTTCTGTACCCGTTTATATCTCAAATTCAGGCTCAAAACACCGGAAAATTCGATATTTTGGGGTCCCAGTAGCGATCTGTACATGCCTACTCAGTGGTAAAATATTTATAGTCAAAAAAAGGTCCAAAACATGCTAAAAATCGATATTTTAGGTTCCCAAAGTCGATATCTCAAATTCAGGCACAAAACACCCGAAAATTCGATATTTGGGGGTCCAAGAAGCGATCTGCACATGCCTACTCCGTGTTAGAGTATTTTCAAAATATAGGCCCAAAACATGCTGATAATCGATATTTTAGGTGCCCAAAGTCAATACGTGCATTTAACTTCTGTACCCGTTTATATCTCAAATTCAGGCTCAAAACACCGGAAAATTCGATATTTTGGGGTCCCAGTAGCGATCTGTACATGCCTACTCAGTGGTAAAATATTTATAGTCAAAAAAAGGTCCAAAACATGCTAAAAATCGATATTTTAGGTTCCCAAAGTCGATATCTCAAATTCAGGCACAAAACACCCGAAAATTCGATATTTTGGGGTCCCAGAAGCGATCTGTGCATGTCTACTCCGTGCTAGAGTATTTTCAAAATACAGGCCCAAAACATACAGAAAATCGATCTTTTAGGTGCCCAAAAGTCGATATGTGCATGCATCTTCTGTACCCGTTTATATTTCAAATTCAGGCTCAAAACACCCGAAAAATCTATATTTTGGGGTCCCTGAAGCGATCGGTACATGCCTACTCCGTGTTAGAGTATTTTCAGAATACAGGCCCAAAACATGGTGATAATCGATATTTTAGATGCCCAAAGTCAATATTTGCATCTATCTTCTGTACCCGTTTATATCTCAAATTCAGGCTCAAAACACCCGAAAATTCGATATTTGAGGGTCCCAGAGGCGATCTGTATGCCTACTCAGTGCTAGAATATTTTCTAAAAAAAAAGGCCCAAAACATGCTAAAAATCGATATTTTAAGTGTCCAAAGTCGATATGTGTATGCATCTTCTGTACCCGTTTATATCCCAAATTCAACCTCAAAACACCCAAAAATTCGGTATTTTTGGGTCCTAGAAGCGATCTGTACATGCCTACTCCTAGTTAGAATGTTTTCAAGAAAAAGACCCAAAACATGCTCAAAATCGATATTTTAGGTGCCCAAAGTCAATATGTGTATGCATCTTCTGCACCTGTTTATATCCCAAATTCAACCTCAAAACACCCGAAAATACGATATTTTTGGGTCCCAGAAGCGATTTGTACTCAGTGCTAGAATGTTTTCAAAATATATGTTCAAAACATGCTAAAAATCGTTATTTTAAGTGTCCAAAGTCGATATGTGCATGCATTTTCTGTACCCGTTAATATCTCAAATTCAGGCTCAAAGCACCCGAAAATTCGGTATTTTTGGATCCTAGAAGCGATCTGTACATGCCTACTCCTTGTTAGAATGTTTTCAAGATACAGACCCAAAACATGCTAAAAATCGATATTTTAGGTGCCCAAAAGTCGATATGTGCATGCATCTTCAGTATCCGTTTATATCTCTAATTCAGACTTAAAACACCCGAAAATTCGATATTTGGGGGTCCAAGAAGCGATCTGTACATGCCTACTACGTGTAAGAGTATTTTCAAAATACATACCCAAAACATGCTGATAATCGATATTTTAGGTTCCCAAAGTCGATATCTCAAATTCAGGCACAAAACACCCGAAAATTCGATATTTGGGGGTCCAAGAAGCGATCTGCACATGCCTACTCCGTGTTAGAGTATTTTCAAAATATAGGCCCAAAACATGCTGATAATCGATATTTTAGGTGCCCAAAGTCAATACGTGCATTTAACTTCTGTACCCGTTTATATCTCAAATTCAGGCTCAAAACACCGGAAAATTCGATATTTTGGGGTCCCAGTAGCGATCTGTACATGCCTACTCAGTGGTAAAATATTTATAGTCAAAAAAAGGTCCAAAACATGCTAAAAATCGATATTTTAGGTTCCCAAAGTCGATATCTCAAATTCAGGCACAAAACACCCGAAAATTCGATATTTTGGGGTCCCAGAAGCGATCTGTGCATGTCTACTCCGTGCTAGAGTATTTTCAAAATACAGGCCCAAAACATACAGAAAATCGATCTTTTAGGTGCCCAAAAGTCGATATGTGCATGCATCTTCTGTACCCGTTTATATTTCAAATTCAGGCTCAAAACACCCGAAAAATCTATATTTTGGGGTCCCTGAAGCGATCGGTACATGCCTACTCCGTGTTAGAGTATTTTCAGAATACAGGCCCAAAACATGGTGATAATCGATATTTTAGATGCCCAAAGTCAATATTTGCATCTATCTTCTGTACCCGTTTATATCTCAAATTCAGGCTCAAAACACCCGAAAATTCGATATTTGAGGGTCCCAGAGGCGATCTGTATGCCTACTCAGTGCTAGAATATTTTCTAAAAAAAAAGGCCCAAAACATGCTAAAAATCGATATTTTAAGTGTCCAAAGTCGATATGTGTATGCATCTTCTGTACCCGTTTATATCCCAAATTCAACCTCAAAACACCCAAAAATTCGGTATTTTTGGGTCCTAGAAGCGATCTGTACATGCCTACTCCTAGTTAGAATGTTTTCAAGAAAAAGACCCAAAACATGCTCAAAATCGATATTTTAGGTGCCCAAAGTCAATATGTGTATGCATCTTCTGCACCGGTTTATATCCCAAATTCAACCTCAAAACACCCGAAAATACGATATTTTTGGGTCCCAGAAGCGATTTGTACTCAGTGCTAGAATGTTTTCAAAATATATGTTCAAAACATGCTAAAAATCGTTATTTTAAGTGTCCAAAGTCGATATGTGCATGCATTTTCTGTACCCGTTAATATCTCAAATTCAGGCTCAAAGCACCCGAAAATTCGGTATTTTTGGATCCTAGAAGCGATCTGTACATGCCTACTCCTTGTTAGAATGTTTTCAAGATACAGACCCAAAACATGCTAAAAATCGATATTTTAGGTGCCCAAAAGTCGATATGTGCATGCATCTTCAGTATCCGTTTATATCTCAAATTCAGGCACAAAACACCCGAAAATTCGATATTTGGGGGTCCAAGAAGCGATCTGTACATGCCTACTCCGTGTTTGAGTATTTTCAAAATATAGGCCCAAAACATGCTGATAATCGATATTTTAGGTGCCCAAAGTCAATACGTGCATTTAACTTCTGTACCCGTTTATATCTCAAATTCAGGCTCAAAACACCGGAAAATTCGATATTTTGGGGTCCCAGTAGCGATCTGTACATGCCTACTCAGTGGTAAAATATTTATAGTCAAAAAAAGGTCCAAAACATGCTAAAAATCGATATTTTAGGTTCCCAAAGTCGATATCTCAAATTCAGGCACAAAACACCCGAAAATTCGATATTTTGGGGTCCCAGAAGCGATCTGTGCATGTCTACTCCGTGCTAGAGTATTTTCAAAATACAGGCCCAAAACATACAGAAAATCGATCTTTTAGGTGCCCAAAAGTCGATATGTGCATGCATCTTCTGTACCCGTTTATATTTCAAATTCAGGCTCAAAACACCCGAAAAATCTATATTTTGGGGTCCCTGAAGCGATCGGTACATGCCTACTCCGTGTTAGAGTATTTTCAGAATACAGGCCCAAAACATGGTGATAATCGATATTTTAGATGCCCAAAGTCAATATTTGCATCTATCTTCTGTACCCGTTTATATCTCAAATTCAGGCTCAAAACACCCGAAAATTCGATTTTTGAGGGTCCCAGAGGCGATCTGTATGCCTACTCAGTGCTAGAATATTTTCTAAAAAAAAAGGCCCAAAACATGCTAAAAATCGATATTTTAAGTGTCCAAAGTCGATATGTGTATGCATCTTCTGTACCCGTTTATATCCCAAATTCAACCTCAAAACACCCAAAAATTCGGTATTTTTGGGTCCTAGAAGCGATCTGTACATGCCTACTCCTAGTTAGAATGTTTTCAAGAAAAAGACCCAAAACATGCTCAAAATCGATATTTTAGGTGCCCAAAGTCAATATGTGTATGCATCTTCTGCACCGGTTTATATCCCAAATTCAACCTCAAAACACCCGAAAATACGATATTTTTGGGTCCCAGAAGCGATTTGTACTCAGTGCTAGAATGTTTTCAAAATATATGTTCAAAACATGCTAAAAATCGTTATTTTAAGTGTCCAAAGTCGATATGTGCATGCATTTTCTGTACCCGTTAATATCTCAAATTCAGGCTCAAAGCACCCGAAAATTCGGTATTTTTGGATCCTAGAAGCGATCTGTACATGCCTACTCCTTGTTAGAATGTTTTCAAGATACAGACCCAAAACATGCTAAAAATCGATATTTTAGGTGCCCAAAAGTCGATATGTGCATGCATCTTCAGTATCCGTTTATATCTCAAATTCAGGCACAAAACACCCGAAAATTCGATATTTGGGGGTCCAAGAAGCGATCTGTACATGCCTACTCCGTGTTAGAGTATTTTCAAAATATAGGCCCAAAACATGCTGATAATCGATATTTTAGGTGCCCAAAGTCAATACGTGCATTTAACTTCTGTACCCGTTTATATCTCAAATTCAGGCTCAAAACACCGGAAAATTCGATATTTTGGGGTCCCAGTAGCGATCTGTACATGCCTACTCAGTGGTAAAATATTTATAGTCAAAAAAAGGTCCAAAACATGCTAAAAATCGATATTTTAGGTTCCCAAAGTCGATATCTCAAATTCAGGCACAAAACACCCGAAAATTCGATATTTTGGGGTCCCAGAAGCGATCTGTGCATGTCTACTCCGTGCTAGAGTATTTTCAAAATACAGGCCCAAAACATACATAAAATCGATCTTTTAGGTGCCCAAAAGTCGATATGTGCATGCATCTTCTGTACCCGTTTATATTTCAAATTCATGCTCAAAACACCCGAAAAATCTATATTTTGGGGTCCCTGAAGCGATCGGTACATGCCTACTCCGTGTTAGAGTATTTTCAGAATACAGGCCCAAAACATGGTGATAATCGATATTTTAGATGCCCAAAGTCAATATTTGCATCTATCTTCTGTACCCGTTTATATCTCAAATTCAGGCTCAAAACACCCGAAAATTCGATATTTGAGGGTCCCAGAGGCGATCTGTATGCCTACTCAGTGCTAGAATATTTTCTAAAAAAAAAGGCCCAAAACATGCTAAAAATCGATATTTTAAGTGTCCAAAGTCTATATGTGTATGCATCTTCTGTACCCGTTTATATCCCAAATTCAACCTCAAAACACCCAAAAATTCGGTATTTTTGGGTCCTAGAAGCGATCTGTACATGCCTACTCCTAGTTAGAATGTTTTCAAGAAAAAGACCCAAAACATGCTCAAAATCGATATTTTAGGTGCCCAAAGTCAATATGTGTATGCATCTTCTGCACCTGTTTATATCCCAAATTCAACCTCAAAACACCCGAAAATACGATATTTTTGGGTCCCAGAAGCGATTTGTACTCAGTGCTAGAATGTTTTCAAAATATATGTTCAAAACATGCTAAAAATCGTTATTTTAAGTGTCCAAAGTCGATATGTGCATGCATTTTCTGTACCCGTTAATATCTCAAATTCAGGCTCAAAGCACCCGAAAATTCGGTATTTTTGGATCCTAGAAGCGATCTGTACATGCCTACTCCTTGTTAGAATGTTTTCAAGATACAGACCCAAAACATGCTAAAAATCGATATTTTAGGTGCCCAAAAGTCGATATGTGCATGCATCTTCAGTATCCGTTTATATCTCTAATTCAGACTTAAAACACCCGAAAATTCGATATTTGGGGGTCCAAGAAGCGATCTGTACATGCCTACTACGTGTAAGAGTATTTTCAAAATACATACCCAAAACATGCTGATAATCGATATTTTAGGTGCCCAAAGTCAATATGTCTCAATATATCTCAAATTCAGGCTCAAAACACCCGAAAATTCGATATTTTTGGGTCCCAGAAGCGATTTGTACATGCCTACTCAGAGCTAGAATGTTTTCAAAATATATGTTCAAAAACATGCTAAAAATCGATATTTTAAGTGTCCAAAGTCGATATGTGCATGCATTTTCTGTACCCGTTTATATCTCAAATTCAACTTCAAAACACCCGAAAATTCGGTATTTTTGGATCCTAGAAGCGATATGTACATGCCTACACCTAGTTAGAATGTTTTCAAGATACAGACCCAAAACATGCTCAAAATCGATATTTTAGGTGCCCAAAAGTCGATATGTGCATTCATCTTCAGAACCCGTTTATATCTCAAATTCAGGCTCAAAACACCCGAAAATTCGATATTTTGTGGTCCAAGAAGTGATCTGTGCATGCCTACTCCGTGTTAGAGTATTTTCAAAATACAGGCCCAAAACATGCTGAAAATCGATATTTTATGTGCACAAAGTCAATATGTGGATGAATCTTTTGTACCCGTTTATATCTCAAATTCAGGCTCAAAACTCCCGAAAATTCGATATTTTTGGGTCTCAGAAGCGATCTGTACATGCCTACACAGTGCTAGAATATTTTCAAAATATAAGCCCAAAACATGCTAAAAATCGAGATTTTAGGTGCCCAAAGTCGATATCTCAAATTCATGCACAAAACAACCGAAAATTCAATATTTTGGGGTCCCGGAAGCGATCTGTACATGCCTACTCCGTGTTAGAGTATTTTCAAAATACAGGCCCAATTTATACTGAAAATCGATCCTTTAAGTGCACAAAAGTCGATATGTGCATGCATCTTCTGTACCCGTTTATATCTCTAATTCAGGCACAAAACACCCGAAAATTCGGTATTTTAGGTGCCAGAAGCGATCTCTACATGCCTACTCAGTGCTAGAATGTTTTCAAAATATAGACTCAAAACATGCTGAAAATCGATATTTTAAGTGTCCAAAGTCGATATGTGCATGCATTTTCTGTACCCGTTTATATCTCAAATTCAGGCTCAAAACACCAAAAAATTCAATATTTTGGGGTCCCAGAAGCGACCTGTACATGCCTACTCCGTGTTAGAGTATTTTCAAAATACATGCCCAAAACATGCTGATAATCGATATTTTAGGTGCCCAAAGTCAATATGTGCATGCATCTTCTGTACCCGTTTATATCTCAAATTCAGGCCCAAAATACCCGATAATTCGATATTTTTTGGTCACAGATGCGATCTGTACATGCCTACTCAGTGCTAGAATATTAAAAAAAAAAAAAGGCCCAAAACATGTTAAAAATCAATATTTTAGGTGCCCAAAGTCGATATCTCAAATTCAGGCACAAAACACCCGAAAATTCGAAATTTTGGGGTCCCAGAAGCGATCTGTACATGCCTAGTCAGATACAGGCCCAAAAAATGCTGAAAATCGATATTTTAGGTGCCTAAAGTCAATATGTGTATTCATCTTCTGCACCCGTTTATATCTCAAATTCAGGCTCAAAACACCCGAAAATTCGATATTTTTGGATCCCAGAAGCGATCTGTACATCCCTACTCAGTGTTAGAATGTTTTCAAAATATAGGCTCAAAACATGCTAAAAATCGATATTTTAAGTGTCTAAAGTCGATATGTACATGCATCTTCTGTAGCTGTTTATATCTCAAATTCAGGCTCAAAACACCCGAAAATTTGGTAATTTTGGTTCCTAGAAGCGATCTGTACATGCCTAGTCCTAGTTAGAATATTTTCAAGATACAGACCCAAAACATGCTCAAAATCGATATATTAGGTGCCCAAAGTCAATATGTGCATCCATCTTCTGTACCTGTTTATATCTTAAATTCAGGCTCAAAACACCCGAAAATTCGATATTTGGGGGTCCCAGAAGCGATCTGTACATGCCTACTCCGTGTTAGAGTATTTTCAAAATACAGGCCCAAAACATGCTGATAATCGATATTTTAGGTGCCAAAAGTCAATATGTGCATGCAACTTCTGTACCCGTTTATATCTCAAATTCAGGCTCAGAACACCCGAAAATTCGATATTTTGGGGTCCCAGAAGCGATCTGTACATGCCTACTCAGTGCTAGAATATTTAAAAACAAAAAGGCCCAAAACATGCTAAAATTCGATATTTTAGGTGCCCAAAGTCGATATCTCAAATTCAGGCACAAAACACCCGAAAACTTGATATTTTGGGGTCCCAGAAGCGATCTGTACATGCCTACTCCGTGTTAGAGTATTTTTAAAATACAGGCCCAAAACATACAGAAAATCGATCTTTTAGGTGCCCAAAAGTCGATAAGTGCATGCATCTTCTGTACCCGTTTATATTTCAAATTCAGGCTCAAAACACCCAAAAATCGATATTTTGGTTTCCCAGAAGCGAATTGTACATGCCTACTCAGTGCTAGAATGTTTTCTAAATATAGGCACAAAACTTGCTAAAAATCGATATTTTAAGTGTCCAAAGTCGATATGTGCATGCATCTTCTGTACCCGTTTATATCTCAAATTCAGGCTCAAAACACACGAAAATTCGGTATTTTTGGGTCCTAATAGCGATTTCTACATGCCTACTCCTAGTTAGAATGTTTTCAAGATAGAGATCCAAACCATGCTCAAAATCGATACTTTAGGTGCCCAAAAGTCGATATGTGCATGCATTTTCAGTACCCGTTTATATCTCAAATTCAGGCTCAAAACACCCGAAAATTCGATATTTGTGGGTTCAAGATGCGATCTGTACATGCCTACTCCGTGTTAGAGTATTTTAAAAATACAGGCCCAAAACATGCTGATAATCGATATTTTAGGTGCCCAAAGTCGATATGTGCATGCATCTTCTGTACCCGTTTATATCTCAAATTCAGGCTCAAAACACCCGAAAATTTAATATTTTTGGATCCCAGAAGCGATTTGTACTCAGTGCTAGAATGTTTTCAAAATATATGTTCAAAACATGCTAAAAATCGATATTTTAAGTGTCCAAAGTCGATATGTGCATGCATTTTCTGTACCCGTTTATATCTCAAATTCAGGCTCAAAACACCCGAAAATCGGTATTTTTGGGTCCTAGAAGCGATCTGTTAGTTAGAATGTTTTGATGATACAGCCCCAAAACATGCTAAAAATCGATATTTTAGGTGCCCAAAGTCGATATCTCAAATTCAGGCTCAAAACACCCGAAAATTCGATATTTTGGGGTCCCAGAAGGGATCTGTACATGCCTACTCAGATACAGGCCCAAAACATGCAGAAAATCGATATTTTAGGTGCCCTAAGTCAATATGTGTATGCATCTTCTGCACCCGTTTATTTCCCAAATTCAACCTCAAAACACCCGAAAATTCGATTTTTTTGGGTCCCATTAGCGAATTGTACATGCCTACTCAATGCTAGAATGTTTTCTAAATATAGGCGCAAAACTTGCTAAAAATCGATATTTTAAGTGTCCAAAGTCGATATGTGCTTGCATCTTCTGTACCCGTTTATATCTCAAATTCAGGCTCAAAACACCCGAAAATTCGATATTTTAGGGTCCCAAAAGCGATTTGTACATGCCTACTCAGTGCTAGAATGTTTTCAAGATATATGTTCAAAAACATGCTAAAAATAGATATTTTAAGTGTCCAAAGTCGATATGTGCATGCATTTTCTGTACCCGTTTATATCTCAAATTCAACTTCAAAACTCCCGAAAGTTCGGTATTTTTGGGTCCTAGAAGCGATATGTACATGCCTACACCTAGTTAGAATGTTTTCAAGATACAGACCAAAAACATGCTCAAAATCGATATTTTAGGTGCCCAAAAGTCGATATGTGCATTCATCTTCAGTACCAGTTTATATCTCAAATTCAGGCTCAAAACACCCGAAAATTCGGTATTTTTGGGTCCTAGAAGCGATATGTACATGCCTACACCTAGTTAGAATGTTTTCAAGATACAGACCCAAAACATGGTCAAAATCGATATTTTAGGTGACCAAAAGTCGATATGTGCATTCATCTTCAGTATCCGTTTATATCTCAAATTCAGGCTCAAAGCAACCGAAAATTCGATATTTTGTGGTCCAAGAAGAGATCTGTACATGCCTACTCCGTTGTAGAGTATTTTCAAAATACAGGCTCAAAACATGTTAAAAATCGGTATTTTAAGTGTCCAAAGTCGATATGTGCATGCATCTTCTGTACCCGTTTATATCTCAAATTCTGGCTCAAAACACCCGAAAATTCGGTATTTTTGTGTCCTAGAAGCGATCTGTTAGTTAGAATGTTTTGATGATACAGCCCCAAAACATGCTAAAAATCGATATTTTAGGTGCCCAAAGTCGATATCTCAAATTCAGGCACAAAACACCCGAAAATTCGATATTTTGTGGTCCCAGAAGGGATCTGTTCATGCCTACTCAGATACAGGCCCAAAACATGCTCAAAATCGATATTTTAGGTGCCCAAAAGTCGTTATGTGCATTCATCTTCAGAACCCGTTTATATCTCAAATTCAGGCTCAAAACACCAGAAAATTCGATATTTTGTGGTCCAAGAAGTGATCTGTGCATGCCTACTACGTGTTAGAGTATTTTCAAAATACAGGCCCAAAACATCCTGAAAATCGATATTTTATGTGCCCAAAGTCAATATGTGGATGAATCTTCTGTACCCGTTTATATCTCAAATTCAGGCTCAAATCTCCAGAAAATTCGATATTTTTGGGTCTCAGAAGCGATCTGTACATGCCTACTCAGTGCTAGAATATTTTCAAAATATAAGCCCAAAACATGCTAAAAATCGAGATTTTAGGTGCCCAAAGTCGATATCTCAAATTCATGCACAAAACACCCGAAAATTCAATATTTTGGGGTCCCGGAAGCGATCTGTACATGCCTACTCCGTGTTAGAGTATTTTCAAAATACAGGCCCAAATCATACTGAAAATCGATCCTTTAAGTGCACAAAAGTCGATATGTGCATGCATCTTCTGTACCCGTTTATATCTCTAATTCAGGCTCAAAACACCCGAAAATTCGGTATTTTTGGGTGCCAGAAGCGATCTCTACATGCCTACTCAGTGCTAGAATGTTTTCAAAATATAGACTCAAAACATGCTGAAAATCGATATTTTAAGTGTCCAATGTCGATATGTGCATGCATTTTCTGTACCCGTTTATATCTCAAATTTAGGCTCAAAACACCAAAAAATTCAATATTTTGGGGTCCCAGAAGCGATCTGTACATGCCTACCCCGTGTTAGAGTATTTTCAAAATACAGGCCCAAAACATGCTGATAATCGATATTTTAGGTGCCCAAAGTCAATATGTCTATTAATCATCTGTACCCGTTGATATCTCAAATTCAGGCTCAAAACACCCGAAAATTCGGTATTTTGTGGTCCATGAAGCGATATGTACATGCCTACTCAGTGCTAGAATATTAAAAAAAAAAGGCCCAAAACATGTTAAAAATCAATATTTCAGGTGCCCAAAGTCGATATCTCAAATTCAGGCACAAAACACCCGAAAATTCGAAATTTTGGGGTCCCAGAAGCGATCTTTACATGCCTAGTCAGATACAGGCCCAAAAAATGCTGAAAATCGATATTTTAGGTGCCTAAAGTCAATATGTGTATGCATCTTCTGCACCCGTTTATATCTCAAATTCAGGCTTAAAACTCCGGAAAATTCGATATTTTTGGATCCCAGAAGCGAATTGTACATGCCTACTCAGTGCTAGAATGTTTTCTAAATATAGGCGCAAAACTTGCTAAAAATCGATATTTTAAGTGTCCAAAGTCGATATGTGCATGCATCTTCTGTACCCGTTTATATCTCAAATTCAGGCTCAAAACACACGAAAATTCGGTATTTTTGGGTCCTAAAAGCGACTTCTACATGCCTACTCCTAGTTAGAATGTTTTCAAGATACAGACCCAAAACATGCTCAAAATCGATACTTTAGGTGCCCAAAAGACGATATGTGCATGCATCTTCAGTACCCGTTTATATCTCAAATTCAGGCTCAAAACACCTGAAAATTCGATATTTGGGGGTTCAAGAAGCGATCTGTACATGCCTACTCCGTGTTAGAGTGTTTTCAAAATACAGGCCCAAAACATGCTGATAATCGATATTTTAGGTGCCCAAAGTCAATATGTGCATGCAACTTCTGTACCCGTTTATATCTCAAATTCAGGCTCAAAACACTCGAAAATTCGATATTTTGGGGTCCCAGAAGCGATCTGTACATGCCTACTCAGTGCTAGAATATTTAAAAACAAAAAGGCCCAAAACATGCTAAAAATCGATATTTTATGCGCCCAAAGTCGATATCTCAAATTCAGGCACAAAACACCCGAAAATTTGATATTTTGTGGTCCCAGAAGCGATCTGTACATGCCTACTCCGTGTTAGAGTATTTTCAAAATACAGGCCCAAAACATACAGAAAATCGATCTTTTAGGTGCCCAAAAGTCGATATGTGCATGCATCTACTGTACCCGTGTATATTTCAAATTCAGGCTCAAAACACCCGAAAATTCGATATTTTGGGGTCCCAGAAGCGATCTGTACATGCATACTCAGATACAAGCCCAAAACATGCAGAAAATAGATGTTTTAGGTGCCCAGAGTCAATATGTGTATGGATCTTCTGCACCCGTTTATATCCCAAATTCAACCTCAAAACACCCGAAAATTCAATATTTTTGGGTCTAAGAAGCGATTTGTACTCAGTGCTAGAATGTTTTCAAAATATATGTTCAAAACATGCTAAATATCGATATTTTAAGTGTCCAAAGTCGATATGTGCATGCATTTTCTGTACCCGTTTATATCTCAAATTCAGGCTCAAAACACCCGAAAATTCGGTATTTTTGGGTCTTAGAAGCGGTCTGTACATGCCTACACCTAGTTAGAATGTTTTCAAGATACAGGCCAAAAACATGCTGATAATCGATATTTTAGGTGCCCAAAGTCAATATGTGCATGCAACTTATGTACCTGTTTATATCTCAAATTCAGGCTCAAAACACCCGAAAATTCGATATTTTGGAATCCCAGAAGCGATCTGTACATGCCTACTCAGTGCTAGAATATTTAAAAACAAAAAGGCCCAAAACATGCTAAAAAATTGATATTTTTGGTGCCCAAAGTCGATATCTCAAATTAAGGCACAAAACACCCGAAAATTTGATATTTTGGGGTCCCAGAAGCGATCTGTACATGCCTTCTCCGTGTTAGAGTATTTTCAAAATACAGGCCCAAAACATACATAAAATCGATCTTTTAGGTGCCCAAAAGTCGATATGTGCATGCATCTTCTGTACCCGTTTATATTTCAAATTCAGGCTCAAAACACCCGAAAATTCGAAATTTTGTGGTCCAAGAAGTGATATGTACATGCCTACTCCGTGTTAGAGTATTTTCAAAATACAGGCCCAAAATATGCTGAAAATCGATATTTTATGTGCCCAAAGTCAATATGTGGATGCATCTTCTGTACCCGTTTATATCTCAAATTCATGCACAAAACACACGAAAATTCGATATTTTGGGGTCCCAGAAGCGATCTGTACATGCCTACTCCGTGTTAGAGTATTTTCAAAATACAGGCCCAAATCATACTGGAAATCGATCTTTTAGGTGCACAAAAGTCGATATGTGCATGCATCTTCTGTACACGTTTATATCTCAAATTCAGGCTCAAAACACCCGAAAATTCGATATTTTGGGGTCCCAGAAGCGATCTGTACATGCCTACTCAGTGCTAGAATGTTTTCAAAATATAGACTCAAAACATGCTAAAAACCGATATTTTATGTGTCCAAAGTCGATATGTGCATGTATCTTCTGTACCCGTTTATATCTCAAATTCAGGCTCAAAACACCCGAAAATTCAGTATTTTTTGGTCCTAGAAGCGATCTGTACATGCCTACACCTAGTTAGAATGTTTTCAAGATACAGACCCAAAACATTCTTAAAAATCGATATTTTAAGGTGCCCAAAAGTCGATATGTGCATGCATCTTCAGTACTCGTTTATATCTCAAATTCAGGCTCAAAACACACGAAAATTCGATATTTTGTGGTCCAAGAAGCGATCTGTACATGCCTACTCCGTGTTAGAGAATTCTTAAAATACAGGCTCAAAACATGCTGAAAATCGATATTTTATATGTCCAAAGTCAATATGTGCATACATCTTCTCTACCCGTTTATATCTCAATTTCAGGCTCAAAACACCCGAAAATTCGATAATTTGGGGTCCCAGAAGTGATCTGTACATGCCTACTCAGTGTTAGAATATTTTCAAAATATAGGCCCAAAATATGCTAAAAATCGATATTTTAGGTGCCCAAAGTCGATATCTCAAATTCAGGCTCAAAACACCCGAAAATTCGATATTTTGTGGTCCAAGAAGTGATCTGTACATGCCTACTCCGTGTTAGAGTATTTTCAAAATACAGGCCAAAAACATGCTGAAAATCGATATTTTATGTGCCCAAAGTCAATATGTGGATGCATCTTCTGTATCTGTTTATATCTCAAATTCAGGCTCAAAACTCCCGAAAATTCGATATTTTTGGATCCCAGAAGCGAATTGTACATGCCTACTCAGTGCTAGAATGTTTTCTAAATATAGGCGCAAAACTTGCTAAAAATCGATATTTTAAGTGTCCAAAGTCGATATGTGCATGCATCTTCTGTACCCGTTTATATCTCAAATTCAGGCTCAAAACACACGAAAATTCGGTATTTTTGGGTCCTAAAAGCGACTTCTACATGCCTACTCCTAGTTAGAATGTTTTCAAGATACAGACCCAAAACATGCTCAAAATCGATACTTTAGGTGCCCAAAAGACGATATGTGCATGCATCTTCAGTACCCGTTTATATCTCAAATTCAGGCTCAAAACACCTGAAAATTCGATATTTGGGGGTTCAAGAAGCGATCTGTACATGCCTACTCCGTGTTAGAGTGTTTTCAAAATACAGGCCCAAAACATGCTGATAATCGATATTTTAGGTGCCCAAAGTCAATATGTGCATGCAACTTCTGTACCCGTTTATATCTCAAATTCAGGCTCAAAACACTCGAAAATTCGATATTTTGGGGTCCCAGAAGCGATCTGTACATGCCTACTCAGTGCTCGAATATTTAAAAACAAAAAGGCCCAAAACATGCTAAAAATCGATATTTTATGCGCCCAAAGTCGATATCTCAAATTCAGGCACAAAACACCCGAAAATTTGATATTTTGTGGTCCCAGAAGCGATCTGTACATGCCTACTCCGTGTTAGGGTATTTTCAAAATACAGGCCCAAAACATACAGAAAATCGATCTTTTAGGTGCCCAAAAGTCGATATGTGCATGCATCTACTGTACCCGTGTATATTTCAAATTCAGGCTCAAAACACCCGAAAATTCGATATTTTGGGGTCCCAGAAGCGATCTGTACATGCATACTCAGATACAAGCCCAAAACATGCAGAAAATAGATGTTTTAGGTGCCCAGAGTCAATATGTGTATGGATCTTCTGCACCCGTTTATATCCCAAATTCAACCTCAAAACACCCGAAAATTCAATATTTTTGGGTCTAAGAAGCGATTTGTACTCAGTGCTAGAATGTTTTCAAAATATATGTTCAAAACATGCTAAATATCGATATTTTAAGTGTCCAAAGTCGATATGTGCATGCATTTTCTGTACCCGTTTATATCTCAAATTCAGGCTCAAAACACCCGAAAATTCGGTATTTTTGGGTCTTAGAAGCGGTCTGTACATGCCTACACCTAGTTAGAATGTTTTCAAGATACAGGCCAAAAACATGCTGATAATCGATATTTTAGGTGCCCAAAGTCAATATGTGCATGCAACTTATGTACCTGTTTATATCTCAAATTCAGGCTCAAAACACCCGAAAATTCGATATTTTGGAATCCCAGAAGCGATCTGTACATGCCTACTCAGTGCTAGAATATTTAAAAACAAAAAGGCCCAAAACATGCTAAAAAATTGATATTTTTGGTGCCCAAAGTCGATATCTCAAATTAAGGCACAAAACACCCGAAAATTTGATATTTTGGGGTCCCAGAAGCGATCTGTACATGCCTTCTCCGTGTTAGAGTATTTTCAAAATACAGGCCCAAAACATACATAAAATCGATCTTTTAGGTGCCCAAAAGTCGATATGTGCATGCATCTTCTGTACCCGTTTATATTTCAAATTCATGCTCAAAACACCCGAAAATTCGATATTTTGTGGTCCAAGAAGTGATCTGTACATGCCTACTCCGTGTTAGAGTATTTTCAAAATACAGGCCAAAAACATGCTGAAAATCGATATTTTATGTGCCCAAAGTCAATATGTGGATGCATCTTCTGTATCTGTTTATATCTCAAATTCAGGCTCAAAACTCCCGAAAATTCGATATTTTTGGGTCTCAGAAGCAATCTATACATGCCTACTCAGTGCTAGAATATTTTCAAAATATAAGCCCAAAACATGCTTAAAAACGATATTTTAGGTGCCCAAAGTCGATATCTCAAATTCATGCACAAAACACCCGAAAATTCAATATTTTGGGGTCCCAGAAGCGATCTGTACATGCCTACTCCGTGTTAGAGTATTTTCAAAATACAGGCCCAAATCATACTGAAAATCGACCCTTTATGTGCACAAAAGTCGATATGTACATGCATCTTCTGTACCCGTTTATATCTCAAATTCAGGCTCAAAACACCCGAAAATTCGATATTTTGGGGTCCCAGAAGCGATCTGTACATGCCTACTCAGTGCTAGAATGTTTTCAAAATATAGACTCAAAACATGCTAAAAACCGATATTTTATGTGTCCAAAGTCAATATGTGTATGCATCTTCTGAACCCGTTTATATCCCAAATTCAACCTCAAAACACCCGAAAATTCGATATTTTTGGGTTCCAGAAGCGATTTGTACATGCCTACTCAGTGCTAGAATGTTTTCTAAATATAGGCGCAAAACTTGCTAAAAATCGATATTTTAAGTGTCCAAAGTCGATATGTGCATGCATCTTCTGTACCCGTTTATATCTCAAATTCAGGCTCAAATCACCCGAAAATTCGATATTTTTGGGTCCTCGAAGCGAAATGTACATGCCTACACCTAGTTAGAATGTTTTCAAGATACAGACTAAAAAACATGCTCAAAATCGATATTTTAGGTGCCCAAAGTCGATATCACAAATTTATGCTCAAAACACACGAAAATTCGATATTTTGGGGTCCCAGAAGCGATCTGTACATGCCTACTCCGTGTTAGAGTATTTTCAAAATACAGGCCCAAATCATACTGAAAATCGATCTTTTAGGAGCACAAAAGTCGATATGTTCATGCATCTACTGTACCCGTTTATATCTCAAATTCAGGCTCAAAACACCCAAAAATTCGAAATTTTGGGGTCCCAGAAGCGATCTGTACATGCCTACTCCGTGCTAGAATGTTTTCAAAATTTACACTCAAAACATGCTGAAAATCGATATTTTAAGTGTCCAAATTCGATATGTGCATGTATCTTCTGTACCCGTTTATATCTCAAATTCAGGCTCAAAACACCCGAAAAATCGATATTTTGGGGTCCTAGAAGCGATCTGTAAGTGCCTACTTAGTGCTAGAATATTTTTAAAATATAGGCCCAAAACATGCTAAAAATCGATATTTTAGGTGCCCAAATTCAATATGTGTATGCATTTTCAGCACCCGTTTATATCCCAAATTCAACCTCAAAACACCCGAAAATTCGGTATTTTTGGGTCCCAGAAGCGATCTGTACATGCTTAATCAGTGCTAAAATGTTTTCAAAATATAGGCTCAAAACATGCTAAAAATCGATATTTTAAGTGTCCAAAGTCGATATGTGTATTCATCTTCTGCACCCGTTTATATCTCAAATTCAGTCTCAAAACACCCGAAAATTCGGTATTTTTGGGTCCTAGAAGCTATCTGTACATGCCTACTCCTAGTTATAATGTTTTCAAGATACAGACCCAAAACATGATCTAAATTAATATTATAGGTGCCCAAAAGTCGATATGTGCATGCATCTTCAGTACCCGTTTATATCTTAAATTCAGGCTCAAAACACCCGAAAATTCGATATTTGGGGGTCCAAGAAGCGATCTGTACATGTCTACTCAGATACAGGCCCAAAACATGCTGAAAGTCGATATTTTAAGTGTCCAAAGTCGATATGTGTATGCATCTTCTGCACCCGTTTATATCTCAAATTCAGGCTCACAACCTCCGAAAATTCGGTATTTATGGGTCCTAGAAGCGATTTGTACATGCCTACTCCTAGTTAGAATGTTTTCAAGATACAGACCCAAAACATGCTCAAAATCGATATTATAGGTGCCCAAAAGTCGATATGAGCATGCATCTTCAGTACCCGTTTATATTTCAAATTCATGCTCAAAACACCCGAAAATTCGATATGTGGGGGTCCAAAAGGCGATCTGTACATGTCTACTCAGATACAGGCCCAAAACATGCTGAAAATCGATATTTTAGGTGCCCAATTTCAATATGTGTATGCATCTTCTGCACCCGTTTATATCCCAAATTCAACCTCAAAACACCCGAAAATTCGATATTTTTGGTTCCCAGAAGCGATCTGTACATACCTACTCAGTGCTAGAATGTTTTCAAAATATAGGCTCAAAACATGCTAAAAATCGATATTTTAAGTGTCCAAAGTCGATATGTGCATGCATCTTCTGTACCCGTTTATATCTCAAATTCTGGCTCAAAACACCCGAAAATTCGGTATTTTTGGGTCCTAGAAGCGATCTGTTAGTTAGAATGTTTTGATGATACAGCCCCAAAACATGCTAAAAATCGATATTTTAGGTGCCCAAAGTCGATATCTCAAATTCAGGCACAAAACACCCGAAAATTCGATATTTTGTGGTCCCAGAAGGGATCTGTTCATGCCTACTCAGATACAGGCCCAAAACATGCAGAAAATCGATATTTTAGGTGCCCAAAGTCAATATGTGTATGTATCTTCTGCACCCGTTTATTTCCCAAATTCAACCTCAAAACACCCGAAAATTCGATATTTTTGGGTCCCAGTAGCGAATTGTACATGCCTACTCAATGCTAGAATGTTTTCTAAATATAGGCGAAAAACTTGCTAAAAATCGATATTTTATGTGTCCAAAGTCGATATGTGCTTGTATCTTCTGTACCCGTTTATATCTCAAATTCAGGCTCAAAACACCCGAAAATTCGATATTTTTGGGTCCCAGAAGCGATTTGTACATGCCTACTCAGTGCTAGAATGTTTTCAAAATATATGTTCAAAAACATGCTAAAAATCGATATTTTAAGTGTCCAAAGTCGATATTTGCATGCATTTTCTGTACCCTTTTATATCTCAAATTCAACTTCAAAACACCCGAAAATTCGGTAATTTTGGGTCCTAGAAGCGATATGTACATGCCTACACCTAGTTAGAATGTTTTCAAGATACAGACCCAAAACATGCTCAAAATCGATATTTTAGGTGCCCAAAAGTCGTTATGTGCATTCATCTTCAGAACCCGTTTATATCTCAAATTCAGGCTCAAAACACCCGAAAATTCGATATTTTGTGGTCCAAGAAGTGATCTGTGCATGCCTACTCCGTGTTAGAGTATTTTCAAAATACAGGCCCAAACATCCTGAAAATCGATATTTTATGTGCCCAAAGTCAATATGTGGATGAATCTTCTGTACCCGTTTATATCTCAAATTCAGGCTCAAATCTCCAGAAAATTCAATATTTTTGGGTCTCAGAAGCGATCTGTACATGCCTACTCAGTGCTAGAATATTTTCAAAATATAAGCCCAAAACATGCTAAAAATCGAGATTTTAGGTGCCCAAAGTCGATATCTCAAATTCATGCACAAAACACCCGAAAATTCAATATTTTGGGGTCCCGGAAGCGATCTGTACATGCCTACTCCGTGTTAGAGTATTCTCAAAATACAGGCCAAAATCATACTGAAAATCGATCCTTTAAGTGCACAAAAGTCGATATGTGCATGCATCTTCTGTACCCGTTTATATCTCTAATTCAGGCTCAAAACACCCGAAAATTCGGTATTTTTGGGTGCCAGAAGCGATCTCTACATGCCTACTCAGTGCTAGAATGTTTTCAAAATATAGACTCAAAACATGCTGAAAATCGATATTTTAAGTGTCCAATGTCGATATGTGCATGCATTTTCTGTACCCGTTTATATCTCAAATTCAGGCTCAAAACACCAAAAAATTCAATATTTTGGGGTCCCAGAAGCGATCTGTACATGCCTACCCCGTGTTAGAGTATTTTCAAAATACAGGCCCAAAACATGCTGATAATCGATATTTTAGGTGCCCAAAGTCAATATGTCTATTAATCATCTGTACCCGTTGATATCTCAAATTCAGGCTCAAAACACCCGAAAATTCGGTATTTTGTGGTCCATGAAGCGATATGTACATGCCTACTCAGTGCTAGAATATTAAAAAAAAAAGGCCCAAAACATGTTAAAAATCAATATTTCAGGTGCCCAAAGTCGATATCTCAAATTCAGGCACAAAACACCCGAAAATTCGAAATTTTGGGGTCCCAGAAGCGATCTTTACATGCCTAGTCAGATACAGGCCCAAAAAATGCTGAAAATCGATATTTTAGGTGCCTAAAGTCAATATGTGTATGCATCTTCTGCACCCGTTTATATCTCAAATTCAGGCTTAAAACTCCGGAAAATTCGATATTTTTGGATCCCAGAAGCGAATTGTACATGCCTACTCAGTGCTAGAATGTTTTCTAAATATAGGCGCAAAACTTGCTAAAAATCGATATTTTAAGTGTCCAAAGTCGATATATGCATGCATCTTCTGTACCCGTTTATATCTCAAATTCAGGCTCAAAACACACGAAAATTCGGTATTTTTGGGTCCTAAAAGCGACTTCTACATGCCTACTCCTAGTTAGAATGTTTTCAAGATACAGACCCAAAACATGCTCAAAATCGATACTTTAGGTGCCCAAAAGACGATATGTGCATGCATCTTCAGTACCCGTTTATATCTCAAATTCAGGCTCAAAACACCTGAAAATTCGATATTTGGGGGTTCAAGAAGCGATCTGTACATGCCTACTCCGTGTTAGAGTGTTTTCAAAATACAGGCCCAAAACATGCTGATAATCGATATTTTAGGTGCCCAAAGTCAATATGTGCATGCAACTTCTGTACCCGTTTATATCTCAAATTCAGGCTCAAAACACTCGAAAATTCGATATTTTGGGGTCCCAGAAGCGATCTGTACATGCCTACTCAGTGCTAGAATATTTAAAAACAAAAAGGCCCAAAACATGCTAAAAATCGATATTTTATGCGCCCAAAGTCGATATCTCAAATTCAGGCACAAAACACCCGAAAATTTGATATTTTGTGGTCCCAGAAGCGATCTGTACATGCCTACTCCGTTTCAGAGTATTTTCAAAATACAGGCCCAAAACATACAGAAAATCGATCTTATAGGTGCCCAAAAGTCGATATGTGCATGCATCTACTGTACCCGTGTATATTTCAAATTCAGGCTCAAAACACCCGAAAATTCGATATTTTGGGGTCCCAGAAGCGATCTGTACATGCATATTCAGATACAAGCCCAAAACATGCAGAAAATAGATGTTTTAGGTGCCCAAAGTCAATATGTGTATGGATCTTCTGCACCCGTTTATATCCCAAATTCAACCTCAAAACACCCGAAAATTCAATATTTTTGGGTCTAAGAAGCGATTTGTACTCAGTGCTAGAATGTTTTCAAAATATATGTTCAAAACATGCTAAATATCGATATTTTAAGTGTCCAAAGTCGATATGTGCATGCATTTTCTGTACCCGTTTATATCTCAAATTCAGGCTCAAAACACCCGAAAATTCGGTATTTTTGGGTCTTAGAAGCGGTCTGTACATGCCTACACCTAGTTAATATGTTTTCAAGATACAGGCCTAAAACATGCTGATAATCGATATTTTAGGTGCCCAAAGTCGATATGTGCATGCATCTACTGTACCCGTGTATATTTCAAATTCAGGCTCAAAACACCCGAAAATTCGATATTTTGGGGTCCCAGAAGCGATCTGTACATGCATACTCAGATACAAGCCCAAAACATGCAGAAAATAGATGTTTTAGGTGCCCAAAGTCAATATGTGTATGGATCTTCTGTACCCGTTTATATCTCAAATTCTGGCTCAAAACACCCGAAAATTCGGTATTTTTGGGTCTTAGAAGCGGTCTGTACATGCCTACACCTAGTTAGAATGTTTTCAAGATACAGGCCTAAAACATGCTGATAATCGATATTTTAGGTGCCCAAAGTCAATATGTGCATGCAACTTATGTACCCGTTTATATCTCAAATTCAGGCTCAAAACACCCGAAAATTCGATATTTTGGAATCCCAGAAGCGATCTGTACATGCCTACTCAGTGCTAGAATATTTAAAAACAAAAAGGCCCAAAACATGCTAAAAAATTGATATTTTAGGTGCCCAAAGTCGATATCTCAAATTAAGGCACAAAACACCCGAAAATTTGATATTTTGGGGTCCCAGAAGCGATCTGTACATGCCTACTCCGTGTTAGAGTATTTTCAAAATACAGGCCCAAAACATACATAAAATCGATCTTTTTGGTGCCCAAAAGTCGATATGTGCATGCATCTTCTGTACCCGTTTATATTTCAAATTCAGGCTCAAAACACCCGTAAATTCGAAATTTTGTGGTCCAAGAAGTGATATGTACATGCCTACTCCGTGTTAGAGTATTTTCAAAATACAGGCCCAAAATATGCTCAAAATCGATATTTTATGTGCCCAAAGTCAATATGTGGATGCATCTTCTGTACCCGTTTATATCTCAAATTCAGGCTCAAAACTCTCGAAAATTCGAAATTTTTGGGTCTCAGAAGCGATTTGTACATGCCTACTCAGTGCTAGAATATATTCAAAATATAAGACTAAAACATGCTAAAAATCGATATTTTAGGTGCCCAAAGTCGATATCTCAAATTCAGGCACAAAACACACGAAAATTCGATATTTTGGGGTCCCAGAAGCGATCTGTACATGCCTACTCCGTGTTAGAGTATTTTCAAAATACAGGCCCATATCATACTGGAAATCGATCTTTTAGGTGCACAAAAGTCGATATGTGCATGCATCTTCTGTACCCGTTTATATCTCAAATTCAGGCTCAAAACACCCGAAAATTCGATATTTTGGGGTCCCAGAAGCGATCTGTACATGCCTACTCAGTGCTAGAATGTTTTCAAAATATATACTCAAAACATGCTAAAAACCGATATTTTATGTGTCCAAAGTCGATATGTGTATGTATCTTCTGTACCCGTTTATATCTCAAATTCAGGCTCAAAACACCCGAAAATTCAGTATTTTTTGGTCCTAGAAGCGATCTGTACATGCCTACACCTAGTTAGAATGTTTTCAAGATACAGACCCAAAACATTCTTAAAAATCGATATTTTAAGGTGCCCAAAAGTCGATATGTGCATGCATCTTCAGTACTCGTTTATATCTCAAATTCAGGCTCAAAACACACGAAAATTCGATATTTTGGGGTCCAAGAAGCGATCTGTACATGCCTACTCCGTGTTAGAGAATTTTTAAAATACAGGCTCAAAACATGCTGAAAATCGATATTTTATGTGCCCAAAGTCAATATGTGCATACATCTTCTCTACCCGTTTATATCTCAAATTCAGGCTCAAAACACCCGAAAATTCGATAATTTGGGGTCCCAGAAGTGATCTGTACATGCCTACTCAGTGTTAGAATATTTTCAAAATATAGGCCCAAAATATGCTAAAAATCGATATTTTAGGTGCCCAAAGTCGATATCTCAAATTCAGGCACAAAACACCAGAAAATTCGATATTTTGGGGTCCCAGAAGCGATATGTACACGCCTACTCCGTGTTAGAGTATTTTCAAAATACAGACCCAAAAACATGCTGAAAATCGATATTTTATGTGCCAAATGTCAATATGTGCATAAATCTTCTGTACCCGTTTATATCCCAAATTCAGGCTCAAAACACCCGAAAATTCGGTATTTTTCGGTCCTAGAAGCGATTTGTACATGCCTACTCAGTGCTAGAATGTTTTCAAAATATCGGCTCTAAAGATGCTAGAATTCGATATTTTAAGTGTCCAAAGTCGATATGTGCATGCATCTTCAGTACTCGTTTATATCTCAAATTCAGGCTCAAAACACCCGAAAATTTGATATTTGAGGGTCCAAGAAGCGATCTGTGCATGCCTACTCCGTGTTAGAGTATTTTCAAAATACAGGCCCAAAACATGCTGAAAATCTATATTTTAGGTGCCCAAAGTCAATATGTGTATGCATCTTCTGCTCCCGTTTAAATCCCAAATTCAACCTCAAAACAACCGAAAATTCGATATTTTGGGGTCCTAGAAGCGATCTGTAAGTGCCTACTCAGTGCTAGAAAATTTTCAAAATATAGGCCCAAAACATGCTAAAAATCTATATTTTAAGTTTCCAAAGTCGATATGTGTATGCATCTTCTGCACCCGTTACAGATACAGGCCCAAAACATGCAGAAATTCGACATTTTAGGTGCCCAAAGTCAATATGTGTATGCATCTTTTTCACCCGTTTATATCCCAAATTCAACCTCAAAACACCCGAAAATTCGATATTTTTGGGTTCCAGAAGCGATTTGTACATGCCTACTCAGTGCTAGAATATTTTTTAAATATAGGCGCAAAACTTGCTAAAAATCGATATTTTAAGTGTCCAAAGTCGATATGTGCATGCATCTTCTGTACCCGTTTATATCTCAAATTCAGGCTCAAATCACCCGAAAATTCGATATTTTTGGGTCCTCGAAGCGAAATGTACATGCCTACACCTAGTTAGAATGTTTTCAAGATACAGACCCAAAACATGCTCAAAATCGATATTTTAGGTGCCCAAAGTCGATATCACAAATTTATGCACAAAACACCCGAAAATTCGATATTTTGGGGTCCCAGAAGCGATCTGTACATGCCTACTCCGTGTTAGAGTATTTTCAAAATACAGGCCCAAATCATACTGAAAATCGATCTTTTAGGAGCACAAAAGTCGATATGTTCATGCATCTACTGTACCCGTTTATATCTCAAATTCAGGCTCAAAACACCCAAAAATTCGAAATTTTGGGGTCCCAGAAGCGATCTGTACATGCCTACTCAGTGCTAGAATGTTTTCAAAATTTACACTCAAAACATGCTGAAAATCGATATTTTAAGTGTCCAAATTCGATATGTGCATGTATCTTCTGTACCCGTTTATATCTCAAATTCAGGCTCAAAACACCCGAAAAATCGATATTTTGGGGTCCTTGAAGCGATCTGTAAGTGCCTACTTAGTGCTAGAATATTTTTAAAATATAGGCCCAAAACATGCTAAAAATCGATATTTTAGGTGCCCAAATTCAATATGTGTATGCATTTTCAGCACCCGTTTATATCCCAAATTCAACCTCAAAACACCCGAAAATTCGGTATTTTTGGGTCCCAGAAGCGATATGTACATGCTTAATCAGTGCTAAAATGTTTTCAAAATATAGGCTCAAAACATGCTAAAAATCGATATTTTAAGTGTCCAAAGTCGATATGTGTATGCATCTTCTGCACCCGTTTATATCTCAAATTCAGTCTCAAAACACCCGAAAATTCGGTATTTTTGGGTCCTAGAAGCTATCTGTACATGCCTACTCCTAGTTAGAATGTTTTCAAGATACAGACCCAAAACATGATCTAAATTAATATTATAGGTGCCCAAAAGTCGATATGTGCATGCATCTTCAGTACCCGTTTATATCTTAAATTCAGGCTCAAAACACCCGAAAATTCGATATTTGGGGTTCCAAGAAGCGATCTGTACATGTCTACTCAGATACAGGCCAAAAACATGCTAAAAGTCGATATTTTAAGTGTCCAAAGTCGATATGTGTATGCATCTTCTGCACCCGTTTATATCTCAAATTCAGGCTCACAACCTCCGAAAATTCGGTATTTTTGGGTCCTAGAAGCGATTTGTACATGCCTACTCCTAGTTAGAATGTTTTCAAGATACAGACCCAAAACATGCTCAAAATCGATATTATAGGTGCCCAAAAGTCGATATGAGCATGCATCTTCAGTACCCGTTTATATTTCAAATTCAGGCTCAAAACACCCGAAAATTCGATATGTGGGGGTCCAAAAGGCGATCTGTACATGTCTACTCAGATACAGGCCCAAAACATGCTGAAAATCGATATTTTAGGTTCCCAATTACAATATGTGTATGCATCTTCTGCACCCGTTTATATCCCAAATTCAACCTCAAAACACCCGAAAAATAGATATTTTTGGTTCCCAGAAGCGATCTGTACATGCCTACTCAGTGCTAGAATGTTTTCAAAATATAGGCTCAAAACATGCTAAAAATCGATATTTTAAGTGTCCAAAGTCGATATGTGCATGCATCTTCTGTACCCGTTTATATCTCAAATTCAGGCTCAAAACACCCGAAAATTCGGTATTTTTGGGTCCTAGAAGCGATCTGTACATGCCTACTCCTAGTTAGAATGTTTTCAAGATACAGACCCAAAACATGCTCAAAATCGATATTTTAGGTGCCCAAAAGTCGATATGTGCATGCATCTTCAGTACCCGTTTATATCTCAAATTCAGGCTCAAAATACCCTAAAACTCGATATTTTATGTTCCAAGAAGCGATCTGTATATGCCTACTCCATTTTAGAGTATTTTCAAAATACAGGCCCAAAACATGCTGAAAATCGATATTTTAGGTGCCCAAAGTCAATATGTGCATGCATCTTCTGTACCCGTTTATATCTCAAATTCAGGCTGAAAACACCCGAAAAATCTATATTTTGGGGTCCCAGAAGCGATCTCTACATGCCTACTCAGATACAAGCCCAAAACATGCTGAAAATCGATATTTTAGGTGCCCAAAGTCAATATGTGTATGCATCTTCTGCACCCGTTTATATCCCAAATTCAACCTCAAAATACCCGAAAATTCGATATTTTTGGGTCCCAGAAGCGATCTGTACATGCCTACTCAGTGCTAGAATGTTTTCAAAATATAGGCTCAAAACATGCTAAAACCCGATATTTTATATGTGTCCAAAGTCGATATGTGCATGCATCTTCTGTACTCGTTTATATCTCAAATTCAGACTCAAAACACCCGAAAATTCGATATTTTGGGGTTCTAGAAGCGATCTGTAAGTGCCACCTCAGTGCTAGAATATTTTCAAAATATAGGCCATAAACATGCTAAGAATCGATATTTTAAGAGTCCAAAGTCGATATGTGCATGCATCTTCTGTACCCGTTTATATCTCAAATTCTGGCTCAAAACACCCGAAAATTCGGTATTTTTGGGTCCTAGAAGCGATCAGTACATGCCTACTCCTAGTTAGAATGATTTCAAGATACAGACCCAAAACGTGCTGAAAATCGATATTTTATGTGCCCAAAGTCAATATGTGCATGCATCTTCTGTGCCAGTTTATATCTCAAATTCAGGCGTAAACAAACCGGAAAATTCGATAATTTGGGGTCCCAGAAATGATCTGTACATGCCTACTCAGTGCTAGAATATTTTCAAAATATAGGCCCAAAACATGCTAAAAATCGATATTTTAGGTGCCCAAAGTCGATATATCAAATTCAGGCACAAAACACCGGAAAATTCGATATTTTGGGGTCCCAGAAGCGATCTGTACATGCTTACTCTGTGTTAGAAGGTTTGTTAAAATATAGGCTCAAAAGATGCTAAAATTCGATATTGTAAGTGTCCAAAGTCGATATGTGCATGCATCTTCAGTACCCGTTTATATCTCAAATTCAGGCTAAAAACCCCCGAAAATTCGATATTTTGGGGTCCGAGAAGCGATCTGTACATGCCTACTTCGTGTTAGAGTATTCTCAAAATACATGCCCAAAACATGCTGAAAATCGATATTTTATGTGCCCAAAGTCAATATGTGCATGCATCTTCTGTACCCTTTTATATCTCAAATTCAGGCGTAAACAAACCGGAAAATACGATAATTTGGGGTCCCAGAAATGATCTGTACATGCCTACTCAGTGCTAGAATATTTTCAAAATATAGTCCCAAAACATGCTAAAAATCGATATTTTAGGTGCCCAAAGTCGATATATCAAATTCAGGCACAAAACACCGGAAAATTCGATATTTTGGGGTCCCAGAAGCGATCTGTACATGCTTACTCTGTGTTAGAAGGTTTGTTAAAATATAGGCTCAAAAGATGCTAAAATTCGATATTTTAAGTGTCCAAAGTCGATATGTGCATGCATCTTCAGTACCCGTTTATATCTCAAATTCAGGCTCAAAACACCTGAAAATTCGGTATTTTTGGGTCCTGGAAGCAATCTGTATATGCCTACTCCTAGTTAGAATGTTTTAAAGATACAGACCCAAAACATGCTCAAAATCGATATTTTAGTTGCCCAAAAGTCGATATGTGCATGCATCTTCAGTACCCGTTTATATTTCAAATACAGGCTCAAAACACCCGAAAATTCGATATTTGGGGGTCCTAGAAGCTATCTGTACATGCCTACTCCTAGTTAGAATGTTTTCAAGATACAGACCCAAAACATGCTCAAAATCAATATTATAGGTGCCCAAAAGTCGATATGTGCATGCATCTTCAGTACCCGTTTATATCTCAAATTCAGGATCAAAACACCCGAAAATTCGATATTTGGGGGTCCAAGAAGCGATCTGTACATGTCTACTCAGATACAGGCCAAAAACATGCTGAAAATCGATATTTTAAGTGTCCAAAGTCGATATGTGTATGTATCTTCTGCACCCGTTTATATCTCAAATTCAGGCTCACAACCTCCGAAAATTCGGTATTTTTGGGTCCTGGTAGCAATCTGTACATGCCTACTCCTAGTTAGAATGATTTCAAGAAACTGACCAAAAACATGCTCAAAATCGATATTTTGGGTGCCCAAAAGTCGATATGTGCATGCATCTTCAGTACCCGTTTATATCTCAAATTTAGGCTCAAAACACCCGAAAATTCGATATTTTGGATCCCAGAAGCGATCTGTACATGCCTACTCAGTGCTAGAATGTTTTCAAAATATAGGCTCAAAACATGCTAAAAATCGATATTTTAAGTGTCCAAAGTCGATATGTGAATGCATCTTCTGTACCAGTTTATATCTCATGTTCAGGTTTAAAACCCCCGAAAATTCGGTATTTTTGGGTCCTAGAAGCGATCTGTACATGCCTACTCCTAGTTAGAATGATTTCAAGAAACTGACCAAAAACATGCTCAAAATCGATATTTTGGGTGCCCAAAAGTCGATATGTGCATGCATCTTCTGTAACCGTTTATATCTCAAATTCAGGCGTAAACAAACCAGAAAATTCGATAATTTGGGGTCCCAAAAGTGATCTGTACATGCCAACTTAGTGCTAGAATATTTTCAAAATATAGGCCCAAAACATGCTAAAAATCGATATTTTAGGTGCCCAAAGTCGATATATCAAATTCATTCACAAAACACCGGAAAATTCGATATTTTGGGGTCCCAGAAGCGATCTGTACATTCTTACTCTGTGTTAGAAGGTTTTCAAAATATAGGCTCAAAAGATGCTAAAATTCGATATTTTAAGTGTCCAAAGTCGATATGTGCATGCATCTTCAGTACCCGTTTATATCTCAAATTTAGGCTCAAAACACCCGAAAATTCGATATTTTGGGGTCCGAGAAGCGATCTGTACATGCCTACTTCGTGTTACAGTATTTTCAAAATACATGCCCAAAACATGCTGAAAATCGATATTTTAGGTTCCCAAAGTCAATATGTGCATGCATCTTCTGTACCCGTTTATATCTCAAAATCAGGCTCAAAACACCCGAAAATTCGGTATTTTTGGGTCCTGGAAGCGATCTGTATATGCCTACTCCTAGTTAGAATGTTTTCAAAATACAGACCCAAAACATTCTCAAAATCGATATTTTAGGTGCCCAAAAGTCGATATGAGCATGCATCTTCAGTACCCGTTTATATCTCAAATTCAGGCTCAAAACACCCTAAAACTCGATATTTTGTGGTAAAAGAAGCGATCTGTACATGCCTACTCCATGTTAGAGTATTTTCAAAATACAGGCCCAAAACATGCTGAAAATCGATATTTTAGGTGCCCAAAGTCAATATGTGCATGCATCTTCTGTACCCGTTTATATTTCAAAATCAGGCTCAAAACACCCGAAAATTCGATATTTGGGGGTCCCAGAAGCGATCTGTACTTGCCTACTCAGATACAAGCCCAAAACATGCTGAAAATCGATATTTTAGGTGCCCAAAGTCAATATGTGAATGAATCTTCTGCTCCCGTTTATATCCCAAATTCAACCTCAAAACACCCGAAAATTCGATATTTTGGGGTCCTAGAAGCGATCTGTAAGTGCCTACTCAGTGTTAGAATATTTTCAAAATATAGGCCCAAAACATGCTAAAAATCTATATTTTAAGTGTCCAAAGTCGATATGTGTATGCATCTTCTGAACCCGTTTTATCTGAAATACAGGCTAAAAACACCCGAAAATTCGGTATTTTTGGGTCCTAGAAGCTATTTGTACATGCCTACTCCTAGTTAGAATGTTTTCAAGATACAGACCCAAAACATGCTCAAAATCAATATTATAGGTGCCCAAAAGTCGATATGTGCATGCATCTTCAGTACCCGTTTATATTTCAAAATCAGGCTCAAAACACCCGAAAATTCGATATTTTGGGGTACCAGAAGCGATCTGTACTTGCCTACTCAGATACAAGCCCAAAACATGCTGAAAATCGATATTTTAGGTGCCCAAAGTCAATATGTGAATGCATCTTCTGCTCCCGTTTATATCCCAAATTCAACCTCAAAACACCCGAAAATTCGATATTTTGGGGTCCTAGAAGCGATCTGTAAGTGCCTACTCAATGTTAGAATATTTTCAAAATATAGGCCCAAAACATGCTAAAAATCTATATTTTAAGTGTCCAAAGTCGATATGTGTATGCATCTTCTGAACCCGTTTTATCTCAAATACAGGCTAAAAACACCCGAAAATTCGGTATTTTTGGGTCCTAGAAGCTATCTGTACATGACTAGTCCTAGTTAGAATGTTTTCAAGATACAGACCCAAAACAAGCTCAAAATCAATATTATAGGTGCCCAAAAGTCGATATATGCATGCAACTTCAGTACCCGTTTATATCTCAAATTCAGGCTCAAAACACTCTAAAATTCGATAATTTGGGGTCCAAGAAGCGATCTGTACATGTCTACTCAGATACAGGCCCTAAACATGCTGAAAATCCATATTATAGGTGCCCAAAAGTCGATATGTGCATGCATCTTCAGTACCCGTTTATATTTCAAATTCAGGCTCAAAACACCCGAAAATTCGATATTTGGGGGTCCTTGATGCGATCTGTACATGTGTACTCAGATACATACCGAAAACATGCTGAAAATCGATATTTGAGGTGCTCAATTTCAATATGTGTATGCATCTTCTGCACCCGTTTATATCCCAAATTCAACCTAAAAACAAACGAAAAATCGATATTTTTGGATCCCAAAAGCGATCTGTACATGCCTACTCAGTGCTAGAATGTTTTCAAAATATAGGCTCAAAACATGCTAAAAATCGATATTTTAAGTGTCCAAAGTCGATATGTGCATGCATCTTCTGTACCCGTTTATATCTCAAATTCAGGCTCAAAACACCCGAAAATTCAGTATTTTTGGGTCCTAGAAGCGATCTGTACATGCCTACTCCTAGTTAGAATGTTTTCAAGATACAGACCCAAAACATGCTACCATTCGATATTTTAGGTGCCCAAAGTCGATATCTCAAATTCAGACACAAAACACCCGAAAATTCGATATTTTGGGGTCCCAGAAGCGATCTGTACATGCCTACTCCGTGTTAGAGTATTTTCAAAATACAGGCCCAAAACATACTGAAAATAGATCTTTTAGGTGCCCAAAAGTCGATATGTGCATGCATCTTCAGTGCCTGTTTATATCTCAAATTCAGGCTCAAAACACCCTAAAACTAGATATTTTGTGGTAAAAGAAGCGATCTGTTCATGCCTACTCCATGTTGTAGTATTTTCAAAATACAGGCCGAAAACATGCTGAAAATCGATATTTTAGGTGCCCAAAGTCAATATGTGCATGCATCTTCTGTACCCGTTTATATCTCAAATTCAGGCTCAAAACACCCGAAAATTCCGTAATTTGGGGTCCCAGAAGTGATCTGTACATGCCTACTCAGTGCTAGAATATTTTCAAAATATAGGCCCAAAACATGCTAAAAATCGATATTTTAGGTGCCCAAAGTCGATATCTCAAATTCAGGCAGAAAAGACACGAAAATTCGATATTTTGGGGTCCCAGAAGCGATCTGTACATGCCTACTCCGTGTAAGAGTATTTTCAAAATACAGGCCCAAAACATACTAAAAATAGATCTTTTAGGTGCCCAAAAGTCGATATATGCATACATCTTCTGTAACCGTTTATATATCAAATTCAGGCCCAAAACACCCGAAAATTCGATATTTTGGGGTCCCAGAAGCGATCAGTACATGCCTACTCAGATACAGGCCCAAAACATGCTGAAAATCGACATTTTAGGTGCCCAAAGTCAATGTGTGTATGCATCTTCTGCTCCCGCTTATATCCCAAATTCAAACTCAAAACAACCTAAAATTCGATATTTTAGGGTCACAGAAGCGATATGTACATGCCTACTCAGTGCTAGAATGTTTTCAAAATATAGGCTCAAAACATGCTAAAACCTGATATTTTAAGTGTCCAAAGTCGATATGTGCATGCATCTTCTGTACCCGTTTATATCTCAAATTCAGGCTCAAAACACCCGAAAAATCGATATTTTAAGTGTCCAAAGTCGATATGTGTATGCATCTAATGTACCCGTTTAAATCTCAAATTCAGGCTCAAAACACCCGAAAATTCGGTATTTTTGGGTCCTAGAAGCGATCTGAACATGCCTACTCAGTGTTAGAATGTTTTCAAGATACAGATCCCAAACATGCTCAAAATCGATATAATAGGTGCCCAAAAGTCGATATGTGCACGCATCTTCAGTACCCGTTTATATCTCAAATTCAAGCTCAAAACACCCGAAAATTCGATATTTGGGGGTCAAAGAAGCGATCTGTACATGCCTACTCAGATACAGGCCCAAAACATGCTGAAAATCGATATTTTAGGTGCCCAAATTCAATATTTGTATGCATCTTCTGCACCCGTTTATATTCCAAATTCAACCTCAAAACACCCAAAAATTCGATAATTTTGGTTGCCAGAAGCGATCTGTACATGCCTACTCAGTGCTTGAATGTTTTCAAAATATAGGCTCAAAACATGCTAAAAATCGATATTTTACGTGTCCAAAGTCGATATGTGCATGCATCTTCTGTATCTGTTTATATCTCAAATTCAGGCTCAAAACACCCGATAATTCGGTATTTTTTGGTCCTAGAAGCGATCTGTACATGCATACTCCTAGTTAGAATGTTTTCAAGATACAGACACAAAACATGCTCAAAATCAATATCATAGGTGCCCAAAAGTCGATATGTGCATGCATCTTCAGGACCCGTTTAAATCTCAAATACAGGTTCAAAACACCTGAAAATTCGATATTTGGGGGTCCAAGAAGCGATCTCTACATGCCTACTCAGATACAGGCCCAAAACATGCTGAAAATCGATATTTTAGGTGCCCAAATTCAATATGTGTATGCATCTTCTGCACCCGTTTATATTACAAATTCAACCTCAAAACACCTGAAAATTCGATATTTTTGGGTCCCAGAAGCGATCTGTACATGCCTACTCAGTGTTAGAATGTTTTCATAATATAGGCTCAAAACATGCTAAAAATCGATATTTTAAGTGTCCAAAGTCGATTTGTGCATGCATCTTCTATACCCGTTTATATCTCAAATTCAGGCTCAAAACACCCGAAAATTCGGTATTTTTGGGTCCTAGAAGCAATCTGTACATGCCTACTCCTAGTCAGAATGTTTTCAAGATACAGACCCAAAACATGCTCAAAATCGATATTTTAGGTGCCCAAAAGTCGATATGTGCATGAATCTTCAGTACCCGTTTATATCTCAAATGCTGGCTCAAAACCCCCGAAAATTCGTTATTTTGGGGTCCAAGAAGCGATCTGTACATGCCTACTCCGTGTTAGAATATTTTCAAAATTCAGGGCCAAAACATCCTAAAAATCGATATTTTATGTGCCCAAAGTCAATATGTGCATGGATTTTCTGTACCCGTTTATATCTCAAATTCAGGCACAAAACACCCGAAAATTCGATATTTTGGGGTCCCAGAAGCGATCTGTACATTCCTACTCCGTGTTAGAGTATTTTCAAAATACAGGTCCAAAACATACTGAAAATAGATCTTTTAGGTGCCCAAAAGTCGATATGTGCATGCATTTTCTGCACCCGTTTATATCCCAAATTCAACCTCAAAACACCCGAAAATTCGATATTCTTGGGTTCCAGAAGCGATCTGTACGTGCCTACTTAGTGCTAGAATGTTTTCAAAATATAGGCTACAAACATGCTAAAACCCGATATTTTAAGTGTCCAAAGTCGATATGCATGCATCTTCTGTACCCGTTTATATCTCAAATTCAGTCTCAAAACACCCGAAAATTCGATTTTTTGGGATCCTAGAAGCGATTGGTAAGTGCCTACTCAGTGCTAGAATATTTTCAAAATATAGGCCCAAAACATGCTAAAAATCGATATTTTAAGTGTCCAAAGTCGATTTGTGCATGCATCTTCAATACCCGTTTATATCTCAAATTCAGGCTCAAAACACCCGAAAATTCGGTATTTTTGGGTCCTAGAAGCGATCTGTACATGCCTACTCCTAGTTAGAATGTTTTCGAGATACAGACCCAAAACATGCTCAAAATCGATATTTTAGGTGCCCAAAAGTCGATATGTGCATGAATCTTCAGTACCCGTTTATATCTCAAATGCTGGCTCAAAACCCCCGAAAATTCGTTATTTTGGGGTCCAAGAAGCGATCTGTACATGCCTACACCGTGTTAGAGTATTTTCAAAATACAGGGCCAAAACATCCTGAAAATCGATATTTTATGTGCCCAAAGTCAATATGTGCATGGATCTTCTGTACCCGTTTATATATCAAATTCAGGCTCAAAACACCCGAAAATTCGATAATTTGGGGTCCCAGAAGTGATCTGTACATGCCTACTCAGTGCTAGAATATTTTTAAAATATAGGCCCAAAATATGCTATAATACGATATTTTAGGTGCCCAAAGTCAATATCTCAAATTCAGGCACAAAACACCCGAATATTCGATATTTTTGGTTCCCAGAAGCGATCTCTACATGCCTACTCAGTGCTAGAATGTTTTCAAAATATAGGCTAAAAACATGCTAAAATCCGATATTTTAAGTGTCCAAAGTCGATATGCATGCATTTTCTGTACCCATTTATATCTCAAATTCAACCTCAAAACACTCGAAAATTCGATATTTTTGGGTCCCAGAAGCGATCTGTACATGCCTACTCAGTGCTAGAATTTTTTAAAAAAATATAGGCTTAAAACAAGCTAAAAATCGATATTTTAGGTGTCCAAAGTCGATATGTGGATGCATCTTCTGTACCCGTTGATATCTCAAATTCAGGCTCAAAACACCCGAAAATTCGGTATTTTTGGGTCCTAGAAGCGATGTGTACATGCCTACTCCTAGTTATAATGTTTTTAGGATACAGACCTAAAATATGCTCAAAATCGATATTTTAGGTGCCCTAAGTCAATATGTGCATGCATCTTCTGTACCCGTTTATATCTCAAACTCAGGCTCAAAACTCCCGAAAATTCGATATTTTGGGGTCCCAGAAGCGATCTGTACATGCCTACTCAGATTCAAGCCCAAAACATGCTGAAAATCGATATTTTAGGTGCCCAAAGTCAATATGTGTATGCATCTTCTGCACCAGTTTATATCCCAAATTCAACCTCAAATCACCCGAAACTTCGATATTTTTGGGTCCCAGAAGCGATCTGTACATGCCTACTCAGTGCTAGAAGGTTTTCAATATATAGTCTCAAAACATGCTAAAACTCGATATTTTAAGTGTCCAAAGTCGATATGCATGCATCTTCTGTACCCGTTTATATCTCAAATTCAGGCTCAAAACCGCCGAAAATTCGATTTTTTTGGATCCTAGAAGCGATCTGTAAGTGCCTACACCGTGTTAGAGTATTTTCAAAATACAGGGCCAAAACATCCTGAAAATCGATATTTTATGTGCCCAAAGTCAATATGTGCATGGATCTTCTGTACCCGTTTATATATCAAATTCAGGCTCAAAACACCCGAAAATTCGATAATTTGGGGTCCCAGAAGTGATCTGTACATGCCTACTCAGTGCTAGAATATTTTTAAAATATAGGCCCAAAATATGCTATAATACGATATTTTAGGTGCCCAAAGTCAATATCTCAAATTCAGGCACAAAACACCCGAATATTCGATATTTTTGGTTCCCAGAAGCGATCTCTACATGCCTACTCAGTGCTAGAATGTTTTCAAAATATAGGCTAAAAACATGCTAAAATCCGATATTTTAAGTGTCGAAAGTCGATATGCATGCATTTTCTGTACCCATTTATATCTCAAATTCAACCTCAAAACACTCGAAAATTCGATATTTTTGGGTCCCAGAAGCGATCTGTACATGCCTACTCAGTGCTAGAATTTTTTCAAAATATAGGCTTAAAACAAGCTAAAAATCGATATTTTAGGTGTCCAAAGTCGATATGTGGATGCATCTTCTGTACCCGTTGATATCTCAAATTCAGGCTCAAAACACCCGAAAATTCGGTATTTTTGGGTCCTAGAAGCGATGTGTACATGCCTACTCCTAGTTATAATGTTTTTAGGATACAGACCTAAAATATGCTCAAAATCGATATTTTAGGTGCCCTAAGTCAATATGTGCATGCATCTTCTGTACCCGTTTATATCTCAAACTCAGGCTCAAAACTCCCGAAAATTCGATATTTTGGGGTCCCAGAAGCGATCTGTACATGCCTACTCAGATTCAAGCCCAAAACATGCTGAAATCGATATTTTAGGTGCCCAAAGTCAATATGTGTATGCATCTTCTGCACCAGTTTATATCCCAAATTCAACCTCAAATCACCCGAAACTTCGATATTTTTGGGTCCCAGAAGCGATCTGTACATGCCTACTCAGTGCTAGAAGGTTTTCAATATATAGTCTCAAAACATGCTAAAACTCGATATTTTAAGTGTCCAAAGTCGATATGCATGCATCTTCTGTACCCGTTTATATCTCAAATTCAGGCTCAAAACCGCCGAAAATTCGATTTTTTTGGATCCTAGAAGCGATCTGTAAGTGCCTACTCAGTGCTAGAATATTTTCAAAATATAGGCCCAAAACATGCTAAAAATCGATATTTTAAGTGTCCAAAGTCGATATGTTTATGCATCTTCTGTACCCGTTTATATCTCAAATTCAGTGTCAAAACACCCTAAAATTCGGTATTTTTGGGTCCTAGAAGCGATCTGTACATGCCTACTCCTAGTTAGAATGTTTTCAAGATACAGACCCAAAACATGCTCAAAATCGATATTATAGGTGCCCAAAAGTCGATATGTGCATGCATCTTCAGTACCCGTTTATATCTCAAATTCAGTCTGAAAACACCCGAAAATTCGATATTTGGGGGTCCAAGAAGCGATCTGTACATGCCTACTCAGATACAGGCCCAAAACATGCTAAAAATCGATATTTTAAGTGTCCAAAGTCGATATGTGTATGCATCTTCTGTACCCGTTTATATCTCAAATTCAGGCTCAAAACACCCAAAAATTCGGTATTTTTAGGTCGTAGAAGCGAACTGTACATGCCTACTCCTTGTTTGAATGTTTTTAAGATACAGACCCAAAACATGCTCAAAATCGATATTTTAGGTGCCCAAAAGTCGATATGTGCATGCATTTTCAGTACCCTTTTATATCTCAAATTCAGGCTCAAAACACCCGAAAATTCGATATTTTGGAGTCCAAGAAGCGGTCTGTACATGCCTACTCCGTGTTAGAGTATTTTAAAAAATACAGGCCCAAAACATGCTGAAAATCGATATTTTATGTGCCCAAAATCAATATGTGCATGCATTTTCTGTACCAGTTTATATCTCAAATTCAGGCTCAAAACACCCGAAAATTCGATAATTTGGGGTCCCAGAAGTGATCTGTACATGCCTACTCAGTGCTAGAATATTTTCAAAATATAGGCCCAAAACATGCTAAAAATCGATATTTTAGGTGCCCAAAGTCGATATCTCAAATTCAGGCACAAAACACCCGAAAATTCGATATTTTGGGGTACCAGAAGCGATCTGTAGATGCCTACTCATATACAGGCCCAAAACATGCTGAAAATCGATATTTTAGGTGCCCAGAGTCAATATGTGCATGCATCTCCAGTACCCGATTATATATCAAATTCAGGCTCAAAACACCCGAAAATTCGTTATTTTGTGGTCCGAGAAGCGATCTGTAGATGCCTACTCCGTGTTAGAGTATCTTCAAAATACAGGCCCAAAACATGCTGAAAAACGATATTTTAAGTGCCTAAAGTCATTATGTGCATGCATCTTCTGTACCCGTTTATATCTCAAAATCATGCTGAAAACACCAAAAAATTCGGTATTTTTGGGTCCTAGAAGCGATCTGTACATGCCTACTCCTAGTTCAGACCCAAAACATGCTCAAAATCGATCTTTTAGGTGCCCAAAAGTCGATATGTGCATGCATCTTAAGTACCCGTTCATATCTCAAATTCAGGCTCAAAACACCCTAAAACTCGATATTTTGGGGTCCAAGAAGCGATCTGTACATGCCTACTCAGTGCTAGAAGGTTTTCAATATATAGTCTCAAAACATGCTAAAACTCGATATTTTAAGTGTCCAAAGTCGATATGCATGCATCTTCTGTACCCGTTTATATCTCAAATTCAGGCTCAAAACCGCCGAAAATTCGATTTTTTTGGATCCTAGAAGCGATCTGTAAGTGCCTACTCAGTGCTAGAATATTTTCAAAATATAGGCCCAAAACATGCTAAAAATCGATATTTTAAGTGTCCAAAGTCGATATGTTCATGCATCTTCTGTACCCGTTTATATCTCAAATTCAGTGTCAAAACACCCTAAAATTCGGTATTTTTGGGTCCTAGAAGCGATCTGTACATGCCTACTCCTAGTTAGAATGTTTTCAAGATACAGACCCAAAACATGCTCAAAATCGATATTATAGGTGCCCAAAAGTCGATATGTGCATGCATCTTCAGTACCCGTTTATATCTCAAATTCAGGCTGAAAACACCCGAAAATTCGATATTTGGGGGTCCAAGAAGCGATCTGTACATGCCTACTCAGATACAGGCCCAAAACATGCTAAAAATCGATATTTTAAGTGTCCAAAGTCGATATGTGTATGCATCTTCTGTACCCGTTTATATCTCAAATTCAGGCTCAAAACACCCAAAAATTCGGTATTTTTAGGTCCTAGAAGCGAACTGTACATGCCTACTCCGTGTTAGAGTATTTTAAAAAATACAGGCCCAAAACATGCTGAAAATCGATATTTTATGTGCCCAAAATCAATATGTGCATGCATTTTCTGTACCAGTTTATATCTCAAATTCAGGCTCAAAACACCCGAAAATTCGATAATTTGGGGTCCCAGAAGTGATCTGTACATGCCTACTCAGTGCTAGAATATTTTCAAAATATAGGCCCAAAACATGCTAAAAATCGATATTTTAGGTGCCCAAAGTCGATATCTCAAATTCAGGCACAAAACACCCGAAAATTCGATATTTTGGGGTACCAGAAGCGATCTGTAGATGCCTACTCATATACAGGCCCAAAACATGCTGAAAATCGATATTTTAGGTGCCCAGAGTCAATATGTGCATGCATCTCCAGTACCCGATTATATATCAAATTCAGGCTCAAAACACCCGAAAATTCGTTATTTTGTGGTCCGAGAAGCGATCTGTAGATGCCTACTCCGTGTTAGAGTATCTTCAAAATACAGGCCCAAAACATGCTGAAAAACGATATTTTAAGTGCCTAAAGTCATTATGTGCATGCTTCTTCTGTACCCGTTTATATCTCAAAATCATGCTGAAAACACCAAAAAATTCGGTATTTTTGGGTCCTAGAAGCGATCTGTACATGCCTACTCCTAGTTCAGACCCAAAACATGCTCAAAATCGATCTTTTAGGTGCCCAAAAGTCGATATGTGCATGCATCTTAAGTACCCGTTCATATCTCAAATTCAGGCTCAAAACACCCTAAAACTCGATATTTTGGGGTCCAAGAAGCGATCTGTACATACCTACTCGGTGTTAGAGTATTTTCAAAATACAGTCCCAAAACATGCTGAAAATCATATTTTAGGTGCCAAAGTCAATATGTGCATTTATCTTCTAGTATCCTTTTTTATCTCAAATTCAGGCTCAAAACACCCGAAAATTCGATATTTTGGGGTCCAAGTAGCGATCTGTACATGCCTATCCAGTGCTAGAATGTTTTCAAAATATAGGCTCAAAACATGCTAAAATCCGATATTTTAAGTGTCCAAAGTCGATCTGTGCATGCATCTTCTGTACCCGTTTATATCTCAAATTCAGGCACAAAACCCCCGAAAATTCGGTATTTTTGGGTCCAAGAAGCGATCTGTACATGCCTACTCCTAGTTAGAATGTTTTCAAGATACAGACCCAAAACATGCACAAAATCGATATTTTAGGTGCCCCAAAGTCGATATCTCATATTTAAGCACAAAACACCCGAAAATTCGATATTTCGGGGTCCCAGAAGCGATCTGTACATGCCTGCTTCGTGTTAGAGTATTTTCAAAATACAGGCCCAAAACATACTGAAAATCGATCTTTTAGGTGCCCAAAGTCAATATGTGTATGTATCTTCTGCATCCGTTTATATCCCAAATTCAACCTCAAACACCCAAAAATTCGATATTTTTGGGTCCCAGAAGCGATCTGTAGGCCTGCATACCTACTCAGTGATAGAATGTTTTCAAAATATAGGCTCAAAACATGCTGAAAATCGATATTTTATGTATCCAAAGACGATGTGTGCATGCATCTTCTGTACCCGTTTATATCTCAAATTCAGTCTCAAACTACCCGAAAATTCGGTATTTTTGGGTCCTAGAAGCGATCTGTACATGCCTACTTCTAGTTAGAATGTTTTCAAGATACAGACCCAAAACATGCTCAAAATCGATATTTTAGGTGCCCAAAAGTCAATCTGTGCATGAATATTCAGTACCAATTTATATCTCAAATTCAGGCTCAAAACACCCGAAAATTCGGTATTTTTGGGTCCTAGAAGCGATCTGTACATCCCTAGTCGTAGTTAGAGTATTTTCAAGATACAGACCCAAAACATGCTCAAAATTGATATATTAGGTGCCCAAAAGTCGATATGTGCATGCATCTTCTGTACCCGTTTATATCAAAAATTCAGGCTCAAAAAACCCGAAAATTCGATATTTTGGGGTCCCAAAAGCGATTTGTACATGTCTACTCAGATACAGGCCCAAAACATGCTGAAACTCGATATTTATGTGTCCAAAGTCGATATGTGCATGCATCTTCTGTACCCGTTTATATCCCAAATTCAACCTCAAACACCCGAAAATTCGATATTTTTGGGTCCCAGAAGCGATCTGTAGGCCTGCATACCTACTCAGTGCTAGAATGTTTTCAAAATATAGGCTCAAAACAAGCTAAAAATCGATATTTTTAGTGTCGAAAGTCGATATGTACATGCATCTTCTGTACGCGTTTATATCTCAAATTCTGGGTCAAAACACCAGAAAAATTCGGTATTTTTGGGTCCTAGAAGAGATCTGTACATACCTACTCCTAGTTTGAATGTTTTCAAGATACAGACCCAAAACATGCTCAAAATCAATGTTTTAGTTGCCCAAAAGTCGATATGTGCATGCACCTTCAGTACCCGTTTATATCTCAAAATCAGGCTCAAAACACCCGAAAATTCGATAATTTGGGGTCCCAGAAGCGATCTGTACATGCCTTCTTCGTGTTAGAGTATTTTCAAAATACAGGCCCAAAACATGCTGAAAATCGATATTTTATGTGCTTAAAGTCAATATGTGCATGCATCATCTGTACCCGTTTATATCTCAAATTCGGGCTCAAAACACCCGAAAATTCGATATTTTGGGGTCCCAGAAGCGATCTGTACATGCCTACTCCTAGTTAGAATGTTTTCAAGATACAGACCCATAACATGCTCAAAATCGATATTTTAGGTGCCCAAAAGTCGATATGTGCATGCATATTCAGTACCCGTTTATATCTCAAATTCAGGCTCAAAACACCCGAAAATTATATATTTTGGCGTTCAAGAAGCGATCTGTACATGCCTACTCCGTGTTAGAGTACTTTCAAAATACAGGCCCAAAACATGCTGAAAATCGATATTTTAGGTGCACAATGTCAATATGTGCATGAATCTTTTGTACCCGTTTATATCTCAAATTCAGGCTCAAAACCCCAGAAAATTCGATATTTTGTGGTCCCAGAAGCGATCTGTACATGCCTACTCAGTGATAGAATATTTTCAAAATATAGGCGGAAAACATGGTAAAAATCGATATTTTAGGTGCCCAAAAGTCGATATGTGCATGCATCTTCTGTACCCGTTTATATCTCAAATTCAGGCTCAAAACACCCATGAAATCGATATTTTGGGGTCCCAGAAGCGATCTATACATGCCTACTCAGATACAGGCCCAAAACATGCTGAAAATCGTTATTTAAGGTGCCCAAAGTCACTATGTGTATGCATCTCCTGCACCCGTTTATATCCCGAATTCAACCTCAAAACACACGAAACTTCGAATTTTTTGGGTCCCAGAAGCGATCTGTACATTCCTATTCAGTGCTAGAATCTTTTTAAAATATAGGCTCAAAACGTGATAAAAATCGATATTTTAAGTGTCCAAAGTCGATATGTGCATGCATCTTCTGTACCGATTTATATCTCAAATTCAGGCTCAAAACATCCGAAAATTCGTTATTTTTGGGTCCTAGAAGCGATCTGTACATGCCTACTTTTAGTTAGAATGTTTTCAAGATACAGACTCAAAACATGCTCGAAATCGATATTTTAGGTGCCAAAAGTCGATATGTGCATGCATCTTCAGTACCCGTTTATATCTCAAATTCAGGCTCAAAAAAAACCCGAAAATTCGATATTTTGTGGTCCCAGAAGCGATCTGTACATGCCTACTCAGTGATAGAATATTTTCAAAATATAGGCGGAAAACATGGTAAAAATCGATATTTTAGGTGCCCAAAAGTCGACATGTGCATGCATCTTCTGTACCCTTTTATATCTCAAATTCAGGCTCAAAACACCCGAAAATTTGATATTTTGGGGTCTCAGATGCGATCTGTACATGCCTAGTCAGTGCTAGAATATTTTCAAAATATAGGCCCAAAACATGCTGAAAATCGATATTTTAGGTGCCCAAAGTCGATATCTTAAATTCATGCACAAAACACCCGAAAACTCGATATTTTGGGGTCGAAGAAGCGATCTGTACATGCCTACTCCGTGTTAGAGTATTTTCAAACGAAAAGCCCAAAACATACTGAAAATCGATCTTTTAGGTACACAGAAGTCAATATGTGCATGCATCTTCTGTACCCGTTTATATCTCAAATTCATACTCAAAACACCCGAAAATTCGATATTTTGGGGTACCAGAAGCGATCTGTACATGCCTAGTCAGATAAAGGCCCAAAACATGCTGAAAATCTATATTTTAGGTGCCCAAAGTCATTATGTGTATGCATCTTCTGCACCCGTTTATATCCCAAATTCAACCTTAAAACACCCGAAAATTCGATATTTTGGGGTTTAAGAAGCAATCTGTACATGCCTACTCCGTGTTAGAGTATTTTCAAAATACAGGCCCAAAACATGTTGAAAATCGATATTTTAGGTGCCCAAAGTGGATCTGTGCATGCATCTTCTGTACCCGTTTATATCTCAAATTCAGGCACAAAACCCCCGAAAATTCGGTATTTTTGGGTCCTAGAAGCGATCTGTACATGCCTACTCCTAGTTAGAATGTTTTCAAGATACAGACCCAAAACATGCACAAAATCGATATTTTAGGTTCCCCAAAGTCGATATCTCATATTTAAGCACAAAACACCCGAAAATTCGATATTTCGGGGTCCCAGAAGCGATCTGTACATGCCTGCTTCGTGTTAGAGTATTTTCAAAATACAGGCCCAAAACATACTGAAAATCGATCTTTTAGGTGCCCAAAGTCAATATGTGTATGTATCTTCTGCATCCGTTTATATCCCAAATTCAACCTCAAACACCCGAAAATTCGATATTTTTGGGTCCCAGAAGCGGTCTGTAGGCCTGCATACCTACTCAGTGATAGAATGTTTTCAAAATATAGGCTCAAAACATGCTGAAAATCGATATTTTATGTATCCAAAGACGATGTGTGCATGCATCTTCTGTACCCGTTTATATCTCAAATTCAGTCTCAAACTACCCGAAAATTCGGTATTTTTGGGTCCTAGAAGCGATCTGTACATGAGTACTTCTAGTTAGAATGTTTTCAAGATACAGACCCAAAACATGCTCAAAATCGATATTTTAGGTGCCCAAAAGTCAATCTGTGCATGAATATTCAGTACCAGTTTATATCTCAAATTCAGGCTCAAAACACCCGAAAATTCGGTATTTTTGGGTCCTAGAAGCGATCTGTACATCCCTAGTCGTAGTTAGAGTATTTTCAAGATACAGACCCAAAACATGCTCAAAATTGATATATTAGGTGCCCAAAAGTCGATATGTGCATGCATCTTCAGAACCCGTTTATATCTCAAATTCAGGCTCAAAACACCCGAAAAATCGATATTTTGGGGTCCTAGAAACGATATGTACATGCATACTCCGTGTTAGAGTATTTTCAAAATACAGGCCCAAAACATACTGAAAATCGATCTTTTAGGTGCCCAAAAGTCGATATGTGCATGCATCTTCTGTACCCGTTTATATCAAAAATTCAGGCTCAAAAAACCCGAAAATTCGATATTTTGGGGTCCCAAAAGCGATTTGTACATGTCTACTCAGATACAGGCCCAAAACATGCTGAAACTCGATATTTTATGTGTCCAAAGTCGATATGTGCATGCATCTTCTGTACCCGTTTATATCCCAAATTCAACCTCAAACACCCGAAAATTCAATATTTTTGGATCCCAGAAGCGATCTGTAGGCCTGCATACCTACTCAGTGATAGAATGTTTTCAAAATATAGGCTCAAAACAAGCTAAAAATCGATATTTTTAGTGTCGAAAGTCGATATGTACATGCATCTTCTGTACGCGTTTATATCTCAAATTCTGGGTCAAAACACCAGAAAAATTCGGTATTTTTGGGTCCTAGAAGAGATCTGTACATACCTACTCCTAGTTTGAATGTTTTCAAGATACAGACCCAAAACATGCTCAAAATCAATGTTTTAGTTGCCCAAAAGTCGATATGTGCATGCACCTTCAGTACCCGTTTATATCTCAAAATCAGGCTCAAAACACCCGAAAATTCGATAATTTGGGGTCCCAGAAGCGATCTATACATGCCTTCTTCGTGTTAGAGTATTTTCAAAATACAGGCCCAAAACATGTTGAAAATCGATATTTTAGGTGCCCAAAGTCAATATGTGTATGCATCTTCTCCACCCGTTTATATCCCAAATTCAACCTCAAAACACCCGAAAATTCGATATTTTTGGGTCCAAGAAGCGATCTGTACATGCCTACTCCGTGTTAGGGTATTTTCAAAATACAGGCCCAAAACATACTGAAAATCGATCTTTTAGGTGTCCAAAAGTCGATATGTGCATGCATCTTCTGTACCGTTTATATCTCAAATTTAGGCTCAAAACACCCGAAAACTCGGTATTTTGGGGTCCTAGAAGCGATCTGTATATGTCTACTCCTAGTTAGAATGTTTTCAAGATACAGACACGAAACATGCTGAAAATCGATATTTTAGGTGCCCAAAGTCGTTATCCCAAATTCAGGCTCAAAACACCCGAAAATTCGATATTTTGGGGTTCCAGAAGCGATCTGTACATCCCTACTCAGTGCTAGAATATTTTCAAAATATAGGCCCAAAACATGATAAAAATCGATATTTTAGGTGCCCAAAGTCGATATCTCAAATTCAGGCACAAAACACCCGAAAATTCGATGTTTTGGGGTCCCAGAAGCGATTTGTACATGCCTACTACGTGTTAGAGTATTTTCAAAATACAAGCCCAAAACATACTGAAAATCGATCTTTTAGGTGCCCAAAAGTCGATATGTGCATGCATCTTCTGTACCCGTTTATATCTCAAATTCAGGCTCGAAACACCCGAAAATTTGATAGTTTGGGGTCCCAGAAGCGATCTGTACATGCCTACTCCGTGTTAGCGCATTTTTTTTAAATACAGGCCCAAAACATACTGAAAATCGATCTTTTAGGTGCCCAAAAGTCGATATGTGCATGCATTTTCTGTACCGATTATATCTCAAATTCAGGCTCAAAACACCCGAAAACTCGGTATTTTGGGGTCCTAGAAGCAATCTGTACATGTCTACTCCTAGTTAGAATGTTTTAAAGATACAGACCCAAAACAAGCTCAAAATCGATATTTTAGGTGCCCAAAAGTCGATATGTTCATGCATCTTCAGTACCCGTTTATATCTCAAATTCAGTCTCAAAACACCCGAAAATTCGATATTTGGGGGTCCAAGAAGCGATCTGTACATGCCTACTCCGTTCTAGAATGTTTTCAAAATATAGGCTCAAAACATGCTAAAAATTGATATTTTAAGTGTCCAAAGTCGATATGTGCATGCATCTTCTGAACCCGTTTATATCTCAAATTCAGGCTCAAAACACGCGAAAATTCAGTATTTTTGGGTCCTGGAAGCGATCTGTACATGCCTACTCAGTGCTAGAATATTTTCAAAATATAGGCCCAAAACATGCTAAAAATCGAAATTTTAGGTGCCCAAAGTCGATATCTCAAATTCAGGCACAAAACACCCGAATATTTGATATTTTGGGGTCCCAGAAGCGATTTGTACATGCCTACTCCGTGTTAGAGTATTTTCTAAATACAGGCCCAAAACATAGTAAAAATCGATCTTTTAGGTGCACAAAAGTCGATATGTGCATGCATCTTCTGTACCCGTTTATATCTCAAATTCAGGCTCAAAATACCGGTAAATTCGATATTTTGGGGTTCCAGAAGCGATCTGTACATGCCTACTCAGTGCTAGAATATTTTCAAAACATAGGCCTAAAACATGCTAAAAATCGATATTTTAGGTGCCCAAAGTCGATATCCCAAATTCAGGCTCAAAACACCCGAAAATTTGATATTTTGGGGCCCCAGAAGCGATCTGTACATCCCTACTCAGTGCTAGAATATTTTCAAGATATAGGCCCACAACATGCTAAAAAAAATCGATATTTTAGTTGCCCAAAGTCGATATCTCAAATTCAGGCACAAAACACCCGAAAATTCGATATTTTGGGGTCCCAGAAGCGATTTGTACATGCCTACTCCGTGTTAGAGTATTTTCAAAATTCATGCCCAAAACATACTGAAAATCGATCTTTTAGATGCCCAAAAGTCGATATGTGCATGCATCTTATGTGCCCGTTTATATCTCAAATTCAGGCTCAAATCACCCGAAAATTCGATTGTTTGGGGTCTCAGAAGCGATCTGTACATGCCTACTAAGATACAGGCCCAAAACATGCTCAAAATCGATATTTTAGGTGCCCAAAAGTCGATATGTGCATGCATCTTCTGTACCCGACTACATCTCAAATTCAGGCTCAAAACACCCGAAATTTCGATAGTTTGGGGTCCCAGAAGCGATCTGTACATGCTTACTCAGATACAGGCCCAAAACATGCTTAAAATCGATATTTTAGGTGCCTAAAAGTCGATATGTGCATGCATCTTCAGTACCCGTATATATCTCAAATTCAGGCTCAAAACACCCGAAAATTCGATATTTTTGGGTTCAAGAAGCGATCTGTACATGCCTACTCCGTGTTAGCGTATTTTCAAAAGACAGGCTCAAAACATACTGAAAATCGATCTTTTAGGTGCCCAAAAGTCGATATGTGCATGCATCTTCTGTACCGTTTATGTCTCAAATTCAGGCTCAAAACACCCGAAAACTCGGTATTTTGGGGTCCTAGAAGCGATCTCTACATGTCTACTCCTAGTTAGAATATTTTCAAGATACAGAACCAAAAACATGCTCAAAATCGATATTTTAGGTGCCCAAAAGTCGATATGTTCATCCATCTTCAGTACCCGTTTATATCTTATATTCAGGCTCAAAACACCCGAAAATTCTATATTTTGGGGTCCCAGAAGCGATCTGTACATGCCTACTTAGATACAGGCCCAAAACATGCTGAAAATCGATATTTTAGGTGCCCAAAGTCAATATGTGTATGCATCTTCTGCACCCGTTTATATCCCAAATTTTACCTCAAAACACACGAAAATTCGATATTTTTGGGTCCTAGAAGCGATCTGTATTTTCCTACTCAGTGCTAGAATGTTTTCAAAAAATAGGCTCAAAACATGCTAAAAATCGATATTTTAAGTGTCCAAAGTCGATATGTGCATGCATCTTCTGTACCCGTTTATATCTCAAATTCAGGCTCAAAACACCCAAAATTCGATATTTTGGGGTCCCAGAAGCGATCTGTACATGCCTACTCCGTGTAAGAGTATTTTAAAATTACAGGCCCAAAACATGCTGAAAATCGATATTTTAGGTGCCCAAAGTCATTATGTGCATGCATCTTCTGTACCCGTTTATATCTCAAATTCAGGCTCAAAACACCCAAAATTCGATATTTTGGGGTCCCAGAAGCGATCTGTACATGCCTACTCCGTGTAAGAGTATTTTCAAAATACAGGCCCAAAACATACTGAAAATCGATCTTTTAGGTGCCCAAAAGTCAATATGTGCATGTATCTTCTGTACCCGTTTATATATCAAATTCAAGCTTAAAACACCCGAAAATTCGATATTTTGGGGTCGCAAAAGCGATCTGTACATGCCTACTCAGATACAGGCCCAAAACATGCTGAAAATCGATATTTTAGGTGCCCAAAGACATTATGTTTATGCATCGTCTGCACCCGTTTATATCCCAAATTCAATCTCAAAACACCCGAAAATTCGATATTTTTGGGTCCCAGAAGCGATCTGTACATGCCTACTTAGTGCTAGAATGTTTTCAAAATATAGGCTCAAAACATGCTAAAAATCGATATTTTAAGTGTCCAAAGTCGATTTGTGCATGCATTTTGGGTACCCGTTTATATCTGAAATTCAGGCTCAAAACACCCGAAAATTCGGTATTTTTGGGTCATAGAAGTGATCTGTACATGCCTACTCAGTGCTAGAATATTTTCAAAATATAGGCCCAAAACATGCTAAAAATCGATATTTTAGGTGCCCAAAGTCGATATCTCAAATTCAGGCACAAAACACCCGAAAATTCGATATTTTCGGGTCCCAGAAACGATCTGTACATGCCTACTCCGTGTTAGAGTATTTTCAAAATACAGGCCCAAAACATACTAAAAATCGATCTTTTAGGTGCACAAAAGTCGATATGTGCATGCATCTTCTGTACCCGTTTATATCTCAAATTCAGGCTCAAAATACCGGAAAATTCGATATTTTGGGGTCCCAAAAGCGATCTGTACATGCCTACTCATATACAGGCCCAATACATGCTGAAAATCGATATTTTAGGTGCCCAAAGTCAATATGTGTATGCATCTTCTGCACCCGTTTATATCCCTAATTCAACCTCAAAACAAACGAAAATTCGATATTTTTGGGTCCCAGAAGCGATCTGTACATGACTACTCAGTGCTAGAATGTTTTCATAATATAGGCTCAAAACATGCTAAAAATCGATATTTTAAGTGTCCAAAGTCAATATGTGCATGCATCTTCTGTACCCTTTTATATCTCAAATTCAGGCTCAAAACACCCGAATATTAGATATTTTTGGGTCCAAGAAGCGATCTGTACATGCCTACTGCTAGTTAGAATGTTTTCAAAATATAGGCTCAAAACATGCTAAAAATCGATATTTTAAGTGTCCAAAGTCGATTTGTGCATGCATTTTCTGTACCCGTTTATATCTCAAATTCAGGCTCAAAACACACGAATACTCGATATTTTGGGGTCCTAGAAGCGATCTGTACATGTCTACTCCTAGTTAGAATGTTTTCAAGATACAGACCCAAAACATGCTCAAAATCGATATTTTAGGTGCCCAAAAGTCGATATGTTCATGCATATTCAGTACCCGTTTATATCTCATATTCAGTCTCAAAACACCCGAAAATTCGATATTTTGGGGTCCAAGAAGTGATCTGTACATGCCTACTCCGTGCTAGAATGTTTTCATAATATAGGCTTAAAACATGCTAAAAATCGATATTTTAAGTGTCCAAAGTCGATTTGTGCATGCATTTTCTGTACCCGTTTATATCTCAAATTCAGGCTCAAAACACCCTAAAATTCGGTATTTTTGGGTCCTAGAAGTGATCTGTACATGCCTACTCAGTGCTAGAATATTTTCAAAATATAGGCCCAAAACATGCTAAAAATCGATATTTTAGGTGCCCAAAGTCGATATCTCAAATTCAGGCACAAAACACCCGAAAATTCGATATTTTCTGGTCCCAGAAACGATCTGTACATGCCTACTCCGTGTTAGAGTATTTTCAAAATACAGGCCCAAAACATACTAAAAATCGATCTTTTAGGTGCACAAAAGTCGATATGTGCATGCATCTTCTGTACCCGTTTATATCTCAAATTCAGGCTCAAAATACCGGAAAATTCGATATTTTGGGGTCCCAAAAGCGATCTGTACATGCCTACTCATATACAGGCCCAATACATGCTGAAAATCGATATTTTAGGTGCCCAAAGTCAATATGTGTATGCATCTTCTGCACCCGTTTATATCCCTAATTCAACCTCAAAACAAACAAAAATTCGATATTTTTGGGTCCCAGAAGTGATCTGTACATGACTACTCAGTGCTAGAATGTTTTCAAAATATAGGCTCAAAACATGCTAAAAATCGATATTTTAAGTGTCCAAAGTCGATTTGTGCATGCATTTTCTGTACCCGTTTATATCTCAAATTCAGGCTCAAAACACACGAAAACTCGATATTTTGGGGTCCTAGAAGCGATCTGTACATGTCTACTCCTAGTTAGAATGTTTTCAAGATACAGACCCAAAACATGCTCAAAATCGATATTTTAGGTGCCCAAAAGTCGATATGTTCATGCATCTTCAGTACCCGTTTATATCTCAAATTCAGTCTCAAAACACCCGAAAATCCGATATTTTGGGGTCCAAGAAGTTATCTGTACATGCCTACTCCGTGCTAGAATGTTTTCATAATATAGGCTTAAAACATGCTAAAAATCGATATTTTAAGTGTCCAAAGTCGATTTGTGCATGCATTTTCTGTACCCGTTTATATCTCAAATTCAGGCTCAAAACACCCGAAAATTCGGTATTTTTGGGTCCTAGAAGTGATCTGTACATGTCTACTACTAGTTAGAATGTTTTCAAGATACAGACCCAAAACATGCTCAAAATCGATATTTTAGGTGCCCAAAAGTCGATATGTTCATGCATCTTCAGTACCCGTTTATATCTCATATTCAGTCTCAAAACACCCGAAAATTCGATATTTTGGGGTCCAAGAAGTGATCTGTACATGCCTACTCCGTGCTAGAATGTTTTCATAATATAGGCATAAAACATGCTAAAAATCGATATTTTAAGTGTCCAAAGTCGATTTGTGCATGCATTTTCTGTACCCGTTTATATCTCAAATTCAGGCTCAAAACACCCGAAAATTCGGTATTTTTGGGTCCTAGAAGTGATCTGTACATGCCTACTCAGTGCTAGAATATTTTCAAAATATAGGCCCAAAACATGCTAAAAATCGATATTTTAGGTGCCCAAAGTCAATATCTCAAATTCAGGCACAAAACACCCGAAAATTCGATATTTTCGGGTCCCAGAAACGATCTGTACATGCCTACTCCGTGTTAGAGTATTTTCAAAATACAGGCCCAAAACATACTAAAAATCGATCTTTTAGGTGCACAAAAGTCGATATGTGCATGCATCTTCTGTACCCGTTTATATCTCAAATTCAGGCTCAAAATACCGGAAAATTCGATATTTTGGGGTCCCAAAAGCGATCTGTACATGCCTACTCATATACAGGCCCAATACATGCTGAAAATCGATATTTTAGGTGCCCAAAGTCAATATGTGTATGCATCTTCTGCACCCGTTTATATCCCTAATTTAACCTCAAAACAAACGAAAATTCGATATTTTTGGGTCCCAGAAGCGATCTGTACATGACTACTCAGTGCTAGAATGTTTTCATAATATAGGCTCAAAACATGCTAAAAATCGATATTTTAAGTGTCCAAAGTCAATATGTGCATGCATCTTCTGTACCCTTTTATATCTCAAATTCAGGCTCAAAACACCGGAATATTAGATATTTTTGGGTCCTAGAAGCGATCTGTACATGCCTACTGCTAGTTAGAATGTTTTCAAAATATAGGCTCAAAACATGCTAAAAATCGATATTTTAAGTGTCCAAAGTCGATTTGTGCATGCATTTTCTGTACCCGTTTATATCTCAAATTCAGGCTCAAAACACACGAAAACTCGATAATTTGGGGTCCTAGAAGCGATCTGTACATGTCTACTCCTAGTTAGAATGTTTTCAAGATACAGACCCAAAACATGCTCAAAATCGATATTTTAGGTGCCCAAAAGTCGATATGTTCATGCATCTTCAGTACCCGTTTATATCTCAAATTTAGTCTCAAAACTCCCGAAAATTCGATATTTTGGGGTCCAAGAAGTGATCTGTACATGCCTACTCCGTGCTAGAATGTTTTCATAATATAGGCTTAAAACATGCTAAAAATCGATATTTTAAGTGTCCAAAGTCGATTTGTGCATGCATTTTCTGTACCCGTTTATATCTCAAATTCAGGCTCAAAACACCCGAAAATTCGGTATTTTTGGGTCCTAGAAGTGATCTGTACATGCCTACTCAGTGCTAGAATATTTTCAAAATATAGGCCCAAAACATGCTAAAAATCGATATTTTAGGTGCCCAAAGTCGATATCTCAAATTCAGGCACAAAACACCCGAAAATTCGATATTTTGGGGTCCCAGAAACGATCTGTATATGCCTACTCCGTGTTAGAGTATTTCAAATTACAGGCCCAAAACATACTAAAAATAGATCTTTTAGGTGCCCAAAAGTCGATATGTGCATGCATCTTCTGCACCCGTTTATATCCCAAATTCATCCTCAAAACACCCGAAAATTCGATATTTTTGGGTCCCAGAAGCGATCTGTACATGCCTACTCAGTGCTAGAATGTTGTCAAAATATAGGCTTAAAACATGCTAAAAATTGATATTTTAAATGTCCAAAGTCGATATATGCATGCATCTTCTGTACCCGTTTATATCTCAAATTCAGGCTCAAAACGCCCGAAAATTCGTTTTTTTGGGTCCTAGAAGCGATCTGTACATGCCTACTCCTATTTATAGTGTTTTCAAGATACAGACCCAAAACATGCTCAAAATCGATATTTTAGGTAACCCAAAAGTCGATATGTGCATGCATCTTCTGCACCCGTTTATATCCAAAATTCAACCTCAAAACACCCGAAAATTCGATGTTTTTGGGTCCCAGAAGCGATCTGTACATGCCTACTCAGTGCTAGAATGTTTTCAAAATATAGGCTCAAAACATGCTAAAAATCGATATTTTAAATGTCCTAAGTCGATATGTGCATGCATCTTCTGTACCCGTTTATATCTCAAATTCAGGCTCAAAACACCCGAAAATTCGGTATTTTTGGGTCCTAGAAGCGATCTGTACATGCCTACTTCTAGTTAGAGTGTTTTCAAGATACAGACCCAAAACATGCTCAAAATCGATATTTTAGGTGCCCAAATGTCGATATGTGCATGCATCTTCAGTACCCGTTTATATCTCAAATTCTGGCTCAAACCACCTGAAAATTCAATATTTTGGGGTCCAAGAAGCGATCTGTACATGCCTAATCCGTGTTAAAGTATTTTCAAATTACAGGCTCAAAACATGCTGAAAATCGATATTTTAGGTTCCCAAAGTCATTTTGTGCATGCATCTCCTGTACCCGTTTATATCTCAAATTCAGGCTCAAAACACCCGAAAATTCGGTATTTTTGGGTCCTAGAAGCGATCTGTACATGCCTACTCCGTGTAAGAGTATTTTAAAATTACAGGCCCAAAACATGCTGAAAATCGATATTTTAGGTGCCCAAAGTCATTATGTGCATGCATCTTCTGTACCCGTTTATATCTCAAATTCAGGCTCAAAACACCCAAAATTCGATATTTTGGGGTCCCAGAAGCGATCTGTACATGCCTACTCCGTGTAAGAGTATTTTCAAAATACAGGCCCAAAACATACTGAAAATCGATCTTTTAGGTGCCCAAAAGTCAATATGTGCATGTATCTTCTGTACCCTTTTATATATCTAATTCAAGCTTAAAACACCCGAAAATTCGATATTTTGGGGTCGCAAAAGCGATCTGTACATGCCTACTCAGATACAGGCCCAAAACATGCTGAAAATCGATATTTTAGGTGCCCAAAGACATTATGTTTATGCATCGTCTGCACCCGTTTATATCCCAAATTCAATCTCAAAACACCCGAAAATTCGATATTTTTGGGTCCCAGAAGCGATCTGTACATGCCTACTTAGTGCTAGAATGTTTTCAAAATATAGGCTCAAAACATGCTAAAAATCGATATTTTAAGTGTCCAAAGTCGATTTGTGCATGCATTTTCGGTACCCGTTTATATCTGAAATTTAGGCTCAAAACACCCGAAAATTCGGTATTTTTGGGTCATAGAAGTGATCTGTACATGCCTACTCAGTGCTAGAATATTTTCAAAATATAGGCCCAAAACATGCTAAAAATCGATATTTTAGGTGCCCAAAGTCGATATCTCAAATTCAGGCACAAAACACCCGAAAATTCGATATTTTCGGGTCCCAGAAACGATCTGTACATGCCTACTCCGTGTTAGAGTATTTTCAAAATACAGGCCCAAAACATACTAAAAATCGATCTTTTAGGTGCACAAAAGTCGATATGTGCATGCATCTTCTGTACCCGTTTATATCTCAAATTCAGGCTCAAAATACCGGAAAATTCGATATTTTGGGGTCCCAAAAGCGATCTGTACATGCCTACTCATATACAGGCCCAATACATGCTGAAAATCGATATTTTAGGTGCCCAAAGTCAATATGTGTATGCATCTTCTGCACCCGTTTATATCCCTAATTGAACCTCAAAACAAACGAAAATTCGATATTTTTGGGTCCCAGAAGCGATCTGTACATGACTACTCAGTGCTAGAATGTTTTCATAATATAGGCTCAAAACATGCTAAAAATCGATATTTTAAGTGTCCAAAGTCAATATGTGCATGCATCTTCTGTACCCTTTTATATCTCAAATTCAGGCTCAAAACACCCGAATATTAGATATTTTTGGGTCCAAGAAGCGATCTGTACATGCCTACTGCTAGTTAGAATGTTTTCAAAATATAGGCTCAAAACATGCTAAAAATCGATATTTTAAGTGTCCAAAGTCGATTTGTGCATGCATTTTCTGTACCCGTTTATATCTCAAATTCAGGCTCAAAACACACGAATACTCGATATTTTGGTGTCCTAGAAGCGATCTGTACATGTCTACTCCTAGTTAGAATGTTTTCAAGATACAGACCCAAAACATGCTCAAAATCGATATTTTAGGTGCCCAAAAGTCGATATGTTCATGCATCTTCAGTACCCGTTTATATCTCATATTCAGTCTCAAAACACCCGAAAATTCGATATTTTGGGGTCCAAGAAGTGATCTGTACATGCCTACTCCGTGCTAGAATGTTTTCATAATATAGGCTTAAAACATGCTAAAAATCGATATTTTAAGTGTCCAAAGTCGATTTGTGCATGCATTTTCTGTACCCGTTTATATCTCAAATTCAGGCTCAAAACACCCTAAAATTCGGTATTTTTGGGTCCCAGAAGTGATCTGTACATGCCTACTCAGTGCTAGTATATTTTCAAAATATAGGCCCAAAACATGCTAAAAATCGATATTTTAGGTGCCCAAAGTCGATATCTCAAATTCAGGCACAAAACACCCGAAAATTTGATATTTTCTGGTCCCAGAAACGATCTGTACATGCCTACTCCGTGTTAGAGTATTTTCAAAATACAGGCCCAAAACATACTAAAAATCGATCTTTTAGGTGCACAAAAGTCGATATGTGCATGCATCTTCTGTACCCGTTTATATCTCAAATTCAGGCTCAAAATACCGGAAAATTCGATATTTTGGGGTCCCAAAAGCGATCTGTACATGCCTACTCATATACAGGCCCAATACATGCTGAAAATCGATATTTTAGGTGCCCAAAGTCAATATGTGTATGCATCTTCTGCACCCGTTTATATCCCTAATTCAACCTCAAAACAAACAAAAATTCGATATTTTTGGGTCCCAGAAGTGATCTGTACATGACTACTCAGTGCTAGAATGTTTTCAAAATATAGGCTCAAAACATGCTAAAAATCGATATTTTAAGTGTCCAAAGTCGATTTGTGCATGCATTTTCTGTACCCGTTTATATCTCAAATTCAGGCTCAAAACACACGAAAACTCGATATTTTGGGGTCCTAGAAGCGATCTGTACATGTCTACTCCTAGTTAGAATGTTTTCAAGATACAGACCCAAAACATGCTCAAAATCGATATTTTAGGTGCCCAAAAGTCGATATGTTAATGCATCTTCAGTACCCGTTTATATCTCAAATTCAGTCTCAAAACACCCGAAAATTCGATATTTTGGGGTCCAAGAAGTTATCTGTACATGCCTACTCCGTGCTAGAATGTTTTCATAATATAGGCTTAAAACATGCTGAAAATCGATATTTTAAGTGTCCAAAGTCGATTTGTGCATGCATTTTCTGTACCCGTTTATATCTCAAATTCAGGCTCAAAACACCCGATAATTCGGTATTTTTGGGTCCTAGAAGTGATCTGTACATGTCTACTCCTAGTTAGAATGTTTTCAAGATACAGACCCAAAACATGCTCAAAATCGATATTTTAGGTGCCCAAAAGTCGATATTTTCATGCATCTTCAGTACCCGTTTATATCTCATATTCAGTCTCAAAACACCCGAAAATTCGATATTTTGGGGTCCAAGAAGTGATCTGTACATGCCTACTCCGTGCTAGAATGTTTTCATAATATAGGCATAAAACATGCTAAAAATCGATATTTTATGTGTCCAAAGTCGATTTGTGCATGCATTTTCTGTACCCGTTTATATCTCAAATTCAGGCTCAAAACACCCGAAAATTCGGTATTTTTGGGTCCTAGAAGTGATCTGTACATGCCTACTCAGTGCTAGAATATTTTCAAAATATAGGCCCAAAACATGCTAAAAATCGATATTTTAGGTGCCCAAAGTCAATATCTCAAATTCAGGCACAAAACACCCGAAAATTCGATATTTTCGGGTCCCAGAAACGATCTGTACATGCCTACTCCGTGTTAGAGTATTTTCAAAATACAGGCCCAAAACATACTAAAAATCGATCTTTTAGGTGCACAAAAGTCGATATGTGCATGCATCTTCTGTACCCGTTTATATCTCAAATTCAGGCTCAAAATACCGGAAAATTCGATATTTTGGTGTCCCAAAAGCGATCTGTACATGCCTACTCATATACAGGCCCAATACATGCTGAAAATCGATATTTTAGGTGCCCAAAGTCAATATGTGTATGCATCTTCTGCACCCGTTTATATCCCTAATTTAACCTCAAAACAAACGAAAATTCGATATTTTTGGGTCCCAGAAGCGATCTGTACATGACTACTCAGTGCTAGAATGTTTTCATAATATAGGCTCAAAACATGCTAAAAATCGATATTTTAAGTGTCCAAAGTCAATATGTGCATGCATCTTCTGTACCCTTTTATATCTCAAATTCAGGCTCAAAACACCGGAATATTAGATATTTTTGGGTCCTAGAAGCGATCTGTACATGCCTACTGCTAGTTAGAATGTTTTCAAAATATAGGCTCAAAACATGCTAAAAATCGATATTTTAAGTGTCCAAAGTCGATTTGTGCATGCATTTTCTGTACCCGTTTATATCTCAAATTCAGGCTCAAAACACACGAAAACTCGATAATTTGGGGTCCTAGAAGCGATCTGTACATGTCTACTCCTAGTTAGAATGTTTTCAAGATACAGACCCAAAACATGCTCAAAATCGATATTTTAGGTGCCCAAAAGTCGATATGTTCATGCATCTTCAGTACCCGTTTATATCTCAAATTTAGTCTCAAAACACCCGAAAATTCGATATTTTGGGGTCCAAGAAGTGATCTGTACATGCCTACTCCGTGCTAGAATGTTTTCATAATATAGGCTTAAAACATGCTAAAAATCGATATTTTAAGTGTCCAAAGTCGATTTGTGCATGCATTTTCTGTACCCGTTTATATCTCAAATTCAGGCTCAAAACACCCGAAAATTCGGTATTTTTGGGTCCTAGAAGTGATCTGTACATGCCTACTCAGTGCTAGAATATTTTCAAAATATAGGCCCAAAACATGCTAAAAATCGATATTTTAGGTGCCCAAAGTCGATATCTCAAATTCAGGCACAAAACACCCGAAAATTCGATATTTTGGGGTCCCAGAAACGATCTGTATATGCCTACTCCGTGTTAGAGTATTTCAAATTACAGGCCCAAAACATACTAAAAATAGATCTTTTAGGTGCCCAAAAGTCGATATGTGCATGCATCTTCTGCACCCGTTTATATCCCAAATTCATCCTCAAAACACCCGAAAATTCGATATTTTTGGGTCCCAGAAGCGATCTGTACATGCCTACTCAGTGCTAGAATGTTGTCAAAATATAGGCTTAAAACATGCTAAAAATTGATATTTTAAATGTCCAAAGTCGATATATGCATGCATCTTCTGTACCCGTTTATATCTCAAATTCAGGCTCAAAACACCCGAAAATTCGTTTTTTTGGGTCCTAGAAGCGATCTGTACATGCCTACTCCTATTTATAGTGTTTTCAAGATACAGACCCAAAACATGCTCAAAATCGATATTTTAGGTAACCCAAAAGTCGATATGTGCATGCATCTTCTGCACCCGTTTATATCCAAAATTCAACCTCAAAACACCCGAAAATTCGATGTTTTTGGGTCCCAGAAGCGATCTGTACATGCCTACTCAGTGCTAGAATGTTTTCAAAATATAGGCTCAAAACATGCTAAAAATCGATATTTTAAATGTCCTAAGTCGATATGTGCATGCATCTTCTGTACCCGTTTATATCTCAAATTCAGGCTCAAAACACCCGAAAATTCGGTATTTTTGGGTCCTAGAAGCGATCTGTACATGCCTACTTCTAGTTAGAGTGTTTTCAAGATACAGACCCAAAACATGCTCAAAATCGATATTTTAGGTGCCCAAATGTCGATATGTGCATGCATCTTCAGTACCCGTTTATATCTCAAATTCTGGCTCAAACCACCTGAAAATTCAATATTTTGGGGTCCAAGAAGCGATCTGTACATGCCTAATCCGTGTTAAAGTATTTTCAAATTACAGGCTCAAAACATGCTGAAAATCGATATTTTAGTTTCCCAAAGTCATTTTGTGCATGCATCTCCTGTACCCGTTTATATCTCAAATTCAGGCTCAAAACACCCGAAAATTCGGTATTTTTGGGTCCTAGAAGCGATCTGTACATGCCTACTCCGTGTAAGAGTATTTTAAAATTACAGGCCCAAAACATGCTGAAAATCGATATTTTAGGTGCCCAAAGTCATTATGTGCATGCATCTTCTGTACCCGTTTATATCTCAAATTCAGGCTCAAAACACCCAAAATTCGATATTTTGGGGTCCCAGAAGCGATCTGTACATGCCTACTCCGTGTAAGAGTATTTTCAAAATACAGGCCCAAAACATACTGAAAATCGATCTTTTAGGTGCCCAAAAGTCAATATGTGCATGTATCTTCTGTACCCGTTTATATATCAAATTCAAGCTTAAAACACCCGAAAATTCGATATTTTGGGGTCGCAAAAGCGATCTGTACATGCCTACTCAGATACAGGCCCAAAACATGCTGAAAATCGATATTTTAGGTGCCCAAAGACATTATGTTTATGCATCGTCTGCACCTGTTTATATCCCAAATTCAATCTCAAAACACCCGAAAATTCGATATTTTTGGGTCCCAGAAGCGATCTGTACATGCCTACTTAGTGCTAGAATGTTTTCAAAATATAGGCTCAAAACATGCTAAAAATCGATATTTTAAGTGTCCAAAGTCGATTTGTGCATGCATTTTCGGTACCCGTTTATATCTGAAATTCAGGCTCAAAACACCCGAAAATTCGGTATTTTTGGGTCATAGAAGTGATCTGTACATGCCTACTCAGTGCTAGAATATTTTCAAAATATAGGCCCAAAACATGCTAAAAATCGATATTTTAGGTGCCCAAAGTCGATATCTCAAATTCAGGCACAAAACACCCGAAAATTCGATATTTTCGGGTCCCAGAAACGATCTGTACATGCCTACTCCGTGTTAGAGTATTTTCAAAATACAGGCCCAAAACATACTAAAAATCGATCTTTTAGGTGCACAAAAGTCGATATGTGCATGCATCTTCTGTACCCGTTTATATCTCAAATTCAGGCTCAAAATTCCGGAAAATTCGATATTTTGGGGTCCCAAAAGCGATCTGTACATGCCTACTCATATACAGGCCCAATACATGCTGAAAATCGATATTTTAGGTGCCCAAAGTCAATATGTGTATGCATCTTCTGCACCCGTTTATATCCCTAATTCAACCTCAAAACAAACGAAAATTCGATATTTTTGGGTCCCAGAAGCGATCTGTACATGACTACTCAGTGCTAGAATGTTTTCATAATATAGGCTCAAAACATGCTAAAAATCGATATTTTAAGTGTCCAAAGTCAATATGTGCATGCATCTTCTGTACCCTTTTATATCTCAAATTCAGGCTCAAAACACCCGAATATTAGATATTTTTGGGTCCAAGAAGCGATCTGTACATGCCTACTGCTAGTTAGAATGTTTTCAAAATATAGGCTCAAAACATGCTAAAAATCGATATTTTAAGTGTCCAAAGTCGATTTGTGCATGCATTTTCTGTACCCGTTTATATCTCAAATTCAGGCTCAAAACACACGAATACTCGATATTTTGGGGTCCTAGAAGCGATCTGTACATGTCTACTCCTAGTTAGAATGTTTTCAAGATACAGACCCAAAACATGCTCAAAATCGATATTTTAGGTGCCCAAAAGTCGATATGTTCATGCATCTTCAGTACCCGTTTATATCTCATATTCAGTCTCAAAACACCCGAAAATTCGATATTTTGGGGTCCAAGAAGTGATCTGTACATGCCTACTCCGTGCTAGAATGTTTTCATAATATAGGCTTAAAACATGCTAAAAATCGATATTTTAAGTGTCCAAAGTCGATTTGTGCATGCATTTTCTGTACCCGTTTATATCTCAAATTCAGGCTCAAAACACCCTAAAATTCGGTATTTTTGGGTCCTAGAAGTGATCTGTACATGCCTACTCAGTGCTAGAATATTTTCAAAATATAGGCCCAAAACATGCTAAAAATCGATATTTTAGGTGCCCAAAGTCGATATCTCAAATTCAGGCACAAAACACCCGAAAATTCGATATTTTCTGGTCCCAGAAACGATCTGTACATGCCTACTCCGTGTTAGAGTATTTTCAAAATACAGGCCCAAAACATACTAAAAATCGATCTTTTAGGTGCACAAAAGTCGATATGTGCATGCATCTTCTGTACCCGTTTATATCTCAAATTCAGGCTCAAAATACCGGAAAATTCGATATTTTGGGGTCCCAAAAGCGATCTGTACATGCCTACTCATATACAGGCCCAATACATGCTGAAAATCGATATTTTAGGTGCCCAAAGTCAATATGTGTATGCATCTTCTGCACCCGTTTATATCCCTAATTCAACCTCAAAACAAACAAAAATTCGATATTTTTGGGTCCCAGAAGTGATCTGTACATGACTACTCAGTGCTAGAATGTTTTCAAAATATAGGCTCAAAACATGCTAAAAATCGATATTTTAAGTGTCCAAAGTCGATTTGTGCATGCATTTTCTGTACCCGTTTATATCTCAAATTCAGGCTCAAAACACACGAAAACTCGATATTTTGGGGTCCTAGAAGCGATCTGTACATGTCTACTCCTAGTTAGAATGTTTTCAAGATACAGACCCAAAACATGCTCAAAATCGATATTTTAGGTGCCCAAAAGTCGATATGTTCATGCATCTTCAGTACCCGTTTATATCTCAAATTCAGTCTAAAAACACCCGAAAATTCGATATTTTGGGGTCCAAGAAGTTATCTGTACATGCCTACTCCGTGCTAGAATGTTTTCATAATATAGGCTTAAAACATGCTAAAAATCGATATTTTAAGTGTCCAAAGTCGATTTGTGCATGCATTTTCTGTACCCGTTTATATCTCAAATTCAGGCTCAAAACACCCGAAAATTCGGTATTTTTGGGTCCTAGAAGTGATCTGTACATGTCTACTCCTAGTTAGAATGTTTTCAAGATCTGTCACAGACCCAAAACATGCTCAAAATCGATATTTTAGGTGCCCAAAAGTCGATATGTTCATGCATCTTCAGTACCCGTTTATATCTCATATTCAGTCTCAAAACACCCGAAAATTCGATATTTTGGGGTCCAAGAAGTGATCTGTACATGCCTACTCCGTGCTAGAATGTTTTCATAATATAGGCATAAAACATGCTAAAAATCGATATTTTAAGTGTCCAAAGTCGATTTGTGCATGCATTTTCTGTACCCGTTTATATCTCAAATTCAGGCTCAAAACACCCGAAAATTCGGTATTTTTGGGTCCTAGAAGTGATCTGTACATGCCTACTCAGTGCTAGAATATTTTCAAAATATAGGCCCAAAACATGCTAAAAATCGATATTTTAGGTGCCCAAAGTCAATATCTCAAATTCAGGCACAAAACACCCGAAAATTCGATATTTTCGGGTCCCAGAAACGATCTGTACATGCCTACTCCGTGTTAGAGTATTTTCAAAATACAGGCCCAAAACATACTAAAAATCGATCTTTTAGGTGCACAAAAGTCGATATGTGCATGCATCTTCTGTACCCGTTTATATCTCAAATTCAGGCTCAAAATACCGGAAAATTCGATATTTTGGGGTCCCAAAAGCGATCTGTACATGCCTACTCATATACAGGCCCAATACATGCTGAAAATCGATATTTTAGGTGCCCAAAGTCAATATGTGTATGCATCTTCTGCACCCGTTTATATCCCTAATTTAACCTCAAAACAAACGAAAATTCGATATTTTTGGGTCCCAGAAGCGATCTGTACATGACTACTCAGTGCTAGAATGTTTTCATAATATAGGCTCAAAACATGCTAAAAATCGATATTTTAAGTGTCCAAAGTCAATATGTGCATGCATCTTCTGTACCCTTTTATATCTCAAATTCAGGCTCAAAACACCGGAATATTAGATATTTTTGGGTCCTAGAAGCGATCTGTACATGCCTACTGCTAGTTAGAATGTTTTCAAAATATAGGCTCAAAACATGCTAAAAATCGATATTTTAAGTGTCCAAAGTCGATTTGTGCATGCATTTTCTGTACCCGTTTATATCTCAAATTCAGGCTCAAAACACACGAAAACTCGATAATTTGGGGTCCTAGAAGCGATCTGTACATGTCTACTCCTAGTTAGAATGTTTTCAAGATACAGACCCAAAACATGCTCAAAATCGATATTTTAGGTGCCCAAAAGTCGATATGTTCATGCATCTTCAGTACCCGTTTATATCTCAAATTTAGTCTCAAAACACCCGAAAATTCGATATTTTGGGGTCCAAGAAGTGATCTGTACATGCCTACTCCGTGCTAGAATGTTTTCATAATATAGGTTTAAAACATGCTAAAAATCGATATTTTAAGTGTCCAAAGTCGATTTGTGCATGCATTTTCTGTACCCGTTTATATCTCAAATTCAGGCTCAAAACACCCGAAAATTCGGTATTTTTGGGTCCTAGAAGTGATCTGTACATGCCTACTCAGTGCTAGAATATTTTCAAAATATAGGCCCAAAACATGCTAAAAATCGATATTTTAGGTGCCCAAAGTCGATATCTCAAATTCAGGCACAAAACACCCGAAAATTCGATATTTTGGGGTCCCAGAAACGATCTGTATATGCCTACTCCGTGTTAGAGTATTTCAAATTACAGGCCCAAAACATACTAAAAATAGATCTTTTAGGTGCCCAAAAGTCGATATGTGCATGCATCTTCTGCACCCGTTTATATCCCAAATTCATCCTCAAAACACCCGAAAATTCGATATTTTTGGGTCCCAGAAGCGATCTGTACATGCCTACTCAGTGCTAGAATGTTGTCAAAATATAGGCTTAAAACATGCTAAAAATTGATATTTTAAATGTCCAAAGTCGATATATGCATGCATCTTCTGTACCCGTTTATATCTCAAATTCAGGCTCAAAACACCCGAAAATTCGTTTTTTTGGGTCCTAGAAGCGATCTGTACATGCCTACTCCTATTTATAGTGTTTTCAAGATACAGACCCAAAACATGCTCAAAATCGATATTTTAGGTAACCCAAAAGTCGATATGTGCATGCATCTTCTGCACCCGTTTATATCCAAAATTCAACCTCAAAACACCCGAAAATTCGATGTTTTTGGGTCCCAGAAGCGATCTGTACATGCCTACTCAGTGCTAGAATGTTTTCAAAATATAGGCTCAAAACATGCTAAAAATCGATATTTTAAATGTCCTAAGTCGATATGTGCATGCATCTTCTGTACCCGTTTATATCTCAAATTCAGGCTCAAAACACCCGAAAATTCGGTATTTTTGGGTCCTAGAAGCGATCTGTACATGCCTACTTCTAGTTAGAGTGTTTTCAAGATACAGACCCAAAACATGCTCAAAATCGATATTTTAGGTGCCCAAATGTCGATATGTGCATGCATCTTCAGTACCCGTTTATATCTCAAATTCTGGCTCATACCACCTGAAAATTCAATATTTTGGGGTCCAAGAAGCGATCTGTACATGCCTAATCCGTGTTAAAGTATTTTCAAATTACAGGCTCAAAACATGCTGAAAATCGATATTTTAGTTTCCCAAAGTCATTTTGTGCATGCATCTCCTGTACCCGTTTATATCTCAAATTCAGGCTCAAAACACCCGAAAATTCGGTATTTTTGGGTCCTAGAAGCGATCTGTACATGCCTACTCCGTGTAAGAGTATTTTAAAATTACAGGCCCAAAACATGCTGAAAATCGATATTTTAGGTGCCCAAAGTCATTATGTGCATGCATCTTCTGTACCCGTTTATATCTCAAATTCAGGCTCAAAACACCCAAAATTCGATATTTTGGGGTCCCAGAAGCGATCTGTACATGCCTCCTCCGTGTAAGAGTATTTTCAAAATACAGGCCCAAAACATACTGAAAATCGATCTTTTAGGTGCCCAAAAGTCAATATGTGCATGTATCTTCTGTACCCGTTTATATATCAAATTCAAGCTTAAAACACCCGAAAATTCGATATTTTGGGGTCGCAAAAGCGATCTGTACATGCCTACTCAGATACAGGCCCAAAACATGCTGAAAATCGATATTTTAGGTGCCCAAAGACATTATGTTTATGCATCGTCTGCACCCGTTTATATCCCAAATTCAATCTCAAAACACCCGAAAATTCGATATTTTTGGGTCCCAGAAGCGATCTGTACATGCCTACTCAGTGCTAGAATGTTGTCAAAATATAGGCTTAAAACATGCTAAAAATTGATATTTTAAATGTCCAAAGTCGATATATGCATGCATCTTCTGTACCCGTTTATATCTCAAATTCAGGCTCAAAACACCCGAAAATTCGTTTTTTTGGGTCCTAGAAGCGATCTGTACATGCCTACTCCTATTTATAGTGTTTTCAAGATACAGACCCAAAACATGCTCAAAATCGATATTTTAGGTAACCCAAAAGTCGATATGTGCATGCATCTTCTGCACCCGTTTATATCCAAAATTCAACCTCAAAACACCCGAAAATTCGATGTTTTTGGGTCCCAGAAGCGATCTGTACATGCCTACTCAGTGCTAGAATGTTTTCAAAATATAGGCTCAAAACATGCTAAAAATCGATATTTTAAATGTCCTAAGTCGATATGTGCATGCATCTTCTGTACCCGTTTATATCTCAAATTCAGGCTCAAAACACCCGAAAATTCGGTATTTTTGGGTCCTAGAAGCGATCTGTACATGCCTACTTCTAGTTAGAGTGTTTTCAAGATACAGACCCAAAACATGCTCAAAATCGATATTTTAGGTGCCCAAATGTCGATATGTGCATGCATCTTCAGTACCCGTTTATATCTCAAATTCTGGCTCAAACCACCTGAAAATTCAATATTTTGGGGTCCAAGAAGCGATCTGTACATGCCTAATCCGTGTTAAAGTATTTTCAAATTACAGGCTCAAAACATGCTGAAAATCGATATTTTAGGTTCCCAAAGTCATTTTGTGCATGCATCTCCTGTACCCGTTTATATCTCAAATTCAGGCTCAAAACACCCGAAAATTCGGTATTTTTGGGTCCTAGAAGCGATCTGTACATGCCTACTCAGTGCTAGAATATTTTCAAAATATAGGCCCAACATGCTAACAATCGATATTTTAGGTGCCCAATGTTGATATATCAAATTCAGGCACAAAACACCCGAAAATTCGATATTTTGGGGTCCCAGAAGCGATCTGTACATGCCTACTCCGTGTTAGAGTATTTTCAAAATACAGGCCCAGAATATACTAAAAATCAATCTTTTATGTGCCCAAAAGTCGATATGTGCATGCATCTTCTGTACCCGTTTATATCTCAAATTCAGGCTCAAAATACAGGAAAATTCGATATTTTGGGGTCCCAGAGGCGATCTGTACATGCCTACTCCTAGTTAGAATGTTTTTAAGATACAGATACAAAACATGTTCAAAATCGATATTTTAGGTGCCCAAAAGTCGATATGTCCATGCATCTTCAGTACCCGTTTATATCTCAAATTCAGGCTCAAAACACCCGAAAATTCGATATTTTGTTGTCCAAGAAGCGATCTGTACATGCCTACTCCGTGCTAGAATGTTTTCAAAATATAGGCTCAAAACATGCTAAAAATCGATATTTTAAGTGTCCAAAGTCGATATGTGCATGCATCTTCTGTACCCGTTTATATCTCAAATTCAGGCTCAAAACACCCGAAAATTAAGTATTTTTGGGTCCTAGAAGCGATCTGTACATGCCTACTCCGTGCTAGACTAGAATGTTTTCAAAATACAGGCCCAAAACATACTAAAAATCGATCATTTATGTGCCCAAAAGTCGATATGTGCATGCATCTTCTGTACCCGTTTATATCTCAAATTCATGCTCAAAATACCGGAAAATTCGATATTTTGGTATCCCAGAAACGATCTGTACATGCCTACTCATATACAGGCCCAAAACATGCTGAAAATCGATATTTTAGGTGCCCAAAGTCAATATGTGTATGCATCTTCTGTACCGTTTATATCTCAAATTCAGGCTCAAAACACCCGAAAACTCGGTATTTTGGGGTCCTAGAAGCGATCTGTACATGTCTACTCCTAGTTAGAATGTTTTCAAGATACAGACACGAAACATGCTGAAAATCGATATTTTAGGTGCTTAAAGTCAATATGGGTATGCATCTTCTGAACCCGTTTATATCCCAAATTCAACCTATAATCACCCAAAAATTCGATATTTTGGGGTCCCAGAAGCGATATGTACATGCCTACTCAGTGCTAGACTATTTTCAAAATATAGGCCCAAAACATGCTAAAAATCGATAATTTAGGTGCCCTAAGTCGATATCCCAAATTCAGGCTCAAAACACCCGAAAATTCGATATTTTGGGGTCCAAGAAGCGATCAGTACATGCCTACTCCGTGTTAGAGTATTTTCAAAATACAGGCCCAAAACATGCTGAATATCGATATTTTAGGTGCCCAAAGTCGATATATCAAATTCAGGCACAAAACACCCGAAAATTCGATATTTTTGGGTCCCAGAAGCGATCTGTACGTGCCTACTCAGATACAGGCCCAAAATATGGTAAAAATCGATATTATAGGTGCCCAAAGTCAATATGTGTATGCATCTTCTGCACTCGTTTATATCCCAAATTCAACCTCAAAACACCCGAAAAGTCAATATTTTGGGGTCTCAGAATCGATTTGTACATGCCTACTCAGTGCTAGAATGTTTTCAAAATGTAGGCTCAAAACATGCTAAAAATCGATATTTTAAATGTCCAAAGTCGATATGTGCATGCAACTTCTGTACCCGTTTATATCCCAAATTCAGGCTCAAAACAACCGAAAATTCGGTATTTTTGGGTCCTAGAAGCGATCTGTACATGCCTACTCCTAGTTAGAGTGTTTTCAAGATACAGACCCAAAACATTCTCAAAATCGATATTTTAGGTGACCAAAAGTCGATATGTGCATGCATCTTCTGTACCCGTTTATATCCCAAATTCTAACTCAAAACACCCGAAAATTCGATATTTTGGGGTCCCAGAAGCGATCTGTACATGCCTACTCAGTGCTAGAATGTTTTCAAAATATAGGCTTAAAACATGCTAAAAATCGATATTTTAAGTGCCCAAAGTCGATTTGTGCATTCTGTACCCGTTTATACCTCAAATTCAGGCTCAAAACACCCGAAAATTTCGGTATTTTTGGGTCCTAGAAGCGATCTGTACATGCCTACTCAGGTATAGAATATTTTCAAATTATAGGCCTAAAACATGCTAAAATCGATATTTTAGGTGCCCAAAGTCGATATATCAAATTCAGGCACAAAACAACCGAAAATTCGATATTTTGGGGTCCCAGAAGCGATCTCTACATGCCTACTCCGTGTTAGAGTATTTTCAAAATACAGGCCCAAAACATACTGAAAATCGATTTTTTTAGGTGCCAAAAAGTCGATATGTGCATGCATCTTCTGTACCCGTTTATATCTCAGATTCAGGCTCAAAACACCTGAAAATTTGATATTTTGTGGTCCCACAAGCGATCTGTACGTGACTCCTGAGTGCTAGAATGTTTACAAAATACAGGCTCAAAACATGCTATAAATCGATATTTTTAGTGCGCAAAAGTCGATATGTGCATGCATCTTCTGTAACCGTTTATATCTCAAATTCAGGCTGAAAACACGAAAATTCGATATTTTGAGGTCCTAGAAGCGATCTGTACATGCCTACTCCGTGTTAGAGTATTTTCAAAATATAGGCCCAAAACATTCTGAAAATCGATATTTTAGGTGAACAAAGTCAATATGTGCATGCATCTTCTGTACACGTTTATATCTCAAATTCAGGCTTAAAACCCGAAAATTCGATATTTTGGGGTCCCAAAAGCGATCTGTACATGCCTACTCCGTGTTAGAGTATTTTCAAAATATAGTCTTAAAACATGCTAAAAATCGATATTCTAGGTGCCCAAAGTCGATATCTCAAATTAAGGCACAAAACACCCGAAAATTCAATATTTTGGGGTCCCAAAAGCGATCTGTACATGCATACTCCGTGTTAGAGTATTTTCAAAATATAGGCATAAAACATGCTGAAAATCGATATTTTAGGTGCCCAAAGTCAATATGTGCATGCATCTTCTGTACCCGTTTATATATCAAATTCAGGCTCAAAATACCGGAAAATTCGATATTTTGGGGTCCCAGAAGCGATCTGTACATGCCTACTCATATACAGGCCCAAAACATGCTGAAAATCGATATTTTAGGTGCCCAAAGTCAATATGTGTATGCATCTTCTGCACCCGTTTATATCCCAAATTCAACCTCAAAACACCCGAAAATTCGATATTTTTGGGTCCCAGAAGCGATCTGTACATGCCTACTCCGTTTTAGCGTATTTTCAAAATACAGGCCCAAAACATACTGAAAATTGATCTGTTAGGTGCCCAAAAGTCAATATGAGCATTCATCTTCTGTACCCGTTTATATTTCAAATTCAGGCTCAAAACACCCGAAAATTCGATATTTTGGGGTCCCAGAAGCGATCTGTACATGCCTACTCAGATACAGGCCCAAAACATGCTGAAAATCGATATTTTAGGTGTCCAAATACATTATGTTTATGCATCTTCTGCACGCGTTTATATCCCAAATTCAATCTCAAAACACCCGAAAATTCGATATTTTTGGGTCCCAGAAGCGATATGTACATGCCTACTTAGTGCTAGAATGTTTTCAAAATATATGCTCAAAACATGCTAAAAATCGATATTTTAAGGGTCCATAGTCGATTTGTGCATGCATTTTCTGTACCCGTTTATACCTCAAATTCAGGCTCAAAACACCCGAAAATTCGGTATTTTTGGGTCCTAGAAGCGATCTGTACATGCCTACTCAGTGCTAGAATATTTTCAAAATAAAGGCCCAAAACATGCTAAAAATCGATATTTTAGGTGCCCAAAGTCGATATATCAAATTCAGGCACAAAACACTCGAAAATTCGATATTTTGGGGTCCCAGAAGCAATCTGTACATGCCTACTCCGTGTTAGAGTATTTTCAAAATACAGGCCCAAAACATACTAAAAATCGATCTATTAGGTGCCCAAAGGTCGATATGTGCATGCATCTTCTGTACCCGTTTATATCTCAAATTCAGGTTCAAAATACCGGAAAATTCGATATTTTGGGGTCCCAGAAGAGATCTGTACATGCCTACTCATATACAGGCCCAAAACATGCTGAAAATCGATATTTTAGGTGCCCAAAGTCAATATGTGTATGCATCTTCTGCACTCGTTTATATACCAAATTCAACCTTAAAACACCCGAAAATTCGATATTTTTGGGTCCAAGAAGCGATCTGTACATGCCTATTCCGTGTTAGCGTATTTTCAAAATACAGGCCCAAAACATACTTAAAATTGATCTGTTAGGTGCCCAAATGTCGATATGTGCATGCATCTTTTGTACCGTTTATATCTCAAATTCAGGCTCAAAACACCCGAAAACTCGGTATTTTGGGGTCCTAGAAGCGATCTGTACATGTCTACTCCTAGTTAGAATGTTTTCAAGATACAGACCCAAAACATGCTGAAAATCGATATTTTAGGTGCTTAAAGTCAATATGTGTATGCATCTTCTACACCCGTTTATATCCCTAATTCAACCTCAAAACACCCGAAAATTCGATATTTTGAGGTACCAGAAGCGATCTGTACATCTCTACTCAGTGCTAGAATATTTTCAAAATATAGGCCTAAAACATGCTAAAAATCGATATTTTAGGTGCCCAAAGTCGATATCTCAAATTCAAGCACAAAACACCCGAAAATTCTATATTTTGGGGTCCCTGAAGCGATCTATACATGCCGACTCCTTTTAGAGCATTTTCAAAATACAGGCCCAAAATTTACTGAAAATCGATCTTTTAGGTGCCCAAAAGTCGATATGTGCATGCATCTTCTATACCCGTTTATATCTCAAATTCAGGCTCAAAACACAAGAAAATTCGATATTTTGGGGTCCCAAAAGCGATCTGTACATGCTTCCTCAGATACAGGCCCAAAACATGCTGAAAATCGATATTTTAGTTGCCCAAAGTCAATATGTGTATGCATCTTCTGCACCCGTTTATATCCCAAATTCAACCTCAAAACACCCGAAGATTCGATATTTTTGGGTCCCAGAAGCGATCTGTACATGCCTACTCAGTGCTAGAATGTTTTCATAATATAGGCTCAAAACATGCTAAAAATCGATATTTTAAGTGTCCAAAGTCAATATGTGCATGCATCTTCTGTACCCGTTTATATCTCAAATTCAGGCTCAAAACACCCGAAAATTAGATATTTTTGGGTCCTACAAGCGATCTGTACATGCCTACTCCTAGTTAGAACGTTTTAAAGATACAGGCCCAAAACATGCTCAAAATCGATATTTTAGGTGCCCAAAAGTCGATATGTGCATGCATCTTCAGTACCCGTTTATATCTCGAAAGCAGGCTCAAAACACCCGAAAATTCGATATTTTGGGGTCCAAGAAGCGATCTGTACATGCCTACTACGTGTTAGAGTATTTTCAGAATACAGGCCCAAAACATGCTGAAAATCGATATTTTAGGTGCCCAAAGTCAATATGTGCATGCATCTTCTGTACCCGTTTATATCTCAAATTCCGGCTCAAAACACCCGAAAATTCGATATTTTGGGGTCCTAGAAGCGATCTGTACATGCCTACTCAGTGCAAGAATATTTTCAAAATATAGGCCCAAAACATGCTAAAAATCGATATTTTAGGTGCCCAAAGTCGATATCTCAAATTCAGGCTCAAAACACCCGACAATTCCATAGTTCGGGGTCTCAGAAGCGATCTGTACATGCCTACTCAGATACAGGCCCAAAACATGCTCAAAATCGATATTTTAGGTGCCCAAAAGTCGATATGTGCATGCATCTTCAGTACCCGTTTATATCTCAAATTTAGGCTCAAAACACCCGAAAATTCGATATTTTTGGGTCCAAGAAGCGATCTGTACATGCCTACTCCGTGTGAGAGTATTTTCAAAATACAGGCCCAAAACATACTGAAAATAGATCTTTTAGGTGCTCAAGAGTCGATATGTGCATGCATCTTCTATACCGTTTATATCTCAAATTCAGGCTCAAAACACCCGAAAACTTGGTATTTTTGGGTCCTAAAAGCGATCTGTACATGCCTACTCCTAGTTAGAATGTTTTAATAATACAGAAACAAAAAATGCTCAAAATCGATATTTTAGGTGCCCAAAAGTCGATATGTGCATGCATCTTCAGTACCCGTTTATATCTCAAATTCAGTCTCAAAACAGCCGAAAATTCTATATTTTGGGGTCCAAGAAGCGATCTGTACATGCCTACTACGTGTTAGAGTATTTTCAAAATACAGGCCTAAAACATGCTGAAAATCGATATTTTAGGTGCCCAAAGTCAATATGTGCATGCATCTTCTGTACCCGTTTATATCTCAAATTCAGGCTCAAAACACCCGATAATTCGATATTTTGGGGTCCCAGAAGCGATCTGTACATGCCTACTTAGATACAGGCCCAAAACATGCTGAAAATCGATATTTTAGGTGCCCAAAGACATTATGTTTATGCATCTTCTGCACCCGTTTATATCCCAAATTTAACCTCAAAACAAACGAAAATTCGATATTTTTGGGTCCAAGAAGCGATCTGTACATGCCTACTACGTGTTAGAGTATTTTCAAAATACAGGCCCAAAACATGCTGAAAATCGATATTTTAGGTGCCCAAAGTCAATATGTGCATGGATCTTCTGTACCCGTTTATATCTCAAATTCCGGCTCAAAACACCCGAAAATTCGATATTTTGGGGTCCCAGAAGCGATCTGTACATGCCTACTCAGTGCTAGAATGTTTTCAAAATATAGGCTCAAAGCATGCTAAAAATCGATATTTTAAGTGTCCAAAGTCGATATGTGCATGCATCTTATGTACCCGTTTATATCTCAAATTCTGGCTCAAAACACCTGAAAATTCGATATTTTGGGGTCCCAGAAGCGATCTGTACATTTCTACTCAGTGCTAGAATATTTTCGAAATATAGGACCAAAACATGCTAAAAATCGATATTTTAGGTGACCAAAGTCGAAATCTCAAATTCAGGCTCAAAACACCGGAAAATTCGATATTTTGGGGTCCCAGAAGCGATCTGTACATGCCTACTCCGTGTTAGAGTATTTTCAAAACACAGGCCCAAAACATGCTGAAAATCGATATTTTAGGTGCCCAAAGTCATTATGTGCATGCATTTTCTGTTCCCGTTTATATCTCAAATTCAGGCTCAAAAAACCCGAAAATTCGATATTTTGGGGTCCCAGAAGCGATCTGTACATGCCTACTCAGTGCTAGAATATTTTCAAAATATAGGCCCAAAACATGCTAAAAATCGATATTTTAGGTGCCCAAAGTCGATATCCTAAATAAAGGCTTAAAACACCCGAAAATTCGATATTTTGGGGTCGCAGAAGCGATCTGTACATGCCTACTCAATGCCAGAATATTTTCAAAATATAGGCCGAAAACATGCTAAAAATCGATATTTTAGGTGCCCAAAGTCGATATCTCAAATTCAGGGACAAAACACCCGAAAATTCGATATTTTGGGGTCCCAGAAGCGATCTGTACATGCTTACTCAGTGCTCAAATATTTTCAAAATATAGTCCCAAAACATGCTAAAAATCAATATTTTAGGTGCCCAAAGTGGAAATCTCAAATTCATGCACAAAATACCGGAACATGCCAAAAATCGATATTTTAAGTGTACTAAGTCGATATGTGCATGCATCTTCTGTACCCGTTTATATCTTAAATTCAGGCTCAAAAAACCCGAAAATTCGAATTTTTGGATCATAAAAGGGATCTGTACATGCCTACTCCGTGTTAGAGTATTTTCAAAATACAGGCAAAAAACATGCTGAAAATTGATATTTTAGTTGCCCAAAGTCAATATGTGCATGCATCTTCTGTATCAGTTTATATCTCAAATTCAGGCTCAAGACACCCGAAAATTCGATATTTTGGGGTCCCAGAAGCGATCTGTACATGCCTACTCAGTGCTAGAATGTTTTCAAAATATGAGCTCAAAACATGCTAAAAATCGATATTTTAAGTGTACAAAGTCGATATTTGCATCCATCTTATGTACCCGTTTATATCTCAAATTCAGGCTCAAAACACCCGAAAATCGGTATTTTTGGGTCCTAGAAGCGATCTGTACATGCCTATTCCGTGTTAGAGTCTTTTCAAAATATAGTCCCAAAACATGCTAAAAATCGATATTTTAGGTGCCCAAAGTCGAAATCTCAAATTCATGCACAAAACACCGGAAAATTCGATATTTTGGGGTCCCAGAAGCGATCTGTACATGCCTACTCCGTGTTAAAGTATTTTCAAAATACAGGCCCAAAACATACTAAAAATCGATCTTTTAGGTGCACAAAAGTCGATATGTGCATGCATCTTCTGTACCCGTTTATATCTCAAATTCAGACTCAAAACACCAGAAAATACGATATTTTGGGGTCCAAAGAGCGATCTGTACATGCCTACTCTTAGTTAGAATGTTTTCAAAATACAGGCCCAAAACATACTGAAAATCGATCTTTTAGGTGCCCAAAAGTCGATATGTGCAAGCATTTTCTGTACCCGTTTATATCTCAAATTCAAGCTCAAAACACCCGAAAATTCGATATTTTGGTGTGCCAGAAGCGATCTGTACATGCCTACTCAGTGCTAGAATATTTTCAAAATATAGGCCCAAAACATGCTAAAAATCGATATTTTAGGTGCCCAAAGTCGATATCCTAAATTCAGGCTTAAAACACCCGAAAATTCGATATTTTGGGGTCGCAGAAGCGATCTGTACATGCCTACTCAATGCCAGAATATTTTCAAAATATAGGCCGAAAACATGCTAAAAATCGATATTTTAGGTGCCCAAAGTCGATATCTCAAACTCAGGCACAAAACACCCGTAAATTCGATATTTTTGGTTCCAGAAGCGATCTCTACATGCCTATTCCGTGTTAAAGTATTTTCAAAATACGGGCCCAAAACATAGTGAAAATCGATCTTTTAGGTGCCAAAAAGTCGATATGTGCATGCATCTTCTGTACCCGTTTATATCTCAAATTCAGACTCAAAACACCAGAAAATTCGATATTTTGATGTCCAAAGAGCGATCTGTACATGCCTACTCTTAGTTAGAATGTTTTCAAAATACAGGCCCAAAACATACTGAAAATCGATCTTTTAGGTGCCCAAAAGTCGATATGTGCATGCATTTTCTGTACCCGTTTATATTTCAAATTCAGGCTCAAAACACCCGAAAATTCGATATTTTGGTGAGCCAGAAGCGATCTGTACATGCCTACTCAGTGCTAGAATATTTTCAAAATATAGGCCCAAAACATGCTAAAAATCGATATTTTAGGTGCCCAAAGTCGAAATCTCAAACTCAGGCACAAAACACCCGAAAATTCGATATTTTTGGTTCCAGAAGCGATCTCTACATGCCTATTCCGTGTTAGAGTATTTTCAAAATACAGGCCCAAAACATAGCGAAAATCGATCTTTTAGGTGCCAAAAGTCGATATGTGCATGCATCTTCTGTACCCGTTTATATCTCAAATTCAGGCTCAAAACTCCCGAAAATTTGATACTTTGGGGTCCCAGAAGCAATCTGTACATGCCTACTCCAAGTTAGAATGTTTTCAAGATACAGACCCAAAACATGCTTAAAATCGATATTTTACGTGCCAAAAAGTCGATATATGCATGCATCTTATGTACCCGTTTATATCTCAAATTCTGGCTCAAAACACCCGAAAATTCGATATTTTGGGGTCCCAGAAGCGATCTGTACATTTCTACTCAGTGCTAGAATATTTTCGAAATATAGGACCAAAACATGCTTAAAATCGATATTTTAGGTGACCAAAGTCGAAATCTCAAATTCAGGCTCAAAACACCGGAAAATTCGATATTTTGGGGTCCCAAAAGCGATCTGTACATGCCTACTCCGTGTTAGAGTATTTTCAAAACACAGGCCCAAAACATGCTGAAAATCGATATTTTAGGTGCCCAAAGTCATTATGTGCATGCATTTTCTGTTCCCGATTATATCTCAAATTCAGGCTCAAAAAACCCGAAAATTCGATATTTTGGGGTCCCAGAAGCGATCTGTACATGCCTACTCAGTGCTAGAATATTTTCAAAATATAGGCCCAAAACATGCTAAAAATCGATATTTTAGGTGCCCAAAGTCGATATCCTAAATTCAGGCTTAAAACACCCGAAAATTCGATATTTTGGGGTCGCAGAAGCGATCTGTACATGCCTACTCAATGCCAGAATATTTTCAAAATATAGGCCGAAAACATGCTAAAAATCGATATTTTAGGTGCCCAAAGTCGATATCTCAAATTCAGGGACAAAACACCCGAAAATTCGATATTTTGGGGTCCCAAAAGCGATCTGTACATGCCTACTCCGTTTTATAGTATTTTCAAAATACAGTCCCAAAACATGCTGTAAATCGATCTTTTAGGTGCCCAAAAGTCGATATGAGCATGCATCTTCTGTTCCCGTTTATATCTCAAATTCAGGCTCAGAACACTCGAAAATTCGGTATTTTTGGGTCCTAGAAGTGATCTGTACATGCCTACTCCGTGTTAGAGTATTTTCAAAATACAGGCCCAAAACATGCTGAAAATCGATATTTTAGGAGCCCAAAGTCAATATGTGCATGCATCTTCTATACCCGTTTATATCTCAAATTCAAGTTCAAAACACCGGAAAATTCGATATTTTGGGGTCCCAGAAGCGATCTGTACATGCCTACTCCGTGTTAGAGTATTTTCAAAATACAGGCCCAAAACATACTGAAATCGATCTTTTAGGTGCCCAAAAGTCGATATGTGCATGCATCTTCTGTACCCGTTTATATCGAAAATTCAGGCTCAAAACTCCAGAAAATTCGGTATTTTTGGGTCCTAGAAGCGATCTGTACATGCCTACTCCTAGTTAGAATGTTTTCAAGATACAGACCCAAAAAATTCTCAAAATCGATATTTTAGGTGCGCAAAAGTCGATATGTGTATGCATCTTCTGTACCCGTTTATATAAATTAACTCAGGCTCAAAACACCCGAAAATAAGATATTTTAGGGTCCCAAAAGCGATCTGTACATGCCTACTCAATGCCAGAATATTTTCAAAATATAGGCCGAAAACATGCTAAAAATCGATATTTTAGGTGCCCAAAGTCGATATCTCAAACTCAGGCACAAAACACCCGTAAATTCGATATTTTTGGTTCCAGAAGCGATCTCTACATGCCTATTCCGTGTTAAAGTATTTTCAAAATACGGGCCCAAAACATAGTGAAAATCGATCTTTTAGGTGCCAAAAAGTCGATATGTGCATGCATCTTCTGTACCCGTTTATATCTCAAATTCAGACTCAAAACACCAGAAAATTCGATATTTTGATGTCCAAAGAGCGATCTGTACATGCCTACTCTTAGTTAGAATGTTTTCAAAATACAGGCCCAAAACATACTGAAAATCGATCTTTTAGGTGCCCAAAAGTCGATATGTGCATGCATTTTCTGTACCCGTTTATATTTCAAATTCAGGCTCAAAACACCCGAAAATTCGATATTTTGGTGAGCCAGAAGCGATCTGTACATGCCTACTCAGTGCTAGAATATTTTCAAAATATAGGCCCAAAACATGCTAAAAATCGATATTTTAGGTGCCCAAAGTCGAAATCTCAAACTCAGGCACAAAACACCCGAAAATTCGATATTTTTGGTTCCAGAAGCGATCTCTACATGCCTATTCCGTGTTAGAGTATTTTCAAAATACAGGCCCAAAACATAGCGAAAATCGATCTTTTAGGTGCCAAAAGTCGATATGTGCATGCATCTTCTGTACCCGTTTATATCTCAAATTCAGGCTCAAAACTCCCGAAAATTTGATACTTTGGGGTCCCAGAAGCAATCTGTACATGCCTACTCCAAGTTAGAATGTTTTCAAGATACAGACCCAAAACATGCTTAAAATCGATATTTTACGTGCCAAAAAGTCGATATATGCATGCATCTTATGTACCCGTTTATATCTCAAATTCTGGCTCAAAACACCCGAAAATTCGATATTTTGGGGTCCCAGAAGCGATCTGTACATTTCTACTCAGTGCTAGAATATTTTCGAAATATAGGACCAAAACATGCTTAAAATCGATATTTTAGGTGACCAAAGTCGAAATCTCAAATTCAGGCTCAAAACACCGGAAAATTCGATATTTTGGGGTCCCAAAAGCGATCTGTACATGCCTACTCCGTGTTAGAGTATTTTCAAAACACAGGCCCAAAACATGCTGAAAATCGATATTTTAGGTGCCCAAAGTCATTATGTGCATGCATTTTCTGTTCCCGATTATATCTCAAATTCAGGCTCAAAAAACCCGAAAATTCGATATTTTGGGGTCCCAGAAGCGATCTGTACATGCCTACTCAGTGCTAGAATATTTTCAAAATATAGGCCCAAAACATGCTAAAAATCGATATTTTAGGTGCCCAAAGTCGATATCCTAAATTCAGGCTTAAAACACCCGAAAATTCGATATTTTGGGGTCGCAGAAGCGATCTGTACATGCCTACTCAATGCCAGAATATTTTCAAAATATAGGCCGAAAACATGCTAAAAATCGATATTTTAGGTGCCCAAAGTCGATATCTCAAATTCAGGGACAAAACACCCGAAAATTCGATATTTTGGGGTCCCAAAAGCGATCTGTACATGCCTACTCCGTTTTATAGTATTTTCAAAATACAGTCCCAAAACATGCTGTAAATCGATCTTTTAGGTGCCCAAAAGTCGATATGAGCATGCATCTTCTGTTCCCGTTTATATCTCAAATTCAGGCTCAGAACACTCGAAAATTCGGTATTTTTGGGTCCTAGAAGTGATCTGTACATGCCTACTCCGTGTTAGAGTATTTTCAAAATACAGGCCCAAAACATGCTGAAAATCGATATTTTAGGAGCCCAAAGTCAATATGTGCATGCATCTTCTATACCCGTTTATATCTCAAATTCAAGTTCAAAACACCGGAAAATTCGATATTTTGGGGTCCCAGAAGCGATCTGTACATGCCTACTCCGTGTTAGAGTATTTTCAAAATACAGGCCCAAAACATACTGAAATCGATCTTTTAGGTGCCCAAAAGTCGATATGTGCATGCATCTTCTGTACCCGTTTATATCGAAAATTCAGGCTCAAAACTCCAGAAAATTCGGTATTTTTGGGTCCTAGAAGCGATCTGTACATGCCTACTCCTAGTTAGAATGTTTTCAAGATACAGACCCAAAAAATTCTCAAAATCGATATTTTAGGTGCGCAAAAGTCGATATGTGTATGCATCTTCTGTACCCGTTTATATAAATTAACTCAGGCTCAAAACACCCGAAAATAAGATATTTTAGGGTCCCAAAAGCGATCTGTACATGCCTACTTAGTGCTAGAATATTTTCAATATATAGGCCCAAGACATGCTAAAATCGTTATTTTAGGTGCTCAAAGTCGATATCTCAAATTCATTCACAAAACACCCGAAAATTCGATATTTTGGGGTCCCAGAAGCGATCTGTACATGCTTACTCCGTATTAAAGTATTTTCATAATACAGGCCCAAAACATGCTGAAAATCGATATTTTAGGTGCCCAAAGTCAATATGTGCATGCATCTTCTGTACCCGTTTATATCTCAAATTCAGGCCCAAAACACCCGAAAATTCGATATTTTGGGGTCCCAGAAGCGATCTGTACATGCCTACTCAGTGCTAGAATATTTTCAAAATATAGGCCCAAAACATGGTAAAAATCGATATTTTAGGTGCCTGAGGTCGAAATCTCAAATTCAAGCTCAAAACACCGGAAAATTTGATATTTTGGGGTCCCAGAAGCGATCTGTACATGCCTACTCCTAGTTAGAATGTTGTCAAGATACAGACCCAAAACATGATCAAAATCGATATTTTAGGTGCCCAAAGTCATTATGTGCATGCATCTTCTGTACCCGTTTATATCTCAACTTCAGGCTCAAAACACCCGAAAATTCGATATTTTGGGGTCCCAGAAGTGATCTGTACATGCCTACTCAGTGCTAGAATATTTTCAAAATATAGGCCCAAAACATGCTGAAAATCGATATTTTAGGTGCCCAAAGTCGATATCCTAGATTCAGGCATAAAACACCCGAAAATTCGATATTTTGGGGTCGCAGAAGCGATCTGTACATGCCTACTCAATGCTAGAATATTTTCAAAATATAGGCCGAAAACATGCTAAAAATCGATATTCTAGGTGCCCAAAGTCGATATCTCAAATTCAGGAACAAAACACCCGAAAATTCGATATTTTGGGGTCCCAAAAGCGATCTGTACATGCCTACTCCGTTTTATAGTATTTTCAAAATACAGGCACAAAACATACTGTAAATCGATCTTTTAGGTGCCCAAAAGTCGATATGAGGATACATCTTCAGTACCCGTTTATATCTCAAATTCAGGCTCAAAACACACTAAAATTCGATATTTTGGGGTCCAAGAACCGATCTGTACATGCCCTTTCCGTGTTAGAGTATTTTAAAAATATAGGCCCAAAACATGCTGAAAATCGATATTTTAGGTGCCCAAAGTCAATATGTGCATGCATCTTCTGTACCCGTTTATATCTCAAATTCAGGCTTAAAACACCCGAAAATTCGATATTTTGGGGTTGCAGAAGCGATCTGTACATGCCTACTCAATGCTAGAATATTTTTAAAGTATAGGCCCAAAATATGCTAAAAATCGATATTTTAGGTGCCCAAAGACGATATCTAAAATTCAGGCACAAAACACCCGAAAATTCGATATTTTTGGGTCCTAGAAGCGATCTGTACATGCCTACTCCTAGTTAGAATGTTTTCAAGATACAGACCCAAAACATGCTCAAAATCGATATTTTAGGTGTGCAAAATTCGATATGTGCATGCATCTTCTGTACCCGTTTATATCTCAAATTCAGGCCCAAAACACCCGTTAATTTGATATTTTGGGGTCCCAGAAGCGATCTGTACATGCCTACTCAGTGCTAGAATATTTTCAAAATATAGGCTCAAAACATGCTAAAAATCGATATTTTAGGTGCCCAAAGTCGATATCTCAAATTCAGGCAAAAAACATTAGAAAATTCGATATTTTAGGGTCCCAGAAGCGATCTGTACAAGCTTACTCCCTGTTAGAGTATTTTCAAAATACAGGCCCAAAACATACTGAAAATCGATCTTTTTGGTGACCAAAAGTCTATATGTGCATGCATCTTCTGTACCCTTTTATATCTCAAATTCAGGCTCAAAACACCCGAAATTTCGGTATTTTTGGGTTCTAGAAGCGATCTGTACATGCCTAGTACTAGTTAGAATGTTTTCAAGATACAGACCCAAAACATGCTGAAAATCGATATTTTAGGTGCCCAAAAGTCGATATGTGCATGCATCTTCTGTACCCGTTTATATCTCAAATTCAAGCTCAAAACACCCGAAAATTCGATATTTCGGGGTCCCAGAAGCGATCTGTACATACCTACTCCGTGTTAGAGTATTTTCAAAATACAGGCCCAAAACATGCTAAAAATCGATATTTTAAGTGTCCAAAGTCCATATGTGCATGCATCTTCTGTACCCGTTTATATCTCATTTTCAGGCTCAAAACTCCCGAAAATTCGATATTTTGGGGTCCAAGAAGCGATCTGTACATGCCTACTCCGTGTTAGAGAATTTTCAAAATACAGGCCCAAAACATGCTAAAAATCGATATTTTAGGTGCCTAAAGTCATTATGTGCATGCATCTTCTGTACCCGTTTATATCTCAAATTCAGGGTTAAAAATACCCGAAAATTCGATATTTTGGGGTCCCAAAAGCGATCTGTACATACCTACTCAGTGCAAGAATATTTTCAATATATAGGCCCAAAACATGCTAAAAATCGATATTTTAGGTGCCCAAAGTCGATATCTCAAATTTAGGCACAAAACACCCGAAAATTCGATATTTTGGGGTCCAAGAAGCAATCTGTATATGCTTACTCCGAGTTAGAGTATTTTCATAATACAGGCCCAAAATATACTAAAAATCGATCTTTTAGGTGCCCAAAAGTCGATATGTGCATGCATCTTCTGTACCCGTTTATATCTCAAATTCAGGCTCAAAACAAACGAAAATTCGGTATTTTTGGGTCCTAGAAGCGAATTGTACATGCCTACTCCTAGTTAGAATGTTTTCAAGATACAGACCCAAAACATGATCAAGATCGATATTTTAGGTTCCCAAAAGTCGATATGTGCATGCATCTTCAGTACCCGTTTATATCTCAAATTCATGCTCAAAACACACGAAAATTCGATATTTTGGGGTCCAAGAAGCGATCTGTACATGCCTATTCCGTGTTATAGTATTTTCAAAATAAAAGCCCAAAACCTGCTGAAAATCGATATTTTAGATGCCCAAAGTCGATATCTCAAATTCAGGCACAAAACACCGGAAAATTCGATATTTTGGGGCCCCAATAGCGATCTGTACATGCCTAGTCCGTGTTAGAGTATTTTCAAAATACAGGCCCAAAACATACTGCCGTTTATATCTCAAATTCAGGCTGAAAACACCCGAAAATTCGATATTTTGTTGTCCCAGTAGCAATCTGTACATGCCTACACAATGCTGGAATGTTTTCAAAATATAGGCTCAAAACATGTTAAAAATCGATATTTTAAGTGTCCAAAGTCGATATATTCATGCATCTTCTGCACCCGTTTATATCTCTTTTTCAGGCTCAAAACACCCGAAAATTCGGTATTTTTTTTCCTAGAAGCGATCTGTACATGCCTACTCCGTGTTAGAGTATTTTCAAAATACAGGCCAAAAACATGCTGAAAATCAATCCTTTAGGTGCCCAAAAGTCGATATGTGCATGCATCTTCTGTACCCGTTTATATCTAAAATTCAGGCTCAAAACACCCGAAAATTCGATATTTTGGGGTCCCTGAAGCGATCTGTACATGCCTACTCCTAGTTAGAATGTTTTAAAGATACAGACCCAAAACATTCTCAAAATCGATATTTTAGGTGAGCAAAAGTCGATATGTGCATGCATCTTCTGTACCCGTTTATATCTCAAATTCAGGCTTAAAACACCCGAAAATTCGATATTTTGGGGTTGCAGAAGCGATCTGTACATGCCTACTCAATGCTAGAATATTTTTAAAGTATAGGCCCAAAATATGCTAAAAATCGATATTTTAGGTGCCCAAAGACGATATCTAAAATTCAGGCACAAAACACCCGAAAATTCGATATTTTTGGGTCCTAGAAGCGATCTGTACATGCCTACTCCTAGTTAGAATGTTTTCAAGATACAGACCCAAAACATGCTCAAAATCGATATTTTAGGTGTGCAAAATTCGATATGTGCATGCATCTTCTGTACCCGTTTATATCTCAAATTCAGGCCCAAAACACCCGTTAATTTGATATTTTGGGGTCCCAGAAGCGATCTGTACATGCCTACTCAGTGCTAGAATATTTTCAAAATATAGGCTCAAAACATGCTAAAAATCGATATTTTAGGTGCCCAAAGTCGATATCTCAAATTCAGGCAAAAAACATTAGAAAATTCGATATTTTAGGGTCCCAGAAGCGATCTGTACAAGCTTACTCCCTGTTAGAGTATTTTCAAAATACAGGCCCAAAACATACTGAAAATCGATCTTTTTGGTGACCAAAAGTCTATATGTGCATGCATCTTCTGTACCCTTTTATATCTCAAATTCAGGCTCAAAACACCCGAAATTTCGGTATTTTTGGGTTCTAGAAGCGATCTGTACATGCCTAGTACTAGTTAGAATGTTTTCAAGATACAGACCCAAAACATGCTGAAAATCGATATTTTAGGTGCCCAAAAGTCGATATGTGCATGCATCTTCTGTACCCGTTTATATCTCAAATTCAAGCTCAAAACACCCGAAAATTCGATATTTCGGGGTCCCAGAAGCGATCTGTACATACCTACTCCGTGTTAGAGTATTTTCAAAATACAGGCCCAAAACATGCTAAAAATCGATATTTTAAGTGTCCAAAGTCCATATGTGCATGCATCTTCTGTACCCGTTTATATCTCATTTTCAGGCTCAAAACTCCCGAAAATTCGATATTTTGGGGTCCAAGAAGCGATCTGTACATGCCTACTCCGTGTTAGAGAATTTTCAAAATACAGGCCCAAAACATGCTAAAAATCGATATTTTAGGTGCCTAAAGTCATTATGTGCATGCATCTTCTGTACCCGTTTATATCTCAAATTCAGGGTTAAAAATACCCGAAAATTCGATATTTTGGGGTCCCAAAAGCGATCTGTACATACCTACTCAGTGCAAGAATATTTTCAATATATAGGCCCAAAACATGCTAAAAATCGATATTTTAGGTGCCCAAAGTCGATATCTCAAATTTAGGCACAAAACACCCGAAAATTCGATATTTTGGGGTCCAAGAAGCAATCTGTATATGCTTACTCCGAGTTAGAGTATTTTCATAATACAGGCCCAAAATATACTAAAAATCGATCTTTTAGGTGCCCAAAAGTCGATATGTGCATGCATCTTCTGTACCCGTTTATATCTCAAATTCAGGCTCAAAACAAACGAAAATTCGGTATTTTTGGGTCCTAGAAGCGAATTGTACATGCCTACTCCTAGTTAGAATGTTTTCAAGATACAGACCCAAAACATGATCAAGATCGATATTTTAGGTTCCCAAAAGTCGATATGTGCATGCATCTTCAGTACCCGTTTATATCTCAAATTCATGCTCAAAACACACGAAAATTCGATATTTTGGGGTCCAAGAAGCGATCTGTACATGCCTATTCCGTGTTATAGTATTTTCAAAATAAAAGCCCAAAACCTGCTGAAAATCGATATTTTAGATGCCCAAAGTCGATATCTCAAATTCAGGCACAAAACACCGGAAAATTCGATATTTTGGGGCCCCAATAGCGATCTGTACATGCCTAGTCCGTGTTAGAGTATTTTCAAAATACAGGCCCAAAACATACTGCCGTTTATATCTCAAATTCAGGCTGAAAACACCCGAAAATTCGATATTTTGTTGTCCCAGTAGCAATCTGTACATGCCTACACAATGCTGGAATGTTTTCAAAATATAGGCTCAAAACATGTTAAAAATCGATATTTTAAGTGTCCAAAGTCGATATATTCATGCATCTTCTGCACCCGTTTATATCTCTTTTTCAGGCTCAAAACACCCGAAAATTCGGTATTTTTTTTCCTAGAAGCGATCTGTACATGCCTACTCCGTGTTAGAGTATTTTCAAAATACAGGCCAAAAACATGCTGAAAATCAATCCTTTAGGTGCCCAAAAGTCGATATGTGCATGCATCTTCTGTACCCGTTTATATCTAAAATTCAGGCTCAAAACACCCGAAAATTCGATATTTTGGGGTCCCTGAAGCGATCTGTACATGCCTACTCCTAGTTAGAATGTTTTAAAGATACAGACCCAAAACATTCTCAAAATCGATATTTTAGGTGAGCAAAAGTCGATATGTGCATGCATCTTCTGTACACGTTTATATCTGAAACTCAGGCTCAAAACACTCAAAATTCGATATTTTGGGGTCCCAGAAGCGATCTGTACATGCTTACTTCGTGTTAGAGTATTTTCATATTACAGGCCCAAAACATGCTGAAAATCGTTATTTTAGGTGCTCAAAGGCAATATGTGCATGCATATTCTGTACCCGTTTATATGTCAAATTCAGGCCCAAAACACCCGAAAATTCGATATTTTAGGGTCCCAGAAGCGATCTGTACATGCCTACTCAGTGCTAGAATATTTTCTAAATATAGGCCCAAAACATGCTAAAAATCGATATTTTAGGTGCCCGAGGTCGAAATCTCAAATTCAGGCACAAAACACCGGATAATTTGATATATTGGGGTCCCTGAAGCGATCTGTACATGCCTACTCCTAGTTAGAATGTTTTCAAGATACAGACCCAAAACATGATCAAAATCGATATTTTAGGTTTCCAAAAGTCGATATGTGCATGCATCTTCAGTACCCGTTTATATCTCAAATTCAGGCTCAGAACACACGAAAATTCGATATTTTGGGGTCCAAGAAGCGATCTGTACATGCCTACTCCGTGTTAGAGTATTTTCAAAATATAGGCCCAAAACATGCTGAAAATCGATATTTTAGATGCCCAAAGTCGATATCTCAAATTCAGGCACAAAACCCCCGAAAATTCGTTATTTTGGGGTCCCAAAAGCGATCTGTACATGCCTACTCCGTGTTAGAGAATTTTCAAATTACAGGCCCAAAACATACTGAAAATCGATCTTTTATGTGCCCAAAAGTAAATATCTGCATGCATCTACTTAACCCGTTTATATCTCAAATTCAGGCTCAAAAAACCCGAATATTCGATATTTTAGTGTCCCAGAAGCGATCTGTACATGCCTACACAGTGCTAGAATTTTTTCAAAATATAGGGTCAAAATATGCTAAAAATCGATATTTTAAGTGTCCAAAGGCGATATTATCAAGCATCTTCTGTACCCGTTTATATCTCAAATTCAGGCTAAAAACACACGAATATTCGATATTTTGGGGTCTCAGAAGCGATCTGTACATGCCTACTCAGTGCTAGAATATTTTCTAAAAATAGGCCCAAAACATGATATAAATCGACATTTTAGGTGCCCGAGGTCGATATCTCAAATTCAGGCACAAAACAACCGAAAATTTGATATTTTGGGGTCCCAGAAGCGATCTCTACATTCCTACTCCGTGTTAGAGTATTTTAAAAATACAGGCCCAAAACATCCTGAAAATCGATCTTTTAGGTGCCAAAAAGTCGATATGTGCATGCATCTTTTGTACCGTTTATATCTCAAATTCATGTTTAAAACACACGAAAATTCGGTTTTTTTGAGTCCTAGAAGCGATCTGTACATGCCTACTCCTAGTTAGAATGTTTTCAAGATACAGACCCAAAACATGCTCAAAATCGATATTTTAGGTGCCCAAAAGTCGATATGTGCATGCATCTTCAGTACCCGTTTATATCTCAAATTCAGGCTCAAAACTCACGAAAATTCGATATTTTGGGGTCCAAGAAGGGATCTGTTTATACCTACTCCGTGTTAGAGTATTTTCAAATTATAGGCCCAAAACATACTAAAAATCGATATTTTAGGTGCCCAAAGTCAATATGTGCATGCATCTTCTGTACCCGTATATCTCAAATTCAGGCTTAAAACACCCGAAAATTCGATATTTTGGGGTCGCAGAAGCGATCTGTACATGCCTACTCAATGTTAAAATATTTTCAAAGTATAGGCCCAAAATATGCTAATATCCGATATTTTAGGTGCCCAAAGTCGATATCTCAAATTCAGGCAAAAAACACCCGAAAATTCGATATTTTTGGGACCTAGAAGCGATCTGTACATGCCTACTCCTAGTTAGAATGTTTTCAAGATACAGACCCAAAACATGCTGAAAATCGATATTTTAGGTGAGCAAAAGTCGATATGTGCATGCATCTTATGTACCCGTTTATATCTCAAATTCAGGCTTAAAACTCTTAAAAAATTCGATATTTTTGTGTCCTAGAAGCGATCTGTACATGCCTACTCCGTGTTAGAGTGTTTTCAAAATACAGGCCCAAAACATGCTGAAAATCGATATTTTAGGTGCCTAAAGTCATTATGTGCATGCATCTTCTGTACCCGTTTATATCACAAATTCAGCCCCAAAACAACCGAAAATTCGATATCTTTGGGTTCCAGAAGCGATCTGTACATGCCTACTCAGTGGTAGAATATTTTCAAAATATAGGCCGAAAACATACTAAAAATCGATATTTTAGGTGCCCAAAGTCAATATCTCAAATTCAGGCACAAAACATCAGAAAATTCGATATTTTGGGGTCCCAGAAGCGATCTGTACATGCTTATTCCGTGTTAGAGTATTTTCAAAATACATGCCCAAAACATACTGAAAATCGATCGTTTAGGTGCCCAAAAGTAGATATGTGCATGCATCTTCTGTACCCGTTTATATCTCAAATTCAGGCTCAAAACACCCGAAAATTCGGTATTTTTGGGTCCTAGAAGCGATCTGTACATGCCTACTCCTAGTTAGAATGTTTTCAAGATACAGACCCAAAACATGATCAAAATCGATAGTTTAGGTTCCCAAAAGTCGATATGTGCATGCATCTTCTGTACCCGTTTATATCTCAAATTATGGCTCAAAACACACGAAAATTCGGTATTTTTGGGTCCTAGAAGCGATCTGTACATGCCTACTCCGTGTTAGAGTATTTTCAAAATATAGGCCAAAACATGCTGAAAATCGAACTTTTACGTGCCCAAAAGTCAATATCTCAAATTCAGGCTCAAAACACCCGAAAATTCAAAATTTTGGGGGGTCAGAAGCGATCTCTAAATGCCTACTCAGTGCTAGAATATTTTCAAAATATAGGCCCAAAACATGCTAAAAATCGATATTTTAGGTGCCCGAGGTCGAAATCTCAAATTCATGCACAAAACACCGGAAAACTTGATATTTTGTGGTCCCAGAAGCGATCTGTACATCCGTGTTAGAGTATTTTCAAAATACAGGCCCAAAACATACTGAAAATCGAACTTTTAGGTGCCCAAAATTCGATATGTGCATGCATCTTCTTTACCCGTTTATCTTAAATTCAGGCTCAAAACACCCGAAAATTCGATATTTTGGGGTCCCAGAAGCGATTTGTACATGCCTACTCAGTTCTAGAAAATTTTCAAAATATAGGCCCGAAACATGCTAAAAATCGATATTTTAGGTGCCCAAAGTCGATATCTCAAATTCAGGCACAAAACAACCGAAAATTCGATATTTTGGGGTCCCAGAAGCGATCTCTACATTCCTACTCCGTGTTAGAGTATTTTCAAAATACAGGCCCAAAACATACTGAAAATCGAACTTTTAGGTGCCCAAAAGTCGATATGTGCATGCATCTTCTGTACCCGTTTATCTCAAATTCAGGCTCAAAACACCCGAAAATTCGATATTTTGGGGTCCCAGAAGCGATCTGTACATGACTACTCAGTGCTAGAATATTTTCAAAGTATAGGCCCAAAACATCCTAAAAATCGATATTTTAGGTGCCCAAAGTCGATATCTCAATTTCAGGCACAAAACAACCGAAAATTCGATATTTTGGGGTCCCAGAAGCGATCTCTACATTCCTACTCCGTGTTAGAGAATTTTCAAAATACAGGCTCAAAACATGCTAAAAATCGATATTTAAAGTGTACAAAGTCGATATGTGCATGCATCTTCTGTACCAGTTTATATCTCAAATTCAGGCTCAAAACACACGAAAATTCGATATTTTGGGGTCCCAGAAGCGATCTGTACATGCCTACTCCGTGTTAGAGTACTTTAAAAAAACAGGCCCAAAACATACTGAAAATCGATTTTTTAGTTGCCCAAAAGTCGATATGTGCATGCATCTTCTGTACCCGTTTATATCGAAAATTCAGGCTCAAAACACCAGAAATTTCGGTATTTTTGGGTCCTAGAAGCGATCTGTACATGCCTACTCCTAGTTAGAATGTTTTTCAAGATACAGACCTAAAACATGTTAAAAATCGATATTTTAGGTGCGCAAATGTCGATATGTGCATGCATCTTCTGTTCCCGTTTATATCTGAAACTCAGGCATAAAACACCCGAAAATTCGATATTTTGGGGTCCCAAAAGCGATCTGTACATGCCTACTCAGTGCTAGAATATTTTCATTATATAGGCCCAAACATGCGAAAATTCGATATTTTAGGTGCCCAAAGTCGATATCTCAAATTCAGGCACAAAACACCCGAAAGTTCGATATTTTTGGGTCCCAGAAGCGATCTGTACATTCTTTCTCCGTGTTAGAGTATTTTCAAAATACAGGCCCAAAACATACTGAAAATCGATCTTTTAGGTGACCAAAAGTCTATATGTGCATGCATCTTCTGTACCCTTTTATATCTCAAATTCAGGCTCAAAACACCCGAAATTTCGGTATTTTTGGGTTCTAGAAGCGATCTGTACATGCCTAGTACTAGGTAGAATGTTTTCAAGATACAGACCCAAAACATGCTGAAAATCGATATTTTAGGTGCCCAAAAGTCGATATGTGCATGCATCTTCTGTACCCGTTTATATCTCAAATTCAAGCTCAAAACACCCGAAAATTCGATATTTCGGGGTCCCAGAAGCGATCTGTACATACCTACTCCGTGTTAGAGTATTTTCAAAATACAGGCCCAAAACATGCTAAAAATAGATATTTTAAGTGTCCAAAGTCCATATGTGCATGCATCTTCTGTACCCTTTTATATCTCATTTTCAGGCTCAAAACTCCCGAAAATTCGATATTTTGGGGTCCAAGAAGCGATCTGTACATGCCTACTCCGTGTTAGAGAATTTTCAAAATACAGGCCCAAAACATGCTAAAAATCGATATTTTAGGTGCCTAAAGTCATTATGTGCATGCATCTTCTGTACCCGTTTATATCTCAAATTCAGGGTTAAAAATACCCGAAAATTCGATATTTTGGGGTCCCAAAAGCGATCTGTACATACCTACTCAGTGCAAGAATATTTTCAATATATAGGCCCAAAACATGCTAAAAATCGATATTTTAGGTGCCCAAAGTCGATATCTCAAATTTAGGCACAAAACACCCGAAAATTCGATATTTTGGGGTCCAAGAAGCAATCTGTATATGCTTACTCCGAGTTAGAGTATTTTCATAATACAGGCCCAAAATATACTAAAAATCGATCTTTTAGGTGCCCAAAAGTCGATATGTGCATGCATCTTCTGTACCCGTTTATATCTCAAATTCAGGCTCAAAACAAACGAAAATTCGGTATTTTTGGGTCCTAGAAGCGAATTGTACATGCCTACTCCTAGTTAGAATGTTTTCAAGATACAGACCCAAAACATGATCAAGATCGATATTTTAGGTTCCCAAAAGTCGATATGTGCATGCATCTTCAGTACCCGTTTATATCTCAAATTCATGCTCAAAACACACGATAATTCGATATTTTGGGGTCCAAGAAGCGATCTGTACATGCCTATTCCGTGTTATAGTATTTTCAAAATAAAAGCCCAAAACCTGCTGAAAATCGATATTTTAGATGCCCAAAGTCGATATCTCAAATTCAGGCACAAAACACCGGAAAATTCGATATTTTGGGGCCCCAATAGCGATCTGTACATGCCTAGTCCGTGTTAGAGTATTTTCAAAATACAGGCCCAAAACATACTGCCGTTTATATCTCAAATTCAGGCTGAAAACACCCGAAAATTCGATATTTTGTTGTCCCAGTAGCAATCTGTACATGCCTACACAATGCTGGAATGTTTTCAAAATATAGGCTCAAAACATGTTAAAAATCGATATTTTAAGTGTCCAAAGTCGATATATTCATGCATCTTCTGCACCCGTTTATATCTCTTTTTCAGGCTCAAAACACCCGAAAATTCGGTATTTTTTTTCCTAGAAGCGATCTGTACATGCCTACTCCGTGTTAGAGTATTTTCAAAATACAGGCCAAAAACATGCTGAAAATCAATCCTTTAGGTGCCCAAAAGTCGATATGTGCATGCATCTTCTGTACCCGTTTATATCTAAAATTCAGGCTCAAAACACCCGAAAATTCGATATTTTGGGGTCCCTGAAGCGATCTGTACATGCCTACTCCTAGTTAGAATGTTTTAAAGATACAGACCCAAAACATTCTCAAAATCGATATTTTAGGTGCGCAAAAGTCGATATGTGCATGCATCTTCTGTACACGTTTATATCTGAAACTCAGGCTCAAAACACCCAAAATTCGATATTTTAGGGTCCCAGAAGCGATCTGTACATGCCTACTCAGTGCTAGAATATTTTCTAAATATAGGCCCAAAACATGCTAAAAATCGATATTTTAGGTGCCCGAGGTCGAAATCTCAAATTCAGGAACAAAACACCGGATAATTTGATATATTGGGGTCCCTGAAGCGATCTGTACATGCCTACTCCTAGTTAGAATGTTTTCAAGATACAGACCCAAAACATGATCAAAATCGATATTTTAGGTTTCCAAAAGTCGATATGTGCATGCATCTTCAGTACCCGTTTATATCTCAAATTCAGGCTCAGAACACACGAAAATTCGATATTTTGGGGTCCAAGAAGCGATCTGTACATGCCTACTCCGTGTTAGAGTATTTTCAAAATATAGGCCCAAAACATGCTGAAAATCGATATTTTAGATGCCCAAAGTCGATATCTCAAATTCAGGCACAAAACCCCCGAAAATTCGTTATTTTGGGGTCCCAAAAGCGATCTGTACATGCCTACTCCGTGTTAGAGAATTTTCAAATTACAGGCCCAAAACATACTGAAAATCGATCTTTTATGTGCCCAAAAGTAAATATCTGCATGCATCTACTTAACCCGTTTATATCTCAAATTCAGGCTCAAAAAACCCGAATATTCGATATTTTAGTGTCCCAGAAGCGATCTGTACATGCCTACACAGTGCTAGAATTTTTTCAAAATATAGGGTCAAAATATGCTAAAAATCGATATTTTAAGTGTCCAAAGGCGATATTATCAAGCATCTTCTGTACCCGTTTATATCTCAAATTCAGGCTAAAAACACACGAATATTCGATATTTTGGGGTCTCAGAAGCGATCTGTACATGCCTACTCAGTGCTAGAATATTTTCAAAAAATAGGCCCAAAACATGATATAAATCGACATTTTAGGTGCCCGAGGTCGATATCTCAAATTCAGGCACAAAACAACCGAAAATTTGATATTTTGGGGTCCCAGAAGCGATCTCTACATTCCTACTCCGTGTTAGAGTATTTTCAAAATACAGGCCCAAAACATACTGAAAATCGAACTTTTAGGTGCCCAAAATTCGATATGTGCATGCATCTTCTTTACCCGTTTATCTTAAATTCAGGCTCAAAACACCCGAAAATTCGATATTTTGGGGTCCCAGAAGCGATTTGTACATGCCTACTCAGTTTTAGAAAATTTTCAAAATATAGGCCCAAAACATGCTAAAAATCGATATTTTAGGTACCCAAAGTCGATATCTCAAATTCAGGCACAAAACAACCGAAAATTCGATATTTTGGGGTCCCAGAAGCGATCTCTACATTCCTACTCCGTGTTAGAGTATTTTCAAAATACAGGCCCAAAACATACTGAAAATCGAACTTTTAGGTGCCCAAAAGTCGATATGTGCATGCATCTTCTGTACCCGTTTATCTCAAATTCAGGCTCAAAACACCCGAAAATTCGATATTTTGGGGTCCCAGAAGCGATCTGTACATGACTACTCAGTGCTAGAATATTTTCAAAGTATAGGCCCAAAACATCCTAAAAATCGATATTTTAGGTGCCCAAAGTCGATATCTCAATTTCAGGCACAAAACAACCGAAAATTCGATATTTTGGGGTCCCAGAAGCGATCTCTACATTCCTACTCCGTGTTAGAGAATTTTCAAAATACAGGCTCAAAACATGCTAAAAATCGATATTTAAAGTGTACAAAGTCGATATGTGCATGCATCTTCTGTACCCGTTTATATCTCAAATTCAGGCTCAAAACACACGAAAATTCGATATTTTGGGGTCCCAGAAGCGATCTGTACATGCCTACTCCGTGCTAGAATATTTTCATTATATAGGCCCAAACATGCGAAAATTCGATATTTTAGGTGCCCAAAGTCGATATCTCAAATTCAGGCACAAAACACCCGAAAGTTCGATATTTTTGGGTCCCAGAAGCGATCTGTACATTCTTTCTCCGTGTTAGAGTATTTTCATAATACAGGCCCAAAACATACTGAAAATCGATCTTTTAGGTGCCCAAAAGTCGATATGTGCATGCATCTTCTGTACCCGATTATATCTCAAATTCAGGCTCAAAACACCCTAAAATTCGGTATTTTTGGGTCCTAGAAGCGATATTTACATGCCTACTCCTAGTTAGAATGTTTTCAAGATACAGACCCAAAACATGATCAAAATCGATATTTTAGATTCCCAAAAGTCGATATGTGCATGCATCTTCAGTACCCGTTTATATATCAAATTCAGGCACAAAACACCCGAAAATTCGATATTTTGGGGTCCCAAAAGCGATCTGTACATGCCTACTCCGTGTTAGAGTATTTTCAAAATACCGGCCCAAAACATATTGAGAATCGATCTTTTATGTGCCCAAAAGTCGATATGAGCATGCATCTTCTGTACCCGTTTATATATCAAATTCACGCTCAAAACAACCGAAAATTCAATATTTTGGTGTCCCAGAAGCGATCTGTACATGCCTACACAGTGCTAGAATTTTCTCAAAATATAGGCTTAAAACATGCTAAAAATCGATATTTTAAGTGTCCAAAGTCGATATGTTCATGCATCTTCTGTACCCGTTTATATCTCATTTTCAGACTAAAAACACTCGAAAATTCGGTATTTTTGGGTCCTAGAAGCGATCTGTACATGTCTACTCCGTGTTAGAGTATTTTCAAAATACAGGCCCAAAAGATGCTGAAAATCGATATTTTAGGTGCCCAAAGTCAATATGTGCATGCATCTTCTGTACCCGTTTATATCTCAAATTCAGGCACAAAACACCGGAAAATTTGATATTTTGGGGTCCCAGAAGCGATCTGTACATGCCTACTCCGTGTTAGAGTATTTTCAAAATACAGGCCCAAAAACATACTGAAAATCGATCTTCTAGGTGCTCAAAAGTCGATATGTGCATGCATCTTCTGTACCCGTTTATATCTCAAATTCAGGCTCAAAACACACTAAAATTTAATATTTTTGGGTCCTAGAAGCGATCTGTACATGTCTACTCCTAGTTAGAATGTTTTCAAGATACAGACCCAAAACATGATCAAAATCGATATTTTAGGTTCCCAAAAGTCGATATGTGCATGCATCTTCAGTACCCGTTTATATCTCAAATTCAGGCTCAAAACACCCGAAAATTCGATATTTTGGGGTCCAAGAAGCGATCTGTACATGCCTACTCCGTGTTAGAGTATTTTCAAAATATAGGCCCAAAACATGCTGAAAATCGTTTTTTTAGATGCCCAAAGTCGATATCTCAAATTCATGCACAAAACACCGGAAAATTCGATATTTTGGGGTCCCAAAAGCGATCTGTACATGCCTACTCCGTGTTATAGTATTTTCAGAATACAGGCCCAAAACATACTGAAAATCGATCTTTTATGTGCCCAAAAGTCAATATGTGCATGCATCTTCGGTACCCGTTTATATCTCAAATTCAGGCTTAAAACACCCGAATATTCGATATTTTGGTGTCCCAGAAGCGATCTGTACATGCCTACACAGTGCTAGAATGTTTTCAAAATATAGGCTCAAAACATGCTAAAAATCGATATTTTAAGTGTCCAAAGTCGATATGTTCATAAATCTTCTGTACCCGTTTATATCTCATTTTAAGACTCAAAACACCCGAAAATTCGGTATTTTTGGGTCCTAGAAGCGATCTGTACATGCCTACTCCGTGTTAGAGTATTTTCAAAATACAGGCTCAAAACATGCTGAAAATCAATATTTTAGGTGCCCAAAGTCAATATGTGCATGCATCTTCTGTACCCGTTTATATTTCAAATTCAGGCTCAAAACACACGAAAATTCGATATTTTGGGGTCTCAGAAGCGATCTGTAAATGCCTACTCAGTGCTAGAATATTTTCAAAATATAAGCCCAAAACAATCTAAAAATCGATATTTTAGGTGCCCAAAGTCGATATCTCAAATTCAGGCACAAAACAACCGAAAATTCGATATTTTGGGGTCCCAGAAGCGATCTCTACATTCCTACTCCGTGTTAGAGAATTTTCAAAATACAGGCTCAAAACATGCTAAAAATCGATATTTAAAGTGTACAAAGTCGATATGTGCATGCATCTTCTGTACCCGTTTATATCTTAAATTCAGGCTCAAAACACACGAAAATTCGATATTTTGGGGTCCCAGAAGCGATCTGTACATGCCTACTCCGTGTTAGAGTACTTTAAAAAAACAGGCCCAAAACATACTGAAAATCGATTTTTTAGTTGCCCAAAAGTCGATATGTGCATGCATCTTCTGTACCCGTTTATATCGAAAATTCAGGCTCAAAACACCAGAAATTTCGGTATTTTTGGGTCCTAGAAGCGATCTGTACATGCCTACTCCTAGTTAGAATGTTTTTCAAGATACAGACCTAAAACATGTTAAAAATCGATATTTTAGGTGCGCAAATGTCGATATGTGCATGCATCTTCTGTTCCCGTTTATATCTGAAACTCAGGCATAAAACACCCGAAAATTCGATATTTTGGTGTCCAAGAAGTGATCTGTACATGCCTACTCCGTGTTAGAATGTTTTTCAAGATACAGACCTAAAACATGTTAAAAATCGATATTTTAGGTGCGCAAATGTCGATATGTGCATGCATCTTCTGTACCCGTTTATATCTGAAACTCAGGCATAAAACACCCGAAAATTCGATATTTTGGGGTCCCAAAAGCGATCTGTACATGCCTACTCAGTGCTAGAATATTTTCATTATATAGGCCCAAAACATGCGAAAATTCGATATTTTAGGTGCCCAAAGTCGATATCTCAAATTCAGGCACAAAACACCCGAAAGTTCGATATTTTTGGGTCCCAGAAGCGATCTGTACATTCTTTCTCCGTGTTAGAGTATTTTCATAATACAGGCCCAAAACATACTGAAAATCGATCTTTTAGGTGCCCAAAAGTCGATATGTGCATGCATCTTCTGTACCCGATTATATCTCAAATTCAGGCTCAAAACACCCTAAAATTCGGTATTTTTGGGTCCTAGAAGCGATATTTACATGCCTACTCCTAGTTAGAATGTTTTCAAGATACAGACCCAAAACATGATCAAAATCGATATTTTAGGTTCCCAAAAGTCGATATGTGCATGCATCTTCAGTACCCGTTTATATCTCAAATTCAGGCACAAAACACCCGAAAATTCGATATTTTGGGGTCCCAAAAGCGATCTGTACATGCCTACTCCGTGTTAGAGTATTTTCAAAATACCGGCCCAAAACATATTGAGAATCGATCTTTTATGTGCCCAAAAGTCGATATGTGCATGCATCTTCTGTACCCGTTTATATATCAAATTCACGCTCAAAACACCCGAAAATTCGATATTTTGGTGTCCCAGAAGCGATCTGTACATGCCTACACAGTGCTAGAATTTTCTCAAAATATAGGCTCAAAACATGCTAAAAATCGATATTTTAAGTGTCCAAAGTCGATATGTTCATGCATCTTCTGTACCCGTTTATATATCATTTTCAGACTAAAAACACTCGAAAATTCGGTATTTTTGGGTCCTAGAAGCGATCTGTACATGTCTACTCCGTGTTAGAGTATTTTCAAAATACAGGCCCAAAAGATGCTGAAAATCGATATTTTAGGTGCCCAAAGTCAATATGTGCATGCATCTTCTGTACCCGTTTATATCTCAAATTCAGGCACAAAACACCGAAAAATTTCATATTTTGGGGTCCCAGAAGCGATCTGTACATGCCTACTCCGTGTTAGAGTATTTTCAAAATACAGGCCCAAAAACATACTGAAAATCGATCTTCTAGGTGCTCAAAAGTCGATATGTGCATGCATCTTCTGTACCCGTTTATATCTCAAATTCAGGCTCAAAACACCCGAAAATTTAATATTTTTGGGTCCTAGAAGCGATCTGTACATGTCTACTCCTAGTTAGAATGTTTTCAAGATACAGACCCAAAACATGATCAAAATCGATATTTTAGGTTCCCAAAAGTCGATATGTGCATGCATCTTCAGTACCCGTTTATATCTCAAATTCAGGCTCAAAACACCCGAAAATTCGATATTTTGGGGTCCAAGAAGCGATCTGTACATGCCAACTCCGTGTTAGAGTATTTTCAAAATATAGGCCCAAAACATGCTGAAAATCGATATTTTAGATGCCCAAAGTCGATATCTCAAATTCATGCACAAAACACCGGAAAATTCGATATTTTGGGGTCCCAAAAGCGATCTGTACATGCCTACTCCGTGTTAGAGTATTTTCAGAATACAGGCCAAAAACATACTGAAAATCGATCTTTTATGTGCCCAAAAGTCAATATGTGCATGCATCTTCGGTACCCGTTTATATCTCAAATTCAGGCTTAAAACACCCGAATATTCGATATTTTGGTGTCCCAGAAGCGATCTGTACATGCCTACACAGTGCTAGAATGTTTTCAAAATATAGGCTCAAAACATGCTAAAAATCGATATTTTAAGTGTCCAAAGTCGATAAGTTCATAAATCTTCTGTACCCGTTTATATCTCATTTTAAGACTCAAAACACCCGAAAATTCGGTATTTTTGGGTCCTAGAAGCGATCTGTACATGCCTACTCCGTGTTAGAGTATTTTCAAAATACAGGCTCAAAACATGCTGAAAATCAATATTTTAGGTGCCCAAAGTCAATATGTGCATTCATCTTCTGTACCCGTTTATATTTCAAATTCAGGCTCAAAACACACGAAAATTCGATATTTTGGGATCTCAGAAGCGATCTGTAAATGCCTATTCAGTGCTAGAATATTTTCAAAATATAGGCCCAAAACAATCTAAAAATCGATATTTTAAGTGCCCGAGGTCGAAATCTCAAAATCAGGCACAAAACACGGGAAAAATTGATATTTTGGGGTCCCAGAAGCGATCTGTACATGCCTACTCCGTGTTAGAGTATTTTCAAAATGCAGGCCAAAAACATTCTGAAAATCGATATTTTAGGTGCCTAAAGTCGATATGTGCATGAAGCTTCTGTACCCGTTTATATCTCAAATTCAGGCTCAAAACACCCGAAAATTCGGTATTTTGCGGTTCCCAAAAGTGATCTGTATAAGCCTACTCCGTGTTAGAGTATTTTCAAAATACAGGCCTAAAACATACTGAAAATCGATCTTTTATGTGCCCAAAAGTCAATATGCGCATTAATCTTCTATACCCGTTTATATCCCAAATTCAGGCTCAAAACGCCCGAATAATCGATATTTTGGTGTCCCAGAAGCGATCTGTACATGCCTACACAGTGCTAAAATGTTTTCAAAATATAGGCACAAAACATTCTAAAAATCGATATTTTAAGTGTCCAATGTCGATATGTTCATTTATCTTCTGTACCCGTTTATATCTCAAATTCAGGCTCAAAACACCCGAAAATTCGGTATTTTTGGGTCCTAGAAGCGATCTGTACATGCCTACTCCTAGTTAGAATGTTTTTAAGATACAGACACAAAACATGCTCAAAATCGATATTTTAGGTGCCCAAAAGTCGATATGTGCATGCATCTTCAGTACTCGTTTATATCTCAAATTCAGGCTCAAAACATACGAAAATTCGATATTTTGGGGTCCAAGAAGAGATCTGTACATGCCTACTCCGTGTTAGAGTATTTTTTAATTATAGGAACAAAACATGCTGAAAATCGATATTTTAGGTGCCCAAAGTCAATATGTGCATGCATCTTCTGTACCCGTTTATATCTCAAATTCAGGCACAAAACGTCCGAAAATTCGATATTTTTGGGTCCTAGAAGCGATCTGTACATGCCTACTCCTAGTTAGAATGTTTTCAAGATACAGACCCAAAACATGCTCCAAATCGATATTTTAGGTGCCCAAAAGTCGATATGTGCATGCATCTTTAGTACCCGTTTATATCTCAAATTCAGGCTCAAAACACACGAAAATTCGATATTTTGGGGTCCAAGAAGAGATCTGTACATGCCTACTCCGTGTTAGAGTATTTTTAAATTATAGGCCCAAAACATGCTGAAAATCGTTATTTTAGGTGCCCAAAGTCAATATGTGCATGCATCTTCTGTACCCGTTTATATCTCAAATTCAGGCACAAAACACGCGAAAATTCGATATTTTTGGGTCCTAGAAGCGATCTGTACATGCCTACTCCTAGGTAAAATGTTTTCAAAATATAGGCTTAAAACATGCTAAAAATCGATATTTTAAGTGTCCAAAGTCGATATGTTCATTTATCTTCTGTACCCGTTTATATCTCATTTTCAGACTCAAAACACCCGAAAATTCGGTATTTTTGGGTCCTAGAAGCGATCTGTAAATGCCTACTCCGTGTTAGAGTATTTTCAAAATACAGGCCCAAAACATGCTGAAAATCGATATTTTAGGTGCCGAAAGTCAATATGTGTATGCATCTTCTGTACCCGTTTATATCTCAAATTCAGGCTCAAAACTCCCGAAAATTCGATATTTTGGGTTATCAGAAGCGATCTGTAAATGCCTACTCAGTGTTAGAATATTTTCAAAATATAGGCCCAAAACATGCTAAAAATCGATATTTTAAGTGCCCGAGGTCGAAATCTCAAATTCAGGCACAAAACACCGAAAAAATTGATTTTTGGGGGTCCCAGAAGCGATCTGTACATGCCTACTCCGTGTTAGAGTATTTTCAAAATGAAGGCCCAAAACATACTGAAAATCGATCTTTTAGTTTCCCAAAAGTCGATATGTGCATGCATCTTCTGTACCCGTTTATCTCAAATTCAGGCTCAAAACACCCAAAAATTCGATATTTTGGGGTCCCAGAAGCAATCTGTACATGCCTACTCAGTGCTAGAATATTTTCAAAATATAGGCCCGAAACATGCTAAAAATCGATATTTTACGTGCCTAAAGTCGATATCTCAAATTCAGGAACAAAACAACCGAAAATTCGATATTTTGGGGTCCCAGAAGCGATCTCTACATTCTTACTCCGTGTTAAAGTATTTTCAAAATACAGGCCCAAAACATACTGAAAATCGATCTTTTAGGTGCCAAAACGTCGATATGTGCATGCATCTTCTGTACCCGTTTATATCTCAAATTCAGGCTCAAAACACCCGAAAATTTGATATTTTTGGGTCCCAGAAGCGATCTGTTCATGCCTACTCAGTGCTAGGATGTTTTCAAAATATAGGCTCAAAACATGCTAAAAATCGATATTTTAAGTGTACAAAGTCGATATGTGCATGCATCTTTTGTACACGTTTATATCTCAAATTCTGGCTCAAAACACCCGAAAATTCGGTATTTTTGGGTCCCAGAAGCGATCTGTACATGCCTACTCCGTGTTAGAGTATTTTCAAAATACAGGCATAAAACATACTGAAAATCGATCTTTTAGATGCCCAAAGTCGATATGTGCATGCATCTTCTGTACCCATTTATATCTCAAATTCAGGCTCAAAACATCCGAAAATTCGGTTTTTTTGGGTCCTAGAAGCGAATTGTACATGCCTACTCCTAGTTAGAATGTTTTCAAGATACAGACCCAAAACATGATCAAGATCGATATTTTAGGTTCCCAAAAGTCGATATGTGCATGCATCTTCAGTACCCGTTTATATCTCAAATTCATGCTCAAAACACACGAAAATTCGATATTTTGGGGTCCAAGAAGCGATCTGTACATGCCTATTCCGTGTTATAGTATTTTCAAAATAAAAGCCCAAAACCTGCTGAAAATCGATATTTTAGATGCCCAAAGTCGATATCTCAAATTCAGGCACAAAACACCGGAAAATTCGATATTTTGGGGCCCCAATAGCGATCTGTACATGCCTAGTCCGTGTTAGAGTATTTTCAAAATACAGGCCCAAAACATACTGCCGTTTATATCTCAAATTCAGGCTGAAAACACCCGAAAATTCGATATTTTGTTGTCCCAGTAGCAATCTGTACATGCCTACACAATGCTGGAATGTTTTCAAAATATAGGCTCAAAACATGTTAAAAATCGATATTTTAAGTGTCCAAAGTCGATATATTCATGCATCTTCTGCACCCGTTTATATCTCTTTTTCAGGCTCAAAACACCCGAAAATTCGGTATTTTTTTTCCTAGAAGCGATCTGTACATGCCTACTCCGTGTTAGAGTATTTTCAAAATACAGGCCAAAAACATGCTGAAAATCAATCCTTTAGGTGCCCAAAAGTCGATATGTGCATGCATCTTCTGTACCCGTTTATATCTAAAATTCAGGCTCAAAACACCCGAAAATTCGATATTTTGGGGTCCCTGAAGCGATCTGTACATGCCTACTCCTAGTTAGAATGTTTTAAAGATACAGACCCAAAACATTCTCAAAATCGATATTTTAGGTGCGCAAAAGTCGATATGTGCATGCATCTTCTGTACACGTTTATATCTGAAACTCAGGCTCAAAACACCCAAAATTCGATATTTTAGGGTCCCAGAAGCGATCTGTACATGCCTACTCCGTGTTAGAGTATTTTCAAAATACAGGCATAAAACATACTGAAAATCGATCTTTTATGTGCCCAAAGTCAATATGTGCATGCATCTTCTGTACCCGTTTATATCTCAAATTCAGGCTTAAAACACCCTAAAATTCGATATTTTGGGGTCACGGAAGCGATCTGTACATGCCTACTCAATGCTAGAATATTTTCAAAGTATAGGCCCAAAATATGCTAAAAATCGATATTTTAGGTGCCCAAAGTCGATATCTCAAATTCAGGCACAAAACACACGAAAATTCGATATTTTTGGGTCCTAGAAGCGATCTGTACATGCCTACTCCTAGTTAGAATGTTTTCAAAATACAGACCGAAAACATGCTCTAAATCCATATTTTAGGTGCTCAAAGTCATTATGTGCATGCATCTTCTGTACCCGTTTATATCTCAAATTCAGGCCCAAAACACCCGAAAATTCGATATCTTGGGGTCCCAGAAGCGATCTGTACATGCCTACTCAGTGCTAGAATATTTTCAAAATATAGGCCCAAAACATGCTAAAAAACGATATTTTAGGTGCCCAAAGTCGATATCTCAAATTCAGGCACAAAACATCCGAAAATTCGATATTTGGGGGTCCCAGAAGCGATCTGTACATGCTTACTTAGTGTTAGAGTATTTTCAAAATAGAGGCCCAAAACATACTGAAAATCGATCTTTTAGGTGCCCAAAAGTCGATATGTGAATGCATCTTCTGTACCCGTTTATCTCAAATTCAGGCTCAAAACACCCGAAAATTGGATATTTTGGGGTCCCAGAAGCGATCTGTACATGCCTACTCAGTGCGAGAATATTTTCAAAATATAGGCCCAAAACATGATAAAAATCGATATTTTAGGTGCCTAAAGTCGATATGTGCATGAAGCTTCTGTACCCGTTTATATCTCAAATTCAGGCTCAAAACACCCGAAAATTCGGTATTTTGCGGTTCCCAAAAGTGATCTGTATAAGCCTACTCCGTGTTAGAGTATTTTCAAAATACAGGCCTAAAACATACTGAAAATCGATCTTTTATGTGCCCAAAAGTCAATATGCGCATTAATCTTCTATACCCGTTTATATCCCAAATTCAGGCTCAAAACGCCCGAATAATCGATATTTTGGTGTCCCAGAAGCGATCTGTACATGCCTACACAGTGCTAAAATGTTTTCAAAATATAGGCACAAAACATTCTAAAAATCGATATTTTAAGTGTCCAAAGTCGATATGTTCATGCATCTTCTGTACCCGTTTATATCTCATTTTCAGACTCAAAACACCCGAAAATTCGGTATTTTTGGGTCCTAGAAGTGATCTGTACATGCCTACTCCGTGTTAGAGTATTTTTAAATTACAGGCCCAAAACATGCTCAAAATCGATATTTTAGGTGCCCAAAGTCAATATGTGCATGCATCTTCTGTACCCGTTTATATCTCAAATTCAGGCTCAAAACACCCGAAAATTCGGTATTTTTGGGTCCTAGAAGCGATCTGTACATGCCTACTCCTAGTTAGTATGTTTTTAAGATACAGACCCAAAACATGCTCAAAATCGATATTTTAGGTGCCCAAAAGTCGATATGTGCATGCATCTTCAGTACTCGTTTATATCTCAAATTCAGGCTCAAAACACACGAAAATTCGATATTTTGGGGTCCAAGAAGAGATCTGTACATGCCTACTCCGTGTTAGAGTATTTTCTAATTATAGGAACAAAACATGCTGAAAATCGATATTTTAGGTGCCCAAAGTCAATATGTGCATGCATCTTCTGTACCCGTTTATATCTCAAATTCAGGCACAAAACGTCCGAAAATTCGATATTTTTGGGTCCTAGAAGCGATCTGTACATGCCTACTCCTAGTTAGAATGTTTTCAAGATACAGACCCAAAACATGCTCCAAATCGATATTTTAGGTGCCCAAAAGTCGATATGTGCATGCATCTTCTGTACCCGTTTATATCTCAAATTCAGGCACAAAACACGCGAAAATTCGATATTTTTGGGTCCTAGAAGCGATCTGTACATGCCTACTCCTAGGTAAAATGTTTTCAAAATATAGGCTTAAAACATGCTAAAAATCGATATTTTAAGTGTCCAAAGTCGATATGTTCATTTATCTTCTGTACCCGTTTATATCTCATTTTCAGACTCAAAACACCCGAAAATTCGGTATTTTTGGGTTCTAGAAGCAATCTGTAAATGCCTACTCCGTGTTAGAGTATTTTCAAAATACAGGCCCAAAACATGCTGAAAATCGATATTTTAGGTGCCGAAAGTCAATATGTGTATGCATCTTCTGTACCCGTTTATATCTCAAATTCAGGCTCAAAACTCCCGAAAATTCGATATTTTGGGTTATCAGAAGCGATCTGTAAATGCCAACTCAGTGTTAGAATATTTTCAAAATATAGGCCCAAAACATGCTAAAAATCGATATTTGAAGTGCCCGAGGTCGAAATCTCAAATTCAGGCACAAAACACCGAAAAAATTGATTTTTTGGGGTCCCAGAAGCGATCTGTACATGCCTACTCCGTGTTAGAGTATTTTCAAAATGAAGGCCCAAAACATACTGAAAATCGATCTTTTAGTTTCCCAAAAGTCGATATGTGCATGCATCTTCTGTACCCGTTTATCTCAAATTCAGGCTCAAAACACCCAAAAATTCGATATTTTGGGGTCCCAGAAGCAATCTGTACATGCCTACTCAGTGCTAGAATATTTTCAAAATATAGGCCCGAAACATGCTAAAAATCGATATTTTACGTGCCTTAAGTCGATATCTCAAATTCAGGAAAAAAACAACCGAAAATTCGATATTTTGGGGTCCCAGAAGCGATCTCTACATTCTTACTCCGTGTTAAAGTATTTTCAAAATACAGGCCCAAAACATACTGAAAATCGATCTTTTAGGTGCCAAAACGTCGATATGTGCATGCATCTTCTGTACCCGTTTATATCTCAAATTCAGGCTTAAAACACCCTAAAATTCGATATTTTGGGGTCACGGAAGCGATCTGTACATGCCTACTCAACGCTAGAATATTTTCAAAGTATAGGCCCAAAATATGCTAAAAATCGATATTTTAGGTGCCCAAAGTCGATATCTCAAATTCAGGCACAAAACACACGAAAATTCGATATTTTTGGGTCCTAGAAGCGATCTGTACATGCCTACTCCTAGTTAGAATGTTTTCAAAATACAGACCGAAAACATGCTCTAAATCCATATTTTAGGTGCTCAAAGTCATTATGTGCATGCATCTTCTGTACCCGTTTATATCTCAAATTCAGGCCCAAAACACCCGAAAATTCGATATCTTGGGGTCCCAGAAGCGATCTGTACATGCCTACTCAGTGCTAGAATATTTTCAAAATATAGGACCAAAACATGCTAAAAAACGATATTTTAGGTGCCCAAAGTCGATATCTCAAATTCAGGCACAAAACATCCGAAAATTCGATATTTGGGGGTCCCAGAAGCGATCTGTACATGCTTACTTAGTGTTAGAGTATTTTCAAAATAGAGGCCCAAAACATACTGAAAATCGATCTTTTTGGTGCCCAAAAGTCGATATGTGAATGCATCTTCTGTACCCGTTTATCTCAAATTCAGGCTCAAAACACCCGAAAATTGGATATTTTGGGGTCCCAGAAGTGATCTGTACATGCCTACTCAGTGCGAGAATATTTTCAAAATATAGGCCCAAAACATGATAAAAATCGATATTTTAGGTGCCTAAAGTCGATATGTGCATGAAGCTTCTGTACCCGTTTATATCTCAAATTCAGGCTCAAAACACCCGAAAATTCGGTATTTTGCGGTTCCCAAAAGTGATCTGTATAAGCCTACTCCGTGTTAGAGTATTTTCAAAATACAGGCCTAAAACATACTGAAAATCGATCTTTTATGTGCCCAAAAGTCAATATGCGCATTAATCTTCTATACCCGTTTATATCCCAAATTCAGGCTAAAAACGCCCGAATAATCGATATTTTGGTGTCCCAGAAGCGATCTGTACATGCCTACACAGTGCTAAAATGTTTTCAAAATATAGGCACAAAACATTCTAAAAATCGATATTTTAAGTGTCCAAAGTCGATATGTTCATGCATCTTCTGTACCCGTTTATATCTCATTTTCAGACTCAAAACTCCCGAAAATTCGGTATTTTTGGGTCCTAGAAGTGATCTGTACATGCCTACTCCGTGTTAGAGTATTTTTAAATTACAGGCCCAAAACATGCTCAAAATCGATATTTTAGGTGCCCAAAGTCAATATGTGCATGCATCTTCTGTACCCGTTTATATCTCAAATTCAGGCTCAAAACACCCGAAAATTCGGTATTTTTGGGTCCTAGAAGCGATCTGTACATGCCTACTCCTAGTTAGAATGTTTTTAAGATACAGACCCAAAACATGCTCAAAATCGATATTTTAGGTGCCCAAAAGTCGATATGTGCATGCATCTTCAGTACTCGTTTATATCTCAAATTCAGGCTCAAAACACACGAAAATTCGATATTTTGGGGTCCAAGAAGAGATCTGTACATGCCTACTCCGTGTTAGAGTATTTTTTAATTATAGGAACAAAACATGCTGAAAATCGATATTTTAGGTGCCCAAAGTCAATATGTGCATGCATCTTCTGTACCCGTTTATATCTCAAATTCAGGCACAAAACGTCCGAAAATTCGATATTTTTGGGTCCTAGAAGCGATCTGTACATGCCTACTCCTAGTTAGAATGTTTTCAAGATACAGACCCAAAACATGCTCCAAATCGATATTTTAGGTGCCCAAAAGTCGATATGTGCATGCATCTTCAGTACCCGTTTATATCTCAAATTCAGGCTCAAAACACACGAAAATTCGATATTTTGGGGTCCAAGAAGAGATCTGTACATGCCTACTCCGTGTTAGAGTATTTTTAAATTATAGGCCCAAAACATGCTGAAAATCGTTATTTTAGGTGCCCAAAGTCAATATGTGCATGCATCTTCTGTACCCGTTTATATCTCAAATTCAGGCACAAAACACGCGAAAATTCGATATTTTTGGGTCCTAGAAGCGATCTGTACATGCCTACTCCTAGGTAAAATGTTTTCAAAATATAGGCTTAAAACATGCTAAAAATCGATATTTTAAGTGTCCAAAGTCGATATGTTCATTTATCTTCTGTACCCGTTTATATCTCATTTTCAGACTCAAAACACCCGAAAATTCGGTATTTTTGGGTCCTAGAAGCGATCTGTAAATGCCTACTCCGTGTTAGAGTATTTTCAAAATACAGGCCCAAAACATGCTGAAAATCGATATTTTAGGTGCCGAAAGTCAATATGTGTATGCATCTTCTGTACCCGTTTATATCTCAAATTCAGGCTCAAAACTCCCGAAAATTCGATATTTTGGGTTATCAGAAGCGATCTGTAAATGCCTACTCAGTGTTAGAATATTTTCAAAATATAGGCCCAAAACATGCTAAAAATCGATATTTTAAGTGCCCGAGGTCGAAATCTCAAATTCAGGCACAAAACACCGAAAAAATTGATTTTTTGGGGTCCCAGAAGCGATCTGTACATGCCTACTCCGTGTTAGAGTATTTTCAAAATGAAGGCCCAAAACATACTGAAAATCGATCATTTAGTTTCCCAAAAGTCGATATGTGCATGCATCTTCTGTACCCGTTTATCTCAAATTCAGGCTCAAAACACCCAAAAATTCGATATTTTGGGGTCCCAGAAGCAATCTGTACATGCCTACTCAGTGCTAGAATATTTTCAAAATATAGGCCCGAAACATGCTAAAAATCGATATTTTACGTGCCTAAAGTCGATATCTCAAATTCAGGAACAAAACAACCGAAAATTCGATATTTTGGGGTCCCAGAAGCGATCTCTACATTCTTACTCCGTGTTAAAGTATTTTCAAAATACAGGGCCAAAACATACTGAAAATCGATCTTTTAGGTGCCAAAACGTCGATATGTGCATGCATCTTCTGTACCCGTTTATATCTCAAATTCAGGCTCAAAACACCCGAAAATTTGATATTTTTGGGTCCCAGAAGCGATCTGTTCATGCCTACTCAGTGCTAGGATGTTTTCAAAATATAGGCTCAAAACATGCTAAAAATCGATATTTTAAGTGTACAAAGTCGATATGTGCATGCATCTTCTGTACACGTATATATCTCAAATTCTGGCTCAAAACACCCGAAAATTCGGTATTTTTGGGTCCCAGAAGCGATCTGTACATGCCTACTCCGTGTTAGAGTATTTTCAAAATACAGGCATAAAACATACTGAAAATCGATCTTTTAGATGCCCAAAAGTCGATATGTGCATGCATCTTCTGTACCCATTTATATCTCAAATTCAGGCTCAAAACATCCGAAAATTCGGTTTTTTTGGGTCCTAGAAGCGATCTGTACATGCCTACTCCTAGTTAGAATTTTGTCTAGATACAGACCCAAAACATGCTCAAAATCGACATTTAAGGTGCCCAAAAGTCGATATGTTCATGCATCTTCAGTACCCGTTTATATCTCAAATTCAGGCTCAAAACACACGAAAATTCGATATTTTGGGGTCCCAGAAGCGATCTATACATGCCTAGTCCGTATTAGAGTATGTTCAAATTATAGGCCGAAAACATGCTGAAATTAGATATTTTATGTGCCCAAAGTCAATATGTGCATGCATCTTCTGTACCCGTTTATATCTCAAATTCAGGCTTAAAACACCCTAAAATTCGATATTTTGGGGTCACGGAAGCGATCTGTACATGCCTACTCAATGCTAGAATATTTTCAAAGTATAGGCCCAAAATATGCTAAAAATCGATATTTTAGGTGCCCAAAGTCGATATCTCAAATTCAGGCACAAAACACACGAAAATTCGATATTTTTGGGTCCTAGAAGCGATCTGTACATGCCTACTCCTAGTTAGAATGTTTTCAAAATACAGACCGAAAACATGCTCTAAATCCATATTTTAGGTGCTCAAAGTCATTATGTGCATGCATCTTCTGTACCCGTTTATATCTCAAATTCAGGCCCAAAACACCCGAAAATTCTATATCTTGGGGTCCCAGAAGCGATCTGTACATGCCTACTCAGTGCTAGAATATTTTCAAAATATAGGCCCAAAACATGCTAAAAAACGATATTTTAGGTGCCCAAAGTCGATATCTCAAATTCAGGCACAAAACATCCGAAAATTCGATATTTGGGGGTCCCAGAAGCGATCTGTACATGCTTACTTAGTGTTAGAGTATTTTCAAAATAGAGGCCCAAAACATACTGAAAATCGATCTTTTAGGTGCCCAAAAGTCGATATGTGCATGCATCTTCAGTACCCGTTTATATTTCAAATTCAGGCTCAAAACACATGAAAATTCGATATTTTGGGGCCCAAGAAGCGATCTATACATGCCTACTCCGTGTTAGAGTATTTTCAAATTATTGGCCCAAAACATGCTAAAAAACGATATTTTAGGTGCCCAAAGTCAGTATGTGCATGCATCTTCTGTACACGTTTATATCTCAAATTCAGGCTTAAAACACCCGAAAATTTGATATTTTGGGATTGCAGAAGCGATCTGTACATGCCTACTCAATGTTAGAATATTTTAAAAATATAAGCCCAAACATGTTTAAAAATCGATATTTTAGGTGCCCAAAGTCGATATCTCAAATTCAGGCACAAAACACCCGAAAATTCGGTATTTTTGTGTCCTAGAAAAGAACTGTACATGCCTACTCCTAGTTAGAATGTTTTCAAGATACAGACCCAAAACATGCTCAAAATCGATATTTTAGGTGCGCAAAAGTCGATATGTGCATGAATCGTCTGTACCCTTTAATATCTGAAATTCAGGCTCAAAACTCCCGAAAAATCGATATTTTGCGGTCCCAAAAGCGATCTGTACATGCCTACTCAGTGCTAGAATATTTTCAAAATATAGGCCCAAAACATGCTAAAATCGATATTTTACATGCCTAAAGTCGATATGTCAAATTCAGGAACAAAACAACCGAAAATTCGATATTTTAGGGTCCCAGAAGCGATCTCTACATTCTTACTCCGTGTTAAAGTATTTTCAAAATACAAGCCCAAAACATACTGAAAATCGATCTTTTAGGTGCCAAAAAGTCGATTTGTGCATGCATCTTCTGTACCCGTTTATATCTCAAATTCAGGCTCAAAACACCCGAATATTTGATATTTTTGGGTCCCAGAAGCGATCTTTACGTTTCTACTCAGTGCTAGGATGTTTTCAAAATATAGGCTCAAAACATGCTAAAAATCGATATTTTAAGTGTACAAAGTCGATATGTTCATGCATCTTCTGTACCCGTTTATATCTCAAATTCTGGCTCAAAACACCCGAAAATTCGGGATTTTTGGGTCCCAGAAGCGATCTGTACATGCCTACTCCGTGTTAGAGTATTTTCAAAATACAGGCATAAAACATACTGAAAATCGATCTTTTACATGCCCAAAAGTCGATATGTGCATGCATCTTCTGTACCCATTTATTTCTCAAATTCAGGCTCAAAACACCCGAAAATTCGGTTTTTTTGGGTCCTAGAAGCGATCTGTACATGCCTACTCCTAGTTAGAATTTTGTCTAGATACAGACCCAAAACATGCTCAAAATCGATATTTTAGGAGCCCAAAAGTCGATATGTTCATGCATCTTCAGTACCCGTTTATATCTCAAATTCAGGCTCAAAACACACGAAAATTCGATATTTTGGGGTCCAAGAAGCGATCTGTACATGCCTACTCCGTGTTAGAGTATTTTCAAATTATAGGCCCAAAACATGCTGAAAATCGATATTTTAGGTGCCCAAAGTCAGTATGTGCATGCATCTTCTGTACACGTTTATATCTCAAATTCAGGCTTAAAACACCCGAAAATTCGATATTTTGGGATTGCAGAAGCGATCTGTACATGCCTACTCAATGTTAGAATATTTTCAAAATATAAGCCCAAAACATGTTTAAAAATCGATATTTTAGGTGCCCAAAGTCGATATCTCAAATTCAGGCACAAAACACCCGAAAATTCGATATTTTGGGGTCCCAAATGCGATCTGTACATGCCTACTCCGTGTTAGAGTATTTTCAAAATATAGGCATAAAACATTCTGAAAATCGATCTTTTAGGTGCCCAAAAGTCGATATGTGCATGCATCTTCAGTACCCGTTTATATTTCAAATTCAGGCTCAAAACACACGAAAATTCGATATTTTGGGGTCCAAGAAGCGATCTGTACATGCCTACTCCGTGTTAGAGTATTTTCAAATTATAGGCCCAAAACATGCTGAAAATCGATATTTTAGGTGCCCAAAGTCAGTATGTGCATGCATCTTCTGTACACGTTTATATCTCAAATTCAGGCTCAAAACGCCCGAAAATTTGATATTTTGTGGTCCCAGAAGCGATCTGTACATGACTACTCAGTGCTAGAATGTTTTCAAAATACAGGCTCAAAACATGCTATAAATCGATATTTTTGGTGCGCAAAAGTCGATATGTGCAAGCATCTTCTGTAACCGTTTATATCTCAAATTCAGGCTCAAAACACGAAAATTCGATATTTTGGGGTCCTAGAAGCGATCTGTACATGCCTACTCCGTGTTAGAGTATTTTCAAAATATAGGCCCAAAACATTGTGAAAATCGATATTTTAGGTGCTCAAAGTCAATATGTGCATGCATCTTCTGTACCCGTTTATATCGAAAATTCAGGCTCAAAACACCCGAAAATTCGGTATTTTTGTGTCCTAGAAAAGATCTGTACATGCCTACTCCTAGTTAGAATGTTTTCAAGATACAGACCCAAAACATGCTCAAAATCGATATTTTAGGTGCGCAAAAGTCGATATGTGCATGAATCTTCTGTACCCGTTTATATCTGAAATTCAGGCTCAAAACTCCCGAAAAATCGATATTTTGCGGTCCCAAAAGCGATCTGTACATGCCTACTCAGTGCTAGAATATTTTCAAAATATAGGCCCAAAACATGCTAAAAATCGATATTTTAGGTGCCCAAAGTCGAAATCTCAAATTCAGGCACAAAACACCGGAAAATTCAATATTTTGGGGTCCCAGAAGCGATCTGTACATGCCGACTCCGTGTTAAAGTATTTTCAAAGTACAGGCCCAAAACATACTGAAAATCGATCTTTTAGGTGCACAAAAGTCGATATGTGCATGCTTCTTCTGTACCGTTTATATCTCAAATTCATGCTCAAAACACCCGAAAATTCGGTATTTTTGGGTCCTAGAAGCGATCTGTACATGCCTACTCCGTATTTTCAAATTACAGGCCCAAAACATGCTGAAAATCGATATTTTAGGTGCCCAAAGTCAATATGTGCATGCATCTTCTGTACCCATTTATATCTGGAATTCAGGCTCAAAACACCCGAAAATTCGATATTTTGGGGTTCCAGAAGCGATCTGTACATGCCTACTAAGTGCTAGAATATTTTCAAAATTTAGGCCAGAACATGCTAAAAATCGATAATTTAGGTGCCCAAAGTCGAAATATCAAATTCAGGCTCAAAACACCGGAAAATTCGATATTTTGGGGTCCCAGAAGCGATCTGTACATGCCTACTCCATGTTAGAGTATTTTCAAAATACAGGCCCAAAACATACTGAAAATCGATCCTATAGGTGCCCAAAAGTCGATATGTGCATGCATCTTCAGTACCCGTTTATATCTCAAATTCAGGCTCAATACACCCGAAAATTCGGTATTTTTGGGTCCTAGAAGCGATCTGTACATGCCTACTCCTAGTTAGAATGTTTTCAAGATACAGACCCAAAACATGTTCAAAATCGATATTTTAGGTGCCCAAAAGTCGATATGTGCATGCATCTTCTGTACCCGTTTATATCTCAAATTCAGGCTAAAAACACACGAAAATTCGATATTTTGGGGTTCAAGAAGCGATCTTTACATGCCTACTCAGTGCTAGAATATTTTCAAATTATAGGCCTAAAACATACTAAAAATCGATATTTTAGGTGCCAAAAGTCGATATCTCAAATTCAGGCACAAAACAACCGAAAATTCGATATTTAGGGGTCCCAGAAGCGATCTGTACATGCCTACTCCATGTTAGAGTATTTTCAAAATACAGGCCCAAAACATACTGAAAATCGATTTTTTAGGTGCCAAAAAGTCGATATGTGCATGCATCTTCTGTACCCGTTTATATCTCAAATTCAGGCTCAAAACACCCGAAAATTTGATATTTTGTGGTCCCAGAAGCGATCTGTACATGACTACTCAGTGCTAGAATGTTTTCAAAATACAGGCTCAAAACATGCTATAAATCGATATTTTTGGTGCGCAAAAGTCGATATGTGCATGCATCTTCTGTAACCGTTTATATCTCAAATTCAGGCTCAAAACACGAAAATTCGATATTTTGGGGTCCTAGAAGCGATCTGTACATGCCTACTCCGTGTTAGAGTATTTTCAAATTATAGGCCCAAAACATTCTGAAAATCGATATTTTAGGTGCTCAAAGTCAATATGTGCATGTATCTTCTGTACCCGTTTATATCGAAAATTCAGGCTCAAAACACCCGAAAATTCGGTATTTTTGTGTCCTAGAAAAGATCTGTACATGCCTACTCCTAGTTAGAATGTTTTCAAGATACAGACCCAAAACATGCTCAAAATCGATATTTTAGGTGTGCAAAAGTCGATATGTGCATGAATCTTCTGTACCCGTTTATATCTCAAATTCAGGCTCAAAACTCCCGAAAAATCGATATTTTGCGGTCCCAAAAGCGATCTGTACATGCCTACTCAGTGCTAGAATATTTTCAAAATATAGGCCCAAAACATGCTAAAAATCGATATTTTAGGTGCCCAAAGTCGGAATCTCAAATTCAGGCACAAAACACCGGAAAATTCAATATTTTGGGGTCCCAGAAGCGATCTGTACATGCCGACTCCGTGTTAAAGTATTTTCAAAATACAGGCCCAAAACATACTGAAAATCGATCTTTTAGGTGCCCAAAAGTCGATATGTGCATGCATCTTTTGTACCGTTTATATCTCAAATTCATGTTTAAAACACCCGAAAATTCGGTATTTTTGGGTCCTAGAAGCGATCTGTACATGCCTACTCCGTATTTTCAAATTACAGGCCCAAAACATGCTGAAAATCGATATTTTAGGTGCCCAAAGTCAATATGTGCATGCATCTTCTGTACCCGTTTATATCTGGATACAGGCTGAAAACACCCGAAAATTCGATATTTTGGGGTTCCAGAAGCGATCTGTACATGCCTACTAAGTGCTAGAATATTTTCAAAATTTAGGCCAGAACATGCTAAAAATCGATAATTTAGGTGCCCAAAGTCGAAATATCAAATTCAGGCTCAAAACACCGGAAAATTTGATATTTTGGGGTCCCAGAAGATATCTGTACATGCCTACTCCATGTTAGAGTATTTTCAAAATACAGTCCCAAAACATACTGAAAATGGATCCTATAGGTGCCCAAAAGTCGATATGTGCATGCATCTTCTGTACCCGTTTATATCTCAAATTCAGGCTCAATACACCCGAAAATTCGGTATTTTTGGGTCCTAGAAGCGATCTGGACATGCCTACTCCTAGTTAGAATGTTTTCAAGATACAGACCCAAAACATGTTCAAAATCGATATTTTAGGTGCCCAAAAGTCGATATGTGCATGCATCTTCTGTACCCGTTTATATCTCAAATTCAGGCTAAAAACACACGAAAATTCGATATTTTGGGGTTTAAGAAGCGATCTTTACATGCCTACTCAGTGCTAGAATATTTTCAAATTATAGGCCTAAAACATGCTAAAAATCGATATTTTAGGTGCCCAAAGTCGATATCTCAAATTCAGGAACAAAAAAACAGAAAATTCGATATTTTGGGGTCCCAGAAGCGATCTCTACATGCCTACTCCGTGTTAGAGTATTTTCAAAATACAGGCCCAAAACATACTGAAAATCGATTTTTTAGGTGCCAAAAAGTCGATATGTGCATGCATCTTCTGTACCCGTTTATATCTCAAATTCAGGCTAAAAACACCTGAAAATTTGATATTTTGTGGTCCCAGAAGCGATCTGTACATGACTACTCAGTGCTAGAATGTTTTCAAAATACAGGCTCAAAACATGCTATAAATCGATATTTTTGGTGCGCAAAAGTCGATATGTGCATGCATCTTCTGTAACCGTTTATATCTCAAATTCAGGCTCAAAACACGAAAATTCGATATTTTGGGGTCCTAGAAGCGATCTGTACATGCCTACTCCGTGTTAGAGTATTTTCAAATTATAGGCTCAAAACATTCTGAAAATCGATATTTTAGGTGCTCAAAGTCAATATTTGCATGTATCTTCTGTACCCGTTTATATCGAAAATTCAGGCTCAAAACACCCGAAAATTCGGTATTTTTGTGTCCTAGAAAAGATCTGTACATGCCTACTCCTAGTTAGAATGTTTTCAAGATACAGACCCAAAACATGCTCAAAATCGATATTTTAGGTGCGCAAAAGTCGATATGTGCATGAATCTTCTGTACCCGTTTATATCTCAAATTCAGGCTCAAAACTCCCGAAAAATCGATATTTTGCGGTCCCAAAAGCGATCTGTACATGCCTACTCAGTGCTAGAATATTTTCAAAATATAGGCCCAAAACATGCTAAAAATCGATATTTTAGGTGCCCAAAGTCGAAATCTCAAATTCAGGCACAAAACACCGGAAAATTCAATATTTTGGGGTCCCAGAAGCGATCTGTACATGCCGAATCCGTGTTAAAGTATTTTCAAAATACAGGCCCAAAACATACTGAAAATCGATCTTTTAGGTGCCCAAAAGTCGATATGTGCATGCATCTTTTGTACCGTTTATATCTCAAATTCATGTTTAAAACACACGAAAATTCGGTATTTTTGGGTCCTAGAAGCGATCTGTACATGCCTACTCCGTATTTTCAAATTACAGGCCCAAAACATGCAGAAAATCGATATTTTAGGTGCCCAAAGTCAATATGTGCATGCATCTTCTGTACCCGTTTATATCTGGATACAGGCTGAAAACACCCTAAAATTCGATATTTTGGGGTTCCAGAAGCGATCTGTACATGCCTACTAAGTGCTAGAATATTTTCAAAATTTAGGCCAGAACATGCTAAAAATCGATAATTTAGGTGCCCAAAGTCGAAATATCAAATTCAGGCTCAAAACACCGGAAAATTCGATATTTTGGGGTCCCAGAAGCGATCTGTACCTGCCTACTCCATGTTAGAGTATTTTCAAAATACAGTCCCAAAACATACTGAAAATCGATCCTATAGGTGCCCAAAAGTCGATATGTGCATGCATCTTCTGTACCCGTTTATATCTCAAATTCAGGCTCAATACACCCGAAAATTCGGTATTTTTGGGTCCTAGAAGCGATCTGGACATGCCTACTCCTAGTTAGAATGTTTTCAAGATACAGACCCAAAACATGTTCAAAATCGATATTTTAGGTGCCTAAAAGTCGATATGTGCATGCATCTTCTGTACCCGTTTATATCTCAAATTCAGGCTAAAAACACACGAAAATTCGATATTTTGGGGTTCAAGAAGCGATATTTACATGCCTACTCAGTGTTAGAATATTTTCAAATTATAGGCCTAAAACATGCTAAAAATCGATATTTTAGGTGCCCAAAGTCGATATCTCAAATTCAGGCACAAAACAACCGAAAATTCGATATTTTGGGGTCCCAGAAGCGATCTCTACATGCCTACTCCGTGTTAGAGTATTTTCAAAATACAGGCCCAAAACATACTGAAAATCGATTTTTTAGGTGCCAAAAAGTCGATATGTGCATGCATCTTCTGTACCCGTTTATATCTCAAATTCAGGCTCAAAACACCCGAAAATTTGATATTTTGTGGTCCCAGAAGCGATCTGTACATGGCTACTCAGTGCTAGAATGTTTTCAAAATACAGGCTCAAAACATGCTATAAATCGATATTTTTGGTGCGCAAAAGTCGATATGTGCATGCATCTTCTGTAACCGTTTATATCTCAAATTCAGGCTCAAAACACGAAAATTCGATATTTTGGGGTCCTAGAAGCGATCTGTACATGCCTACTCCGTGTTAGAGTATTTTCAAAATATAGGCCCAAAATATTCTGAAAATCGATATTTTTGGTGCCCAAAGTCAATATGTGCATGCATCTTCTGTACACGTTTATATCTCAAATTCAGGTTTAAAACACCCGAAAATTCGATATTTTTGAGGTCCCAAAAGCGATCTGTACATGCCTACTCCGTGTTAGAGTATTTTCAAATATAGTCTTTAAACATGCTAAAAATCGATATTTTAGGTGCACAAAGTCTATATCTCAAATTCAGGCACAAAACACCCGAAAATTCAATATTTTGGGGTCCCAAAAGCGATCTGTACATGCCTACTCCGTGTTAGAGTATTTTCAAAATATAGGCATAAAACATGCTAAAAATCGATATTTTAGGTGCCCAAAGTCAATATGTGCATGCATCTTCTGTACCCGTTTATATCGAAAATTCAGGCTCAAACACCCGAAAATTCGGTATTTTTGTGTCCTAGAAAAGAACTGTACATGCCTACTTCTAGTTAGAATGTTTTCAAGATACAGACCCAAAACATGCTCAAAATCGATATTTTAAGTGCGCAAAAGTCGATATGTGCATGCATCTTCTGTACCCGTTTATATCTAAAATTCTGGCTCAAAACTCCCTAAAAATTGATATTTCGGGGTCCAAGAAGCGATATGTACATGCCTACTCCGTGTTAGAGAATTTTCAAAATACAGGCCCAAAACATCCTGAAAATCGATATTTTAGGTGCCCAAAGTCATTATGTGCATGCATCTTCTGTACCCGTTTATATATCAAATTCAGCCTCAAAACACCCGAAAATTCGATATTGTGCGGTCCCAAAAGCGATCTGTATATGCCTACTCAGTGCTAGAATATTTTCAAAATATAGGCCCAAAACATGCTAAAAATCGATATTTTAGGTGCCCAAAGTCGAAATCTCAAATTCTGGCACAAAACACCGGAAAATTCAATATTTTGGAGTCCCAGAAGCGATCTGTACATGCCTACTCCGTGTTAAAGTTTTTTCAAAATACTGGCCCAAAACATACTGAAAATCGATCTTTTAGGTGCCCAAAAGTCGATATGTGCATGCATCTTCTGTACCGTTTATATCTCAAATTCATGCTCAAAACACCCGAAAATTCGGTATTTTTGGGTCCTAGAAGCGATCTGTACATGCCTACTCCGTATTTTCAAATTACAGGCCCAAAACATGCTGAAAATCGATATTTTAGGTGGCCAATGTCAATATGTGCATGCATCTTCTGTACCCGTTTATATCTGGAATTCAGGCTCAAAACACCCGAAAATTCGATATTTTGGGGTTCCAGAAGCGATCTGTACATGCCTACTCAGTGCTAGAATATTTTCAAAATATAGGCCAGAACATGCTAAAAATCGATAATTTAGGTGCCCAAACACGAAATATCAAATTCAGGCTCAAAACACCGGAAAATTCGATATTTTGGGGTCCCAGAAGCGATCTGTACATGCCTACTCCATGTTAGAGTATTTTCAAAATATAGGCCCAAAAAATACTGAAAATCGATCTTTTAGGTGCCCAAAAGTCGATATGTGCATGCATCTTCTGTACCCGTTTATATCTCAAATTCAGGCTCAATACACCCGAAAATTCGGTATTTTTGGGTCCTAGAAGCGATCTGTACATGCCTACTCCTAGTTAGAATGTTTTCAAGATACAGACCCAAAACATGTTCAAAATCGATATTTTAGGTGCCCAGAAGTCGATTTGTGCATGCATCTTCTGTACTCGTTTATATCTCAAATTCAGGCTAAAAACACACGAAAATTCGATATTTTGGGGTCCTAGAAGCGATCTTTACATGCCTACTCAGTGCTAGAATATTTTCAAATTATAGGCCTAAAACATGCTAAAAATCGATATTTTTGGTGCCCAAAGTCGATATCTCAAATTCAGGCACGAAACAACCGAAAATTCGATATTTTGGGGTCCCAGAAGCGATCTGTACATGCCTACTCCGTGTTAGAGTATTTTCAAAGTACAGGCCCAAAACATACTGAAAATCGATTTTTTAGGTGCCAAAAAGTCGATATGTGCTTGCATCTTCTGTACCCGTTTATATCTCAAATTCAGGCTCAAAAAACCCGAAAACTTGATATTTTGTGGTCCCAGAAGCGATCTGTACATGACTACACAGTCCTAGAAAGTTTTCAAAATACAGGCTCAAAACATGCTATAAATCGATATTTTTGGTGCGCAAAAGTCGATATGTGCATGCATCTTTTGTAACTATTTATATCTCAAATTCAGGCTCAAAACACGAAAATACGGTATTTTTGGGTCCTAGAAGCGATCTGTACATGCCTACTCCGTATTTTCAAATTACAGGCCCAAAACATGCTGAAAATCGATATTTTAGGTGCCCAAAGTCAATATGTGCATGCATCTTCTGTACCCGTTTATATCTCAAATTCAGGCTCAAAACACCGGAAAATTCGATATTTTGGGGCCCCAGAAGCGATCTGTACATGCCTACTCCATGTTAGAGGATTTTCAAAATATAGGCCCAAAAAATACTGAAAATCGATCTTTTAGGTGCCCAAAAGTCGATATGTGAATGCATCTTCTGTACCTGTTTATATCTCAAATTCAGGTTCAATACACCCGAAAATTCGGTATTTTTGGGTACTAGAAGCGATCTGTACATGCCTACTCCTAGTTAGAATGTTTTCAAGATACAGATCCAAAACATGTTCAAAATCGATATTATAGGTGCCCAAAAGTCGATATGTGCATGCATCTTCTGTACCCGTTTATATCTCAAATTCAGGCTAAAAACACACGAAAATTCGGTATTTTGGGGTCCAAGAAGCGATCTTTACATGCCTACTCAGTGCTAGAATATTTTCAAATTATAGGCCTAAAACATGCTAAAATCGATATTTTAGGTGCCCAAAGTCGATATCTCAAATTCAGGCACAAAACAACCGAAAATTCGATATTTTGGGGTCCCAGAAGCGATCTCTACATGCCTACTCCGTGATAGAGTATTTTCAAAATACAGGCCCAAAACATACTGAAAATCGATTTTTTAGGTGCCAAAAAGTCGATATGTGAATGCATCTTCTGTACCCGTTTATATCTCAAATTCATGCTCAAAACACCCGAAAATTTGATATTTTGTGGTCCCAGAAGCGATCTGTACATGACTACACAGTGCTAGAATGTTTTCAAAATACAGGCTCAAAACATGCTATAAATCGATATTTTTGGTGCGCAAAAGTCGAAATGTGCATGCATCTTCTGTAACCGTTTATATCTCAAATTCAGGCTCAAAACACGAAAATTCGATATTTTGGGGTCCTAGAAGCGATCTGTACATGCCTACTCCGTGTTAGAGTATTTTCAAAATATGGTCCCAAAACATTCAGAAAATCGATATTTTAGGTGCCCAAAAGTCAATATGTGCATGCATCTTCTGTACCCGTTTATATCTCAAATTCAGGCTAAAAACACACGAAAATTCGATATTTTTGGGACCAAGAAGCGATCTGTACATGCCTACTCCGTATTTTCAAATTACAGGCCCAAAACATGCTGAAAATCGATATTTTAGGTGCCAAAAGTCGATATCTCAAATTCAGGCACAAAACAACCGAAAATTCGATATTTTGGGGTCCCAGAAGCGATCTGTACATTCCTACTCCGTGTTAGAGTATTTTCAAAATACAGGCCCAAAACATACTGAAAATCGATTTTTTAGGTGCCAAAAAGTCGATATGTGCATGCATCTTCTGTACCCGTTTATATCTCAAATTCAGGCTAAAAACACACGAAAATTCGATATTTTGGGGTTCAAGAAGCGATCTTTACATGCCTACTCAGTGCTAGAATATTTTCAAATTATAGGCCTAAAACATACTAAAAATCGATATTTTAGGTGCCAAAAGTCGATATCTCAAATTCAGGCACAAAACAACCGAAAATTCGATATTTTGGGGTCCCAGAAGCGATCTGTACATGCCTACTCCGTGTTAGAGTATTTTCAAAATACAGGCCCAAAACATACTGAAAATCGATTTTTTAGGTGCCAAAAAGTCGATATGTGCATGCATCTTCTGTACCCGTTTATATCTCAAATTCAGGCTCAAAACACACGAAAATTCGATATTTTGTGGTCCCAGAAGCGATCTGTACATGACTACTCAGTGCTAGAATGTTTTCAAAATACAGGCTCAAAACATGCTATAAATCGATATTTTTGGTGCGCAAAAGTCGATATGTGCATGCATCTTCTGTAACCGTTTATATCTCAAATTCAGGCTCAAAACACGAAAATTCGATATTTTGGGGTCCTAGAAGCGATCTGTACATGCCTACTCCGTGTTAGAGTATTTTCAAATTATAGGCCCAAAACATTCTGAAAATCGATATTTTAGGTGCCCAAAGTCAATATGTGCATGTATCTTCTGTACCCGTTTATATCGAAAATTCAGGCTCAAAACACCCGAAAATTCGGTATTTTTGTGTCCTAGAAAAGATCTGTACATGCCTACTCCTAGTTAGAATGTTTTCAAGATACAGACCCAAAACATGCTCAAAATCGATATTTTAGGTGTGCAAAAGTTGATATGTGCATGAATCTTCTGTACCCGTTTATATCTCAAATTCAGGCTCAAAACTCCCGAAAAATCGATATTTTGCGGTCCCAAAAGCGATCTGTACATGCCTACTCAGTGCTAGAATATTTTCAAAATATAGGCCCAAAACATGCTAAAAATCGATATTTTAGGTGCCCAAAGTCGAAATCTCAAATTCAGGCACAAAACACCGGAAAATTCAATATTTTGGGGTCCCAGAAGCGATCTGTACATGCCGACTCCGTGTTAAAGTATTTTCAAAATACAGGCCCAAAACATACTGAAAATCGACCTTTTAGGTGCCCAAAAGTCGATATGTGCATGCATCTTCTGTAACCGTTTATATCTCAAATTCAGGCTCAAAACACGAAAATTCGATATTTTGGGGTCCTAGAAGCGATCTGTACATGCCTACTCCGTGTTAGAGTATTTTCAAATTATAGGCTCAAAACATTCTGAAAATCGATATTTTAGGTGCTCAAAGTCAATATTTGCATGTATCTTCTGTACCCGTTTATATCGAAAATTCAGGCTCAAAACACCCGAAAATTCGGTATTTTTGTGTCCTAGAAAAGATCTGTACATGCCTACTACTAGTTAGAATGTTTTCAAGATACAGACCCAAAACATGCTCAAAATCGATATTTTAGGTGCGCAAAAGTCGATATGTGCATGAATCTTCTGTACCCGTTTATATCTCAAATTCAGGCTAAAAACTCCCGAAAAATCGATATTTTGCGGTCCCAAAAGCGATCTGTACATGCCTACTCAGTGCTAGAATATTTTCAAAATATAGGCCCAAAACATGCTAAAAATCGATATTTTAGGTGCCCAAAGTCGAAATCTCAAATTCAGGCACAAAACACCGGAAAATTCAATATTTTGGGGTCCCAGAAGCGATCTGTACATGCCGAATCCGTGTTAAAGTATTTTCAAAATACAGGCCCAAAACATACTGAAAATCGATCTTTTAGGTGCCCAAAAGTCGATATGTGCATGCATCTTTTGTACCGTTTATATCTCAAATTCATGTTTAAAACACACGAAAATTCGGTATTTTTGGGTCCTAGAAGCGATCTGTACATGCCTACTCCGTATTTTCAAATTACAGGCCCAAAACATGCTGAAAATCGATATTTTAGGTGCCCAAAGTCAATATGTGCATGCATCTTCTGTACCCGTTTATATCTGGATACAGGCTGAAAACACCCGAAAATTCGATATTTTGGGGTTCCAGAAGCGATCTGTACATGCCTACTAAGTGCTAGAATATTTTCAAAATTTAGGCCAGAACATGCTAAAAATCGATAATTTAGGTGCCCAAAGTCGAAATATGAAATTCAGGCTCAAAACACCGGAAAATTCGATATTTTGGGGTCCCAGAAGCGATCTGTACATGCCTACTCCATGTTAGAGTATTTTCAAAATACAGTCCCAAAACATACTGAAAATCGATCCTATAGGTGCCCAAAAGTCGATATGTGCATGCATCTTCTGTACCCGTTTATATCTCAAATTCAGGCTCAATACACCCGAAAATTCGGTATTTTTGGGTCCTAGAAGCGATCTGGACATGCCTACTCCTAGTTAGAATGTTTTCAAGATACAGACCCAAAACATGTTCAAAATCGATATTTTAGGTGCCTAAAAGTCGATATGTGCATGCATCTTCTGTACCCGTTTATATCTCAAATTCAGGCTAAAAACACACGAAAATTCGATATTTTGGGGTTCAAGAAGCGATATTTACATGCCTACTCAGTGCTAGAATATTTTCAAATTATAGGCCTAAAACATGCTAAAAATCGATATTTTAGGTGCCCAAAGTCGATATCTCAAATTCAGGCACAAAACAACCGAAAATTCGATATTTTGGGGTCCCAGAAGCGATCTCTACATGCCTACTCCGTGTTAGAGTATTTTCAAAATACAGGCCCAAAACATACTGAAAATCGATTTTTTAGGTGCCAAAAAGTCGATATGTGATTGCATCTTCTGTACTCGTTTATATCTCAAATTCAGGCTCAAAACACGAAAATTCGATATTTTGTGGTCCCAGAAGCGATCTGTACATGGCTACTCAGTGCTAGAATGTTTTCAAAATACAGGCTCAAAACATGCTATAAATCGATATTTTTGGTGCGCAAAAGTCGATATGTGCATGCATCTTCTGTAACCGTTTATATCTCAAATTCAGGCTCAAAACACGAAAATTCGATATTTTGGGGTCCTAGAAGCGATCTGTACATGCCTACTCCGTGTTAGAGTATTTTCAAAATATAGGCCCAAAACATTCTGAAAATCGATATTTTAGGTGCCCAAAGTCAATATGTGCATGCATCTTCTGTACACGTTTATATCTCAAATTCAGATTTAAAACACCCGAAAATTCGATATTTTTGAGGTCCCAAAAGCGATCTGTACATGCCTACTCCGTGTTAGAGTATTTTCAAAATATAGTCTTTAAACATGCTAAAAATCGATATTTTAGGTGCCCAAAGTCGATATCTCAAATTCAGGCACAAAACACCCGAAAATTCAATATTTTGGGGTCCCAAAAGCGATCTGTACATGCCTACTCCGTGTTAGAGTATTTTCAAAATATAGGCATAAAACATGCTAAAAATCGATATTTTAGGTACCCAAAGTCAATATGTGCATGCATCTTCTGTACCCGTTTATATATCAAATTCAGCCTCAAAACACCCGAAAATTCGATATTTTGCGGTCCCAAAAGCGATCTGTACATGCCTACTCAGTGCTAGAATATTTTCAAAATATAGGCCCAAAACATGCTAAAAATCGATATTTTAGGTGCCCAAAGTCGAAATCTCAAATTCAGGCACAAAACACCGGAAAATTCAATATTTTGGGGTCCCAGAAGCGATCTGTACATGCCTACTCCGTGTTAAAGTTTTTTCAAAATACTGGCCCAAAACATACTGAAAATCGATCTTTTAGGTGCCCAAAAGTCGATATGTGCATGCATCTTCTGTACCGTTTATATCTCAAATTCATGCTCAAAACACCCGAAAATTCGGTATTTTTGGGTCCTAGAAGCGATCTGTACATGCCTACTCCGTATTTTCAAATTACAGGCCCAAAACATGCTGAAAATCGATATTTTAGGTGGCCAAAGTCAATATGTGCATGCATCTTCTGTACCCGTTTATATCTGGAATTCAGGCTCAAAACACCCGAAAATTCGATATTTTGGGGTTCCAGAAGCGATCTGTACATGCCTACTCAGTGCTAGAATATTTTCAAAATATAGGCCAGAACATGCTAAAAATCGATAATTTAGGTGCCCAAACACGAAATATCAAATTCAGTCTCAAAACACCGGAAAATTCGATATTTTGGGGTCCCAGAAGCTATCTGTACATGCCTACTCCATGTTAGAGTATTTTCAAAATATAGGCCCAAAAAATACTGAAAATCGATCTTTTAGGTGCCCAAAAGTCGATATGTGCATGCATCTTCTGTACCCGTTTATATCTCAAATTCAGGCTCAATACACCCGAAAATTAGGTATTTTTGGGTCCTAGAAGCGATCTGTACATGCCTACTCCTAGTTAGAATGTTTTCAAGATACAGACCCAAAACATGTTCAAAATCGATATTTTAGGTGCCCAGAAGTCGATTTGTGCATGCATCTTCTGTACTCGTTTATATCTCAAATTCAGGCTAAAAACACACGAAAATTCGATATTTTGGGGTCCTAGAAGCGATCTTTACATGCCTACTCAGTGCTAGAATATTTTCAAATTATAGGCCTAAAACATGCTAAAAATCGATATTTTTGGTGCCCAAAGTCGATATCTCAAATTCAGGCACGAAACAACCGAAAATTCAATATTTTGGGGTCCCAGAAGCGATCTGTACATGCCTACTCCGTGTTAGAGTATTTTCAAAGTACAGGCCCAAAACATACTGAAAATCGATTTTTTAGGTGCCAAAAAGTCGATATGTGCTTGCATCTTCTGTACCCGTTTATATCTCAAATTCAGGCTCAAAACACCCGAAAACTTGATATTTTGTGGTCCCAGAAGCGATCTGTACATGACTACACAGTCCTAGAAAGTTTTCAAAATACAGGCTCAAAACATGCTATAAATCGATATTTTTGGTGCGCAAAAGTCGATATGTGCATGCATCTTTTGTAACTGTTTATATCTCAAATTCAGGCTCAAAACACGAAAATACGGTATTTTTGGGTCCTAGAAGCGATCTGTACATGCCTACTCCGTATTTTCAAATTACAGGCCCAAAACATGCTGAAAATCGATATTTTAGGTGCCCAAAGTCAATATGTGCATGCATCTTCTGTACCCGTTTATATCTCAAATTCAGGCTCAAAACACCGGAAAATTCGATATTTTGGGGCCCCAGAAGCGATCTGTACATGCCTACTCCATGTTAGAGGATTTTCAAAATATAGGCCCAAAAAATACTGAAAATCGATCTTTTAGGTGCCCAAAAGTCGATATGTGAATGCATCTTCTGTACCTGTTTATATCTCAAATTCAGGTTCAATACACCCGAAAATTCGGTATTTTTGGGTACTAGAAGCGATCTGTACATGCCTACTCCTAGTTAGAATGTTTTCAAGATACAGACCCAAAACATGTTCAAAATCGATATTTTAGGTGCTCAAAAGTCGATATGTGCATGCATCTTCTGTACCCGTTTATATCTCAAATTCAGGCTAAAAACACACGAAAATTCGGTATTTTGGGGTCCAAGAAGCGATCTTTACATGCCTACTCAGTGCTAGAATATTTTCAAATTATAGGCCTAAAACATGCTAAAATCGATATTTTAGGTGCCCAAAGTCGATATCTCAAATTCAGGCACAAAACAACCGAAAATTCGATATTTTGGGGTCCCAGAAGCGATCTCTACATACCTACTCCGTGTTAGAGTATTTTCAAAATACAGGCCCAAAACATACTGAAAATCGATTTTTTAGGTGCCAAAAAGTCGATATGTGAATGCATCTTCTGTACCCGTTTATATCTCAAATTCATGCTCAAAACACCCGAAAATTTGATATTTTGTGGTCCCAGAAGCGATCTGTACATGACTACTCAGTGCTAGAATGTTTTCAAAATACAGGCTCAAAACATGCTATAAATCGATATTTTTGGTGCGCAAAAGTCGATATGTGCATGCATCTTCTGTAACCGTTTATATCTCAAATTCAGGCTCAAAACACGAAAATTCGATATTTTGGGGTCCTAGAAGCGATCTGTACATGCCTACTCCGTGTTAGAGTATTTTCAAAATATGGGCCCAAAACATTCAGAAAATCGATATTTTAGGTGCCCAAAAGTCAATATGTGCATGCATCTTCTGTACCCGTTTATATCTCAAATTCAGGCTAAAAACACACGAAAATTCGATATTTTGGGGTCCAAGAAGCGATCTGTACATGCCTACTCAGTGCTAGAATATTTTCGAAATATAGGCCCAAAACATGCTAAAAATCGATATTTTAGGTGCCCAAAGTCGAAATCTCAAATTCAGGCACAAAACACCGGAAAATTCAATATTTTGGGGTCCCAGAAGTGATCTCTACATGCCTACTCCGTTTTAAAGTATTTTCAAAATACAGGCCCAAAACATACTGAAAATCGATCTTTTAGGTGCTCAAAAGTCGATATGTGAATGCATCTTCTGTACCGTTTATATCTCAAATTCATGCTCAAAACACCCGAAAATTCGGTATTTTTGGGTCCTAGAAGCGATCTGTACATGCCTACTCCGTATTTTCAAATTACAGGCCCAAAACATGCTGAAAATCGATATTTTAGGTGCCCAAAATCAATATGTGCATGCATCTTCTGTACCCGTTTATATCTGGAATTCAGGCTGAAAACACCCGAAAATTCGATATTTTGGGGTTCCAGAAGCGATCTGTACATGCCTACTAAGTGCTAGAATATTTTCAAAATGTAGGCCAGAACATGCTAAAAATCGATAATTTAGTTGCCCAATGTCGAAATATCAAATTCAGGTTCAAAACACCGGAAAATTCGATATTTTGGGGTCCCAGAAGCGATCTGTACATGCCTACTCCATGTTAGAGTATTTTCAAAATATAGGCCCAAAAAATACTGAAAATCGATCTTTTAGGTGCCCAAAAGTCGATATGTGCATGCATCTTCTGTACCCGTTTATATCTCAAATTCAGGTTCAATACACCCGAAAATTCGGTATTTTTGGGTCCTAGAAGCGATCTGTACATGCCTACTCCTAGTTAGAATGTTTTCAAGATACAGACCCAAAACATGTTCAAAATCGATATTTTAGGTGTCCAAAAGTCGATATGTGCATGCATCTTCTGTACCCGTTTATATCTCAAATTCAGGCTAAAAACACACAAAAATTCGATATTTAGGGGTCCAAGAAGCGATCTTTACATGCCTACTCAGTGCTAGAATATTTTCAAATTATAGGCCTAAAACATGCTAAAATCGATATTTTAGGTGCCCAAAGTCGATATCTCAAATTCAGGCACAAAACAACCGAAAATTCGATATTTTGGGGTCCCAGAAGCGATCTCTACATGCCTACTCCGTGTTAGAGTATTTTCAAATTACAGGCCCAAAACATACTGAAAATCGATCATTTAGGTGCCAAAAAGTCGATATGTGAATGCATCTTCTGTACCCGTTTATATCTCAAATTCAGGCTCAAAACACCCGAAAATTTGATATTTTATGGTCCCAGAAGCGATCTGTACATGACTACTCAGTGCTAGAATGTTTTCAAAATACAGGCTCAAAACATGCTATAAATCGATATTTTTGGTGCGCAAAAGTCGATATGTGCATGCATCTTCTGTAACCGTTTATATCTCAAATTCAGGCTCAAAACACGAAAGTTCGATATTTTGGGGTCCTAGAAGCGATCTGTAAATGCCTACTCCGTGTTAGAGTATTTTTAAAATATAGGCATAAAACATGCTTAAAATCGATATTTTAGGTGCCCAAAGTCAATATGTGCATGCATCTTCTGTACCCGTTTATATATCAAATTCAGGCTCAAAACACCCGAAAATTCCATATTTTGCGGTCCCAAAAGCGATCTGTACATGCCTACTCAGTGCTAGAATATTTTCAAAATATAGGCCCAAAACATGATAAAAATCGATATTTTAGGTGCACAAAGTCGAAATCTCAAATTCAGGCACAAAACACCGGAAAATTTAATATTTTGGGGTCCCAGAAGCGATCTGTAAATGCCTACTCCGTGTTAAAGTATTTTCAAAATACAGGCCCAAAACATACTGAAAATCGATCTTTTAGGTGCCCAAAAGTCGATATGTGCATGCATCTTCTGTAGCCGTTTATATCTCAAATTCATGCTCAAAACACCCGAAAATTCGGTATTTTTGGGTCCTAGAAGCGATCTGTACATGCCTACTCCGTATTTTCAAATTACAGGCCCAAAATATGCTGAAAATCGATCTTTTAGGTGCCCAAAGTCAATATGTGCATGCATCTTCTGTACCCGTTTATATATCAAATTCAGGCTCAAAACACCCGAAAATTCCATATTTTGCGGTCCCAAAAGCGATCTGTACATGCCTACTAAGTGCTAGAATGTTTTCAAAATATAGGCCAGAACATGCTAAAAATCGATAATTTAGGTGCCCAAAGTCGAAATATCAAATTCAGACTCAAAACACCGGAAAATTCGATATTTTGGGGTCCCAGAAGCGATCTGTACATGCCTACTCCATGTTAGAGTATTTTCAAAATACAGGCCCAAAACATACTGAAAATCGATTTTTTAGGTGCCAAAAAGTCGATATGTGCATGCATCTTCTGTACCCGTTTATATCTCAAATTCAGGCTCAAAACACCCGAAAATTTGATATTTTGTGGTCCCAGAAACGATCTGTACATGACTACTCAGTGCTAGAATGTTTTCAAAATACAGGCTCAAAACATGCTATAAATCGATATTTTAGGTGCCCAAAAGTCAATATGTTCATGCATCTTCTGTACCCGTTTATATCTCAAATTCAGGCTAAAAACACACGAAAATTCGATATTTTGGGGTTCAAGAAGCGATCTTTACATGCCTACTCAGTGCTAGAATATTTTCAAATTATAGGCCTAAAACATGCTAAAATCGATATTTTAGGTGCCCAAAGTCGATATCTTAAATTCAGGCACAAAACAACCGAAAATTCGATATTTTGGGGTCCCAGAAGCGATCTCTACATGCCTACTCCGTGTTAGAATATTTTCAAAATACAGGCCCAAAACATACTGAAAATCGATTTTTTAGGTGCCAAAAAGTCGATATGTGCATGCATCTTCTGTACCCGTTTATATCTCAAATTAAGGCTCAAAACACCCGAAAATTTGATATTTTGTGGTCCCAGAAGCGATCTGTACATGACTACTCAGTGCTAGAATGTTTTCAAAATACAGGCTCAAAACATGCTATAAATCGATATTTTAGGTGCCCAAAGTCAATATGTGCATACATCTTCTGTACACGTTTATATCTCAAATTCAGGCTTAAAACACCCGAAAATTCGATATTTTTGGGTCCCAAAAGCGATCTGTACATGCCTACTCCGAGTTAGAGTATTTTCAAAATATAGTCGTGAAACATGCTAAAAATCGATATTTTAGGTGCCCAAAGTCGATATCTCAAATTCAGGCACAAAACACCCGAAAATTCGATATTTTGGGGTCCCAAAAGCGATCTGTAAATGCCTACTCCGTGTTAGAGTATTTTCAAAATATAGGCATAAAACCATGCTAAAAATCGATATTTTAGGTGCCCAAAGTCAATATGTGCGTGCATCTTCTGTACCCGTTTATATAAAAAATTCAGGCTCAAAACACCCGAAAATTCGGTATTTTTGTGTCCTAGAAAAGAACTGTACATGCCTACTTCTAGTTAGAATGTTTTCGACTTCAGACCCAAAACATGCTCAAAATCGATATTTTAAGTGCGCAAAAGTCGATATGTGCATGCATCTTCTGTACCCGTTTATATCTAAAATTCAGGCTCAAAACTCCCGAAAAACCGATATTTTGGGGTCCAAGAAGCGATCTGTACATGCCTACTCCGTGTTAGATAATCTTCAAAATACAGGCCCAAAACATGCTGAAAATCGATATTTTAGGTGCCCAAAGTCAATATGTGCATGCATCTTCTGTACCCGTTTATATCTCAAATTCAGGCTCAAAACACCCGAAAATTCGATATTTTGCGGTCCCAGAAGCGATCTGTTCAAGCCTACTCAGTGCTAGAATATTTTCAAAATATAAGCCCAAAACATGCTAAAAATAGATATTTTATGTGCCCAAAGTCGATATCTCAAATTCAGGCACATAACACCCGAAAATTCGATATTTTGGGGTCCCAGAAGCGATCTGTAGATGCTTACTCCGTTTTAGAGTATTTTCAAAATACAGGCCCAAAACATACAGAAAATCGATCTTTTAGGTGCCCAAAAGTCGATATGTGCATGCATCTTCTGTACCCGTTTATATCTCAAATTCAGGCTCAAAATACCCGAAAATTCGATATTTTTGGGTTCTAGAAGCGATCTGTACATGCCTACTCCTACTTAGAATGTTTGAAAGATACAGACCCAAAACATGCTCAAAATCGATATTTTAGGTGCCCAAAAGTCACTATGTGCATGAATCTTCTGTACCCGTTTATATCTCAAATTCAGGCTCAAAACACACGAAAATTCGATATTTTGGGGTCCAAGAAGCGATCTGTACATGTCTACTCCGTGTTAGAGTATTTTCAAAATACAGGCCCAAAACATGCTGAAAATCGATATTTTAGGTGCCCAAAGTCAATATGTGCATGCATCTTCTGTACCCGTTGATATCTCAAATTCAGGTTCAAAACACCCGAAAATTCGATATTTTGCGGTCCCAGAAGCGATCTGTTCAAGCCTACTCAGTGCTAGAATATTTTCAAAATATAGGCCTATAACATGCTGAAAATCGATATTTATGGTGCCCAAAGTCGATATCTCAAATTCAGTCACAAAACAACCGAAAATTCGATATTTTGGGGTCCCAGAAGCGATCTCTACATGCCTACTCCGTGTTAGAGTATTTTCAAAATACAGGCCCAAAACATTCTAAAAATCGATCTTTTAGGTGCCAAAAAGTCGATATGTGCATGCATCTTCTGTACCCGTTTATATCTCAAATTCAGGCTAAAAAAAACGGAAAATTTGATATTTTGGGGTCCCAGAAACGATCTGTACATGCCTACTCAGTGCTAGAATGTTTTCAAAATATAGGCTCAAAAGATACTGAAAATCGATATTTTAGGTGCCCAAAGTCAATATGTGCATGCATCTTCTGTACACGTTTATATCTGAAATTCAGGCTTAAAACCCCCGAAAATTCGATATTTTAGGGTCGCAGAAGCGATCTGTACATGCCTACTCAATGCTAGAATATTTTCATAATATAAGCCCAAAACATGCTAAAAATCGATATTTTAGGAGCCCAAAGTCGATATCTCAAATTCAGGCACAAAACACCCGAAAATTCGATATTTTGGGGTCCCGAAAGCGATCTGTACATGCCTACTCCGTATTAGAGTATTTTCAAAATACAGGCCCAAAACATACTGAAAATTGATCTTTTAGGTGTCCAAAAGTCAATATGTGCATGCATCTTCTGTACCCGTTTATATCTCAAATTCAGGCTTAAAACACCCGAAAAATCGATATTTTGGGGTCGCAGAAGCGATCTGTACATGCCTACTCAGTGCTAAAATATTTTCAAAATAGAGGCCCAAACATGCTGAAAATCGATTTTTTATGTGCCCAAAGACGATATCTCAAATTCAGGCTTAAAACACCCGAAAATTCGATATTTTGTGGTCCCAGAAGCGATCTGTACATGCCTACTCAGTGCTAGAATGTTTTTAAAATATAGGCTCAAAACATGCTATAAATCGATATTTTAAGTGCGCAAAAGTCGATATGTGCATGCCTCTTCTGTATCCGTTTATATCTCAAATTCAGGCTCAAAACACCCGAAAATTTGATATTTTGTGGTCCCAGAAGCGATCTGTACATGCCTACTCAGTGCTAGAATGTTTTCAAAATATAGGCTCAAAACATGCTATAAATCGATATTTTAGGTGCGCAAAAGTCGATATGTGCATGCATCTTCTGTAAACGTTTATATCTCAAATTCAGGCTCAAAACACACTAAAATTCGATATTTTTGGGTCCTAGAAGCGATCTGTACATGCCTACTCCGTGTTAGAGTATTTTCAAAATATAGGCCCAAACCATTCTGAAAATCGATATTTTAGGTGCCCAAAGTCAATATGTGCATGCATCTTTTGTAAACGTTTATATCTCAAATTCAGGCTTAAAACACCCGAAAATTCGATATTTTAGGGTCGCAGAAGCGATCTGTACATGCCTACTCAATGCTAGAATATTTTCAAAATATAAGCCCAAAACATGCTAAAAATCGATATTTTATGTGCCCAAAGTCGATATCTCAAATTCAGGCACAAAACAACCGAAAATTCGATATTTTGGGGTCCCAAAAGCGATCTGTACATGCCTACTCCGTGTTAGAGTATTTTCAAAATACAGGCCGAAAACATACTGAAAATTGATCTTTTAGGTGCCCAAAAGTCAATATGTGCATGCATCTTCTGTACCCGTTTATATCTCAAATTCAGGCTTAAAACACCCGAAAATTCGATATTTTTGGGTCGCAGAAGCGATCTGTACATGCCTACTCAGTGCTAAAATATTTTCAAAATAGAGGCCCAAACATGCTAAAAATCGATTTTTTATGTGCCCAAAGTCGATATCTCAAATTCAGGCACAAAACACCCGAAAATTTGATATTTTGTGGTCCCAGAAGCGTTCTGTACATGCCTACTCAGTGCTAGAATGTTTTTACAATATAGGCTCAAAACATGCTATAAATCGATATTTTAGGTGCGCAAAAGTCGATATGTGCATGCATGCATCTTCTGTAACCGTCTATATCTCAAATTCAGGCTCAAAACACATGAAAATTCGATATTTTGGGGTCCAAGAAGCGATCTGTACATGCCTACTCCGTGTTAGAGTATTTTCAAAATATAGGCCCAAAACATTCTGAAAATCGATATTTTAGGTGCCCAAAGTCAATATGTGCATGCATCTTCTGTACCCGTTTATATCTCAAATTCAGGCTTAAAACACCCGAAAATTAGATATTTTAGGGTCGCAGAAGCGATCTGTACATGCCTACTCAATGCTAGAATATTTTCATAATATAAGCCCAAAACATGCTAAAAATCGATATTTTAGGTGCCCAAAGTCAAAATCTCAAATTCAGGCACAAAACACCCGAAAATTCGATATTTTGGGGTCCCAAAAGCGATCTGTACATGCCTACTCCGTGTTAGAGTATTTTCAAAATACAGGCCTAAAACATACTGAAAATCGATCTTTTAGGTGCCCAAAAGTCGATATGTGCATGCATCTTCTGTACCCGTTTATATCTCAAATTCAAGCTCAAAACACCCGAAAATTCGATATTTTGGTGTACCAGAAGCGATCTGTACAAGCCTACTCAGTGCTAGAATGTTCTCCAAATATAGGCTCAAAACATGCTAAAAATCGATATTTTAAGTGTCCAATGTCGATATGTGCATGCATCTTCTGTACCCGTTTATATCTCATGTTCAGGCTCAAAACACCCGAAAACTCGGTATTTTTGTGTCCTAGATGCGATCTGTACATGCCTACTCCGTGTTAAAGTATTTTCAAAATACAGGCCCAAAACATACTGAAAATCGATATTTTAGGTGCCCAAAGTCGATATGTGCATGCATCTTCTGTAAATATTTATATCTTAAATTCAAGCTCAGAACACCCGAAAATTCGATATTTTGGGGTCCCAGAAGCGATCTGTACATGCCTAATCAGTGCTAGAATATTTTCAAAAGATATGCCTAAAACATGCTAAAAGATCGATATTTTAGTTTCCCAAAGTCGAAATATCAAATTCAGGCACAAAACACCGGAAAATTTGATATTTTGGGGTCCCAGAAACGATCTGTACATGCCTACTCCGTGTTAGAGTATTTTCAAAATATAGGCATAAAACATGCTGGAAATCGATATTTTAGGTGCCCAAAGTCAATATGTGCATGCATCTTCTGTACCCGTTTATATCTCAAATTCAGGCTTAAAACACCCGAAAATTCGATATTTTGGGGTTGCAGAAGCGATCTGTACATGCCTACTTATGGAAAAATATTTTCAAAATATAAGATCAAAACATGCTAAAAATCGATATTTTAGGTGTCCAAAGTCGATATGTGAATGAATCTTCTGTACCCGTTTATATCTCATTTTATGGCTCAAAACACCCGAAAATTCGATATTTTGTGATCCTAGAAGCGATCTGTACAAGCCTACTCAGGGCTAAAATATTTTCAAAATAGAGGCCCAAAACATGCTAAATCGATCTTTTAGGTGCCCAAAAGTCGATATGTGCATACATCTTCTGTACTCGTTTATTTCTCAAATTCAGGCTAAAAACACACGAAAATTCGATATTTTGGGGTCCAAGAAGCGATCTGTACATGCCTACTCAGTGCTAGAATACTTTCAAATTATAGGCCTAAAATATGCTAAAAATCGATATTTTAGGTGCCCCAAGTCGATATCTCAAATTCAGGCACAAAACAACCGAAAATTCGATATTTTGGGGTCCGAGAAGCGATCTCTACATGCTTACTCCGTGTTAGAGTATTTTCAAAATACAGGCCCAAAACATACTGAAAATCGATTTTTTATGTGCCAAGAAGTCGATATGTGCATGCATCTTCTGTATCCGTTTATATCTCAAATTCAGGCTCAAAACACCCGAAAATTTGATATTTTGTGGTCCCAGAAGCGATCTGTACATGCCTACTCAGTGCTAGAATGTTTTCAAAATATAGGCTCAAAACATGCTATAAATCGATATTTTAGGTGCGCAAAAGTCGATATGTGCATGCATCTTCTGTAAACGTTTATATCTCAAATTCAGGCTCAAAACACACTAAAATTCGATATTTTGGGGTCCTAGAAGCGATCTGTACATGCCTACTCCGTGATAGAGTATTTTCAAAATATAGGCCCAAAACATTCTGAAAATCGATATTTTAGGTGCCCAAAGTCAATATGTGCATGCATCTTCTGTAAACGTTTATATCTCAAATTCAGGCTTAAAACACCCAAAAATTCGATATTTTAGGGTCGCAGAAGCAATCTGTACATGCCTACTCAATGCTAGAATATTTTCAAAATATAAGCCCAAAACATGCTAAAAATCGATATTTTATGTGCCCAAAGTCGATATCTCAAATTCAGGCACAAAACACCCGAAAATTCGATATTTTGGGGTCCCAGAAGCGATCTGTAGATGCTTACTCCGTGTTAGAGTATTTTGAAAATACAGGCCCAAAACATACTGAAAATCGATCTTTTAGGTGCCCAAAAGTCGATATGTGCATGAATCTTCTGTGCCCGTTTATATCTCATATTCAGGCTCAAAACACTCGAAAATTCGGTATTTTTTTATTCTAGAAGCGATCTGTACATGCCTACTCCTACTCAGAATGTTTTTAAAGATACAGACCCAAAACATGCTCAAAATCGATATTTTAGGTGCCCAAAAGTCAATATGTGCATGCATCTTCTGTACACGTTTATATCTCAAATTCAGGCTCAAAACACACGAAAATTCGATATTTTGGGGTCCAAGAAGAGATCTGTATATGCCTACTCAGTGCTAGAATGTTTTCAAAATATAGGCTCAAAACTTGCTAAAAATCGATATTTTAGGTGTGCAAAAGTCGATATGTGAATGCATCTTCTGTACCCGTTTATATCTCAAATTCAGGCTCAAAACACACGAAAATTCGATATTTTGGGGTCCAAGAAGCTATCTGTACATGCCTACTCCGTGTTAGAGTATTTTCAAAATATAGGCCCAAAACATTCTGAAAATCGATATTTTAGGTGCCCAAAGTCAATATGTGCATGCATCTTCTGTACCCGTTTATATCTCAAATTCGGGCTTAAAACACCCGAAAATTCGATATTTTAGGGTCGCAGAAGCGATCTGTACATGCCTACTCTATGCTAGAATATTTTCAAAATATAAGCCCAAAACATGCTAAAAATCGATATTTTAGGTGCCTAAAGTCGATATCTCAAATTCAGGCACAAAACACCCGAAAATTCGATATTTTGGGGTCCCAAAAGCGATCTGTACATGCCTACTCCGTGTTAGAGTATTTTGAAAATACAGGCCCAAAACATACTGAAAATTGATCTTTTAGTTGCCCAAAAGTCGATATGTGCATGCATCTTCCGTACACGTTTATATCTCAAATTCAAGCTTAAAACACCCGAAAATTCGATATTTTGGGGTCGCAGAAGCGATCTGTACATGCCTACTCAATGCAAAAATATTTTCAAAATATAGGATCAAAACATGCTAAAAATCGATATTTTAGGTGTCCAAAGTCGATATGTGCATGCATCTTCTGTACCCGTTTATATCTCATTTTCAGGCTTAAAACACCCGAAATTTCGATATTTTGTGGTCCTAGAAGCGATTTGCACAAGCCTACTCAGTACTAGAATATTTTCAAAATAAAGGCCCAAAACATGCTAACAATCGATATTTTAGTTGCCCAAAGTCGAAATATCAAATTTAGGCACAAAACACCGGAAAACTCGATATTTTGGGGTCCCAGAAGCGATCTGTACATGCCTACTCCGTGTTAGAGTATTTTCAAAATATAGGCATAAAACATGCTGAAAATCGATATTTTAGGTGCCCAAAGTCAATATGTGCATAAATCTTCTGTACCCGTTTATATCTCAAATTCAGGCTTAAAACACCCGAAAATTTGATATTTTGGGGTCGCAGAAGCGATCTCTACATGCCTACTCAATAAATTTTTTTTTTTCAAAATATAGGATCAAAACATGCAAAAAATCGATATTTTAGGTGTCCAAAGTCGATATGTGCATGCATCTTTTGTACCCGTTTATATCCCATTTTCAGGCTCAAAACACCAGAAAATTCGATATTTTGTGATCCAAGAAGCGATCTGTACAAGCCTACTCAGTGCTAAAATATTTTCAAAATAGAGGTCCAAAACATGCAAAAAAATCGATTTTTTATGTGCCCAAAGTCGATATCTCAAATTCAAGCTCAAAACACCCAAAATTTCGGTATTTTTGGGTTCTAGAAGCAATCTGTACATGCCTACTCCTACTTAGAATGTTTTCAAGATACAAACCCAAAACATGCTCAAAATCGATATTTTAGGTGCCCAAAAGTCAATATGTGCATGCATCTTCTGTACACGTTTATATCTCAAATTCAGGCTCAAAACACACGAAAATTCGATGTTTTGGTGTGACAGAAGCGATCTGTACATGTCTACTTAGTACTAGAATTTTTTCAAAATATAGGCTCAAAACATGCTAAAAATCGATATTTTAAGTGTCCAAAGTCGATATGTGCATGCATCCTCTGTACCCGTTTATATCTCATTTTCAGGCTCAAAACACCCGAAAATTCGGTATTTTTGTGTCCTAGAAGCGATCTGTACATGCCTACTCCGTGTTAGAGTATTTCCAAAATACAGGCCCAAAACATGCTGAAAATCGATATTTTAGGAGCCCAAAGTAAATATGTGCATGCATCTTCTGTACCCATTTATATCTTAAATTCAAGCTCAAAACACCCGAAAATTAGATATTTTGGGGTCCGAGAAGCGATCTGTACATGCCTACTCAGTACTAGAATATTTTCAAAATATAGGCCCAAAACATGCTAATAATCGATATTTTAGTTGCCCAAAGTCGAAATTTCAAATTCAGGCACAAAACACCGGAAAATTCGATATTTTGGTGTCCCAGAAACGATCTGTATATGCCTACTCCGTGTTAGAGTATTTTCAAATTATAGGCATAAAACATGCTGGAAATCGATATTTTAGGTGCCCAAATTCAATATGTGCATGCATCTTCTGTACCCGTTTACATCTCAAATTCAGGCTTAAAACACCCGAAAATTCGATATTTTAGGGTCGCAGAAGCGATCTGTACATGCCTACTCAATGCAAAAATATTTTCAAAATATAGGATCAAAACATGCTAAAAATCGATATTTTAGGTGTCTAAAGTCGATATGTGCATGCATCTTCTGTACCCGTTTATATCTCATTTTCAGGCTCAAAACACCCGAAAATTCGATATTTGGTGGTCCCAGAAGCGATCTGTACAAGCCTACTCAGTGCTAGAATATTTTCAAAATAGAAGCCCAAAACATGCTAAAAATCGATCTTTTAGGTGCCCAAAAGTCGATATGTGCATGCATCTTCTGTACCCGTTTATATCTCAAATTCAAGCTCAAAACACCCGAAAATTCGGTATTTTTGGGTCCTAGAAGCGATCTGTACATGCCAACTCCTAGTTAGAATTTTTTCAAGATACAGATCCAAAACATGCTCAAAATCGATATTTTAGGTGCCCAAAAGTCAATATGTGCATGCATTTTCTGTACCCGTTTATATCTCAAATTCAGGCTCAAAACACTCGAAAATTCGATATTTTGGGGTCCAAGAAGCGATCTATACATGCCTACTCCGTGTTAGAGTATTTTCAAAATACAGGCTCAAAACATGCTGAAAATCGATATTTTAAGTGTCCAAAGTCGATATGTGCATGCATCCTCTGTACCCGTTTATATCTCATTTTTAGGCTCAAAACACCCGAAAATTCGGTATTTTTGTGTCCTAGAAGCGATCTGTACATGCCTACTCCGTGTTAGAGTATTTTCAAAATACAGGCCCAAAACATGCTGAAAATCGATATTTTAGGAGCCCAAAGTAAATATGTGCATGCATCTTCTGTACCCATTTATATCTTAAATTCAAGCTCAAAACACCCGAAAATTCGATATTTTGGGGTCCGAGAAGCGATCTGTACATGCCTACTCAGTACTAGAATATTTTCAAAATATAGGCCCAAAACATGCTAATAATCGATATTTTAGTTGCCCAAAGTCGAAATTTCAAATTCAGGCACAAAACACCGGAAAATTCGATATTTTGGTGTCCCAGAAACGATCTGTATATGCCTACTCCGTGTTAGAGTATTTTCAAATTATAGGCATAAAATATGCTGGAAATCGATATTTTAGGTGCCCAAATTCAATATGTGCATGCATCTTCTGTACCCGTTTACATCTCAAATTCAGGCTTAAAACACCCAAAAATTCGATATTTTAGGGTCGCAGAAGCGATCTGTACATGCCTACTCAATGCAAAAATATATTCAAAATATAGGATCAAAACATGCTAAAAATCGATATTTTAGGTGTCTAAAGTCGATATGTGCATGCATCTTCTGTACCCGTTTATATCTCAAATTCAGGCTCAAAACACTTGAAAATTCGATATTTTGGGGTCCAAGAAGCGATCTATACCTGCCTACTCCGTGTTAGAGTATTTTCAAAATACAGGCTCAAAACATGCTGAAAATCGATATTTTAGATGCCCAAAGTCAATATGTGCATGCATCTTCTGTACCCGTTTATATCTGAAATTCAGGTTCAAAACATTCGAAAATTCGATATTTTGGGGTCCCAGAAGCGATCTGTACATGCCTACTCAGTGCTAGAATATTTTCCAAATATAGGCCTAAAACATGCTAAAAATCGATATTTTAGGTGCCCAAAGTCGATATCTCAAATTCAGGCACAAAACAACCGAAAATTCGATATTTTGGGGTCCCAGATGCGATCTCTACATGCCTACTCAGTACTAGAATATTTTCAAAATATAAGCCCAAAACATGCTAAAAATCGATATTTTAGGTGCCCAAAGTCGATATCTCAAATTCAGGCACAAAACACCCGAAAGTTCGATATTTTGGGGTCCCAAAATCTATCTGTACATGCCTACTCCGTGTTAGAGTATTTTCAAAATACAGGCCCAAAATATACTGAAAATCGATCTTTTAGGTGCCCAAAAGTCGATGAGTGCATGCATCTTCTGTACCCGTTTATATCTTAAATTCAGGCTTAAAAACCCGAAAATTCGATATTTTGAGGTCGCAGAAGCGATCTGTACATGCCTACTCAATGCAAAAATATTTTCATAATATAGGATCAAAACATGCTAAAAATCGATATTTTAGGTGTCCAAAGTCGATATGTGCATGCATCTTCTGTACCCGTTTATATCTCATTATCAGGCTCAAAACACCTGAAAATTAGTTATTTTTGGGTCCTAGAAGCAAACTGTACATGCCTATTCCGTATTAGAGTATTTTCAAAATACAGGCCCAAAACATGCTGAAAATCGATATTTTAGGTGCCCAAAGTCGATATCTCAAATTCAGGCACAAACCACCCGAAAATTCGATATTTTGGGGTCCCAAAAGCGATCTGTACATGCCTACTCCGTGTTAGAGTATTTTCAAAATACAGACCCAAAACATACTGAAAATCGATCTTTTAGGTGCCCAAAAGTCGATATGTGCAAGCATTTTCTGTACCCGTTTATATCTCAAATTCAAGCTCAAAACACCTGAAAATTCGATATTTTGGTGTGCCAGAAGCGATCTGTACATGCAAACTCATTGCTAGAATGTTTTCAAAATATAGGCTCAATACATGCTAAAAATCGATATTTTAAGTGTCCAAAGTCGATATGTGCATGCATCTTCTGTACCCGTTTATATCTCATTTTAAAGCTCAAAACACCTGAAAATTCGGTATTTTTGTGTTCTAGAAGCGATCTGTACCTGCCTACTCCGTGTTAGAGTATTTTCAAAATACAGGCCCAAAACATGCTGAAAATCGATATTTTAGGTGCCCAAAGTCAATATGTGCATGCATCTTCTGTACCCATTTATATCTTAAATTCATGCTCAAAACACCCGAAAATTCGATATTTTGGGGTCCCAGAAGCGATATGAACATGCCTACTCAGTGCTAGAATATTTTCAAAATATAGGCCCAAAACAGGCTAAAAATTGATATTTTAGTTGCCGAAAGTAGAAATCTCAAATTCAGGCACAAAACACCGGAAAATTCGATATTTTGGGGTCCCAGAAACGATCTGTACATGCCTACTCCGTGTTAGAGTATTTTCAAAATATAGGCATAAAACATGCTGAAAATCGATATTTTAGGTGCCCAAAGTCAATATGTGCATGAATCTTCTGTACCCGTTTATATCTCAAATTCAGGCTTAAAACACCCTAAAATCCGATATTTTGGGGTCCCAGAAGCGATCTGTACATGCCTACTCAATGCAATAATATTTTCAAAATATAGGCCCAAAACATTCTGAAAATCGATATTTTAAGTGTACGAAGTCGATATGTGCATGCATCTTCTGTACCCGTTTATATCTCAAATTCAGGCTTAAAACACCCGAAAATTCGATATTTTGGGGTCGCAGAAACGATCTTTACATGCCTACTCCGTATTAGAGTATTTTTTAAAATACAGACCCAAAACATGCTAAAAATCGATATTTTAGGTGCCCAAAGTCGATATCTCAAATTCAGGCACAAAACACCCCAAAATTCGATATTTTGGGGTCCCAAAAGCGATCTGTGCATGCCTACTCCGTGTTAGAGTATTTTCAAAATACAGGCCCAAAACATACTGAAAATCGATCTGTTAGGTGCCCAAAAGCCGATATGTGCATGCATCTTCTGTACCCATTTATATCTCAAATTCAAGCTCAAAACACCCGAAAATTCGATATTTTGGTGTGCTAGAAGCGATCTGTACATGCCTACTCAGTGCTAGAATGTTTTCAAAATATAGGCTCAAAACATGCTAAAAATCGATATTTTAAGTGTTCAAAGTCGATATGTGCATGCATCTTATGTACCCGTTTATATCTCAAATTCAGGCTTAAAACACCCGAAAATTCGATATTTTGTGGTCGCAGAAGCGATCTGTACATGCCTACTCAATGCAAAAATATTTTCAAAATATAGGATCAAAACATGCTAAAAATCGATATTTTAGGTGTCCAAAGTCGATATGTGAATGCATCTTCTGTACCCGTTTATATCTCATTTATAGGCTCAAAACACCCGAAAATTCGATATTTTGGTGTGCCAGAAGCGATCTGTACATGCCTACTCAGTGCTAGAATGTTTTCAAAATATAAGCTCAAATCATGCTAAAAATCGATATTTTAAGTGTCCTCAGTCGATATGTGAATGCATCTTCTGTACCGATTATATCTCATTTTCAGGCTCAAAACACCCGAAAATTCGGTATTTTTGTGTCCTATAAGCGATCTGTACATGCCTACTCCGTGTTAGAGTATTTTCAAAATACATGCCCAAAACATGCTGAAAATCGATATTTTAGGAGCCCAAAGTCAATATGTGCATGCATCTTCTGTACCCATTTATATCTTAAATTCAAGCTTAAAACACCCGAAAATTCGATATTTTGGGGTCCCAGAAGCGATCTGTACATGCCTACTCAGTGCTAGAATATTTTCAAAATATAGGCCGAAAACATGCTAAAAATCGATATTTTAGTTGCCCAAAGTCGAAATCTCAAATTCAGGCCCAAAACTCTGGAAAATTCGATATTTTGGGGTCCCAGAAGCGATCTGTACAAGCCTACTCCGTGTTAGAGTATTTTCAAAATATAGGCATAAAACATGCTGAAAATCGATATTTTAGGTGCCCAAAGTCAATATGTGATGCATCTTCTGTACCCGTTTATATCTTAAATTCAGGCTTAAAAACCCGAAAATTCGATATTTTGGGGTCGCAGAAGCGATCTGTACATGCCTACTCAATGCAAAAATATTTTCAAAATATAGGATCAAAACATGCTAAAAATCGATATTTTAGGTGTCCAAAGTCGATATGTGCATGCATCTTCTGTACCCGTTTATATCTCATTATCAGGCTCAAAACACCTGAAAATTAGGTATTTTTGGGTCCTAGAAGCAAACTGTACATGCCTACTCCGTATTAGAGTATTTTCAAAAAACAGGCCAAAACATGCTGAAAATCGATATTTTAGGTGCCCAAAGTCGATATCTCAAATTCAGGCACAAAACACCCGAAAATTCGATATTTTGGGGTCCCAAAAGCGATCTGTACATGCCTACTCCGTGTTAGAGTATTTTCAAAATACAGACCCAAAACATACTGAAAATCGATCTTTTAGGTGCCCAAAAGTCGATATGTGCAAGCATTTTCTGTACCCGTTTATATCTCAAATTCAAGCTCAAAACACCTGAAAATTCGATATTTTGGTGTGCCAGAAGCGATCTGTACATGCAAACTCATTGCTAGAATGTTTTCAAAATATAGGCTCAAAACATGCTAAAAATCGATATTTTAAGTGTCCAAAGTCGATATGTGCATGCATCTTCTGTACCCGTTTATATCTCATTTTCAAGCTCAAAACACCCGAAAATTCGATATTTTGGTGTGCCAGAAGCGATCTGTACATGCCTACTCAGTGCTAGAATGTTTTCAAAATATAAGCTCAAATCATGCTAAAAATCGATATTTTAAGTGTCCTCAGTCGATATGTGAATGCATCTTCTGTACCGATTATATCTCATTTTCAGGCTCAAAACACCCGAAAATTCGGTATTTTTGTGTCCTATAAGCGATCTGTACATGCCTACTCCGTGTTAGAGTATTTTCAAAATACATGCCCAAAACATGCTGAAAATCGATATTTTAGGAGCCCAAAGTCAATATGTGCATGCATCTTCTGTACCCATTTATATCTTAAATTCAAGCTTAAAACACCCGAAAATTCGATATTTTGTTGTCCCAGAAGCGATCTGTACATGCCTACTCAGTGCTAGAATATTTTCAAAATATAGGCCGAAAACATGCTAAAAATCGATATTTTAGTTGCCCAAAGTCGAAATCTCAAATTCAGGCCCAAAACTCTGGAAAATTCGATATTTTGGTGTCCCAGAAGCGATCTGTACATGCCTACTCCGTGTTAGAGTATTTTCAAAATATAGGCATAAAACATCCTGAAAATCGATATTTTAGGTGCCCAAAAGTCAATATGTGATGCATCTTCTGTACCCGTTTATATCTTAAATTCAGGCTTAAAAACCCGAAAATTCGATATTTTGAGGTCGCAGAAGCGATCTGTACATGCCTACTCAATGCAAAAATATTTTCATAATATAGGATCAAAACATGCTAAAAATCGATATTTTAGGTGTCCAAAGTCGATATGTGCATGCATCTTCTGTACCCGTTTATATCTCATTATCAGGCTCAAAACACCTGAAAATTAGTTATTTTTGGGTCCTAGAAGCAAACTGTACATGCCTATTCCGTATTAGAGTATTTTCAAAATACAGGCCCAAAACATGCTGAAAATCGATATTTTAGGTGCCCAAAGTCGATATCTCAAATTCAGGCACAAACCACCCGAAAATTCGATATTTTGGGGTCCCAAAAGCGATCTGTACATGCCTACTCCGTGTTAGAGTATTTTCAAAATACAGACCCAAAACATACTGAAAATCGATCTTTTAGGTGCCCAAAAGTCGATATGTGCAAGCATTTTCTGTACCCGTTTATATCTCAAATTCAAGCTCAAAACACCTGAAAATTCGATATTTTGGTGTGCCAGAAGCGATCTGTACATGCAAACTCATTGCTAGAATGTTTTCAAAATATTGGCTCAATACATGCTAAAAATCGATATTTTAAGTGTCCAAAGTCGATATGTGCATGCATCTTCTGTACCCGTTTATATCTCATTTTAAAGCTCAAAACACCCGAAAATTCGATATTTTGGTGTGCCAGAAGCGATCTGTACATGCCTACTCAGTGCTAGAATGTTTTCAAAATATAAGCTCAAATCATGCTAAAAATCGATATTTTAAGTGTCCTCAGTCGATATGTGAATGCATCTTCTGTACCGATTATATCTCATTTTCAGGCTCAAAACACCCGAAAATTCGGTATTTTTGTGTCCTATAAGCGATCTGTACATGCCTACTCCGTGTTAGAGTATTTTCAAAATACATGCCCAAAACATGCTGAAAATCGATATTTTAGGAGCCCAAAGTCAATATGTGCATGCATCTTCTGTACCCATTTATATCTTAAATTCAAGCTTAAAACACCCGAAAATTCGATATTTTGTTGTCCCAGAAGCGATCTGTACATGCCTACTCAGTGCTAGAATATTTTCAAAATATAGGCCGAAAACATGCTAAAAATCGATATTTTAGTTGCCCAAAGTCGAAATCTCAAATTCAGGCCCAAAACTCTGGAAAATTCGATATTTTGGTGTCCCAGAAGCGATCTGTACATGCCTACTCCGTGTTAGAGTATTTTCAAAATATAGGCATAAAACATCCTGAAAATCGATATTTTAGGTGCCCAAAAGTCAATATGTGATGCATCTTCTGTACCCGTTTATATCTTAAATTCAGGCTTAAAAACCCGAAAATTCGATATTTTGAGGTCGCAGAAGCGATCTGTACATGCCTACTCAATGCAAAAATATTTTCATAATATAGGATCAAAACATGCTAAAAATCGATATTTTAGGTGTCCAAAGTCGATATGTGCATGCATCTTCTGTACCCGTTTATATCTCATTATCAGGCTCAAAACACCTGAAAATTAGTTATTTTTGGGTCCTAGAAGCAAACTGTACATGCCTATTCCGTATTAGAGTATTTTCAAAATACAGGCCCAAAACATGCTGAAAATCGATATTTTAGGTGCCCAAAGTCGATATCTCAAATTCAGGCACAAACCACCCGAAAATTCGATATTTTGGGGTCCCAAAAGCGATCTGTACATGCCTACTCCGTGTTAGAGTATTTTCAAAATACAGACCCAAAACATACTGAAAATCGATCTTTTAGGTGCCCAAAAGTCGATATGTGCAAGCATTTTCTGTACCCGTTTATATCTCAAATTCAAGCTCAAAACACCTGAAAATTCGATATTTTGGTGTGCCAGAAGCGATCTGTACATGCAAACTCATTGCTAGAATGTTTTCAAAATATAGGCTCAATACATGCTAAAAATCGATATTTTAAGTGTCCAAAGTCGATATGTGCATGCATCTTCTGTACCCGTTTATATCTCATTTTAAAGCTCAAAACACCTGAAAATTCGGTATTTTTGTGTTCTAGAAGCGATCTGTACCTGCCTACTCCGTGTTAGAGTATTTTCAAAATACAGGCCCAAAACATGCTGAAAATCGATATTTTAGGTGCCCAAAGTCAATATGTGCATGCATCTTCTGTACCCATTTATATCTTAAATTCATGCTCAAAACACCCGAAAATTCGATATTTTGGGGTCCCAGAAGCGATATGAACATGCCTACTCAGTGCTAGAATATTTTCAAAATATAGGCCCAAAACAGGCTAAAAATTGATATTTTAGTTGCCGAAAGTCGAAATCTCAAATTCAGGCACAAAACACCGGAAAATTCGATATTTTGGGGTCCCAGAAGCGATCTGTACATGCCTACTCCGTGTTAGAGTATTTTCAAAATATAGGCATAAAACATGCTGAAAATCGATATTTTAGGTGCCCAAAGTCAATATGTGCATGAATCTTCTGTACCCGTTTATATCTCAAATTCAGGCTTAAAACACCCGAAAATCCGATATTTTGGGGTCCCAGAAGCGATCTGTACATGCCTACTCAATGCAATAATATTTTCAAAATATAGGCCCAAAACATTCTGAAAATCGATATTTTAAGTGTACGAAGTCGATATGTGCATGCATCTTCTGTACCCGTTTATATCTCAAATTCAGGCTTAAAACACCCGAAAATTCGATATTTTGGGGTCGCAGAAACGATCTTTACATGCCTACTCAGTACTAGAATATTTTCAAAATATAAGTTCAAAACATGCTAAAAATCGATATTTTAGGTGCCCAAAGTCGATATCTCAAATTCAGGCACAAAACACCCGAAAGTTCGACATTTTGGGGTCCCAAAATCGATCTGTACATGCCTACTCCGTGTTAGAGTATTTTCAAAATACAGGCCCAAAATATACTGAAAATCGATCTTTTAGGTGCCCAAAAGTCGATGAGTGCATGCATCTTCTGTACCCGTTTATATCACAAATTCAAGCTCAAAACACCCAAAATTCGATATTTTGGTGTACCAGAAGCGATCTGTACATGCCTACTCAGTGCTAGAATGTTTTCAAAATATAGGCTCAAAAGATGCTAAATATCGATATTTTAAGTGTCCAAAGTGCATGCATCATCTGTACCCGTTTATATCTCATTTTCAGGCTCAAAACACACGAAAATTAGGTATTTTTGGGTCCTAGAAGTGATCTGTACATGCCTACTCCGTATTAGAGTATTTTTTAAAATACAGACCCAAAACATGCAACAAATCGATATTTTAGGTGCCCAAAGTCGATATCTCAAATTCAGGCACAAAACACCCGAAAATTCGATATTTTGGGGTCCCAAAAGCGATCTGTGCATGCCTACTCCATGTTAGAGTATTTTCAAAATACAGGCCCAAAACATACTGAAAATCGAGCTGTTAGGTGCCCAAAAGCCGATATGTGCATGCATCTTCTGTACCCGTTTATATCTCAAATTCAAGCTCAAAACACCCGAAAATTCGATATTTTGGTGTGCTAGAAGCGATCTGTACATGCCTACTCAGTGCTAGAATGTTTTCAAAATATAGGCTCAAAACATGCTAAAAATCGATATTTTAAGTGTTCAAAGTCGATATGTGCATGCATCTTATGTACCCGTTTATATCTCAAATTCAGGCTTAAAACACCCGAAAATTCGATATTTTGGGGTCGCAGAAGCGATCTGTACATGCCTACTCAATGCAAAAATATTTTCAAAATATAGGATCAAAACATGCTAAAAATCGATATTTTAGGTGTCCAAAGTCGATATGTGAATGCATCTTCTGTACCCGTTTATATCTCATTTATAGGCTCAAAACACCCGAAAATTCGATATTTTGATGTGCCAGAAGCGATCTGTACATGCCTACTCAGTGCTAGAATGTTTTCAAAATATAAGCTCAAATCATGCTAAAAATCGATATTTTAAGTGTTCTCAGTCGATATGTGAATGCATCTTCTGTACCGATTATATCTCATTTTCAGGCTCAAAACACCCGAAAATTCGGTATTTTTGTGTCCTATAAACGATCTGTACATGCCTACTCCGTGTTAGAGTATTTTCAAAATACATGCCCGAAACATGCTGAAAATCGATATTTTAGAAGCCCAAAGTCAATATGTGCATGCATCTTCTGTACCCATTTATATCTTAAATTCAAGCTTAAAACACCCGAAAATTCGATATTTTGTTGTCCCAGAAGCGATCTGTACATGCCTACTCAGTGCTAGAATATTTTCAAAATATAGGCCGAAAACATGCTAAAAATCGATATTTTAGTTGCCCAAAGTCGAAATCTCAAATTCAGGCCCAAAACTCTGGAAAATTCGATATTTTGGGGTCCCAGAAGCGATCTGTACATGCCTACTCCGTGTTAGAGTATTTTCAAAATATAGGCATAAAACATGCTGAAAATCGATATTTTAGGTGCCCAAAGTCAATATGTGATGCATCTTCTGTACCCGTTTATATCTTAAATTCAGGCTTAAAAACCCGAAAATTCGATATTTTGGGGTCGCAGAAGCGATCTGTACATGCCTACTCAATGCAAAAATATTTTCAAAATATAGGATCAAAACATGCTAAAAATCGATATTTTAGGTGTCCAAAGTCGATATGTGCATGTATCTTCTGTACCCGTTTATATCTCATTATCAGGCTCAAAACACCTGAAAATTAGTTATTTTTGGGTCCTAGAAGCAAACTGTACATGCCTACTCCGTATTAGAGTATTTTCAAAATACAGGCCCAAAACATGCTGAAAATCGATATTTTAGGTGCCCAAAGTCGATATCTCAAATTCAGGCACAAAACACCCGAAAATTCGATATTTTGGGGTCCCAAAAGCGATCTGTACATGCCTACTCCGTGTTAGAGTATTTTCAAAATACAGACCCAAAACATACTGAAAATCGATCTTTTAGGTGCCCAAAAGTCGATATGTGCAAGCATTTTCTGTACCCGTTTATATCTCAAATTCAAGCTCAAAACACCTGAAAATTCGATATTTTGGTGTGCCAGAAGCGATCTGTACATGCAAACTCATTGCTAGAATGTTTTCAAAATATAGGCTCAAAACATGCTAAAAATCGATATTTTAAGTGTCCAAAGTCGATATGTGCATGCATCTTCTGTACCCGTTTATATCTCATTTTCAAGCTCAAAACACCCGAAAATTCGATATTTTGGTGTGCCAGAAGCGATCTGTATATGCCTACTTAGTGCTAGAATGTTTTCAAAATATAAGCTCAAATCATGCTAAAAATCGATATTTTAAGTGTCCTCAGTCGATATGTGAATGCATCTTCTGGACAGATTATATCTCATTTTCAGGCTCAAAACACCCGAAAATTCGGTATTTTTGTGTCCTAAAAGCGATCTGTACATGCCTACTCCGTGTTAGAGTATTTTCAAAATACATGCCCAAAACATGCTGAAAATCGATATTTTAGGAGCCCAAAGTCAATATGTGCATGCATCTTCTGTACCCATTTATATCTTAAATTCAAGCTTAAAACACCCGAAAATTCGATATTTTGTTGTCCCAGAAGCGATCTGTACATGCCTACTCAGTGCTAGAATATTTTCAAAATATAGGCCGAAAACATGCTAAAAATCGATATTTTAGTTGCCCAAAGTCGAAATCTCAAATTCAGGCCCAAAACTCTGGAAAATTCGATATTTTGGTGTCCCAGAAGCGATCTGTACATGCCTACTCCGTGTTAGAGTATTTTCAAAATATAGGCATAAAACATCCTGAAAATCGATATTTTAGGTGCCCAAAAGTCAATATGTGATGCATCTTCTGTACCCGTTTATATCTTAAATTCAGGCTTAAAAACCCGAAAATTCGATATTTTGAGGTCGCAGAAGCGATCTGTACATGCCTACTCAATGCAAAAATATTTTCATAATATAGGATCAAAACATGCTAAAAATCGATATTTTAGGTGTCCAAAGTCGATATGTGCATGCATCTTCTGTACCCGTTTATATCTCATTATCAGGCTCAAAACACCTGAAAATTAGTTATTTTTGGGTCCTAGAAGCAAACTGTACATGCCTATTCCGTATTAGAGTATTTTCAAAATACAGGCCCAAAACATGCTGAAAATCGATATTTTAGGTGCCCAAAGTCGATATCTCAAATTCAGGCACAAACCACCCGAAAATTCGATATTTTGGGGTCCCAAAAGCGATCTGTACATGCCTACTCCGTGTTAGAGTATTTTCAAAATACAGACCCAAAACATACTGAAAATCGATCTTTTAGGTGCCCAAAAGTCGATATGTGCAAGCATTTTCTGTACCCGTTTATATCTCAAATTCAAGCTCAAAACACCTGAAAATTCGATATTTTGGTGTGCCAGAAGCGATCTGTACATGCAAACTCATTGCTAGAATGTTTTCAAAATATAGGCTCAATACATGCTAAAAATCGATATTTTAAGTGTCCAAAGTCGATATGTGCATGCATCTTCTGTACCCGTTTATATCTCATTTTAAAGCTCAAAACACCTGAAAATTCGGTATTTTTGTGTTCTAGAAGCGATCTGTACCTGCCTACTCCGTGTTAGAGTATTTTCAAAATACAGGCCCAAAACATGCTGAAAATCGATATTTTAGGTGCCCAAAGTCAATATGTGCATGCATCTTCTGTACCCATTTATATCTTAAATTCATGCTCAAAACACCCGAAAATTCGATATTTTGGGGTCCCAGAAGCGATATGAACATGCCTACTCAGTGCTAGAATATTTTCAAAATATAGGCCCAAAACAGGCTAAAAATTGATATTTTAGTTGCCGAAAGTCGAAATCTCAAATTCAGGCACAAAACACCGGAAAATTCGATATTTTGGGGTCCCAGAAGCGATCTGTACATGCCTACTCCGTGTTAGAGTATTTTCAAAATATAGGCATAAAACATGCTGAAAATCGATATTTTAGGTGCCCAAAGTCAATATGTGCATGAATCTTCTGTACCCGTTTATATCTCAAATTCAGGCTTAAAACACCCGAAAATCCGATATTTTGGGGTCCCAGAAGCGATCTGTACATGCCTACTCAATGCAATAATATTTTCAAAATATAGGCCCAAAACATTCTGAAAATCGATATTTTAAGTGTACGAAGTCGATATGTGCATGCATCTTCTGTACCCGTTTATATCTCAAATTCAGGCTTAAAACACCCGAAAATTCGATATTTTGGGGTCGCAGAAACGATCTTTACATGCCTACTCAGTACTAGAATATTTTCAAAATATAAGTTCAAAACATGCTAAAAATCGATATTTTAGGTGCCCAAAGTCGACATCTCAAATTCAGGCACAAAACACCCGAAAGTTCGATATTTTGGGGTCCCAAAATCGATCTGTACATGCCTACTCCGTGTTAGAGTATTTTCAAAATACAGGCCCAAAATATACTGAAAATCGATCTTTTAGGTGCCCAAAAGTCGATGAGTGCATGCATCTTCTGTACCCGTTTATATCACAAATTCAAGCTCAAAACACCCAAAATTCGATATTTTGGTGTACCAGAAGCGATCTGTACATGCCTACTCAGTGCTAGAATGTTTTCAAAATATAGGCTCAAAAGATGCTAAATATCGATATTTTAAGTGTCCAAAGTGCATGCATCATCTGTACCCGTTTATATCTCATTTTCAGGCTCAAAACACACGAAAATTAGGTATTTTTGGGTCCTAGAAGTGATCTGTACATGCCTACTCCGTATTAGAGTATTTTTTAAAATACAGACCCAAAACATGCAACAAATCGATATTTTAGGTGCCCAAAGTCGATATCTCAAATTCAGGCACAAAACACCCGAAAAATCGATATTTTGGGGTCCCAAAAGCGATCTGTGCATGCCTACTCCATGTTAGAGTATTTTCAAAATACAGGCCCAAAACATACTGAAAATCGATCTGTTAGGTGCCCAAAAGCCGATATGTGCATGCATCTTCTGTACCCGTTTATATCTCAAATTCAAGCTCAAAACACCCGAAAATTCGATATTTTGGTGTGCTAGAAGCGATCTGTACATGCCTACTCAGTGCTAGAATGTTTTCAAAATATAGGCTCAAAACATGCTAAAAATCGATATTTTAAGTGTTCAAAGTCGATATGTGCATGCATCTTATGTACCCGTTTATATCTCAAATTCAGGCTTAAAACACCCGAAAATTCGATATTTTGGGGTCGCAGAAGCGATCTGTACATGCCTACTCAATGCAAAAATATTTTCAAAATATAGGATCAAAACATGCTAAAAATCGATATTTTAGGTGTCCAAAGTCGATATGTGAATGCATCTTCTGTACCCGTTTATATCTCATTTATAGGCTCAAAACACCCGAAAATTCGATATTTTGATGTGCCAGAAGCGATCTGTACATGCCTACTCAGTGCTAGAATGTTTTCAAAATATAAGCTCAAATCATGCTAAAAATCGATATTTTAAGTGTTCTCAGTCGATATGTGAATGCATCTTCTGTACCGATTATATCTCATTTTCAGGCTCAAAACACCCGAAAATTCGGTATTTTTGTGTCCTATAAACGATCTGTACATGCCTACTCCGTGTTAGAGTATTTTCAAAATACATGCCCGAAACATGCTGAAAATCGATATTTTAGAAGCCCAAAGTCAATATGTGCATGCATCTTCTGTACCCATTTATATCTTAAATTCAAGCTTAAAACACCCGAAAATTCGATATTTTGTTGTCCCAGAAGCGATCTGTACATGCCTACTCAGTGCTAGAATATTTTCAAAATATAGGCCGAAAACATGCTAAAAATCGATATTTTAGTTGCCCAAAGTCGAAATCTCAAATTCAGGCCCAAAACTCTGGAAAATTCGATATTTTGGGGTCCCAGAAGCGATCTGTACATGCCTACTCCGTGTTAGAGTATTTTCAAAATATAGGCATAAAACATGCTGAAAATCGATATTTTAGGTGCCCAAAGTCAATATGTGATGCATCTTCTGTACCCGTTTATATCTTAAATTCAGGCTTAAAAACCCGAAAATTCGATATTTTGGGGTCGCAGAAGCGATCTGTACATGCCTACTCAATGCAAAAATATTTTCAAAATATTGGATCAAAACATGCTAAAAATCGATATTTTAGGTGTCCAAAGTCGATATGTGCATGCATCTTCTGTACCCGTTTATATCTCATTATCAGGCTCAAAACACCTGAAAATTAGTTATTTTTGGGTCCTAGAAGCAAACTGTACATGCCTACTCCGTATTAGAGTATTTTCAAAATACAGGCCCAAAACATGCTGAAAATCGATATTTTAGGTGCCCAAAGTCGATATCTCAAATTCAGGCACAAAACACCCGAAAATTCGATATTTTGGGGTCCCAAAAGCGATCTGTACATGCCTACTCCGTGTTAGAGTATTTTCAAAATACAGACCCAAAACATACTGAAAATCGATCTTTTAGGTGCCGAAAAGTCGATATGTGCAAGCATTTTCTGTACCCGTTTATATCTCAAATTCAAGCTCAAAACACCTGAAAATTCGATATTTTGGTGTGCCAGAAGCGATCTGTACATGCAAACTCATTGCTAGAATGTTTTCAAAATATAGGCTCAAAACATGCTAAAAATCGATATTTTAAGTGTCCAAAGTCGATATGTGCATGCATCTTCTGTACCCGTTTATATCTCATTTTCAAGCTCAAAACACCCTAAAATTCGATATTTTGGTGTGCCAGAAGCGATCTGTACATGCCTACTTAGTGCTAGAATGTTTTCAAAATATAAGCTCAAATCATGCTAAAAATCGATATTTTAAGTGTCCTCAGTCGATATGTGAATGCATCTTCTGTACCGATTATATCTCATTTTCAGGCTCACAACACCCGAAAATTCGGTATTTTTGTGTCCTATAAGCGATCTGTACATGCCTACTCCGTGTTAGAGTATTTTCAAAATACATGCCCAAAACATGCTGAAAATCGATATTTTAGGAGCCCAAAGTCAATATGTGCATGCATCTTCTGTACCCATTTATATCTTAAATTCAAGCTTAAAACACCCGAAAATTCGATATTTTGGGGTCCCAGAAGCGATCTGTACATGCCTACTCAGTCCTAGAATATTTTCAAAATATAGGCCGAAAACATGCTAAAAATCGATATTTTAGTTGCCCAAAGTCGAAATCTCAAATTCAGGCCCAAAACTCTGGAAAATTCGATATTTTGGGGTCCCAGAAGCGATCTGTACATGCCTACTCCGTGTTAGAGTATTTTCAAAATATAGGCATAAAACATGCTGAAAATCGATATTTTAGGTGCTCAAAGTCAATATGTGATGCATCTTCTGTACCCGTTTATATCTTAAATTCAGGCTTAAAAACCCGAAAATTCGATATTTTGGGGTCGCAGAAGCGATCTGTACATGCCTACTCAATGCAAAAATATTTTCAAAATATAGGATCAAAACATGCTAAAAATCGATATTTTAGGTGTCCAAAGTCGATATGTGCATGCATCTTCTGTACCCGTTTATATCTCATTATCAGGCTCAAAACACCTGAAAATTAGTTATTTTTGGGTCCTAGAAGCAAACTGTACATGCCTACTCCGTATTAGAGTATTTTCAAAATACAGGCCCAAAACATGCTGAAAATCGATATTTTAGGTGCCCAAAGTCGATATCTCAAATTCAGGCACAAAACACCCGAAAATTCGATATTTTGGGGTCTCAAAAGCAATCTGTACATGCCTACTCCGTGTTAGAGTATTTTCAAAATACAGACCCAAAACATACTGAAAATCGATCTTTTAGGTGCCCAAAAGTCGATATGTGCAAGCATTTTCTGTACCTGTTTATATCTCAAATTCAAGCTCAAAACACCTGAAAATTCGATATTTTGGTGTGCCAGAAGCAATCTGTACATGCAAACTCATTGCTAGAATGTTTTCAAAATATAGGCTCAAAACATGCTAAAAATCGATATTTTAAGTGTCCAAACTCGATATGTGCATGCATCTTCTGTACCCGTTTATATCTCATTTTCAAGCTCAAAACACCCGAAAATTCGGTATTTTTGTGTTCTAGAAGCGATCTGTACCTGCCTACTCCGTGTTAGAGTATTTTCAAAATACAGGCCCAAAACATGCTGAAAATTGATATTTTAGGTGCCCAAAGTCAATATGTGCATGCATCTTCTGTACCCATTTATATCTTAAATTCATGCTCAAAACACCCGAAAATTCGATATTTTGGGGTCCCAGAAGCGATATGTACATGCCTACTCAGTGCTAGAATATTTTCAAAGTATAGGCCCAAAACAGGCTAAAAATTGATATTTTAGTTGCCGAAAGTCGAAATCTCAAATTCAGGCACAAAACACCGGAAAATTCGATATTTTGGGGTCCCAGAAGCGATCTGTACATGCCTACTCCGTGTTAGAGTATTTTCAAAATATAGGCATAAAACATGCTGAAAATCGATATTTTAGGTGCCCAAAGTCAATATGTGCATGAATCTTCTGTACCCGTTTATATCTCAAATTCAGGCTTAAAACACCCGAAAATTCGATATTTTGGGGTCCCAGAAGCGATCTGTACATGCCTACTCAATGCAATAATATTTTCAAAATATAGGCCCAAAACATTCTGAAAATCGATATTTTAAGTGTACGAAGTCAATATGTGCATGCATCTTCTGTACCCGTTTATATCTCAAATTCAGGCTTAAAACACCCGAAAATTCGATATTTTGGGGTCGCAGAAACGATCTTTACATGCCTACTCAGTACTAGAATATTTTCAAAATATAAGTTCAAAACATGCTAAAAATCGATATTTTAGGTGCCCAAAGTCGATATCTCAAATTCAGGCACAAAACACCCGAAAGTTCGATATTTTGAGGTCCCAAAATCGATCTGTACATGCCTACTCCGTGTTAGAGTATTTTCAAAATACAGGCCCAAAATATACTGAAAATCAATCATTTAGGTGCCCAAAAGTCGATATGTGCAAGTATTTTCTGTACCCGTTTATATCACAAATTCAAGCTCAAAACACCCGAAAATTCGATATTTTGGTGTACCAGAAGCGATCTGTACATGCCTACTCAGTGCTAGAATTTTTTCAAAATATAGGCTCAAAACATGCTAAAAATCGATATTTTAAGTGTTCAAAGTCGATATGTGCATGCATCTTCTGTACCCGTTTATATCTCATTTTCAGGCTCAAAACACCTGAAAATTAGGTATTTTTGGGTCCTAGAAGCAAACTGTACATGCCTACTCCGTATTAGAGTATTTTCAAAATACAGGCCCAAAACATGCTGAAAATCGATATTTTAGGTGCCCAAAGTCGATATCTCAAATTCAGGCACAAAACACCCGAAAATTCGATATTTTGGGGTCCCAAAAGCGATCTGTACATGCCTACTCCGTGTTAGAGTATTTTCAAAATACAGACCCAAAACATACTGAAAATCGATCTTTTAGGTGCCCAAAAGTCGATATGTGCAAGCATTTTCTGTACCCGTTTATATCTCAAATTCAAGCTCAAAACACCTGAAAATTCGATATTTTGGTGTGCCAGAAGCGATCTGTACATGCAAACTCATTGCTAGAATGTTTTCAAAATATAGGCTCAAAACATGCTAAAAATCGATATTTTAAGTGTCCAAAGTCGATATGTGCATGCATCTTCTGTACCCGTTTATATCTCATTTTCAAGCTCAAAACACCCGAAAATTCGGTATTTTTGTGTTCTAGAAGCGATCTGTACCTGCCTACTCCGTGTTAGAGTATTTTCAAAATACAGGCCCAAAACATGCTGAAAATCGATATTTTAGGTGCCCAAAGTCAATATGTGCATGCATCTTCTGTACCCATTTATATCTTAAATTCATGCTCAAAACACCCGAAAATTCGATATTTTGGGGTCCCAGAAGCGATATGTACATGCCTACTCAGTGCTAGAATATTTTCAAAATATAGGCCCAAAACAGGCTAAAAATTGATATTTTAGTTGCCGAAAGTCGAAATCTCAAATTCAGGCACAAAACACCGGAAAATTCGATATTTTGGGGTCCCAGAAGCGATCTGTACATGCCTACTCCGTGTTAGAGTATTTTCAAAATATAGGCATAAAACATGCTGAAAATCGATATTTTAGGTGCCAAAAGTCAATATGTGCATGAATCTTCTGTACCCGTTTATATCTCAAATTCAGGCTTAAAACACCCGAAAATTCGATATTTTGGGGTCCCAGAAGCGATCTGTACATGCCTACTCAATGCAATAATATTTTCAAAATATAGGCCCAAAACATTCTGAAAATCGATATTTTAAGTGTACGAAGTCGATATGTGCATGCATCTTCTGTACCCGTTTATATCTCAAATTCAGGCTTAAAACACCCGAAAATTCGATATTTTGGGGTCGCAGAAACGATCTTTACATGCCTACTCAGTACTAGAATACTTTCAAAATATAAGTTCAAAACATGCTAAAAATCGATATTTTAGGTGCCCAAAGTCGATATCTCAAATTCAGGCACAAAACACCCGAAAGTTCGATATTTTGGGGTCCCAAAAGCGATCTGTACATACCTACTCCGTGTTAGAGTATTTTCAAAATACAGGCCCAAAATATACTGAAAATCGATCATTTAGGTGCCCAAAAGTCGATATGTGCAAGTATTTTCTGTACCCGTTTATATCACAAATTCAAGCTCAAAACACCCGAAAATTCGATATTTTGGTGTACCAGAAGCGATCTGTACATGCCTACTCAGTGCTAGAATTTTTTCAAAATATAGGCTCAAAACATGCTAAAAATCGATATTTTAAGTGTTCAAAGTCGATATGTGCATGCATCTTCTGTACCCGTTTATATCTCATTTTCAGGCTCAAAACACCTGAAAATTAGGTATTTTTGGGTCCAAGAAACAAACTGTACATGCCTACTCCGTATTAGAGTATTTTCAAAATACAGGCCCAAAACATGCTGAAAATCGATATTTTAGGTGCCCAAAGTCGATATCTCAAATTCAGGCACAAAACACCCGAAAATTCGATATTTTGGGGTCCCAAAAGCGATCTGTACATGCCTACTCCGTGTTAGAGTATTTTCAAAATACAGACCCAAAACATACTGAAAATCGATCTTTTAGGTGCACAAAAGTCGATATGTGCAAGCATTTTCTGTACCCGTTTATATCTCAAATTCAAGCTCAAAACACCTGAAAATTCGATATTTTGTTGTGCCAGAAGCGATCTGTACATGCAAACTCATTGCTAGAATGTTTTCAAAATATAGGCTCAAAACATGCTAAAAATCGATATTTTAAGTGTCCAAAGTCGATATGTGCATGCATCTTCTGTACCCGTTTATATCTCATTTTCAAGCTCAAAACACCCGAAAATTCGGTATTTTTGTGTTCTAGAAGCGATCTGTACCTGCCTACTCCGTGTTAGAGTATTTTCAAAATACAGGCCCAAAACATGCTGAAAATCGATATTTTAGGTGCCCAAAGTCAATATGTGCATGCATCTTCTGTACCCATTTATATCTTAAATTCATGCTCAAAACACCCGAAAATTCGATATTTTGGGGTCCCAGAAGCGATATGTACATGCCTACTCAGTGCTAGAATATTTTCAAAATATAGGCCCAAAACAGGCTAAAAATTGATATTTTAGTTGCCGAAAGTCGAAATCTCAAATTCAGGCACAAAACACCGGAAAATTCGATATTTTGGGGTCCCAGAAGCGATCTGTACATGCCTACTCCGTGTTAGAGTATTTTCAAAATATAGGCATAAAACATGCTGAAAATCGATATTTTAGGTGCCAAAAGTCAATATGTGCATGAATCTTCTGTACCCGTTTATATCTCAAATTCAGGCTTAAAACACCCGAAAATTCGATATTTTGGGGTCCCAGAAGCGATCTGTACATGCCTACTCAATGCAATAATATTTTCAAAATATAGGCCCAAAACATTCTGAAAATCGATATTTTAAGTGTACGAAGTCGATATGTGCATGCATCTTCTGTACCCGTTTATATCTCAAATTCAGGCTTAAAACACCCGAAAATTCGATATTTTGGGGTCGCAGAAACGATCTTTACATGCCTACTCAGTACTAGAATACTTTCAAAATATAAGTTCAAAACATGCTAAAAATCGATATTTTAGGTGCCCAAAGTCGATATCTCAAATTCAGGCACAAAACACCCGAAAGTTCGATATTTTGGGGTCCCAAAAGCGATCTGTACATACCTACTCCGTGTTAGAGTATTTTCAAAATACAGGCCCAAAATATACTGAAAATCGATCATTTAGGTGCCCAAAAGTCGATATGTGCAAGTATTTTCTGTATCCGTTTATATCACAAATTCAAGCTCAAAACACCCGAAAATTCGATATTTTGGTGTACCAGAAGCGATCTGTACATGCCTACTCAGTGCTAGAATGTTTTCAAAATATAGGCTCAAAAGATGCTAAATATCGATATTTTAAGTGTCCAAAGTGCATGCATCATCTGTACCCGTTTATATCTCATTTTCAGGCTCAAAACACCTGAAAATTAGGTATTTTTGGGTCCAAGAAACAAACTGTACATGCCTACTCCGTATTAGAGTATTTTCAAAATACAGGCCCAAAACATGCTGAAAATCGATATTTTAGGTGCCCAAAGTCGATATCTCAAATTCAGGCACAAAACACCCGAAAATTCGATATTTTGGGGTCCCAAAAGCGATCTGTACATGCCTACTCCGTGTTAGAGTATTTTCAAAATACAGACCCAAAACATACTGAAAATCGATCTTTTAGGTGCCCAAAAGTCGATATGTGCAAGCATCTTCTGTACCCGTTTATATCTCAAATTCAGGCTTAAAACACCCGAAAATTCGATATTTTGGGGTCGCAGAAACCATCTTTACATGCCTACTCATAACTAGAATATTTTCAAAATATAAGTTCAAAACTTGCTAAAAATCGATATTTTAGGTGCCCAAAGTCGATATCTCAAATTCAGGCACAAAACACACGAAAATTCGATATTTTGGGGTCCCAGAAGCGATCTGTACATGCCTACTCCGTGTTAGAGTATTTTCAAAATATAGGCATAAAACATGCTGAAAATCGATATTTTAGGTGCCCAAAGTCAATATGTGCATGAATCTTCTGTACCCGTTTATATCTCAAATTCAGGCCTAAAACACCCGAAAATTCGATATTTTGGGGTCGCAGAAGCGATCTGTACATGGCTACTCAATGCAAAAATATTTTCAAGATATAGGATCAAAACATGCTAAAAATCGATATTTTAGGTGTCCAAAATCGATATGTGCATGCATCATCTGAACCCGTTTATATCTCATTTTTAGGCTCAAAACACCCGAAAATTCGATATTTTGGTGTGCCAGAAGCGATCTGTACATGCCTACTACGTGTTAGAGTATTTTCAAAATACATGCCCAAAACATGCTGAAAATCGATATTTTAGGAGCCCAAAGTCAATATGTGCATGCATCTTCTGTACCCGTTTATATCTGAAATTCAGGTTCAAAACACCTGAAAATTCGATATTTTGGGGTCCCAGAAGCGATCTGTACATGCCTACTCAGTGCTAGAATATTTTCAAAATATAGGCCTAAAACATGCTAAAAATCGATATTTTAGGTGCCCAAAGTCGATATCTCAAATTCAGGCACAAAACAACCGAAAATTCGATATTTTGGGGTCCCAGATGCGATCTCTACATGCCTACTCCGTGTTAGAGTATTTTCAAAATACAGGCCCAAAACATACTGAAAATCGATCTTTTAGGTGCCAAAAAGTCGATATGTGCATTCATCTTCTGTACCCGTTTAAATCTCAAATTCAGGCTCAAAACACCCGAAAATTTGATATTTTGGGGTCCCAGAAGCGATCTGTACATGCCTACTCAGTGCGAGAATGTTTTCAAAATATAGGCCCAAAACATTCTGAAAATCGATATTTTAAGTGTACTATGTCGATATGTGCATGCATCTTCTGTACCCGTTTAAATCTCATTTTCAGGCTCAAAACACCCTAAAATTTGATATTTTGGGGTCCCAGAAGCGATCTGTACATGCCTACTCAGTGCTAGAATGTTTTCTAAATATAGGCTCAAAAGATGCTAAATATCGATATTTTAAGTGTCCAAAGTCGATATGTGCATGCATCATCTGTACCCGTTTATATCTCATTTTCAGGCTCAAAACACACGAAAATTAGGTATTTTTGGGTCCTAGAAGTGGTCTGTACATGCCTACTCCGTATTAGAGTATTTTTTAAAATACAGACCCAAAACATGCAAAAAATCGATATTTTAGGTGCCCAAAGTCGATATCTCAAATTCAGGCACAAAACACCCGAAAATTCGATATTTTGGGGTCCCAAAGGCGATCTGTACATGCCTCCTCAATGCAAAAATATTTTCAAAATATAGGATCAAAACATGCTAAAAATCGATATTTTAAGTGTCCAAAGTCGATATGTGCATGCATCCTCTGTACCCGTTTATATCTCATTTTCAGGCTCAAAACATCCGAAAATTCGGTATTTTTGTGTCCTAGAAGCGATCTGTACATGCCTACTCCGTGTTAGAGTATTTTCAAAATACAGGCCCAAAACATGCTGAAAATCGATATTTTAGGAGCCCAAAGTCAATATGTGCATGCATCTTCTGTACCCATTTATATCTTAAATTCAAGCTCAAAACACCCGAAAATTCGATATTTTGGGGTTAGAGAAGCGATCTGTACATGCCTACTCAGTACTAGAATATTTTCAAAATATAGGCCCAAAACATGCTAATAATCGATATTTTAGTTGCCCAAAGTCGAAATTTCAAATTCAGGCACAAAACACCGGAAAATTCGGTATTTTGGTGTCCCAGAAACGATCTGTATATGCCTACTCCGTGTTAGAGTATTTTCAAATTATAGGCATAAAACATGCTGGAAATCGATATTTTAGGTGCCCAAATTCAATATGTGCATGCATCTTCTGTACCCGTTTACATCTCAAATTCAGGCTTAAAACACCCGAAAATTCGATATTTTAGGGTCGCAGAAGCGATTTGTACATGCCTACTCAATGCAAAAATATTTTCAAAATATAGGATCAAAACATGCTAAAAATCGATATTTTAGGTGTCTAAAGTCGATTTGTGCATGCATCTTCTGTACCCGTTTATATCTCATTTTCAGGCTCAAAACACCCGAAAATTCGATATTTTGTGGTCCCAGAAGCGATCTGTACAAGCCTACTCAGTGCTAGAATATTTTCAAAATAGAAGCCCAAAACATGCTAAAAATCGATCTTTTAGGTGCCCAAAAGTCGATATGTGCATGCATCTTCTGTACCCGTTTATATCTCAAATTCAAGCTCAAAACACCCGAAAATTCGGTATTTTTGGGTCCTAGAAGCGATCTGTACATGCCTACTCCTAGTTAGAATTTTTTCAAGATACAGATCCAAAACATTGCTCAAAATCGATATTTTAGGTGCCCAAAAGTCAATATGTGCATGCATCTTCTGTACCCGTTTATATCTCAAATTCAGGCTCAAAACACTCGAAAATTCGATATTTTGGGGTCCAAGAAGCGATCTATACCTGCCTACTCCGTGTTAGAGTATTTTCAAAATACAGGCTCAAAATATGCTGAAAATCGATATTTTAGTTGCCAAAAGTCAATATGTGCATGCATCTTCTGTACCCGTTTATATCTGAAATTCAGGTTCAAAACACCCGAAAATTCGATATTTTGGGGTCCCAGAAGCGATCTGTACATGCCTACTCAGTGCTAGAATATTTTCAAAATATAGGCCTAAAACATGCTAAAAATCGATATTTTAGGTGCCCAAAGTCGATATCTCAAATTCAGGCACAAAACAACTGAAAATTCGTTATTTTGGGGTCCCAGATGCGATCTCTACATGCCTACTCCGTGTTAGAGTATTTTCAAAATACAGGCCCAAAACATACTGAAAATCGATCTTTTAGGTGCCAAAAAGTCGATAAGTGCATTCATCTTCTGTACCCGTTTATATCTCAAATTCAGGCTCAAAACACCCGAAAATTTGATATTTTGTGGTCCCAGAAGCGATCTGTACATGCCTACTCAGTGCTAGAATGTTTTCAAAATATAGGCCCAAAGCATTCTGAAAATCGATATTTTAAGTGTACTATGTCGATATGTGCATGCATCTTCTGTACCCGTTTATATCTCAAATTCAGGCTTAAAACACCCGAAAATTCGATATTTTGGGGTCGCAGAAACGATCTTTACATGCCTACTCAGTACTAGAATATTTTCAAAATATAAGCCCAAAACATGCTAAAAATCGATATTTTAGGTGCCCAAAGTCGATATCTCAAATTCAGGCACAAAACACCCGAAAGTTCGATATTTTGGGGTCCCAAAAGCGATCTGTACATGCCTACTCCATGTTAGAGTATTTTCAAAATACAGGCCCAAAATATACTGAAAATCGATCTTTTAGGTGCCCAAAAGTCGATGAGTGCATGCATCTTCTGTACCCGTTTATATCACAAATTCAAGCTCAAAACACCCGAAAATTCGATATTTTGGTGTACCAGAAGCGATCTGTACATGCCTACTCAGTGCTAGAATGTTTTCAAAATATAGGCTAAAAAGATGCTAAATATCGATATTTTAAGTGTCCAAAGTCGATATGTGCATGCATCATCTGTACCCGTTTATATCTCATTTTCAGGTTCAAAACACCCGAAAATTAGGTATTTTGGGGTCCCAGAAGTGATCTGTACATGCCTACTCCGTATTAGAGTATTTTTTAAAATACAGACCCAAAACATGCAAAAAATCGATATTTTAGGTGCCCAAAGTCGATATCTCAAATTCAGGCACAAAACACCCGAAAATTCGATATTTTGGGGTCCCAAAAGCGATCTGTGCATGCCTACTCCGTGTTAGAGTATTTTCAAAATACAGGCCCAAAACATACTGAAAATCGATCTGTTAGGTGCCCAAAAGTCGATATGTGCATGCATCTTCTGTACCCGTTTATATCTTAAATTCAAGCTCAAAACACCCGAAAATTCGATATTTTGGTGTGCTAGAAGCGATGTGTACATGCCTACTCAGTGCTAGAATGTTTTCAAAATATAGGCTCAAAACATGCTAAAAATCGATATTTTAAGTGTTCAAAGTCGATATGTGCATGCATCTTATGTACCGATTATATCTCATTTTCAGGCTCAAAACACCCGAAAATTCGGTATTTTTGTGTCCTATAAGCGATCTGTACATGCCTACTCCGTGTTAGAGTATTTTCAAAATACATGCCCAAAACATGCTGAAAATCGATATTTTAGGAGCCCAAAGTCAATATGTGCATGCATCTTCTGTACCCATTTATATCTTAAATTCAAGCTTAAAACACCCGAAAATTCGATATTTTGGGGTCCCAGAAGCGATCTGTACATGCCTACTCTGTGCTAGAATATTTTCAAAATATAGGCCGAAAACATGCTAAAAATCGATATTTTAGTTGCCCAAAGTCGAAATCTCAAATTCAGGCCCAAAACTCTGGAAAATTCGATATTTTGGGGTCCCAGAAGCGATCTGTACATGCCTACTCCGTGTTAGAGTACTTTCAAATTATAGGCATAAAACATGCTGAAAATCGATATTTTAGGTGCCCAAAGTCAATATGTGCATGCATCTTCTGTACCCGTTTATATATTAAATTCAGGCTTAAAAACCCGAATATTCGATATTTTGGGGTCGCAGAAGCGATCTGTACATGCCTACTCAATGCAAAAATATTTTCAAAATATAGGATCAAAACATGCTAAAAATCGATATTTTAGGTGTCCAAAGTCGATATGTGTATGCATCTTCTGTACCCGTTTATATCTCATTTTCAGGCTCAAAACACCTGAAAATTAGGTATTTTTGGGTCCTAGAAGCAAACTGTACATGCCTACTCCGTATTAGTATATTTTCAAAATACAGGCCCAAAACATGCTGAAAATCGATATTTTAGGTGCCCAAAGTCGATATCTCAAATTCAGGCACAAAACACCCGAAAATTCGATATTTTGGGGTCCCAAAAGCGATCTGTACATGCCTACTCCGTGTTAGAGTATTTTCAAAATACAGACCCAAAACATACTGAAAATCGATCTTTTAGGTGCCCAAAAGTCGATATGTGCAAGCATTTTCTGTACCCGTTTATATCTCATTTTCAGGCTCAAAACACCCGAAAATTCGGTATTTTTGTGTTCTAGAAGAGATCTGTACCTGCCTACTCCGTGTTAGAGTATTTTCAAAATATAGGCATAAAACATGCTAAAAATCGATATTTTAAGTGTTCAAAGTCGATATGTGCATGCATCTTCTGTACCCGTTTATATCTCAAATTCAGGCTTAAAACACCCTAAAATTCGATATTTTGGGGTCGCAGAAACCATCTGTACATGCCTACTCAATGCAAAAATATTTTCAAAATATAGGATCAAAACATGCTAAAAATCGATATTTTAGGTGTCCAAAGTCGATATGTGCATGCATCATCTGTACCCGTTTATATCTCATTTTTAGGCTCAAAACACGCGAAAATTCGATATTTTGGTGTGCCAGAAGCGATCTGTACATGCCTACTCCGTGTTAGAATATTTTCAAAATACATGCCCAAAACATGCTGAAAATCGATATTTTAGGAGCCCAAAGTCAATATGTTCATGCATCTTCTGTACCCATTTATATCTTAAATTCAAGCTCAAAACACCCGAAAATTCGATATTTTGGTGTGCTAGAAGCGATCTGTACATGCCTACTCAGTGCTAGAATGTTTTCAAAATATAGGCTCAAAACATGCTAAAAATCGATATTTTAAGTGTTCAAAGTCGATATGTGAATGCATCTTCTGTACCCGTTTATATCTCAAATTCAGGCTTAAAACACCCAAAAATTCGATATTTTGGGGTCCCAGAAGCGATCTGTACATGCCTACTCAATGCAAAAATATTTTCTAAATATACGATCAAAACATGCTAAAAATCGATATTTTAGGTGTCCAAAGTCGATATGTGCATGCATCTTCTGTACCCGTTTATATCTCATTTTCAGGCTCAAAACACCCGAAAATTCGATATTTTGGTGTGCCAGAAGCGATCTGTACATGCCTACTCCGTGTTAGAGTATTTTCAAAATACATGCCCAAAACATGCTGAAAATCGATATTTTAGGAGCCCAAAGTCAATATGTGCATACATCTTCTGTACCCATTTATATCTTAAATTCAAGCTTAAAACACCCGAAAATTCGATATTTTGGGGTCCCAGAAGCGATCTGTACATGCCTACTCAGTGCTAGAATGTTTTCAAAATATAAGCTCAAAACATGCTAAAAATCGATATTTTAAGTGTCCTCAGTCGATATGTGAATGCATCTTCTGTACCGTTTATATCTTTTTTTCAGGCTCAAAACACCCGAAAATTCGGTATTTTTGTGTCCTATAAGCGATCTGCACATGCCTACTCCGTGTTAGAGTATTTTCAAAATACATGCCCAAAACATGCTGAAAATCGATATTTTAGATGCCCAAAGTCAATATGTGCATGCATCTTCTGTACCCGTTTATATCTGAAATTCAGATTCAAAACACCTGAAAATTCGATATTTTGGGGTCCCAGAAGCGATCTGTACATGCCTACTCAGTATTAGAATATTTTCAAAATATAAGCCCAAAACATGCTAAAAATCGATATTTTAGGTGCCCAAAGTCGATATCTCAAATTCAGGCACAAAACACCCGAAAGTTCGGTATTTTGGGGTCCCAAAAGCGATCTGTACATGCCTACTCCGTGTTAGAGTATTTTAAAAATACAGGCCCAAAATATACTGAAAATCGATCTTTTAGGTGCCCAAAAGTCGATGAGTGCATGCATCTTCTGTACCCGTTTATATCACAAATTCAAGCTCAAAACACCCGAAAATTCGATATTTTGGTGTACCAGAAGCGATCTGTACATGCCTACTCAGTGCTAGAATGTTTTCAAAATATAGGCTCAAAAGATGCTAAATATCGATATTTTAAGTGTCCAAAGTCGATATGTTCATGCATCATCTGTACCCGTTTATATCTCATTTTCAGACTCAAAACACCCGAAAATTAGGTATTTTTGGTCCTAGAAGTGATCTGTACATACCTACTCCGTATTAGAGTATTTTTTAAAATACAGACCCAAAACATGCAAAAAATCGATATTTTATGTGCCCAAAGTCGATATCTCAAATTCAGGCACAAAACACCCGAGAATTCGATATTTTGGGGTCCCAAAAGCGATCTGTGCAAGCCTACTCCGTGTTAGAGTATTTTCAAAATACAGGCCCAAAACATACTGAAAATCGATCTGTTAGGTGCCCAAAAGTCGATATGTGCATGCATCTTCTGTACCCGTTTATAACTCAAATTCAAGCTCAAAACACCCGAAAATTCGATATTTTGGTGTGCTAGAAGCGATCTGTACATGCCTACTCAGTGCTAGAATGTTTTCAAAATATAGGCTCAAAACATGCTAAAATCGAAATTTTAAGTGTTCAAAGTCGATATGTGCATGCATCTTATGTACCCGTTTATATCTCAAATTCAGGCTTAAAACACCCGAAAATTCGATATTTTGGTGTGCCAAAAGCGATCTGTACATGCCTACTCAATGCAAAAATATTTTCAATATATAGGATCAAAACATGCTAAAAATCGATATTTTAGGTGTCCAAAGTCGATATGTGAATGCATCTTCTGTACCCGTTTATATCTCATTTTCAGGCTCAAAACACCCGAAAATTCGATATTTTGGTGTGCCAGAAGCGATCTGTACATGCCTACTCAGTGCTAGAATGTTTTCAAAATATAAGCTCAAAACATGTTAAAAATCGATATTTTAAGTGTCCTCAGTCGATATGTGAATGCATCTTCTGTACCGATTATATCTCATTTTCAGGCTCAAAACACCCGAAAATTCGGTATTTTTGTGTCCTATAAGCGATCTGTACATGCCTACTCCGTGTTAGAGTATTTTCAAAATACATGCCCAAAACATGCTGAAAATCGATATTTTAGGAGCCCAAAGTCAATATGTGCATGCATCTTCTGTACCCATTTATATCTTAAATTCAAGCTTAAAACACCCGAAAATTCGATATTTTGGGGTCCAAGAAGCGATCTGTACATGCCTACTCAGTGCTAGAATATTTTCAAAATATAGGCCGAAAACATGCTAAAAATCGATATTTTAGTTGCCAAAAGTTGAAATCTCAAATTCAGTCTCAAAACTCTGGAAAATTCGATATTTTGGGGTCCCAGAAGCGATCTGTACATGCCTACTCCGTGTTAGAGTATTTTCAAAATATAGGCATAAAACATGCTGAAAATCGATATTTTAGGTGCCCAAAGTCAATATGTGCATGCATCTTCTGTACCCGTTTATATCTTAAATTCAGGCTTAAAAACCCGAAAATTCGATATTTTGGGGTCGCAGAAGCGATCTGTACATGCCTACTCAATGCAAAATTATTTTCAAAATATAGGATCAAAACATGCTAAAAATCGATATTTTAGGTGTCCAAAGTCGATATGTGCATGCATCTTCTGTACCCGTTTATATCTCATTTTCAGGCTCAAAACACCTGAAAATTAGGTATTTTTGGGTCCTAGAAGCAAACTGTACATGCCTACTCCGTGTTAGAGTATTTTCAAAATACAGGCCCAAAACATGCTGAAAATCGATATTTTAGGTGCCCAAAGTCGATATCTCAAATTCAGGCACAAAACACCCGAAAATTCGATATTTTGGGGTCCCAAAAGCGATCTGTACATGCCTACTCCGTGTTAGAGTATTTTCAAAATACAGGCCCAAAATATACTGAAAATCGATCTTTTAGGTGCCCAAAAGTCGATATGTGCAAGCATTTTCTGTACCCGTTTATATCACAAATTCAAGCTCAAAACACCCGAAAATTCGATATTTTGGTGTGCCAGAAGCGATCTGTACATGCCTACTCATTGCTAGAATGTTTTCAAAATATAGGCTCAAAACATGCTAAAAATCGATATTTTAAGTGTCCAAAGTCGATATGTGCATGCATCTTCTGTACCCGTTTATATCTCATTTTCAGGCTCAAAACACCCGAAAATTCGGTATTTTTGTGTTCTAGAAGCGATCTGTACCTGCCTACTCCGTGTTAGAGTATTTTCAAAATACAGGCCCAAAACATGCTGAAAATCGATATTTTAGGTGCCCAAAGTCAATATGTGCATGCATCTTCTGTACCCATTTATATCTTTAATTCATGCTCAAAACACCCGAAAATTCGATATTTTGGGGTCCCAGAAGCGATATGTACATGCCTACTCAGTGCTAGAATATTTTCAAGAAAAAGGCCCAAAACATGCTAAAAATTGATATTTTAGTTGCCGAAAGTCGAAATCTCAAATTCAGGCACAAAACACCGGAAAATTCGATATTTTGGGGTCCCAGAAGCGATCTGTACATGCCTACTCCGTGTTAGAGTATTTTCAAAATATAGGCATAAAACATGCTGAAAATCGATATTTTAGGTGCCCAAAGTCAATATGTGCATGAATCTTCTGTACCCGTTTATATCTCAAATTCAGGCTTAAAACACCCGAAAATTCGATATTTTGGGGTCCCAGAAGCGATCTGTACATGCCTACTCAATGCAATAATATTTTCAAAATATAGGCCCAAAACATTCTGAAAATCGATATTTTAAGTGTACGAAGTCGATATGTGCATGCATCTTCTGTACCCGTTTATATCTCAAATTCAGGCTTAAAACACCCGAAAATTCGATATTTTGGGGTCGCAGAAACGATCTTTACATGCCTACTCAGTACTAGAATACTTTCAAAATATAAGTTCAAAACATGCTAAAAATCGATATTTTAGGTGCCCAAAGTCGATATCTCAAATTCAGGCACAAAACACCCGAAAGTTCGATATTTTGGGGTCCCAAAAGCGATCTGTACATGCCTACTCCGTGTTAGAGTATTTTCAAAATACAGGCCCAAAATATACTGAAAATCGATCATTTAGGTGCCCAAAAGTCGATATGTGCAAGCATTTTCTGTACCCGTTTATATCACAAATTCAAGCTCAAAACACCCGAAAATTCGATTTTTTGGTGTACCAGAAGCGATCTGTACATGCCTACTCAGTGCTAGAATTTTTTCAAAATATAGGCTCAAAACATGCTAAAAATCGATATTTTAAGTGTTCAAAGTCGATATGTGCATGCATCTTCTGTACCCGTTTATATCTCAAATTCAGGCTTAAAACACCCGAAAATTCGATATTTTGGGGTCGCAGAAGCGATCTGTACATGCCTACTCAATGCAAAAATATTTTCAAAATATAGGATCAAAACATGCTAAAAATCGATATTTTAGGTGTCCAAAGTCGATATGTGCATGCATCATCTGTACCCGTTTATATCTCATTTTCAGGCTCAAAACACCCGAAAATTCGATATTTTGGTGTGCCAGAAGCGATCTGTACATGCCTACTCCGTGTTAGAGTATTTTCAAAATACATGCCCAAAACATGCTGAAAATCGATATTTTAGGAGCCCAAAGTCAATATGTTCATGCATCTTCTGTACCCATTTATATCTTAAATTCAAGCTCAAAACACCCGAAAATTCGATATTTTGGTGTGCTAGAAGCGATCTGTACATGCCTACTCAGTGCTAGAATGTTTTCAAAATATAGGCTCAAAACATGTTAAAAATCGATATTTTAAGTGTTCAAAGTCGATATGTGCATGCATCTTCTGTACCCGTTTATATCTCAAATTCAGGCTTAAAACACCCGAAAATTCGATATTTTGGGGTCGCAGAAGCGATCTGTACATGTCTACTCAATGCAAAAATATTTTCAAAATATACGATCATAACATGCTAAAAATCGATATTTTAGGTGTCCAAAGTCGATATGTGCATGCGTCTTCTGTACCCGTTTATATCTCATTTTCAGGCTCAAAACACCCGAAAATTCGATATTTTGGTGTGCCAGAAGCGATCTGTACATGCCTACTCCGTGTTAGAGTATTTTCAAAATACATGCCCAAAACATGCTGAAAATCGATATTTTAGGAGCCCAAAGTCAATATGTGCATGCATCTTCTGTACCCATTTATATCTTAAATTCAAGCTTAAAACACCCGAAAATTCGATATTTTCGGGTCCCAGAAGCGATCTGTACATGCCTACTCAGTGCTAGAATATTTTCAAAATATAGGCCCAAAACATGCTAAAAATCGATATTTTAGTTGCCCAAAGTCGAAATCTCAAATTCAGGCCCAAAACACTGGAAAATTCGATATTTTGGGGTCCCAGAAGCGATCTGTACATGCCTACTCCGTGTTAGAGTATTTTCAAAATATTGGCATAAAACATGCTGAAAATCAATATTTTAGGGGCCCAAAGTCAATATGTTGTATCCGTGGCTGATCACGTTCGCGATACATGATACACCTATGGTGTTGGAACATTCCGTTAAGCCAAAGCAGTTCAAGCTAGTTTCATTAGACACAACATCCTTTGAAAAGTGCTGAGTTGCAGCGTGGGGGAATCTTCCATGCTGAGCTACTGATTGCTAGATTCACTCTGTAATTATCTATATGTTAATCTCTATACTATAATCAACTCCATATTGTCATCTCGTATGTAGAGAAAGGGACAATATATATTTACTCACTTTATTCTTATATAAACTCATATCTAACTTATCCATATTTCATATGTAAGCTTAGCATTGTAAATAGCATCATCGACAACCTGTCATCTGAGAAAGGGTGTGGCAGTGTATACCACGAGCGAGGACTACCAGAGAGAGAAGGCGCATTACACGCCCTGCCTTGAAGACAACAGGTTTACTCCTACCTTATATTAGAGAGACACGAGATGTCTGTCTAACCTGTAAACTATATCTAATATACTCAGTAAATAGAGACAAGTCCACGAGTTTACTCTAACCCTTGAGTAACTAAGTTCCCCAGGAAGACTAGAGTGGTAGTTCAGAGCAACGGTAAGTTGGCTTGAAACCAGAGGTCTACATCGGCGTAGTAAGTAATACTAGCCCGAGAGTAAGTGAGAGTTTCCAGCAGGTGTTTCCGAGAGAAGCTGTTGCTGAGCTTGGACGACCCCACGAGTACATAATGGTGGCAGCGGTAAGGGATACGTAACATTCACAGTGTCCTGTATTAATTCTATATTCAAAACAGAATAATTGTGTACGTGGTGGGCGGCTTGGGCGCTTTCCTCGTTGGCAACACTGACGGAGCGAGAGCGAGCCAGAGCGATACCAGCTGGGGGTTGCCAGCTAATGGTGGCTGCGTAACCTAACCTACTTTAATCAGGCATTTTTCCCTGTGTGCTTTTCCCAGGGAAAAAGAGGAATTGTCTGTTGTGGGTACTCTCATCTGGGAAGGAACAAGGACGGACTTAGGAGGGTGAACCAGAAGAGTGAACGGGAGCTGTGAGAGGAACGACTGGCCAGCGTTTACTCTGGGGGTGTGTGGCATCTACACATTCCTTTACTACGTGTATACTGAGCATCTGTAATCTTCATTCTCCATCGGTTAGTTATTTTATTCTATACACATACACAGTGAACATTAAACACACAATAGTAACATGTTGTTGGGGTATTTTTGTATGCCTATGTAATATTTTATTATATGTTGTGGTGAGTGTATAGGAATTATTTCTACGGGACATGTTTAAGAAATGGGGTGATGCAGTGAACAGCTCTGCCATCTGGTGGCCAATTCTGAACTACATGTTTTTCAGAATACGCGGACCAAAGGTTTCTAGCTACCACTATTGGATATTATTTTATCCAAAAGCAAGTACAACTGATCGTTGCAATGTTGAGCACCATGCTTTCAATAACAAAACTAAGGGTTCTACACTATTCATATCCGTATAAACAAATTGGGATTGAAATAAAATAACAGTCAAGCATACTCCTATCCCCTTCCTATCTAAGGCATTCTAGGGAAGCATTAACGCGTGTTTATGTGTAAATATTCACCTTATTCTTGCATAAAGATGAAATCTCCTTCAAATAAGAGAATGAGAACGGCAAATTCTTTAAAACATTGATGAAACTTAAGCAAAAAAATTTTGCCATTAGACATATTCGTTTGGTACTCCCCTCTGCCATACGTACGATTATTGTAAACATTGCGGCGCCGCGGCGGCTGAGTGGAGAAACATAAACCAGCCACCAGGATAGATTGATAGTGACGTGTTGCCCTGTTATCAAGACCAGCAAAATGATGAAGTTTGTTTGTGCAGTGGCTGACTGCAAGTCAATTTCAACATATAGTGCAGCTCCATACCCTTTCATGAAACAAGTGAAAGGATGGGCCAGGTTTCCATCAAATAAAAAAGACTCCAAACGTCGCAAGTTATGGGAGACAAGATGCAGAAGAGGTGCTGAGTGGAGAGCAACTAGGAATCACGCTATTTGTTCACTTCATTTCATTGCATGGGAAAATATGCAACCATCCCCAAAGCATCCAGATCCCGTGCTATTTTTATACAATGAATGGGGCAAGAATTGCATAGACTACACCTCTAGGAAACAAAATGGAGCACAACAGTCTTGTGAAAACAGCATGCATGATGTTTCTGATGCAGTTGTGTGTAGGCCTACTAGTGCAGCTCATTAAGAAAATGAAGAAATCCTGCAAGTGAGTGGTGTTCAAGACTGGTGTGAAGCAGAAGTATGCTCAGAGGCATCTCTATCAACATCACTTAACACAGGTATGTTTACTTACTTACACATAGTGTATTCTATGGTTCCAACTAAAGTAAAGTTGTTAAATCACTAAGAGAGTTGCAACTGGAATATTCCAAATCTATACAGATTATAATTCATACCGTATCTATAATTGTTTTTATTTATTTATTTTCTATAACATTGAGAAGAAAATATAACTTATTCTGTACATAATCCCTATCATAACACTATTGGTGCAGGCACTGGGAACTGAGAATTTTGGGGAGTCAAAAGCACAGGTATGAAAATTTATAAAGTATTGGGAAGAATCCAGGCTTAGCTCTTCTAAAGAATTACCACAAACTTTGTTACTATGTATCTTTGGAGTCTTACAGAAAAAAGTTGATAACACACTTCATTTATTTTTTTCACTGGTGTTCGTTTTTTCTTTATAAACCTAATTCCCAGGCTGATATAGAATTACAAGTGAAAGATTTGCCCGCATAGCAACATTTGTGTGTACCTTCACAATAATTCAAAGTTCATATCTTGAAGAGTTGGCCTTGTAAAGAATTACTGCAAATTCAAGCAAAAAATAGGCTTTCATAATTTGCTTAGAAGTTGGCTGACTTTCATTGAGCACCATACTGGAAACTATTCAGTGGTTCTAACATTTTTTTTTTCAGGACTTGTAGCTGCTGATGTGAGCCATACTCCAGCACCATACGCTGACCATGAATATACTCAAGACAGACTAGAGCCAGTTGATCCAGTGGATGCTGAAGTACAGACTGATCATTTGCCAAGCAACAGCAAGGCATTCTGTTCATCTACTTTGGTAAGCATTTTAGGTCATGTAGAGACCATTATTTTTTTTTATTAATGTTTTGAGTCCAGGTCGTTTCGGCCATAAGTCACTTTTAGCACTCATTTCATCACTACCTAAGCAGGTAAATCATTCCCTGTTCTACATTTTCTATTATCCTTTTATTATCCCTCAGCATATTATTCTCAACTCTATCCTGAGTACCTTCCCTTACTCCGTCACAAATATGTCTAATTTTGCTTCTGATTTTGTTAAGAAGGCTGTGTTTCCTGCAAGCAACATTATTATTATTATCATTAGTAATTATTAATAATATATATTTATATATTATTTCAGAATGAAAATGACAACATTTCACAGCGCCTGCAGTTTATCCAGATAGTTCTTCAAACCGAGAAGTCCTTAAAAAGGTACACTGGTATTGGATCAAAGACGTTTCTGAGTGGTATATTTGATATGGCAGAAAGTAATATTGGCAACATATATTATTGGAAGGGAAGCAAGGGGAATAATGTGTCTGAGAAAACATCTACTTCAAAGAGAAAAAAAAAAGAGCTCACTAACTTTCAAGAATACCTTTTAACCCTTGTGTACATCCGGCAAGGGTTTGATTTGGCTGTGATTGCGGACTTGTTTGAAATTTCTCAGACATGGGCTGGTATTATTGTCAAGTCATGGATAAACATTTTAGCCAAAGTATTGAATGAGCTCCTTGTATACCCAAGTGCAGCAACGGTTAGATCATACCTACCTCCAGATTACCCATCTGAGTATGCTGACACAAGAATAATATTAGACTGCACTGAGTTCTTCATTACAACACCAGGTAACACTTCATCTCAGGCAGCTACATTCTCTTCTTATAAACACCATAATACTGTCAAAGCACTGATAGGTGTGACCCCCACGGGTGTAATAACTTTTGTGTCTAAAACTTTTGGAGGCAATACATCGGATGCTCATATATTCCAGTCAGAATTCATTTCCAGACTTGAGCCAGGGGATGCAGTAATGGTAGATAAGGGTTTTAATATTGCAGACCTTGCTCTTGAGTATGGTGCAAAATTGTACATCCCACCCTTCACAAGAAATAAGTCTGGAGGTAAGGGTAAAACTTTAAATCAAAATGAAATTAAGACGACAAGGGACATTGCTAGACTTCGGGTTCATGTGGAGCGTGCAATTAGACGTATTAAAGAATTCAAAATATTAAGTAATAGAATAGATTGCAAACTCTTTCCTCTACTGGACCAAATTTTGGTTATTGTAGCTGTTCTCAGTAATTTTGGACCTCCTCTTGTTGAAAGCTAATGTGAGCATGGGTACTGCCTTGGGCTTCTCTTTCTATTCTTGTCTTTCACAATCTTGTTTCTTCCTTTGTCACCCTCCCTGACTTTCTTGACCTCCTTCCAGAACAATTTCTTACACTCCCTCCATTTTTCAATTAACTTTCTTCCAAACTCCTCATTTACCCTTCTCTTACTCACCACACTCTTTTTCCCCACATACATCTCCCTTTTCTGTCCCTCCAACTCTTCATTACCTCTACTACCCAACCACAGAACTGTCCAACATTCATGTGTCTGTTTGTAAGGAGTAAAAACAAGTATGGTTTGAGGTACACATATATTATGACATTTGTTTAATCATATATATAATGACAGTATTGTTATTGATAAATTGTGTTAAGTAATATATTATACAGTATAACAATATAAGTAAATAAATCATATAGAGCATTTATTGTTTAATATTGTACTTTTTAAAGTCCACAGCTAAATGTACATCACAGCACACACAACTAAGCTAAACTCAACTCACTCAGGTTACATTGCACAATAATACATGTCTTACATTGTTATATAATGATGCGTTTGTTATTTTGTAACAAATAATTGTATATTATTATATCTATAAAATGTCTACATTATTGCACACAAAACTGAGGTAATCAATTTGAAAGTTTGCATTGTACAATAGTTTATGATAATAATTTTATATATTGATATATATGTAACTATCTCATTATCTTTTGTATGTATTTATAAGTATAAATAAATACTTAATTTATAGATTGTATATCATGTTCCCTAGTGATTTCTATGAAAAGTCTACACTCGGGATCAAACCACAGCCTTGCACATTGCTAGACCATGCCGTTATAGTGGTATAGTGGTTAACGGCATGGTCTAGTAATGTGCAAGGCTGTGGTGGTTTGATCCCGAGTGTGGACTTTTCATAGAAATATTCATTTCCACACGTTATTGTGTTCTAAAATTACTTTACAGTTCTATGTTGTGACATCTGATCTGTAATTAACAGGCAAATACTGTACTAGGGTGTGTTAAGATGAAACAAGAGAACTTCCAGTACACCTTTTAGTTATGGCAGATATGGTGGGATCATTGTGTACTGTAGCCTACACTCCAAAGGACTATTAACTGGAATCTGAATGTCATATTAATTCTTCTGAACTTGGGCATAACAAACTTTTCATAAAACATCATTGCCTTTGCTACATTTAGCTCATATTCCTCCTGCCTGAAATATATTCGCTCGACTGTAAGATGAGGTGGTTTCTTGGTGTACATCACAAAATCACACCAAGGATACCCAGACACTCCCATATGTCCCTGAATTTGTGTATACCAAGGTGATGATGTTCTAAGTTTAACATTGCCATAATTGTCCAAAGTAACATGGTAAGTACCTAAACTTGCAAGATCAAATGCATTTAACCCCTTCTTTGCTGAAGTGTAGGGGCATTTAATTTCAATAAGGCCAGTACATTACCTTTGCATCTGGGGTTGCCCTGATTAATGGATTGCTCTTACTGACTAGTAACCCACAATCTGTGACTTGGCTGTTAATATGATTTTCTTTAAGATGTTGTGCATATAGACTTTTGACCAGCTTTTCAGTGCGGAGGCCATATTTTGTGGCATCATTACCACTAAACTCAGACAATCCCATAATGCTCTTAACTATATAATTGTCTTGCTTACAATTAGCATATTTAACTACCCTGTGGAAAATACTTGCAGTTATGGCACCAATCCTCTGCTTCTTCCAAATTCCGGATTCTGATTGTTTTCTGGTGTATTTTTCTATGTATGCGCAATCGTCATCCACTATTTTTCTTGCAACAAAATGTAGAAAATCTTCAAAAGTGTCACTGTGCTGCTCCTGCTGAAAACTTTCAAAGAGCTCTGGTATGTTAGGTGGTATACTTACTTGAGAAGCTGGTTGCAAAACCTGAATGATTCCAGCCTGTGTCCCTGCTACCATCCTGAGTGCGGCTGCTCTAATGCGATCACCGCTGCCCTCTTTGAGGTCACATGGATTGTAGAAAGTGGGATGAGGATCACAGGGTCGCGGGTTACTGGTGTCTCTCCTGCTTATCATAAAAGTCAATTAGTATGAATTATGTAATTATTTCTACACACAAGGACAAAAGAGAAACTTTACTAATTACTAGTAGACCTATTATACTCCTACAAAATATAAAGTTAGAATTGTTAAAGTTAGAATTTTGCTCTTAAAAATAATATAAAGTTAGATATTAAGTTAAATATAATGTTAGAACATAAAATAAAGTGAGAAAAGTCTTAAGATGTGACCTATTATACACGTGTCTTTAGGAAAGTTTAAATTCTAGAGCCACTTTGTTATAAAAGGATACTGCAACATGCATACGCTGGTGGACAGTGCTCTCCTTGATTAAAGCACTGGGCTGGGAAAGAAAAAAATCAGTTTAATTAGTCAATTCCCTTCATAATGTTACTGTTATAGGCCTAATACAACAATTTCATGTATATCCTGTATAAAAGAAATTATTATCCTTGTACTGTTTAACTCATGCATAACTTTACATGATAGTGTAAGCTACTTATAAAATAGACAGTTACCATAATATTATATAAATATATAAATAAATATTTATACTCTACCTTCGTTCTATATCAATGACACGCTTAGATTTATTACATTTGCGAGGCTTATTCCATGTGCAGAGTATATCTGTGCATGTCTTCTGGTCTTGGACTTGTTCTTGGGTGATGATGGAGCTCTTAAAATTTGCCACAGAGAGAAGCAGCGCCACAACATGCTTGCAACCACCGTCATCTCTGAAATACATAGAACATTCTTGTAACTGCCATTTCGGACTATACTGTACATATAATTCCCCCCTCGTACCTAATCTAATAATTTCTAGCAAATGTAGGTATATCTGCATAAAAGGTCCCCGTGGCAAACATTTACAATTTGTGTATATTTCACAAGGGGACAATGTAATATGTTGTGTAATGATTTTAAGAGGAGGTTGCACTTATTTTTTGTATAATAGCATATCGAAAATTTCAGCTCTTCAGAGCCTAAGTTCAGTGTTTTCCTGCCATTGTAAACATTGGACAGTCCCGGTAGTCTGCCTAGGTTAGGTCCAAGTAGTTTACCTAGGTTAGGTCCCGGTAGTCTGCCCAGGTTAGGTCCCAGTAGCCCGCCCAGGTTAGGTCCCGAGAAAAAATAGTTTAAGCACAGGATCAAGTAGTACTATGATCTATTACCACATTCCTCAAGACTGTTAGGGTATTGGGATATAATATTGGCATTAAACAACTGCAAGAACGATCTTCAACAAAATAATTAGCAGGTAAATTCTCATAAAGAATTACAAGGCTTTCTTTAGACTATGAAATATATAATATTGTTAGTTTACTCACCCTATACACTGGCAGCCAGCAGTTTCAATGCTTCCTTCTTCTGTCACTAGGATCCAGACATCATAAGGGGCTTCTCGCTGGGCAGTTTGGCGAATGCACTTCGATTTGATATATAATAGCCCATGAATAGTCTGTGTCATCCTCACAATTTGTATGTGGTTCTCTTGAAATAATTTGTACCCTCTTTCTTGTTTCCAACATGTTACCCTTTTTTGAGACCACTTCATCTTGAAAATCAGATAAAAAAGGCAACTTTCTGTTGTTATCGGCGGCATTGCTTCTAAATTTTCTTCCCATGATTTTAATGTTAGGGGATCCGGGAATATCTCCGCCTTGCCATTAACTTCTACCGTTCGTCTTGTGACCTGCACCCTCTCGTCATCATCCGCTTCTCTTACTTTTACTAAATGAGGATGTAGAAGACATTTTTTCACCAACTTCACCAGTTCAGCCTTATTATAATTTGAAAATGGCACATCTCTCGCTTTCAAAAAACTTTTCAGCTGCACAACAGTCCAGTATTCAATACTTTGAGTCGTCATCATAAAATTAAAGGCGTGCTGCAAGGCCGGGGCAGGTACTCAGCTGGTAGTGTTTGTTTACACTCGGGAGTCGGGAAAAATTGTTGTACTGTACCTTTTTCCCCGTGAGGAATTTTAGAGTATACTAATAGTTGTAGGCCTTCATGAAGATATTTTTCTCAATTATTTATCATGTTTTAGCGTTTTAAACCAGTTATATGGGATATTTACTAATATAGATATGCCTAGACATCTTTTTCATGGATATAATTTTCACCTTATTTACGGGATATTATTTTTGTAAAAATCTCTTTAAAACTATACAAGTGACTATCAAAGGCATGAGTTTAATTTTGTGGTTTCAGAAAAAGACATGAAAGCGCGTACAAAAAATTATATTGTAATTCCGCAAAACATGTATTTTAAGTGGAAAATATGTAGTTCAGAAGTGGCCACCAGATGGTAGACCTGTTCAGTGCATCACCCCATTTAGAACGACAAAGAATATAATCCCAGGGGATTTATCAGAGGATTCAGACAGTAGTAGCAGTGAGGGGGAACTAAACTTTCCACCTACTCCCAATACCACTAATATACATGAGCAGTTAAGGGGACTGAATAGTCCAGTGCCAGGGCAGTTAAGAAGTGGATATCAATTTCGTGTAGAGGGAAGTGACGAAATAGAGGAAACACGGGAGAACGTGTTTAAGTTACCGCCAAAAGGGCGAGGAAAGGGTAATAAAAATACTACAGTTGTACAAGCTACAATTCCAATGGCGACTGCAAGCACCAGTGCTGTTGGGGAAGCAGCCCAGGCGACAGGGCAGAATGTCACTAACCCTAGTATAGGCAATTTAGTGGGTAGCGCCCACGGGAATCAGCCAACGAATATTATGAGAGTGTTTACAGGTGAGGATTCAGTACCAAAGTTTGATGGGGATCCAAATAAGAATTATACAATAGAGGAATTTATACGGAGACTTGAGCAGTCTTTCGTGGAGTATAATATTACCGGGGATACAGGTAAAATAGGATATGCAGACTCGAGGATTGAAGGGGAGTTTGCAAGGCAGTTATTAAACTGTAGTTGTCTGTTGGGGAGGTCGTCAAGGGAACAACAGACGTGGGAGGAGTTTAAAAAAGCATTAATTATAGTGTACCGAAGGTCGGCTCCAGAGGGATGCTCGGCGTGGGCACATAGAATATTCACGGACTTAGGTTTAAAGGCGTGGACTACACCACTAGAAGTAGCAGTATCAAAGGCGGGTGCTATACGTAAGGATATACAAGATTGTATACAGGACAACAATTGGTCTAAGGATGTTAATGGGGAACAATGGATGAAGGTAGACGACGCCTGTGAGATGTTTGAATATCTCTTGATGTATCTAGGTCTATCAGAGGAGGACCAGAGGAGAGTCCGGAAAAAAAAGTTGGAGCGAGGTAAGGGAATCTGGCATTTGATTAATGAGTTAAAACTGGAAATCAGAGATCCCATGGTTTTTGACCATTTCGCAACCAAAATGCTACGAAGGTACAGACTTCGGTATTGCAAACGGAGGTAACTGACAGGAGGTCAGAGGGCGAGCCGCAGACAGGCGTAAATGCGGTCGCGGGGCAAAGGAATACAAGGGGTGGAAATTCATCTGTGAGGTACCAGGTAGAATGTTTCCATTGTCGTAAGTGGGGCCATGTAAAGGCCGACTGTCCTCAATTACAGAATAGATCTCAAGGGGATCAATATAGAGGTTCAATGAACAGGGGTCAGGCATACCCTAGAGGCGCAGCCAGGCGGGCGCGTGGAGGACAAGCTAGAGGACGTGGTAGAGCGTACCACTATGCACATCAGGATAATTATCAACAAGGAGGAGGTTATGTACCTCCCGGACAGAGTAAGTGGTGTGAAATCCATAAATGGTCGAATCATATAACGGCAGACTGTGGAGTAATAATACGAGCTATGCATGAGGAAAAATCACGTATGGGGGTCCGGCGATCAGGGTCGGATGAGGCATTATGACACAAGGACGAGAGGAAGAGAATGTCTAGAGATATAGAATTCTCCATAGTGTCGGCAGTCAGTAGAAGTAATAATTTAGCCGTAGGAAGTGTAACAATAGGGGGAATTCCGGGGGCACTTTTGATTGATACTGGTGCAGTAGTCAATCTAATATCAAAGGAGACCTATCAAAATATTAGAAAACATCATTCTGAGAGGAGTTATGCATTGCAAGAGCCACAATACCAACTGTGTGGGGTGTCAGGAACTACAGTGGATGTTCTTGGAGTTGTGAGATTGCTAGTCCATTTCCGGGGTAGCTCAAGTTTTGCTGCATCATTTTATGTTGTAAGTAAATTTCATCCTATGGCAAGCGGGTTGCTTGGATTGTCAACCATGGCTGAAAGGAAGATTGAGGTGTACCCAGGGGAAGGTTTAATTGTTCATGAAAATGTACCTTATATGTGTATGGCAACCCCGCAACCCAAACACTCAGACAAAGAGGTTAAAACGGTGGGTTATGTAAGGGGCTTTGAAGAGAAGTCAACCCAAAGGGTCATGAAACAAGATAGACTATGCGACACTGCTAGGGTGGAAGTCACGCGTTGGACTGTTGTTACTGCTATTGTACCTGGTGCGCACAGGCTGCAACCGCAGGAAATGATTCAGTTCAAGGTGTGTTTGAAAGGAGTGAAAGAAGGAGTAGATGTGGTGTGCATGTCTGAAACATGTAAGTTGAAAGGGGTGTCGCTAGAGTCTACTTTGACTACAGTAAAGTCAGGGGGTGAGACTGTGGTGCTGGCTGTAAATAATACAGGAGTAGAGATTGAAGTTAAGCCAGGCAGTCAATTGTGTGATTTTCTCGTATACCATGGTACGGTATTAGAGCCAAAGCATAACCTACCAGTTGTGAGTGTTGTTGGTTGTATTGGTGCATCTCCTTCGTCAGAATTGAGAAGTCAAGTTAAAACTGGGGGAAACTCAGAAGGGAAAGAAGAGTTGTTACAGTTACTTCAAGGGTATAGGAAGGCTATAGCTCTTGCAGGGGAACCATTAGGTAGTACAGACCTAACTTCACATGTGATTAAGTTAAAGCGAGAAGCGCAACCCAGTTACATAAAATCATATAGGCTCCCCCATTCACAAAGACAGATAGTGGACGATACGGTGAAGGATATGTTAAAACAGAAGGTTATTGAACCTTCGACCTCTCCTTGGAGTAGTCCCATATTTTTGGTTCCAAAGAAGGATGGAACATATAGACCTGTTATTGACTATAGGAGAGTAAATCAGCAGACAGTCCCTGATAAATACCCCATGCCTCATTTGAATGACCTGTTGCAGGCTATAGGTGAGGGAAATAAGGTGTTTTCTACCTTGGATTTACTGTCAGGATATTGGCAGGTGCCAGTTCACGAGCGGTCTCGTGACATCACGGCTTTTTCCACTCATCAGGGTCATTATCAGTTTCGCAGGATGCCATTTGGGCTCTGCAATGCCCCTACGACTTTCCAAAGACTAGTGAACAATGTATTGGCGGGGTTAATTGGGAAAGATGCATTAGTATACCTAGATGACATAATTATTTTCTCAAAGGATGTGCCTACGCACTTGGAGAAATTAAGAAAGGTATTGGAACGTTTAGCATCAGCGGGTTTGAAGCTAAAACTTAGTAAGTGTGAATTCTTGAAACAAAAGATTAAGTATTTGGGGCATGAAGTAGACGAGTCAGGTATACATGTGAATCAGGATAAGATAAAGGCTATCTTAAAGTTTCCAACACCGACCAAGGCAGATCATGTACGATCTTTTCTGGGACTAGCGGGTTACTACAGGAGTTTTGTGTATCAGTTTTCTAGCAAGGCAGCACCTTTGATTAAACTGTTGAAGCAAACAAATAAGTTTGAATGGGGTCAACCACAAGAAGAGGCATTTAGTATATTAAAGGAGGCTCTGACGCAACCACCCGTTTTGGCTTTCCCAGATTTCAAGAAACCTTTTATTTTACATACAGATGCATCGGGGGTTGGACTTGGGGCAGTATTGGCACAAGAAGATGAGGGGGGAAAGTTAAAACCCATTGGCTACGCAAGTAAGGCGTTAAATGATACAGAGAAGAAATATAGTGTTACACATCAGGAGGCATATGCCATAGTGTGGGCTTTGAAACATTTTCGTCCTATTATTTTTGGTTACTCTATTACAGTTTGTACTGATCATCGCCCATGTCTCGAGTTGTTCAAGGGGAAGAATATGACCGGGAAGTTAGCACGATGGCATTTGACTATTCTGGAGTTCAACCCTACTTTCAATTTTGTACCTGGTAAGATTAATGTAGTTGCAGATGCACTAAGTCGACAGACTGTGAACTCTGTAACCACATTGAGTACAATATCCCCACAGAAGTTAAAGACAAAGCAAAGGGAAGATCCTATGTGGAAGAGGGTAATTTATGGTCTAGAGTCAGGGGAAGAGGTAGAAGTTCCAGGTCTACCGCTAAGAACAACAGAGTTTATCCTGAGGGATAACGTTCTTCATAAGGTAACTGTAGTTGAAGGGAAAGAAACATGCAGAATAGTAGTGCCAGGGTCTCTGATAGAAACAGTATTAAGGCTTCTTCATGATGCACCGCAAGCAGGTCATAAAGGAAGGGACGCTTGTCTAGAAGAAGCTAGGTCGAGGTATTTCTGGTTGAAAATGCGTAAGGACATAGAAAACCATATAAAGAAATGTGTATCGTGTGCGAGGAACAAGGGAACTACGGGACCACCCGCTCCTCTGCAAACATTTCCAAGTCCTACTAAACCTTGGGATGTGGTAGCCATAGATGTGTTACAGCTACCTACAAGTTATCAGGGATCAAAGTATCTGTTGACTTGTGTGGATCACTTCAGTAGGTTTGTTGTGTTAGCTTCTCTACAAGATAAATCAGCTCAGTCCATTGCACATGCATTAGTAAACTCATTGTTTTGTACATACACTATACCCCGTGTGCTGTTGTCAGACAATGGGACAGAATTTAGAAATAGTGTCCTAGAAGAAATCTGCAAGCTCTACAATATTAAGCAGGTGTTCACGGTTGCATACCATCCTCAAAGTAATGGTATGGTAGAGAGAGTAAATAGGAAGATTTTGGAGGTACTTAGACATCTGGCAGGTTCAATTCAAGCAGGCTGGGAAGATTGGTTATGCCAGGTAACCGCCTGTATAAATAGTTCCATACATTCTTCACTGGGAAAGACACCACATTATATTATATATGGTGAGGATAAGGTCCTACCATATGATATATTGGTTGGAAGACCAGGCCCAGTGTATAATGTAGACGACTATGTGAGTGTCCAGGGACACGCTTTTGCAACCATTCACCATGAAGTAAGAAAGCATATGGAAGCCTCACGGGCAGAACATATTGCAAGGCAACATAAGTTTGCAAAGAAGGTAGAAATTGAGGAAGGAGATGTGGTGATGGTGAAGACTCCAGAGAGACAGAGCAAACTATCTCCGAAATTCAAGGGTCCCTACATTGTAAAAAGGGTATTGGGAAATAAATTAATAGTTCAGGATAATATAACAGACGCGGATCTACAGGTACACGTGGATAGAATAAAGAAGGTTCCAAAGGAAACGGTCCAAGTGGGAAAGGAAACAGAGTCTGAACCTGAGCAAAGAATGCATTTGAGATCAGGGAAATATCTGGCAAAAATAATCTAATGTTGATTTTGTTCGCAGACCATCATGAGGACATGGGGAGTGTTCTGCGTGATGTTGGTGGCGGCGTTTGTGAGTTCCAAAGGTTCGACTGACCAAATAAAACCGGGTGCTTTAATGGGTACTGATGGGAGACTTGAGGTGGTCACGGACGTAATAACAGTAAGACTCAATCTTGGAACTCTGTTGGACCTAAAGACAAGGGTTGATGATTTCCAGCTGAAGTTTCATAACGCCATAGAAATGTCGTCTGCTAAATTAGGTAAATTGATGAACTCGAGTTACCCTCTGGAACGTCAAATAAAGGTACAGTTGGAAGACAGATATTTTCAAATAAAGAATATGATGAAATACTCGGAACAGAATTTACCCAACTTCTCAAGTGAGGTTAGAAAATTAGCTCATAATCAGATTACCAATAGCAGGGCTAAAAGAGGATTATTTGACATTGGAGGGGTAATTGCTAAAACTCTATTTGGAACAGCTACTAGTGACGATGTCGAAGATCTAGGACGCAGACTAGAGATTTTAAACAAGGTGATTGTAGAACAAAATAGGGTCATAGATAGTACGTTTTCCTTGGCAGCTAATGTGGCAGAAGAAGTAAATGGAGTTATTGAAAAGACTAATGAGGTAATTAAGGAATTAGACAGGTTAGCTAAACATTTGGATTTTACAATGTTTGTGTTAAACCTAGATCAATATTTAAGTATTGTGGAAAATTACATAAATGGACTGAATGCTCAAACCAGAAAACTACTCCATAACCTAAGGAATGCAGCGCTAGGTAAGGCCGACGCTGACCTTCTGTCAGTAGTTGATCTGCAAAGGGTGGTTGATGAGGCTAGAATTAAGCATGGTTTGAATCCTTTCTTTGAAGGTGAATCCGTATCTTACTACTATCCACTTTTGGAATCATGCTTAATGACTAAAACTATTCTTATTCACATTCCCACAAAACATCAGGTTCATTTTAACATATGGTCAGTGAAGCCATTTCCCATGAGGTTAGGGGCGGAGATCATGATGTTAAATGTGGATTATGATTATATTATTGCATCTCAGGATCGCACACTGGTGGTTGCAGTTACCAAGGAACAGCTAGAAGATTGTCATACAGCATATTACCATTTGAAGGTGTGCCCAGCTCTAAATTTTATTTTTACAGGACCCGAGGAATCCCAGTGTGAACTGTCATTAATCCAGGCTGATGCTTCAAGCTCCATTAAACATTGTGAGTACCTGAGACCAAAAAGGAAGTCAGATGTTTATGTAACGTATTTTCAGGGCATTGCATATTATACTTTCACTAAGCCAGCAAGAGCAACTATTATTTGTGAAGATGGCCCTTCAGGAGCAAAACATGTGTCTGAGGTGGGTACGTTTGTAGTTCCACCTGCGTGTTCATTTTTAAGCAATACTAAAACAGTTCTGGCTACGAAGCATCATCTTGGATTGGTCCTAAACAAATCTGTGGAATTTGTGAAAGTCCATCCTCCTCTCCCAGCAAACTTTTCTACTGTTAATATGGATTCTGAGAAAATAAGATTGATGGAATTGTTAAACATGTCTGATGTTCATCCTGTAATTGAATCTGCTCTACCTTTCCATCTGCAACGGGTAGCTGTGTACCCTTGGTCAGGAGTGACTAGTTTATTATTCATATTATATTTCATGTTCTCTTGTAACCTGTTCAGGAGTTTGAGGGTTTTGAATGGTGAGATTAAAAAGAAGATAAACAGAAGATCAAGGAATATAGAGGTCCACCATACACAACCTAGGGAAGATGAATTGTAAGGATAATTTTAAGGACACCTCAACAACTAGGTAGTACACTACACGGTTAGTTGTAGGGATTTAGAATTAAGGAATTGTATGAATGTGTATTATATTTTATTATCCATGTATAATTACTTAATTTAAGGAAGTATTATTAAATACCCATTGTATCATTCACGAGCTCAACGATTTATTTTTCTTTTATGTTAATTCATCCAATGTGTATATATTTCATCTTGTATATATTGTATATATATGTTACCATGTCAAGAGTCAATCTAATAATCAGGAAGGCTAAGCATTGTTTAAAGTAAATTTAATATTATTGTGAACTACAGGGACGCAGTTGTTTTAGCGTGGCCGAGCAATGTATCCGTGGCTGATCACGTTCGCGATACATGATACACCTATGGTGTTGGAACATTCCGTTAAGCCAAAGCAGTTCAAGCTAGTTTCATTAGACACAACATCCTTTGAAAAGTGCTGAGTTGCAGCGTGGGGGAATCTTCCATGCTGAGCTACTGATTGCTAGATTCACTCTGTAATTATCAATATGTTAATCTCTATACTATAATCAACTCCATATTGTCATCTCGTATGTAGAGAAAGGGACAATATATATTTACTCACTTTATTCTTATATAAACTCATATCTAATTTATCCATATTTCATATGTAAGCTTAGCATTGTAAATAGCATCATCGACAACCTGTCATCTGAGAAAGGGTGTGGCAGTGTATACCACGAGCGAGGACTACCAGAGAGAGAAGGCGCATTACACGCCCTGCCTTGAAGACAACAGGTTCAATCCTACCTTATATTAGAGAGACACGAGATGTCTGTATAACCTGTAAACTATATCTAATATACTCAGTAAATAGAGACAAGTCCACGAGTTTACTCTAACCCTTGAGTAACTAACTTAGTTCCCCAGGAAGACTAGAGTGGTAGTTCAGAGCAACGGTAAGTTGGCTTGAAACCAGAGGTCTACATCGGCGTAGTAAGTAATACTAGCCCGAGAGTAAGTGAGAGTTTCCAGCAGGTGTTTCCGAGAGAAGCTGGTGCTGAGCTTGGACGACCCCACGAGTACAATGTGCATGCATCTTCTGTACCCGTTTATATCTTAAATTCAGGCTTAAAAACCCGAAAATTCGATATTTTGGGATTGCAGAAGCGATCTGTAAATGCCTACTCAATGCAAAAATATTTTCAAAATATAGGATCAAAACATGATAAAAATCGATATTTTAGGTGTCCAAAGTCGATATGTGCATGCATCTTCTGTACCCGTTTATATCTCATTTTCAGGCTCAAAACACCCGAAAATTAGGTATTTTTGGGTCCTAGAAGCAAACTGTACATGCCTACTCCGTATTAGAGTATTTTCAAAATACAGGCCCAAAACATGCTGAAAATCGATATTTTAGGTGCCCAAAGTCGATATCTCAAATTCAGGCACAAAACACCCGAAAATTCGATATTTTGGGGTCCCAAAAGCGATCTGTACATGCCTACTCCGTGTTAGAGTATTTTCAAAATACAGGCCCAAAACATACTGAAAATCGATCTTTTAGGTGCCCAAAAGTCGATATATGCAAGCATTTTCTGTACCCGTTTATATCTCAAATTCAAGCTCAAAACACCTGAAAATTCGATATTTTGGTGTGCCAGAAGCGATCTGTACATGCCTACTCATTGCGAGAATATTTTCAAAATATAGGCTCAAAACATGCTAAAAAACGATATTTTAAGTGCCCAAAGTCGATATGTGCATGCATCTTCTGTACCCGTTTATATCTCATTTTCAGGCTCAAAACACCCGAAAATTCGGTATTTTTGTGTTCTAGAAGCGATCTGTACCTGCCTACTCCGTGTTAGAGTATTTTCAAAATACAGGCCCAAAACATGCTGAAAATCGATATTTTAGGTGCCCAAAGTCAATATGTGCATGCATCTTCTGTACCCATTTATATCTTTAATTCATGCTCAAAACACCCGAAAATTCGATATTTTGGGGTCCCAGAAGCGATATGTACATGCCTACTCAGTGCTAGAATATTTTCAAAATATAGGCCCATAACATGCTAAAAATCGATATTTTAGTTGCCCAAAGTCGAAATCTCAAATTCAGGCACAAAACACCGGAAAACTCGATATTTTGGGGTCCCAGAAGCGATCTGTACATGCCTACTCCGTGTTAGAGTATTTTCAAAATATAGGCATAAAACATGTTGAAAATCGATATTTTAGGTGCCCAAAGTCAATATGTGCATGCATCTTCTGTACCCGTTTATATCTCAAATTCAGGCTTAAAACACCCAAAAATTCGATATTTTGGGGTCCCAGAAGCGATCTGTACATGCCTACTCAATGCAATAACATTTTCAAAATATAGGATCAAACCATGCTAAAAATCAATATCTTAGGTGTCCAAAGTCGATATGTGCATGCATCTTCTGTACCCGTTTATATCTCAAATTCAGGCTCAAAACACCCAAAAATTCGATATTTTGGGTTCCCAAAAGCGATCTGTACATGCCTACTCAGTGCTAGAATATTTTCAAAATATAGGCCCAAAACATGCTAAAAATCGATATTTTAGGTGCCCAAAGTCGATATCTCTAATTCAGGCACAAAACACCCGAAAATTCGATATTATGGGGTCCAAGAAGCGATCTGTACATGCGTACTCCGTGTTAGAGTATTTTCATAATACAGGCCCGAAACATACTGAAAATCGATCTTTTAGGTGCCCAAAAGTCGATATGTGCATGGATCTTCTGTACCCGTTTATATCTCAAATTCAGGGTCAAAACACCCGAAAATTCGATATTTTGGTGTCCCAGAAGCGATCTGTACATGCCTACTCCGTGTTAGAGTATTTTCAAAATACAGGCCCAAAACATGCTGAAAATCGATATTTTAGGTGCCCAAAGTCAATATGTGCATGCATCTTCTGTACCCATTTATATCTTTAATTCATGCTCAAAACACCCGAAAATTCGATATTTTGGGGTCCCAGAAGCGATATGTACATGCTTACTCAGTGCTAGAATATTTTCAAAATATAGGCCCAAAACATGCTAAAAATCGATATTTTAGTTGCCCAAAGTCGAAATCTCAAATTCAGGCACAAAACACCGGAAAATTCGATATTTTGGGGTCCCAGAAGCGATCTGTACATGTCTACTCCGTGTTAGAGTATTTTCAAAATATAGGCATAAAACATGCTGAAAATCGATATTTTAGGTGCCAAAGTCAATATGTGCATGCATCTTCTGTACCCGTTTATATCTCAAATTCATGCTTAAAACACCCGAAAATTCGATATTTTGGGGTCCCAGAAGCGATCTGTACATGCCTACTCAATGCAATAATATTTTCAAAATATAGGATCAAACCATGCTAAAAATCAATATCTTAGGTGTCCAAAGTCGATATGTGCATGCATCTTCTGTACCCGTTTATTTCTCAAATTCAGGCTCAAAACACCCAAAAATTCGATATTTTGGGTTCCCAAAAGCGATCTGTACATGCCTACTCAGTGCTAGAATATTTTCAAAATATAGGCCCAAAACATGCTAAAAATCGATATTTTAGGTGCCCAAAGTCGATATCTCTAATTCAGGCACAAAACACCTGAAAATTCGATATTATGGGGTCCAAGAAGCGATCTGTACATGCGTACTCCGTGTTAGAGTATTTTCATAATACAGGCCCGAAACATACTGAAAATCGATCTTTTAGGTGCCCAAAAGTCGATATGTGCATGGATCTTCTGTACCCGTTTATATCTCAAATTCAGGGTCAAAACACCCGAAAATTCGATATTTTGGTGTCCCAGAAACGATCTGTACATGCCTACTCCGTGTTAGAGTATTTTCAAAATACAGGCCCAAAACATGCTGAAAATCGATATTTTAGGTGCCCAAAGTCAATATGTGCATGCATCTTCTGTACCCATTTATATCTTTAATTCATGCTCAAAACACCCGAAAATTCGATATTTTGGGGTCCCAGAAGCGATATGTACATGCTTACTCAGTGCTAGAATATTTTCAAAATATAGGCCCAAAACATGCTAAAAATCGATATTTTAGTTGCCCAAAGTCGAAATCTCAAATTCAGGCACAAAACACCGGAAAATTCGATATTTTGGGGTCCCAGAAGCGATCTGTACATGTCTACTCCGTGTTAGAGTATTTTCAAAATATAGGCATAAAACATGCTGAAAATCGATATTTTAGGTGCCCAAAGTCAATATGTGCATGCATCTTCTGTACCCGTTTATATCTCAAATTCAGGCTTAAAACACCCGAAAATTCGATATTTTGGGGTCCCAGAAGCGATCTGTACATGCCTACTCAATGCAATAATATTTTCAAAATATAGGATCAAACCATGCTAAAAATCAATATCTTAGGTGTCCAAAGTCGATATGTGCATGCATCTTCTGTACCCGTTTATATCTCAAATTCAGGCTCAAAACACCCAAAAATTCGATATTTTGGGTTCCCAAAAGCGATCTGTACATGCCTACTCAGTGCTAGAATATTTTCAAAATATAGGCCCAAAACATGCTAGAAATCGATATTTTAGGTGCCCAAAGTCGATATCTCTAATTCAGGCACAAAACACCCGAAAATTCGATATTATGGGGTCCAAGAAGCGATCTGTACATGCGTACTCCGTGTTAGAGTATTTTCATAATACAGGCCCGAAACATACTGAAAATCGATCTTTTAGGTGCCCAAAAGTCGATATGTGCATGGATCTTCTGTACCCGTTTATATCTCAAATTCAGGGTCAAAACACACGAAAATTCGATATTTTGGGGTCCAAGAAGCGATATGTACATGCCTACTCCGTGTTAGAGTATTTTCAAAATATAGGCCCAAAACATGCTGAAAATCGATATTTTAGGTGCCCAAAGTTAATATGTGCATGCATCTTCTGTAACCGTTTAAATCTCAAATTCAGGCTTAAAACACCCGAAATTTTGATATTTTGGGGTCGCAAAAGCGATCTGTACATGCCTACTCAATGCTAGAATATTTTCAAAATATAATCCCAAAACATGCTAAAAATCGATATTTTAGGTGCCTAAAGTTGATATCTCAAATTCAGTCACAAAACACCCGAAAATTCGATATTTTGGGGTCCAAGAAGCGATCTGTACATGCCTACTCCGTGTTAGAGTATTTTCAAAATATAGGCCCAAAACATGCTGAAAATCGATATTTTAGGTGCCCAAAGTCAATATGTGCATGCATCTTCTTTACCCGTTTATATCTCAAATTCAGGCTCAAAACACCCTAAAATTCGATATTTTGGGATTGCAGAAGCGATCTGTAAATGCCTACTCAGTGCTAAAATATTTTCAAAATATAGGCCCAAAACATGCTAGAAATCGATATTTTAGGTGCCCAAAGTCGATATCTCTAATTCAGGCACAAAACACCCGAAAATTTGATATTATGGTGTAACAGAGGCAATCTGTACATGCCTACTCAGTGCTAGAATGTTTTCAAAATATAGGCTCAAAACATGCTAAAAATCGATATTTTAAGTGTCCAAAGTCGATATGTGCATGCATCTTCTGTACCCGTTTATATCTCATTTTCAGGCTCAAAACCCCTGAAAATTCGATATTTTGGGATTGCAGAAGCGATCTGTAAATGCCTACTCAATGCAAAAATATTTTCAAAATATAGGATCAAAACATAATAAAAATCGATATTTTAGGTGTCCAAAGTCGATATGTGCATGCATCTTCTGTACCCGTTTATATCTCATTTTCAGGCTCAAAACACCCGAAAATTAGGTATTTTTGGGTCCTAGAAGCAAACTGTACATGCCTACTCCGTATTAGAGTATTTTCAAAATACAGGCCCAAAACATGCTGAAAATCGATATTTTAGGTGCCCAAAGTCGATATCTCAAATTCAGGCACAAAACACCCGAAAATTCGATATTTTGGGGTCCCAAAAGCGATCTGTACATGCCTACTCCGTGTTAGAGTATTTTCAAAATACAGGCCCAAAACATACTGAAAATCGATCTTTTAGGTGCCCAAAAGTCGATATATGCAAGCATTTTCTGTACCCGTTTATATCTCAAATTCAAGCTCAAAACACCTGAAAATTCGATATTTTGGTGTGCCAGAAGCGATCTGTACATGCCTACTCATTGCGAGAATGTTTTCAAAATATAGGCTCAAAACATGCTAAAAATCGATATTTTAAGTGTCCAAAGTCGATATGTGCATGCATCTTCTGTACCCGTTTATATCTCATTTTCAGGCTCAAAACACCCGAAAATTCGGTATTTTTGTGTTCTAGAAGCGATCTGTACCTGCCTACTCCGTGTTAGAGTATTTTCAAAATACAGGCCCAAAACATGCTGAAAATCGATATTTTAGGTGCCCAAAGTCAATATGTGCATGCATCTTCTGTACCCATTTATATCTTTAATTCATGCTCAAAACACCCGAAAATTCGATATTTTGGGGTCCCAGAAGCGATATGTACATGCTTACTCAGTGCTAGAATATTTTCAAAATATAGGCCCAAAACATGCTAAAAATCGATATTTTAGTTGCCCAAAGTCGAAATCTCAAATTCAGGCACAAAACACCGGAAAATTTGATATTTTTGGGTCCCAGAAACGATCTGTACATGTCTACTCCGTGTTAGAGTATTTTCAAAATATAGGCATAAAACATGCTGAAAATCGATATTTTAGGTGCCCAAAGTCAATATGTGCATGCATCTTCTGTACCCGTTTATATCTCAAATTCAGGCTTAAAACACCCGAAAATTCGATATTTTGGGGTCCCAGAAGCGATCTGTACATGCCTACTCAATGCAATAATATTTTCAAAATATAGGATCAAACCATGCTAAAAATCAATATCTTAGGTGTCCAAAGTCGATATGTGCATGCATCTTCTGTACCCGTTTATATCTCAAATTCAGGCTCAAAACACCCAAAAATTCGATATTTTGGGTTCCCAAAAGCGATCTGTACATGCCTACTCAGTGCTAGAATATTTTCAAAATATAGGCCCAAAGCATGCAAGAAATCGATATTTTAGGTGCCCAAAGTCGATATCTCTAATTCAGGCACAAAACACCCGAAAATTCGATATTATGGGGTCCAAGAAGCGATCTGTACATGCGTACTCCTAGTTAGAGTAATTTCATAATACAGGCCCGAAACATACTGAAAATCGATCTTTTAGGTGCCCAAAAGTCGATATGTGCATGGATCTTCTGTACCCGTTTATATCTCAAATTCAGGGTCAAAACACACGAAAATTCGATATTTTGGGGTCCAAGAAGCGATATGTACATGCCTACTCCGTGTTAGAGTATTTTCAAAATATAGGCCCAAAACATGCTGAAAATCGATATTTTAGGTGCCCAAAGTTAATATGTGCATGCATCTTCTGTAACCGTTTATATCTCAAATTCAGGCTTAAAACACCCGAAAATTTGATATTTTGGGGTCGCAAAAGCTATCTGTACATGCCTACTCAATGCTAGAATATTTTCAAAATATAAGCCCACAACATGCTAAAAATCGATATTTTAGGTGCCTAAAGTTGATATCTCAAATTCAGTCACAAAACACCCGAAAATTCGATATTTTGGGGTCCAAGAAGCGATCTGTACATGCCTACTCCGTGTTAGAGTATTTTCAAAATATAGGCCCAAAACATGCTGAAAATCGATATTTTAGGTGCCCAAAGTCAATATGTGCATGCATCTTCTGTACCCGTTTATATCTCAAATTCAGGCTTAAAACACCCGAAAATTCGATATTTTGGGGTCCCAGAAGCGATCTGTACATGCCTACTCAATGCAATAATATTTTCAAAATATAGGATCAAACCATGCTAAAAATCAATATCTTAGGTGTCCAAAGTCGATATGTGCATGCATCTTCTGTACCAGTTTATATCTCAAATTCAGGCTCAAAACACCCAAAAATTCGATATTTTGGGTTCCCAAAAGCGATCTGTACATGCCTACTCAGTGCTAGAATATTTTCAAAATATAGGCCCAAAACATGCTAAAAATCGATATTTTAGGTGCCCAAAGTCGATATCTCTAATTCAGGCACAAAACACCCGAAAATTCGATATTATGGGGTCCAAGAAGCGATCTGTACATGCGTACTCCGTGTTAGAGTATTTTCATAATACAGGCTCGAAACATACTGAAAATCGATCTTTTAGGTGCCCAAAAGTCGATATGTGCATGGATCTTCTGTACCCGTTTATATCTCAAATTCAGGGTTAAAACACCCGAAAATTCGATATTATGGTGTCCCAGAAGCGATCTGTACATGCCTACTCCGTGTTAAAGTATTTTCAAAATACAGGCCCAAAACATGCTGAAAATCGATATTTTAGGTGCCCAAAGTCAATATGTGCATGCATCTTCTGTACCCATTTATATCTTTAATTCATGCTCAAAACACCCGAAAATTCGATATTTTGGGGTCCCAGAAGCGATATGTACATGCTTACTCAGTGCGAGAATATTTTCAAAATATAGGCCCAAAACATGCTAAAAAACGATATTTTAGTTGCCCAAAGTCGAAATCTCAAATTCAGGCACAAAACACCGGAAAATTCGATATTTTGGGGTCCCAGAAGCGATCTGTACATATCTACTCCGTGTTAGAGTATTTTCAAAATATAGGCATAAAACATGCTGAAAATCGATATTTTAGGTGCACAAAGTCAACATGTGCATGCATCTTCTGTACCCGTTTATATCTCAAATTCAGGCTTAAAACACCCGAAAATTCGATATTTTGGGGTCCCAGAAGCGATCTGTACATGCCTACTCAATGCAATAATATTTTCAAAATATAGGATCAAACCATGCTAAAAATCAATATCTTAGGTGTCCAAAGTCGATATGTGCATGCATCTTCTGTACCCGTTTATATCTCAAATTCAGGCTCAAAACACCCAAAAATTCGATATTTTGGGTTCCCAAAAGCGATCTGTACATGCCTACTCAGTGCTAGAATATTTTCAAAATATAGGCCCAAAACATGCTAGAAATCGATATTTTAGGTGCCCAAAGTCGATATCTCTAATTCAGGCACAAAACACCCGAAAATTCGATATTATGGGGTCCAAGAAGCGATCTGTACATGCGTACTCCGTGTTAGAGTATTTTCATAATACAGGCCCGAAACATACTGAAAATCGATCTTTTAGGTGCCCAAAAGTCGATATGTGCATGGATCTTCTGTACCCGTTTATATCTCAAATTCAGGGTCAAAACACACGAAAATTCGATATTTTGGGGTCCAAGAAGCGATATGTACATGCCTACTCCGTGTTAGAGTATTTTCAAAATATAGGCCCAAAACATGCTGAAAATCGATATTTTAGGTGCCCAAAGTTAATATGTGCATGCATCTTCTGTAACCGTTTAAATCTCAAATTCAGGCTTAAAACACCCGAAAATTTGATATTTTGGGGTCGCAAAAGCGATCTGTACATGCCTACTCAATGCTAGAATATTTTCAAAATATAAGCCCAAAACATGCTAAAAATCGATATTTTAGGTGCCTAAAGTTGATATCTCAAATTCAGTCACAAAACACCCGAAAATTCGATATTTTGGGGTCCAAGAAGCGATCTGTACATGCCTACTCCGTGTTAGAGTATTTTCAAAATATAGGCCCAAAACATGCTGAAAATCGATATTTTAGGTGCCCAAAGTCAATATGTGCATGCATCTTCTGTACCCGTTTATATCTCAAATTCAGGCTTAAAACACCCGAAAATTCGATATTTTGGGGTCCCAGAAGCGATCTGTACATGCCTACTCAATGCAATAATATTTTCAAAATATAGGATCAAACCATGCTAAAAATCAATATCTTAGGTGTCCAAAGTCGATATGTGCATGCATCTTCTGTACCCGTTTATATCTCAAATTCAGGCTCAAAACACCCAAAAATTCGATATTTTGGGTTCCCAAAAGCGATCTGTTCATGCCTACTCAGTGCTAGAATATTTTCAAAATATAGGCCCAAAACATGCTAGAAATCGATATTTTAGGTGCCCAAAGTCGATATCTCTAATTCAGGCACAAAACACCCGAAAATTCGATATTATGTGGTCCAAGAAGCGATCTGTACATGCGTACTCCGTGTTAGAGTATTTTCATAATACAGGCCCGAAACATACTGAAAATCGATCTTTTAGGTGCCCAAAAGTCGATATGTGCATGGATCTTCTGTACCCGTTTATATCTCAAATTCAGGGTCAAAACACACGAAACTTCGATATTTTGGGGTCCAAGAAGCGATATGTACATGCCTACTCCGTGTTAGAGTATTTTCAAAATATAGGCCCAAAACATGCTGAAAATCGATATTTTAGGTGCCCAAAGTTAATATGTGCATGCATCTTCTGTAACCGTTTATATCTCAAATTCAGGCTTAAAACACCCGAAAATTTGATATTTTGGGGTCGCAAAAGCGATCTGTACATGCCTACTCAATGCTAGAATATTTTCAAAATATAAGCCCAAAATATGCTAAAAATCGATATTTTAGGTGCCTAAAGTTGATATCTCAAATTCAGTCACAAAACACCCGAAAATTCGATATTTTGGGGTCCAAGAAGCGATCTGTACATGCCTACTCCGTGTTAGAGTATTTTCAAAATATAGGCCCAAAACATGCTGAAAATCGATATTTTAGGTGCCCAAAGTCAATATGTGCATGCATCTTCTTTACCCGTTTATATCTCAAATTCAGGCTCAAAACACCCTAAAATTCGATATTTTGGGATTGCAGAAGCGATCTGTAAATGCCTACTCAGTGCTAAAATATTTTCAAAATATAGACCCAAAACATGCTGAAAATCGATATTTTAGGTGCCCAAAGTCGATATCTCAAATTCAGGCACAAAACAACCGAAAATTCGATATTTTGGGGTCCCAAAAGCGATCTGTACATGCCTACTCCGTGTTAGAGTATTTTCAAAATACAGGCCCAAAACATACTGAAAATCGATCTTTTAGGTGCCCAAAAGTCGATATATGCAAGCATTTTCTGTACCCGTTTATATCTCAAATTCAAGCTCAAAACACCTGAAAATTGGATATTTTGGTGTGCCAGAAGCGATCTGTACATGCCTACTCATTGCGAGAATGTTTTCAAAATATAGGCTCAAAACATGCTAAAAATCGATATTTTAAGTGTCCAAAGTCGATATGTGCATGCATCTTCTGTACCCGTTTATATCTCATTTTCAGGCTCAAAACACCCGAAAATTCGGTATTTTTGTGTTCTATAAGCGATCTGTACCTGCCTACTCCGTGTTAGAGTATTTTCAAAATACAGGCCCAAAACATGCTGAAAATCGATATTTTAGGTGCCCAAAGTCAATATGTGCATGCATCTTCTGTACCCGTTTATATCTCAAATTCAGGCTCAAAACACCCAAAAATTCGATATTTTGGGTTCCCAAAAGCGATCTGTACATGCCTACTCAGTGCTAGAATATTTTCAAAATATAGGCCCAAAACATGCAAGAAATCGATATTTTAGGTGCCCAAAGTCGATATCTCTAATTCAGGCACAAAACACTCGAAAATTCGATATTATGGGGTCCAAGAAGCGATCTGTACATGCGTACTCCGTGTTAGAGTATTTTCATAATACAGGCCCGAAACATACTGAAAATCGATCTTTTAGGTGCCCAAAAGTCGATATGTGCATGGATCTTCTGTACCCGTTTATATCTCAAATTCAGGGTCAAAACACCCGAAAATTCAATATTTTGGTGTCCCAGAAGCGATCTGTACATGCCTACTCCGTGTTAGAATATTTTCAAAATATAGGCCAAAAACATGCTAAAAATCGATATTTCAGGTGCCCAAAGTCGATATCTCAAATTCAGGCACAAAACAAACGAAAATTCGATATTTTGGGGTCCCAGAAGCGATCTCTACATGCCTAGTCAGTGTTAGAGTATTTTCAAAATACAGGCCCAAAACATACTGAAAATCGGTCTTTTAGGTGCCAAAAAGTCGATTTGTGCATGCATCTTCTGTACCCGTTTAAATCTCTCAAATCATGGCTCAAAACACACGAAAATTCGATATTTTGGTGTCCAAGAAGCGATATGTACATGCTTACTCCGTTTTAGAGTATTTTCAAAATATAGGCCCAAAACATGCTGAAAATCGATATTTTAGGTGCCCAACGTTAATATGTGCATGCATCTTCTGTAACCGTTTATATCTCAAATTCAGGCTTAAAACTCCCGAAAATTTGGTATTTTGGGTCGCAGAAGCGATCTGTACATGCCTACTCAATGCTAGAATATTTTCAAAATATAAGCCCAAAACATGCTAAAATTCGATATTTTAGGTGCCCAAAGTTGATATCTCAAATTCAGGCACAAAACACCCGAAAATTCGTTATTTTGGGGTCCAAGAAGCGATCTGTACATGCCTACTCCGTGTTAGAGTATTTTCAAAATATTGGCCCAAAACATGCTGAAAATCGATCTTTTAGGTGCCCAAAGTCAATATGTGCATGCATCTTCTGTACCCGTAATATATCTTAAATTCAGGCTCAAAACACCCGAAAATTCGATATTTTGGTGTACCAGAGGCAATCTGTACATGCCTACTCAGTGCTAGAATGTTTTCAAAATATAGGTTCAAAACATGCTGAAAATCGATATTTTAGATGCCCAAAGTCGATATCTCAAATTCAGGCACAAAATACCCGACAATTCGATATTTTGGGGTCCCAAAACGATCTCTACATGCCTACTCCGTGTTAGAGTATTTTCAAAATACAGGCCCAAAACATACTGAAAATCGATCTTTTAGGTGCCCAAAAGTTGATATGTGCATGTATCTTCTGTACCCGTTTATATCTCAAATTCAGGCTCAAAACACCCAGAAATTCGATATTTTGGTGTCCCAGAAGCGATCTGTACATGCCTACTCCGTGTTAGAATATTTTCAAAAAATAGGCCTAAAACATGCTAAAAATCGACATTTCAGGTGCCCAAAGTCGATATCTCAAATTCAGGCACAAAACAACCGAAAATTCGATATTTTGGGGTCCCAGAAGCGATCTCTAAATTCCTAGTCCGTGTTAGAGTATTTTTAAAATACAGGCCCAAAACATACTGAAAATCGATCTTTTAGGTGCCAAAAAATCGATATGTGCATGAATCTTCCGTACCCGTTTAAATCTCTCAAATTCAGGCTCAAAACACACGAAAATTCGATATTTTATGGTGCAAGAAGCGATATGTACATGCCTACTCCGTGTTAGAGTATTTTCAAAATATAGGCCCAAAACATGTTGAAAATCGATATTTTAGGTGCCCAAAGTCAATATGTGCATGCATCTTCTGTACCCGTTTATATCTCAAATTCAGGCTTAAAACACCCGAAAATTTGATATTTTGGGGTCGCTGAAGCGATCTGTACATGCCTACGCAATGCTAGAATATTTTAAAAATATAAACCCAAAACATACTAAAAATCGATATTTTAGGTGCCCAAAGTTGATATCTCAAATTCAGGCACAAAACACCCGAAAATTCGATATTTTGGGGTGCAAGAAGCGATCTGTACATGCCTACTCAGTGCTAGAATGTTTTCAAAATATAGGCTCAAAACATGCTATAAATCGATATTTTACGTGTCCAAAGTCGATATGTGCATGCATCTTCTGTACCCGTTTATATCTCATTTTCAGGCTCAAAACACCCGAAAATTCGGTATTTTTGGGTCCTAGAAGCGATCTGTACATGCCTACTCCATGTTAGAGTATTTTCAAAATACAGGCCCAAAACATGCTGAAAATCGATATTTTAGGTGCCCAAAGTCGATATGTGGATGCATCTTCTGTACCCGTTTATATCTCAAATTCAGGCTTAAAACACCCGAAAATTCGATATTTTGAGGTTGCAGAAGCGATCTGTACATGCCTACTCAATGGTAGAATATTTTCAAAATATAGGCCCAAAAAATGCTAAAAATCGATATTTTAGGTGCTCAAAGTCGAAATCTCAAATTCAGGCACAAAACACCGGAAAATTCGATATTTTGGGGTCCCAGAAGCGATCTTTACATGCCTACTCCGTGCTAGAATATTTTTAAAATATAGGCCAAAAACATACTAAAAATCGATATTTTAAGTGCCCAAAGTCGATATATCAAATTCAGGCACAAAACACCCGAAAATTCGATATTTGGGTGTCCCAGAAGTGATCGGTACATGCTTACTCCGTGTTAGAATATTTTCATAATACAGGCCCAAAACATACTGAAAATCGATCTTTTAGGTGCCCAAAAGTCGATATGTGCATGCATCTTCTGTACCCGTTTATATCTCAAATTTAGGCTCAAAACACCTGAAAATTCGGTATTTTTGGGTCCTAGAAGCGATCTGTACATGCCTACTCCAAGTTAGAATGTTTTCAAGATACAGACCCAAAACATGATCAAAATCGATATTTTAGGTGCACAAAAGTCGATATGTGCATGCATCTTCAGTACCCGTTTATATCTCAAATTCAAGCTCAAAACACACGAAAATTCGATATTTTGGGGTCCAAGAAGCGATCTGTACATGCCTACTCCGTGTTAGAGTATTTTCAAAATATAGGCCCAAAACATGCTGAAAATCGATATTTTAGATGCTCAAAGTCGATATCTCAAATTCAGGCACAAAACACCCGAAAATTCGATATTTTGGGGTCCCAGAAGCGATCTGTACATGCTTACTCCGTGTTAGAATATTTACATAATACCGGCAAAAAACATACTGAAAATCGATCTTTTAGGTGCCCAAAAGCCGATATGTGCATGCATTTTCTGTACCCGTTTATATCTCTAATTCAGGCTCAAAACACCCGAAAATCCGGTATTTGTGGGTCCTAGAAGCGATCTGTACATGCCTACTCCTAGTTGGAATGTTTTCAAGATACAGACCCAAAACATGATCAAAATCGATATTTTAGGTGCCCAAAAGTCGATATGTGCATGCATCTTCAGTACCCGTTTATATCTCAAATTCAGGCTCAAAACACCCGAAAATTCGATATTTTGGTGTCCCAGAAGCGATCTGTACATGCCTACTCCGTGTTAGAGTATTTTCAAAGTATAGGCCCAAAACATGCTGAAAATCGATATTTTAGATGCCCAAAGTCGATATCTCAAATTCAGGCACAAAATACCCGACAATTCGATATTTTGGGGTTCCAAAACTATCTCTACATGCCTACTCCGTGTTAGAGTATTTTCAAAATACAGGCCCAAAACATACTGAAAATCGATCTTTTAGGTGCCCAAAAGTTGATATGTGCATGTATCTTCTGTACCCGTTTATATCTCAAATTCAGGCTCAAAACACACGAAAATTCGATATTTTATGATGCAAGAAGCGATATGTACATGCCTACTCCGTGTTAGAGTGTTTTCAAAATATAGGCCCAAAACATGCTGAAAATCGATATTTTAGGTGCCCAAAGTCAATATGTGCATGCATCTTCTGTACCCGTTTATATCTCAAATTCAGGCTTAAAACACCCGAAAATTTGATATTTTGGGGTCGCTGAAGCGATCTGTACATGCCTACTCAATGCTAGAATATTTTAAAAACATAAACCCAAAACATGCTAAAAATCGATATTTTAGGTGCCCAAAGTTGATATCTCAAATTCAGGCACAAAACACCCGAAAATTCGATATTTTGGGGTGCAAGAAGCGATCTGTACATGCCTACTCAGTGCTAGAATGTTTTCAAAATATAGGCTCAAAACATGCTATAAATCGATATTTTACGTGTCCAAAGTCGATATGTGCATGCATCTTCTGAAACCATTTATATCTCATTTTCAGGCTCAAAACACCCGAAAATTCGGTATTTTTGGGTCCTAGAAGCGATCTGTACATGCCTACTCCATGTTAGAGTATTTTCAAAATACAGGCCCAAAACATGCTGAAAATCGATATTTTAGGTGCCCAAAGTCGATATGTGGATGCATCTTCTGTACCCGTTTATATCTCAAATTCAGGCTTAAAACACCCGAAAATTCGATATTTTGAGGTTGCAGAAGCGATCTGTACATGCCTACTCAATGGTAGAATATTTTCAAAATATAGGCCCAAAAAATGCTAAAAATCGATATTTTAGGTGCTCAAAGTCGAAATCTCAAATTCAGGCACAAAACACCGGAAAATTCGATATTTTGGGGTCCCAGAAGCGATCTTTACATGCCTACTCCGTGCTAGAATATTTTTAAAATATAGGCCAAAAACATACTAAAATCGATATTTTAAGTGCCCAAAGTCGATATATCAAATTCAGGCACAAAACACCCGAAAATTCGATATTTGGGTGTCCCAGAAGTGATCGGTACATGCTTACTCCGTGTTAGAGTATTTTCATAATACAGGCCCAAAACATACTGAAAATCGATCTTTTAGGTGCCCTAAAGTCGATATGTGCATGCATCTTCTGTACCCGTTTATATCTCAAATTTAGGCTCAAAACACCTGAAAATTCGGTATTTTTGGGTCCTAGAAGCGATCTGTACATGCCTACTCCAAGTTAGAATGTTTTCAAGATACAGACCCAAAACATGATCAAAATCGATATTTTAGGTGCACAAAAGTCGATATGTGCATGCATCTTCAGTACCCGTTTATATCTCAAATTCAAGCTCAAAACACACGAAAATTCGATATTTTGGGGTCCAAGAAGCGATCTGTACATGCCTACTCCGTGTTAGAGTATTTTCAAAATATAGGCCCAAAACATGCTGAAAATCGATATTTTAGATGCTCAAAGTCGATATCTCAAATTCAGGCACAAAACACCCGAAAATTCGATATTTTGGGGTCCCAGAAGCGATCTCTACATGCTTACTCCGTGTTAGAATATTTACATAATACCGGCAAAAAACATACTGAAAATCGATCTTTTAGGTGCCCAAAAGCCGATATGTGCATGTATTTTCTGTACCCGTTTATATCTCTAATTCAGGCTCAAAACACCCGAAAATCCGGTATTTGTGGGTCCTAGAAGCGATCTGTACATGCCTACTCCTAGTTGGAATGTTTTCAAGATACAGACCCAAAACATGTTCAAAATCGATATTTTAGGTGCCCAAAAGTCGATATGTGCATGCATCTTCAGTACCCGTTTATATCTCAAATTCAGGCTCAAAACACACGAAAATTCGATATTTTGGGGTCCCAGAAGCGATCTCTAAATTCCTAGTCCGTGTTAGAGTATTTTTAAAATACAGGCCCAAAACATACTGAAAATCGATCTTTTAGGTGCCAAAAAATCGATATGTGCATGCATCTTCTGTACCTGTTTAAATCTCTCAAATTCAGGCTCAAAACACACGAAAATTCGATATTTTATGGTGCAAGAAGCGATATGTACATGCCTACTCCGTGTTAGAGTATTTTCAAAATATAGGCCCAAAACATGCTGAAAATCGATATTTTAGGTGCCCAAAGTCAATATGTGCATGCATCTTCTGTACCCGTTTATATCTCAAATTCAGGCTTAAAACACCCGAAAATTTGATATTTTGGGGTCGCTGAAGCGATCTGTACATGCCTACTCAATGCTAGAATATTTTAAAAATATAAACCCAAAACATGCTAAAAATCGATATTTTAGGTGCCCAAAGTTGATATCTCAAATTCAGGCACAAAACACCCGAAAATTCGATATTTTGGGGTGCAAGAAGCGATCTGTACATGCCTACTCAGTGCTAGAATGTTTTCAAAATATAGGCTCAAAACATGCTATAAATCGATATTTTACGTGTTCAAAGTCGATATGTGCATGCATCTTCTGTACCCGTTTATATCTCATTTTCAGGCTCAAAACACCCGAAAATTCGGTATTTTTGGGTCCTAGAAGCGATCTGTACATGCCTACTCCATGTTAGAGTATTTTCAAAATACAGGCCCAAAACATGCTGAAAATCGATATTTTAGGTGCCCAAAGTCGATATGTGGATGCATCTTCTGTACCCGTTTATATCTCAAATTCAGGCTTAAAACGCCCGAAAATTCGATATTTTGAGGTTGCAGAAGCGATCTGTACATGCCTACTCAATGGTAGAATATTTTCAAAATATAGGCCCAAAAAATGCTAAAAATCGATATTTTAGGTGCTCAAAGTCGAAATCTCAAATTCAGGCACAAAACACCGGAAAATTCGATATTTTGGGGTCCCAGAAGCGATCTTTACATGCCTACTCCGTGCTAGAATATTTTTAAAATATAGGCCAAAAACATACTAAAAATCGATATTTTAAGTGCCCAAAGTCGATATATCAAATTCAGGCACAAAACACCCGAAAATTCGATATTTGGGTGTCCCAGAAGTGATCGGTACATGCTTACTCCGTGTTAGAGTATTTTCATAATACAGGCCCAAATCATACTGAAAATCGATCTTTTAGGAGCCCAAAAGTCGATATTTGCATGCATCTTCTGTACCCGTTTATATCTCAAATTTAGGCTCAAAACACCTGAAAATTCGGTATTTTTGGGTCCTAGAAGCGATCTGTACATGCCTACTCCAAGTTAGAATGTTTTCAAGATACAGACCCAAAACATGATCAAAATCGATATTTTAGGTGCACAAAAGTCGATATGTGCATACATCTTCAGTACCCGTTTATATCTCAAATTCAAGCTCAAAACACACAAAAATTCGATATTTTGGGGTCCAAGAAGCGATCTGTACATGCCTACTCCGTGTTAGAGTATTTTCAAAATATAGGCCCAAAACATGCTGAAAATCGATATTTTAGATGCTCAAAGTCGATATCTCAAATTCAGGCACAAAACACCCGAAAATTCGATATTTTGGGGTCCCAGAAGCGATCTGTACATGCTTACTCCGTGTTAGAATATTTACATAATACCGGCAAAAAACATACTGAAAATCGATCTTTTAGGTGCCCAAAAGCCGATATGTGCATGCATTTTCTGTACCCGTTTATATCTCTAATTCAGGCTCAAAACACCCGAAAATCCGGTATTTGTGGGTCCTAGAAGCGATCTGTACATGCCTACTCCTAGTTGGAATGTTTTCAAGATACAGACCCAAAACATGATCAAAATCGATATTTTAGGTGCCCAAAAGTCGATATGTGCATGCATCTTCAGTACCCGTTTATATCTCAAATTCAGGCTCAAAACACACGAAAATTCGATATTTTGGGGTCCCAGAAGCGATCTCTAAATTCCTAGTCCGTGTTAGAGTATTTTTAAAATACAGGCCCAAAACATACTGAAAATCGATCTTTTAGGTGCCAAAAAATCGATATGTGCATGCATCTTCTGTACCCGTTTAAATCTCTCAAATTCAGGCTCAAAACACACGAAAATTCGATATTTTATGGTGCAAGAAGCGATATGTACATGCCTACTCCGTGTTAGAGTATTTTCAAAATATAGGCCCAAAACATGCTGAAAATCGATATTTTAGGTGCCCAAAGTCAATATGTGCATGCATCTTCTGTACTCGTTTATATCTCAAATTCAGGCTTAAAACACCCGAAAATTTGATATTTTGGGGTCGCTGAAGCGATCTGTACATGCCTACTCAATGCTAGAATATTTTAAAAATATAAACCCAAAACATGCTAAAAATCGATATTTTAGGTGCCCAAAGTTGATATCTCAAATTCAGGCACAAAACACCCGAAAATTCGATATTTTGGGGTGCAAGAAGCGATCTGTACATGCCTACTCAGTGCTAGAATGTTTTCAAAATATAGGCTCAAAACATGCTATAAATCGATATTTTACGTGTCCAAAGTCGATATGTGCATGCATCTTCTGTACCCGTTTATATCTCATTTTCAGGCTCAAAACACCCGAAAATTCGGTATTTTTGGGTCCTAGAAGCGATCTGTACATGCCTACTCCATGTTAGAGTATTTTCAAAATACAGGCCCAAAACATGCTGAAAATCGATATTTTAGGTGCCCAAAGTCGATATGTGGATGCATCTTCTGTACCCGTTTATATCTCAAATTCAGGCTTAAAACACCCGAAAATTCGATATTTTGAGGTTGCAGAAGCGATCTGTACATGCCTACTCAATGGTAGAATATTTTCAAAATATAGGCCCAAAAAATGCTAAAATCGATATTTTAGGTGCTCAAAGTCGAAATCTCAAATTCAGGCACAAAACACCGGAAAATTTGATATTTTGGGGTCCCAGAAGCGATCTTTACATGCCTACTCCGTGCTAGAATATTTTTAAAATATAGGCCAAAAACATACTAAAAATCGATATTTTAAGTGCCCAAAGTCGATATATCAAATTCAGGCACAAAACACCCGAAAATTCGATATTTGGGTGTCCCAGAAGTGATCGGTACATGCTTACTCCGTGTTAGAGTATTTTCATAATACAGGCCCAAAACATACTGAAAATCGATCTTTTAGGTGCCCAAAAGTCGATATGTGCATGCATCTTCTGTACCCGTTTATATCTCAAATTTAGGCTCAAAACACCTGAAAATTCGGTATTTTTGGGTCCTAGAAGCGATCTGTACATGCCTACTCCAAGTTAGAATGTTTTCAAGATACAGACCCAAAACATGATCAAAATCGATATTTTAGGTGCACAAAAGTCGATATGTGCATACATCTTCAGTACCCGTTTATATCTCAAATTCAAGCTCAAAACACACAAAAATTCGATATTTTGGGGTCCAAGAAGCGATCTGTACATGCCTACTCCGTGTTAGAGTATTTTCAAAATATAGGCCCAAAACATGCTGAAAATCGATATTTTAGATGCTCAAAGTCGATATCTCAAATTCAGGCACAAAACACCCGAAAATTCGATATTTTGGGGTCCCAGAAGCGATCTGTACATGCTTACTCCGTGTTAGAATATTTACATAATACCGGCAAAAAACATACTGAAAATCGATCTTTTAGGTGCCCAAAAGCCGATATGTGCATGCATTTTCTGTACCCGTTTATATCTCTAATTCAGGCTCAAAACCCCCGAAAATCCGGTATTTGTGGGTCCTAGAAGCGATCTGTACATGCCTACTCCAAGTTGGAATGTTTTCAAGATACAGACCCAAAACATGATCAAAATCGATATTTTAGGTGCCCAAAAGTCGATATGTGCATGCATCTTCAGTACCCGTTTATATCTCAAATTCAGGCTCAAAACACACGAAAATTTGATATTTTGGGGTCCAAGAAGCGATCTGTATATGCATACTTCCTGTTAGAGTATTTTCAAAATATAGGCCCAGAACATGCTGAAAATCGTTATTTTAGATGCCCAAAGTCGATATATCAAATTCAGGCACAAAACACCCGAAAATTCGATATTTTGGGGTCCCAAAAGCGATCTGTACATGACTACTTCGTGTTAGAGTATTTTCAAAATACAAGCCCTAAGCATACTGAAAATCGATCTTTTAGGTGCGTAAAAGTCGATATGTGCATGCATCTTCTGTACCCGTTTATATCTCAAATTCAGGCTCAAAACACCCGAAAATTCGATATTTTGGTGTCCCAGAAGCGATCTGTACATGCCTACTCCGTGTTAGAGTATTTTCAAAATACTGGCCCAAAACATGCTGAAAATCGATATTTTAGGTGCCCAAAGTCATTATGTGCATGCATCTTCTGTACCCGTTTATATCTCAAATTCAGGCTCAAAACACCCAAAAATTCGATTTTGGGGGGTCCAAAAAGCAATCTGTACATGCCTATTCAGTGCTAAAATGTTTTCATAATATAGGCTTAAAACATGCTAAAAATCGATATTTTAGATGCCCAAAGTCGATATCTCAAATTCAGGCACAAAACACCCGAAAATTCGATATTTTGGGGCCCCAGAAGAGATCTGCACATGCTTACTCCGTGTTAGAATATTTTCATAATACAGGCCAAAAACATACTGAAAATCGATCTTTTAGGTGCCCAAAAGTCGATATGTGCATGCATCTTCTGTACCCGTTTATATCTCAAATTTAGGCTCAAAACCCCCGAAAATTCGGTATTTTTGGGTCCTAGAAGCGATCAGTACATGCCTACTCCTAGTTAGAATGTTTTCAAGATACAGACCCAAAACATGATCAAAATCGATATTTTTGGTGCCCAAAAGTCGATATATTCATGCATCTTCTGTACCCGTTTATATCTCATTTTCAGGCTCAAAACACCCGAAAATTTGGTATTTTTGGGTCCTAGAAGCGATCTGTACATGCCTACTCAGTGCTAGAATATTTTCAAAATATAGGCCCAAAACATGCTAAAAAATCGATATTTTAGGTGCTCAAAGTCGAAATCTCAAATTCATGCACAAAACACCGGAAAATTCGATATTTTGGGGTCCCAGAAGCGATCTGTACATGCCTACTCCGTGTTAGAGTATTTTCAAAATACAGGCTTAAAACCATACTGAAAATCGATCTTTTAGGTGAACAAAAGTCGATATGTGCATGCATCTTCTGTATACGTTTATATCTGAAATTCAGGCTCAAAACACCCGAAAATTCGATATTTTAGGGCCAAGTAGCGATCTGTACATGCCTACTCCGTGTTAGAGAATTTTCAAAATACAGGCCCAAAACATGCTGAAAATCGATATTTTAGGTGCAAAAAGTCATAATGTGCATGCATCTTTTGTACCCGTTTATATCTCAAATTCAGTCTCAAAACACCCAAAAATTCGATATTTTGGGGTCCCAAAAGCGATCTGTACATGCCTACTCAGTGATAAAATGTTTTCATAATATAGGCTCAAAACATGCTAAAAATCGATAATTTAAGTGTCCAAAGACGATATGTGCATGCATCTTTTGTACCCGTTTATATCTCATTTTCAGGCTCAAAATACCCGAAAATTCGGTATTTTTGTGTCCTAGAAGCAATCTGTACATGCGTACTCCGTGTTAGAGTATGTTCAAAATACAGGCCCAAAACATGCTGAAAATCGATATTTTAGGTGCCCAAAGTCAATATGTGCATGCATCTTCTGTAACCGTTTATATCTCAAATTCAAGCTCAAAACACCCGAAAATTCGATATTTTGGGGTCCCAGAAGCGATCTGTACATGCCTACACCATGTTAGAGTATTTTCAAAATATAGTCGTAAAACATGCTGAAAATCGATATTTTAGATGCCCAAAGTCGATATCTCAAATTCAGGCACAAAACACCCGAAAATTCGATATTTTGGGGTCCCAGAAGCGATCTGTACATGCTTACTCCGTGTTAGAATATTTTCAAAATACAGGCCAAAAATATACTGAAAATCGATCTTTTAGGTTCCCAAAAGTCGATATGTGCATGCATCTTCTGAACCCGTTTATATCTCAAATTCAGGCTCAAAACACCCGAAAATTCGGTATTTTTGGGTCCTAGAAGCGATCTGTACATGCCTACTCCTAGTTAGAATGTTTTCAAGATACAGACCCAAAACATAATCAAAATCGATATTTTTGGTGCCCAAAAGTCGATATGTGCCTGCATCTTCAGTACCCGTTTATATCTCATTTTCAGGCTCAAAACACCCGAAAATTTGATATTTTGGGGTCCAAGAAGCGATCTGTACATGCCTACTCCGTGTTAGAGTATTTTCAAAATATAGGCCCAGAACATGCTGAAAATCGATCTTTTAGGTGCCCAAAAGTCGATATGTGCATGCATCTTCTGTACCCGTTTATATCTCAAATTTAGGCTCAAAACACCCGAAAATTCGGTATTTTTGGGTCCTAGAAGCGATCTGTACATGCCTACTCCAAGTTAGAATGTTTTCAAGATACAGACCCAAAACATGATCAAAATCGATGTTTTACGTGCACAAAAGTCGATATGTGCATGCATCTTCAGTACCCGTTTATATCTCAAATTCAAGCTCAAAACACACGAAAATTCGATATTTTGGGGTCCAAGAAGCGATCTGTACATGCCTACTCCGTGTTAGAGTATTTTCAAAATATAGGCCCAAAACATGCTGAAAATCGATATTTTAGATGCTCAAAGTCGATATCTCAAATTCAGGCACAAAACACCCGAAAATTCGATATTTTGGGGTCCCAGAAGCGATCTGTACATGCTTACTCCGTGTTAGAATATTTTCATAATACCGGCCAAAAACATACTGAAAATCGATCTTTTAGGTGCCCAAAAGCCGATATGTGCATGCATTTTCTGTACCCGTTTATATCTCTAATTCAGGCTCAAAACACCCGAAAATTCGGAATTTTTGGGTCCTAGAAGCGATCTGTACATGCCTACTCCGTGTTAGAGTATTTTCAAAATACTGGCCCAAAACATGCTGAAAATCGATATTTTAGGTGCCCAAAGTCATTATGTGCATGCATCTTCTGTACCCGTTTATATCTCAAATTCAGGCTCAAAACACCCAAAAATTCGATTTTTGGGGGTCCAAAAAGCGATCTTTACATGCCTACTCAGTGCTAAAATGTTTTCATAATATAGGCTTAAAACATGCTAAAAATCGATATTTTAAGTGTCCAAAGTCGATATGTGCATGCATCTTTTGTACCCGTTTATATCTCATTTTCAGGTTCAAAACACCCGAAAATTCGGTATTTTTGTGTCCTAGAAGCGATCTGTACATGCCTACTCCGTGTTAGAGTATTTTCAAAATACTGGCCCAAAACATGCTGAAAATCGATATTTTAGGTGCCCAAAGTCAATATGTGCATGCATCTTCTGTAAACGTTTATATCTCAAATTCAAGCTAAAAACACCCGAAAATTCGATATTTTGGGGTCCCAGAAGCGATCTGTACATGCCTACTCCGTGTTAGAGTATTTTCAAAATATAGGCCTAAAACATGCTGAAAATCGATATTTTAGATGCCCAAAGTCGATATCTCAAATTCAGGCACAAAACACCCGAAAATTCGATATTTTGGGGTCCCAGAAGAGATCTGCACATGCTTACTCCGTGTTAGAATATTTTCATAATACAGGCCAAAAACATACTGAAAATCGATCTTTTAGGTGCCCAAAAGTCGATATGTGCATGCATCTTCTGTACCCGTTTATATCTCAAATTTAGGCTCAAAACCCCCGAAAATTCGGTATTTTTGGGTCCTAGAAGCGATCAGTACATGCCTACTCCTAGTTAGAATGTTTTCAAGATACAGACCCAAAACATGATCAAAATCGATATTTTTGGTGCCCAAAAGTCGATATATTCATGCATCTTCTGTACCCGTTTATATCTCATTTTCAGGCTCAAAACACCCGAAAATTCGGTATTTTTGGGTCCTAGAAGCGATCTGTACATGCCTACTCAGTGCTAGAATATTTTCAAAATATAGTCCCAAAACATGCTAAAAATCGATATTTTAGGTGCTCAAAGTCGAAATCTCAAATTCATGCACAAAACACCGGAAAATTCGATATTTTGGGGTCCCAGAAGCGATCTGTACATGCCTACTCCGTGTTAGAGTATTTTCAAAATACAGGCCCAAAACATACTGAAAATCGATCTTTTAGGTGCCCAAAAGTCGATATGTGCATGCATCTTCTGTATCCGTTTATATCTGAAATTCAGGCTCAAAACACTCGAAAATTCGATATTTTGGGGCCAAGTAGCGATCTGTACATGCCTACTCCGTGTTAGAGAATTTTCAAAATACAGGCCCAAAACATGCTGAAAATCGATATTTTAGGTGCACAAAGTCATAATGTGCATGCATCTTTTGTACCCGTTTATATCTCAAATTCAGGCTCAAAACACCCAAAAATTCGATATTTTGGGGTCCCAAAAGCGATCTGTACATGCCTACTCAGTGATAAAATGTTTTCATAATATAGGCTCAAAACATGCTAAAAATCGATATTTTAAGTGTCCAAAGACGATATGTGCATCCATCTTCAGTACCCGTTTATATCTCAAATTCAAGCTCAAAACACACGAAAATTCGATATTTTTGGATCCAAGAAGCGATCTGTACATGCCTACTCCGTGTTAGAGTATTTTCAAAATATAGGCCCAGAACATGCTGAAAATCGATATTTTAGATGCCCATAGTCGATATATCAAATTCAGGCACAAATCACCCGAAAATTCGACATTTTGGTGTCCCAAAAGCGATATGTACATGACTACTCCGTGTTAGAGTATTTTCAAGATACAGACCCAAAACATAATCAAAATCGATATTTTAGGTGCCCAAAAGTCGATATGTGCATGCATCTTCTGTACCCGTTTATATCTCTTTTTCAGGCTCAAAACACCCAAAAATTCGATATTTTGCTGTCCCAGAAGCGATCTGTACATGCCTACTTAGTGCTAGAATGTTTTCAAAATATAGGCTCAAAACATGCTAAAAATTGGTATTTTAAATGTCCAAAGTCGATATGTTCATGCATCTTCTGTACCCGTTTATATCTCATTTTTAGGCTCAAAACACCCGAAAATTCGGTATTTTTGGGTCCTAGAAGCGATCTGTACATGCCTACTCAGTGCTAGAATATTTTCAAAATATAGGCCCAAAACATGCTAAAAATCGATATTTTAAGTGCTCAAAGTCGAAATCTCAAATTCATGCACAAAACACCGGAAAATTCGATATTTTGGGGTCCCAGAAGTGATCTGTACATGCCTACTCCGTGTTCGAGTATTTTCAAAATACAGGCCCAAAACATACTGAAAATCGATCTTTTAGGTGCACAAAAGTCGATATGTGCATGCATCTTCTGTATTCGTTTATATCTGAAATTCAGGCTCAAAACACCCGAAAATTCGGTATTTTTGGGTCTTAGAAGCGATCTGTACATGCCTACTCCTAGTTAGAATTTTTTCGAGATACATATTCAAAACATGATCAAAATCGATATTTTTGGTGCCCAAAAGTCGATATGTTCATGCATCTTCTGTACCCGTTTATATCTCATTTTCAAGTTCAAAACACCCAAAAATTCGATATTTTGGGGACCAAGAAGCGATCAGTACATGTCTACTATGTGTTAGAGTATTTTTAAAATATAGGCCCAGAACATGCTGAAAATCGATATTTTAGATGCCCAAAGTCGATATATCAAATTCAGGTACAAAGCACCCGAAAATTCGATATTTTGGGGTCCCAGAAGCGATCTGTACATGCTTAATCCGTGTTAGAGTATTTTCAAAATACAGGCCCGAAACATACTGAAAATCGATCTTTTAAGTGCCCAAAAGTCGATATGTGCATGCATCTTCTGTACCCGTTTATATCTCAAATTCAAGCTCAAAACACCGGAAAATTCGGTATTTTTGGGTCCTAGAAGCGATCTGTACATGCCTACTCCAAGGTAGAATGTTTTCAAGATACAGACCCAAAACATGCTTAAAATCAATATTTTAGGTGCCCAAAAGTCAATATGTGCATGCATCTTCTGTACCCGTTTATATCTCAAATTCAGGCTCGAAACACACGAACATTCGATATTTTGGGGTCCAAGAAGCGATCTGTACATGTCTACTCCGTGTTAGAGTATTTTCAAAATACAGGCCCAAAACATGCTGAAAATCGATATTTTAGGTGCACAAGGTCATAATGTGCATGCATCTTTTGTACCCGTTTATATCTCAAATTCAGGCTCAAAACACCCAAAAATTCGATATTTTGGGGTCCCAATAGCGATCTGTACATGCCTACTCAGTGATAAAATGTTTTCATAATATAGGCTCAAAACATGCTAAAAATCGATATTTTAAGTGTCCAAAGACGATATGTGCATGCATCTTTTGTACCCGTTTATATCTCATTTTCAGGCTCAAAATACCCGAAAATTCGGTATTTTTGTGTCCTAGAAGCAATCTGTACATGCGTACTCCGTGTTAGAGTATGTTCAAAATACAGGCCCAAAACATGCTGAAAATCGATATTTTAGGTGCCCAAAGTCAATATGTGCATGCATCTTCTGTAACCGTTTATATCTCAAATTCAAGCTCAAAACACCCGAAAATTCGATATTTTGGGGTCCCAGAAGCGATCTGTACATGCCTACACCGTGTTAGAGTATTTTCAAAATATAGTCCTAAAACATGCTGAAAATCGATATTTTAGATGCCCAAAGACGATATCTCAAATTTAGGCACAAAACACCCGAAAATTCGATATTTTGGGGTCCCAGAAGCGATCTGTACATGCTTACTCCGTGTTAGAATATTTTCATAATACAGGCCAAAAATATACTGAAAATCGATCTTTTAGGTTCCCAAAAGTCGATATGTGCATGCATCTTCTGAACCCGTTTATATCTCAAATTCAGGCTCAAAACACCCGAAAATTCGGTATTTTTGGGTCCTAGAAGCGATCTGTACATGCCTACTCCTAGTTAGAATGTTTTCAAGATACAGACCCAAAACATAATCAAAATCGATATTTTTGGTGCCCAAAAGTCGATATGTGCCTGCATCTTCAGTACCCGTTTATATCTCATTTTCAGGCTCAAAACACCCGAAAATTTGATATTTTTTGGTATCAGAAGCGATCTGTACACGCCTACTCAGTGCTAGAATGTTTTTAAAATGTAGGCTCAAAACATTCTAAAAATCGATATTTTAGGTGCCCAAAGTCGATATCTCAAATTCAGGCACAAAACACCCGAAAATTCGATATTTTGCGCACCCAAAAGCGATCTGTACATGCCTACTCCGTGTTAGAGTATTTTAAAAATATAGGCCCAAAACATACTGAAAATCGATCTCTTAGGTGCCAAAAAGTCGATATGTGCATCCATCTTCAGTACCCGTTTATATCTCAAATTCAGGCTCAAAACACACGAAAATTCGATATTTTGGGGTCCAAGAAGCGATCTGTACATGCCTACTCCGTGTTAGAGTATTTTCAAAATATAGGCCTAGAACATGCTGAAAATCGATATTTTAGATGCCCAAAGTCGATACATCATATTCAGGCACAAATCACCCGAAAATTCGATATTTTGGTGTCCCAAAAGCGATATGTACATGACTACTCCGTGTTAGAGTATTTTCAAAATACAGGCCCAAAACATAGTGAAAATCGATCTTTTAGGTGCCCAAAAGTCGATATGTGCATGCATCTTCTGTACCCGTTTATATCTCTTTTTCAGGCTCAAAACACCCAAAAATTCGATATTTTGCTGTCCCAGAAGCGATCTGTACATGCCTACTTAGTGCTAGAATGTTTTCAAAATATAGGCTCAAAACATGCTAAAAATTGGTATTTTATATGTCCAAAGTCGATATGTTCATGCATCTTCTGTACCCGTTTATATCTCATTTTCAGGCTCAAAACACCCGAAAATTCGGTATTTTTGGGTCCTAGAAGCGATCTGTACATGCCTACTCAGTGCTAGAATATTTTCAAAATATAGGCCGAAAACATGCTAAAAATCGATATTTTAAGTGCTCAAAGTCGAAATCTCAAATTCATGCACAAAACACCGGAAAATTCGATATTTTGGGGTCCCAGAAGCGATCTGTACATGCCTACTCCGTGTTCGAGTATTTTCAAAATACAGGCCCAAAACATACTGAAAATCGATCTTTTAGGTGCACAAAAGTCGATATGTGCATGCATCTTCTGTATCCGTTTATATCTGAAATTCAGGCTCAAAACACCCGAAAATTCGGTATTTTTGGGTCCTAGAAGCGATCTGTACATGCCTACTCCTAGTTAGAATTTTTTCGAGATACATATTCAAAACATGATCAAAATCGATATTTTTGGTGCCCAAAAGTCGATATGTTCATGCATCTTCTGTACCCGTTTATATCTCATTTTCAAGCTCAAAACACCCAAAAATTCGATATTTTGGGGTCCAAGAAGCGATCTGTACATGCCTACTATGTGTTAGTGTATTTTCAAAATATAGGCCCTGAACATGCTGAAAATCGACATTTTAGATGCCCAAAGTCGATATATCAAATTCAGGTACAAATCACCCGAAAATTCGATATTTTGGGGTCCCAGAAGCGATCTGTACATGCTTAATCCGTGTTAAAGTATTTTCAAAATACAGGCCCGAAACATACTGAAAATCGATCTTTTAAGTGCCCAAAAGTCGATATGTGCATGCATCTTCTGTACCCGTTTATATCTCAAATTCAGGCTCAAAACACCGGAAAATTCGGTATTTTTGGGTCCTAGAAGCGATCTGTACATGCCTACTCCAAGGTAGAATGTTTTCAAGATACAGACCCAAAACATGCTTAAAATCAATATTTTAGGTGCCCAAAAGTCAATATGTGCATGCATCTTCTGTACCCGTTTATACCTCAAATTCAGGCTCGAAACACACGAACATTCAATATTTTGGGGTCCAAGAAGCGATCTGTACATGTCTACTCCGTGTTAGAGTATTTTCAAAATACAGGCCCAAAACATGCTTAAAATCGATATTTTAGGTGCCCAAAAGTCGATATGTGCATGCATCTTCTGTACCCGTTTATATCTCAAATTTAGGCTCAAAACAATCGAAAATTCGGTATTTTTGGGTCCTAGAAGCGATCTGTACATGCCTACTCCAAGTTAGAATGTTTTCAAGATACAGACCCAAAACATGATCAAAATCGATGTTTTAGGTGCACAAAAGTCGATATGTGCATGCATCTTCAGTACCCGTTTATATCTCAAATTCAAGCTCAAAACACACGAAAATTCGATATTTTGGGGTCCAAGAAGCGATCTGTACATGCCTACTCCGTGTTAGAGTATTTTCAAAATATAGGCCCAAAACATGCTGAAAATCGATATTTTAGATGCTCAAAGTCGATATCTCAAATTCAGGCACAAAACACCCGAAAATTCGATATTTTGGGGTCCCAGAAGCGATCTGTACATGCTTACTCCGTGTTAGAATATTTTCATAATACCGGCCAAAAACATACTGAAAATCGATCTTTTAGGTGCCCAAAAGCCGATATGTGCATGCATTTTCTGTACCCGTTTATATCTCTAATTCAGGCTCAAAACACCCGAAAATTCGGAATTTTTGGGTCCTAGAAGCGATCTGTACATGCCTACTCCGTGTTAGAGTATTTTCAAAATACTGGCCCAAAACATGCTGAAAATCGATATTTTAGGTGCCCAAAGTCATTATATGCATGCATCTTCTGTACCCGTTTATATCTCAAATTCAGGCTCAAAACACCCAAAAATTCGATTTTTAGGGGTCCAAAAAGCGATCTTTACATGCCTACTCAGTGCTAAAATGTTTTCATAATATAGGCTTAAAACATGCTAAAAATCGATATTTTAAGTGTCCAAAGTCGATATGTGCATGCATCTTTTGTACCCGTTTATATCTCATTTTCAGGTTCAAAACAACCGAAAATTCGGTATTTTTGTGTCCTAGAAGCGATCTGTACATGCCTACTCCGTGTTAGAGTATTTTCAAAATACTGGCCCAAAACATGCTGAAAATCGATATTTTAGGTGCCCAAAGTCAATATGTGCATGCATCTTCTGTAAACGTTTATATATCAAATTCAAGCTAAAAACACCCGAAAATTCGATATTTTGGGGTCCCAGAAGCGATCTGTACATGCCTACTCCGTGTTAGAGTATTTTCAAAATATAGGCCTAAAACATGCTGAAAATCGATATTTTAGATGCCCAAAGTCGATATCTCAAATTCAGGCACAAAACACCCGAAAATTCGATATTTTGGGGTCCCAGAAGAGATCTGCACATGCTTACTCCGTGTTAGAATATTTTCATAATACAGGCCAAAAACATACTGAAAATCGATCTTTTAGGTGCCCAAAAGTCGATATGTGCATGCATCTTCTGTACCCGTTTATATCTCAAATTTAGGCTCAAAACACCCGAAAATTCGGTATTTTTGGGTCCTAGAAGCGATCAGTACATGCCTACTCCTAGTTAGAATGTTTTCAAGATACAGACCCAAAACATGATCAAAATCGATAATTTTGGTGCCCAAAAGTCGATATATTCATGCATCTTCTGTACCCGTTTATATCTCATTTTCAGGCTCAAAACACCCGAAAATTCGGTATTTTTGGGTCCTAGAAGCGATCTGTACATGCCTACTCAGTGCTAGAATATTTTCAAAATATAGTCCCAAAACATGCTAAAAATCGATATTTTAGGTGCTCAAAGTCGAAATCTCAAATTCATGCACAAAACACCGGAAAATTCGATATTTTGGGGTCCTAGAAGCGATCTGTACATGCCTACTCCGTGTTAGAGTATTTTCAAAATACAGGCCCAAAACATACTGAAAATCGATCTTTTAGGTGCCCAAAAGTCGATATGTGCATGCATCTTCTGTATCCGTTTATATCTGAAATTCAGGCTCAAAACACTCGAAAATTCGATATTTTGGGGCCAAGTAGCGATCTGTATATGCCTACTCCGTGTTAGAGAATTTTCAAAATACAGGCCCAAAACATGCTGAAAATCGATATTTTAGGTGCACAAAGTCATAATGTGCATGCATCTTTTGTACCCGTTTATATCTCAAATTCAGGCTCAAAACACCCAAAAATTCGATATTTTGGGGTCCCAAAAGCGATCTGTACATGCCTACTCAGTGATAAAATGTTTTCATAATATAGGCTCAAAACATGCTAAAAATCGATATTTTAAGTGTCCAAAGACGATATGTGCATCCATCTTCAGTACCCGTTTATATCTCAAATTCAAGCTCAAAACACACGAAAATTCGATATTTTTGGATCCAAGAAGCGATCTGTACATGCCTACTCCGTGTTAGAGTATTTTCAAAATATAGGCCCAGAACATGCTGAAAATCGATTTTTAGATGCCCATAGTCGATATATCAAATTCAGGCACAAATCACCCGAAAATTCGACATTTTGGTGTCCCAAAAGCGATATGTACATGACTACTCCGTGTTAGAGTATTTTCAAGATACAGACCCAAAACATAATCAAAATCGATATTTTAGGTGCCCAAAAGTCGATATGTGCATGCATCTTCTGTACCCGTTTATATCTCTTTTTCAGGCTCAAAACACCCAAAAATTCGATATTTTGCTGTCCCAGAAGCGATCTGTACATGCCTACTTAGTGCTAGAATGTTTTCAAAATATAGGCTCAAAACATGCTAAAAATTGGTATTTTAAATGTCCAAAGTCGATATGTTCATGCATCTTCTGTACCCGTTTATATCTCATTTTTAGGCTCAAAACACCCGAAAATTCGGTATTTTTGGGTCCTAGAAGCGATCTGTACATGTCTACTATGTGTTAGAGTATTTTAAAAATATAGGCCCAGAACATGCTGAAAATCGATATTTTAGATGCCCAAAGTCGATATATCAAATTCAGGTACAAAGCACCCGAAAATTCGATATTTTGGGGTCCCAGAAGCGATCTGTACATGCTTAATCCGTGTTAGAGTATTTTCAAAATACAGGCCCGAAACATACTGAAAATCGATCTTTTAAGTGCCCAAAAGTCGATATGTGCATGCATCTTCTGTACCCGTTTATATCTCAAATTCAAGCTCAAAACACCGGAAAATTCGGTATTTTTGGGTCCTAGAAGCGATCTGTACATGCCTACTCCAAGGTAGAATGTTTTCAAGATACAGACCCAAAACATGCTTAAAATCAATATTTTAGGTGCCCAAAAGTCAATATGTGCATGCATCTTCTGTACCCGTTTATATCTCAAATTCAGGCTCAAAACACACGAACATTCGATATTTTGGGGTCCCAAAAGCGATCTGTACATGCCTACTCAGTGATAAAATGTTTTCATAATATAGGCTCAAAACATGCTAAAAATCGATATTTTAAGTGTCCAAAGACGATATGTGCATGCATCTTTTGTACCCGTTTATATCTCATTTTCAGGCTCAAAATACCCGAAAATTCGGTATTTTTGTGTCCTAGAAGCAATCTGTACATGCGTACTCCGTGTTAGAGTATGTTCAAAATACAGGCCCAAAACATGCTGAAAATCGATATTTTAGGTGCCCAAAGTCAATATGTGCATGCATCTTCTGTAACCGTTTATATCTCAAATTCAAGCTCAAAACACCCGAAAATTCGATATTTTGGGGTCCCAGAAGCGATCTGTACATGCCTACACCGTGTTAGAGTATTTTCAAAATATAGTCCTAAAACATGCTGAAAATCGATATTTTAGATGCCCAAAGTCGATATCTCAAATTTAGGCACAAAACACCCGAAAATTCGATATTTTGGGGTCCCAGAAGCGATCTGTACATGCTTACTCCGTGTTAGAATATTTTCATAATACAGGCCAAAAATATACTAAAAATCGATCTTTTAGGTTCCCAAAAGTCGATATGTGCATGCATCTTCTGAACCCGTTTATATCTCAAATTCAGGCTCAAAACACCCGAAAATTCGGTATTTTTGGGTCCTAGAAGCGATCTGTACATGCCTACTCCTAGTTAGAATGTTTTCAAGATACAGACCCAAAACATAATCAAAATCGATATTTTTGGTGCCCAAAAGTCGATATGTGCCTGCATCTTCAGTACCCGTTTATATCTCATTTTCAGGCTCAAAACACCCGAAAATTTGATATTTTTTGGTATCAGAAGCGATCTGTACACGCCTACTCAGTGCTAGAATGTTTTTAAAATGTAGGCTCAAAACATTCTAAAAATCGATATTTTAGGTGCCCAAAGTCGATATCTCAAATTCAGGCACAAAACACCCGAAAATTCGATATTTTGCGCACCCAAAAGCGATCTGTACATGCCTACTCCGTGTTAGAGTATTTTAAAAATATAGGCCCAAAACATACTGAAAATCGATCTCTTAGGTGCCAAAAAGTCGATATGTGCATCCATCTTCAGTACCCGTTTATATCTCAAATTCAGGCTCAAAACACACGAAAATTCGATATTTTGGGGTCCAAGAAGCGATCTGTACATGCCTACTCCGTGTTAGAGTATTTTCAAAATATAGGCCTAGAACATGCTGAAAATCGATATTTTAGATGCCCAAAGTCGATACATCATATTCAGGCACAAATCACCCGAAAATTCGATATTTTGGTGTCCCAAAAGCGATATGTACATGACTACTCCGTGTTAGAGTATTTTCAAAATACAGGCCCAAAACATATTGAAAATCGATCTTTTAGGTGCCCAAAAGTCGATATGTGCATGCATCTTCTGTACCCGTTTATATCTCTTTTTCAGGCTCAAAACACCCAAAAATTCGATATTTTGCTGTCCCAGAAGCGATCTGTACATGCCTACTTAGTGCTAGAATGTTTTCAAAATATAGGCCCAAAACATGCTAAAAATCGATATTTTAAGTGCTCAAAGTCGAAATCTCAAATTCATGCACAAAACACCGGAAAATTCGATATTTTGGGGTCCCAGAAGCGATCTGTACATGCCTACTCCGTGTTCGAGTATTTTCAAAATACAGGCCCAAAACATACTGAAAATCGATCTTTTAGGTGCACAAAAGTCGATATGTGCATGCATCTTCTGTATCCGTTTATATCTGAAATTCAGGCTCAAAACACCCGAAAATTCGGTATTTTTGGGTCCTAGAAGCGATCTGTACATGCCTACTCCTAGTTAGAATTTTTTCGAGATACATATTCAAAACATGATCAAAATCGATATTTTTGGTGCCCAAAAGTCGATATGTTCATGAATCTTCTGTACCCGTTTATATCTCATTTTCAAGCTCAAAACACCCAAAAATTCGATATTTTGGGGTCCAAGAAGCGATCTGTACATGCCTACTATGTGTTAGTGTATTTTCAAAATATAGGCCCTGAACATGCTGAAAATCGACATTTTAGATGCCCAAAGTCGATATATCAAATTCAGGTACAAATCACCCGAAAATTCGATATTTTGGGGTCCCAGAAGCGATCTGTACATGCTTAATCCGTGTTAAAGTATTTTCAAAATACAGGCCCGAAACATACTGAAAATCGATCTTTTAAGTGCCCAAAAGTCGATATGTGCATGCATCTTCTGTACCCGTTTATATCTCAAATTCAGGCTCAAAACACCGGAAAATTCGGTATTTTTGGGTCCTAGAAGCGATCTGTACATGCCTACTCCAAGGTAGAATGTTTTCAAGATACAGACCCAAAACATGCTTAAAATCAATATTTTAGGTGCCCAAAAGTCAATATGTGCATGCATCTTCTGTACCCGTTTATATCTCAAATTCAGGCTCGAAACACACGAACAGTCAATATTTTGGGGTCCAAGAAGCGATCTGTACATGTCTACTCCGTGTTAGAGTATTTTCAAAATACAGGCCCAAAACATGCTGAAAATCGATATTTTAGGTGCACAAAGTCATAATGTGCATGCATCATTTGTACCCGTTTATATCTCAAATTCAGGCTCAAAACACCCAAAAATTCGATATTTTGGGGTCCCAAAAGCGATCTGTACATGCCTACTCAGTGATAAAATGTTTTCATAATATAGGCTCAAAACATGCTAAAAATCGATATTTTAAGTGTCCAAAGACGATATGTGCATGCATCTTTTGTACCCGTTTATATCTCATTTTCAGGCTGAAAATACCCGAAAATTCGGTATTTTTGTGTCCTAGAAGCAATCTGTACATGCGTACTCCGTGTTAGAGTATGTTCAAAATACAGGCCCAAAACATGCTGAAAATCGATATTTTAGGTGCCCAAAGTCAATATGTGCATGCATCTTCTGTAACCGTTTATATCTCAAATTCAAGCTCAAAACACCCGAAAATTCGATATTTTGGGGTCCCAGAAGCGATCTGTACATGCCTACACCGTGTTAGAGTATTTTCAAAATATAGTCCTAAAACATGCTGAAAATCGATATTTTAGATGCCCAAAGTCGATATCTCAAATTTAGGCACAAAACACCCGAAAATTCGATATTTTGGTGTCCCAGAAGCGATCTGTACATGCTTACTCCGTGTTAGAATATTTTCATAATACAGGCCAAAAATATACTGAAAATCGATCTTTTAGGTTCCCAAAAGTCGATATGTGCATGCATCTTCTGAACCCGTTTATATCTCAAATTCAGGCTCAAAACACCCGAAAATTCGGTATTTTTGGGTCCTAGAAGCGATCTGTACATGCCTACTCCTAGTTAGAATGTTTTCAAGATACAGACCCAAAACATAATCAAAATCGATATTTTTGGTGCACAAAAGTCGATATGTGCCTGCATCTTCAGTACCCGTTTATATCTCATTTTCCGGCTCAAAACACCCGAAAATTTGATATTTTGGGGTATCAGAAGCGATCTGTACACGCCTACTCAGTGCTAGAATTTTTTTAAAATGTAGGCTCAAAACATTCTAAAAATCGATATTTTAGGTGCCCAAAGTCGATATCTCAAATTCAGGCACAAAACACCCGAAAATTCGATATTTTGCGCACCCAAAAGCGATCTGTACATGCCTACTCCGTGTTAGAGTATTTTAAAAATATAGGCCCAAAACATATTGAAAATCGATCTCTTAGGTGCCAAAAAGTCGATATGTGCATCCATCTTCAGTACCCGTTTATATCTCAAATTCAGGCTCAAAACACACGAAAATTCGATATTTTGGGGTCCAACAAGCGATCTGTACATGCCTACTCCGTGTTAGAGTATTTTCAAAATATAGGCCTAGAACATGCTGAAAATCGATATTTTAGATGCCCAAAGTCGATACATCAAATTCAGGCACAAATCACCCGAAAATTCGATATTTTGGTGTCCCAAAAGCGATATGTACATGACTACTCCGTGTTAGAGTATTTTCAAAATACAGGCCCAAAACATAGTGAAAATCGATCTTTTAGGTGCCCAAAAGTCGATATGTGCATGCATCTTCTGTACCCGTTTATATCTCAAATTCAGGCTCAAAACACCCAAAAATTCGATATTTTGCTGTCCCAGAAGCGATCTGTACATGCCTACTTAGTGCTAGAATGTTTTCAAAATATAGGCTCAAAACATGCTAAAAATTGGTATTTTAAATGTCCAAAGTCGATATGTTCATGCATCTTCTGTACCCGTTTATATATCATTTTCAGGCTCAAAACACCCAAAAATTCGGTATTTTTGGGTCCTAGAAGCGATCTGTACATGCCTACTCCTAGTTAGAATTTTTTCGAGATACATATTCAAAACATGATCAAAATCGATATTTTTGGTGCCCAAAAGTCGATATGTTCATGCATCTTCTGTACCCGTTTATATCTCATTTTCAAGCTCAAAACACCCAAAAATTCGATATTTTGGGGTCCAAGAAGCGATCTGTACATGCATACTATGTGTTAGAGTATTTTCAAAATATAGGCCCTGAACATGCTGAAAATCGACATTTTAGATGCCCAAAGTCGATATATCAAATTCAGGTACAAATCACCCGAAAATTCGATATTTTGGGGTCCCAGAAGCGATCTGTACATGCCTACTCAGTGCTAGAATATTTTCAAAATATAGGCCCAAAACATGCTAAAAATAGATATTTTAGGTGCCCAAAGTCGATATCTCAAATTCAGGCACAAAAACGCCGAAAATTCGATATTTTGGGGTCCCAAAAGCGATCTCAACATGCCTACTCCATGTTAGAGTATTTTAAAAATATAGGCCCAAAACATACTGAAAATCGATCCTTTAGGTGCCAAAAAGTCGATATGTACATCCATCTTCTGTACCCGTTTCAATCTCAAATTCAGGCTCAAAACACCCGAAAATTTGATATTTTGGGGTATCAGAAGCAATCTGTACACGCCTACTCAGTGCTAAAATGTTTTTAAAATGTAGGCTCAAAACATGCTAAAAATCGATATTTTAGGTGCCCAAAGTCGATATCTCAAATTAAGGCACAAAACACCCGAAAATTCGATATTTTGCGCACCCAAAAGCGATCTGTACATGCCTACTCCGTGTTAGAGTATTTTAAAAATATAGGCCCAAAACATACTGAAAATCGATCTTTTAGGTGCCAAAAAGTCGATATGTGCATCCATCTTCAGTACCCGTTTATATCTTAAATTCAGGCTCAAAACACACGAAAATTCGATGTTTTGGGGTCCAAGAAGCGATCTCTACATGCCTACTCCGTGTTAGAGTATTTTCAAAATATAGGCCCAGAACATGCTGAAAATCGATATTTTAGATGCCCAAAGTCGATATATCAAATTCAGGCACAAATCACCCGAAAATTCGATATTTTGGTGTCCGAAAAGCGATATGTACATGACTACTCCGTGTTAGAGTATTTTCAAAATACAGGCCCAAAACATATTGAAAATCGATCTTTTAGGTGCCCAAAAGTCGATATGTGCATGCATCTTCTGTACCCGTTTATATCTCTTTTTCAGGCTCAAAACACCTAAAAATTCGATATTTTGCTGTCCCAGAAGCGATCTGTACATGCCTACTTAGTGCTAGAATTTTTTCAAAATATAGGCTCAAAACATGCTAAAAATTGGTATTTTAAGTGTCCAATGTCGATATGTTCATGCATCTTCTGTACCCGTTTATATCTCATTTTCAGGCTCAAAACACCCAAAAATTTGGTATTTTTGTGTCCTAGAAGCGATCTGTACATGACTACTCAGTGCTAAAATATTTTCAAAATATAGGCCCAAAACATGCTAAAAATCGATATTTTAAGTGCTCAAAGTCTAAATCTCAAATTCAGGCACAAAACACCGGAAAATTCGATATTTTGGGGTCCAAGAAGCGATCTGTACATGCCTACTCCGTGTTCGAGTATTTTCAAAATACAGGCCCAAAACATACTGCAAATCGATCTTTTAGGTGCACAAAAGTCGATATGTGCATGCATCTTCTGTATCCGTTTATATATGAAATTCAGGTTCAAAACACCCGAAAATTCGATATTTTGGGCCAAGTAGCGATCTGTACATGCCTACTCCGTGTTAGAGAATTTTCAAAATACAGGCCGAAAACATGCTGAAAATCGATATTTTAGGTGCCCAAAGTCATTATGTGCATGCATCTTCTTTACCCGTTTATATCTCAAATTCAGGCTCAAAACACCCAAAAATTCGATTTTTTGGGGTCCAAAAAGCGATCTGTACATGCCTACTCAGTGCTAAAATGTTTTCATAATATAGGCTCAAAACATGCTAAAAATCGATATTTTAAGTGTCCAAAGTCGATATGTCCATGCATCTTTTGTACCCGTTTATATCTCATTTTCAGGCTCAAAACACCCGAAAATTCGGTATTTTTGTGTCCTAGAAGCGATCTGTACATGCCTACTCCGTGTTAGAGTATTTTCAAAATACAGGCCCGAAACATGCTGAAAATCGATATTTTAGGTGCCCAAAGTCAATATGTGCATGCATCTTCTGTAACCGTTTATATCTCAAATTAAAGCTCAAAACACCCGAAAATTCGATATTTTGGGGTCCCAGAAGCGATCTGTACATGCTTACTCCGTGTTAGAATATTTTCATTATACAGGCCAAAAACATACTGAAAATCGATCTTTTAGCTGCCCAAAAGTCGATATGTGCATGCATCTTCTGTACCCGTTTATATCTCAAAATTAGGCTCAAAACCCCCGAAAATTTGGTATTTTTGGGTCCTAGAAGCGATCTGTACATGCCTACTCCTAGTTAGAATTTTTTCATAATACATATTCAAAACATGATCAAAATCGATAATTTTGGTGCCCAAAAGTCGATATGTTCATGCATCTTCTGTACCCGTTTATATCTCATTTTCAGGCTCAAAACACCCGAAAATTCGATATTTTGGGGCCAAATAGCGATCTGTACATGCCTACTCCGTGTTAGAGAATTTTCAAAATTCAGGCCCAAAACATGCTGAAAATCGATATTTTAGGTGCCCAAAGTCATAATGTGCATGCATCTTTTGTACCCGTTTATATCTCAAATTCAGGTTCAAAACACCCGAAAATTCGATATTTTGGGGTTCCAGAAGCGATCTGTACATGCCTACACCGTGTTAGAGTATTTTCAAAATATAGTCCTAAAACATGCTGAAAATCGATATTTTAGATGCCCAAAGTCGATATCTCAAATTCAGGCTCAAAACACCCGAAAATTCGGTATTTTTGGGTCCTAGAAGCGATCTGTACATGCCTACTCCTAGTTAGAATGTTTTCAAGATACAGACCCAAAACATAATCAAAATCGATATTTTTGGTGCCCAAAAGTCGATATGTGCCTGCATCTTCAGTACCCGTTTATATCTCATTTTCAGGCTCAAAACACCCGAAAATTTGATATTTTGGGGTATCAGAAGCGATCTGTACACGCCTACTCAGTGCTAGAATGTTTTTAAAATGTAGGCTCAAAACATGCTAAAAATCGATATTTTAGGTGCCCAAAGCCGATATCTCAAATTCAGGCACAAAACACCCGAAAATTCGATATTTTGCGCACCCAAAAACGATCTGTACATGCCTACTCCGTGTTAGAGTATTTTAAAAATATAGGCCCAAAACATACTGAAAATCGATCTCTTAGGTGCCAAAAAGTCGATATGTGCATCCATCTTCAGTACCCGTTTATATCTCAAATTCAGGCTCAAAACACACGTAAATTCGATATTTTGGGGTCCAAGAAGCGATCTGTACATGCCTACTCCGTGTTAGAGTATTTTCAAAATATAGGCCCAGAACATGCTGAAAATCGATATTTTAGATGCCCAAAGTCGATATATCAAATTCAGGCACAAATGACCCGAAAATTCGATATTTTGGTGTCCCAAAAGCGATATGTACATGACTACTCCGTGTTAGAGTATTTTCAAAATACAGGCCCAAAACATAGTGAAAATCGATCTTTTAGGTGCCCAAAAGTCGATATGTGCATGCATCTTCTGTACCCGTTTATATCTCAAATTCAGGCTCAAAACACTCAAAAATTCGATATTTTGCTGTCCCAGAAGCGATCTGTACATGCCTACTTAGTGCTAGAATGTTTTCAAAATATAGGCTCAAAACATGCTAAAAATTGGTATTTTAAATGTCCAAAGTCGATATGTTCATGCATCTTCTGTACCCGTTTATATCTCATTTTCAGGCTCAAAACACCCGAAAATTCGGTATTTTTGGGTCCTAGAAGCGATCTGTAAATGCCTACTCAGTGCTAGAATATTTTCAAAATATAGGCCCAAAACATGCTAAAAATCGATATTTTAAGTGCTCAAAGTCGAAATCTCAAATTCATGCACAAAACACCGGAAAATTCGATATTTTGGGGTCCCAGAAGCGATCTGTACATGCCTACTCCGTGTTCGAGTATTTTCAACATACAGGCCCAAAACATACTGAAAATCGATCTTTTAGGTGCACAAAAGTCGATATGTGCATGCATCTTCTGTATCCGTTTATATCTGAAATTCAGGCTCAAAACACCCGAAAATTCGGTATTTTTGGGTCCCATAAGCGATCTGTACATGCCTACTCCTAGTTAGAATTTTTACGAGATACATATTCAAAACATGATCAAAATCGATATTTTTGGTGCCCAAAAGTCGATATGTTCATGCATCTTCTGTACCCGTTTATATCTCATTTTCAAGCTCAAAACACCCAAAAATTCGATATTTTGGGGTCCAAGAAGCGATCTGTACATGCCTACTATGTGTTAGAGTATTTTAAATAAATAGGCCCTGAACATGCTGAAAATCGACATTTTAGATGCCCAAAGTCGATATATCAAATTCAGGTACAAATCACCCGAAAATTCGATATTTTGGGGTCCCAGAAGCGATCTGTACATGCTTAATCCGTGTTAAAGTATTTTCAAAATACAGGCCCGAAACATACTGAAAATCGATCTTTTAAGTGCCCAAAAGTCGATATGTGCATGCATCTTCTGTACCCGTTTATATCTCAAATTCAGGCTCAAAACACCGGAAAATTCGGTATTTTTGGGTCCTAGTAGCGATCTGTACATGCCTACTCCAAGGTAGAATGTTTTCAAGATACAGACCCAAAACATGCTTAAAATCAATATTTTAGTTGCCCAAAATTCAATATGTGCATGTATCTTCTGTACCCGTTTATATCTCAAATTCAGGCTCGAAACACACGAACATTCGATATTTTGGGGTCCAAGAAGCGATCTGTACATGTCTACTCCGTGTTCGAGTATTTTCAAAATACAGGCCCAAAACATACTGCAAATCGATCTTTTAGGTGCACAAAAGTCGATATGTGCATGCATCTTCTGTATCCGTTTATATCTGAAATTCAGGTTCAAAACACCCGAAAATTCCATATTTTGGGCCAAGTAGCGATCTGTACATGCCTACTCCGTGTTAGAGAATTTTCAAAATACAGGCCGAAAACATGCTGAAAATCGATATTTTAGGTGCCCAAAGTCATTATGTGCATGCATCTTCTTTACCCGTTTATATCTCAAATTCAGGCTCAAAACACCCAAAAATACGATTTTTTGGGGTCCAAAAAGCGATCTGTACATGCCTAATCAGTGCTAAAATGTTTTCATAATATAGGCTCAAAACATGCTGAAAATCGATATTTTAAGTGTCCAAAGTCGATATGCCCATGCATCTTTTGTACCCGTTTATATCTCATTTTCAGGCTCAAAACACCCGAAAATTCGATATTTTGGGGTCCCAGAAGCGATCTGTACATGCTTACTCCGTGTTAGAATATTTTCATTATACAGGCCAAAAACATACTGAAAATCGATCTTTTAGGTGCCCAAAAGTCGATATGTGCATGCATCTTCTGTACCCGTTTATATCTCAAATTTAGGCTCAAAACCCCCGAAAATTTGGTATTTTTGGGTCCTAGAAGCGATCTGTACATGCCTACTCCTAGTTAGAATTTTTTCAAGATACATATTCAAAACATGATCAAAATCGATATTTTTGGTGCCCAAAAGTCGATATGTTCATGCATCTTCTGTACCCGTTTATATCTCATTTTCAGGCTCAAAACACCCGAAAATTCGATATTTTGGGGCCAAATAGCGATCTGTACATGCCTACTCCGTGTTAGAGAATTTTCAAAATACAGGCCGAAAACATGCTGAAAATCGATATTTTAGGTGCCCAAAGTCATTATGTGCATGCATCTTCTTTACCCGTTTATATCTCAAATTCAGGCTCAAAACACCCAAAAATACGATTTTTTGGGGTCCAAAAAGCGATCTGTACATGCCTAATCAGTGCTAGAATGTTTTTAAAATATAGGCTCAAAACATGCTAAAAATCGATATTTTAAGTGTCCAAAGTCGATATGTGCATGCATCTTCTGTACCCGTTTTTATCTCATTTTCAGGCTCAAAACACCCGAAAACTCGGTTTTTTGGGTCCTAGAAGCGATCTGTACATGCCTACTCCGTGTTAAAGTATTTTCAATATACAGGCCCAAAACATACTGAAAATCGATCTTTTAGGTGCCCAAAAATCGATATGTGCATGCATCTTCTGTACCCGTTTATATCTCAAATTCAGGCTCAAAACACCCGATAATTCGATATTTTGGTGTCCTAGAAGCGATCTGTACATGCCTACTCCGTGTTGGAGTATTTTCAAAATACAGGCCCAAAACATGCTGAAAATCGATATTTTAGGTGCCCAAAGTCATAATGTGCATGCATCTTTTGTACCCGTTTATATTTCAAATTCAGGCTCAAAATACCCGAAAATTTTATATTTTGGGGTTTCAGAAGCGATCTGTACACGCCTACTCAGAGCTAGAATGTTTTTAAAATATAGGCTCAAAACATGCTAAAAATCGATATTTTAGGTGCCCAAAGTCGATATCTCAAATATAGGCACGAATCACCCGAAAATTCGATATTTTGCGGTCCCAAAAGCGATCTGTACATGCCTACTCCGTGTTAGAGTATTTTCAAAATACAGGCCCAAAACATACTGAAAATCGATCTTTTAGGTGCCCAAAAGTCGATATGTGCATGCATCTTCTGTACCCGTTTATATCTCAAATTCAGACTCAAAACACCCGAAAATTCGGTATTATTAGGTCCTAGAAGTGATCTGTACATGCCTACTCCTACTTAGAATGTTTTCAAGATACAGACTCAAAACATGCTGAAAATCGATATTTTAGGTGCCCAAAGTCAATATGTGCATGTATCTTCTGTACCCGTTTATATCTAAAATTCAGGCACAAAACACCCGAAAATTCGATATTTTGGGGTATCAGAAGCGATCTGTACACGCCTACTCAATGCTAGAATGTTTTCAAATTATAGGCTCAAAACATGCTAAAAATCGATATTTTAGGTGCCCAAAGTCGATATCTCAAATTCAGGCACAAAACACCCGAAAATTCGATATTTTGCGGTCCCAGAAGCGAGTTGTGCATGCTTACTCCGTGTTAGAGTATTTTCAAAATACAGACCCAAAACATGTTAAAAATCGATATTTTAGATGCCCAAAAGTCGATATGTGCATGCATCTTCAGTACCCGTTTATATCTCAAATGCAGGTTAAAGCCACACGAAAACTCGATATTTTGGGGTCCAAGAAGAGATCTGTACATGCCTACTCCGTGTTAGAGTATTTTCAAAATATAGGTTCAAAACATGCTGAAAATCAATATTTTAGGTGCCAAAAGTCAATATGTGCATGAATCTTCTGTACCCGTTTATATCTCAAATTCAGGCTTAAAACACCCGAAAATTCGATATTTTGGGGTCGCAGAAGCGATCTGTACATACCTACTCAATGCTAGAATATTTTCAAAGTATAGTCCCAAAACATGCTAAAAATCGATATTTTAGGTGCCCAAAGTCGATATCTCAAATTCAGGCACAAAACACCCGAAAATTCGATATTTTGGGGTCCCAGAAGCGACCTGTACATGCCTATTCCGTGTTAGAGTATTTTCAAAATACAGGCCCAAAATATACTGAAAATCGGTCTTTTAGGTGCCCAAAAGTCGATATGTGCATGCATCTTCTGTACCCGTTTATATCTCAAATTCGGACTCAAAACACCCGAAAATTCGGTATTTTTAGGTCCTAGAAGGGATCTGTACATGCCTACTCCGTGTTAGAGTATTTTCAATATACAGGCCCAAAACATACTGAAAATCGATCTTTTAGGTGCCCAAAAGTCGATATGTGCATGCATCTTCTGTACCCGTTTATATCTCAAATTCAGACTCAAAACTCCCGAAAATTTGGTATTTTTGGGTCCTAGAAGCGATCTGTACATGCCTACTCCGTGTTAAGAGTGTTTTCAAATTACAGGCCCAAAACATGCTGAAAATCGATATTTTAGGTGCCCAAAGTCAATATGTGCATGTATCTTCTGTACCCGTTTATATCTCAAATTCAGTCTCAAAACACCCGAAAATTCGATATTTTGGGGTCCCAGAAGCGATCTGTACATGCCTACTCAGTGCTAGAATATTTTCAAAATATAGGCCCAAAAAATGGTAAAAATCGATATTTTAGTTGTCCAAAGTCGAAATCTCAAATTTAGGCACAAAACACCGGAAATTTCGATATTTTGGGGTCTCAGAAGCGATCTGTACATGCCTACTCCGTGTTAGAGTATTTTCAAAAAACAGGCCCAAGACATACTGAATATCGATCTTTTAGGTGCCCAAAAGTCGATATGTGCATGCATCTTCTGTACCCGTTTATATCTTAAATTCAGACTCAAAACACCCGAAAATTCAGTATTTATGGGTCCTAGAAGCGATCTGTACATGCCTACTCCGTGTTAGAGTATTTTCAAAATACAGGCCCAAAACATGCTGAAAATCGATATTTTAGGTGCCCAAAGACAATATGTGCATGCATCTTCTGTACCTTTCAATATCTCAAATTCAGGTTCAAAACACCCGAAAATTCGATATTTTGGGGTATCAGAAGCGATCTGTACGCGCCTACTCAGTGCTAGAATGTTTTCAAATTATAGGCTCAAAACATGCTATAAATCGATATTTTAGGTGCCCAAAGTCGATATGTGCATGCATCTTCTGTACCCGTTTATATCTCAAATTCAGACTCAAAACACCCGAAAATTCGGAATTTTTGGGTCCTAGAAGCGATCTGTACATGCCTAATCCGTGTTATAATATTTTCAACATACAGGACCAAAACATGCTGAAAATCGATATTTTAGGTGCCCAAAGTCAATATGTGCATGCATCTTCTGTACCCGTCAATATCTCAAATTCAGGTTCAAAACACCCGAAAATTCGATATTTTGGTGTCCGAAAAGCGATATGTACATGACTACTCCGTGTTAGAGTATTTTCAAAATACAGGCCCAAAACATATTGAAAATCGATCTTTTAGGTGCCCAAAAGTCGATATGTGCATGCATCTTCTGTACCCGTTTATATCTCTTTTTCAGGCTCAAAACACCTAAAAATTCGATATTTTGCTGTCCCAGAAGCGATCTGTACATGCCTACTTAGTGCTAGAATTTTTTCAAAATATAGGCTCAAAACATGCTAAAAATTGGTATTTTAAGTGTCCAATGTCGATATGTTCATGCATCTTCTGTACCCGTTTATATCTCATTTTCAGGCTCAAAACACCCGAAAATTTGGTATTTTTGTGTCCTAGAAGCGATCTGTACATGCCTACTCAGTGCTAAAATATTTTCAAAATATAGGCCCAAAACATGCTAAAAATCGATATTTTAAGTGCTCAAAGTCGAAATCTCAAATTCAGGCACAAAACACCGGAAAATTCGATATTTTGGGGTCCAAGAAGCGATCTGTACATGCCTACTCCGTGTTCGAGTATTTTCAAAATACAGGCCCAAAACATACTGCAAATCGATCTTTTAGGTGCACAAAAGTCGATATGTGCATGCATCTTCTGTATCCGTTTATATATGAAATTCAGGTTCAAAACACCCGAAAATTCGATATTTTGGGCCAAGTAGCGATCTGTACATGCCTACTCCGTGTTAGAGAATTTTCAAAATACAGGCCGAAAACATGCTGAAAATCGATATTTTAGGTGCCCAAAGTCATTATGTGCATGCATCTTCTTTACCCGTTTATATCTCATTTTCAGGCTCAAAACACCCAAAAATTCGATTTTTTGGGGTCCAAAAAGCGATCTGTACATGCCTACTCAGTGCTAAAATGTTTTCATAATATAGGCTCAAAACATGCTAAAAATCGATATTTTAAGTGTCCAAAGTCGATATGTCCATGCATCTTTTGTACCCGTTTATATCTCATTTTCAGGCTCAAAACACCCGAAAATTCGGTATTTTTGTGTCCTAGAAGCGATCTGTACATGCCTACTCCGTGTTAGAGTATTTTCAATATACAGGCCCGAAACATGCTGAAAATCGATATTTTAGGTGCCCAAAGTCAATATGTGCATGCATCTTCTGTAACCGTTTATATCTCAAATTAAAGCTCAAAACACCCGAAAATTCGATATTTTGGGGTCCCAGAAGCGATCTGTACATGCTTACTCCGTGTTAGAATATTTTCATTATACAGGCCAAAAACATACTGAAAATCGATCTTTTAGGTGCCCAAAAGTCGATATGTGCATGCATCTTCTGTACCCGTTTATATCTCAAATTTAGGCTCAAAACCCCCGAAAATTTGGTATTTTTGGGTCCTAGAAGCGATCTGTACATGCCTACTCCTAGTTAGAATTTTTTCAAGATACATATTCAAAACATGATCAAAATCGATATTTTTGGTGCCCAAAAGTCGATATGTTCATGCATCTTCTGTACCCGTTTATATCTCATTTTCAGGCTCAAAACACCCGAAAATTCGATATTTTGGGGCCAAATAGCGATCTGTACATGCCTACTCCGTGTTAGAGAATTTTCAAAATACAGGCCGAAAACATGCTGAAAATCGATATTTTAGGTGCCCAAAGTCATTATGTGCATGCATCTTCTTTACCCGTTTATATCTCAAATTCAGGCTCAAAACACCCAAAAATACGATTTTTTGGGGTCCAAAAAGCGATCTGTACATGCCTAATCAGTGCTAGAATGTTTTTAAAATATAGGCTCAAAACATGCTAAAAATCGATATTTTAAGTGTCCAAAGTCGATATGTGCATGCATCTTCTGTACCCGTTTTTATCTCATTTTCAGGCTCAAAACACCCGAAAACTCGGTTTTTTGGGTCCTAGAAGCGATCTGTACATGCCTACTCCGTGTTAAAGTATTTTCAATATACAGGCCCAAAACATACTGAAAATCGATCTTTTAGGTGCCCAAAAATCGATATGTGCATGCATCTTCTGTACCCGTTTATATCTCAAATTCAGGCTCAAAACACCCGATAATTCGATATTTTGGTGTCCTAGAAGCGATCTGTACATGCCTACTCCGTGTTGGAGTATTTTCAAAATACAGGCCCAAAACATGCTGAAAATCGATATTTTAGGTGCCCAAAGTCATAATGTGCATGCATCTTTTGTACCCGTTTATATTTCAAATTCAGGCTCAAAATACCCGAAAATTTTATATTTTGGGGTTTCAGAAGCGATCTGTACACGCCTACTCAGAGCTAGAATGTTTTTAAAATATAGGCTCAAAACATGCTAAAAATCGATATTTTAGGTGCCCAAAGTCGATATCTCAAATATAGGCACGAATCACCCGAAAATTCGATATTTTGCGGTCCCAAAAGCGATCTGTACATGCCTACTCCGTGTTAGAGTATTTTCAAAATACAGGCCCAAAACATACTGAAAATCGATCTTTTAGGTGCCCAAAAGTCGATATGTGCATGCATCTTCTGTACCCGTTTATATCTCAAATTCAGACTCAAAACACCCGAAAATTCGGTATTTTTAGGTCCTAGAAGTGATCTGTACATGCCTACTCCTACTTAGAATGTTTTCAAGATACAGACTCAAAACATGCTGAAAATCGATATTTTAGGTGCCCAAAGTCAATATGTGCATGTATCTTCTGTACCCGTTTATATCTAAAATTCAGGCACAAAACACCCGAAAATTCGATATTTTGGGGTATCAGAAGCGATCTGTACACGCCTACTCAATGCTAGAAAGTTTTTTCAAATTATAGGCTCAAAACATGCTAAAAATCGATATTTTAGGTGCCCAAAGTCGATATCTCAAATTCAGGCACAAAACACCCGAAAATTCGATATTTTGCGGTCCCAGAAGCGAGTTGTGCATGCTTACTCCGTGTTAGAGTATTTTCAAAATACAGACCCAAAACATGTTAAAAATCGATATTTTAGATGCCCAAAAGTCGATATGTGCATGCATCTTCAGTACCCGTTTATATCTCAAATGCAGGTTAAAGCCACACGAAAACTCGATATTTTGGGGTCCAAGAAGAGATCTGCACATGCCTACTCCGTGTTAGAGTATTTTCAAAATATAGGTTCAAAACATGCTGAAAATCAATATTTTAGGTGCCAAAAGTCAATATGTGCATGAATCTTCTGTACCCGTTTATATCTCAAATTCAGGCTTAAAACACCCGAAAATTCGATATTTTGGGGTCGCAGAAGCGATCTGTACATACCTACTCAATGCTAGAATATTTTCAAAGTATAGTCCCAAAACATGCTAAAAATCGATATTTTAGGTGCCCAAAGTCGATATCTCAAATTCAGGCACAAAACACCCGAAAATTCGATATTTTGGGGTCCCAGAAGCGACCTGTACATGCCTATTCCGTGTTAGAGTATTTTCAAAATACAGGCCCAAAATATACTGAAAATCGGTCTTTTAGGTGCCCAAAAGTCGATATGTGCATGCATCTTCTGTACCCGTTTATATCTCAAATTCGGACTCAAAACACCCGAAAATTCGGTATTTTTAGGTCCTAGAAGGGATCTGTACATGCCTACTCCGTGTTAAGAGTGTTTTCAAATTACAGGCCCAAAACATGCTGAAAATCGATATTTTAGGTGCCCAAAGTCAATATGTGCATGTATCTTCTGTACCCGTTTATATCTCAAATTCAGTCTCAAAACACCCGAAAATTCGATATTTTGGGGTCCCAGAAGCGATCTGTACATGCCTACTCAGTGCTAGAATATTTTCAAAATATAGGCCCAAAAAATGGTAAAAATCGATATTTTAGTTGTCCAAAGTCGAAATCTCAAATTTAGGCACAAAACACCGGAAATTTCGATATTTTGGGGTCTCAGAAGCGATCTGTACATGCCTACTCCGTGTTAGAGTATTTTCAAAAAACAGGCCCAAGACATACTGAATATCGATCTTTTAGGTGCCCAAAAGTCGATATGTGCATGCATCTTCTGTACCCGTTTATATCTTAAATTCAGACTCAAAACACCCGAAAATTCAGTATTTATGGGTCCTAGAAGCGATCTGTACATGCCTACTCCGTGTTAGAGTATTTTCAAAATACAGGCCCAAAACATGCTGAAAATCGATATTTTAGGTGACCAAAGACAATATGTGCATGCATCTTCTGTACCTTTCAATATCTCAAATTCAGGTTCAAAACACCCGAAAATTCGATATTTTGGGGTATCAGAAGCGATCTGTACGCGCCTACTCAGTGCTAGAATGTTTTCAAATTATAGGCTCAAAACATGCTATAAATCGATATTTTAGGTGCCCAAAGTCGATATGTGCATGCATCTTCTGTACCCGTTTATATCTCAAATTCAGACTCAAAACACCCGAAAATTCGGAATTTTTGGGTCCTAGAAGCGATCTGTACATGCCTAATCCGTGTTATAATATTTTCAACATACAGGACCAAAACATGCTGAAAATCGATATTTTAGGTGCCCAAAGTCAATATGTGCATGCATCTTCTGTACCCGTCAATATCTCAAATTCAGGTTCAAAACACCCGAAAATTCGATATTTTGGTGTCCGAAAAGCGATATGTACATGACTACTCCGTGTTAGAGTATTTTCAAAATACAGGCCCAAAACATATTGAAAATCGATCTTTTAGGTGCCCAAAAGTCGATATGTGCATGCATCTTCTGTACCCGTTTATATCTCTTTTTCAGGCTCAAAACACCTAAAAATTCGATATTTTGCTGTCCCAGAAGCGATCTGTACATGCCTACTTAGTGCTAGAATTTTTTCAAAATATAGGCTCAAAACATGCTAAAAATTGGTATTTTAAGTGTCCAATGTCGATATGTTCATGCATCTTCTGTACCCGTTTATATCTCATTTTCAGGCTCAAAACACCCGAAAATTTGGTATTTTTGTGTCCTAGAAGCGATCTGTACATGCCTACTCAGTGCTAAAATATTTTCAAAATATAGGCCCAAAACATGCTAAAAATCGATATTTTAAGTGCTCAAAGTCGAAATCTCAAATTCAGGCACAAAACACCGGAAAATTCGATATTTTGGGGTCCAAGAAGCGATCTGTACATGCCTACTCCGTGTTCGAGTATTTTCAAAATACAGGCCCAAAACATACTGCAAATCGATCTTTTAGGTGCACAAAAGTCGATATGTGCATGCATCTTCTGTATCCGTTTATATATGAAATTCAGGTTCAAAACACCCGAAAATTCGATATTTTGGGCCAAGTAGCGATCTGTACATGCCTACTCCGTGTTAGAGAATTTTCAAAATACAGGCCGAAAACATGCTGAAAATCGATATTTTAGGTGCCCAAAGTCATTATGTGCATGCATCTTCTTTACCCGTTTATATCTCATTTTCAGGCTCAAAACACCCAAAAATTCGATTTTTTGGGGTCCAAAAAGCGATCTGTACATGCCTACTCAGTGCTAAAATGTTTTCATAATATAGGCTCAAAACATGCTAAAAATCGATATTTTAAGTGTCCAAAGTCGATATGTCCATGCATCTTTTGTACCCGTTTATATCTCATTTTCAGGCTCAAAACACCCGAAAATTCGGTATTTTTGTGTCCTAGAAGCGATCTGTACATGCCTACTCCGTGTTAGAGTATTTTCAATATACAGGCCCGAAACATGCTGAAAATCGATATTTTAGGTGCCCAAAGTCAATATGTGCATGCATCTTCTGTAACCGTTTATATCTCAAATTAAAGCTCAAAACACCCGAAAATTCGATATTTTGGGGTCCCAGAAGCGATCTGTACATGCTTACTCCGTGTTAGAATATTTTCATTATACAGGCCAAAAACATACTGAAAATCGATCTTTTAGCTGCCCAAAAGTCGATATGTGCATGCATCTTCTTTACCCGTTTATATCTCAAAATTAGGCTCAAAACCCCCGAAAATTTGGTATTTTTGGGTCCTAGAAGCGATCTGTACATGCCTACTCCTAGTTAGAATTTTTTCAAGATACATATTCAAAACATGATCAAAATCGATATTTTTGGTGCCCAAAAGTCGATATGTTCATGCATCTTCTGTACCCGTTTATATCTCATTTTCAGACTCAAAACACCCGAAAATTCGATATTTTGGGGCCAAATAGCGATCTGTACATGCCTACTCCGTGTTAGAGAATTTTCAAAATTCAGGCCCAAAACATGCTGAAAATCGATATTTTAGGTGCCCAAAGTCATAATGTGCATGCATCTTTTGTACCCGTTTATATCTCAAATTCAGGTTCAAAACACCCGAAAATTCGATATTTTGGGGTTCCAGAAGCGATCTGTACATGCCTACACCGTGTTAGAGTATTTTCAAAATATAGTCCTAAAACATGCTGAAAATCGATATTTTAGATGCCCAAAGTCGATATCTCAAATTCAGGCTCAAAACACCCGAAAATTCGGTATTTTTGGGTCCTAGAAGCGATCTGTACATGCCTACTCCTAGTTAGAATGTTTTCAAGATACAGACCCAAAACATAATCAAAATCGATATTTTTGGTGCCCAAAAGTCGATATGTGCCTGCATCTTCAGTACCCGTTTATATCTCATTTTCAGGCTCAAAACACCCGAAAATTTGATATTTTGGGGTATCAGAAGCGATCTGTACACGCCTACTCAGTGCTAGAATGTTTTTAAAATGTAGGCTCAAAACATGCTAAAAATCGATATTTTAGGTGCCCAAAGCCGATATCTCAAATTCAGGCACAAAACACCCGAAAATTCGATATTTTGCGCACCCAAAAACGATCTGTACATGCCTACTCCGTGTTAGAGTATTTTAAAAATATAGGCCCAAAACATACTGAAAATCGATCTCTTAGGTGCCAAAAAGTCGATATGTGCATCCATCTTCAGTACCCGTTTATATCTCAAATTCAGGCTCAAAACACACGAAAATTCGATATTTTGGGGTCCAAGAAGCGATCTGTACATGCCTACTCCGTGTTAGAGTATTTTCAAAATATAGGCCCAGAACATGCTGAAAATCGATATTTTAGATGCCCAAAGTCGATATATCAAATTCAGGCACAAATGACCCGAAAATTCGATATTTTGGTGTCCCAAAAGCGATATGTACATGACTACTCCGTGTTAGAGTATTTTCAAAATACAGGCCCAAAACATAGTGAAAATCGATCTTTTAGGTGCCCAAAAGTCGATATGTGCATGCATCTTCTGTACCCGTTTATATCTCAAATTCAGGCTCAAAACACTCAAAAATTCGATATTTTGCTGTCCCAGAAGCGATCTGTACATGCCTACTTAGTGCTAGAATGTTTTCAAAATATAGGCTCAAAACATGCTAAAAATTGGTATTTTAAATATCCAAAGTCGATATGTTCATGCATCTTCTGTACCCGTTTATATCTCATTTTCAGGCTCAAAACACCCGAAAATTCGGTATTTTTGGGTCCTAGAAGCGATCTGTAAATGCCTACTCAGTGCTAGAATATTTTCAAAATATAGGCCCAAAACATGCTAAAAATCGATATTTTAAGTGCTCAGAGTCGAAATCTCAAATTCATGCACAAAACACCGGAAAATTCGATATTTTGGGGTCCCAGAAGCGATCTGTACATGCCTACTCCGTGTTCGAGTATTTTCAACATACAGGCCCAAAACATACTGAAAATCGATCTTTTAGGTGCACAAAAGTCGATATGTGCATGCATCTTCTGTACCCGTTTATATCTCATTTTCAAGCTCAAAACACCCAAAAATTCGATATTTTGGGGTCCAAGAAGCGATCTGTACATGCCTAATCCGTGTTATAATATTTTCAACATACAGGACCAAAACATGCTGAAAATCGATATTTTAGGTGCCCAAAGTCAATATGTGCATGCATCTTCTGTACCCGTCAATATCTCAAATTCAGGTTCAAAACACCCGAAAATTCGATATTTTGGTGTCCGAAAAGCGATATGTACATGACTACTCCGTGTTAGAGTATTTTCAAAATACAGGCCCAAAACATATTGAAAATCGATCTTTTAGGTGCCCAAAAGTCGATATGTGCATGCATCTTCTGTACCCGTTTATATCTCTTTTTCAGGCTCAAAACACCTAAAAATTCGATATTTTGCTGTCCCAGAAGCGATCTGTACATGCCTACTTAGTGCTAGAATTTTTTCAAAATATAGGCTCAAAACATGCTAAAAATTGGTATTTTAAGTGTCCAATGTCGATATGTTCATGCATCTTCTGTACCCGTTTATATCTCATTTTCAGGCTCAAAACACCCGAAAATTTGGTATTTTTGTGTCCTAGAAGCGATCTGTACATGCCTACTCAGTGCTAAAATATTTTCAAAATATAGGCCCAAAACATGCTAAAAATCGATATTTTAAGTGCTCAAAGTCGAAATCTCAAATTCAGGCACAAAACACCGGAAAATTCGATATTTTGGGGTCCAAGAAGCGATCTGTACATGCCTACTCCGTGTTCGAGTATTTTCAAAATACAGGCCCAAAACATACTGCAAATCGATCTTTTAGGTGCACAAAAGTCGATATGTGCATGCATCTTCTGTATCCGTTTATATATGAAATTCAGGTTCAAAACACCCGAAAATTCGATATTTTGGGCCAAGTAGCGATCTGTACATGCCTACTCCGTGTTAGAGAATTTTCAAAATACAGGCCGAAAACATGCTGAAAATCGATATTTTAGGTGCCCAAAGTCATTATGTGCATGCATCTTCTTTACCCGTTTATATCTCATTTTCAGGCTCAAAACACCCAAAAATTCGATTTTTTGGGGTCCAAAAAGCGATCTGTACATGCCTACTCAGTGCTAAAATGTTTTCATAATATAGGCTCAAAACATGCTAAAAATCGATATTTTAAGTGTCCAAAGTCGATATGTCCATGCATCTTTTGTACCCGTTTATATCTCATTTTCAGGCTCAAAACACCCGAAAATTCGGTATTTTTGTGTCCTAGAAGCGATCTGTACATGCCTACTCCGTGTTAGAGTATTTTCAATATACAGGCCCGAAACATGCTGAAAATCGATATTTTAGGTGCCCAAAGTCAATATGTGCATGCATCTTCTGTAACCGTTTATATCTCAAATTAAAGCTCAAAACACCCGAAAATTCGATATTTTGGGGTCCCAGAAGCGATCTGTACATGCTTACTCCGTGTTAGAATATTTTCATTATACAGGCCAAAAACATACTGAAAATCGATCTTTTAGCTGCCCAAAAGTCGATATGTGCATGCATCTTCTTTACCCGTTTATATCTCAAAATTAGGCTCAAAACCCCCGAAAATTTGGTATTTTTGGGTCCTAGAAGCGATCTGTACATGCCTACTCCTAGTTAGAATTTTTTCAAGATACATATTCAAAACATGATCAAAATCGATATTTTTGGTGCCCAAAAGTCGATATGTTCATGCATCTTCTGTACCCGTTTATATCTCATTTTCAGGCTCAAAACACCCGAAAATTCGATATTTTGGGGCCAAATAGCGATCTGTACATGCCTACTCCGTGTTAGAGAATTTTCAAAATTCAGGCCCAAAACATGCTGAAAATCGATATTTTAGGTGCCCAAAGTCATAATGTGCATGCATCTTTTGTACCCGTTTATATCTCAAATTCAGGTTCAAAACACCCGAAAATTCGATATTTTGGGGTTCCAGAAGCGATCTGTACATGCCTACACCGTGTTAGAGTATTTTCAAAATATAGTCCTAAAACATGCTGAAAATCGATATTTTAGATGCCCAAAGTCGATATCTCAAATTCAGGCTCAAAACACCCGAAAATTCGGTATTTTTGGGTCCTAGAAGCGATCTGTACATGCCTACTCCTAGTTAGAATGTTTTCAAGATACAGACCCAAAACATAATCAAAATCGATATTTTTGGTGCCCAAAAGTCGATATGTGCCTGCATCTTCAGTACCCGTTTATATCTCATTTTCAGGCTCAAAACACCCGAAAATTTGATATTTTGGGGTATCAGAAGCGATCTGTACACGCCTACTCAGTGCTAGAATGTTTTTAAAATGTAGGCTCAAAACATGCTAAAAATCGATATTTTAGGTGCCCAAAGCCGATATCTCAAATTCAGGCACAAAACACCCGAAAATTCGATATTTTGCGCACCCAAAAACGATCTGTACATGCCTACTCCGTGTTAGAGTATTTTAAAAATATAGGCCCAAAACATACTGAAAATCGATCTCTTAGGTGCCAAAAAGTCGATATGTGCATCCATCTTCAGTACCCGTTTATATCTCAAATTCAGGCTCAAAACACACGAAAATTCGATATTTTGGGGTCCAAGAAGCGATCTGTACATGCCTACTCCGTGTTAGAGTATTTTCAAAATATAGGCCCAGAACATGCTGAAAATCGATATTTTAGATGCCCAAAGTCGATATATCAAATTCAGGCACAAATGACCCGAAAATTCGATATTTTGGTGTCCCAAAAGCGATATGTACATGACTACTCCGTGTTAGAGTATTTTCAAAATACAGGCCCAAAACATAGTGAAAATCGATCTTTTAGGTGCCCAAAAGTCGATATGTGCATGCATCTTCTGTACCCGTTTATATCTCAAATTCAGGCTCAAAACACCCAAAAATTCGATATTTTGCTGTCCCAGAAGCGATCTGTACATGCCTACTCAGTGCTAAAATGTTTTCATAATATAGGCTCAAAACATGCTAAAAATCGATATTTTAAGTGTCCAAAGTCGATATGTCCATGCATCTTTTGTACCCGTTTATATCTCATTTTCAGGCTCAAAACACCCGAAAATTCGGTATTTTTGTGTCCTAGAAGCGATCTGTACATGCCTACTCCGTGTTAGAGTATTTTCAATATACAGGCCCGAAACATGCTGAAAATCGATATTTTAGGTGCCCAAAGTCAATATGTGCATGCATCTTCTGTAACCGTTTATATCTCAAATTAAAGCTCAAAACACCCGAAAATTCGATATTTTGGGGTCCCAGAAGCGATCTGTACATGCTTACTCCGTGTTAGAATATTTTCATTATACAGGCCAAAAACATACTGAAAATCGATCTTTTAGCTGCCCAAAAGTCGATATGTGCATGCATCTTCTTTACCCGTTTATATCTCAAAATTAGGCTCAAAACCCCCGAAAATTTGGTATTTTTGGGTCCTAGAAGCGATCTGTACATGCCTACTCCTAGTTAGAATTTTTTCAAGATACATATTCAAAACATGATCAAAATCGATATTTTTGGTGCCCAAAAGTCGATATGTTCATGCATCTTCTGTACCCGTTTATATCTCATTTTCAGGCTCAAAACACCCGAAAATTCGATATTTTGGGGCCAAATAGCGATCTGTACATGCCTACTCCGTGTTAGAGAATTTTCAAAATTCAGGCCCAAAACATGCTGAAAATCGATATTTTAGGTGCCCAAAGTCATAATGTGCATGCATCTTTTGTACCCGTTTATATCTCAAATTCAGGTTCAAAACACCCGAAAATTCGATATTTTGGGGTTCCAGAAGCGATCTGTACATGCCTACACCGTGTTAGAGTATTTTCAAAATATAGTCCTAAAACATGCTGAAAATCGATATTTTAGATGCCCAAAGTCGATATCTCAAATTCAGGCTCAAAACACCCGAAAATTCGGTATTTTTGGGTCCTAGAAGCGATCTGTACATGCCTACTCCTAGTTAGAATGTTTTCAAGATACAGACCCAAAACATAATCAAAATCGATATTTTTGGTGCCCAAAAGTCGATATGTGCCTGCATCTTCAGTACCCGTTTATATCTCATTTTCAGGCTCAAAACACCCGAAAATTTGATATTTTGGGGTATCAGAAGCGATCTGTACACGCCTACTCAGTGCTAGAATGTTTTTAAAATGTAGGCTCAAAACATGCTAAAAATCGATATTTTAGGTGCCCAAAGCCGATATCTCAAATTCAGGCACAAAACACCCGAAAATTCGATATTTTGCGCACCCAAAAACGATCTGTACATGCCTACTCCGTGTTAGAGTATTTTAAAAATATAGGCCCAAAACATACTGAAAATCGATCTCTTAGGTGCCAAAAAGTCGATATGTGCATCCATCTTCAGTACCCGTTTATATCTCAAATTCAGGCTCAAAACACACGAAAATTCGATATTTTGGGGTCCAAGAAGCGATCTGTACATGCCTACTCCGTGTTAGAGTATTTTCAAAATATAGGCCCAGAACATGCTGAAAATCGATATTTTAGATGCCCAAAGTCGATATATCAAATTCAGGCACAAATGACCCGAAAATTCGATATTTTGGTGTCCCAAAAGCGATATGTACATGACTACTCCGTGTTAGAGTATTTTCAAAATACAGGCCCAAAACATAGTGAAAATCGATCTTTTAGGTGCCCAAAAGTCGATATGTGCATGCATCTTCTGTACCCGTTTATATCTCAAATTCAGGCTCAAAACACCCAAAAATTCGATATTTTGCTGTCCCAGAAGCGATCTGTACATGCCTACTTAGTGCTAGAATGTTTTCAAAATATAGGCTCAAAACATGCTAAAAATTGGTATTTTAAATGTCCAAAGTCGATATGTTCATGCATCTTCTGTACCCGTTTATATCTCATTTTCAGGCTCAAAACACCCGAAAATTCGGTATTTTTGGGTCCTAGAAGCGATCTGTAAATGCCTACTCAGTGCTAGAATATTTTCAAAATATAGGCCCAAAACATGCTAAAAATCGATATTTTAAGTGCTCAAAGTCGAAATCTCAAATTCATGCACAAAACACCGGAAAATTCGATATTTTGGGGTCCCAGAAGCGATCTGTACATGCCTACTCCGTGTTCGAGTATTTTCAACATACAGGCCCAAAACATACTGAAAATCGATCTTTTAGGTGCACAAAAGTCGATATGTGCATGCATCTTCTGTACCCGTTTATATCTCATTTTCAAGCTCAAAACACCCAAAAATTCGATATTTTGGGGTCCAAGAAGCGATCTGTACATGCCTACTATGTGTTAGAGTATTTTAAAAAAATAGGCCCTGAACATGCTGAAAATCGACATTTTAGATGCCCAAAGTCGATATATCAAATTCAGGTACAAATCACCCGAAAATTCGATATTTTGGGGTCCCAGAAGCGATCTGTACATGCTTAATCCGTGTTAAAGTATTTTCAAAATACAGGCCCGAAACATACTGAAAATCGATCTTTTAAGTGCCCAAAAGTTGATATGTGCATGCATCTTCTGTACCCGTTTCTATCTCAAATTCAGGCTCAAAACACCGGAAAATTCGGTATTTTTGGGTCCTAGAAGCGATCTATACATGCCTACTCCAAGGTAGAATGTTTTCAAGATACAGACCCAAAACATGCTTAAAATCAATATTTTAGTTGCCCAAAAGTCAATATGTGCATGTATCTTCTGTACCCGTTTATATCTCAAATTCAGGCTCGAAACACACGAACATTCGATATTTTGGGGTCCAAGAAGCGATCTGTACATGTCTACTCCGTGTTCGAGTATTTTCAAAATACAGGCCCAAAACATACTGCAAATCGATCTTTTAGGTGCACAAAAGTCGATATGTGCATACATCTTCTGTATCCGTTTATATCTGAAATTCAGGGTCAAAACACCCGAAAATTCGATATTTTGGGCCAAGTAGCGATCTGTACATGCCTACTCCGTGTTAGAGAATTTTCAAAATGCAGGCCGAAAACATGCTGAAAATCGATATTATTGGTATAGTGAAACCAGTACAGCTGGTTGCTATAGAATAGGCCCCTTCACAAGCCCAGGCCCCGTGTAGGCATAATCTGGGTTGGAAGGGTCAATTCCGTGACGTTCATCAGAAGTAAATAAAATTCAAATCTGGCGCTGTACTGATAGTGGAGCCACCTGGTGGTGGTGAGGTGAGGTATTAAGCCCCTCCTCCGCTGAATACCGCTCGTCCACTCTGTCGCGGAACACAGTTCAGTCAACATCTACGCTCCTCGCTGCTACGCTATGGTATTGTTTCACGTGTTCCTGCTAATATTTTCTTTTGTGTTCTAGTGGCTAGCCTGCTTTGGCAGATGTATCGTGTGTGTATTCTAGGAGGGTTTTAGGTGTGTATGGGGGTTTTTTCTTCGTTAGGACTTAGTTCTTTTTTCCTTAGCGAAGGGGGGTTTTTCAGCCCCTTTGTTCGGAGTTTTTCTCCGTTTTTCCCCCCTTTCACCTTTCCTCCTGCCACTAGTACATTCTTCGTGTGTATTTTATCGGGGTTTCTGGGGTTTTTAGCGAGGTTAGTGGGCGCCACGTGGGACTTCACCCCACGTGGTGAGCACATGGGGTCTTTGCAGCCCTTCCTCTTGCCTTCCCCGATTATTATGTGTCCCCTCTCGGTAAAGGGGAGTGAGAATTGTGCTCTGGTTCTCTCTTCCTCTCCCAGGCCGGGGTTTTTTATTTAATTTTGGGTGTTTTTCCAATATTTGTAGCCTGGAGTGTTTCTTCTCAGGCTAGCTTGTTGGGGGCTACTTTTCGGGGTTTTTTCCCCTTCCCTGTCCTGCCTCCCTTCCTCCTGCCACTAGTACACGTCATTTAGTGTATTTTTCCTCGGGGTTTTTTGGTGTTAGCGAGGTTTTTTCCTCCCCACGTGGGGCTCTTTCCTCCCCACGTGGGGCTCTTTCCTCCCCACGTGGTGCGGGGGTAGGACTACTTAGCCCCTTATCGTTGTTTCCCCCGAGTGTGGTTTAGTGTTACGTGGGGTGGGGGGAGCGAGGATTGTGCCAGGTTCTCGTTTCCCCTTCCCAGCGTATTTTTGGGGTTTTTTCTGGTGTCTTCCCAGTTTGTTTGTTACCCTGGGAATTGCCCATCAGGCTGTCTGTGCCTCTCCTTTGGGGCCTGCAGACCAGAGGTTCTTTCTCAGCCCCCGCGGGGGAGGGGGGGGGGAGGTTTCCCGGGTTGGTGCGTGTGGGGTTTTTTGTTTGGGGTTCGTTCCCGGGTCCGAGGGGGCTTGCTATCCCCCTCTGCCCGTGTCCTATTATTTTTGTTTGTGTCTTTGTACGCATGGCTTCACGTGTTAACCCCTTTTTTGTGAGTTTTTCTCCCGCAGTCTGGCCACCAGCATCGTTCGCCCCACGCACCCTGCTTCACCCCCTAGGCTTGCGACCCTTTGGTGTGTAGTGTGGAAGGCTGTATGTTGTGGTTTTCTCTGCACATGGTGCGAACACGTGTGCGTGTTTAGCCCCTTGTGTGGGGATTTTCCCCGTGTGTGTGTTGATTGGTGTGTGCGCTCACGCTGTGACTGTCTTCCCCCGTGTGCGGTGAGTACTTGTTTGGGTTTTTTCTCCTCGGGTTTTTTAACCCTGTGGGGAGTGAGGTTTTTTATTTTGCACGTGTCCCTTCTACTCTGTGTCTTGGGACCTCTGCACCTTTTTGGTGTTTTTCCTTGTCAGCTCTTTTAGTGTCTTAGGATATTATTCTGATAATGTTGCCTGCACTTCTGTAGCTGCCTTACCAAGCAACGTTTTACTCACTACACCTGCTTGACTTCTTGCTACTACTGTACTGTTCTTGTCTGCGTTGTAGCATTCTTCTTCGTGCAGTACTGTTTTTTCAACATTCAGTACCTTCTCACATTTCAGTACAGTTTTTTATAGTTATGCGGTAGGGTAGTAAGACTTTCTATCTTTCTTCTTACATAACTCTTACTTTGTGCTTGCCCTTATTGGGGGTAAGAGAAGCTTATTACTTTCTGGTAGAGTAAAGTCCCTCCTTTTAAACCCTCTCCCCCCTTGGGTTTCCTAGGGTCTACTCTCGGCTTTTGGGGACCGTGTTTGCGGGGTTTTTCCCCAGCAGTGTGGGGGTGAGTATGTGTGGTTTAGTGTTTTGCCTTGGGAGTTAGTGTTTTCCTCCCTCGGGGTGTTTTGTGTTTTTCCATGTGTGTACACGTGGGTTCACGTGTTAACCCCCTTTTTTCTCCCGCAGTCCACTTGTGCCTTGTGTGCTTCTTCTGGCTGCACCGTGAGGTTGTTCCTCGACGTGCATCACCACTGTTCACCCCGCACATGCTTCTGCACTCCCAGGAGTACGTTCCTGCTACGTGCCTCTCGAGGTCACAGAGGATCTAACTCCTAGCACTCCTCCGAGTCCCCATCGCCTTCCCTGGATGGTTCTGTGCCTCCCTTCCATGGTTTCCCACCATTCCCAGAAGCGAGCCAGACCACCACGCTGGCCCCCCTGGCTACCTGACCGGTACCAGGACCCAGCAGGGAAGCTGCTTCGTCTCCCCCATGGGCGAGCTCCTCGAGCCGCTCTCGGGGGTGCAAGCACGAGTCCAGGAGGAGGTCTCGCCCTCAGGTCCACAGGGTTTCGGGTCCCTAGCACCCCGAGAGGCCTCCTCTCTTTCCTTTAGTCGGCTCTGATAACCCCCCCGAGGTTTCCACCTCAGCAGGGGGGGGTCAGACCGTCGGGCTGCACCCCTGGTCACCTCCCAGGTACCAGGGCCCAGCAAGGAAAGGCTCCTTCTCCCACGCGGACGCGCTCAAAGAGCCGCTCCCGAGGGAGCAAGTGTAGCACCAAATGCAGGTCCTCCTCAGCTAAGGACCCGGTGGGTACCGACTGACGAACCTGCAGGCCCTGCCAACTAGGCTCCGACCACAGCCGAGGGACCTACCCATGCACAACCTAGTACCAAAGAGCAGGTCCCTCTCAGCCAAGGACCCGGTAGGGTACTAACTGTCAAACCTGCTAGGACCTGGCCAGCTAGGGGGCTACCCAGGCACAACCTAGTGCCAAGAACAGGACCTTTTCAGCCCAGGACCCGGGGGGGTACTAACGGGCAAGCCTGCTAGGACCTAACTAGCTAGGCTCCTACTACAGCCTAGGGTGCTACCCATGCACGACCTAGTGCCAACAACAGGACCCACTCAGCCAAGGACCCGGTAGGGTCCCGACTGATAAACCTGTTAAGACCTGGCCAGCTAGGGTTCTACCCATGCACATCCTAGGGCCAAGAGCAGGACCAGCTCAGCCAAGGACCCGGTAGGGTACTGACTGACAAGCCTGCGAGGACCTGGCCAGCCAGTCTCCTCCACTATCTAGGGGCTGCCTATGCACAACCTAGCACCAATAGCAGGACCCGCTCAACCAACAACCCGGGAGGGTACTGACTGAGAGGCCTGCTGGGACCTAGCCAGCTAGGCTTCGACCACAGCCAAGGTTCTACCTGTGCACAACCTAGGGGCTACCTCGGGCTCAGCCAAGGCGCTACCTATGCACAACCTAGGGCGCTACCTGGGGCTCAACCTAGTGCGACATGGTCCTCAGCCTAGGGGCTACCTGGACCTGAACCTAGTGGCTACCTGGACCTGAACCTAGTGGCTAGCTGGACCTGAACCTGGGGTCCCAGCCTAGGGGGTACCTGGGACTCAGCCTACGGCAGCTAGTTCATGAGGGTTTGTAACACACGGCCTCTTTGCCGCGTGAGGGAAATAGGAGAGCGAATGCGATAACGTTTCAAAACGTTTCTCAGAACTGTAACAACACTCAAACTCGGAGGTTTTTCCAGTCACTGGCCTCCCTGACAGTGACGTTTTTACGTCCCTCTTTTCCCGTAATGATTCGCAGGTGGTCACCAGGGTTCTCCGAAACGTGAATCATTCTTTACCAAGAACGAGACACCCTACCCTGTGCTGACGTAGGTTTTCAATGGAGGTATGTCTTCCAGCGGTGGGGCAACTGTGGGTCCCCCATATTTTCCCACAGGTAACTGCTTGACCTACCAGTCTTCTGTTCTGCTTGGTTGGAAGGTTTTCAAAGTAGTTCCTCACCTCTCGGTGGTCCTTACCAAATTCGAACAAACCATTGATTAACTATACGGCTCCGGTTGTTGCCTACCGTCCTACCAAGCTGCACATGTCACTCTTGGTGTCAGGTCCAAGCTCTCTAGGATGATATTACAGCTACCCTAGTCCTCGCCTCGGATCACCTGTTTTGTATCCCCATAACAGGGGGACACGGAGCAGCAAGATTTGTGTCTTGTACACTATACTCACTCAATGGGGGCTTCTTAACTACGTCCTTAACCTTTCGTCGCACGCATTCCACTTAGGGGATGGGGGCGAGGGGATATTGGGGCTTCAGCTTTCCCTGGTCGATGCCTTGTATTAGTGCTCAGGACGGTCCTGGCGTTACACTCTCGACACTGTCCCAGACAGCCTCGTGAGATTTAAGGTTCGCCTCATTCCCTAGTGGGGGAGCCGGCCGATTATGTGCCACCCCACAGCCCCACTATTGCAACGGTACCCGTTCCTGAACCCGCCCTTCTCACCTTCCCTGCCGCGTCGCCGGTAGGGGACTCGAGTCCACCTGGGGATTTTGGAGCCGTTCCCGTTCCCCCAATCTCTCTGGGTCTCGAGTCCCCGGGGGGCACCCTGGCGGAGGAGCTGGCTGCCTCTCCTCCCCTTTCCCGTCGCCTCATCCTGTGGACGACGGGTACCTTCCCTACTCTTGGGCCTTTCTTCCTTCGTCCTGAACTCACTCTTCAGAGGAGGTCAGACGGGTGCGTAGTCTCCCGATCCTTCTCAACCAGAGGTTTGGGTGAGGAGGCACGACGGGCTAGTGAAGCGGGAAGCGGACGAACTTTTTGGTTTGTCCGTAGGCCACGCGCCCTTCCCCACCTACCATGGTGGAGGCGGCGGGACCCGTTCCTGGACCTGCTCTATCCGAGTCCCCGCGGGGAGCGGGTACGGGATCTGGGGGGGGGGGCGGGACATCCACCTCATCCTTCAAGACGAGGTATCTGTTCCACTCTCTCTCCCTCACCCCCTGGGTTGCAATGGGGACTCCGCCCACCTTACCACAGGGTCCCCGTGGGAGACAGAAAAGGGGGAGGGTACGCCCGAATGGAAAAGGTCGGACGACTTACCTTCTGTCACCAGACATCCCTTACGTCATCTCCATTCTGTACAGTCTCATGTTTAGAACATCTTGGGGTTTCTTTTCTCCTCTCGGGATATTTTACCCGAACCTAGGCCATAGCCTAGGTTCGGAGGACCCTAACAACAAAAATGGGGGGGGGGGGGGGTCCTCGACCCCCTGGCCCATCCCCTCGAGGGTGTCTTTAAAGACTTACGACTTGTAACACTTTCTGGTTTTAACCGAAAGTTGTCCGTATATAATGATAATAAATTATATGCGTAACAACCCTTCCACAGCAGCTACCACCCTAGCTTTGGGAAATCGCTTTACGATGGTCGGCCACCTCCACTGTTCGCCTCACGCACCTTGCTCCACGCCCAAGGGTTACGACCCTTTGGCGCGCGGTGTGTGCCGCCCCGGGGCTGAGCTGTGTCGGGAGACACCCGCCTCTGCCCGCACCCAAAACTCCCCCGCCCTTGCCTCCTTTCGTAACACGGGGACTAGGGCCTGGAGAATGGCGGGCCCAGACTCCCTCCTGGCCCTTCACTGCGTCCTTTTCCTACCTGACCTTCTAAGGGGTTCCTCTGGAGGGTTTGTCACCTCCTCCAGAAAGCTCTCTTCCTGCTCGCCTTAGCTACAGGGTACAGGGCCTCTCAGTTGGCAGCCCTTACCCGTCACACAGCCTTTTCATCTGTAAGCCCTAACCTTACTTCTTTAACTATCCCCCCCTCTCCCGCTTTCCTGGCTAAGAACGAGCAGGCTGACGACAGGATTGGCCCTCTCGCAGTACCCTCGTCCCTGAGGGCTGGAAGTTTCCACCCCCTCTGGCCAGTCCACGCGTTTCTACATACGTGGAGGCAACGAGAGGGGCTTCTCCGGACCACCTCTTCTACAACTCTAGGTCCGGTAACCCTCTTTTCCCTAGGTCAATCGGATGGGTGACTGGATATATATATTAAACACAGGATTACTGCATCCTTGTGTCCTCCTTCATCCTCTCGGGATCGCATGACCTGAGCCGGGTCCATAGCCCTAGCTCAGAGGACTTTAATAACAAAGGGGGGGGGGGTGGGGGGGGGGGGGCACCTTCCCTCCTGTACCTGACCCCTCGAGTCTGCCTATATAGACTTTAGTTGGTTAACAATTCTGGTCTATAACAGAATAGTCTACGGTATATACTAAAATAAATCACATTGTTACGGAATTCTTGTGTATTTATTTTCCAAACAATTACTTTACTACGATGAGTGACAGGAGATATTATTACACAAGATATCTGGATCCTAGTGTCCTCCTTCATCCCCTCGGGATCACATTACCTGAGCGAGGGCCATAGCCCTAACTCAGAATACTTGAATAAGGGGGGGGGGAGGGGGGGGGGGTTGCCATGGGCACCTCCCCCCCTCCTCTCCTAGGCCCGAACCCTCGAGTCTACCTATAAAGACTTTATGTGTAACAATTCTGATCTATAACAGAATGGTCTACGGTTATATGGTATAAGCTACTTCTCCCCCACCACGGCTATTCACCTAGCCAGTGTCGGGAAGGGCGTTAGCTGCTTCCTCACCGGGCTCGGTTACCTTTCCTGCCCTCCGCTCTCAACCACTCTTAACTAGCACGTGATTGCCTCCACCTCACCTCCCACCTACCGCATCGCATGCTTAGCAACCAGCTGTACTGGTTTCACTATACCAATAATAGTGCATTTGTCGCGGCTTCTAGCCGCTTAAATTGTATTTATTGGTTTGTGAAACCAGTACAGCTTCTACTGTCCCACCCACCTCCCGATGCGGCAGGCACTCACTTCTTTCTCATTGGAGTGGACGAGCGGTATTCAGCGGAGGAGGGGCTTAATACCTCACCTCACCACCACCAGGTGGCTCCACTATCAGTACAGCGCCAGATTTGAATTTTATTTACTTCTGATGAACGTCACGGAATTGACCCTTCCAACCCAGATTATGCCTACACGGGGCCTGGGCTTGTGAAGGGGCCTATTCTATAGCAACCAGCTGTACTGGTTTCACAAACCAATAAATACAATTTAAGCGGCTAGAAGCCGCGACAAATGCACTATTTTAGGTGCCCAAAGTCATAATGTGCATGCATCTTCTGTATCCGTTTATATCTGAAATTCAGGCACAAAACACCGGAAAATTCGATATTTTGGGGTCCAAAAAGCGATCTGTACATGCCTAATCAGTGCTAAAATGTTTTCATAATATAGGCTCAAAACATGCTGAAAATCGATATTTTAAGTGTCCAAAGTCGATATGCCCATGCATCTTTTGTACCCGTTTATATCTCATTTTCAGGCTCAAAACACCCGAAAATTCGATATTTTGGGGTCCCAGAAGCGATCTGTACATGCTTACTCCGTGTTAGAATATTTTCATTATACAGGCCAAAAACATACTGAAAATCGATCTTTTAGGTGCCCAAAAGTCGATATGTGCATGCATCTTCTGTACCCGTTTATATCTCAAATTTAGGCTCAAAACCCCCGAAAATTCGGTATTTTTGGGTCCTAGAAGCGATCTGTACATGCCTACTCCTAGTTAGAATTTTTTCAAGATACATATTCAAAACATGATCAAAATCGATATTTTTGGTGCCCAAAAGTCGATATGTTCATGCATCTTCTGTACCCGTTTATATCTCATTTTCAGGCTCAAAACACCCGAAAATTCGATATTTTGGGGCCAAATAGCGATCTGTACATGCCTACTCCGTGTTAGAGAATTTTCAAAATTCAGGCCCAAAACATGCTGAAAATCGATATTTTAGGTGCCCAAAGTCATAATGTGCATGCATCTTTTGTACCCGTTTATATCTCAAATTCAGGTTCAAAACACCCAAAAATTCGATATTTTGGGGACCCAAAAGCGATCTGTACATGCCTACTCAGTGCTAGAATGTTTTTTAAAATATAGGCTCAAAACATGCTAAAAATCGATATTTTAAGTGTCCAAAGTCGATATGTGCATGCATCTTCTGTACCCGTTTTTATCTCATTTTCAAGCTCAAAACACCCGAAAACTCGGTTTTTTGGGTCCTAGAAGCGATCTGTACATGCCTACTCCGTGTTAAAGTATTTTCAATATACAGGCCCAAAACATACTGAAAATCGATCTTTTAGGTGCCCAAAAATCGATATGTGCATGCATCTTCTGTACCCGTTTATATCTCAAATTCAGGCTCAAAACACCCGATAATTCGATATTTTGGTGTCCTAGAAGCGATCTGTACATGCCTACTCCGTGTTGGAGTATTTTCAAAATACAGGCCCAAAACATGCTGAAAATCGATATTTTAGGTGCCCAAAGTCATAATGTGCATGCATCTTTTGTACCCGTTTATATTTCAAATTCAGGCTCAAAATACCCGAAAATTTTATATTTTGGGGTTTCAGAAGCGATCTGTACACGCCTACTCAGAGCTAGAATGTTTTTAAAATATAGGCTCAAAACATGCTAAAAATCGATATTTTAGGTGCCCAAAGTCGATATCTCAAATATAGGCACGAATCACCCGAAAATTCGATATTTTGCGGTCCCAAAAGCGATCTGTACATGCCTACTTAGTGTTAGAGTATTTTCAAAATACAGGCCCAAAACATACTGAAAATCGATCTTTTAGGTGCCCAAAAGTCGATATGTGCATGCATCTTCTGTACCCGTTTATATCTCAAATTCAGGCTCAAAACACCCGATAATTCGATATTTTGGTGTCCTACAAGCGATCTGTACATGCCTACTCCGTGTTAGAGAATTTTCAAAATTCAGGCCCAAAACATGCTGAAAATCGATATTTTAGGTGCCCAAAGTCATAATGTGCATGCATCTTTTGTACCCGTTTATATCTCAAATTCAGGTTCAAAACACCCAAAAATTCGATATTTTGGGGACCCAAAAGCGATCTGTACATGCCTACTCAGTGCTAGAATGTTTTTTAAAATATAGGCTCAAAACATGCTAAAAATCGATATTTTAAGTGTCCAAAGTCGATATGTGCATGCATCTTCTGTACCCGTTTTTATCTCATTTTCAGGCTCAAAACACCCGAAAACTCGGTTTTTTGGGTCCTAGAAGCGATCTGTACATGCCTACTCCGTGTTAAAGTATTTTCAATATACATGCCCAAAACATACTGAAAATCGATCTTTTAGGTGCCCAAAAATCGATATGTGCATGCATCTTCTGTACCCGTTTATATCTCAAATTCAGGCTCAAAACACCCGATAATTCGATATTTTGGTGTCCTAGAAGCGATCTGTACATGCCTACTCCGTGTTGGAGTATTTTCAAAATACAGGCCCAAAACATGCTGAAAATCGATATTTTAGGTGCCCAAAGTCATAATGTGCATGCATCTTTTGTACCCGTTTATATTTCAAATTCAGGCTCAAAATACCCGAAAATTTTATATTTTGGGGTTTCAGAAGCGATCTGTACACGCCTACTCAGAGCTAGAATGTTTTTAAAATATAGGCTCAAAACATGCTAAAAATCGATATTTTAGGTGCCCAAAGTCGATATCTCAAATATAGGCACGAATCACCCGAAAATTCGATATTTTGCGGTCCCAAAAGCGATCTGTACATGCCTACTCCGTGTTAGAGTATTTTCAAAATACAGGCCCAAAACATACTGAAAATCGATCTTTCAGGTGCCCAAAAGTCGATATGTGCATGCATCTTCTGTACCCGTTTATATCTCAAATTCAGGCTCAAAACTCCCGATAATTCGATATTTTGGTGTCCTACAAGCGATCTGTACATGCCTACTCCGTGTTGGAGTATTTTCAAAATACAGGCCCAAAACATGCTGAAAATCGATATTTTAGGTGCCCAAAGTCAATATGTGCATGGATCTTCTGTACCCGTTTATATCTTAAATTCAGGCTCAAAACACCCGAAAATTCGATATTGTGGGGTCCCAGAAGCGATCTGTACATGCCTACTCAGTGCTAGAATATTTTCAAAATATAGGCCCAAAACATGCTAAAAATCGATATTTTAGGTGCCCAAAGTCGAAATCTCAAATTCAGGCACAAACCATTCGCAAATTCGATATTTTGTGGTCCCAGAAGCGACCTGTACATGCCTACTCCGTGTTAGAGTATTTTCAAAATACGGGCCCATAACATACTGAAAATCGATCTTTTAGGTGCCCAAAAGTCGATATGTGCATGCATCTTCTGTACCCGTTTATATCTCAAATTCAGACTCAAAACACCCGAAAATTCGGTATTTTTAGGTCCTAGAAGTGATCTGTACATGCCTACTCCTACTTAGAATGTTTTCAAGATACAGACCCAAAACATGCTGAAAATCGATATTTTAGGTGCCCAAAGTCAATATGTGCATGTATCTTCTGTACCCGTTTATATCTAAAATTCAGGCCCAAAACACCCGAAAATTCGATATTTTGGGGTATCAGAAGCGATCTGTACACGCCTACTCAATGCTAGAATGTTTTCAAATTATAGGCTCAAAACATGCTAAAAATCGATATTTTAGGTGCCCAAAGTCGATATCTCAAATTCAGGCACAAAACACCCGAAAATTCGATATTTTGCGGTCCCAGAAGCGAGTTGTGCATGCTTACTCCGTGTTAGAGTATTTTCAAAATACAGACCCAAAACATGTTAAAAATCGATATTTTAGATGCCCAAAAGTCGATATGTGCATGCATCTTCAGTACCCGTTTATATCTCAAATGCAGGTTAAAGCCACACGAAAACTCGATATTTTGGGGTCCAAGAAGAGATCTGTACATGCCTACTCCGTGTTAGAGTATTTTCAAAATATAGGCCCAAAACATGCTGAAAATCAATATTTTAGGTGCCAAAAGTCAATATGTGCATGAATCTTCTGTACCCGTTTATATCTCAAATTCAGTCTTAAAACACCCGAAAATTCGATATTTTGGGGTCGCAGAAGCGATCTGTACATGCCTACTCAATGCTAGAATATTTTCAAAGTATAGTCCCAAAACATGCAAAAAATCGATATTTTAGGTGCCCAAAGTCGATATCTCAAATTCAGGCACAAAACACCCGAAAATTCGATATTTTGGGGTCCCAGAAGCGACCTGTACATGCCTATTCCGTGTTAGAGTATTTTCAAAATACAGGCCCAAAATATACTGAAAATCGGTCTTTTAGGTGCCCAAAAGTCGATATGTGCATGCATCTTCTGTACCCGTTTTTATCTCAAATTCGGACTCAAAACACCCGAAAATTCGGTATTTTTAGGTCCTAGAAGGGATCTGTACATGCCTACTCCGTGTTAGAGTATTTTCAATATACAGGCCCAAAACATACTGAAAATCGATCTTTTAGGTGCCCAAAAGTCGATATGTGCATGCATCTTCTGTACCCGTTTATATCTCAAATTCAGACTCAAAACTCCCGAAAATTTGGTATTTTTGGGTCCTAGAAGCGATCTGTACATGCCTACTCCGTGTTAAGAGTGTTTTCAAATTACAGGCCCAAAACATGCTGAAAATCGATATTTTAGGTGCCCAAAGTCAATATGTGCATGTATCTTCTGTACCCGTTTATATCTCAAATTCAGTCTCAAAACACCCGAAAATTCGATATTTTGGGGTCCCAGAAGCGATCTGTACATGCCTACTCAGTGCTAGAATATTTTCAAAATATAGGCCCAAAAAATGGTAAAAATCGATATTTTAGTTGTCCAAAGTCGAAATCTCAAATTTAGGCACAAAACACCGGAAATTTCGATATTTTGGGGTCTCAGAAGCGATCTGTACATGCCTACTCCGTGTTAGAGTATTTTCAAAAAACAGGCCTAAAACATACTGAATATCGATCTTTTAGGTGCCCAAAAGTCGATATGTGCATGCATCTTCTGTACCCGTTTATATCTTAAATTCAGACTCAAAACACCCGAAAATTCAGTATTTATGGGTCCTAGAAGCGATCTGTACATGCCTACTCCGTGTTAGAGTATTTTCAAAATACAGGCCCAAAACATGCTGAAAATCGATATTTTAGGTGCCCAAAGACAATATGTGCATGCATCTTCTGTACCTTTCAATATCTCAAATTCAGGTTCAAAACACCCGAAAATTCGATATTTTGGGGTATCAGAAGCGATCTGTACGCGCCTACTCAGTGCTAGAATGTTTTCAAATTATAGGCTCAAAACATGCTATAAATCGATATTTTAGGTGCCCAAAGTCGATATGTGCATGCATCTTCTGTACCCGTTTAAATCTCAAATTCAGACTCAAAACACCCGAAAATTCGGAATTTTTGGGTCCTAGAAGCGATCTGTACATGCCTAATCCGTGTTAGAATATTTTCAAAATACAGGCCCAAAACATGCTGAAAATCGATATTTTAGGTGCCCAAAGTCAATATGTGCATGCATCTTCTGTACCCGTCAATATCTCAAATTCAGGTTCAAAACACCCGAAAATTCGATATTTTGGGTTCCCAGAAGCGATCTGTACATGCCTACTCAGTGCTAGAATATTTTCTAAATATAGGCCTAAAACATGCTAAAATCGATATTTTATGTGCCCAAAGTCAATATTTCAAATTCAGGCACAAAACATACCGAAAATTCGATATTTTGGGGTCCCAGAAGCGATCTCTACATGCCTACTCCGTGTTAGAGTATTTTCAAAATACAGGCCCAAAACATACTGAAAATCGATCTTTTAGGTGCCCAAAAGTCGATATGTGCATGCATCTTCTGTACCCGTTTATATCTCAAATTCAGACTCAAAACACCCGAAAATTCGATATTTTGGGGTCCCAGAAGCGATCTGTACATGCCTACTCAGTGCTAGAATATTTTCAAAATATAGGCGCAAAACATGCTAAAAATCGATATTTTAGTTGCCCAAAGTCGAAATCTCAAATTCAGGCACAAAAACACCGAAAATTCGATATTTTGGGGTCCCAAAAGCGATCAAAGCATGCCTACTCCGTGTTAGAGTATTTTCAAAATACAGGCCCAAAACAAACTGAAAATCGATCTTTTAGGTGCCAAAAAGTCGATATGTGCATGCATCTTCTGTACCCGTTTATATCTTAAATTCAGACTCAAAACACCCTAAAATTCGGTAATTTGGGTCCTAGAAGCGATCTGTACATGCCTACTCCGTGTTAGAGTATTTTCAAAATACAGGCCAAAAACATGCTGAAAATCGATATTTTAGGTGCCCAAAGTCAATATGTGCATGCATCTTTTGTACCCGTCAATATCTCAAATTCAGGTTCTAAACACCCGAAAATTCGATACTTTGGGTTCCCAGAAGCGATCTGTACATGCCTACTCAGTGCTAGAATATTTTCAAAATATAAGCCTAAAACATGCTAAAATCGATATTTTAGGTGCCCAAAGTCAATATCTCAAATTCAGGCACAACACATATCGAAAAATCGATATTTTGGGGTCCCAGAAGCGATCTCTAGATGCCTACTCCGTGTTAGAGTATTTTCAAAATACAGGCCCAAAACATACTGAAAATCGATCTTTTAGGTGCCCAAAAGTCGATATGTGCATGCATCTTCTGTACCCGTTTATATCTCAAATTCAGACTCAAAACACCCGAAAATTCGATGTTTTGGGGTCCCAGAAGCGATCTGTACATGCCTACTCAGTGCTAGAATATTTTCAAAATATAGGCCCAAAACATGCTAAAAATAGATATTTTAGGTGCCCAAAGTCGAGATCTCAAATTCAGGCACAATAACACCGAAAATTCGATATTTTGGGGTCCCAAAAGCGATCAAAGCATGCCTACTCCGTGTTAGAGTATTTTCAAAATACAGGCCCAAAACATACTGAAAATCGATCTTTTAGGTGCCAAAAAGTCGATATGTGCATGCTTCTTCTGTACCCATTTATATCTCAAATTCAGGCTCAAAACACCCAAAAATTCGGTAATTTGGTTCCTAGAAGCGATCTGTACATGCCTACTCCGTGTTAGAGTATTTTCAAAATACAGGCCAAAAACATGCTGAAAATCGATATTTTAGGTGCCCAAAGTCAATATGTGCATGCATCTTTTGTACCCGTCAATATCTCAAATTCAGGTTCTAAACACCCGAAAATTCGATACTTTGGGTTCCCAGAAGCGATCTGTACATGCCTACTCAGTGCTAGAATATTTTCATAATATAAGCCTAAAACATGCTAAAATCGATATTTTAGGTGCCCAAAGTCAATATCTCAAATTCAGGCACAACACATATCGAAAAATCGATATTTTGGGGTCCCAGAAGCGATCTCTAGATGCCTACTCCGTGTTAGAGTATTTTCAAAATACAGGCCCAAAACATACTGAAAATCGATCTTTTAGGTGCCCAAAAGTCGATATGTGCATGCATCTTCTGTACCCGTTTATATCTCAAATTCAGACTCAAAACACCCGAAAATTCGATATTTTGGGGTCCCTGAAGCGATCTGTACATGCCTACTCAGTGCTAGAATATTTTCAAAATATAGGCCCAAAAAATGCTAAAAATCGATATTTTAGTTGCCCAAAGTCGAAATCTCAAATTCAGGCACAAAACACCGGAAAATTCGATATTTTGGGGTCCCAGAAGCGATCTGTACATGCCTACTCAGTGTTAGAGTATTTTCAAAAAACAGGCCCAAAACATACTGAATATCGATCTTTTAGGTGCCCAAAAGTCGATATGTGCATGCATCTTCTGTACCCGTTTATATCTTAAATTCAGACTCAAAACACCCGAAAATTCGGTATTTTTGGGTCCTAGAAGCGATCTGTACATGCCTAGTCCGTGTTAGAGTATTTTCAAAATACAGGCCCAAAACATGCTGAAAATCGATATTTTAGGTGAACAAAGTCAATATGTGCATGCATCTTCTGTACCCGTCAATATCTCAAATTCAGGTATAAAACACCCGAAAATTTGATATTTTGGGTTCCCAGAAGCGATCTGTACATGCCTACTCAGTGCTAGAATATTTTCTAAATATAGGCCTAAAACATTCTAAAATCGATATTTTAGGTTTCCAAAGTCAATATCTCAAATTCAGGCACAAAACATACCGAAAATTCGATATTTTGGGGTCCCAGAAGCGATCTCTACATGCCTACTCCGTGTTAGAGTATTTTCAAAATACAGGCCCAAAACATACTGAAAATCGATCTTTTAGGTGCCCAAAAGTCGATATGTGCATGCATCTTCTGTACCCGTTTATATCTCAAATTCAGACTCAAAACACCCGAAAATTCGATGTTTTGGGGTCCCAGAAGCGATCTGTACATGCCTACTCAGTGCTAGAATATTTTCAAAATATAGGCCCAAAACATGCTAAAAATAGATATTTTAGGTGCCCAAAGTCGAGATCTCAAATTCAGGCACAAAAACACCGAAAATTCGATATTTTGGGGTCCCAAAAGCGATCAAAGCATGCCTACTCCGTGTTAGTGTATTTTCAAAATACAGGCCCAAAACATACTGAAAATCGATCTTTTAGGTGCCAAAAAGTCGATATGTGCATGCTTCTTCTGTACCCATTTATATCTCAAATTCAGGCTCAAAACCCCCAAAAATTTGATATTTTGGGGAATCAGAAGCGATCTGTACACGCCTACTCAGTGCTAGAATGTTTTCAAATTACAGGCTCAAAACATCCAAAAAATCGATATTTTAGGTGCCCAAAGTCGATATCTCAAATTCAGGCACAAAACACCCGAAAATTCGATATTTTGCGGTCCCAGAAGCGAGTTGTACATGCTTACTCCGTGTTAGAGTATTTTCAAAATACAGACCCAAAACATGTTAAAAATCGATATTTTAGATGCCCAAAAGTCGATATGTGCATGCATCTTCAGTACCCGTTTATATCTCAAATGCATGTTCATGATACTCGAAAACTCGATATTTTGGGGTCCAAGAAGCGATCTGTACATGCCTACTCCGTGTTAGAGTATTTTCAAAATATAGGCTCAAAACATGCTGAAAATCAATATTTTAGGTGCCCAAAGTCATTATGTGCATGCATCTTCTGTACCCGTTTATATCTCAAATTCAGGTTTAAAACACCCGAAAATTCGATATTTTGGGATTGCAGAAGCGATCTGTACATGCCTACTCAATGCTAGAATATTTTCAAAGTATAGTCCCAAAACATGCTAAAAATCGATATTTTAGGTGCCCAAAGTCGATATCTCAAATTCAGGCACAAAACACCCGAAAATTCGATATTTTGGGGTCTCAAAAGCGATCAAAGCATGCCTACTCCGTGTTAGAGTATTTTCAAAATACAGGCCCAAAACAAACTGAAAATCGATCTTTTAGGTGCCAAAAAGTCGATATGTGCATGCATCTTCTGTACCCGTTTATATCTTAAATTCAGACTCAAAACACCCTAAAATTCGGTAATTTTGGGTCCTAGAAGCGATCTGTACATGCCTACTCCGTGTTAAAGTATTTTCAAAATACAGGCCAAAAACATGCTGAAAATCGATATTATAGGTGCCCAAAGTCAATATGTGCATGCATCTTTTGTACCCGTCAATATCTCAAATTCAGGTTCTAAACACCCGAAAATTCGATACTTTGGGTTCCCAGAAGCGATCTGTACATGCCTACTCAGTGCTAGAATATTTTCAAAATATAAGCCTAAAACATGCTAAAATCGATATTTTAGGTGCCCAAAGTCAATATCTCAAATTCAGGCACAACACATACCGAAAAATCGATATTTTGGGGTCCCAGAAGCGATCTCTAGATGCCTACTCCGTGTTAGAGTATTTTCAAAATACAGGCCCAAAACATACTGAAAATCGATCTTTTAGGTGCCCAAAAGTCGATATGTGCATGCATCTTCTGTACCCGTTTATATCTCAAATTCAGACTCAAAACACCCGAAAATTCGATATTTTGGGGTCCCTGAAGCGATCTGTACATGCCTACTCAGTACTAGAATATTTTCAAAATATAGGCCCAAAAAATGCTAAAATCGATATTTTAGTTGCCCAAAGTCAATATTTCAAATTCAGGCACAAAACATACCGAAAATTCGATATTTTGGGGTCCCAGAAGCGATCTCTACATGCCTACTCCGTGTTAGAGTATTTTCAAAATACAGGCCCAAAACATACTGAAAATCGATCTTTTAGGTGCCCAAAAGTCGATATGTGCATGCATCTTCTGTACCCGTTTATATCTCAAATTCAGACTCAAAACACCCGAAAATTCGATATTTTGGGGTCCCAGAAGCGATCTGTACATGCCTACTCAGTGCTAGAATATTTTCAAAATATAGGCGCAAAACATGCTAAAAATCGATATTTTAGTTGCCCAAAGTCGAAATCTCAAATTCAGGCACAAAAACACCGAAAATTCGATATTTTGGGGTCCCAAAAGCGATCAAAGCATGCCTACTCCGTGTTAGAGTATTTTCAAAATACAGGCCCAAAACAAACTGAAAATCGATCTTTTAGGTGCCAAAAAGTCGATATGTGCATGCATCTTCTGTAACCGTTTATATCTTAAATTCAGACTCAAAAAACCCTAAAATTCGGTAATTTGGGTCCTAGAAGCGATCAGTACATGCCTACTCCGTGTTAGAGTATTTTCAAAATACAGGCCAAAAACATGCTGAAAATCGATATTTTAGGTGCCCAAAGTCAATATGTGCATGCATCTTTTGTACCCGTCAATATCTCAAATTCAGGTTCTAAACACCCGAAAATTCGATACTTTGGGTTCCCAGAAGCGATCTGTACATGCCTACTCAGTGCTAGAATATTTTCAAAATATAAGCCTAAAACATGCTAAAATCGATATTTTAGGTGCCCAAAGTCAATATCTCAAATTCAGGCACAACACATACCGAAAAATCGATATTTTGGGGTCCCAGAAGCGATCTCTAGATGCCTACTCCGTGTTAGAGTATTTTCAAAATACAGGCCCAAAACATACTGAAAATCGATCTTTTAGGTGCCCAAAAGTCGATATGTGCATGCATCTTCTGTACCCGTTTATATCTCAAATTCAGACTCAAAACACCCGAAAATTCGATATTTTGGGGTCCCTGAAGCGATCTGTACATGCCTACTCAGTGCTAGAAATTTTCAAAATATAGGCCCAAAAAATGCTAAAAATCGATATTTTAGTTGCCCAAAGTCGAAATCTCAAATTCAGGCACAAAACACCGGAAAATTCGATATTTTGGGGTCCCTGAAGCGATCTGTACATGCCTACTCAGTGTTAGAGTATTTTCAAAAAACAGGCCCAAAACATACTGAATATCGATCTTTTAGGTGCCCAAAAGTCGATATGTGCATGCATTTTCTGTACCCGTTTATATCTTAAATTCAGACTCAAAACACCCGAAAATTCGGTATTTTTGGGTCCTAGAAGCGATCTGTACATGCCTAGTCCGTGTTAGAGTATTTTCAAAATACAGGCCCAAAACATGCAGAAAATCGATATTTTAGGTGAACAAAGTCAATATGTGCATGCATCTTCTGTACCCGTCAATATCTCAAATTCAGGTATAAAACACCCGAAAATTCGATATTTTGGGTTCCCAGAAGCGATCTGTACATGCCTACTCAGTGCTAGAATATTTTCTAAATATAGGCCTAAAACATTCAAAAATCGATATTTTAGGTGCCCAAAGTCAATATCTCAAATTCAGGCACAAAACATACCGAAAATTCGATATTTTGGGGTCCCAGAAGCGATCTCTACATGCCTACTCCGTGTTAGAGTATTTTCAAAATACAGGCCCAAAACATACTGAAAATCGATCTTTTAGGTGCCCAAAAGTCGATATGTGCATGCATCTTCTGTACCCGTTTATATCTCAAATTCAGACTCAAAACACCCGAAAATTCGATGTTTTGGGGTCCCAGAAGCGATCTGTACATGCCTACTCAGTGCTAGAATATTTTCAAAATATAGGCCCAAAACATGCTAAAAATAGATATTTTAGGTGCCCAAAGTCGAGATCTCAAATTCAGGCACAAAAACACCGAAAATTCGATATTTTGGGGTCCCAAAAGCGATCAAAGCATGCCTACTCCGTGTTAGAGTATTTTCAAAATACAGGCCCAAAACATACTGAAAATCGATCTTTTAGGTGCCAAAAAGTCGATATGTGCATGCTTCTTCTGTACCCGTTTATATCTCAAATTCAGGCTCAAAACACCCAAAAATTTGATATTTTGGGGAATCAGAAGCGATCTGTACACGCCTACTCAGTGCTAGAATGTTTTCAAATTACAGGCTCAAAACATCCAAAAAATCGATATTTTAGGTGCCCAAAGTCGATATCTCAAATTCAGGCACAAAACACCCGAAAATTCGATATTTTGCGGTCCCAGAAGCGAGTTGTACATGCTTACTCCGTGTTAGAGTATTTTCAAAATACAGGCCCAAAACAAACTGAAAATCGATCTTTTAGGTGCCAAAAAGTCGATATGTGCATGCATCTTCTGTACCCGTTTATATCTTAAATTCAGACTCAAAACACCCTAAAATTAGGTATTTTTGGGTCCTAGAAGCGATCTGTACATGCCTACTCCGTGTTAGAGTATTTTCAAAATACAGGCCAAAAACATGCTGAAAATCGATATTATAGGTGCCCAAAGTCAATATGTGCATGCATCTTTTGTACCCGTCAATATCTCAAATTCAGGTTCTAAACACCCGAAAATTCGATACTTTGGGTTCCCAGAAGCGATCTGTACATGCCTACTCAGTGCTAGAATATTTTCAAAATATAAGCCTAAAACATGCTAAAATCGATATTTTAGGTGCCCAAAGTCAATATCTCAAATTCAGGCACAACACATACCGAAAATTCGATATTTTGGGGTCCCAGAAGCGATCTCTAGATGCCTACTCCGTGTTAGAGTATTTTCAAAATACAGGCCCAAAACATACTGAAAATCGATCTTTTAGGTGCCCAAAAGTCGATATGTGCATGCATCTTCTGTACCCGTTTATATCTCAAATTCAGACTCAAAACACCCGAAAATTCGATATTTTGGGGTCCCTGAAGCGATCTGTACATGCCTACTCAGTGCTAGAATATTTTCAAAATATAGGACCAAAAAATGCTAAAAATCGATATTTTAGTTGCCCAAAGTCGAAATCTCAAATTCAGGCACAAAACACCGGAAAATTCGATATTTTGGGGTCCCTGAAGCGATCTGTACATGCCTACTCAGTGTTAGAGTATTTTCAAAAAACAGGCCCAAAACATACTGAATATCGATCTTTTAGGTGACCAAAAGTCGATATGTGCATGCATCTTCTGTACCCGTTTATATCTTAAATTCAGACTCAAAACACCCGAAAATTCGGTATTTTTGGGTCCTAGAAGCGATCTGTACATGCCTAGTCCGTGTTAGAGTATTTTCAAAATACAGGCCCAAAACATGCTGAAAATCGATATTTTAGGTGAACAAAGTCAATATGTGCATGCATCTTCTGTACCCGTCAATATCTCAAATTCAGGTATAAAACACCCGAAAATTCGATATTTTGGGTTCCCAGAAGCGATCTGTACATGCCTACTCAGTGCTAGAATATTTTCTAAATATAGGCCTAAAACATTCTAAAATCGATATTTTAGGTGCCCAAAGTCAATATCTCAAATTCAGGAACAAAACATACCGAAAATTCGATATTTTGGGGTCCCAGAAGCGATCTCTACATGCCTACTCCGTGTTAGAGTATTTTCAAAATACAGGCCCAAAACATACTGAAAATCGATCTTTTAGGTGCCCAAAAGTCGATATGTGCATGCATCTTCTGTACCCGTTTATATCTCAAATTCAGACTCAAAACACCCGAAAATTCGATATTTTGGGGTCCCAGAAGCGATCTGTACATGCCTACTCAGTACTAGAATATTTTCAAAATATAGGCCCAAAACATGCTAAAAATAGATATTTTAGGTGCCCAAAGTCGAGATCTCAAATTCAGGCACAAAAACACCGAAAATTCGATATTTTGGGGTCCCAAAAGCGATCAAAGCATGCCTACTCCGTGTTAGAGTATTTTCAAAATACAGGCCCAAAACATACTGAAAATCGATCTTTTAGGTGCCAAAAAGTCGATATGTGCATGCTTCTTCTGTACCCGTTTATATCTCAAATTCAGGCTCAAAACACCCAAAAATTTGATATTTTGGGGAATCAGAAGCGATCTGTACACGCCTACTCAGTGCTAGAATGTTTTCAAATTACAGGCTCAAAACATCCAAAAAATCGATATTTTAGGTGAACAAAGTCGATATCTTAAATTCAGGCACAAAACACCCGAAAATTCGATATTTTGCGGTCCCAGAAGCGAGTTGTACATGCTTACTCCGTGTTAGAGTATTTTCAAAATACAGACCCAAAACATGTTAAAAATCGATATTTTAGATGCCCAAAAGTCGATATGTGCATGCATCTTCAGTACCCGTTTATATCTCAAATGCATGTTCAAGATACTCGAAAACTCGATATTTTGGTGTCCAAGAAGCGATCTGTACATGCCTACTCCGTGTTAGAGTATTTTCAAAATATAGGCTCAAAACATGCTGAAAATCAATATTTTAGGTGCCCAAAGTCAATATGTGCATGCCTCTTCTGTACCCGTTTATATCTCAAATTCAGGTTTAAAACACCCGAAAATTCGATATTTTGGGATCGCAGAAGCGATCTGTACATGCCTACTCAATGCTAGAATATTTTCAAAGTATAGTCCCAAAACATGCTAAAAATCGATATTTTAGGTGCCCAAAGTCGATATCTCAAATTCAGGCACAAAACACCCGAAAATTCGATATTTTGGGGTCCCAGAAGCGACCTGTACATGCCTATTCCGTGTTAGAGTATTTTCAAAATACAGGCCCAAAACATACTAAAAATCGATCTTTTAGGTGCCCAAAAGTCGATATGTGCATGCATCTTCTCTACCCGTTTATATCATAAATTCAAACTCAAAACACCAGAAAATTCGGTATTTTTTGGTCCTAGAAGCGATCTGTACATGCCTACTCCTAGTTAGAATGTTTTCAAGATACAGACCCAAAACATGCTGAAAATCGATATTTTAGGTGCCCAAAGTCATTATGTGCAGGCATCTTCTGTACCCTTTTATATCTCAAATTCATGCCCAAAACACCCGAAAGTTCGATATTTTGGGGTCCAAGAAGCGATCTGTACATGCCTACTCAATGCTAAAATATTTTCAAAATATAGGCCGAAAACATGCAAAAAATCGATATTTAAGGTGCCGAAAGTCGATATCTCAAATTCAGGCACAAAACATCCGAAAATTCGATATTTTGGGGTCCCAGAAGCGATCTGTACATGCTTACTCCGTGTTAGAGTATTTTCAAAATACAGGCCCAAAACATACTGAAAATCTATCTTTTAGGTGCCCAAAACTCGATATGTGCTTGCATCTTCTGTACCCGTTTATATCTCTAATTGAGGCTCAAAACACCCGAAAATTCGATATTTTGGGGTCCCAGAAGCGATCTGTACATGCCTACTCAGTGCTAGAATATTTTCAAAATATAGGGCCAAAACATGCTAAAAATCGATATTTTAGGTGCCCGAGGTCGAAATCTCAAATTCAGACACAAAACACCGGAAAATTCGATATTTTGGGGTCCCAGAAGCGATCTGTACATGCCTACTCCGTGTTAGAGTATTTTCAAGATACAGACCCAAAACATGCTGAAAATCGATATTTTAGGTGCCCAAAGTCATTATGTGCATGCATCTTCTGTACCCTTTTATATCTCAAATTCAGGCCCAAAACACCCGAAAATTCGATATTTTGTTGTCCCAGAAGCGATCTGTACATGCCTACTCAGTGCTAGAATATTTTCAAAATATAGGCCCAAAACATGCTAAAAATCGATATTTTAGGTGCCCAAAGTCGATATCTCAAATTCAGGCACAAAACATCCGAAAATTCGATATTTTGTGGTCCCAGAAGCGATCTGTATATTCCTACTCCGTGTTAGAGTATTTTCAAAATACAGGCCCAAAACATACTGAAAATCGATCTTTTAGGTGCCCAAAAGTCGATATGTGCTTGCATCTTCTGTACCCGTTTATATCTCTTTTTCAGGCTCAAAACACCTTAAAAATTTGGTATTTTGGTGTCCCAGAAGCGATCTGTACATGCCTACTCAGTGCTAGAATTTTTTCAAAATATAGGCTCAAAACATGCTAAAAATCGATATTTTAAGGGTCCAAAGTCGATATGTGCTTGCATCTTCTGTACCCGTTTATATCTCATTTTCAGGCTCAAAACACCCAAAAATTCGGTTTTTTGGGTCGGTGTTAGAGTATTTTCAAAATACAGGCCCAAAACATACTGAAAATCGATCTTTTAGGTGCCCAAAAGTCGATATGTGCATGCATCTTCTGTACCCGTTTATATCTCAAATTCAGACTCAAAACACCCGAAAATTCGGTATTTTTGGGTCCTAGAAGCGAATGTACATGCCTACTCCTAGTTAGAATGTTTTCAAGATACAGACCCAAAACATGCTGAAAATCGATATTTTAGGTGCCCAAAGTCGATATCTAAAATTCAATCACAAAACATCCGAAAATTCGATTTTTTTGGGTCCTAGAAGCGATCTGTACATGCCTACTCCGTGTTAGAGTTATTTCAAAATACAGGCCCAAAACATGCTGAAAATAGATATTTTAGGTGCACAAAATACATATGTGCAAGCATCTTCTGTACCCGTTTATATCTCAAATTGAGGCTCAAAACACCCGAAAATTCGATATTTTGGGGTCCCAGAAGCGATCTGTACATGCCTACTCCGTGTTAGAGTATTTTCAAAATACAGGCCCAAAACATACTGAAAATCGATCTTTTAGGTGCCCAAAAGACGATATGTGCATGCATCTTCTGTACCCGTTTATATCTCAAATTCAGACTCAAAACACCGGAAAATTCGATATTTTTGGGTCCTAGAAGCGATCTGTACATGCCTACTCCGTGTTAGAGTATTTTCAAATTACAGGCCCAAAACATGCTAAAAATCTATATTTTAGGTGCCCTAGGTCGAAATCTCAAATTCAGGCACAAAACACCGGAAAATTCGATATTTTGGGGTCCCAGAAGCGATCTGTACATGCCTACTCCGTGTTAGAGTATTTTCAAATTACAGGCCCAAAACATACTGAAAATCGATCTTTTAGGTACCCAAAAGTCGATATGTGCATGTATCTTCTGTACCCGTTTATATCTTAAATTCAGACTCAAAACTCCCGAAAATTCGGTATTTTTGGGTCCTAGAAGCGATCTGTTAATGCCTACTCCGTGTTAGAGAATTTTCAAAATACAGGCCAAAAACATGCTGAAAATCGATATTTTAGGTGCCCTAAGTCAATATGTGCATGCATCTTCTGTACCCGTTTATATCTCAAATTCAGGTTTAAAACACCCGAAAATTCGATATTTTGGGATCGCAGAAGCGATCTGTACATGCCTACTCAATGCTAGAATATTTTCAAAGTATAGTCCCAAAACATGCTAAAAATCGATATTTTAGGTGCCCAAAGTCGATATCTCAAATTCAGGCACAAAACACCCGAAAATTCGATATTTTGGGGTCCCAGAAGCGACCTGTACATGCCTATTCCGTGTTAGAGTATTTTCAAAATACAGGCCCAAAACATACTAAAAATCGATCTTTTAGGTGCCCAAAAGTCGATATGTGCATGCATCTTCTCTACCCGTTTATATCATAAATTCAAACTCAAAACACCAGAAAATTCGGTATTTTTTGGTCCTAGAAGCGATATGTACATGCCTACTCCTAGTTAGAATGTTTTCAAGATACAGACCCAAAACATGCTGAAAATCGATATTTTAGGTGCCCAAAGTCATTATGTGCAGGCATCTTCTGTACCCTTTTATATCTCAAATTCAGGCCCAAAACACCCGAAAGTTCGATATTTTGGGGTCCAAGAAGCGATCTGTACATGCCTAGTCAGTGCTAAAATATTTTCAAAATATAGGCTGAAAACATGCAAAAAATCGATATTATAGGTGCCGAAAGTCGATATCTCAAATTCAGGCACAAAACATCCGAAAATTCGATATTTTGGGGTACCAGAAGCGATCTGTACATGCTTACTCCGTGTTAGAGTATTTTCAAAATACAGGCCCAAAACATACTGAAAATCTATCTTTTAGGTGCCCAAAACTCGATATGTGCTTGCATCTTCTGTACCCGTTTATATCTCTAATTGAGGCTCAAAACACCCGAAAATTCGATATTTTGGGGTCCCAGAAGCGATCTGTACATGCCTACTCAGTGCTAGAATATTTTCAAAATATAGGGCCAAAACATGCTAAAAATCGATATTTTAGGTGCCCGAGGTCGAAATCTCAAATTCAGACACAAAACACCGGAAAATTCGATATTTTGGGGTCCCAGAAGCGATCTGTACATGCCTACTCCGTGTTAGAGTATTTTCAAGATACAGACCCAAAACATGCTGAAAATCGATATTTTAGGTGCCCAAAGTCATTATGTGCATGCATCTTCTGTACCCTTTTATATCTCAAATTCAGGCCCAAAACACCCGAAAATTCGATATTTTGGGGTCCCAGAAGCGATCTGTACATGCCTACTCAGTGCTAGAATATTTTCAAAATATAGGCCCAAAACATGCTAAAAATCGATATTTTAGGTGCCCAAAGTCGATATCTCAAATTCAGGCACAAAACATCCGAAAATTCGATATTTTGGGGTCCCAGAAGCGATCTGTACATTCCTACTCCGTGTTAGAGTATTTTCAAAATACAGGCCCAAAACATACTGAAAATCGATCTTTTAGGTGCCCAAAGGTCGATATGTGCTTGCATCTTCTGTACCCGTTTATATCTCTTTTTCAGGGTCAAAACACCTTAAAAATTTGGTATTTTGGTGTCCCAGAAGCGATCTGTACATGCCTACTCAGTGCTAGAATTTTTTCAAAATATAGGCTCAAAACATGCTAAAAATCGATATTTTAAGGGTCCAAAGTCGATATGTGCTTGCATCTTCTGTACCCGTTTATATCTCATTTTCAGGCTCAAAACACCCAAAAATTCGGTTTTTTGGGTCGGTGTTAGAGTATTTTCAAAATACAGGCCCAAAACATACTGAAAATCGATCTTTTAGGTGCCCAAAAGTCGATATGTGCATGCATCTTCTGTACCCGTTTATATCTCAAATTCCGACTCAAAACACCCGAAAATTCCGTATTTTTGGGTCCTAGAAGCGAATGTACATGCCTACTCCTAGTTAGAATGTTTTCAAGATACAGACCCAAAACATGCTGAAAATCGATATTTTAGGTGCCCAAAGTCGATATCTAAAATTCAATCACAAAACATCCGAAAATTCGATTTTTTGGGGTCCCAGAAGCGATCTGTACATGCTTACTCCGTGTTAGAGTATTTTCAAAATACAGGCCCAAAACATACTGAAAATCGATCTTTTAGGTGCCCAAAAGTCGATATGTGCTTGCATCTTCTGTACCCGTTTATATCTCATTTTCAAGCTCAAAACACCCGAAAATTCAGTTTTTTGGGTCCTAGAAGCGATCTGTACATGCCTACTCCGTGTTAGAGTTATTTCAAAATACAGGCCCAAAACATGCTGAAAATAGATATTTTAGGTGCACAAAATACATATGTGCAAGCATCTTCTGTACCCGTTTATATCTCAAATTGAGGCTCAAAACACCCGAAAATTCGATATTTTGGGGTCCCAGAAGCGATCTGTACATGCCTACTCCGTGTTAGAGTATTTTCAAAATACAGGCCCAAAACATACTGAAAATCGATCTTTTAGGTGCCCGAGGTCGAAATCTCAAATTCAGGCACAAAACACCGGAAAATTCGATATTTTGTGGTCCCAGAAGCGATCTGTACATGCCTACTACGTGTTAGAGTATTTTCAAAATACAGGCCCAAAACATACTGAAAATCGATCTTTTAGGTGCCCAAAAGACGATATGTGCATGCATCTTCTGTACCCGTTTATATCTCAAATTCAGACTCAAAAAAACCGAAAATACGGTATTTTTGGGTCCTAGAAGCGATCTGTACATGCCTACTCCATGTTAGAGTATTTTCAAATTACAGGCCCAAAACATGCTAAAAATCGATATTTTAGGTGCCCTAGGTCGAAATCTCAAATTCAGGCACAAAACACCGGAAAATTCGATATTTTGGGGTCCCAAAGCGATCTGTACATGCCTACTCCGTGTTAGAGTATTTTCAAATTACAGGCCCAAAACATACTGAAAATCGATCTTTTAGGTACCCAAAAGTCGATATGTGCATGCATCTTCTGTACCCGTTTATATCTTAAATTCAGACTCAAAACACCCGAAAATTCGGTATTTTTGGGTCCTAGAAGCGATCTGTTAATGCCTACTCCGTGTTAGAGAATTTTCAAAATACAGGCCAAAAACATGCTGAAAATCGATATTTTAGGTGCCCTAAGTCAATATGTGCATGCATCTTCTGTACCCGTTTATATCTCAAATTTAGGCACAAAACACCGGAAAATTCGATATTTTGGGGTCCCAGAAGCGATCTGTACATGCCTACTCCGTGTTAGAGTATTTTCAAAATACAGGCCCAAAACATACTGAAAATCGATCTTATAGGTGCCCAAAAGACGATATGTGCATGCATCTTCTGTACCCGTTTATATCTCAAATTCCGACTCAAAAAAACCAAAAATACGGTATTTTTGGGTCCTAGAAGCGATCTGTACATGCCTACTCCGTGTTAGAGTATTTTCAAATTACAGGCCCAAAACATGCTAAAAATCGATATTTTAGGTGCCCTAGGTCGAAATCTCAAATTCAGGCACAAAACACCGGAAAATTCGATATTTTGGGGTCCCAGAAGCGATCTGTACATGCCTACTCCGTGTTAGAGTATTTTCAAAATACAGGCTCAAAACATACTGAAAATCGATCTTTTAGGTGCCCAAAAGTCGATATGTGCATGCATCTTCTGTACCCGTTTATATCTTAAATTCAGACTCAAAACACCCGAAAATTCGGTATTTTTGGGTCCTAGAAGCGATCTGTTCATGCCTACTCCGTGTTAGAGTATTTTCAAAATACAGGCCCAAAACATGCTGAAAATCGATATTTTAGGTGCCCAAAGTCATTATGTGCATGCATCTTCTGTACCCGTTTCAAGCTCAAAACACCCGAAAATTCGATATTTTGGGGTCCCAGAAGCGATCTGTACATGCCTACTTAGTGCTAGAATGTTTTCAAAATATAGGCTCAAAACATGCTAAAAATCGATATTTTAAGTGTACAAAGTCGATAAGTGCATGCATCTTCTGTACCCGTTTATATCTCAAATTCAGGCTTAAAACACCCGAAAATTCGGTATTTTTGTGTCCTAAAAGGAATCTGTGCATGCCTACTCCGTGTTAGAGTATTTTCAAAATAGAGGCCCAAAACATACTGAAAATCGATCTTTTAGGTGCCCAAAAGTCGATATGTGCATGAATCTTCTGTACCCGTTTATATCTCAAATTCAGGCTCAAAACACTCGAAAATTTGATATTTTGGGGTCCCAGAAGTGATCTGTACATGCCTACTTAGTGCTAGAATGTTTTCAAAATATAGGCTCAAAACATGCTAAAAATCGATATTTTAAGTGTACAAAGTCGATAAGTGCATGCATCTTCTGTACCCGTTTATATCTCAAATTCAGGCTTAAAACACCCGAAAATTCGGTATTTTTGTGTCCTAAAAGGAATCTGTGCATGCCTACTCCGTGTTAGAGTATTTTCAAAATACAGGCCCAATACATGCTGAAAATCGATATTTTAGGTGCCCAAAGTCATTATGTGCATGAATCTTCTGTACCCGTTTATAACTCAAATTCAGGTTCAAAACACCCGAAAATTCGATATTTTGGGGTCCCAGAAGCGATCTGTAAATGCCTACTCAGTGCTAGAATATTTTCAAAATGTAGCCCCAAAACATGCCAAAAATCAATATTTTAGGTGCCCAAAGTCGGTATCTCAAATTCAGGCACAAAACATCCGCAAATTCGATATTTTGGGGTCCAAGAAGCGATCTGTACATGCCTACTCAATGCTAGAATATTTTCAAAATATAGGCCCAAAACATGCTAAAAATCGATATTTTAGGTGCCCAGAGTAGATATCTCAAATTCAGGCACAAAACACCCGAAAATTCGATATTTTGGGGTCCCAAAAGCAATCTGTACATGCCTACTCCGTGTTAGAGTATTTTCAAAATACTGGCCCAAAACATACTGAAAATCGATCTTTTAGGTGCCCAAAAGTCGATATGTGCATGCATCTTCTCAAATTCAGGCTCAAAACACCCGAAAATTCGGCATTTTTGGGTTCTAGAAGCGATCTGTACATGCCTACTCCTAGTTAAAATGTTTTCAAGATACAGACCCAAAACATGCTCAAAATCGATATTTTAGGTGCCCAAAAGTCGATATGTGCATCTTCTGTACCCGTTTATATCTCAAATTCAAGCTCAAAACACCCGAAAATTCGATATTTTGGGTTCTAGAAGCGATCTGTACATGCCTAGTACTAGTTAAAATGTTTTTATGATACAGACCCAAAACATGCTCAAAATCGATATTTTAGGTGCCCAAAAGTCGATATGTGCATGCATCTTCTGTACCCGTTTATATCTTAAATTCAGACTCAAAACACCCGAAAATTCGGTATTTTTGGGTCCTAGAAGCGATCTGTTCATGCCTACTCCGTGTTAGAGTATTTTCAAAATACAGGCCCAAAACATGCTGAAAATCGATATTTTAGGTGCCCAAAGTCATTATGTGCATGCATCTTCTGTACCCGTTTCAAGCTCAAAACACCCAAAAAATTCGATATTTTGGGGTCCCAGAAGCGATCTGTACATGCCTACTTAGTGCTAGAATGTTTTCAAAATATAGGCTAAAAACATGCTAAAAATCGATATTTTAAGTGTACAAAGTCGATAAGTGCATGCATCTTCTGTACCCGTTTATATCTCAAATTCAGGCTTAAAACACCCGAAAATTCGGTATTTTTGTGTCCTAAAAGGAATCTGTGCATGCCTACTCCGTGTTAGAGTATTTTCAAAATAGAGGCCCAAAACATACTGAAAATCGATCTTTTAGGTGCCCAAAAGTCGATATGTGCATGAATCTTTTGTACCCGTTTATATCTCAAATTCAGGCTCAAAACACTCGAAAATTTGATATTTTGGGGTCCCAGAAGCGATCTGTACATGCCTACTCAATGCTAGAATATTTTCAAAATATATGCCCAAAACATGCTAAAAATCGATATTTTAGGTGCCCAGAGTAGATATCTCAAATTCAGGCACAAAACACCCGAAAATTCGATATTTTGGGGTCCCAAAAGCAATCTGTACATGCCTACTCCGTGTTAGAGTATTTTCAAAATACTGGCCCAAAACATACTGAAAATCGATCTTTTAGGTGCCCAAAAGTCGATATGTGCATGCATCTTCTCAAATTCAGGCTCAAAACACCCGAAAATTCGGCATTTTTGGGTTCTAGAAGCGATCTGTACATGCCTACTCCTAGTTAAAATGTTTTCAAGATACAGACCCAAAACATGCTCAAAATCGATATTTTAGGTGCCCAAAAGTCGATATGTGCATCTTCTGTACCCGTTTATATCTCAAATTCAAGCTCAAAACACCCGAAAATTCGATATTTTGGGTTCTAGAAGCGATCTGTACATGCCTAGTACTAGTTAAAATGTTTTTATGATACAGACCCAAAACATGCTCAAAATCGATATTTTAGGTGCCCAAAAGTCGATATGTGCATGCATCTTCAGTACCCGTTTATATCTCAAATTCTGGCTCAAAACACCCGAAAATTTGATATTTTGGGGTCCCAGAAGCAATCTGTACATGCCTACTTAGTGCTAGAATGTTTTCAAAATATAGGCTCAAATCATGCTAAAAATCGATATTTTAAGAGTCCAAAGTCGATATGTGCATGCATCTTCTGTACCCGTTTATATCTCATTTTCAGGCTCAAAACACCCGAAAATTCGGTATTTTTGTGTCCTAGAAGCGATCTGTACATGCCTACTCCGTGTTAGAGTATTTTCAAAATACAGGCCCAAAACATGCTGAAAATCGATATTCTAAGTCAATTTGTGCATGCATCTTCTGTACCCGTTTCAAGCTCAAAACACCCGAAAATTCGATATTTTGGGGTCCCAGAAGCGATCTGTACATGCCTACTCAGTGCTAGAATATTTTCAAAATATAGGCCCAAAACATGCTAAAAATCGATATATTAGTTGCCCAAAGTCGAAATATCAAATTCAGGCACAAAACACCGGAAATATCGATATTTTGGGGTCCCAGAAGCGATCTGTACATGCCTACTCAGTGCTAGAATATTTTCAAAATATAGGCCCAAAACATGCTAAAAATCGATATATTAGTTGCCCAAAGTCGAAATATCAAATTCAGGCACAAAACACCGGAAATATCGATATTTTGGGGTCCCAGAAGCGATCTGTACTTGCCTACTCCGTGATAGAGTATTTTCAAAATATAGGCATAAAACATGCTGAAAATCTATATTTTAGGTGCCCAAAGTCAATATGTGCATGCATCTTCTGTACCCGTTTATATCTCAAATTCAGGCTTAAAACACCCGAAAATTCGATATTTTGGGGTCCCAGAAGCGATCTGTACATGCCTACTGAGTTTTAGAATTTTTTCAAAATATAGGCTCAAAACATGCTACAAATCGATATTTTAAGTGTACAAAGTCGATATGTGCATGCATCTTCTGTACCCGTTTAAATCTCAAATTCAGGCTCAGAACACCAGAAAATTCGGTATTTTTGGGTCCTAAAAGGGATCTGTACATGCCTACTCCATGTTAGAGTGTTTTCAAAATACAGGACAAAAACATGCTGAAAATGGATATTTTAGGTGCCCAAAGTCAATATGTGCATGCATCTTCTGTACCCGTTTATATCTCAAATTCCGGCTCAAAACACCGGAAAATTCGATATTTTGGGGTCCCAGAAGCAATCTGTACATGCCTACCCCGTGTTAGAGTATTTTCAATATACAGGCCCAAAACATACTGAAAATCGATCTTTTAGGTGCCCAAAAGTCGATATGTGCATGCATCTTCTGTACTCATTTATATCTGAAATTAAGGCTCAAAACACCCGAAAATTCGATATTTTGGGGTCCCAGAAGCAATCTGTACATGCCTACTCAGTGCTAGAGTATTTTCAAAATATAGGCCAAAACATGCTAAAAATCGATGTTTTAGGTGCCCAAAGTCGAAATCTCAAATTTAGGCTCAAAACACCGGAAAATTCGATATTTTGGGGTCCCAGAAGCGATCTGTACATGCCTACTCCGTGTTAGAATATTTTCAAAATACAGGCCCAAAACATACTGAAAATCGATCTTTTAGGTGCCCAAAAGTCGATATGTGCATCCATCTTCTGTACCCGTTTATATCTCAAATTCAGGCTCAAAACCCCCGAAATATCGGTATTTTTGGGTCCTAGAAGCGATCTGTACATGCCTACTCCGTGTTAGAATGTTTTCAAGATACAGACCCAAAACATGCTGAAAATCGATATTTTATGTGCCCAAAAGTCGATATGTGCATGCATCTTCTGTACCCGTTTATATCTCAAATTCAGGCTGAAAACACCCGAAAATTCGATATTTTGTGGTCCCAGAAGTGATCTGTACATGCCTACTCCGTGTTAGAGTATTTTCAAAATACAGGACCAAAACATGCTAAAAATCGATATTTTAGGTGCCCAAAGTCGATATCTGAAATTGAGGTACAAAACACCCGAAAATTCGATTTTTTGGGGTCCCAGAAGCGAAATGTACATGATTACTCCGTGTTAGAGTATTTACAAATTACAGGCCCAAAACATACTGAAAATCGATCTTTTAGGTGCCCAAAAGTCGATATGTGTATACATCTTCTGTACCCGTTTATATCTCAAATTCAGGCTCAAAACACCCGAAAATTCGGTATTTTTGGGTCCTAGAAGCGATCTGTACATGCCTACTCCTATTTAGAATGTTTTCAAGATACAGACCCAAAACATGCTGAAAATCGATATTTTATGTGCCCAAAAGTCGATATGTGCATGCATCTTCTGTACCCGTTTATATCTCAAATTCAGGCTCAAAACACCCGAAAATTCGATATTTTGTGGTCCCAGAAGTGATCTGTACATGCCTACTCCGTGTTAGAGTATTTTCAAAATACAGGACCAAAACATGCTAAAAATCGATATTTTAGGTGCCCAAAGTCGATATCTGAAATTGAGGTACAAAACACCCGAAAATTAGATTTTTTGGGGTCCCAGAAGCGAAATGTACATGATTACTCCGTGTTAGAGTATTTTCAAAATACAGGCCCGAAACATACTGAAAATCGATCTTTTAGGTGCCCAAAAGTCGATATGTGCATGCATCTTCTGTACCCGTTTATATCTTAAATTCAGTCCCAAAACACCCGAAAATTCGATATTTTGGGGTCTAAGAAGCGATCTGTACATGCCTACTCAGTGCTAGAATATTTTCAAAATATAGGCCCAAAACATGCTAAAAATCGATACTTTAGGTGCCCAAAGTCGAAATCTCAAATTCAGGCACTAAACACCTAAAAATTCGATATTTTGGGGTCCCAGAAGCGATTTGTACATGCCTACTCCGTGTTAGAGTATTTTCAAAATAGAGGCCCAAAACATACTGAAAATCGATCTTTTAGGTGCCCAAAAGTCGATATGTGCATGAATCTTCTGTACCCGTTTATATCTCAAATTCAGGCCCAAAACACCCGAAAATTCGATTTTTTGGGGTCCAAGAAGCGATCTGTACATGCTTACTCCGTGTTAGAGTATTTTCAAAATACAGGCCCAGAAACATGCTGAAAATCGATATTTTAGGTGCCCAAAGTCATTATGTGCATGCATCTTCTGTACCCGTTTATATCTCAAATTCAGGCTCAAAACACCCGAAAATTCGGTATTTTTGTGTCCTAGAAGCGATCTGTACATGCCTACTCCTAGTTAGAATATTTTCAAGATACAGACCCAAAACATGCTCAAAATCGATATTTTAGGTGCCCAAAAGTCAATATGGGCATACATCTTCTGTACCCGTTTATATCTCAAATTCAGGCTCAAAACACACGAAAATTCGATATTTAGGGGTCCAAGAAGCGATCTGTACATGCCTACTCCGTGTTAGAGTATTTTCAAAATATAGGCCCAAAACATGCTAAAAATCGATATTTTAGGTGCCCAAAGTCGAAATCTCAAATTCAGGCACAAAACACCGGAAAATTCGATATTTTGGGGTCCTAGAAGCGATCTGTACATGCTTACTCCGTGTTAGAGTATTTTCAAAATAGAGGCCCAAAACATACTGAAAATCGATTTTTTAGGTGACCAAAAGTCGATATGTGCATGCATCTTCTGTACCCGTTTATATCTCAAATTCAGGCTCAAAATACCCGAAAATTTGATATTTTGCTGTCGCAGAAGCGATCTATACATGCCTACTCCTAGTTAGAATATTTTCAAGATACAGACCCAAAACATGCTCAAAATCGATATTTTAGGTGCCCAAAAGTCAATATGGGCATACATCTTCTGTACCCGTTTATATCTCAAATTCAGGCTCAAAACACACGAAAATTCGATATTTAGGGGTCCAAGAAGCGATCTGTACATGCCTACTCCGTGTTAGAGTATTTTCAAAATATAGGCATAAAACATGCTGAAAATCGATATTTTAGGTGCCCAAAGTCAATATGTGCATGCATCTTCTGTACCCGTTTATATCTCAAATTCAGGCTTAAAACACCCGGAAATTCGATATTTTTGGGTCCTAGAAGCAATCTGTACATGCCTACTCCGTGTTAGAGTATTTTTTAAATACAGGCAAAAAGATGCTGAAAATCGATATTTTAGGTGTCCAAAGTCGATATGTGCATACACCTTCTGTACCCGTTTATATCTTATTTTCAGGCTCAAAACACCCGAAAATTCGGTATTTTTGGTTCCTAGAAGCGATCTGTACATGCCTACTCCTAGTTAGAATGTTTTCAAGATACATATCCAAAACATGATCAAAATCGATATTTTAGGTGCCGAAAAGTCGATATGTGAATGCATCTTCAGTACCCGGTATAATCTCAAATTTTGGCTCAAAACACACAAAAATTCGTTATCTTGGGGTCCAAGAAGCGATCTGTACATGCCTACTCCGTGTTAGAGTATTTTCAAAATATAGGCCCAAAACATGCTGAAAATCGATATTTTAGATGCCCAAAGTCGATATGTGCATGCATCTTCTGTACCCGTTTATATCTCATTTTCAAGCTCAAAATACCCGAAAACTCGGTATTTTTTGGTCCTAGAAGCAATCTGTACATGCCTACTCCGTGTTAGAGTATTTTTAAAATACAGGCGAAAACATGATGAAAATCGATATTTTAGGTGCTCAAAGTCAATATGTGCATGCATCTTCTGTACCCGTTTATATCTCAAATTCAGGCTCAAAACACCCGAAAATTCGATATTTTGGGGTCCCAGAATCGATCTGTACATGCCTACTCAGTGGTAGAATATTTTCAAAATATAGGCCCAAAACGCTAAAAATCGATATTTTAGGTGCTCAAAGTCGAAATCTCAAATTCAGGCACAAAACACCAGAAAATTCGATATTTTGAGGTTCCAGCAGCGATCTGTACATGGTTACTCCGTGTTCGAGTATTTTCATAATACAGGCCCAAAACATACTAAAAATCGATCTTTTAGGTGCCCAAAAGTCGATATGTGCATACATCTTCTGTACCCGTTTATATCTCAAATTCAGACTCAAAACACCCTAAAATTCGGTATTTTTGGGTCCTAGAAGCGATCTGTACATGCCTACTCCTCGTTAGAATGTTTTCAAGATACATACCCAAAACATGATCAAAATCGATATTTTAGGTGCCAAAAAGTCGATATGTGCATGAATCTTCTGTACCCGTTTATATCTCAAATTCAGGCCCAAAACACCCGAAAATTCGATTTTTTGGGGTCCAAGAAGCGATCTGTACATGCTTACTCCGTGTTAGAGTATTTTCAAAATACAGGCCCAGAAACATGCTGAAAATCGATATTTTAGGTGCCCAAAGTCATTATGTGCATGCATCTTCTGTACCCGTTTATATCTCAAATTCAGGCTCAAAACACCCGAAAATTCGGTATTTTTGTGTCCTAGAAGCGATCTGTACATGCCTACTCCTAGTTAGAATATTTTCAAGATACAGACCCAAAACATGCTCAAAATCGATATTTTAGGTGCCCAAAAGTCAATATGGGCATACATCTTCTGTACCCGTTTATATCTCAAATTCAGGCTCAAAACACACGAAAATTCGATATTTAGGGGTCCAAGAAGCGATCTGTACATGCCTACTCCGTGTTAGAGTATTTTCAAAATATAGGCCCAAAACATGCTAAAAATCGATATTTTAGGTGCCCAAAGTCGAAATCTCAAATTCAGGCACAAAACACCGGAAAATTCGATATTTTGGGGTCCTAGAAGCGATCTGTACATGCTTACTCCGTGTTAGAGTATTTTCAAAATAGAGGCCCAAAACATACTGAAAATCGATTTTTTAGGTGACCAAAAGTCGATATGTGCATGCATCTTCTGTACCCGTTTATATCTCAAATTCAGGCTCAAAATACCCGAAAATTTGATATTTTGCTGTCGCAGAAGCGATCTATACATGCCTACTCAGTGCTAGAATGTATTCAAAATATAGGCTCAAAACATGCTAAAAATCGATATTTTAAGTGTTTAAAGTCGATATGTGCATGCATCTTCTGTACCCGTTTATATATCAAATTCAGGCTCAAAACACCCGAAAATTCAATATTTTGGCGTCCCAGAAGCGATCTGTACATGCTTACTCAGTGCTAGAATATTTTCAAAATAGACGCCCAAAACATGCTAAAAATCGATTTTTTAGGTGTCCAAAGTCGATATCTCAAATTCAGGCACAAAACACACGAAAATTCGATATTTTGGGGTTCTAGAAGCGATCTGTACATGCTTACTCCGTGTTAAAGTATTTTCAAGTTACAGGCCCAAAACATACTGAAAATCGATCGTTTAGGTGCCCAAAAGTCGATATGTGCATGCATCTTCTGTACCCGTTTATATCTCAAATTCAGACTCAAAACACCCGAAAATTCGGTATTATTGGGTCCTATAAGCGATCTGTACATGCCTACTCCAAGTTTGAATGTTTTTCAAGATAAAGACCCAAAACATGCTCAAAATCGATATTTTAGGTACGCAAAAGTCAATATGTGCATGCATCTTCTGTACCCGTTTATATCACAAATTCAGGCCCAAAACCCACGAAAATTCGATATTTTGGGGTCCAAGAAGCGATCTGTACATGCCTACTCAGTGCTAGAATATTTTCAAAATATAGGCCCAAAACATGCTAAAATCGATATTTTAGGTGCCCAAAGTCGAAATCTCAAATTCTGGCACAAATCACCGGAAAATTCGATATTTTGGGGTCCCAGAAGTGATCTGTACATGCCTACTCCGTGTTAGAGTATTTTCAAAATAGAGGCCCAAAACATACTGAAAATCGATCTTTTAGGTGCCCAAAAGTCGATATGTGCATGCATCTTCTGTACCCGTTTATATCTCAAATTCAGGCTCAAAACACCCGAAAATTCGATATTTTGCTGTCGCAGAAGCGATCTGTACATGCCTACACAGTGCTAGAATGTTTTCAAAATATAGGCTCAAAACATGCTAAAAATCGATATTTTAAGTGTCCAAAGTCGATATGTGCATGCATCTTCTGTACCCGTTTATATCTCATTTTCAGGCTCAAAACACCCGACAATTCGGTATTTTGGTGTCTTCGAAGCGATCTGTAAAGGCCTACTCCGTGTTAGAGTATTTTCAAAATACAGGCCCAAAACATGCTGAAAATCGATATTTTAGGTGCCCAAAGTCGATATCTCAAATTCAGGCACAAAGCAACCGAAAATTCGATATTTTGGGGTCCCAAAAGCGATCTGTACATGCCTACTCCGTGTTAGAGTATTTTCAAAATACAGGCCCAAAACATACTGAAAATCGATCTTTTAGGTGCACAAAAGTCGATATGTGCATTTATCTTCTGTATTCGTTTGTATCTCAAATTTAAGCTCAAAACACCCGAAAATTCGATATTTTGGTGTGCCAGAAGCGATCTGTACATGCCTACTCAGTCCTAGAATGTTTTCCAAATATAGGATCAAAACATGCTAAAAATCGATATTTTATGTGTCTAAAGTCGATATGTGCATGCATCTTCTGTACCCGTTATATCTCATTTTCGGGCTGAAAACAACCGAAAATTCGGTATTTTTGTGTCCTAGATGCGATCTGTACATGCCTACTCCGTGTTAAAGTATTTTCAAAATACAGGCCCAAAGCATGCTGAAAATCGATATTTTACGTGCCCAAAGTCAATATGTGCATGCATCTTCTGTACCCGTTTATATCTCAAATTCAAGCTCAAAACTCCCGAAAATTCGATATTTTGGGGTCCCAGAAGCGATCTTTACATGCCTACTTCGTGTTAGAGTATTTTCAAAATATAGGCATAAAACATGCTGAAAATCGATATTTTAGGTGCCCAAAGTCAATATGTGCATGCATCTTCTGTACCCGTTTATATCTCAAATTCAGGCTTAAAACACCCGGAAATTCGATATTTTTGGGTCCTAGAAGCAATCTGTACATGCCTACTCCGTGTTAGAGTATTTTTTAAATACAGGCAAAAAGATGCTGAAAATCGATATTTTAGGTGTCCAAAGTCGATATGTGCATACACCTTCTGTACCCGTTTATATCTTATTTTCAGGCTCAAAACACCCGAAAATTCGGTATTTTTGGTTCCTAGAAGCGATCTGTACATGCCTACTCCTAGTTAGAATGTTTTCAAGATACATATCCAAAACATGATCAAAATCGATATTTTAGGTGCCGAAAAGTCGATATGTGAATGCATCTTCAGTACCCGGTATAATCTCAAATTTTGGCTCAAAACACACAAAAATTCGTTATCTTGGGGTCCAAGAAGCGATCTGTACATGCCTACTCCGTGTTAGAGTATTTTCAAAATATAGGCCCAAAACATGCTGAAAATCGATATTTTAGATGCCCAAAGTCGATATGTGCATGCATCTTCTGTACCCGTTTATATCTCATTTTCAAGCTCAAAATACCCGAAAACTCGGTATTTTTTGGTCCTAGAAGCAATCTGTACATGCCTACTCCGTGTTAGAGTATTTTTAAAATACAGGCGAAAACATGATGAAAATCGATATTTTAGGTGCTCAAAGTCAATATGTGCATGCATCTTCTGTACCCGTTTATATCTCAAATTCAGGCTCAAAACACCCGAAAATTCGATATTTTGGGGTCCCAGAATCGATCTGTACATGCCTACTCAGTGGTAGAATATTTTCAAAATATAGGCCCAAAACGCTAAAAATCGATATTTTAGGTGCTCAAAGTCGAAATCTCAAATTCAGGCACAAAACACCAGAAAATTCGATATTTTGAGGTTCCAGCAGCGATCTGTACATGGTTACTCCGTGTTCGAGTATTTTCATAATACAGGCCCAAAACATACTAAAAATCGATCTTTTAGGTGCCCAAAAGTCGATATGTGCATACATCTTCTGTACCCGTTTATATCTCAAATTCAGACTCAAAACACCCTAAAATTCGGTATTTTTGGGTCCTAGAAGCGATCTGTACATGCCTACTCCTCGTTAGAATGTTTTCAAGATACATACCCAAAACATGATCAAAATCGATATTTTAGGTGCCAAAAAGTCGATATGTGAATGCATCTTCAGTACCCGTTATAATCTCAAATTTTGGCTCAAAACACACGAAAATTCGATATCTTGGGGTCCAAGAAGCGATCTGTACATGCCTACTCCGTGTTAGAGTATTTTCAAAATATAGGCCCAAAACATGCTGAAAATCGATATTTTAGATGCTCAAAGTCGATATCTCAAATTCAGGCACAAAACACCCGACAATTCGATATTTTGGAGTCCCAAAAGTGATCTGTACATGCTTACTCCGTGTTAGAGTATTTTCAAAATACAGGCCCAATACATACTGAAAATCGATCTTTTACTTTCCCAAAAGTCGATATGTGCATGCATCTTCTGTACCCGTTTATATCTCAAATTCAGGCTCAAAATACCCGAAAATTCGATATTTTGGTGTCCCAGAAACGATCTGTACATGCCTACTCCGTGTTAGAATATTTTCAAAATATAGGCCTAAAACATGCTAAAAATCGATATTTTAGGTGCCCAAAGTCGATATCTCAAATGCAGGCAAAAAAAACACGCAAATTCGATATTTTGGGGTCCATGAAGCGATCTGTACCTGCCTTCTCCGTGTTAGAGTATTTTCAAAATATAGGCCCAAAACATGCTGAAAATCGATATTTTAGGTGCCCAAAGTCAATATGTGCATGCATTTTCTTTACCCGTTATAATCTCAAATTTTGGCTCAAAACACACGAAAATTCGATATCTTGGGGTCCAAGAAGCGATCTGTACATGCCTACTCCGTGATAGAGTATTTTCAAAATATAGGCCCAAAACATGCTGAAAATCGATATTTTAGATGCCCAAAGTCGATATGTGCATGCACCTTCTGTACCCGTTTATATCTCATTTTCAAGCTCAAAATACCCGAAAACTCGGTATTTTTTGGTCCTAGAAGCAATCTGTACATGCCTACTCCGTGTTAGAGTATTTTTAAAATACAGGCGAAAACATGATGAAAATCGATATTTTAGGTGCCCAAAGTCAATATGTGCATGCATCTTCTGTACCCGTTTATATCTCAAATTCAGGCTCAAAACACCCGAAAATTCGATATTTTGGGGTCCCAGAAGCGATCTGTACATGCCTACTCAGTGCTAGAATATTTTCAAAATATAGGCCCAAAACGCTATAAATCGATATTTTAGGTGCTCAAAGTCGAAATCTCAAATTCAGGCACAAAACACCAGAAAATTCGATATTTTGAGGTTCCAGCAGCTATCTGTACATGGTTACTCCGTGTTCGAGTATTTTCATAATACAGGCCCAAAACATACTGAAAATCGATCTTTTAGGTGCCCTAAAGTCGATATGTGCATACATCTTCTGTACCCGTTTATATCTCAAATTCAGGCTCAAAACACCCTAAATTCGGTATTTTTGGGTCCTAGAAGCGATTTGTACATGCCTACTCCTAGTTAGAATGTTTTCAAGATACATACCCAAAACATGATCAAAATCGATATTTTAGGTGCCAAAAAGTCGATATGTGAATGCATCTTCAGTACCCGTTATAATCTCAAATTTTGGCTCAAAACACACGAAAATTCGATATCTTGGGGTCCAAGAAGCGATCTGTACATGCCTACTCCGTGTTAGAGTCTTTTCAAAAAATAGGCCCAAAATATGCTGAAAATCGATATTTTAGATGCTCAAAGTCGATATCTCAAATTCAGGCACAAAACACCCGACAATTCGATATTTTGGAGTCCCAAAAGTGATCTGTACATGCTGACTCCGTGTTAGAGTATTTTCAAAATACAGGCCCAAAACATACTGAAAATCGATCTTTTACTTGCCCAAAAGTCGATATCTGCATGCATCTTCTGTACCCGTTTATATCTCAAATTCAGGCTCAAAATACCCGAAAATTCGATATTTTGGGGTCCATGAAGCAATCTGTACATGCCTTCTCCGTGTTAGAGTATTTTCAAAACATAGGCCCAAAACATGCTGAAAATCGATATTTTAGGTGCCGAAAGTCAATATGTGCATGCATCTTCTGTACCCGTTTATATCTCAATTTCAGTTTCAAAACACCCGAAAATTCGATATTTTGGGGTCCAAGAAGCGATCTGTAAATGCCTACTCAGTGCTAGAATGTTTTTAAAATATAGGCTCAAAACATGCTAAAAATCGATATTTTAAGTGTCCAAAGTCGATATGTGCATGCATCTTCTGTACCCGTTTATATCTCATTTTCAGGCTCAAAACACCCGAAAATTCAATATTTTTGTGTCCTAGAAGCGATCTGTACATGCCTACTCCGTGTTAGAGTATTTTAAAAATACAGGCCCAAAACATGCTGAAAATCGATATTTTAGGTGCCCAAAGTCAATATGTGCATCCATCTTCTGTACCCGTTTATATCTCAAATTCAAGCTCAAAACACCCGAAAATTCGATATTTTGGGATCTCAGAAGTGATCTGTACATGCCTACTCAGTGCTAGAATATTTTCAAAATATAGGCTCAAAACATTCTAAAAATCGATATTTTAGTTGCCCAAAGTCGAAATCTCAAATTAAGGCACAAAACACCGGAAAATTCGATATTTTGGGGTCCCAGAAGCGATCTGTACATGCCTACTCCGTGTTAGAGTATTTTCAAAATATAGGCATAAAACATGCTGAAAATCGATATTTTAGGTTCCCAAAGTCAATATGTGCATGCATCTTCTGTACCCGTTTATATCTCAAATTCAGGCTTAAAACACCCGGAAATTCGATATTTTGGGGTCGCAGAAGCGATCTTTACATGCCTACTGAATGCAATTTTTTTTTCAAAATATAGGCCCAAAACATGCTAAAAATCGATATTTTAGGTGTCCAAAGTCGATATGTGCATGCAACTTCTGTACCCGTTTATATCTCATTTTCAGGCTCAAAATACCCGAAAACTCGGTATTTTTGGGTCCTAGAAGCAATCTGTACATGCCTACTCCGTGTTAGAGTATTTTTAAAATACAGGCGAAAACATGCTGAAAATCGAAATTTTAGGTGCCCACAGTCAATATGTGCATGCATCTTCTGTACCCGTTTATATCTCAAATTCAGGCTCAAAACACACGAAAATTCGATATTTTGGGGTCCAAGAAGAGATCTGTACATGCATACTCCGTGTTAGAGTATTTTCAAAATATAGGCCCAAAACATTCTGAAAATCGATATTTTAGGTGCCCAAAGTCAATATGTGCATGCTTCTTCTGTACCCGTTTATATCTCAAATTCAAGCTTAAAACACCCGAAACTTCGATATTTTGGGGTCGCAAAAGCGATCTGTACATGCCTACTCAATGCTAAAATATTTTCAAAATATAAGCCCAAAACATGCTAAAAATCGATGTTTTAGGTGCCCAAAGTCGATATCTCAAATTCAGGCACAAAACACCCGAAAATTTGATATTTTGGGGTCCCAAAAGCGATCTGTACATGCTTACTCCGTGTTAGAGTATTTTCAAAATACAGGCCCAAAACATACTGAAAATCGATCTTTTAGGTGCCCAAAAGTCGATATGTGCATGCATCTTTTGTACCCGTTTATATCTCAAATTCAAGCTCAAAACACCCGAAAATTCGATATTTTGGTGTACCAGAAGCGATCTGTACATGCCTACTCAGTGCTAGAATGTTTTTAAAATATAGGCTCAAAACATGCTAAAAATCGATATTTTAAGTGTCCAAAGTCGATATGTGCATGCATCTTCTGTACCCGTTTATATCTCATTTTCAGGCTCTAAACACCCGAAAAATCGGTATTTTTGTGTCCTAGAAGCGATCTGTACAGGCCTACTCCGTGTTAGAGTATTTTCAATATACAGGCCCGAAACATGCTGAAAATCGATATTTTAGGTGCCCAAAGTCGATATCTCAAATTCAGGCACAAAACAACCGAAAATTCGATATTTTGGGGTCCCAAATGCGATCTGTACATGCCTACTCCGTGTTAGAGTATTTTCAAAATACAGGCCCAAAACATACTGAAAATCGATCTTTTAAGTGCCCAAAAGTCGATATGTGCATGCATCTTCTGTATCCGTTTATATGTCAAATTCAAGCTCAAAACACCCGAAAATTCGATATTTTGGTAAGCCAGAAGCGATCTGTACATGCCTACTCAGTGCTAGAATATTTTTAAAATATAGGCTCAAAACATGCTAAAAATCGATATTTTAAGTGTCCAAAGTCGATATGTGCATGCATCTTCTGTACCCGTTTATATCTCATTTTCAGGCTCTAAACACCCGAAAAATCGGTATTTTTGTGTCCTAGAAGCGATCTGTACAGGCCTACTCCGTGTTAGAGTATTTTCAATATACAGGCCCGAAACATGCTGAAAATCGATATTTTAGGTGCCCAAAGTCGATATCTCAAATTCAGGCACAAAACAACCGAAAATTCGATATTTTGGGGTCCCAAATGCGATCTGTACATGCCTACTCCGTGTTAGAGTATTTTCCAAATATAGGCTCAAAACAGGCTAAAAATCGATATTTTAAGTGTCCAAAGTCGATATGTGCATGCATCTTCTGTACCCGTTTATATCTCATTTTCAGGCTAAAAAACCCGAAAATTCAGTATTTTTGTGTCCTAGAAGCGATCTGTACATGCCTACTCCGTGTTAGAGTATTTTCAAAATACAGGACCAAAACATGCTGAAAATCGATATTTTAGGTGCCCAAAGTCAATATGTGCATGCATCTTCTGTACCCGTTTATATCTCAAATTCAAGCTCAAAACACCCGAAAATTCGATATTTTGGGGTCCCAGAAGCGATCTGTACATGCCTACTCAGTTCTAGAATATTTTCAAAATATAGGCCCAAAACATTCTAAAAATGGATATTTTAGTTGCCCAAAGTCGAAATCTCAAATTAAGGCACAAAACACCGGAAAATTCGATATTTTGGGGTCCCAAAAGCGATCTGTACATGCCTACTCCGTGTTAGAGTATTTTCAAAATATAGGCATAAAACATGCTGAAAATCGATATTTTAGGTGCCCAAAGTCAATATGTGCATGCATCTTCTGTACCCGTTTATATCTCAAATTCAGGCTTAAAACACCCGGAAATTCGATATTTTGGGGTCGCAGAAGCGATCTGTACATGCCTACTCAATGCAATTTTTTTTTCAAAATATAGTCCCAAAACATGCTAAAAATCGATATTTTAGGTGTCCAAAGTCGATATGTGCATGCAACTTCTGTACCCGTTTATATCTCATTTTCAGGCTCAAAATTCCCGAAAACTCGGTATTTTTGGGTCCTAGAAGCAATCTGTACATGCCTACTCCGAGTTAGAGTATTTTTAAAATACAGGCGAAAACATGCTGAAAATCGATATTTTACGTGCCCAAAGTCAATATGTGCATGCATCTTCTGTACCCGTTTATATCTCAAATTCTGGCTCAAAACAGACGAAAATTCGATATTTTGGGGTCCAAGAAGCGATCTGTACATGCCTACTCAGTGTTAGAGTATTTTCAAAAATATAGGCCCAAAACATTCTGGAAATCGATATTTTAGGTGCCCAAAGTCAATATGTGCATGCATCTTCTGTACCCGTTTATATCTCAAATTCAGGCTTAAAACACCCGAAACTTCGATATTTTGGGGTCGCAAAAGCGATCTGTACATGCCTACTCAATGCTAGAATATTTTCAAAATATAAGCCCAAAACATGCTAAAAATCGATATTTTAGGTGCCCAAAGTCGATATCTCAAATTCAGGCACAAAACACACGAAAATTCGATATTTTGGGGTCCAAGAAGCGATCTGTACATGCCTACTCCGTGTTAGAGTATTTTCAAAATATAGGCCCAAAACATGCTGAAAATCGATATTTTAGGTGCCCAAAATCAATATGTGCATGCATCTTCTGTACCCGTTTATATCTCAAATTCAGGCTCAAAACACCCGAAAACTCGATATTTTGGGGTCTAAGAAGCGATCTGTAAATGCCTACTCCGTGTTAGAGAATTTAAAAAAAAAAGGCCCAAAACATTCTGGAAATCGATATTTTAGGTGCCCAAAGTCAATATGTGCATGCATCTTCTGTACCCGTTTATATCTCAAATTCAGGCTTAAAACACCCGAAACTTCGATATTTTGGGGTCGCAAAAGCGATCTGTATATGCCTACTCAATGCTAGAATATTTTCAAAATATAAGCCCAAAACATGCTAAAAATCGAAATTTTAGGTGCCCAAAGTCGATATCTCAAATTCAGGCACAAAACACCCGAAAATTCGATATTTTAGGGTCCCAAAAGCGATCTGTACATGCCTACTCCGTGTTAGAGTATTTTCAAAATACACGCCCAAAACATACTGAAAATCGATCTTTTAGGTGCCCAAAAGTCGATATGTGCATGCATCTTTTGTACCCGTTTATATCTCAAATTCAAGCTCAGAACACCCGAAAATTCGATATTTTGGTGTACCAGAAGCGATCTGTACATGCCTACTCAGTGCTAGAATGTTTTTAAAATAAATTCTCAAAACATGCTAAAAATCGATATTTTAAGTGTCCAAAGTCGATATGTGCATGTATCTTCTGTACCCGTTTATATCTCATTTTCAGGCTCAAAACACCCGAAATTCGGTATTTTTGTGTCCTAGAAGCGATCTGTACAGGCCTACTCCGTGTTAGAATATTTTCAAAATACAGGCCCAAAACATGCTGAAAATCGATATTTTAGGTGCCCAAAGTCGATATCTCAAATTCAGGCACAAAACAACCGAAAATTCGATATTTTGGGGTCCCAAAATCGATCTGTACATGCCTACTCCGTGTTAGATTATTTTTAAAATACAGGCCCAAAACATACTGAAAATCGATCTTTTAAGTGCCCAAAAGTCGATATGTGCATGCATCTTCTGTATCCGTTTATATATCAAATTCAAACTCAAAACACCCGAAAATTCGATATTTTGGTGTGCCAGAAGCGATCTGTACATGCCTACTCCGTGTTAGAGTATTTTCAAAATATAGGCCCAAAACATTCTGAAAATCGATATTTTAGGTGCCCAAAGTCAATATGTGCATGCATCTTCTGTACCCGTTTATATCTCAAATTCAGGCTTAAAACACCCGAAAATTCGATATTTTGGTGTCCCAGAAACGATCTGTACATGCCTACTCCGTGTTAGAATATTTTCAAAATATAGGCCTAAAACATGCTAAAAATCGATATTTTAGGTGCCCAAAATCGATATATCAAATTCAGGCACAAAACACACGAAAATTCGATATTTTGGGGTCCAAGAAGCGATCTTTACATGCCTACTCCGTGTTAGAGTATTTTTAAAATATAGGCCCAAAACATGCTGAAAATCGATATTTTAGGTGCCCAAAGTCAATATGTGCATGCATCTTCTGTACCCATTTATATCTCAAATTCTGGCTCAAAACACCCGAAAATTCGATATTTTGGGGTCCAAGAAGCGATCTGTAAATGCCTACTCCGTGTTAGAGAATTTAAAAAAAAAAGGCCAAAAACATGCTGAAAATCGATCTTTTAGGTGCCCAAAAGTCGATATGTGCATGCATCTTCTGTACCCGTTTATATCTCAAATTCAAGCTCAAAACACCCGAAAATTCGATATTTTGGTGTGCAAGAAACGATCTGTACATGCCTACTCAGTGCTAGAATGTTTTTTAAATATAGGGTCAAAACATGCTAAAAATCTATATTTTAATTGTCGAAAGTCGATATGTGCATGCATCTTCTGTACTCGTTTATATCTCATTTTCAGGCTCAAAACACCTGAAAATTCGGTATTTTTGTGTCCTAGAAGCGATCTGTACATGCCTACTCCGTGTTAGAGTATTTTCAAAATACAGGCCCAAAACATGCTGAAAATCGATATTTTAGGTGCCCAAAGTCAATATGTGCATGCATCTTCTGTACCCGTTTATATCTCAAATTCAAGCTCAAAACACCCGAAAATTCGATATTTAGGGGTCCCAGAAGCGATCTGTACATGCCTACTCACTGCTAGAATAATTTCAAAATATAGGCCCAAAACATTCTAAAATCGATATTTTAGTTGCCCAAAGTCAAAATCTCAAATTAAGGCACAAAACACCGGAAAATTCGATATTTTGGGGTCCCAGAAGCGATCTGTACATGCCTACTCCGTGTTAGAGTATTTTCAAAATATAGACATAAAACATGCTGAAAATCGATATTTTAGGTGCACAAAGTCAATATGTGCATGCATCTTCTGTACCCGTTTAAATCTCAAATTCATACTTAAAACACCGGGAAATTCGATATTTTGGGGTCGCAGAAGCGATCTGTACATGCCGACTCAATGCAAAAATATTTTCAAAATATAGGCCCAAAACATGCTAAAAATCGATATTTTAGGTGTCCAAAGTCGATATGTGCATGGATCTTATCTACTCGTTTATATCTGAAATTCAGGCTTAAAACACCCGAAAATTCGATATTTTGCGGTCCAAGAAGCGATCTGTAAATGCCTACTCCGTGTTAGAGAATTAAAAAAAAAAAGGCCCAAAACATGCTGAAAATCGATAATTTAGGTGCCCAAAGTCATTATGTGCATGCATCTTCTGTACCCGTTTATATCTCAAATTCAGGCTCAAAACACCCAAAAATTCGATATTTTGGGGTCCCAAAAGCGATCTGTACATGCCTACTCAGTGTTAGAATATTTTCAAATTATAAGCCCAAAACATGCTAAAAATCGATATTTTAGGTGCCCATAGTCGATATCTCAAATTCAGGCACAAAACACCCGAAAATTCGATATCTTGGGGTCCAAGAAGCGATCTGTACATGGTTACTCCGTGTTAGAGTATTTTCATAATACAGGCCCGAAACATACTGAAAATCGATCTTTTAGTTGCCCAAAAGTCGATATGTGCATGCATCTTCTGTACCCGTTTATATCTCAAATTCAGGCTCAAAACCCCCGAAAATTCGATATTTTGGTGTACCTGAAGCGATCTGTACATGCCTACTCAGTGCTAGAATGTTTTTAAAATATAGGCTTAAAACATGCTAAAAATCGATATTTTAAGTGTCCAAAGTCGATATGTGCATGTATCTTCTGTACCCGTTTATATCTCATTTTCAGGCTCAAAACACCCGAAATTCGGTATTTTTGTGTCATAGAAGCGATATGTACAGGCCTACTCCGTGTTAGAATATTTTCAAAATACAGGCCCAAAACATGCTGAAAATCGATATTTTAGGTGCCCAAAGTAGATATCTCAAATTCAGGCACAAAACAACCGAAAATTCGATATTTTGGGGTCCCAAAAGCGATCTGTACATGCCTACTCCGTGTTAGAGAATTAAAAAAAAAAAGGCCCAAAACATGCTGAAAATCGATATTTTAGGTGCCCAAAGTCATTATGTGCATGCATCTTCTGTACCCGTTTATATCTGAAATTCAGGCTCAAAACACCCAAAAATTCGATATTTTGGGGTCCCAAAAGCGATCTGTACATGCCTACTCAGTGCTAGAATATTTTCAAAATATAGGCCCAAAACATGCTAAAAATTGATATTTTAGGATCCCAAAGTCGACATCTCAAATTCAGGCACAAAACACCAGAAAATTCGATATTTTGAGGTCCCAGAAGCGATCTGTACATGGTTACTCCGTGTTAGAGTATTTTCATAATACAGGCCCGAAACATACTGAAAATCGATCTTTTAGTTGCCCAAAAGTCGATATGTGCATGCATCTTCTGTACCCGTTTATATCTCAAATTCAGGCTCAAAAACCCCCGAAAATTCGATATTTTGGTGTACCTGAAGCGATCTGTACATGCCTACTCAGTGCTAGAATGTTTTTAAAATATAGGCTTAAAACATGCTAAAAATCGATATTTTAAGCGTCCAAAGTCGATATGTGCATGTATCTTCTGTACCCGTTTATATCTCATTTTCAGGCTCAAAACACCCGAAATTCGGTATTTTTGTGTCCTAGAAGCGATATGTACAGGCCTACTCCGTGTTAGAATATTTTCAAAATACAGGCCCAAAACATGCTGAAAATCGATATTTTAGGTGCCCAAAGTCGATATCTCAAATTCAGGCACAAAACACACGAAAATTCGATATTTTGGGGTCCAAGAAGCGATCTGTACATGCCTACTCCGTGTTAGAGTATTTTCAAAATATAGGTCCAAAACATGCTGAAAATCGATATTTTAGGTGCCCAAAGTCAATATGTGCATGCATCTTCTGTACCCGTTTATATCTCAAATTCAGGCTTAAAACACCCGAAACTTCGATATTTTGGGGTCGCAAAAGCGATCTGTACATGCCTACTCAATGCTAGAATATTTTCAAATTATAAGCCCAAAACATGCTAAAAATCGATATTTTAGGTGCCCAAAGTCGATATCTCAAATTCAGGCACAAAACACCCGAAAATTCGATATTTTGGGGTCCAAGAAGCGATCTGTACATGCCTACTCCGTGTTAGAGTATTTTCAAAATACACGCCCAAAACATACTGAAAATCGATCTTTTAAGTGCCCAAAAGTCGATATGTGCATGCATATTCTGTACCCGTTTATATCTCAAATTCAAGCTCAAAACACCCAAAAATTCGATATTTTGGGGTCCCAAAAGCGATCTGTACATGCCTACTCAGTGCTAGAATGTTTTTAAAATATAGGCTTAAAACATGCTAAAAATCGATATTTTAAGTGTCCAAAGTCGATATGTGCATGTATCTTCTGTACCCGTTTATATCTCATTTTCAGGCTCAAAACACCCGAAATTCGGTATTTTTGTGTCCTAGAAGCGATATGTACAGGCCTACTCCCTGTTAGAATATTTTCAAAATACAGGCACAAAACATGCTGAAAATCGATATTTTAGGTGCCCAAAGTCGATATCTCAAATTCAGGCACAAAACAACCGAAAATTCGATATTTTGGGGTCCCAAAAGCGATCTGTACATGCCTACTCCGTGTTAGATTATTTTTAAAATACAGGCCCAAAACATACTGAAAATCGATCTTTTAAGTGCCCAAAAGTCGATATGAGCATGCATTTTCTGCATCCGTTTATATCTCAAATTCAAGCTCAAAACACCCGAAAATTCGATATTTTGGTGTGCCAGAAGCGATCTGTACATGCCTACTCCGTGTTAGAGTATTTTCAAAATATAGGCCCAAAACATTCTGAAAATCGATATTTTAGGTGCCCAAAGTCAATATGTGCATTCATCTTCTGTACACGTTTATATCTCAAATTCAGGCTTAAAACTCCCGAAAATTCGATATTTTGGTGTCCCAAAAACGATCTGTACATGCCTACTCCGTGTTAGAATATTTTCAAAATATAGGCCTAAAACATGCTAAAAATCGATATTTTAGGTGCCCAAAGTCGATATCTCAAATTCAGGCACAAAACACACGAAAATTCGATATTTTGGGGTCCAAGAAGCGATCTGTACATGCCTACTCCGTGTTAGAGTATTTTCAAAATATAGGCCCAAAACATGCTGAAAATCGATATTTTAGGTGCCCAAAGTCAATATGTGCATGCATCTTCTGTACCCGTTTATATCTCAAATTCAGGCTTAAAACACCCGAAACTTCGATATTTTGGGGTCGCAAAAGCGATCTGTACATGCCTACTCAATGCTAGAATATTTTCAAATTATAAGCCCAAAACATGCTAAAAATCGATATTTTAGGTGCCCAAAGTCGATATCTCAAATTCAGGCACAAAACACCCGAAAATTCGATATTTTGGGGTCCAAGAAGCGATCTGTACATGCCTACTCCGTGTTAGAGTATTTTCAAAATACACGCCCAAAACATACTGAAAATCGATCTTTTAAGTGCCCAAAAGTCGATATGTGCATGCATATTCTGTACCCGTTTATATCTCAAATTCAAGCTCAAAACACCCAAAAATTCGATATTTTGGGGTCCCAAAAGCGATCTGTACATGCCTACTCAGTGCTAGAATGTTTTTAAAATATAGGCTTAAAACATGCTAAAAATCGATATTTTAAGTGTCCAAAGTCGATATGTGCATGTATCTTCTGTACCCGTTTATATCTCATTTTCAGGCTCAAAACACCCGAAATTCGGTATTTTTGTGTCCTAGAAGCGATATGTACAGGCCTACTCCCTGTTAGAATATTTTCAAAATACAGGCACAAAACATGCTGAAAATCGATATTTTAGGTGCCCAAAGTCGATATCTCAAATTCAGGCACAAAACAACCGAAAATTCGATATTTTGGGGTCCCAAAAGCGATCTGTACATGCCTACTCCGTGTTAGATTATTTTTAAAATACAGGCCCAAAACATACTGAAAATCGATCTTTTAAGTGCCCAAAAGTCGATATGAGCATGCATTTTCTGCATCCGTTTATATCTCAAATTCAAGCTCAAAACACCCGAAAATTCGATATTTTGGTGTGCCAGAAGCGATCTGTACATGCCTACTCCGTGTTAGAGTATTTTCAAAATATAGGCCCAAAACATTCTGAAAATCGATATTTTAGGTGCCCAAAGTCAATATGTGCATTCATCTTCTGTACCCGTTTATATCTCAAATTCAGGCTTAAAACTCCCGAAAATTCGATATTTTGGTGTCCCAAAAACGATCTGTACATGCCTACTCCGTGTTAGAATATTTTCAAAATATAGGCCTAAAACATGCTAAAAATCGATATTTTAGGTGCCCAAAGTCGATATCTCAAATTCAGGCACAAAACACACGAAAATTCGATATTTTGGGGTCCAAGAAGCGATCTGTACATGCCTACTCCGTGTTAGAGTATTTTCAAAATATAGGCCCAAAACATGCTGAAAATCGATATTTTAGGTGCCCAAAGTCAATATGTGCATGCATCTTCTGTACCCGTTTATATCTCAAATTCAGGCTTAAAACACCCGAAACTTCGATATTTTGGGGTCGCAAAAGCGATCTGTACATGCCTACTCAATGCTAGAATATTTTCAAATTATAAGCCCAAAACATGCTAAAAATAGATATTTTAGGTGCCCAAAGTCGATATCTCAAATTCAGGGACAAAACACCCGAAAATTCGATATTCTGGGGTCCCAAAAGCGATCTGTACATGCCTACTCCGTGTTAGAGTATTTTCAAAATACACGCCCAAAACATACTGAAAATCGATCTTTTAAGTGCCCAAAAGTCGATATGTGCATGCATCTTCTGTACCCGTTTATATCTCAAATTCAAGCTCAAAACACCCGAAAATTCGATATTTTGGTGTACCAGAAGCGATCTGTACATGACTACTCAGTGCTAGACTGTTTTCCAAATATAGGCTCAAAACATGCAAAAAATCGATATTTTAAATGTCCAAAGTCGATATGTGCATGCAACTTCTGTACCCGTTTATATCTCATTTTCAGGCACAAAACACCCGAAAATTCGATATTTTGGGGTCCCAAAAGCGATCTGTACATGCCTACTCCGTGTTAGAGTATTTTCAAAATACACGCCCAAAACATACTGAAAATCGATCTTTTAAGTGCCCAAAAGTCGATATGTGCATGCATCTTCTGTACCCGTTTATATCTCAAATTCAGGCTTAAAACACCCGGAAAATCGATATTTAGGGTTCGCAGAAGCGATCTGTACATGCCGACTCAATGCAAAATTATTTTCAAAATATAGGCCCAAAACATGCTAAAAATCGATATTTTAGGTGTTCAAAGTCGATATGTGCATGCATCTTCTGTACCCGTTTATATCTGAAATTCAGGCTTAAAACACCCGAAAATTCGATAGTTTGGGGTCCCTGAAGCGATCTGTACATGCCTACTCAGTGCTAGAATGTTTTTAAAATATAGGCTTAAAACATGTTAAAAATCGATATTTTAAGTGTCCAAAGTCGATATGTGCATGCATCTTCTGTACCCGTTTATATCTCATTTTCAGGCTCAAAATACCCGAAATTCGGTATTTTTGTGTCCTAGAAGCGATCTGTACAGGCCTACTCAGTGCTAGAATGTTTTCAAAATATAGGCCCAAAACATGCTTAAAATTGATATATTAGGAGCCCAAAGTCGATATCTCAAATTCGGGCACAAAACACCAGAAAATTCGATATTTTGGGGACCCAGAAGCGATCTGTACATGGTTACTCCATGTAAGAGTATTTTAATAATACAGGCCCAAAACATACTGAAAATCGATCTTTTAAGTGCCCAAAAGTCGATATGTGCATGCATCTTCTGTATCCGTTTATATCTCAAATTCAAGCTCGAAACACCCGAAAATTCGATATTTTGGTGTGCCAGAAGCGATCTGTACATGCCTATTTCGTGTTAGAGTATTTTCAAAATATAGGCCCAAAACTTTCTGAAAATCGATATTTTAGGTGCCCGAAGTCAATAGGTGCATGCATCTTCTGTACCCGTTTATATCTCAAATTCAGGCTCAAAAACACCCGAAAATTCGATATTTTGGTGTTCCAGAAAGGATCTCTACATGCCTACTCCGTGTTAGAGTATTTTCAAAATATAGGCCCAAAACATGCTGAAAATCGATATTTTAGGTGCCCAAAGTCAATATGTGCATGCATCTTCTGTACCCGTTTATATCTCAAATTCAGGCTTAAAACACCCGAAACTTCGATATTTTGGGGTCGCAAAAGCGATCTGTACATGCCTACTCAATGCTAGAATATTTTCAAATTATAAGCCCAAAACATGCTAAAAATAGATATTTTAGGTGCCCAAAGTCGATATCTCAAATTCAGGGACAAAACACCCGAAAATTCGATATTCTGGGGTCCCAAAAGCGATCTGTACATGCCTACTCCGTGTTAGAGTATTTTCAAAATACACGCCCAAAACATACTGAAAATCGATCTTTTAAGTGCCCAAAAGTCGATATGTGCATGCATCTTCTGTACCCGTTTATATCTCAAATTCAAGCTCAAAACACCCGAAAATTCGATATTTTGGTGTACCAGAAGCGATCTGTACATGACTACTCAGTGCTAGACTGTTTTCCAAATATAGGCTCAAAACATGCAAAAAATCGATATTTTAAATGTCCAAAGTCGATATGTGCATGCAACTTCTGTACCCGTTTATATCTCATTTTCAGGCACAAAACACCCGAAAATTCGATATTTTGGGGTCCCAAAAGCGATCTGTACATGCCTACTCCGTGTTAGAGTATTTTCAAAATACACGCCCAAAACATACTGAAAATCGATCTTTTAAGTGCCCAAAAGTCGATATGTGCATGCATCTTCTGTACCCGTTTATATCTCAAATTCAGGCTTAAAACACCCGGAAAATCGATATTTAGGGTTCGCAGAAGCGATCTGTACATGCCGACTCAATGCAAAATTATTTTCAAAATATAGGCCCAAAACATGCTAAAAATCGATATTTTAGGTGTTCAAAGTCGATATGTGCATGCATCTTCTGTACCCGTTTATATCTGAAATTCAGGCTTAAAACACCCGAAAATTCGATAGTTTGGGGTCCCTGAAGCGATCTGTACATGCCTACTCAGTGCTAGAATGTTTTTAAAATATAGGCTTAAAACATGTTAAAAATCGATATTTTAAGTGTCCAAAGTCGATATGTGCATGCATCTTCTGTACCCGTTTATATCTCATTTTCAGGCTCAAAACACCCGAAATTCGGTATTTTTGTGTCCTAGAAGCGATCTGTACAGGCCTACTCAGTGCTAGAATGTTTTCAAAATATAGGCCCAAAACATGCTTAAAATTGATATATTAGAAGCCCAAAGTCGATATCTCAAATTCGGGCACAAAACACCAGAAAATTCGATATTTTGGGGACCCAGAAGCGATCTGTACATGGTTACTCCATGTAAGAGTATTTTAATAATACAGGCCCAAAACATACTGAAAATCGATCTTTTAAGTGCCCAAAAGTCGATATGTGCATGCATCTTCTGTATCCGTTTATATCTCAAATTCAAGCTCAAAACACCCGAAAATTCGATATTTTGGTGTGCCAGAAGCGATCTGTACATGCCTATTTCGTGTTAGAGTATTTTCAAAATATAGGCCCAAAACATTCTGAAAATCGATATTTTAGGTGCCCGAAGTCAATAGGTGCATGCATCTTCTGTACCCGTTTATATCTCAAATTCAGGCTCAAAAACACCCGAAAATTCGATATTTTGGTGTTCCAGAAAGGATCTCTACATGCCTACTCCGTGTTAGAATATTTTCAAAATATCGGCCTAAAACATGCTAAAAATCGATATTTTAGGTGTCCAAAGTCGATATCGCAAATTCAGGCACAAAACACACGAAAATTCGATATTTTGGGGTCCAAGAAGCGATCTGTACATGCCTACTCCGTGTTAGAGTATTTTCAAAATATAGGCCCAAAACATGCTGAAAATCGATATTTTAGGTGCCCAAAGTCAATATGTGCATGCATCTTCTTTACCCGTTTATATCTCAAATTCAGGCTCAAAACACCCGAAAATTCGATATTTTGGGGTCCAAGTAGCGATCTGTAAATGCCTACTCCGTGGTAGAGAATTAAAAAAAAAAAGGCCCAAAACATGCTGAAAATCGATCTTTTAGGTGCCCAAAAGTCGATATGTGCATTTATCTTCTGTACCCGTTTATATCTCAAATTCAAGCTCAAAACACCCGAAAATTCGATATTTTGGTGTGCCAGAAGCGATCTGTACATGCCTACTCAGTGCTAGAATATTTTCAAAATATAGGCCCAAAACATTCTAAAAATCGATATTTTAGTTGGCCAAAGTCGAAATCTCAAATTAAGGCACAAAACACCGGAAAATTCAATATTTTGGGGTCCCAGAAGCGATCTGTACATGCCTACTCCGTGTTAGTGTATTTTCAAAATATAGGCATAAAACATGCTGAAAATCGATATTTTAGGTGCCCAAAGTCAATATGTGCATGCATCTTCTGTACCCGTTTATATCTCAAATTCAGGCTTAAAACACCAGGAAATTCGATATTTTGGGGTCGCAGAAGCGATCTGTACATGCCTACTCAATGCAAATTTTTTTTCAAAATATAGGCCCAAAACATGCTAAAAATCGATATTTTAGGTGCCCAAAGTCAATATGTGCATGCATCTTCTGTACCCGTTTATATCTCAAATTCAGGCTTAAAACACCCGAAACTTCGATATTTTGGGGTCGCAAAAGCGATCTGTACATGCCTACTCAATGCTAGAATATTTTCAAAATATAAGCCCAAAACCTGCTAAAAATCAATATTTTAGGTGCCCAAAGTCGATATCTCAAATTCAGGCACAAAACACCCGAAAATTAAATATTTTGGGGTCCCAAAAGCGATCTGTACATGCCTACTCCGAGTTAGAGTATTTTCAAAATACAGGCCCAAAACATACTGAAAATCGATCTTTTAGGTGCCCAAAACTCGATATGTGCATGCATCTTCTGTACCCGCTTATATCTCAAATTCAAGCTCAAAACCCACGAAAATTCGATATTTTGGTGTACCAGAAGCGATCTGTACATGCCTACTCAGTGCTAGAATGTTTTTAAAATATAGGCTCAAAACATGCTAAAAATCGATATTTTAAGTGTCCAAAGTCGATATGTGCATGCATCTTCCGTACCCGTTTATATCTCATTTTCAGGCTCAAAACACCCGAAAATTCGGTATTTTTATGTCCTAGAAGCGATCTGTACAGGCCTACTCCGTGTTAGAATATTTTCAAATTACAGGCCCAAAACATGCTGAAAATCGATATTTTAGGTGCCCAAAGTCGATATCTAAAATTCAGGCACAAAACAACCGAAAATTCGATATTTTGGGTTCCCAAAAGCGATCTGTACATGCCTACTCCGTGTTAGAATATTTTTAAAATACAGGCCCAAAACATATTGAAAATCAATCTTTTAAGTGCCCAAAAGTCGATATGTGCATGCATCTTCTGTATCCGTTTATATCTCAAATTCAAGCTCAAAACACCCGAAAATTCGATATTTTGGTGTGCCAGAAGCGATCTGTACATGCCTACTCAGTGCTAGAATGTTTTCCAAATAGAGGCTCAAAACATGCTAAAAATCGATATTTTAAGTGTCCAAAGTCGATATGTGTATGCAACTTCTGTACACGTTTATATCTCATTTTCAGGCTCAAAACACCCGAAAATTCGGTATTTTTGTGTCCTAGAAGCGATCTGTAAATGCCTACTCCGTGTTAGAGAATTTTCAAAATACAGGCCCAAAACATGCTGAAAATAGATATTATAGGTGCCCAAAGTCAGTATGTGCATGCATCTTCTGTACCCTTTTATATCTCAAATTCAAGCTCAAAACACCCGAAAATTCGATATTTTGGTGTGCCTGAAGCGATCTGTACATGCCTACTCAGTGCTAGAATATTTTCAAAATATAGGCCCAAAACATGCTAAAAATCGATATTTTAGTTGCCCAAAGTCGAAATCTCATATTCAGGCACAAAACACCGGAAAATTCGATATTTTGGGGTCCCAGAAGCGATCTGTACATGCCTACTCCGTATTAGAGTATTTTCAAAATATAGACATAAAACATGCTGAAAATCGATATTTTAGGTGCCCAAAGTCAATATGTGCATGCATCTTCTGTACCCGTTTATATCTCAAATTCAGGCTCAAAACACCCGAAAATTCGATATTTTGGGGACCAAGAAGCGATCTGTAAATGCCTACTCCGTGTTAGAGAATTTAAAAAAAAAAGGCCCAAAACATGCTGAAAATCGATATTTTAGGTGCCCAAAGTCATTATGTGAATACATCTTCTGTACCCGTTTATATCTCAAATTCAGGCTCAAAACACCCAAAAATTCGATATTTTGGGGTTCCAAAAGCGATCTGTACATGCCTACTCAGTGCTAGAATATTTTCAAAATACAGGCCCAAAACATGCTGAAAATCGATATTTTAGGTGCCCAAAGTCGATATGTGCATGCATCTTCTTTACCCGTTTATATCTCAAATTCAGGTTCAAAACACCCAAAAACTCAATATTTTGGGGTCCCAGAAGCGATCTGTACATGCCTACTCAATGCTAGAATATTTTCAAAATATAGTCCCAAAACATGCTAAAAATCGATATTTTAGGTGCCCAAAGTCGATATCTCAAATACAGGCACAAAACACCCGAAAATTAGATATTTTGGGGTCCCAAAAGCGATCTGTACTTACCTACTCCGTGTTAGAGTATTTTCAAAATACAGACCCAAAACATACTGAAAATCGATCTTTTAGGTGCCCAAAAGTCGATATGTGCATGCATCTTCTGAACACGTTTATATCTCAAATTCAAGCTCAAAACCCACGAAAATTCGATATTTTGGTGTACCAGAAGCGATCTGTACATGCCTACTCAGTGCTAGAATTTTTTTAAAATATAGGCTCAAAACATGCTAAAAATCGATATTTTAAGTGTCCAAAGTCGATACGTGCATGCATCTTCTGTACCCGTTTATATCTCAAATTCAAGCTCAAAACACCCGAAAATTCGATATTTTGGTGTGCCAGAAGCGATCTGTACATGCCTACTCAGTGCTAGAATATTTTCAAAATATAGGCCCAAAACATGCTAAAAATCGATATTTTAGTTGCCCAAAGTCGAAATCTCAAATTCAGGCACAAAACACCGGAAAATTCGATATTTTGGGGTCCCAGAAGCGATCTGTACATGCCTACTCCGTGTTAGAGTATTTTCAAAATATAGACATAAAACATGCTGAAAATCAATATTTTAGGTGCCCAAAGTCAATATGTGCATGCATCTTCTGTACCCGTTTATATCTCAAATTCAGGCTTAAAATACCCGGAAATTCGATATTTTGGGGTCGCAGAAGCGATCTGTACATGCCTACTCAATGCAATAATATTTTCAAAATATATGCCCAAAACATGCTAAAAATCGATATTTTAGGTGTCCAAAGTCGATATGTTCATGCATCTTCTGTACCCGTTTATATCTCATTTTCAGTCTCAAAATACCTGAAAACTCGGTATTTTTGGGTCGTAGAAGCAATCTGTACATGCCTACTCCGTATTAGAGTATTTTTAAAATACAGGCGAAAACATGCTGAAAATCGATATTTTAGGTGCCCAAAGTCAATATGCGCATGCATCTTCTGTACCCGTTTATATCTCAAATTCAGGCTCAAAACACCCGAAAGTTCGATATTTTGGGGTCGCAAAAGCGATCTGTACATGCCTATTCAATGCTAGAATATTTTCAAAATATAAGCCCAAAACATGCTAAAAATCGATATTTTAGGTGCCCAAAGTCGATATCTAAAATTCAGGCACAAAACAACCGAAAATTCGATATTTTGGGGTCCCAAAAGGTGATCTGTACATGCCTACTCCGTGTTAGAGTATTTTCAAAATACAGGCCCAAAACATACTGAAAATCGATCTTTTAGGTGCCCAAAAGTCGATATGTGCATGCATCTTCTGTACCCGTTTATATCTCAAATTCAAGCTCAAAACACCGGAAAATTCGATATTTTGGGGTCCCAGAAGCGATCTTTGCATGCCTACTCAATGCAAAAATATTTTCAAAATGTAGGCCCAAAACATGCTAAAAATCGATATTTTATGTGTCCAAAGTCGATATGTGCATGCAACTTCTGTACCCGTTTATATCTAATTTTCAGGCTCAAAACCCCCGAAAATTCGGTATTTTTGTGTCCTAGAAGCGATCTGTACATGCCTACTCCGTGTTAGAGTATTTTCATAATACAGGCCCAAAACATGCTGGAAATCGATATTTTAGGTGCCCAAAGTCGATATCTCAAATTCAGGCACAAAACAACCGAAAATTCGATATTTTGGGGTCCCAAAAGCGATCTGTACATGCCTACTCCGTGTTAGAGTATTTTCAAAATACAGGCCCTAAACATACTGAAATTCGATCTTTTAAGTGCCCAAAAGTCGATATGTGAATGCAACTTCTGAATCCGTTTATATCTCAAATTCAAGCTCAAAACACCCTAAAATTCGATATTTTAGAGTGCCAGAAGCGATCTGTACATGCCTACTCAGTGCTAGAATGTTTTTCAAATATAGGCTCAAAACATGCTAAAAATCGTTATTTTAAGTGTCCAAAGTCGATATGTGCATGCAACTTCTGTACCCGTTTATATCTCAAATTCAAGCTCAAAACCCACGAAAATTCGATATTTTGGTGTACCAGAAGCGATCTGTACATGCCTACTCAGTGCTAGAATATTTTCAAAATATAGGCCCAAAACATGCTAAAAATCGATATTTTAGTTGCCCAAAGTCGAAATCTCATATTCAGGCACAAAACACCGGAAAATTCGATATTTTGGGGTCCCAGAAGCGATCTGTACATGCCTACTCCGTATTAGAGTATTTTAAAAATATAGACATAAAACATGCTGAAAATCGATATTTTAGATGCCCAAAGTCAATATGTGCATGCATCTTCTGTACCCGTTTATATCTCAAATTCAGGCTCAAAACACCCGAAAATTCGATATTTTGGGGTCCAAGAAGCGATCTGTACATTCCTACTCCGTGTTAGAGTTTTTTCAAAATACAGACCCAAAACATACTGAAAATCGATCTTTTAGGTGCCCAAAACTCGATATGTGCATGCATCTTCTGTACCCGCTTATATCTCAAATTCAAGCTCAAAACCCACGAAAATTCGATATTTTGGTGAACCAGAAGCGATCTGTACATGCCTACTCAGTGCTAGAATGTTTTTAAAATATAGGCTCAAAACATGCTAAAAATCGATATTTTAAGTGTCCAAAGTCGATATGTGCATGCATCGTCCGTACCCGTTTATATCTCATTTTCAGGCTCAAAACACCCGAAAATTCGGTATTTTTGTGTCCTAGAAGCGATCTGTACAGGCCTACTCCGTGTTAGAATATTTTCAAATTACAGGCCCAAAACATGCTGAAAATCGATATTTTAGGTGCCCAAAGTCGATATCTCAAATTCAGGCACAAAACAACCGAAAATTCGATATTTTGGGTTCCCAAAAGCGATCTATACATGCCTACTCCGTTTTAGATTATTTTTAAAATACAGGCCCAAAACATATTGAAAATCGATATTTTAAATGCCCAAAAGTCGATATGTGCATGCATCTTCTGTATCCGTTTATATCTCAAATTCAAGCTCAAAACACCCGAAAATTCGATATTTTGGTGTGCCAGAAGCGATCTGTACATGCCTACTCAGTGCTAGAATGTTTTCCAAATATAGGCTCAAAACATGCTAAAAATCGATATTTTAAGTGTCCAAAGTCGATATGTGCATGCATCTTCTGTACCCGCTTATATCTCAAATTCAAGCTCAAAACCCACGAAAATTCGATATTTTGGTGAACCAGAAGCGATCTGTACATGCCTACTCAGTGCTAGAATGTTTTTAAAATAAAGGCTCAAAACATGCTAAAAATCGATATTTTATATCTCATTTTCAGGCTCAAAACACCCGAAAATTCGGTATTTTTGTGTCCTAGAAGCGATCTGTACATGCCTACTCCGTGTTAGAGTATTTTCAAAATACAGGCCCAAAACATGCTGAAAATAGATATTATAGGTGCCCAAAGTCAATATGTGCATGCATCTTCTGTACCCGTTTATATCTCAAATTCAAGCTCAAAACACCCGAAAATTCGATATTTTGGTGTGCCAGAAGCGATCTGTACATGCGTACTCAGTGCTAGAATATTTTCAAAATATAGGCCCAAAACATGCTAAAAATCGATATTTTAGTTGCCAAAGTCGAAATCTCAAATTCAGGCACAAAACACCGGAAAATTCGATATTTTGAGGTCCCAGAAGCGATCTGTACATGCCTACTCCGTGTTAGAGTATTTTCAAAATATAGACATAAAACATGCTGAAAATCGATATTTTAGGTGCCCAAAGTCAATATGTGCATGCATCTTCTGTACCCGTTTATATCTCAAATTCAGGCTTAAAACACCCGGAAATTCGACATTTTGGGGTCGCAGAAGCGATCTGTACATGCCTACTCAATGCAAAAATATTTTCAAAATATATGCCCAAAACATGCTAAAAATCGATATTTTAGGTGTCCAAAGTCGATATGTTCATGCATCTTCTGTACCCGTTTATATCTCATTTTCAGGCTCAAAATACCCGAAAACTCGGTATTTTTGTGTCCTAGAAGCAATCTGTACATGCCTACTCCGTGTTAGAGTATTTTTAAAATACAGGCGAAAACATGCTGAAAATCGATATTTTAGGTGCCCAAAGTCGATATCTCAAATTCAGGCACAAAACACCTGAAAATTCGATATTTTGGGGTCCCAAAAGGTGATCTGTACATGCCTTCTCCGTGTTAGAGTATTTTCAAAATACAGGCCCAAAACATACTGAAAATCGATCTTTTAGGTGCCCAAAAGTCGATATGTGCATGCATCTTCTGTACCCGTTTATATCTCAAATTCAAGCTCAAAACACCGGAAAATTCGATATTTTGGGGTCCCAGAAGCGATCTTTGCATGCCTACTCAATGCAAAAATATTTTCAAAATGTAGGCCCAAAACATGCTAAAAATCGATATTTTATGTGTCCAAAGTCGATATGTGAATGCATCTTCTGTACCCGTTTATATCTCAAATTCAGGCTCAAAACACCCAAAAATTCGATATTTTGGGGTCTTAAAAGCGATCTGTACATGCCTACTCAGTGCTAGAATATTTTCAAAATATAGGCCCAAAACATGCTAAAAATTGATATTTTAGGAGCCCAAAGTCGATATCTCAAATTCAGGCACAAAACACCAGAAAATTCGATATTTTGAGGTCCCAGAAGCGATCTGTACAAGTTACTCCGTGTTAGAGTATTTTCATAATACAGGCCCGTAACATATTGAAAATCGATCTTTTTGGTGCCCAAAAGTCGATATGTGCATGCATCTTCTGTACCCGTTTATATCTGAAATTCTGGCTCAAAATACCCGAAAATTCGGTATTTTTGGGTCCTAGAAGTGATCTGTACATGCCTACTCCGTGTTAGATTACTTTTAAAATACAGGCCCAAAACATACTGAAAATCGATCTTTTAAGTGCCCAAAAGTCGATATGTGCATGCATCTTCTGTATCCGTTTATATCTCAAATTCAAGCTCAAAACACCCGAAAATTCGATATTTTGGTGTGCCAGAAGCAATCTGTACATGCCTACTCAGTGCTAGAATGTTTTCCAAATATAGGTTCAAAACATGCTAAAAATCGATATTTTAAGTGTCCAAAGTCGATATGTGCATGCAACTTCTGTACACGTTTATATCTCATTTTCAGGCTCAAAACACCCGAAAATTCGGTATTTTTGTGTCCTAGAAGCGATATGTACATGCCTACTCCGTGTTAGAGTATTTTCAAAATACAGGCCCAAAACATACTGAAAATCGATATTTTAAGTGTCCAAAGTCGATATGTGCATGCATCTTCTGTACACGTTTATATCTCATTTTCAGGCTCAAAACACCCGAAAATTCGGTATTTTTGTGTCCTAGAAGCGATGTGTACAGGCCTACTCCGTGTTAGAATATTTTCAAAATACAGGCCCAAAACATGCTGAAAATTGATATTTTAGGTGCCCAAAGTCGATATCTCAAAATCAGGCACAAAACAACCGAAAATTCGATATTTTGGGGTCCCAAAAGCGATCTGTACATGCCTACTCCGTGTTAGAGTATTTTCAAAATACAGGCCCAAAACATACATACTGAAAATCGATCTTTTAGGTGCCCAAAAGTCGATATGTGCATGTATCTTCTGTACCCGTTTATATCTCAAATTCAGGCTCAAAACACCCGAAAATTCGATATTTTGCTGTGCCAGAAACGATCTGTACATGCCTACTCCGTGTTAGAATATTTTAAAAATATAGGCCTAAAACATGCTAAAAATCGATATTTTAGGTGCCCAAAGTCGATATCTCAAATTCAGGCATAAAACACATGAAAATTCGATATTTTGGGGTGTTAGAGTATTTTCAAAATATAGGCCCAAAACATGCTGAAAATTGATATTTTAGGTGCCCAAAGTCAATATGTGCATGCATATTCTGTACCTGTTTATATTTCAAATTCAGGCTCAAAACACCCGAAAATTCGATATTTTGAGGTCCAAGAAGCGATCTGTAAATGCCTACTCCGTGTTAGAGAATTAAAAAAAAAAGGCCCAAAACATGCTGAAAATCGATATTTTAGGTGCCCAAAGTCATTATGTGCATATATCTTCTGTACCCGTTTATATCTTAAATTCAGGCTCAAAACACCCAAAAATTCGATATTTTGGGGTTCCAAAAGCGATCTGTACATGCCTACTCAGTGCTAGAATATTTTCAAAATACAGGCCCAAAACATGCTGAAAATCGATATTTTAGGTGCCCAAAGTCGATATCTCAAATTCAGGCACAAAACACCCGAAAATTCGATATTTTGGGGTCTCAAAAGCGATCTGTACATGCCTACTCCGTGTTAGAGTATTTTCAAAATACAGTCCCAAAACATACTGAAAATCGATCTTTTAGGTGCCCAAAAGTCGATATGTGCATGCATCTTCTGTACCCGTTTATATCTCAAATTCAAGCTCAAAACACCCGAAAATTCGATATTTTTGTGTGCCAGAAGCGATCTGTACATGCCTACTCAGTGCTAGAATGTTTTTAAAATATAGGCTCAAAACATGCTAAAATCGATATTTTAAGTGTCCAAAGTCGATATGTGCATGCATCTTCTGTACCCGTTTATATCTCATTTTCATGCTCAAAACACCCGAAAATTCGGTATTTTTGTGTCCTAGAAGCGATCTGTACAGGCCTACTCCGTGTTAGAATGTTTTCAAAATACAGGCCCAAAACATGCTGAAAATCGATATTTTATGTGCCCAAAGTCGATATCTAAAATTCAGGCACAAAACAACCGAAAATTCGATATTTTGGGGTCTCAAAAGCGATCTGTACATGCCTACTCCGTGTTAGAGTATTTTCAAAATACAGGCAAAAAAACATACTGAAAACCGATCTTTTAAGTGCCCAAAAGTCGATATGTGCATGCATCTTCTGTATCCGTTTATATCTCATATTCAAGCTCAAAACACCCGAAAATTCGATATTTTGGTGTGCCAGAAGCGACTTGTACATGCCTACTCAGTGCTAGAATGTTTTCCAAATATAGGCTCAAAACATGCTAAAAATCGATATTTTAAGTGTCCAAAGTCGATATGTGCATGCAACTTCTGTACCCGTTTATATCTCATTTTCAGGCTCAAAACACACGAAAATTCGGTATTTTTGTGTCCTAGAAGCGATCTGTACAGGCCTACTCCGTGTTAGAATATTTTCAAAATACAGGCCCAAAACATGCTGAAAATCGATATTTTAGGTGCCCAAAGTCGATATCTCAAATTCAGGCACAAAACAAACGAAAATTCGATATTTTGGGGTCCCAAAAGCGATCTGTACATGCCTACTCCGTGTTAGAGTATTTTCAAAATACAGACCGAAAACATACTGAAAATCGATCTTTTAAGTGCCCAAAAGTCGATATGTGCATGCATCTTCTGTATCCGTTTATATCTCAAATTCAAGCTCAAACCACCCGAAAATTCGATATTTTGGTGTGCCAGAAGCGATCTGTACATGCCTACTCCGTGTTAGAGTATTTTCAAAATACAGGCCCAAATCATGCTGAAAATAGATATCTTCTGTACCCGTTTATATCTCAAATTCAAGCTCAAAACACCCGAAAATTCGATATTTTGGTGTGCCAGAAGCGATCTGTACATGCCTACTCAGTGCAAGAATATTTTCTAAATATAGGCCCAAAACATGCTAAAAATCGATATTTTAGTTGCCCAAAGTCGAAATCTCAAATTCAGGCACTAAACACCGGAAAATTCGATATTTTGGGGTCCCAGAAGCGATCTGTACATGCCTACTCCGTGTTAGAGTATTTTCAAAATATAGACATAAAACATGCTGAAAATCGATATTTTAGGTGCCCAAAGTCAATATGTGCATTCATCTTCTGTACCCGTTTATATCTCAAATTCAGGCTTAAAACACCCGGAAATTCGATATTTTGGGGTTTGCAGAAGCGATCTGTACATGCCTACTCAATGCAAAAATATTTTCAAAATATAGGCCCAAAACATGCTAAAAATCGATATTTTAGGTGTCCAAAGTCGATATGTGCATGCATCTTCTTTACCCGTTTATATCTCAAATTCAGGCTCAAAACACCCGAAAATTCAATATTTTGAGGTCCCAGAAGCGATCTGTACATGCCTACTCAATGCTTGAATATTTTCAAAATATAGGCCCAAAACATGCAAAAAATCGATATTTTAGGTGCCCAAAGTCGATATCTCAAATTCAGGCTCAAAACACCCGAAAATTCGATATTTTGGGGTCCCAAAAGCGATCTGTACATGCCTAGTCCGTGTTAGAGTATTTTCAAAATACAGGCCCAAAACATACTGAAAATCGATCTTTTAGGTGCCCAAAAGTCGATATGTGCTTGCATCTTCTGTACCCGTTTATATCTCAAATTCACGCGCAAAACACCTGAAAATTCGATATTTTGGTGTACCAGAAGCGATCTGTACATGCCTACTCCGTGTTAGAGTATTTTCAAAATACAGGAACAAAACATGCTGAAAATAGATATCTTCTGTACCCGTTTATATATCAAATTCAAGCTCAAAACACCCGAAAATTCGATATTTTGGTGTGCCAGAAGCGATCTGTACATGCCTACTCAGTGCTAGAATATTTTCAAAATATAGGCCCAAAACATGCTAAAAATCGATATTTTAGTTGCCTAAAGTCAATATGTGCATGCATCTTCTGTACCCGTTTATATCTCAAATTCAGGCTTAAAACACCCGGAAATTCGATATTTTGGGGTCGCAGAAGCGATCTGTACATGCCTACTCATTGCAAAAATATTTTCAAAATATAGGCCCAAAACATGCTAAAAATCGATATTTTAGGTGTCCAAAGTCGATATGTGCATGCATCTTCTGTACCCGTTTATATCTCAAATTCAGGCTTAAAACACCCGGAAATTCGATATTTTGGGGTCCCAAAAGCGATCTGTACATGCTTACTCCGTGTTAGAGTATTTTCAAAATACAGGCCCAAAACATACATACTGAAAATCGATCTTTTAGGTGCCCAAAAGTCGATATGTGCATGCATCTTCTGTACCCGTTTATATCTCAAATTCAGGCTCAAAACACCCGAAAATTCGATATTTTGGGGTCCATGAAGCGATCTGTAAATGCCTACTCCGTGTTAGAATATTTTCAAAATATAGGCCTAAAACATGCTAAAAATCGATATTTTAGGTGCCCAAAGTCGATATCTCAAATTCAGGTACAAAACACATGACAATTCGATATTTTGTGGTCCAAGAAGCGATCTGTAAATGCCTCCTCCGTTTTAGAGAATTTAAAAAAAAAAGGCCCAAAACATGCTGAAAATCGATATTTTAGGTGCTTAAAGTCAATATGTGCATGCATCTTCTGTACCCGTTTATATCTCAAATTCAGGCTCAAAACACCCGAAAAATCGATATTTTGGGGTTCCAAAAGCGATCTGTACATGCCTACTCAGTGCTAGAATATTTTCAATATACAGGCCCAAAACATGCTGAAAATCGATATTTTAGGTGCCCAAAGTCGATATGTGCATGCATCTTCTTTACCCGTTTATATCTCAAATTCAGGCTCAAAACACCCGAAAATTCAATATTTTGAGGTCCCAGAAGCGATCTGTACATGCCTACTCAATGCTAGAATATTTTCAAAATATAGTCCCAAAACATGCAAAAAATCGATATTTTAGGTGCCCAAAGTCGATATCTCAAATTCAGGCACAAAACACCCGAAAATTCGATATTTTGGGGTCCCAAAAGCGATCTGTACATGCCTACTCCGTGTTAGAGTATTTTCAAAGTACAGGCCCAAAACATACTGAAAATCGATCTTTTAGGTGCACAAAAGTCGATATGTGCATGCATCTTCTGTACCCGTTTATATCTCAAATTCAAGCTCAAAACACCCGAAAATTCGATATTTTGGTGTACCAGAAGCGATCTGTACATGCCTACTCAGTGCTAGAATGTTTTTAAATTATAGGCTCAAAACATGCCTAAAATCGATATTTTAAGTGTCCAAAGATGATATGTGCATGCATCTTCTGTACCCGTTTATATCTCAATTTCAGGCTCAAAACACTCGAAAATTCGGTATTTTTGTGTCCTATGAGCGATCTGTACAGGCCTACTCCGTGTTAGAATATATTCAAAATACAGGCCCAAAACATGCTGAAAATCGATATTTTAGGTGCTCAAAGTCGATATCTCAAATTCAGGCACAAAACAACCGAAAATTCGATATTTTGGGGTCCCAAAAGCGATCTGTACTTGCTTACTCCGTGTTAGAGTATTTTTAAAATACATGCCCAAAACATACTGAAAATCGATCTTTTAGGTGCCCAAAAGTCGATATATGCATGCATCTTCTGTACCTGTTATAATCTCAAATTTTGGCTCAAAACACACGAAAATTCGATATTTTGGGGGCCAAGAAGCGATCTGTACATGCCTACTCCGTGTTAGAGTATTTTCAAAATATACGCCCAAAACATGTTGAAAATCGATATTTTAGATGCCTAAAGTCGATATCTCATATTCAGGCACAAAACACCCGACAATTCGATATTTTGGGGCCCCAAAAGTGATCTGTACATGCTTACTCCGTGTTAGAGTATTTTTAAAATACAGGCCCAAAACATACTGAAAATCGATCTTTTAGGTGCCCAAAAGTCGATATGTGCATGCATCTTCTGTACCCGTTTATATCTGAAATTCAGGCTTAAAACACTCGCAAATTCGATATTTTGGGGTCCCAAAAGCGATCTGTACATGCCTACTCAGTGCTAGAATATTTTCAAAATATAGGCCCAAAACATGCTAAAAATTGATATTTTAGGTGCCCAAAGTCGATATCTCAAATTCAGGCACAAAATACCAGAAAATTCGATATTTTGAGGTCCCAGAAGCGATCTGTACATGGTTACTCCGTGTTAGAGTATTTTCATAATACAGGCCCAAAACATACTGAAAATCGATCTTTTAGGAGCCCAAAAGTCGATATGTGCATGCATCTTCTGTACCCGTTTATATCTCAAATTCAGGCTCAAAACACCCAAAAGATCGGTATTTGTGGGTCCTAGAAGCGATCTGTACATGCCTACTCCTAGTTAGAATCTTTTCAAGATACATACCCAAAACATGATCAAAATCAATATTTTAGGTGCCCAAAAGTCGATTTGTGCATGCATCTTCAGTACCCGTTATAATCTCAAATTCTGGCTCAAAACACACGAAAATTCGATATTTTGGGGGCCAAGAAGCGATCTGTACATGCCTACTCCGTATTAGAGTATTTTCAAAATATACGCCCAAAACATGTTGAAAATCGATATTTTAGATGCCCAAAGTCGATATCTCAAATTCATGCACAAAACACCCGACAATTCGATATTTTGGGGTCCCAAAAGCGATCTGTACATGCTTACTCCGTGTTAGAGTATTTTTAAAATACAGGCCCAAAACATACTGAAAATCGATCTTTTAGGTGCCCAAAAGTCGATATGTGCATGCATCTTCTGTACCCGTTTATATCTCAAATTCAGTTTCAAAACACCCGAAAATTCGATATTTTGGTGTCCAAGAAACGATCTGTACATGCCTACTCCGTGTTAGAATATTTTCAAAATATAGGCCTAAACATGTTGAAAATCGATATTTTAAGTGTCTAAAGTCGATATGTGCATGCATCTTCTGTACCCGTTTATATCTCAAATTCAGGCTTAAAACACCCGGAAATTCGATATTTTGGGGTCCCAAAAGCGATCTGTTCATGCTTACTCCGTGTTAGAGTATTTTCAAAATACAGGCCCAAAACATACATACTGAAAATCGATCTTTTAGGTGCCCAAAAGTCGATATGTGCATTCATCTTCTGTACCCGTTTATATCTCAAATTCAAGCTCAAAACACCCGAAAATTCGATATTTTGGTGTCCCAGAAACGATTTGTACATGCCTACTCCGTGTTAGAAAATTTTTAAAATATAGGCGTAAAACATGCTAAAAATCGATATTTTAGGTGCCCAAAGTCGATATCTCAAATTCAGGCACAAAACACATAAAAATTCGATATTTTGGGGTCCAAGAAGCGATCTGTACATGCCTACTCCGTGTTAGAGTATTTTCAAATTTAGGCTCAGAACATGCTGAAAATCGATATTTTAGGTGCCGAAAGTCAATATGTGCATGCATCTTCTGTACCCGTTTATATCTCAAATTCAGGCTCAAAACACCAGAAAATTCGATATTTTGGGGTCAAAGAAGCGATCTGTAAATGCCTAATCCGTGTTAGATAATTAAAAAAAAAAAAAAAGGCCCACAACATGCTGAAAATCGATATTTTAGGTGCCCAAAGTCATTATGTGCATACATCTTCTGTACCCGTTTAAATCTCAAATTCGGGCTCAAAACACCCAAAAAATCGATATTTTGGGGTTCCAAAAGCGATCTGTACATGCCTACTCAGTGCTAGAATTTTTTCAAAATACAGGCCCAAAACATGCCGAAAATCGATATTTTAGGTGCACAAAGTCGATATGTGCATCCATCTTCTTTACCCGTTTATATCTCAAATTCAGGCTCAAAACACTCGAAAATTCAATATTTTGGGGTCCCAGAAGCGATCTGTACATGCCTACTCAATGCTAGAATATTTTCAAAATATAGGCCCAAAACATGCTAAAAATCGATATTTTAGGTGCCTAAAGTCAATATGTGCATGCATCTTCTGTACCCGTTTATATCTCAAATTCAGGCTTAAAACACCCGGAAATTCGATATTTTGGGGTCGCAGAAGCGATCTGTACATGCCTACTCATTCAAAAATATTTTCAAAATATAGGCCCAAAACATGCTAAAAATCGATATTTTAGGTGTCCAAAGTCGATATGTGCATGCATCTTCTGTACCCGTTTATATCTCAAATTCAGGCTTAAAACACCCGGAAATTCGATATTTTGGGGTCCCAAAAGCGATCTGTACATGCTTACTCCGTGTTAGAGTATTTTCAAAATACAGGCCCAAAACATACATACTGAAAATCGATCTTTTAGGTGCCCAAAAGTCGATATGTGCATGCATCTTCTGTACCCGTTTATATCTCAAATTCAGGCTCAAAACACCCGAAAATTCGATATTTTGGGGTCCATGAAGCGATCTGTAAATGCCTACTCCGTGTTAGAATATTTTCAAAATATAGGCCTAAAACATGCTAAAAATCGATATTTTAGGTGCCCAAAGTCGATATCTCAAATTCAGGTACAAAACACATGACAATTCGATATTTTGTGGTCCAAGAAGCGATCTGTAAATGCCTCCTCCGTTTTAGAGAATTTAAAAAAAAAAGGCCCAAAACATGCTGAAAATCGATATTTTAGGTGCTTAAAGTCAATATGTGCATGCATCTTCTGTACCCGTTTATATCTCAAATTCACGCTCAAAACACCCGAAAAATCGATATTTTGGGGTTCCAAAAGCGATCTGTACATGCCTACTCAGTGCTAGAATATTTTCAAAATACAGGCCCAAAACATGCTGAAAATCGATATTTTAGGTGCCCAAAGTCGATATCTCAAATTCAGGCACAAAACAACCGAAAATTCGATATTTTGGGGTCCCAAAAGCGATCTGTACATGCCTACTCCGTGTTAGAGTATTTTCAAAATACAGGCCCAAAACATACTGAAAATCGATTTTTTAAGTGCCCAAAAGTCGATATGTGCATGCATCTTCTGTATCCGTTTATATCTCATATTCAAGCTCAAAACACCCGAAAATTCGATATTTTGGCGTGCCAGAAGTGATCTGTACATGCCTACTCAGTGCTAGAATGTTTTCCAAATATAGGCTCAAAACATGCTAAAAATCGATATTTTAAGTGTCCAAAGTCGATATGTGCATGCATCTTCTGTACCCGTTTATATCTCATTTTCAGGCTCAAAACCCCCGAAAATTCAATATTTTGAGGTCCCAGAAGCGATCTGTACATGCCTACTCAATGCTAGAATATTTTCAAAATACAGGCCCAAAACATGCTGAAAATCGATATTTTAGGTGCCCAAAGTCGATATCTCAAATTCAGGCACAAAACAACCGAAAATTCGATATTTTGGGGTCCCAAAAGCGATCTGTACATGCCTACTCCGTGTTAGAGTATTTTCAAAATACAGGCCCAAAACATACTGAAATCGATTTTTTAAGTGCCCAAAAGTCGATATGTGCATGCATCTTCTATATCCGTTTATATCTCATATTCAAGCTCAAAACACCCGAAAATTCGATATTTTGGCGTGCCAGAAGCGATCTGTACATGCCTACTCAGTGCTAGAATGTTTTCCAAATATAGGCTCAAAACATGCTACAAAATCGATATTTTAAGTGTCCAAAGTCGATATGTGCATGCATCTTCTGTACCCGTTTATATCTCATTTTCAGGCTCAAAACCCCCGAAAATTCGGTATTTTTGTGTCCTAGAAGCGATCTGTACAGGCCTACTCCGTGTTAGAATATTTTCGAAATACAGGCCCAAAACATGCTGAAAATCGATATTTTATGTGCCCAAAGTCGATATCTCAAATTCAGGCACAAAACAACCGAAAATTCGATATTTTGGGGTCCCAAAAGCGATCTGTACTTGCTTACTCCGTGTTAGAGTATTTTTAAAATACATGCCCAAAACATACTGAAAATCGATCTTTTAGGTGCCCAAAAGTCGATATATGCATGCATCTTCTGTACCTGTTATAATCTCAAATTTTGGCTCAAAACACACGAAAATTCGATATTTTGGGGTCCAAGAAGCGATCTGTACATGCCTACTCCGTGTTAGAGTATTTTCAAAATATACGCCCAAAACATGTTGAAAATCGATATTTTAGATGCCTAAAGTCGATATCTCAAATTCAGGCTCAAAACACCCGAAAATTCGATATTTTGGGGCCCCAAAAGCGATCTGTACATGCTTACTCCGTGTTAGAGTATTTTTAAAATACAGGCCCAAAACATACTGAAAATCGATCTTTTAGGTGCCCAAAAGTCGATATGAGCATGCATCTTCTGTACCCGTTTATATCTCAAATTCAGGCTCAAAACACCCGAAAATTCGATATTTTGGTGTCCAAGAAACGATCTGTACATGCCTACTCCGTGTTAGAATATTTTCAAAAAATAGGCGTAAAACATGTTAAAAATCGATATTTTAAGTGTCCAAAGTCGATATGTGCATGCATCTTCTGTACCCGTTTATATCTCATTTTCAGGCTCAAAACACCCAAAAATTCGGTATTTTTGTGTCCTAGAAGCGATCTGTACATGCCTACTCTGTGTTAGAGTATTTTCAAAATACAGGCCCAAAACATGCTGAAAATCGATATGTTAGGTGCCCAAAGTTAATATGTGCATGCATCTTCTGTACCCGTTTATATCTAAAATTCAAGCTGAAAACACCCGAAAATTCGATATTTTGGGGTTGCAGAAGCGATCTGTACATGCCTACTCCGTGTTAGAGTATTTTCAAAATATAGACATAAAACATGCTGAAAATCGATATTTTAGGTGCCCAAAGTCAATATGTGCATGCATCTTCTGTACCCGTTTATATCTCAAATTCAGGCTTAAAACACCCGAAAATTCGATATTTTGGGGTCGCAGAAGCGATCTGTACATGCCTACTCAATGCAAAAATATTTTCAAAATATAGGCCCAAATAATGCTAAAAATCGATATTTTAGGTGTCCAAAGTCGATATGTGCATGCATCTTCTGTACCCGTTTATATCTGAAATTCAGGCTTAAAACACTCGCAAATTCGATATTTTGGGGTCCCAAAAGCGATCTGTACATGCCTACTCAGTGCTAGAATATTTTCAAAATATAGGCCCAAAACATGCTAAAAATTGATATTTTAGGTGCCCAAAGTCGATATCTCAAATTCAGGCACAAAATACCAGAAAATTCGATATTTTGAGGTCCCAGAAGCGATCTGTACATGGTTACTCCGTGTTAGAGTATTTTCATAATACAGGCCCAAAACATACTGAAAATCGATCTTTTAGGTGCCCAAAAGTCGATATGTGCATGCATCTTCTGTACCCGTTTATATCTCAAATTCAGGCTCAAAACACCCAAAAGATCGGTATTTGTGGGTCCTAGAAGCGATCTGTACATGCCTACTCCTAGTTAGAATCTTTTCAAGATACATACCCAAAACATGATCAAAATCAATATTTTAGGTGCCCAAAAGTCGATTTGTGCATGCATCTTCAGTACCCGTTATAATCTCAAATTCTGGCTCAAAACACACGAAAATTCGATATTTTGGGGGCCAAGAAGCGATCTGTACATGCTACTCCGTATTAGAGTATTTTCAAAATATACGCCCAAAACATGTTGAAAATCGATATTTTAGATGCCCAAAGTCGATATCTCAAATTCATGCACAAAACACCCGACAATTCGATATTTTGGGGTCCCAAAAGCGATCTGTACATGCTTACTCCGTGTTAGAGTATTTTTAAAATACAGGCCCAAAACATACTGAAAATCGATCTTTTAGGTGCCCAAAAGTCGATATGTGCATGCATCTTCTGTACCCGTTTATATCTCAAATTCAGTTTCAAAACACCCGAAAATTCGATATTTTGGTGTCCAAGAAACGATCTGTACATGCCTACTCCGTGTTAGAATATTTTCAAAATATAGGCCTAAACATGTTGAAAATCGATATTTTAGGTGTCTTAAGTCGATATGTGCATGCATCTTCTGTACCCGTTTATATCTCAAATTCAGGCTTAAAACACCCGGAAATTCGATATTTTGGGGTCCCAAAAGCGATCTGTTCATGCTTACTCCGTGTTAGAGTATTTTCAAAATACAGGCCCAAAACATACATACTGAAAATCGATCTTTTAGGTGCCCAAAAGTCGATATGTGCATTCATCTTCTGTACCCGTTTATATCTCAAATTCAAGCTCAAAACACCCAAAAATTCGATATTTTGGTGTCCCAGAAACGATTTGTACATGCCTACTCCGTGTTAGAAAATTTTTAAAATATAGGCGTAAAACATGCTAAAAATCGAAATATTAGGTGCCCAAAGTCGATATCTCAAATTCAGGCACAAAACACATAAAAATTCGATATTTTGGGGTCCAAGAAGCGATCTGTACATGCCTACTCCGTGTTAGAGTATTTTCAAATTTAGGCTCAGAACATGCTGAAAATCGATATTTTAGGTGCCGAAAGTCAATATGTGCATGCATCTTCTGTACCCGTTTATATCTCAAATTCAGGCTCAAAACACCAGAAAATTCGATATTTTGGGGTCAAAGAAGCGATCTGTAAATGCCTAATCCGTGTTAGATAATTAAAAAAAAAAAAAAAGGCCCAAAACATGCTGAAAATCGATATTTTAGGTGCCCAAAGTCATTATGTGCATACATCTTCTGTACCCGTTTAAATCTCAAATTCGGGCTCAAAACACCCAAAAAATCGATATTTTGGGGTTCCAAAAGCGATCTGTACATGCCTACTCAGTGCTAGATTTTTTTCAAAATACAGGCCCAAAACATGTTGAAAATCGATATTTTAGGTGCACAAAGTCGATATGTGCATCCATCTTCTTTACCCGTTTATATCTCAAATTCAGGCTCAAAACACTCGAAAATTCAATATTTTGGGGTCCCAGAAGCGATCTGTACATGCCTACTCAATGCTAGAATATTTTCAAAATATAGGCCCAAAACATGCTAAAAATCGATATTTTAGGTGCCTAAAGTCAATATGTGCATGCATCTTCTGTACCCGTTTATATCTCAAATTCAGGCTTAAAACACCCGGAAATTCGATATTTTGGGGTCGCAGAAGCGATCTGTACATGCCTACTCATTGCAAAAATATTTTCAAAATATAGGCCCAAAACATGCTAAAAATCGATATTTTAGGTGTCCAAAGTCGATATGTGCATGCATCTTCTGTACCCGTTTATATCTCAAATTCAGGCTTAAAACACCCTGAAATTCGATATTTTGGGGTCCCAAAAGCGATCTGTACATGCTTACACCGTGTTAGAGTATTTTCAAAATACAGGCCCAAAACATACATACTGAAAATCGATCTTTTAGGTGCCCAAAAGTCGATATGTGCATGCATCTTCTGTACCCGTTTATATCTCAAATTCAGGCTCAAAACACCCGAAAATTCGATATTTTGGGGTCCATGAAGCGATCTGTAAATGCCTAATCAGTGTTAGAATATTTTCAAAATATAGTCCTAAAACATGCTAAAAATCGATATTTTAGGTGCCCAAAGTCGATATCTCAAATTCAGGTACAAAACACATGACAATTCGATATTTTGTGGTCCAAGAAGCGATCTGTAAATGCCTCCTCCGTTTTAGAGAATTTAAAAAAAAAAGGCCCAAAACATGCTGAAAATCGATATTTTAGGTGCTTAAAGTCAATATGTGCATGCATCTTCTGTACCCGTTTATATCTCAAATTCAGGCTCAAAACACCCGAAAAATCGATATTTTGGGGTTCCAAAAGCGATCTGTACATGCCTACTCAGTGCTAGAATATTTTCAATATACAGGCCCAAAACATGCTGAAAATCGATATTTTAGGTGCCCAAAGTCGATATGTGCTTGCATCTTCTTTACCCGTTTATATCTCAAATTCAGGCTCAAAACACCCGAAAATTCAATATTTTGAGGTCCCAGAAGCGATCTGTACATGCCTACTCAATGCTAGAATATTTTCAAAATACAGGCCCAAAACATGCTGAAAATCGATATTTTAGGTGCCCAAAGTCGATATCTCAAATTCAGGCACAAAACAACCGAAAATTCGATATTTTGGGGTCCCAAAAGCGATCTGTACATGCCTACTCCGTGTTAGAGTATTTTCAAAATACAGGCCCAAAACATACTGAAAATCGATTTTTTAAGTGCCCAAAAGTCGATATGTGCATGCATCTTCTGTATCCGTTTATATCTCATATTCAAGCTCAAAACACCCGAAAATTCGATATTTTGGCGTGCCAGAAGCGATCTGTACATGCCTACTCAGTGCTAGAATGTTTTCCAAATATAGGCTCAAAACATGCTAAAAATCGATATTTTAAGTGTCCAAAGTCGATATGTGCATGCATCTTCTGTACCCGTTTATATCTCATTTTCAGGCTCAAAACCCCCGAAAATTCGGTATTTTTGTGTCCTAGAAGCGATCTGTACAGGCCTACTCCGTGTTAGAATATTTTCGAAATAAAGACCCAAAACATGCTGAAAATCGATATTTTATGTGCCCAAAGTCGATATCTCAAATTCAGGCACAAAACAACCGAAAATTCGATATTTTGGGGTCCCAAAAGCGATCTGTACTTGCTTACTCCGTGTTAGAGTATTTTTAAAATACATGCCCAAAACATACTGAAAATCGATCTTTTAGGTGCCCAAAAGTCGATATATGCATGCATCTTCTGTACCTGTTATAATCTCAAATTTTGGCTCAAAACACACGAAAATTCGATATTTTGGGGGCCAAGAAGCGATCTGTACATGCCTACTCCGTGTTAGAGTATTTTCAAAATATACGCCCAAAACATGTTGAAAATCGATATTTTAGATGCCTAAAGTCGATATCTCAAATTCAGGCACAAAACACCCGAAAATTCGATATTTTGGGGCCCCAAAAGCGATCTGTACATGCTTACTCCGTGTTAGAGTATTTTTAAAATACAGGCCCAAAACATACTGAAAATCGATCTTTTAGGTGCCCAAAAGTCGATATGAGCATGCATCTTCTGTACCCGTTTATATCTCAAATTCAGGCTCAAAACACCCGAAAATTCGATATTTTGGTGTCCAAGAAACGATCTGTACATGCCTACTCCGTGTTAGAATATTTTCAAAAAATAGGCGTAAAACATGTTAAAAATCGATATTTTAGGTGTCCAAAGTCGATATGTGCATGCATCTTCTGTACCCGTTTATATCTCATTTTCAGGCTCAAAACACCCAAAAATTCGGTATTTTTGTGTCCTAGAAGCGATCTGTACATGCCTACTCCGTGTTAGAGTATTTTCAAAATACAGGCCCAAAACATGCTGAAAATCGATATGTTAGGTGCCCAAAGTTAATATGTGCATGCATCTTCTGTACCCGTTTATATCTAAAATTCAAGCAGAAAACACCCGAAAATTCGATATTTTGGGGTTGCAGAAGCGATCTGTACATGCCTACTCCGTGTTAGAGTATTTTCAAAATATAGACATAAAACATGCTGAAAATCGATATTTTAGGTGCCCAAAGTCAATATGTGCATGCATCTTCTGTACCCGTTTATATCTCAAATTCAGGCTTAAAACACCCGAAAATTCGATATTTTGGGGTCGCAGAAGCGATCTGTACATGCCTACTCAATGCAAAAATATTTTCAAAATATAGGCCCAAATAATGCTAAAAATCGATATTTTAGGTGTCCAAAGTCGATATGTGCATGCATCTTCTGTACCCGTTTATATCTGAAATTCAGGCTTAAAACACTCGCAAATTCGATATTTTGGGGTCCCAAAAGCGATCTGTACATGCCTACTCAGTGCTAGAATATTTTCAAAATATAGGCCCAAAACATGCTAAAAATTGATATTTTAGGTGCCCAAAGTCGATATCTCAAATTCAGGCACAAAATACCAGAAAATTCGATATTTTGAGGTCCCAGAAGCGATCTGTACATGGTTACTCCGTGTTAGAGTATTTTCATAATACAGGCCCAAAACATACTGAAAATCGATCTTTTAGGTGCCCAAAAGTCGATATGTGCATGCATCTTCTGTACCCGTTTATATCTCAAATTCAGGCTCAAAACACCCAAAAGATCGGTATTTGTGGGTCCTAGAAGCGATCTGTACATGCCTACTCCTAGTTAGAATCTTTTCAAGATACATACCCAAAACATGATCAAAATCAATATTTTAGGTGCCCAAAAGTCGATTTGTGCATGCATCTTCAGTACCCGTTATAATCTCAAATTCTGGCTCAAAACACACGAAAATTAGATATTTTGGGGGCCAAGAAGCGATCTGTACATGCTACTCCGTATTAGAGTATTTTCAAAATATACGCCCAAAACATGTTGAAAATCGATATTTTAGATGCCCAAAGTCGATATCTCAAATTCATGCACAAAACACCCGACAATTCGATATTTTGGGGTCCCAAAAGCGATCTGTACATGCTTACTCCGTGTTAGAGTATTTTTAAAATACAGGCCCAAAACATACTGAAAATCGATCTTTTAGGTGCCCAAAAGTCGATATGTGCATGCATCTTCTGTACCCGTTTATATCTCAAATTCAGTTTCAAAACACCCGAAAATTCGATATTTTGGTGTCCAAGAAACGATCTGTACATGCCTACTCCGTATTAGAATATTTTCAAAATATAGGCTCAAAACATGCTAAAAATCGATTTTTTAGGTGCCCAAAGTCGATATCTCAAATTCAGGCACAAAACACCCGAAAATTCGATATTTTGGGGTTCCAGAAGCGATCTGTACATGCTTACTCCGTGTTAGAGAACTTTCAAATTACAGGCCCAAAACATGTTGAAAATCGATATTTTAGGTGCACAAAGTCGATATGTGCATCCATCTTCTTTACCCGTTTATATCTCAAATTCAGGCTCAAAACACTCGAAAATTCAATATTTTGGGGTCCCAGAAACGATTTGTACATGCCTACTCCGTGTTAGAAAATTTTTAAAATATAGGCGTAAAACATGCTAAAAATCGATATTTTAGGTGCCCAAAGTCGATATCTCAAATTCAGGAACAAAACACCCGAAAATTCGATATTTTGGGGTCCCAAAAGCGATCTGTACATGCCTACTCCGTGTTAGAGTATTTTCAAAATATAGGCCCAAAACATGCTGAAAATCGATATTTTAGGTGCCTAAAGTCAATATGTGCATGCATTTTCTGTACCCGTTTATATCTCAAATTCAAACTCAAAACACCCGAAAATTCGATATTTTGGTGTCCCAGAAGCGATCTGTACATGCCTACTCAATGCAAAAATATTTTCAAAATATAGGCCCAAAACATGCTAAAAATCGATATTTTAGGTGTCCAAAGTCGATATGTGCATACATCTTCTGTACCCGTTTATATCTGAAATTCAGGCTTAAAACACTCGAAAATTCGATATTTTGGGGTCCAAGAAGCGATCTGTAAATGCCTACTCCGTGTTAGAGAATTTAAAAAAAAAGGCCCAAAACATGCTGAAAATCGATATTTTAGGTGCCCAAAGTCATTATGTGCATGCATCTTCTGTACCCGTTTATATCTCAAATTCAGGCTCAAAACACCCAAAAATTCGATATTTTGGGGTCCCAAAAGCGATCTGTACACGCCTACTCATTGCTAGAATATTTTCAAAATATATGCCCAAAACATGCTTAACATTGATATTTTAGGTGCCCAAAGTCGATATCTCAAATTCAGGCACAAATTACCAGAAAATTCGATATTTTGAGGTCCCAGAAGCGATCTGTACATGGTTACTCCGTGTTAGAGTATTTTCATAATACAGGCCCAAAACATACTGAAAATCGATCTTTTAGGTGCCCAAAAGTCGATATGTGCATGCATCTTCTGTACCCGTTTATATCTAAAATTCAGGCTCAAAACACCCGAAAATTCGGTATTTTTGGGTCCTAGAAGCGATCTGTACATGCCTACTCCTAGTTAGAATCTTTTCAAGATACATACCCAAAACATGATCAGAATCGATATTTTAGGTGCCCATAAGTCGATATGTGCATGCATCTTCAGTACCCGTTATAATCTCAAATTCTGGCTCAAAACACCCGACAATTCGATATTTTGGGGTCCCAAAAGCGATGTGTACATGCTTACTCCGTGTTAGAGTATTTTCAAAATACAGGCCCAAAACATACTGAAAATCGATCTTTTAGGGGCCCAAAAGTCGATATGTGCATGTATCTTCTGTACCCGTTTATATCTCAAATTCAGGCTGAAAACACCTGAAAATTCGATATTTTGGTGTCCCAGAAACGATCTGTAAATGCCTACTCCGTGTTAGAGCTTTTTCAAAATATAGGCCTAAAACATGCTAAAAATCGATATTTTAGGTGCCCAAAGTCGATATCTCAAATTCAGGCACAAAACACACGAAAATTCGATATTTTGGGGTCCAAGAAGCGATCTGTACATGCCTACTCCGTGTTAGAGTATTTTCAAAATATAGGCCCAAAACATGCTGAAAATCGATATTTTAGGTGCCTAAAGTCAATATGTGCATGCATCTTCTGTACCCGTTTATATCTCAAATTCAGGCTCAAAACACCCGAAAATTCGATATTTTGGGGTCCAAGAAGCGATCTGTACATACCTAATCAGTGCTAGAATATTTTCAAAATATAGGGCAAAACATGCTAAAAATCGATATTTTAGGTGCCCAAAGTCGAAATCTCAAATTCAGGCTCAAAACACCGGAAAATTCGATATTTTGGGGTCCCAGAAGCGATCTGTACATTCCAACTCCGTGTTAGAGTATTTTCAATATACAGGCCCAAAACATACTGAAAATCGATCTTTTAGGGGCCCAAAAGTCGATATGTCCATGTATCTTCTGTACCCGTTTATATCTCAAATTCAGGCTGAAAACACCTGAAAATTCGATATTTTGGTGTCCCAGAAACGATCTGTAAATGCCTACTCCGTGTTAGAGCTTTTTCAAAATATAGGCCTAAAACATGCTAAAAATCGATATTTTAGGTGCCCAAAGTCGATATCTCAAATTCAGGCACAAAACACACGAAAATTCGATATTTTGGGGTCCAAGAAGCGATCTGTACATGCCTACTCCGTGTTAGAGTATTTTCAAAATATAGGCCCAAAACATGCTGAAAATCGATATTTTAGGTGCCTAAAGTCAATATGTGCATGCATCTTCTGTACCCGTTTATATCTCAAATTCAGGCTCAAAACACCCGAAAATTCGATATTTTGGGGTCCAAGAAGCGATCTGTACATACCTAATCAGTGCTAGAATATTTTCAAAATATAGGGCAAAACATGCTAAAAATCGATATTTTAGGTGCCCAAAGTCGAAATCTCAAATTCAGGCTCAAAACACCGGAAAATTCGATATTTTGGGGTCCCAGAAGCGATCTGTACATTCCAACTCCGTGTTAGAGTATTTTCAAAATACAGGCCCTAAACATACTGAAAATCGATCTTTTTGGTGCCCAAAAGTCGATATGTGCATGCATCTTCTGTACCCGTTTATATCTCAAATTCAGGCTAAAAACACCCGAGAATTCGGTATTTGTGGGTCCTAGAAGCGATCTGTACATGCCTACTCCTAGTTAGAATGTTTTTAAGATACAGACCCAAAACATACTCAAAATCAATATTATAGGTGCGCAAAAGTCGATATGTGCATGCATCTTCTGTACCCGTTTATATCTCAAATTCAGGCTCAAAACACCCGAATATTCGATATTTTGGGGTCCCAGAAGCTATCTGTACATGCCTACTCAGCGCTAGAATATTTTCAACATAGAGACCCAAAACATGCTTAAAATCGATTTTTTAGGTGCCCAAAGTCGATATCTCAAATTCAGGCACAAAACACCGGAAAATTCGATATTTTTGGGTTCCAGAAGCGATCTGTACATGCTTACTCCGTGTTAGAGTATTTTCAAAATACAGGCCCAAAATATAATGAAAATCGATCTTTTAGGTGCCCAAAAGTCGATATGTGCATGCATCTTCTGTACCCGTTTATATCTCAAATTCAGACTCAAAACACCCGAAAATTCGATATTTTGGTGTCCCAGAAGCGATCTGTACATGCCTACTCAGTGCTAGAATATTTTCAAAATATAGGCTCAAAACATGCTAAAAATCGATATTTTAGGTGTCAAAAGTCGATATGTTCATGCATCTTCTGTACCCGTTTATATATCAAATTCAGGCTCAAAACACCAGAAAATTCGATATTTTGGGGTCCAAGAAGCGATCTGTAAATGCCTACTCCGTGATAGAGAATTAAAAAAAAAAAGGCCCAAAACATGCTGAAAATCGATATTTTAGGTGCCCAAAGTCATTATGTGCATACATCTTCTGTACCCGTTTATATCTCAAATTCAGGCTCAAAACACCCAAAAAATCGATATTTTGGGGTTCCAAAAGCGATCTGTACATGCCTACTAAGTGCTATAATCTTTTCAAAATACAGGCCCAAAACATGCTAAAAATCGATATTTTAGGTGTCCAAAGTCGATATGTGCATTCATCTTCTGTACCCGTTTATATCTGAAATTCAGGCTTAAAACACTCGAAAATTCGATATTTTGGGGTCCAAGAAGCGATCTGTAAATGCCTACTCCGTGTTAGAGAATTTAAAAAAAAAGGCCCAAAACATGCTGAAAATCGATATTTTAGGTGCCCAAAGTCATTATGTGCATGCATCTTCTGAACCCGTTTATATCTCAAATTCAGGCTCAAAAAACCCAAAAATACGATATTTTGGGGTCCCAAAAGCGATCTGTACACGCCTACTCATTGCTAGAATATTTTCAAAATATATGCCCAAAACATGCTAAAAATTGATATTTTAGGTGCCCAAAGTCGATATCTCAAATTCAGGCACAAAATACCAGAAAATTCGATATTTTCAGGTCCCAGAAGCGATCTGTACATGGTTACTCCGTGTTAGAGTATTTTCATAATACAGGCCCAGAACATACTGAAAATCGATCTTTTAGGTGCCTAAAAGTCGATATGTACATGCATCTTCTATACCCGTTTATATCTAAAATTCAGGGTCAAAACACCCGAAAATTCGGTATTTGTGGGTCCTAGAAGCGATCTGTACATGCCTACTCCTAGTTAGAATCTTTTCAAGATACATACCCAAAACATGATCAAAATCGATATTTTAGGTGCCCAAAAGTCGATATGTGCATGCATCTTCAGTACCCGTTATAATCTCAAATTCCGGCTCAAAACACCCGAAAATTCGATATTTTGGGGTCCCAAAAGCGATGTGTACATGCTTACTCCGTGTTAGAGTATTTTCAAAATACAGGCCCAAAACATACTGAAAATCGATCTTTTAGGTGCCCAAAAGTCGATATGTGCATGCATCTTCTGTACCCGTTTATATCTCAAATTCAGGCTCAAAACACCCGAAAATTCGATATTTTGGTGTCCCAGAAACGATCTGTAAATGCGTACTCCGTGTTAGAATATTTTCAAAATATAGGCCCAAAACATGCTAAAAATCGATATTTTAGGTGCCCAAAGTCGATATCTTAAATTCAGGCACAAAACACACGAAAATTCGATATTTTGGGGTCCAAGAAGCGATCTGTACATACCTACTCCGTGTTAGAGTATTTTCAAAATATAGGCCCGAAACATGCTGAAAATCGATATTTTAGGTGCCTAAAGTCAATATGTGCATGCATCTTCTGTACCCGTAAATATCTCAAATTCAGGCTAAAAACACCCGAGAATTCGGTATTTGTGGGTCCTAGAAGCGATCTGTACATGCCTACTCCTAGTTAGAATGTTTTCAAGATACAGACCCAAAACATACTTTAAAATCAATATTATAGGTGCTCAAAAGTCGATATGTGCATGCATCTTCTGTACCCGTTTATATCTCAAATTCAGGCTCAAAACACCCGAAAATTCCATATTTTGGGGTTCCAAAAGCGATCTGTACATGCCTACTCAGTGCTAGAATATTTTCAAAATACAGGCTCAAAACAAGCTGAAAATCAATATTTTAGGTGCCCAAAGTCGATATGTGCATGCATCTTCTTTACCCGTTTATATCTCAAATTCAGGCTAAAAACACCCGAAAATTCAATATTTTGTGGTCCCAGAAGCGATCTGTACATGCCTACTCAGTGCTAGAATATTTTCAAAATATAGGCCCAAAACATGCTAAAAATCGATATTTTAGGTGCCCAAAGTCGATATCTCAAATTCAGGCACAAAACACCCGAAAATTCGATATTTTGGGGTTCCAGAAGCGATCTGTACATGCTTACTCCGTGTTAGAGTATTTTCAAAATACAGGCCCAAAACATGCTGAAAATCGATATTTTAGGTGCCCAAAGTCAATATGTGCATGCATCTTCTGTACCCGTTTATATCTGAAATTCAGGCTCAAAACACCCGAAAATTCGATATTTTGGGGTCCCAGAAGCGATCTGTACATGCCTAATCAGTGCTAGAATATTTTCAAAATATAGTGCAAAACATGCTAAAAATCGATATTTTAGGTGCCCAAAGTCGAAATCTCAAATTCAGACTCAAAACACCGGAAAATTCGATATTTTGGGGTCCCAGAAGCGATCTGTACATTCCAACTCCATGTTAGAGTATTTTCAAAATACAGGTCCAAAACATACTGAAAATCGATCTTTTTGGTGCCCAAAATTCGATATGTGCATGAATCTTCTGTACCCGTTTATATCTCAAATTCAGGCTAAAAACACCCGAAAATTCGGTATTTGTGGGTCCTAGAAACGCTCTGTACATGCCTACTCCTAGATAGAATGTTTTCAAGATACAGACCCAAAACATACTCAAAATCAATATTATAGGTGCGCAAAAGTCGATATGTGCATGCATCTTCTGTACCCGTTTATATCTCAAATTCAAGCTCAAAACACCCGAAAATTCGATATTTTGGGGTCCCAGAAGCGATCTGTACATGCCTACTCAGTGCTAGAATATTTTCAACATAGAGGCCCAAAACATGCTTAAAATCGATTTTTTAGGTGCCCAAAGTCGATATCTCAAATTCAGGCACAAAACACCCGAAAATTCGATATTTTGGGGTTCCAGAAGCGATCTGTACATGCTTACTCCGTGTTAGAGAATTTTCAAATTACAGGCTCAAAACATAATGAAAATCGATCTTTTAGGTGCCCAAAAGTCGATATGTGCATGCATCTTCTGTACCCGTTTATATCTCAAATTCAGACTCAAAACTCCTGAAAATTCGATATTTTGGGGTTCCAAAAGCGATCTGTACATGCCTACTCAGTGCTAGAATATTTTCAAAATACAGGCCCAAAACATGCTGAAAATCGATATTTTAGGTGCACAAAGATTATATGTGCATCCATCTTCTTTACCCGTTTATATCTCAAATTCAGGCTCAAAACACCCGAAAATTCAATATTTTGGGGTCCCAGAAGCGATCTGTACATGCCTACTCAATGCTAGAATATTTTCAAAATATAGGCCCAAAACATGCTAAAAATCGATATTTTAGGTGCCCAGAGTCGATATCTCAAATTCAGGCACAAAACACCCGAAAATTCGATATTTTGGGGCCCCAAAAGCGATCTGTACATGCTTACTCCGTGTTAGAGTATTTTTAAAATACAGGCCCAAAACATACTGAAAATCGATCTTTTAGGTGCCCAAAAGTCGATATGAGCATGCATCTTCTGTACCCGTTTATATCTCAAATTCAGGCTCAAAACACCCGAAAATTCGATATTTTGGTGTCCAAGAAACGATCTGTACATGCCTACTCCGTGTTAGAATATTTTCAAAAAATAGGCGTAAAACATGTTAAAAATCGATATTTTAGGTGTCCAAAGTCGATATGTGCATGCATCTTCTGTACCCGTTTATATCTCATTTTCAGGCTCAAAACACCCAAAAATTCGGTATTTTTGTGTCCTAGAAGCGATCTGTACATGCCTACTCCGTGTTAGAGTATTTTCAAAATACAGGCCCAAAACATGCTGAAAATCGATATGTTAGGTGCCCAAAGTTAATATGTGCATGCATCTTCTGTACCCGTTTATATCTAAAATTCAAGCAGAAAACACCCGAAAATTCGATATTTTGGGGTTGCAGAAGCGATCTGTACATGCCTACTCCGTGTTAGAGTATTTTCAAAATATAGACATAAAACATGCTGAAAATCGATATTTTAGGTGCCCAAAGTCAATATGTGCATGCATCTTCTGTACCCGTTTATATCTCAAATTCAGGCTTAAAACACCCGAAAATTCGATATTTTGGGGTCGCAGAAGCGATCTGTACATGCCTACTCAATGCAAAAATATTTTCAAAATATAGGCCCAAATAATGCTAAAAATCGATATTTTAGGTGTCCAAAGTCGATATGTGCATGCATCTTCTGTACCCGTTTATATCTGAAATTCAGGCTTAAAACACTCGCAAATTCGATATTTTGGGGTCCCAAAAGCGATCTGTACATGCCTACTCAGTGCTAGAATATTTTCAAAATATAGGCCCAAAACATGCTAAAAATTGATATTTTAGGTGCCCAAAGTCGATATCTCAAATTCAGGCACAAAATACCAGAAAATTCGATATTTTGAGGTCCCAGAAGCGATCTGTACATGGTTACTCCGTGTTAGAGTATTTTCATAATACAGGCCCAAAACATACTGAAAATCGATCTTTTAGGTGCCCAAAAGTCGATATGTGCATGCATCTTCTGTACCCGTTTATATCTCAAATTCAGGCTCAAAACACCCAAAAGATCGGTATTTGTGGGTCCTAGAAGCGATCTGTACATGCCTACTCCTAGTTAGAATCTTTTCAAGATACATACCCAAAACATGATCAAAATCAATATTTTAGGTGCCCAAAAGTCGATTTGTGCATGCATCTTCAGTACCCGTTATAATCTCAAATTCTGGCTCAAAACACACGAAAATTAGATATTTTGGGGGCCAAGAAGCGATCTGTACATGCTACTCCGTATTAGAGTATTTTCAAAATATACGCCCAAAACATGTTGAAAATCGATATTTTAGATGCCCAAAGTCGATATCTCAAATTCATGCACAAAACACCCGACAATTCGATATTTTGGGGTCCCAAAAGCGATCTGTACATGCTTACTCCGTGTTAGAGTATTTTTAAAATACAGGCCCAAAACATACTGAAAATCGATCTTTTAGGTGCCCAAAAGTCGATATGTGCATGCATCTTCTGTACCCGTTTATATCTCAAATTCAGTTTCAAAACACCCGAAAATTCGATATTTTGGTGTCCAAGAAACGATCTGTACATGCCTACTCCGTATTAGAATATTTTCAAAATATAGGCCTAAACATGTTGAAAATCGATATTTTAGGTGTCTAAAGTCGATATGTGCATGCATCTTCTGTACCCGTTTATATCTCAAATTGAGGCTTAAAACACCCGGAAATTCGATATTTTGGGGTCCCAAAAGCGATCTGTTCATGCTTACTCCGTGTTAGAGTATTTTCAAAATACAGGCCCAAAACATACATACTGAAAATCGATCTTATAGGTGCCCAAAAGTCGATATGTGCATTCATCTTCTGTACCCGTTTATATCTCAAATTCAAGCTCAAAACACCCGAAAATTCGATATTTTGGTGTCCCAGAAACGATTTGTACATGCCTACTCCGTGTTAGAAAATTTTTAAAATATAGGCGTAAAACATGCTAAAAATCGATATTTTAGGTGCCCAAAGTCGATATCTCAAATTCAGGCACAAAATACATAAAAATTCGATATTTTGGGGTCCAAGAAGCGATCTGTACATGCCTACTCCGTGTTAGAGTATTTTCAAATTTAGGCTCAGAACATGCTGAAAATCGATATTTTAGGTGCCGAAAGTCAATATGTGCATGCATCTTCTGTACCCGTTTATATCTCAAATTCAGGCTCAAAACACCAGAAAATTCGATATTTTGGGGTCAAAGAAGCGATCTGTAAATGCCTAATCCGTGTTAGATAATTAAAAAAAAAAAAAAAGGCCCAAAACATGCTGAAAATCGATATTTTAGGTGCCCAAAGTCATTATGTGCATACATCTTCTGTACCCGTTTATATCTCAAATTCAGGCTCAAAACACCCAAAAAATCGATATTTTGGGGTTCCAAAAGCGATCTGTACATGCCTACTCAGTGCTAGAATTTTTTCAAAATACAGGCCCAAAACATGCTGAAAATCGATATTTTAGGTGCACAAAGTCGATATGTGCATCCATCTTCTTTACCCGTTTATATCTCAAATTCAGGCTCAAAACACTCGAAAATTCAATATTTTGGGGTCCCAGAAACGATTTGTACATGCCTACTCCGTGTTAGAAAATTTTTAAAATATAGGCGTAAAACATGCTAAAAATCGATATTTTAGGTGCCCAAAGTCGATATCTCAAATTCAGGAACAAAACACCCGAAAATTCGATATTTTGGGGTCCCAAAAGCGATCTGTACATGCCTACTCCGTGTTAGAGTATTTTCAAAATATAGGCCCAAAACATGCTGAAAATCGATATTTTAGGTGCCTAAAGTCAATATGTGCATGCATTTTCTGTACCCGTTTATATCTCAAATTCAAACTCAAAACACCCGAAAATTCGATATTTTGGTGTCCCAGAAGCGATCTGTACATGCCTACTCAATGCAAAAATATTTTCAAAATATAGGCCCAAAACATGCTAAAAATCGATATTTTAGGTGTCCAAAGTCGATATGTGCATACATCTTCTGTACCCGTTTATATCTGAAATTCAGGCTTAAAACACTCGAAAATTCGATATTTTGGGGTCCAAGAAGCGATCTGTAAATGCCTACTCCGTGTTAGAGAATTTAAAAAAAAAGGCCCAAAACATGCTGAAAATCGATATTTTAGGTGCCCAAAGTCATTATGTGCATGCATCTTCTGTACCCGTTTATATCTCAAATTCAGGCTCAAAACACCCAAAAATTCGATATTTTGGGGTCCCAAAAGCGATCTGTACACGCCTACTCATTGCTAGAATATTTTCAAAATATATGCCCAAAACATGCTTAACATTGATATTTTAGGTGCCCAAAGTCGATATCTCAAATTCAGGCACAAATTACCAGAAAATTCGATATTTTGAGGTCCCAGAAGCGATCTGTACATGGTTACTCCGTGTTAGAGTATTTTCATAATACAGGCCCAAAACATACTGAAAATCGATCTTTTAGGTGCCCAAAAGTCGATATGTGCATGCATCTTCTGTACCCGTTTATATCTAAAATTCAGGCTCAAAACACCCGAAAATTCGGTATTTTTGGGTCCTAGAAGCGATCTGTACATGCCTACTCCTAGTTAGAATCTTTTCAAGATACATACCCAAAACATGATCAGAATCGATATTTTAGGTGCCCATAAGTCGATATGTGCATGCATCTTCAGTACCCGTTATAATCTCAAATTCTGGCTCAAAACACCCGACAATTCGATATTTTGGGGTCCCAAAAGCGATGTGTACATGCTTACTCCGTGTTAGAGTATTTTCAAAATACAGGCCCAAAACATACTGAAAATCGATCTTTTAGGGGCCCAAAAGTCGATATGTGCATGTATCTTCTGTACCCGTTTATATCTCAAATTCAGGCTGAAAACACCTGAAAATTCGATATTTTGGTGTCCCAGAAACGATCTGTAAATGCCTACTCCGTGTTAGAGCTTTTTCAAAATATAGGCCTAAAACATGCTAAAAATCGATATTTTAGGTGCCCAAAGTCGATATCTCAAATTCAGGCACAAAACACACGAAAATTCGATATTTTGGGGTCCAAGAAGCGATCTGTACATGCCTACTCCGTGTTAGAGTATTTTCAAAATATAGGCCCAAAACATGCTGAAAATCGATATTTTAGGTGCCTAAAGTCAATATGTGCATGCATCTTCTGTACCCGTTTATATCTCAAATTCAGGCTCAAAACACCCGAAAATTCGATATTTTGGGGTCCAAGAAGCGATCTGTACATACCTAATCAGTGCTAGAATATTTTCAAAATATAGGGCAAAACATGCTAAAAATCGATATTTTAGGTGCCCAAAGTCGAAATCTCAAATTCAGGCTCAAAACACCGGAAAATTCGATATTTTGGGGTCCCAGAAGCGATCTGTACATTCCAACTCCGTGTTAGAGTATTTTCAAAATACAGGCCCAAAACATACTGAAAATCGATCTTTTAGGGGCCCAAAAGTCGATATGTCCATGTATCTTCTGTACCCGTTTATATCTCAAATTCAGGCTGAAAACACCTGAAAATTCGATATTTTGGTGTCCCAGAAACGATCTGTAAATGCCTACTCCGTGTTAGAGCTTTTTCAAAATATAGGCCTAAAACATGCTAAAAATCGATATTTTAGGTGCCCAAAGTCGATATCTCAAATTCAGGCACAAAACACACGAAAATTCGATATTTTGGGGTCCAAGAAGCGATCTGTACATGCCTACTCCGTGTTAGAGTATTTTCAAAATATAGGCCCAAAACATGCTGAAAATCGATATTTTAGGTGCCTAAAGTCAATATGTGCATGCATCTTCTGTACCCGTTTATATCTCAAATTCAGGCTCAAAACACCCGAAAATTCGATATTTTGGGGTCCAAGAAGCGATCTGTACATACCTAATCAGTGCTAGAATATTTTCAAAATATAGGGCAAAACATGCTAAAAATCGATATTTTAGGTGCCCAAAGTCGAAATCTCAAATTCAGGCTCAAAACACCGGAAAATTCGATATTTTGGGGTCCCAGAAGCGATCTGTACATTCCAACTCCGTGTTAGAGTATTTTCAAAATACAGGCCCTAAACATACTGAAAATCGATCTTTTTGGTGCCCAAAAGTCGATATGTGCATGCATCTTCTGTACCCGTTTATATCTCAAATTCAGGCTAAAAACACCCGAGAATTCGGTATTTGTGGGTCCTAGAAGCGATCTGTACATGCCTACTCCTAGTTAGAATGTTTTTAAGATACAGACCCAAAACATACTCAAAATCAATATTATAGGTGCGCAAAAGTCGATATGTGCATGCATCTTCTGTACCCGTTTATATCTCAAATTCAGGCTCAAAACACCCGAATATTCGATATTTTGGGGTCCCAGAAGCTATCTGTACATGCCTACTCAGCGCTAGAATATTTTCAACATAGAGACCCAAAACATGCTTAAAATCGATTTTTTAGGTGCCCAAAGTCGATATCTCAAATTCAGGCACAAAACACCGGAAAATTCGATATTTTTGGGTTCCAGAAGCGATCTGTACATGCTTACTCCGTGTTAGAGTATTTTCAAAATACAGGCCCAAAATATAATGAAAATCGATCTTTTAGGTGCCCAAAAGTCGATATGTGCATGCATCTTCTGTACCCGTTTATATCTCAAATTCAGACTCAAAACACCCGAAAATTCGATATTTTGGTGTCCCAGAAGCGATCTGTACATGCCTACTCAGTGCTAGAATATTTTCAAAATATAGGCTCAAAACATGCTAAAAATCGATATTTTAGGTGTCAAAAGTCGATATGTTCATGCATCTTCTGTACCCGTTTATATATCAAATTCAGGCTCAAAACACCAGAAAATTCGATATTTTGGGGTCCAAGAAGCGATCTGTAAATGCCTACTCCGTGATAGAGAATTAAAAAAAAAAAGGCCCAAAACATGCTGAAAATCGATATTTTAGGTGCCCAAAGTCATTATGTGCATACATCTTCTGTACCCGTTTATATCTCAAATTCAGGCTCAAAACACCCAAAAAATCGATATTTTGGGGTTCCAAAAGCGATCTGTACATGCCTACTAAGTGCTATAATCTTTTCAAAATACAGGCCCAAAACATGCTAAAAATCGATATTTTAGGTGTCCAAAGTCGATATGTGCATTCATCTTCTGTACCCGTTTATATCTGAAATTCAGGCTTAAAACACTCGAAAATTCGATATTTTGGGGTCCAAGAAGCGATCTGTAAATGCCTACTCCGTGTTAGAGAATTTAAAAAAAAAGGCCCAAAACATGCTGAAAATCGATATTTTAGGTGCCCAAAGTCATTATGTGCATGCATCTTCTGAACCCGTTTATATCTCAAATTCAGGCTCAAAAAACCCAAAAATACGATATTTTGGGGTCCCAAAAGCGATCTGTACACGCCTACTCATTGCTAGAATATTTTCAAAATATATGCCCAAAACATGCTAAAAATTGATATTTTAGGTGCCCAAAGTCGATATCTCAAATTCAGGCACAAAATACCAGAAAATTCGATATTTTCAGGTCCCAGAAGCGATCTGTACATGGTTACTCCGTGTTAGAGTATTTTCATAATACAGGCCCAGAACATACTGAAAATCGATCTTTTAGGTGCCTAAAAGTCGATATGTACATGCATCTTCTATACCCGTTTATATCTAAAATTCAGGGTCAAAACACCCGAAAATTCGGTATTTGTGGGTCCTAGAAGCGATCTGTACATGCCTACTCCTAGTTAGAATCTTTTCAAGATACATACCCAAAACATGATCAAAATCGATATTTTAGGTGCCCAAAAGTCGATATGTGCATGCATCTTCAGTACCCGTTATAATCTCAAATTCCGGCTCAAAACACCCGAAAATTCGATATTTTGGGGTCCCAAAAGCGATGTGTACATGCTTACTCCGTGTTAGAGTATTTTCAAAATACAGGCCCAAAACATACTGAAAATCGATCTTTTAGGTGCCCAAAAGTCGATATGTGCATGCATCTTCTGTACCCGTTTATATCTCAAATTCAGGCTCAAAACACCCGAAAATTCGATATTTTGGTGTCCCAGAAACGATCTGTAAATGCGTACTCCGTGTTAGAATATTTTCAAAATATAGGCCCAAAACATGCTAAAAATCGATATTTTAGGTGCCCAAAGTCGATATCTTAAATTCAGGCACAAAACACACGAAAATTCGATATTTTGGGGTCCAAGAAGCGATCTGTACATACCTACTCCGTGTTAGAGTATTTTCAAAATATAGGCCCGAAACATGCTGAAAATCGATATTTTAGGTGCCTAAAGTCAATATGTGCATGCATCTTCTGTACCCGTAAATATCTCAAATTCAGGCTAAAAACACCCGAGAATTCGGTATTTGTGGGTCCTAGAAGCGATCTGTACATGCCTACTCCTAGTTAGAATGTTTTCAAGATACAGACCCAAAACATACTTTAAAATCAATATTATAGGTGCTCAAAAGTCGATATGTGCATGCATCTTCTGTACCCGTTTATATCTCAAATTCAGGCTCAAAACACCCGAAAATTCCATATTTTGGGGTTCCAAAAGCGATCTGTACATGCCTACTCAGTGCTAGAATATTTTCAAAATACAGGCTCAAAACAAGCTGAAAATCAATATTTTAGGTGCCCAAAGTCGATATGTGCATGCATCTTCTTTACCCGTTTATATCTCAAATTCAGGCTAAAAACACCCGAAAATTCAATATTTTGTGGTCCCAGAAGCGATCTGTACATGCCTACTCAGTGCTAGAATATTTTCAAAATATAGGCCCAAAACATGCTAAAAATCGATATTTTAGGTGCCCAAAGTCGATATCTCAAATTCAGGCACAAAACACCCGAAAATTCGATATTTTGGGGTTCCAGAAGCGATCTGTACATGCTTACTCCGTGTTAGAGTATTTTCAAAATACAGGCCCAAAACATGCTGAAAATCGATATTTTAGGTGCCCAAAGTCAATATGTGCATGCATCTTCTGTACCCGTTTATATCTGAAATTCAGGCTCAAAACACCCGAAAATTCGATATTTTGGGGTCCCAGAAGCGATCTGTACATGCCTAATCAGTGCTAGAATATTTTCAAAATATAGTGCAAAACATGCTAAAAATCGATATTTTAGGTGCCCAAAGTCGAAATCTCAAATTCAGACTCAAAACACCGGAAAATTCGATATTTTGGGGTCCCAGAAGCGATCTGTACATTCCAACTCCATGTTAGAGTATTTTCAAAATACAGGTCCAAAACATACTGAAAATCGATCTTTTTGGTGCCCAAAATTCGATATGTGCATGAATCTTCTGTACCCGTTTATATCTCAAATTCAGGCTAAAAACACCCGAAAATTCGGTATTTGTGGGTCCTAGAAACGCTCTGTACATGCCTACTCCTAGATAGAATGTTTTCAAGATACAGACCCAAAACATACTCAAAATCAATATTATAGGTGCGCAAAAGTCGATATGTGCATGCATCTTCTGTACCCGTTTATATCTCAAATTCAAGCTCAAAACACCCGAAAATTCGATATTTTGGGGTCCCAGAAGCGATCTGTACATGCCTACTCAGTGCTAGAATATTTTCAACATAGAGGCCCAAAACATGCTTAAAATCGATTTTTTAGGTGCCCAAAGTCGATATCTCAAATTCAGGCACAAAACACCCGAAAATTCGATATTTTGGGGTTCCAGAAGCGATCTGTACATGCTTACTCCGTGTTAGAGAATTTTCAAATTACAGGCTCAAAACATAATGAAAATCGATCTTTTAGGTGCCCAAAAGTCGATATGTGCATGCATCTTCTGTACCCGTTTATATCTCAAATTCAGACTCAAAACTCCTGAAAATTCGATATTTTGGGGTTCCAAAAGCGATCTGTACATGCCTACTCAGTGCTAGAATATTTTCAAAATACAGGCCCAAAACATGCTGAAAATCGATATTTTAGGTGCACAAAGATTATATGTGCATCCATCTTCTTTACCCGTTTATATCTCAAATTCAGGCTCAAAACACCCGAAAATTCAATATTTTGGGGTCCCAGAAGCGATCTGTACATGCCTACTCAATGCTAGAATATTTTCAAAATATAGGCCCAAAACATGCTAAAAATCGATATTTTAGGTGCCCAGAGTCGATATCTCAAATTCAGGAACAAAACACCCGAAAATTCGATATTTTGGGGTCCCAAAAGCGATCTGTACATGCCTACTCCGTGTTAGAGTATTTTCAAAATATAGGCCCAAAACATGCTGAAAATCGATATTTTAGGTGCCCAAAGTCAATATGTGCATGCATCTTCTGTACCCGTTCATATCTCAAATTCAGGCTCAAAACACCCTAAAATTCGATATTTTGGGGTCCAAGAAGCGATCTGTAAATGCCTCCTCCGTGTTAGAATATTTTCAAAAAACAGGCCCAAAAGATAATGAAAATCGTTCTTTTAGGTGCCCAAAAGTCGATATGTGCATGCATCTTCTGTACCCGTTTATATCTCAAATTCAGACTCAAAACACCCAAAAAATCGATATTTTGGTGTCCCAGAAGCGATCTGTACATGCCTACTCAATGCAAAAATATTTTCAAAATATAGGTCCAAAACATGCTACAAATCGATATTTTAGGTGTCCAAAGTCGATATGTGCATGCATCTTCAGTACCCGTTTATATCTGAAATTCAGGCTTAAAACACTCGAAAATTCGATATTTTGGGGTCCAAGAAGCGATCTGTAAATGCCTACTCCGTGTTAGAGAATTTAAAAAAAAAGGCCCAAAACATGCTGAAAATCGATATTTTAGGTGCCCAAAGTCATTATGTGCATGCATCTTCTGTACCCGTTTATATCTCAAATTCAGGCTCAAAACGCCCAAAAATTCGATATTTTGGGGTCCCAAAAGCGATCTGTACACGCCTACTCATTGCTAGAATATTTTCAAAATATATGCCCAAAACATGCTTAAAATTGATATTTTAGGTGCCCAAAGTCGATATCTCAAATTCAGGCACAAAATACCAGAAAATTCGATATTTTGAGGTCCCAGAAGCGATTTGTACATGGTTACTCCGTGTTAGAGTATTTTCATAATACAGGCCCAAAACATACTGAAAATCGATCTTTTAGGTGCCCAAAATTCGATATGTGCATGCATCTTCAGTACCCGATAATATCTAAAATTCAGGCTCAAAACACCCGAAAATTCGGTATTTTTGGGTCCTAGAAGCGATCTGTATATGCCTACTCCTAGTTAGAATCTTTTCAAGATACATACCCAAAACATGATCAAAATCGTTATTTTAGGTGACCAAAAGTCGATATGTGCATGCATCTTCAGTACCCGTTATAATCTCAAATTCTGGCTCAAAACACCCGACAATTAGATATTTTGGGGTCCCAAAAGCGATGTGTACATGCTTACTCCGTGTTAGAGTATTTTCAAAATACAGGCCCAAAACATACTGAAAATCGATCTTTTAGGTGCCCAAAAGTCGATATGTGCATGCATCTTCTGCACCCGTTTATATCTCAAATTCAGGCTCAAAACACCCGAAAATTCGATATTTGTGGGTCCAAGAAGCGATCTGTAAATGCCTACTCGGTGTTAGAATTTTTTCAAAATATAGGCCTAAAACATGCTAAAAATCGATATTTTAGGTGCCCAAAGTCGATATCTTAAATTCAGGCACAAAACACACGAAAATTCGATATTTTGGGGTCCAAGAAGCGATCTGTACATGCCTACTCCGTGTTAGAGTATTTTCAAAATATAGGCCCAAAACATGCTGAAAATCGATATTTTAGGTGCCTAAAGTCAATATGTGCATGCATCTTCTGTACCCGTTTATATCTCAAATTCAGGCTCAAAACACCCGAAAATTCGATATTTTGGGGTCCAAGAAGCGATCTGTAAATGCCTACTCAGTGTTAGAGAATTTAAAAAAAAAAGGCCCAAAATATGCTGAAAATCGATATTTTAGGTGCTCAAAGTCATTATGTGCATACATCTTCTATACCCGTTTATATCTCAAATTCAGGCTCAAAACACCCAAAAATTCGATATTTTGGGGTTCCAAAAGCAATCTGTACATGCCTACTCAGTGCTAGAATATTTTCAAAATACAGGCCCAAAACAAGCTGAAAATCAGTATTTTAGGTGCCCAAAGTCGATATGTGCATTCATCTTCTTTACCCGTTTATATCTCAAATTCAGGCTCAAAACACCCGAAAATTCAATATTTTGGGGTCCCACAAGCGATCTGTACATGCCTACTCAGTGCTAGAATATTTTCAAAATATAGGCCCAAAACATGCTAGAAATCGATATTTAGGGGTCCCAGAAGCGATCTGTACATGCTTAATCAGTGCTAGAATTTTTTTTGAAATATAGGACAAAACATGCTAAAAATCGATATTTTAGGTGCCCAAAGTCGAAATCTCAAATTCAGGCTCAAAACACCGGAAAATTCGATATTTTGGGGTCCCAGAAGCGATCTGTACATTCCAACTCCGTGTTAGAATTTTTTCAAAATACAGGCCCAAAACATACTGAAATTCGATCTTTTTGGTGCCCAAAAGTCGATATGTGCATGCATCTTCTGTACCCGTTTATATCTCAAATTCAGGCTAAAACACCCGAAAAATCGGTATTTGTGGGTCCTAGAAGCGATCTGTACATGCCTACTCCTAGTTAGAATGTTTTCAAGATACAGACCCAAAACATACTCAAAATCAATATTATAGGTGCACAAAAGTCGATATGTGCATGCATCTTCTGTACCCGTTTATATCTCAAATTCAGGCTCAAAACACCCGAAAATTCGATATTTAGGGGTCCCAGAAGCGATCTGTTCATGCCTACTCAGTGCTAGAATATTTTCAACATAGAGGCCCAAAACATGCTAAAAATCGATTTTTTAGGTGCCCAAAGTCGATATCTCAAATTCAGGAACAAAACACCCGAAAATTCGATATTTTGGGGTTCCAGAAGCGATCTGTACATGCTTACTTCGTGTTAGAGTATTTTCAAAATACAGGCCCAAAACATAATGAAAATCGATCTTTTAGGTGCACAAAAGTCGATATATGCATGCATCTTCTGTACCCGTTTATATCTCAAATTCAGATTCAAAACACCCGAAAATTCGATATTTTGGTGTCCCAGAAGCGATTTGTACATGCCTACTCAGTGCTAGAATTTTGTCAAAATATAGGCTCAAAACATGCAAAAAATCGATATTTTAAGTGTCCAAAGTCGATATGTGCATGCATCTTCTGTACCCGTTTATACATCAAATTCAGGCTCAAAACACGAGAAAATTCGGTATTTTTGGGTCCTAGAAGCGATCTGTACATGCCTACTCCTTGTTAGAGTATTTTTAAAATACAGGCCCAAAACATGCTGAAAATCGATATTTTAGGTGCCCAAAGTCAATATGTGAATGCATCATCTGTACCCGTTTATATCGCAAATTCAGGCTCAAATCACCAGAAAATTCAATATTTTGGGGTCCCAGAAGCGATCTGTACATGCTTACTCAGTGCTAGAATATTTTCAAAATATAGGCCCAAAACATGCTGAAAATCGATATTTTAGGTGCCCAAAGTCGATATCTCAAATTCAGGCACAAAAAACCCGAAAATCGATATTTTGGGGTCCCAGAAGCGATCTGTACATGCTTACTCCGTGTTAGAGTATTTTCAATATACAGGCCCAAAACATGCTCAAAATCGATATTTTAGGTGCCCAAAGTCAATATGTGCATGCATCTTCTGTACCCGTTTATATCTGAAATTCAGGCTCAAAACCCCCGAAAATTCGATATTTTTGGGTCCCAGAAGCGATCTGTACACGCCTACTCAGTGCTAGAATATTTTCAAATTATAGTCTAAAACATGCTAAAAATCGATATTTTAGGTGCCCAAAGACGATATCTCAAATTCAGGCACAAAACACCTGAAAATTCGATATTTTGGGGTCCTAGAAGCGATCTGTACATGCTAACTCCGTGTTAGTATTTTCAAAATACAGGCCCAAATCATACTGAAAATCGATCTTTTAGGTGCCCAAAAGTCGATATGTGCATGCATCTTCTGTACCCGTTTATATCTCAAATTCAGGCTCAAAACATCCGAAAATTCAATATTTTGATGTCCCAGAAGCGATCTGTACATGCCTACTCAGTGCTAGAATTTTGTCAAAATACAGGCCCAAAACATGCTCAAAATCGATATTTTAGGTGCCCAAAGTCAATATGTGCATGCATCTTCTGTACCCGTTTATATCTGAAATTCAGGCTCAAAACACCCGAAAATTCGATATTTTGGGGTCCCAGAAGCGATCTGTACTTGCCTACTCAGTGCTAGAATATTTTCAAATTATAGTCCAAAACATGCTAAAAATCGATATTTTAGGTGCCCAAAGTCGATATCTCAAATTCAGGCACAAAACACCCGAAAATTCGATATTTTGGGGTCCTAGAAGCGATCTGTACATGCTTACTCCGTGTTAGTATTTTCAAAATAAAGGCCCAAACCATACTGAAAATCGATCTTTTAGGTGCCCAAAAGTCGATATGTTCATGCTCTTCTTTACCCTTTTATATCTCAAATTCAGACTCAAAACATCCGAAAATTCGATATTTTGGTGTCCCAGAAGCGATCTGTACATGCCTACTCAGTGCTGGAATTTTGTCAAAATATAGGCTCAAAACATGCTAAAAATCGATATTTTAAGTGTCAAAAGTCGATATGTGCATGCATCTTCTGTACCTGTTTATATATCAAATTCATGCTCAAAAAACCCGAAAATTCGGTATTTTTGGGTCCTAGAAGCGATCTGTACATGCCTACTCCGTATTAGAGTATTTTCAAAATACAGGCCCAAAACATGCTAAAAATCGATATGTTAGGTGCCCAAAGTCAATATGTGCATGCATCTTCTGTAACCGTTTATATCTCTAATTCAGGCTCAAAACACCCGAAAATTCTATATTTTAGGGTCCCAGAAGCGATCTGTACATGCCTACTCCGTGTTAAAGTATTTTCAAAATAAAGGCCCAAAACATACTGAAAATCGATCTTTTAGGTGCCTAAAAGTCGATATGAGCATGCATCTTCTGTACCCGTTTATATCTCAAATTCATGCTCAAAACACCCGAAAATTCGGTATTTCTGGGTCCTAGAAGCGATCTGTACATGACTACTCCGTGTTAGAGTATTTTGAAAATACAGGCCCAAAACATGCTGAAAATCGATATTTTAGGTGCCCAAAGTCAATATGTGCATGCATCTTCTGTACCCGTTTATATCTGAAATTCAGGCTCAAAACACCCGAAAATTCGGTATTTCTGGGTCCTAGAAGCGATCTGTACATGACTACTCCGTGTTAGAGTATTTTGAAAATACAGGCCCAAAACATGCTGAAAATCGATATTTTAGGTGCCCAAAGTCAATATGTGCATGCATCTTCTGTACCCGTTTATATCTGAAATTCAGGCTCAAAACCCCCGAAAATTCGATATTTTTGGGTCCCAGAAGCGATCTGTACACGCCTACTCAGTGCTAGAATATTTTCAAATTATAGTCTAAAACATGCTAAAAATCGATATTTTAGGTGCCCAAAGACGATATCTCAAATTCAGGCACAAAACACCTGAAAATTCGATATTTTGGGGTCCTAGAAGCGATCTGTACATGCTAACTCCGTGTTAGTATTTTCAAAATACAGGCCCAAATCATACTGAAAATCGATCTTTTAGGTGCCCAAAAGTCGATATGTGCATGCATCTTCTGTACCCGTTTATATCTCAAATTCAGGCTCAAGACATCCGAAAATTCGATATTTTGGTGTCCCAGAAGCGATCTGTACATGCCTACTCAGTGCTAGAATTTTGTCAAAATATAAGCTCAAAACATGCTAAAAATCGATATTTTAAGTGTCCAAAGTCGATATGTGCATGCATCTTCTGTACCCGTTTATACATCAAATTCAGGCTCAAAACACGAGAAAATTCGGTATTTTTGGGTCCTAGAAGCGATCTGTACATGCCTACTTCTTGTTAGAGTATTTTTAAAATACAGGCCCAAAACATGCTGAAAATCGATATTTTAGGTGCCCAAAGTCAATATGTGCATGCATCTTCTGTACCCGTTTATATCTCAAATTCAGGCTCAAAACACCCGAAAATTCGATATTTTGGGGTCCAAGAAGCGATCTGTACATACCTAATCAGTGCTAGAATATTTTCAAAATATAGGGCAAAACATGCTAAAAATCGATATTTTAGGTGCCCAAAGTCGAAATCTCAAATTCAGGCTCAAAACACCGGAAAATTCGATATTTTGGGGTCCCAGAAGCGATCTGTACATTCCCACTCCGTGTTAGAGTATTTTCAAAATACAGGCCCAAAACATACTGAAAATCGATCTTTTTGGTGCCCAAAAGTCGATATGTGCATGCATCTTCTGTACCCGTTTATATCTCAAATTCAGGCTAAAAACACCCGAGAATTCGGTATTTGTGGGTCCTAGAAGCGATCTGTACATGCCTACTCCTAGTTAGAATGTTTTTAAGATACAGACCCAAAACATACTCAAAATCAATATTATAGGTGCGCAAAAGTCGATATGTGCATGCATCTTCTGTACCCGTTTATATCTCAAATTCAGGCTCAAAACACCCGAAAATTCGATATTTTGGTGTCCCAGAAACGATCTGTAAATGCGTACTCCGTGTTAGAATATTTTCAAAATATAGGCCCAAAACATGCTAAAAATCGATATTTTAGGTGCCCAAAGTCGATATCTTAAATTCAGGCACAAAACACACGAAAATTCGATATTTTGGGGTCCAAGAAGCGATCTGTACATGCCTACTCCGTGTTAGAGTATTTTCAAAATATAGGCCCGAAACATGCTGAAAATCGATATTTTAGGTGCCTAAAGTCAATATGTGCATGCATCTTCTGTACCCGTAAATATCTCAAATTCAGGCTAAAAACACCCGAGAATTCGGTATTTGTGGGTCCTAGAAGCGATCTGTACATGCCTACTCCTAGTTAGAATGTTTTCAAGATACAGACCCAAAACATACTTTAAAATCAATATTATAGGTGCGCAAAAGTCGATATGTGCATGCATCTTCTGTACCCGTTTATATCTCAAATTCAGGCTCAAAACACCCGAAAATTCCATATTTTGGGGTTCCAAAAGCGATCTGTACATGCCTACTCAGTGCTAGAATATTTCCAAAATACAGGCTCAAAACAAGCTGAAAATCAATATTTTAGGTGCCCAAAGTCGATATGTGCATGCATCTTCTTTACCCGTTTATATCTCAAATTCAGGCTAAAAACACCCGAAAATTCAATATTTTGTGGTCCCAGAAGCGATCTGTACATGCCTACTCAGTGCTAGAATATTTTCAAAATATAGGCCCAAAACATGCTAAAAATCGATATTTTAGGTGCCCAAAGTCGATATCTCAAATTCAGGCACAAAACACCCGAAAATTCGATATTTTGGGGTTCCAGAAGCGATCTGTACATGCTTACTCCGTGTTAGAGTATTTTCAAAATACAGGCCCAAAACATGCTGAAAATCGATATTTTAGGTGCCCAAAGTCAATATGTGCATGCATCTTCTGTACCCGTTTATATCTGAAATTCAGGCTCAAAACACCCGAAAATTCGATATTTAGGGGTCCCAGAAGCGATCTGTACATGCCTAATCAGTGCTAGAATATTTTCAAAATATAGGGCAAAACATGCTAAAAATCGATATTTTAGGTGCCCAAAGTCGAAATCTCAAATTCAGACTCAAAACACCGGAAAATTCGATATTTTGGGGTCCCAGAAGCGATCTGTACATTCCAACTCCATGTTAGAGTATTTTCAAAATACAGGTCCAAAACATACTGAAAATCGATCTTTTTGGTGCCCAAAATTCGATATGTGCATGAATCTTCTGTACCCGTTTATATCTCAAATTCAGGCTAAAAACACCCGAAAATTCGGTATTTGTGGGTCCTAGAAGCGCTCTGTACATGCCTACTCCTAGATAGAATGTTTTCAAGATACAGACCCAAAACATACTCAAAATCAATATTATAGGTGCGCAAAAGTCGATATGTGCATGCATCTTCTGTACCCGTTTATATCTCAAATTCAAGCTCAAAACACCCGAAAATTCGATATTTTGGGGTCCCAGAAGCGATCTGTACATGCCTACTCAGTGCTAGAATATTTTCAACATAGAGGCCCAAAACATGCTTAAAATCGATTTTTTAGGTGCCCAAAGTCGATATCTCAAATTCAGGCACAAAACACCCGAAAATTCGATATTTTGGGGTTCCAGAAGCGATCTGTACATGCTTATTCCGTGTTAGAGAATTTTCAAATTACAGGCTCAAAACATAATGAAAATCGATCTTTTAGGTGCCCAAAAGTCGATATGTGCATGCATCTTCTGTACCCGTTTATATCTCAAATTCAGACTCAAAACTCCTGAAAATTCGATATTTTGGGGTTCCAAAAGCGATCTGTACATGCCTACTCAGTGCTAGAATATTTTCAAAATACAGGCCCAAAACATGCTGAAAATCGATATTTTAGGTGCACAAAGATTATATGTGCATCCATCTTCTTTACCCGTTTATATCTCAAATTCAGGCTCAAAACACCCGAAAATTCAATATTTTGGGGTCCCAGAAGCGATCTGTACATGCCTACTCAATGCTAGAATATTTTCAAAATATAGGCCCAAAACATGCTAAAAATCGATATTTTAGGTGCCCAGAGTCGATATCTCAAATTCAGGAACAAAACACCCGAAAATTCGATATTTTGGGGTCCCAAAAGCGATCTGTACATGCCTACTCCGTGTTAGAGTATTTTCAAAATATAGGCCCAAAACATGCTGAAAATCGATATTTTAGGTGCCCAAAGTCAATATGTGCATGCATCTTCTGTACCCGTTTATATCTCAAATTCATGCTCAAAACACCCTAAAATTCGATATTTTGGGGTCCAAGAAGCGATCTGTAAATGCCTCCTCCGTGTTAGAATATTTTCAAAAAACAGGCCCAAAAGATAATGAAAATCGTTCTTTTAGGTGCCCAAAAGTCGATATGTGCATGCATCTTCTGTACCCGTTTATATCTCAAATTCAGACTCAAAACACCCAAAAAATCGATATTTTGGTGTCCCAGAAGCGATCTGTACATGCCTACTCAATGCAAAAATATTTTCAAAATATAGGTCCAAAACATGCTACAAATCGATATTTTAGGTGTCCAAAGTCGATATGTGCATGCATCTTCAGTACCCGTTTATATCTGAAATTCAGGCTTAAAACACTCGAAAATTCGATATTTTGGGGTCCAAGAAGCGATCTGTAAATGCCTACTCCGTGTTAGAGAATTTAAAAAAAAAGGCCCAAAACATGCTGAAAATCGATATTTTAGGTGCCCAAAGTCATTATGTGCATGCATCTTCTGTACCCGTTTATATCTCAAATTCAGGCTCAAAACGCCCAAAAATTCGATATTTTGGGGTCCCAAAAGCGATCTGTACACGCCTACTCATTGCTAGAATATTTTCAAAATATATGCCCAAAACATGCTTAAAATTGATATTTTAGGTGCCCAAAGTCGATATCTCAAATTCAGGCACAAAATACCAGAAAATTCGATATTTTGAGGTCCCAGAAGCGATTTGTACATGGTTACTCCGTGTTAGAGTATTTTCATAATACAGGCCCAAAACATACTGAAAATCGATCTTTTAGGTGCCCAAAATTCGATATGTGCATGCATCTTCAGTACCCGATTATATCTAAAATTCAGGCTCTAAACACCCGAAAATTCGGTATTTTTGGGTCCTAGAAGCGATCTGTACATGCCTACTCCTAGTTAGAATCTTTTCAAGATACATACCCAAAACATGATCAAAATCGTTATTTTAGGTGCCCAAAAGTCGATATGTGCATGCATCTTCAGTACCCGTTATAATCTCAAATTCTGGCTCAAAACACCCAAAAATTCGATATTTTGGGGTTCCAAAAGCGATCTGTACATGCCTACTCGGTGTTAGAATTTTTTCAAAATATAGGCCTAAAACATGCTAAAAATCGATATTTTAGGTGCCCAAAGTCAATATGTGCATGCATCTTCTGTACCCGTTTATATCTCAAATTCAGGCTCAAAACACCCGAAAATTCGATATTTTGGGGTCCAAGAAGCGATCTGTAAATGCCTACTCAGTGTTAGAGAATTTAAAAAAAAAAGGCCCAAAATATGCTGAAAATCGATATTTTAGGTGCTCAAAGTCATTATGTGCATAAATCTTCTGTACCCGTTTATATCTCAAATTCAGTCTCAAAACACCCAAAAATTCGATATTTTGGGGTTCCAAAAGCGATCTGTACATGCCTACTCAGTGCTAGAATATTTTCAAAATACAGGCCCAAAACAAGCTGAAAATCAGTATTTTAGGTGCCCAAAGTCGATATGTGCATTCATCTTCTTTACCCGTTTATATCTCAAATTCAGGCTCAAAACACCCGAAAATTCAATATTTTGGGGTCCCACAAGCGATCTGTACATGCCTACTCAGTGCTAGAATATTTTCAAAATATAGGCCCAAAACATGCTAGAAATCGATATTTTAGGTGCCCAAAGTCGATATCTCAAATTCAGGCACAAAATACCAGAAAATTCGATATTTTCAGGTCCTAGAAGCGATCTGTACATGGTTACTCCGTGTTAGAGTATTTTCATAATACAGGCCCAGAACATACTGAAAATCGAACTTTTAGGTGCCTAAAAGTCGATATGTACATGCATCTTCTATACCCGTTTATATCTAAAATTCAGGGTCAAAACACCCGAAAATTCGGTATTTTTGGGTCCTAGAAGCGATCTGTACATGCCTACTCCTAGTTAGAATCTTTTCAAGATACATACCCAAAACATGATCAAAATCGATATTTTAGGTGCCCAAAAGTCAATATGTTCATGCATCTTCAGTACCCGTTATAATCTCAAATTCCGGCTCAAAACACCCGAAAATTCGATATTTTGGGGTCCCAAAAGCGATGTGTACATGCTTACTCCGTGTTAGAGTATTTTCAAAATACAGGCCCAAAACATACTGAAAATCGATCTTTTAGGTGCCCAAAAGTCGATATGTGCATGCATCTTCTGTACCCGTTTATATCTCAAATTCAGGCTCAAAACACCCGAAAATTCGATATTTTGGTGTCCCAGAAACGATCTGTAAATGCGTACTCCGTGTTAGAATATTTTCAAAATATAGGCCCAAAACATGCTAAAAATCGATATTTTAGGTGCCCAAAGTCGATATCTTAAATTCAGGCACAAAACACACGAAAATTCGATATTTTGGGGTCCAAGAAGCGATCTGTACATGCCTACTCCGTGTTAGAGTATTTTCAAAATATAGGCCCGAAACATGCTGAAAATCGATATTTTAGGTGCCTAAAGTCAATATGTGCATGCATCTTCTGTACCCGTAAATATCTCAAATTCAGGCTAAAAACACCCGAGAATTCGGTATTTGTGGGTCCTAGAAGCGATCTGTACATGCCTACTCCTAGTTAGAATGTTTTCAAGATACAGACCCAAAACATACTTTAAAATCAATATTATAGGTGCGCAAAAGTCGATATGTGCATGCATCTTCTGTACCCGTTTATATCTCAAATTCAGGCTCAAAACACCCGAAAATTCCATATTTTGGGGTTCCAAAAGCGATCTGTACATGCCTACTCAGTGCTAGAATATTTTCAAAATACAGGCTCAAAACAAGCTGAAAATCAATATTTTAGGTGCCCAAAGTCGATATGTGCATGCATCTTCTTTACCCGTTTATATCTCAAATTCAGGCTAAAAACACCCGAAAATTCAATATTTTGTTGTCCCAGAAGCGATCTGTACATGCCTACTCAGTGCTAGAATATTTTCAAAATATAGGCCCAAAACATGCTAAAAATCGATATTTTAGGTGCCCAAAGTCGATATCTCAAATTCAGGCACAAAACACCCGAAAATTCGATATTTTGGGGTTCCAGAAGCGATCTGTACATGCTTACTCCGTGTTAGAGTATTTTCAAAATACAGGCCCAAAACATGCTGAAAATCGATATTTTAGGTGCCCAAAGTCAATATGTGCATGCATCTTCTGTACCCGTTTATATCTGAAATTCAGGCTCAAAACACCCGAAAATTCGATATTTAGGGGTCCCAGAAGCGATCTGTACATGCCTAATCAGTGCTAGAATATTTTCAAAATATAGGGCAAAACATGCTAAAAATCGATATTTTAGGTGCCCAAAGTCGAAATCTCAAATTCAGACTCAAAACACCGGAAAATTCGATATTTTGGGGTCCCAGAAGCGATCTGTACATTCCAACTCCATGTTAGAGTATTTTCAAAATACAGGTCCAAAACATACTGAAAATCGATCTTTTTGGTGCCCAAAATTCGATATGTGCATGAATCTTCTGTACCCGTTTATATCTCAAATTCAGGCTAAAAACACCCGAAAATTCGGTATTTGTGGGTCCTAGAAGCGCTCTGTACATGCCTACTCCTAGATAGAATGTTTTCAAGATACAGACCCAAAACATACTCAAAATCAATATTATAGGTGCGCAAAAGTCGATATGTGCATGCATCTTCTGTACCCGTTTATATCTCAAATTCAAGCTCAAAACACCCGAAAATTCGATATTTTAGGGTCCCAGAAGCGATCTGTACATGCCTACTCAGTGCTAGAATATTTTCAACATAGAGGCCCAAAACATGCTTAAAATCGATTTTTTAGGTGCCCAAAGTCGATATCTCAAATTCAGGCACAAAACACCCGAAAATTCGATATTTTGGGGTTCCAGAAGCGATCTGTACATGCTTATTCCGTGTTATAGAATTTTCAAATTACAGGCTCAAAACATAATGAAAATCGATCTTTTAGGTGCCCAAAAGTCGATATGTGCATGCATCTTCTGTACCCGTTTATATCTCAAATTCAGACTCAAAACTCCTGAAAATTCGATATTTTGGGGTTCCAAAAGCGATCTGTACATGCCTACTCAGTGCTAGAATATTTTCAAAATACAGGCCCAAAACATGCTGAAAATCGATATTTTAGGTGCACAAAGATTATATGTGCATCCATCTTCTTTACCCGTTTATATCTCAAATTCAGGCTCAAAACACCCGAAAATTCAATATTTTGGGGTCCCAGAAGCGATCTGTACATGCCTACTCAATGCTAGAATATTTTCAAAATATAGGCCCAAAACATGCTAAAAATCGATATTTTAGGTGCCCAGAGTCGATATCTCAAATTCAGGAACAAAACACCCGAAAATTCGATATTTTGGGGTCCCAAAAGCGATCTGTACATGCCTACTCCGTGTTAGAGTATTTTCAAATTATAGGCCCAAAACATGCTGAAAATCGATATTTTAGGTGCCCAAAGTCAATAAGTGCATGCATCTTCTGTACCCGTTTATATCTCAAATTCAGGCTCAAAACACCCTAAAATTCGATATTTTGGGGTCCAAGAAGCGATCTGTAAATGCCTCCTCCGTGTTAGAATATTTTCAAAAAACAGGCCCAAAAGATAATGAAAATCGTTCTTTTAGGTGCCCAAAAGTCGATATGTGCATGCATCTTCTGTACCCGTTTATATCTCAAATTCAGACTCAAAACACCCAAAAAATCGATATTTTGGTGTCCCAGAAGCGATCTGTACATGCCTACTCAATGCAAAAATATTTTCAAAATATAGGTCCAAAACATGCTACAAATCGATATTTTAGGTGTCCAAAGTCGATATGTGCATGCATCTTCAGTACCCGTTTATATCTGAAATTCAGGCTTAAAACACTCGAAAATTCGATATTTTGGGGTCCAAGAAGCGATCTGTAAATGCCTACTCCGTGTTAGAGAATTTAAAAAAAAAGGCCCAAAACATGCTGAAAATCGATATTTTAGGTGCCCAAAGTCATTATGTGCATGCATCTTCTGTACCCGTTTATATCTCAAATTCAGGCTCAAAACGCCCAAAAATTCGATATTTTGGGGTCCCAAAAGCGATCTGTACACGCCTACTCATTGCTAGAATATTTTCAAAATATATGCCCAAAACATGCTTAAAATTGATATTTTAGGTGCCCAAAGTCGATATCTCAAATTCAGGCACAAAATACCAGAAAATTCGATATTTTGAGGTCCCAGAAGCGATTTGTACATGGTTACTCCGTGTTAGAGTATTTTCATAATACAGGCCCAAAACATACTGAAAATCGATCTTTTAGGTGCCCAAAATTCGATATGTGCATGCATCTTCAGTACCCGATTATATCTAAAATTCAGGCTCAAAACACCCGAAAATTCGGTATTTTTGGGTCCTAGAAGCGATCTGTACATGCCTACTCCTAGTTAGAATCTTTTCAAGATACATACCCAAAACATGATCAAAATCGTTATTTTAGGTGCCCAAAAGTCGATATGTGCATGCATCTTCAGTACCCGTTATAATCTCAAATTCTGGCTCAAAACACCCAAAAATTCGATATTTTGGGGTTCCAAAAGCGATCTGTACATGCCTACTCGGTGTTAGAATTTTTTCAAAATATAGGCCTAAAACATGCTAAAAATCGATATTTTAGGTGCCCAAAGTCGATATCTTAAATTCAGGCACAAAACACACGAAAATTCGATATTTTGGGGTCCAAGAAGCGATCTGTACATGCCTACTCCGTGTTAGAGTATTTTCAAAATATAGGCCCAAAACATGCTGAAAATCGATATTTTAGGTGCCTAAAGTCAATATGTGCATGCATCTTCTGTACCCGTTTATATCTCAAATTCAGGCTCAAAACACCCGAAATTTCGATATCTTGGGGTCCAAGAAGCGATCTGTAAATGCCTACTCAGTGTTAGAGAATTTAAAAAAAAAAGGCCCAAAATATGCTGAAAATCGATATTATAGGTGCTCAAAGTCATTATGTGCATAAATCTTCTGTACCCGTTTATATCTCAAATTCAGGCTCAAAACACCCAAAAATTCGATATTTTGGGGTTCCAAAAGCGATCTGTACATGCCTACTCAGTGCTAGAATATTTTCAAAATACAGGCCCAAAAATAGCTGAAAATCAGTATTTTAGGTGCCCAAAGTCGATATGTGCATTCATCTTCTTTACCCGTTTATATCTCAAATTCAGGCTCAAAACACCCGAAAATTCAATATTTTGGGGTCCCACAAGCGATCTGTACATGCCTACTCAGTGCTAGAGTATTTTCAAAATATAGGCCCAAAACATGCTAGAAATCGATATTTTAGGTGCCCAAAGTCGATATCTCAAATTCAGGCACAAAACACCCGAAAATTCGATATTTTGGGGTCCCAGAAGCGATCTGTACTTGCTTACTCCGTGTTAGAGTATTTTCAAAATACAGGCCAAAAACATGCTGAAAATCGATATTTTAGGTGCCCAAAGTCAATATGTGCATGCATCTTCTGTACCCGTTTTTATCTGAAATTCAGGCTCAAAACACCCGAGAATTCGATATTTAGGGGTCCCAGAAGCGATCTGTACATGCCTAATCAGTGCTAGAATATTTTTTGAAATATAGGACAAAACATGCTAAAAATCGATATTTTAGGTGCCCAAAGTCGAAATCTCAAATTCAGGCTCAAAACACCAGAAAATTCGATATTTTGGGGTCCCAGAAGCGATCTGTACATTCCAACTCCGTGTTAGAATTTTTTCAAAATACAGGCCCAAAACATACTGAAATTCGATCTTTTTGGTGCCCAAAAGTCGATATGTGCATGCATCTTCTGTACCCGTTTATATCTCAAATTCAGGCTAAAACACCCGAAAATTCGGTATTTGTGGGTCCTAGAAGCGATCTGTACATGCCTACTCCTAGTTAGAATGTTTTCAAGATACAGACCCAAAACATACTCAAAATCAATATTATAGGTGCACAAAAGTCGATATGTGCATGCATCTTCTGTACCCGTTTATATCTCAAATTCAGGCTCAAAACACCCGAAAATTCGATATTTAGGGGTCCCAGAAGCGATCTGTACATGCCTACTCAGTGCTAGAATATTTTCAACATAGAGGCCCAAAACATGCTAAAAATCGATTTTTTAGGTGCCCAAAGTCGATATCTCAAATTCAGGAACAAAACACCCGAAAATTCGATATTTTGGGGTTCCAGAAGCGATCTGTACATGCTTACTTAGTGTTAGAGTATTTTCAAAATACAGGCCCAAAACATAATGAAAATCGATCTTTTAGGTGCACAAAAGTCGATATATGCATGCATCTTCTGTACCCGTTTATATCTCAAATTCAGATTCAAAACACCCGAAAATTCGATATTTTGGTGTCCCAGAAGCGATTTGTACATGCCTACTCAGTGCTAGAATTTTGTCAAAATATAGGCTCAAAACATGCTAAAAATCGATATTTTAAGTGTCCAAAGTCGATATGTGCATGCATCTTCTGTACCCGTTTATACATCAAATTCAGGCTCAAAACACGAGAAAATTCGGTATTTTTGGGTCCTAGAAGCGATCTGTACATGCCTACTCCTTGTTAGAGTATTTTTAAAATACAGGCCCAAAACATGCTGAAAATCGATATTTTAGGTGCCCAAAGTCAATATGTGAATGCATCATCTGTACCCGTTTATATCGCAAATTCAGGCTCAAAACACCAGAAAATTCAATATTTTGGGGTCCCAGAAGCGATCTGTACATGCTTACTCAGTGCTAGAATATTTTCAAAATATAGGCCCAAAACATGCTGAAAATCGATATTTTAGGTGCCCAAAGTCGATATCTCAAATTCAGGCACAAAAAACCCGAAAATCGATATTTTGGGGTCCCAGAAGCGATCTGTACATGCTTACTCCGTGTTAGAGTATTTTCAATATACAGGCCCAAAACATGCTCAAAATCGATATTTTAGGTGCCCAAAGTCAATATGTGCATGCATCTTCTGTACCCGTTTATATCTGAAATTCAGGCTCAAAACCCCCGAAAATTCGATATTTTTGGGTCCCAGAAGCGATCTGTACATGCCTACTCAGTGCTAGAATATTTTCAAATTATAGTCCAAAACATGCTAAAAATCGATATTTTAGGAGCCCAAAGACGATATCTCAAATTCAGGCACAAAACACCTGAAAATTCGATATTTTGGGGTCCTAGAAGCGATCTGTACATGCTAACTCCGTGTTAGTATTTTCAAAATACAGGCCCAAATCATACTGAAAATCGATCTTTTAGGTGCCCAAAAGTCGATATGTGCATGCATCTTCTGTACCCGTTTATATCTCAAATTCAGGCTCAAAACATCCGAAAATTCGATATTTTGATGTCCCAGAAGCGATCTGTACATGCCTACTCAGTGCTAGAATTTTGTCAAAATATAAGCTCAAAACATGCTAAAAATCGATATTTTAAGTGTCCAAAGTCGATATGTGCATGCATCTTCTGTACCTGTTTATATATCAAATTCATGCTCAAAAAACCCGAAAATTCGGTATTTTTGGGTCCTAGAAGCGATCTGTACATGCCTACTCCGTATTAGAGTATTTTCAAAATACAGGCCCAAAACATGCTAAAAATCGATATGTTAGGTGCCCAAAGTCAATATGTGCATGCATCTTCTGTAACCGTTTATATCTCTAATTCAGGCTCAAAACACCCGAAAATTCTATATTTTAGGGTCCCAGAAGCGATCTGTACATGCCTACTTCGTGTTAAAGTATTTTCAAAATAAAGGCCCAAAACATACTGAAAATCGATCTTTTAGGAGCCTAAAAGTCGATATGAGCATGCATCTTCTGTACCCGTTTATATCTCAAATTCATGCTCAAAACACCCGAAAATTCGGTATTTCTGGGTCCTAGAAGCGATCTGTACATGACTACTCCGTGTTAGAGTATTTTGAAAATACAGGCCCAAAACATGCTGAAAATCGATATTTTAGGTGCCCAAAGTCAATATGTGCATGCATCTTCTGTACCCGTTTATATCTGAAATTCAGGCTCAAAACCCCCGAAAATTCGATATTTTTGGGTCCCAGAAGCGATCTGTACACGCCTACTCAGTGCTAGAATATTTTCAAATTATAGTCTAAAACATGCTAAAAATCGATATTTTAGGTGCCCAAAGACGATATCTCAAATTCAGGCACAAAACACCTGAAAATTCGATATTTTGGGGTCCTAGAAGCGATCTGTACATGCTAACTCCGTGTTAGTATTTTCAAAATACAGGCCCAAATCATACTGAAAATCGATCTTTTAGGTGCCCAAAAGTCGATATGTGCATGCATCTTCTGTACCCGTTTATATCTCAAATTCAGGCTCAAAACATCCGAAAATTCGATATTTTGGTGTCCCAGAAGCGATCTGTACATGCCTACTCAGTGCTAGAATTTTGTCAAAATATAAGCTCAAAACATGCTAAAAATCGATATTTTAAGTGTCCAAAGTCGATATGTGCATGCATCTTCTGTACCCGTTTATACATCAAATTCAGGCTCAAAACACGAAAAAATTCGGTATTTTTGGGTCCTAGAAGCGATCTGTACATGCCTACTTCTTGTTAGAGTATTTTTAAAATACAGGCCCAAAACATGCTGAAAATCGATATTTTAGGTGCCCAAAGTCAATATGTGCATGCATCATCTGTACCCGTTTATATCTCAAATTCAGGCTCAAAACACCAGAAAATTCAATATTTTGGGGTCCCAGAAGCGATCTGTACATGCCTACTCGATGCTGGAATATTTTCAAAATATAGGCCCAAAACATGCTGAAAATCGATATTTTAGGTGCCCAAAGTCGATTTCTCAAATTCAGGCTCAAAACACCGGACAATTCGATATTTTGGGGTCCCAGAAGCGATCTGTACCTTCCTACTCCGTGTTAGAGTATTTTCAAAATACAGGCCCAAAACATACTGAAAATCGATCTTTTTGGTGCCCAAAAGTCGATATGTGCATGCATCTACTGTACCCGTTTATATCTCAAATTCAGGCTCAAAACAAACGAAAATTCGGTATTTTTGGGTCCTAGAAGCGATCTGTACAAGCCTACTCCTAGTTAGAATGTTTTCAAGATACAGACCCAAAACATACTCAAAATCGATATTATAGGTGCGCAAAGGTCGATATGTGCATGCATCTTCTGTACCCGTTTATATCTCAAATTTAGGCTCAAAACACCCGAAAATTCGATATTTTGTGGTCCCAGAAACGATCTGTACATGCTTACTCCGTGTTAGAGTATTTACAAACTACAGGCCCAAAACATAATAAAAATCGATTTTTTAGGTGCCCAAATGTCGATATGTGCATTCATCGTTTGTACACGTTTATATCTCAAATTCAGGCTCATAACACCCTAAAATTCGGTATTTTTGGGTCCTAGAAGCGATCTGTACATGCCTACTCCGTGTTAGAGTATTTTCAAAATACAGACCGAAAACATGCTCAAAATCGATATTTTAGGTGCCCAAAAGTCAATATGTGCATGCATCTTCTGTACCCGTTTATATCTCAAATTCAGGCTCAAAACACCCGAGAATACGGTATTTTTGGGTCCTAGAAGCGATCTGTACATGCCTTCTCCTAGATAGAATGTATTCAAGATACAGACCCAAAACATACCCAAAATCAATATTATAGGTGAGCAAAAGTCGATATGTGCATGCATCTTCTTTACCCGTTTATATCTCAAATTCAGGCTCAAAACACCCGAAAATTCGATATTTTGGTGTCCCAGAAGCGATCGGTACATGCCTACTCAGTGCTAGAATGTTTTCAAAATATAGTCTCAAAACATGCTAAAAATCGATATTTTAAGTGTCCAAAGTCGATATGTGCATGCATCTTCTGTACCCGTTAATATATCAAATGCAGGCCCAAAACACCAGAAAATTCGGTATTTTTCGGTCCTAGAAGAGATCTGTACATGCCTACTCCGTGTTAGAGTATTTTCAAAATACAGGCCCAAAACATGCTGAAAATCGATATTTTAGGTGCCAAAAGTCAATATGTGCATGCATCATCTGTACCCGTTTATATCTCAAATTCAGGCTCAAAACACCCGAAAATTCAATATTTTGGGGTTCCAGAAGCGATCTGTACATGCCTACTCAGTGCTAGAATATTTTCAAAATATAGGCCCAAAACATACTGAAAATCGATATTTTAGGAGCCCAAAGTCGATATCTCAAATTCAGGCACAAAACACCCGAAAATTCGATATTTTGGGGCCCCAGAAGCGATCTGTACATGCTTACTCCGTGTTAGAGTATTTTCAAAATACGGGCCCAAAACATGCTGAAAATCGATATTTTAGGTGCCCAAAGTCAATATGTGCATGCATCTTCTCTACTCGTTTATATCTGAAATTCAGGCTCAAAACACCCGAAAATTCGATATTTTGGTGTCCCAGAAGCGATCTGTACATGCCTACTCAGTGCTAGAATATTTTCAAAATATAGGCTAAAAACATGCTAAAAATCGATATTTTAGGTGCCAAAAAGTCGATATCTCAAATTAAGGCCCAAAACACCCGAAAATTCGATATTTAGGGGTCCCAGAAGCGATATGTACATGCCTACTCCGTGTTAGAGCATTTCCAAAATACAGGCCCAAAACATGCTCAAAATCGATGTTTTAGGTGCCAAAAAGTCGATATGTGCATGCATCTTCAGTACCCGTTTATATCTCAAATTCAGGCTCAAAACCCCCGAAAATTCGATATTTTGGGGTCCCAGAAGCAATCTGTACATGCCTACTCCGTGTTAGAGTATTTTCAAAATACAGGCCCAAAACATGCTGAAAATCGATATTTTAGATGCCCAAAGTCAATATGTGCATGTATCTTTTGTACCCGTTTATATCTCAAATTCAGGCTCAAAACACCCGAAATTTGATATTTTGGGGTCCCAGAAGCAATCTGTATATGCCTACTCAGTGCTAGAATATTTTCAAAATATAGGCTAAGAACATGCTAAAAATCGATCTTTTAGGTGCCAAAAAGTCGATATCTCAAATTCAGTCCCAAAACACCCGAAAATTCGATATTTAGGGGTCCCAGATGCGATCTGTACAATCCTACTCCGTGTTAGAGTATTTTCAAAATACGGGCCCAAAACATACTGAAAATCGATCTTTTTGGTGCCCAAAAGTCGATATGTGCATGCATCTTCTGTACCCGTTTATATCTCAAATTCAGGCTCAAAACACCCGAAAATTCGGTATTTTTGGGTCCTAGAAGCGATCTGTACAAGCATACTCCTAGTTAGAATGTTTTCAAGATACAGACCCAAAACATATTCAAAATTGATATTATTGGTACGCAAAAGTCGATATGTGCATGCATCTTCTGTACTTGTTTATATCTCAAATTCACGCTCAAAACACCCGAAAATTTGATATTTTGGGGTCCCAGAAGCGATCTATACATGCCTACTCTGTGTTAAAGTATTTTCAAAATACAGGCCCAAAACATACTGAAAATCGATCTTTTAGGTGCCCAAAAGTCGATATGAGCATGCATCTTCTGTACCCGTTTATATCTCAAATTCAGGCTCAAAACACCCGAAATGCGATATTTTGGTGTCCCAGAAGCGATCTGTACATGCCTACTCCGTGTTAGAGTATTTTCAATATACAGGCCTGAAACATGCTGAAAATCGATATTTTAGGTGCCCAAAGTCAATATGTGCATGCATCATCTGTACCCGTTTATATCTCAAATTCAGGCTCAAAACAACAGAAAATTCAATATTTTGGGGTCCCAGAAGCGATCTGTACATGCCTACTCAGTGCTAGAATATTTTCAAAATATAGGCCCAAAACAAGCTGAAATCGATATTTTAGGTGCCCAAAGTCGATATCTCAAATTCAGGCACAAAAAACCCGAAAATTCGATATTTTGGGGTCCCAGAAGCGATCTGTACATGCCTACTCCGTGTTAGAGTATTTTCAAAATAAAGGCCCAAAACATGCTGAAAATCGATATTTTAGGTGCCCAAAGTCAATATGTGCATGCATCTTCTGTACCCGTTTATATCTGAAATTCAGGCTTAAAACACCCGAAAATTCGATATTTTGGGGTCCCAGAAGCGATCTGTACATGCCTACTCAGTGCTAGAATATTTTCAAATTATAGTCCAAAACATGCTAAAAATCGATATTTTAGGTGCCCAAAGTCGATATCTCAAATTCAGGCACAAAACACCCGAAAATTCGATATTTTGGGGTCCCAGAAGCGATCTGTACATGCCTACTCCGTGTTAGAGTATTTTCAAAATACAGGCCCAAAACATGCTGAAAATCGATATTTTGAGTGCCCAAAGTCAATATGTGCAGGCTCTTCTGTACCCGTTTATATCTCAAATTCAGGCTCAAAACATCCGAAAATTCGATATTTTGGTGTCCCAGAAGCGATCTGTACATGCCTACTCAGTGCTAGAATTTTGTCAAAATATAGGCTCAAAAGATGCTAAAAATCGATATTTTAAATGTCAAAAGTCGATATGTGCATGCATCTTCTGTACTCGTTTATATATCAAATTCAGGCTCAAAACATCAGAAAATTCGGTATTTTTCGGTCCTAGAAGCGATCTGTACATGCCTACTCCGTGTTAAAGTATTTTCAAAATAAAGGTCCAAAACATACTGAAAATCGATCTTTTAGGTGCCCAAAAGTCAATATGAGCATGCATCTTCTGTACCCGTTTATATCTCAAATTCAGGCTCAAAACACCCGAAAATTCGGTATTTTTGGGTCCTAGAAGCGATCTGTACATGCCTACTCCTAGTTAGAATGTTTTCAAGATACAGACCCAAAACATACTCAAAATCGATATTATAGGTGCGCAAAAGTCGATATGTGCATTCATCTTCTGTACCCGTTTATATCTCAAATTTATGCTCATAACACCCGAAAATTCGATATTTTGGGGTCCCAGAAACGATCTGTACATGCTTACTCCGTGTTAGAGTATTTACAAACTACAGGCCCAAAACATAATGAAAATCGATCTTTTAGATGCCCAAGAGTCGATATGTGCATGCATCTTCTGTACCCGTTTATATCTCAAATTCAGGCTCAAAATCCCCTAAAATTCGGTATTTTTGGGTCCTAGAAGCGATCTGTACATGCCTACTCCGTGTTAGAGTATTTTCAAAATACAGACAGAAAACATGCTCAAAATCGATATTTTAGGTGCCCAAAAGTCAATATGTGCATGCATCTTCTGTACCCGTTTATATCTCAAATTCAGGCTCAAAACACCCGAGAATTCGGTATTTTTGGGTCCTAGAAGCGATCTGTACATGCCTTCTCCTAATTAGAATGTATTCAAGATACAGACCCAAAACATACCCAAAATCAATATTATAGGTGAGCAAAAGTCGATATGTGCATGCATATTCTGTACCCGTTTATATCTCAAATTCAGGCTCAAAACACACGGGAATTCGATATTTTGGGGTCCCAGAAGCGATCTGTACATGCCTACTCAGTGCTACAATATTTTTAAAATAGAGGCTAAAACATGCTAAAAATCGATTGTTTAGGTGCCCAAAGTCGATATCACAAATTCAGGCACAAAACACCCGAAAATTCGATATTTTGGGGTCCCAGAAGCGATCTATACATGCTTACTCCGTGTTAGAGTATTTTCAAAATACAGGCCCAAAACATAAAGAAAATCTATCTTTTAGGTGCCTAAAATTCGATATGTGCATGCATCTTCTGTACCCGTTTATATATCAAATTCAGGCTCAAAACACCCGAAAATTCGATATTTTGGTGTCCCAGAAGCGATCTGTACAGGCCTACTCAGTGCTAGAATGTTTTCAAAATATAGGCTCAAAACATGCTAAAAATCGATATTTTAAGTGTCCAAAGTCGATATGTGCATGAATCTTCTGTACCCGTTTATATATCAAATTCAGGCCCAAAACACCAGAAAATTCGGTATTTTTCGGTCCAAGAAGAGATCTGTACATGCCTACTCCGTATTAGAGTATTTTCAAAATACAGGAACAAAACATGCTGAAAATCGATATTTTAGGTGCCCAAAGTCAAATTCAGGCTCAAAACACCCGAAAATTCAATATTTTTGGGTCCCAGAAGCGATCTGTACATGCCTACTCAGTGCTAGAATATTTTCAATAAATAGGCCCAAAACATACTGAAAATCGATATTTTAGGTGCCCAAAGTCGATATCTCAAATTCAGGCACAAAACACCCGAAAATTCGATATTTTGGGTTCCCAGAAGCGATCTGTATATGCTTACTCCGTGTTAGAGTATTTTCAAAATACAGGCCCAAAGTTGCTGAAAATCGATATTTTAGGTGCCCAAAGTCAATATGTGCATGCATCTTCTGTACCCGTTTATATCTGAAATTCAGGCTCAAAACACCCGAAAATTCGATATTTTGGGGTCCCTGAAGCGATCTGTACATGCCTACTCAATTCTAGAATATTTTCAAAATATAGGCCAAAATATGCTACAAATCGATATTTTAGGTGCCCAAAGTCGAAATCTCAAATTCAGGCTCAAAACACCGGAAAATTCGATATTTTGGGGTCCCAGAAGCGATCTGTACATTCCTACTCCGTGTTAGAGTATTTTCAAAATACAGCCCAAAAACATACTGAAAATCGATCTTTTTGGTGCCCAAAAGTCGATATGTGCATGCATCTTCTGTACCCGTTTATATCTCAAATTCCGGCTCAAAACACCCGAAAATTCGATATTTTGGGGTCCCAGAAACGATCTGTACATGCCTACTCCGTGTTAGAGTATTTACAAACTACAGGCCCAAAACATAATGAAAATCGATCTTTTAGGTGCCTAAAAGTCGATATGTGCATGCATCTTCTGTACGTGTTTATATCTCAAATTCAAAATAAAAACACCCAAAAATTCGGTATTTTTGGGTCCTAGAAGCGATCTGTACATGCCTACTCTATGTTAAAGTATTTTCAAAATGCAGGCCCAAAACATACTGAAAATCGATCTTTTAGGTGCCCAAAAGTCGATATGTGCATGCATCTTCTGTACCCGTTTATATCTCAAATTCAGGCTTAAAACACTCGAAAATTCGGTATTTTTGGGTCCTAGAAGCGATCTGTACATACCTACTACTAGTTAGAATTATTTTCATGATACAGACCCAAAACATGCTCAAAATCGCTATTTTAGGTGCCCAAAGTCGAAATATCAAATTCAGGCACAAAACACCGGAAAATTCGATATTATGGGGTCCCAGAAGCGATCTGTTCATGCTTACTCCGTGTTAAAGTATTTTCAAAATACAGTCCCAAAACATGCTGAAAATCGATCTTTTAGGTGCCCAAAAGTCGATATGTGCATGCATCTTCTGTACCCGTTTATATCTCAAATTCAGGCTCAAAACAACAGAAAATTCAATATTTTGGGGTCCCAGAAGCGATCTGTACATGCCTACCCAGTGCTAGAATATTTTCAAAATATAGGCCCAAAACAAGCTGAAAATCGATATTTTAGGTGCCCAAAGTCGATATCTCAAATTCAGGCACAAAAAACCCGAAAATTCGATATTTTGGGGTCCCAGAAGCGATCTGTACATGCCTACTCCGTGTTAGAGTATTTTCAATATACAGGCCCAAAACATGCTGAAAATCGATATTTTAGGTGACCAAAGTCAATATGTGCATGCATCTTCTGTACCCGTTTATATCTGAAATTCAGGCTTAAAACACCCGAAAATTCGATATTTTGGGGTCCCAGAAGCGATCTGTACATGCCTACTCAGTGCTAGAATATTTTCAAATTATAGTCCAAAACATGCTAAAAATCGATATTTTAGGTGCCCAAAGTCGATATCTCAAATTCAGGCACAAAACACCCGAAAATTCGATATTTTGGGGTCCCAGAAGCGATCTGTACATGCCTACTCAGTGCTAGAATATTTTTAAAATAGAGGCTAAAACATGCTAAAAATAGATTGTTTAGGTGCCCAAAGTCGATATCTCAAATTCAGGCACAAAACACCCGAAAATTCGATATTTTGGGGTCCCAGAAGCGATCTGTACATGCTTACTCCGTGTTAGAGTATTTTCAATATACAGCCCCAAAACATAAAGAAAATCGATCTTTTAGGTGCCTAAAAGTCGATATGTGCATGCATCTTCTGTACCCGTTTATATCTCAAATTCAGGCTCAAAACACCCGAAAATTCGATATTTTGGTGTCCCAGAAGCGATCTGTACATGCCTACTCAGTGCTAGAATGTTTTCAAAATATAGGCTCAAAACATGCTAAAAATCGATATTTTAAGTGTCCAAAGTCGATATGTGCATGAATCTTCTGTACCCGTTTATATATCAAATTCAGGCCCAAAACACCAGAAAATTCGGTATTTTTCGGTCCAAGAAGAGATCTGTACATGCCTACTCCGTGTTAGAGTATTTTCAATATACAGGCCCGAAACATGCTGAAAATCGATATTTTAGGTGCCCAGTGTCAATATGTGCATGCATCTCCTGTACCCTTATATATCTCAAATTCAGGCTCAAAACACCCGAAAATTCGATATTTTGAGGTTCCAGAAGCGATCTGTACATGCCTACTCAGTGCTAGAACATTTTCAAAATATAGGCCCAAAACACGCTAAAATACGATATTTTAGGTGCCCAAAGTCGAAATGTCAAATTCAGGCACAAAACACCCGGAAATTCGATATTTTTGGGTCCCAGAAGTGATCTGTACATGCCTACTCCTTGTTAGAGTATTTTCAAACTACAGGCCAAAAACATACTGAAAATCGATCTTTTAGGTGCCCAAAAGTCGATATGTGCATGCATATTCTGTACCCGTTTATATCTCAAATTCAGACTCAAAACACCCGAAAATCCGGTATTTTTGGGTGCTAGAAGCGATCTGTACATGCCTACTCCGTGTTAGAGTATTTTCAATGTACAGGCCCAAAACATGCTGAAAATCGATATTTTAGGTGCCCAAAAGTCGATATGTGCATGCATCTTCAGTACCCGTTTATATCTCAAATTCAGACTCAAAACACCCGAAAATCCGGTATTTTTGGGTCCTAGAAGCGATCTGTACATGCCTACTCCGTGTTAGAGTATTTTCAAAATACAGGCCAAAAACATGCTGAAAATCGATATTTTAGGTGCCCAAAGTCAATATGTGCATTCATCTTCTGTACCCGTTTATATCTTAAACTCAGGCTCAAAACAACAGAAAATTCGATATTTTGAGGTCCCAGAAGCGATCTGTACATGCCTACTCAGTGCTAGAATATTTTCAAAATATAGGCCTAAAACACGCTAAAAATCGATATTTTAGGTGCCCAAAGTCGAAATCTCAAATTCAGGCTCAAAACACCCGAAAATTCGATATTTTGGGGTCCCAGAAGCGATCTGTACATGCCTACTCAGTGTTAGAGTATTTTCAAAATACAGGCCCAAAACATACTGAAAATCGATTTTTTAGGTGCCCAAAAGTCGATATGTGCATGCATCTTCTGTACCCGTTTATATTTCAAATTCAGGCTCAAAACACTCGAAAATTCGGTATTTTTGGGTCCTAGAAGCGATCTGTACATGCCTACTCCTAGTTTGAATTATTTTCAAGATACAGACCCAAAACATGCTAAAAATCGATATTTTAGGTGCCCAAAGGCGATATCTCAAAATCAGGCACAAAACACCCGAAAATTCGATATTTTGGGGTCCCAAAAGCGATCTGTACATGCCTACTCCGTGTTAGAGTATTTTCAAAATACAAGCCTAAAACATACTGAAAATCGATTTTTTATGTGCCCTAAAGTCAATATGTGCATGCATCTTCTGTACCCGTTTATATCTCAAATTCAGGCTCAAAACACCCGAAAATTCGATATTTTGGGGTCCCTGAAGCGATCTGTACATGCCTACTCAATTCTAGAATATTTTCAAAATATAGGCCAAAATATGCTACAAATCGATATTTTAGGTGCCCAAAGTCGAAATCTCAAATTCAGGCTCAAAACACCGGAAAATTCGATATTTTGGGGTCCCAGAAGCGATCTGTACATTCCTACTCCGTGTTAGAGTATTTTCAAAATACAGCCCAAAAACATACTGAAAATCGATCTTTTTGGTGCCCAAAAGTCGATATGTGCATGCATCTTCTGTACCCGTTTATATCTCAAATTCCGGCTCAAAACACCCGAAAATTCGATATTTTGGGGTCCCAGAAACGATCTGTACATGCCTACTCCGTGTTAGAGTATTTACAAACTACAGGCCCAAAACATAATGAAAATCGATCTTTTAGGTGCCTAAAAGTCGATATGTGCATGCATCTTCTGTACGTGTTTATATCTCAAATTCAAAATAAAAACACCCAAAAATTCGGTATTTTTGGGTCCTAGAAGCGATCTGTACATGCCTACTCTATGTTAAAGTATTTTCAAAATGCAGGCCCAAAACATACTGAAAATCGATCTTTTAGGTGCCCAAAAGTCGATATGTGCATGCATCTTCTGTACCCGTTTATATCTCAAATTCAGGCTTAAAACACTCGAAAATTCGGTATTTTTGGGTCCTAGAAGCGATCTGTACATACCTACTACTAGTTAGAATTATTTTCATGATACAGACCCAAAACATGCTCAAAATCGCTATTTTAGGTGCCCAAAGTCGAAATATCAAATTCAGGCACAAAACACCGGAAAATTCGATATTATGGGGTCCCAGAAGCGATCTGTTCATGCTTACTCCGTGTTAAAGTATTTTCAAAATACAGTCCCAAAACATGCTGAAAATCGATCTTTTAGGTGCCCAAAAGTCGATATGTGCATGCATCTTCTGTACCCGTTTATATCTCAAATTCAGGCTCAAAACAACAGAAAATTCAATATTTTGGGGTCCCAGAAGCGATCTGTACATGCCTACCCAGTGCTAGAATATTTTCAAAATATAGGCCCAAAACAAGCTGAAAATCGATATTTTAGGTGCCCAAAGTCGATATCTCAAATTCAGGCACAAAAAACCCGAAAATTCGATATTTTGGGGTCCCAGAAGCGATCTGTACATGCCTACTCCGTGTTAGAGTATTTTCAATTTACAGGCCCAAAACATGCTGAAAATCGATATTTTAGGTGACCAAAGTCAATATGTGCATGCATCTTCTGTACCCGTTTATATCTGAAATTCAGGCTTAAAACACCCGAAAATTCGATATTTTGGGGTCCCAGAAGCGATCTGTACATGCCTACTCAGTGCTAGAATATTTTCAAATTATAGTCCAAAACATGCTAAAAATCGATATTTTAGGTGCCCAAAGTCGATATCTCAAATTCAGGCACAAAACACCCGAAAATTCGATATTTTGGGGTCCCAGAAGCGATCTGTACATGCCTACTCAGTGCTAGAATATTTTTAAAATAGAGGCTAAAACATGCTAAAAATAGATTGTTTAGGTGCCCAAAGTCGATATCTCAAATTCAGGCACAAAACACCCGAAAATTCGATATTTTGGGGTCCCAGAAGCGATCTGTACATGCTTACTCCGTGTTAGAGTATTTTCAATATACAGCCCCAAAACATAAAGAAAATCGATCTTTTAGGTGCCTAAAAGTCGATATGTGCATGCATCTTCTGTACCCGTTTATATCTCAAATTCAGGCTCAAAACACCCGAAAATTCGATATTTTGGTGTCCCAGAAGCGATCTGTACATGCCTACTCAGTGCTAGAATGTTTTCAAAATATAGGCTCAAAACATGCTAAAAATCGATATTTTAAGTGTCCAAAGTCGATATGTGCATGAATCTTCTGTACCCGTTTATATATCAAATTCAGGCCCAAAACACCAGAAAATTCGGTATTTTTCGGTCCAAGAAGAGATCTGTACATGCCTACTCCGTGTTAGAGTATTTTCAATATACAGGCCCGAAACATGCTGAAAATCGATATTTTAGGTGCCCAGTGTCAATATGTGCATGCATCTCCTGTACCCTTATATATCTCAAATTCAGGCTCAAAACACCCGAAAATTCGATATTTTGAGGTTCCAGAAGCGATCTGTACATGCCTACTCAGTGCTAGAACATTTTCAAAATATAGGCCCAAAACACGCTAAAATACGATATTTTAGGTGCCCAAAGTCGAAATGTCAAATTCAGGCACAAAACACCCGGAAATTCGATATTTTTGGGTCCCAGAAGTGATCTGTACATGCCTACTCCTTGTTAGAGTATTTTCAAACTACAGGCCAAAAACATACTGAAAATCGATCTTTTAGGTGCCCAAAAGTCGATATGTGCATGCATATTCTGTACCCGTTTATATCTCAAATTCAGACTCAAAACACCCGAAAATCCGGTATTTTTGGGTGCTAGAAGCGATCTGTACATGCCTACTCCGTGTTAGAGTATTTTCAATGTACAGGCCCAAAACATGCTGAAAATCGATATTTTAGGTGCCCAAAAGTCGATATGTGCATGCATCTTCAGTACCCGTTTATATCTCAAATTCAGACTCAAAACACCCGAAAATCCGGTATTTTTGGGTCCTAGAAGCGATCTGTACATGCCTACTCCGTGTTAGAGTATTTTCAAAATACAGGCCAAAAACATGCTGAAAATCGATATTTTAGGTGCCCAAAGTCAATATGTGCATTCATCTTCTGTACCCGTTTATATCTTAAACTCAGGCTCAAAACAACAGAAAATTCGATATTTTGAGGTCCCAGAAGCGATCTGTACATGCCTACTCAGTGCTAGAATATTTTCAAAATATAGGCCTAAAACACGCTAAAAATCGATATTTTAGGTGCCCAAAGTCGAAATCTCAAATTCAGGCTCAAAACACCCGAAAATTCGATATTTTGGGGTCCCAGAAGCGATCTGTACATGCCTACTCAGTGTTAGAGTATTTTCAAAATACAGGCCCAAAACATACTGAAAATCGATTTTTTAGGTGCCCAAAAGTCGATATGTGCATGCATCTTCTGTACCCGTTTATATTTCAAATTCAGGCTCAAAACACTCGAAAATTCGGTATTTTTGGGTCCTAGAAGCGATCTGTACATGCCTACTCCTAGTTTGAATTATTTTCAAGATACAGACCCAAAACATGCTAAAAATCGATATTTTAGGTGCCCAAAGGCGATATCTCAAAATCAGGCACAAAACACCCGAAAATTCGATATTTTGGGGTCCCAAAAGCGATCTGTACATGCCTACTCCGTGTTAGAGTATTTTCAAAATACAAGCCTAAAACATACTGAAAATCGATTTTTTATGTGCCCTAAAGTCAATATGTGCATGCATCTTCTGTACCCGTTTATATCTCAAATTCAGGCTCAAAACACCCGAAAATTCGATATTTTGGGGTCCCTGAAGCGATCTGTACATGCCTACTCAATTCTAGAATATTTTCAAAATATAGGCCAAAATATGCTACAAATCGATATTTTAGGTGCCCAAAGTCGAAATCTCAAATTCAGGCTCAAAACACCGGAAAATTCGATATTTTGGGGTCCCAGAAGCGATCTGTACATTCCTACTCCGTGTTAGAGTATTTTCAAAATACAGCCCAAAAACATACTGAAAATCGATCTTTTTGGTGCCCAAAAGTCGATATGTGCATGCATCTTCTGTACCCGTTTATATCTCAAATTCCGGCTCAAAACACCCGAAAATTCGATATTTTGGGGTCCCAGAAACGATCTGTACATGCCTACTCCGTGTTAGAGTATTTACAAACTACAGGCCCAAAACATAATGAAAATCGATCTTTTAGGTGCCTAAAAGTCGATATGTGCATGCATCTTCTGTACGTGTTTATATCTCAAATTCAAAATAAAAACACCCAAAAATTCGGTATTTTTGGGTCCTAGAAGCGATCTGTACATGCCTACTCTATGTTAAAGTATTTTCAAAATGCAGGCCCAAAACATACTGAAAATCGATCTTTTAGGTGCCCAAAAGTCGATATGTGCATGCATCTTCTGTACCCGTTTATATCTCAAATTCAGGCTTAAAACACTCGAAAATTCGGTATTTTTGGGTCCTAGAAGCGATCTGTACATACCTACTACTAGTTAGAATTATTTTCATGATACAGACCCAAAACATGCTCAAAATCGCTATTTTAGGTGCCCAAAGTCGAAATATCAAATTCAGGCACAAAACACCGGAAAATTCGATATTATGGGGTCCCAGAAGCGATCTGTTCATGCTTACTCCGTGTTAAAGTATTTTCAAAATACAGTCCCAAAACATGCTGAAAATCGATCTTTTAGGTGCCCAAAAGTCGATATGTGCATGCATCTTCTGTACCCGTTTATATCTCAAATTCAGGCTCAAAACAACAGAAAATTCAATATTTTGGGGTCCCAGAAGCGATCTGTACATGCCTACCCAGTGCTAGAATATTTTCAAAATATAGGCCCAAAACAAGCTGAAAATCGATATTTTAGGTGCCCAAAGTCGATATCTCAAATTCAGGCACAAAAAACCCGAAAATTCGATATTTTGGGGTCCCAGAAGCGATCTGTACATGCCTACTCCGTGTTAGAGTATTTTCAATTTACAGGCCCAAAACATGCTGAAAATCGATATTTTAGGTGACCAAAGTCAATATGTGCATGCATCTTCTGTACCCGTTTATATCTGAAATTCAGGCTTAAAACACCCGAAAATTCGATATTTTGGGGTCCCAGAAGCGATCTGTACATGCCTACTCAGTGCTAGAATATTTTCAAATTATAGTCCAAAACATGCTAAAAATCGATATTTTAGGTGCCCAAAGTCGATATCTCAAATTCAGGCACAAAACACCCGAAAATTCGATATTTTGGGGTCCCAGAAGCGATCTGTACATGCCTACTCAGTGCTAGAATATTTTTAAAATAGAGGCTAAAACATGCTAAAAATAGATTGTTTAGGTGCCCAAAGTCGATATCTCAAATTCAGGCACAAAACACCCGAAAATTCGATATTTTGGGGTCCCAGAAGCGATCTGTACATGCTTACTCCGTGTTAGAGTATTTTCAATATACAGCCCCAAAACATAAAGAAAATCGATCTTTTAGGTGCCTAAAAGTCGATATGTGCATGCATCTTCTGTACCCGTTTATATCTCAAATTCAGGCTCAAAACACCCGAAAATTCGATATTTTGGTGTCCCAGAAGCGATCTGTACATGCCTACTCAGTGCTAGAATGTTTTCAAAATATAGGCTCAAAACATGCTAAAAATCGATATTTTAAGTGTCCAAAGTCGATATGTGCATGAATCTTCTGTACCCGTTTATATATCAAATTCAGGCCCAAAACACCAGAAAATTCGGTATTTTTCGGTCCAAGAAGAGATCTGTACATGCCTACTCCGTGTTAGAGTATTTTCAATATACAGGCCCGAAACATGCTGAAAATCGATATTTTAGGTGCCCAGTGTCAATATGTGCATGCATCTCCTGTACCCTTATATATCTCAAATTCAGGCTCAAAACACCCGAAAATTCGATATTTTGAGGTTCCAGAAGCGATCTGTACATGCCTACTCAGTGCTAGAACATTTTCAAAATATAGGCCCAAAACACGCTAAAATACGATATTTTAGGTGCCCAAAGTCGAAATGTCAAATTCAGGCACAAAACACCCGGAAATTCGATATTTTTGGGTCCCAGAAGTGATCTGTACATGCCTACTCCTTGTTAGAGTATTTTCAAACTACAGGCCAAAAACATACTGAAAATCGATCTTTTAGGTGCCCAAAAGTCGATATGTGCATGCATATTCTGTACCCGTTTATATCTCAAATTCAGACTCAAAACACCCGAAAATCCGGTATTTTTGGGTGCTAGAAGCGATCTGTACATGCCTACTCCGTGTTAGAGTATTTTCAATGTACAGGCCCAAAACATGCTGAAAATCGATATTTTAGGTGCCCAAAAGTCGATATGTGCATGCATCTTCAGTACCCGTTTATATCTCAAATTCAGACTCAAAACACCCGAAAATCCGGTATTTTTGGGTCCTAGAAGCGATCTGTACATGCCTACTCCGTGTTAGAGTATTTTCAAAATACAGGCCAAAAACATGCTGAAAATCGATATTTTAGGTGCCCAAAGTCAATATGTGCATTCATCTTCTGTACCCGTTTATATCTTAAACTCAGGCTCAAAACAACAGAAAATTCGATATTTTGAGGTCCCAGAAGCGATCTGTACATGCCTACTCAGTGCTAGAATATTTTCAAAATATAGGCCTAAAACACGCTAAAAATCGATATTTTAGGTGCCCAAAGTCGAAATCTCAAATTCAGGCTCAAAACACCCGAAAATTCGATATTTTGGGGTCCCAGAAGCGATCTGTACATGCCTACTCAGTGTTAGAGTATTTTCAAAATACAGGCCCAAAACATACTGAAAATCGATTTTTTAGGTGCCCAAAAGTCGATATGTGCATGCATCTTCTGTACCCGTTTATATTTCAAATTCAGGCTCAAAACACTCGAAAATTCGGTATTTTTGGGTCCTAGAAGCGATCTGTACATGCCTACTCCTAGTTTGAATTATTTTCAAGATACAGACCCAAAACATGCTAAAAATCGATATTTTAGGTGCCCAAAGGCGATATCTCAAAATCAGGCACAAAACACCCGAAAATTCGATATTTTGGGGTCCCAAAAGCGATCTGTACATGCCTACTCCGTGTTAGAGTATTTTCAAAATACAAGCCTAAAACATACTGAAAATCGATTTTTTATGTGCCCTAAAGTCAATATGTGCATGCATCTTCTGTACCCGTTTATATCTCAAATTCAGGCTCAAAACACCCGAAATTCGATATTTTGGTGTCCCAGAAGCGATCTGTACATACCTACTTAGTGCTAGAATGTTTTCAAAGTATATGCTCAAAACATGCTAAAAATCGATATATTAAGTGTCCAAAGTCGATATGTGCATGCATCTTCTGTACCCGTTTATATCTCATTTTCAGGCTCAAAACACCCGAAAATTCGGTATTTTTGGGTCCTAGAAGCGATCTGTACATGCCTACTCCGTGTTAGAGTATTTTCAATATACAGGCCCATAACATGCTGAAAATCGATATTTTAGGTGCCCAGTGTCAATATGTGCATGCATCTCCTGTACCCTTATATATCTCAAATTCAGGCTCAAAACACCCGAAAATTCGATATTTTGAGGTTCCAGAAGCGATCTGTACATGCCTACTCAGTGCTAGAATATTTTAAAAATATAGGTCCAAAACACGCTAAAATACGATATTTTAGGTGCCCAAAGTCGAAATCTCAAATTCAGGCACAAAACACCCGGAAATTCGATATTTTTGGGTCCCAGAAGTGATCTGTACATGCCTACTCCTTGTTAGAGTATTTTCAAACTACAGGCCAAAAACATACTGAAAATCGATCTTTTAGGTGCCCAAAAGTCGATATGTGCATGCATCTTCTGTACCCGTTTATATCTCAAATTCAGGCTCAAAACACCCGAAATTTGATATTTTTGTGTCCCAGAAGCGATCTGTACATGCCTACTTAGTGCTAGAATGTTTTAAAAATAAAGGCTCAAAACATGCTAAAAATCGATATTTTAAGTATCCAAAGACGATATGTGAATGCATCTTCTGTACTCGTTTATATCTCAAATTCAGGCTCAAAACACACGAAAATTCGGTATTTTTGGGTCCTAGAAGCGATCTGTACATGCCTACTCCGTGTTAGAGTATTTTCAAAATACAGGCCCAAAACATGCTGAAAATCGATATTTTAGGTGCCCAAAGTCAATATGTGCATGCATCTTCTGTACCCGTTTATATCTCAAACTCAGGCTCAAAACACCCGAAAATTCGATATTTTGAGGTCCCAGAAGCGATCTGTACATGCCTACTCAGTGCTAGAATATTTTCAAAATATAGGCCCAAAACACGCTAAAAATCGATATTTTAGGTGCCCAAAGTCGAAATCTCAAATTCAGGCTCAAAACACCCGAAAATTCGATATTTTGGGGTCCCAGAAGCGATCTGTACATGCCTACTCCGTGTTAGAGTATTTTCAAAATACAGACCCAAAACATACTGAAAATCGATCTTTTATGTGCCTTAAAGTCGATATGTGCATGCATCTTCTGTACCCGTTTATATCTCAAATTCAGGCTCAAAACACCCGAAAATTCGGTATTTTTGGGTCCTAGAAGCGATCTGTACATGCCTACTCCGTGTTAGAGTATTTTCAAAATACAGGCCCAAAACATGCTGAAGATCGATATTTTAGGTGCCCAAATTCAATATGTGCATGCATCTTCTGTACCCGTTTATATCTCATTTTCAGGCTCAAAACACCCGAAAATTCGATATTTTTAGGTCCCAGAAGCGATCTGTACATGCCTACTCAGTGCTAGAATATTTTCAAAATATATGCCCAAAACACGCTAAAAATCGATATTTTAGGTGCCCAAAGTCGAAATCTCTAATTCAGGCTCAAAACACCCGAAAATACGATATTTTGGGGTCCCAGAAGCGATCTGTACATGCCTACTCCGTGTTAGAGTATTTTCAAAATACAGGCCAAAAACATGCTGAAAATCGTTATTTTAAGTGCTCAAAGTCAATATGTGCATGCATCTTCTGTACCCGTTGATATCTGAAATTTAGGCTCAAAACACCCAAAAATTCGATATTGTGGGGTCCCAGAAGCGATCTCTACATGCCTACTCCGTGTTAGAGTATTTTAAAAAAAACAGGCCCATAACATACTGAAAAACGATCTTTTAGGTGCCAAAAAGTCTATATGTGCATGCATCTTCTGTACCCGTTTATATCTCAAATTCAGGCTCAAAACACCTGAAAATTCGTTATTTTGGGGTCCTAGAAGCGATCTGTACATGCCTACTCAGTTCTAGAATATTTTCAAAATATAGGCCCAAAACATGCTAACAATCGATATTTTAGGTGCCCAAAGTCGAAATTTCAAATTCAGGCTCAAAACACTGGAAAATTCAATATTTTAGGGTCCCAGAATCGATCTGTACATGCCTACTCCGTGTTAGAGTATTTTCAAAATACAGGCCCAAAACATAATGAAAATCGATCTTTTAGGTGCCCAAAAGTCGATATGTGCATGCGTCTTCTGTATCCGTTTATATCTCAAATTCAGGCTCAAAACACCCGAAAATTCGGTATTTTTGGGTCCTAGAATCGATCTGTATATACCTACTCCTAGTTAGAATTCTTTTAAGATACAGACCCAAAACATGCTCAAAATCGATATTTTAGGTGCGCAAAAGTCGATATGTGCATGCACCTTCTGTAATCGTTTATATCTCAAATTCAGGCACAAAACACCGGAAAATTCGATATTTTGGGGTCAAAGAAGCGATCTGTACATGCCTACTCCGTGTTAGAGTATTTTCAAGATACAGACCCAAAACATGCTCAAAATCGATATTTTAGGTGCACAAAAGTCGATATGTGCATGCATCTTCAGTACCCGTTTATATCTCAAATTCAGGCTCAAACCACACGAAAATTCGATATTGTGGGGTCCCAGAAGCGATCTCTACATGCCTACTCCGTGATAGAGTATTTTCAAAATACAGGCCCAAAACATACTGAAAATCGATCTTTTAGGTGCCAAAAAGTCGATATGTGCATGCATCTTCTGTACCAGTTTATATCTCAAATTCAGGCTCAAAACACACGAAAATTCGGTATTTTTGGGTCCTAGAAGCGATCTGTACATGCCTACTCCTAGTTAGAATTGTTTTCAAGATACAGACCCAAAACATGCTCAAAATCGATAATTTAGGTGCGCAAAAGTCGATATGTGCATGCACCTTCTGTACCCGTTTATATCTCAAATTCATGCTCAAAACACCGGAAAATTCGATGTTTTGGGGTCCAAGAAGCGATCTGTACATGCCTACTCCGTGTTAGAGTAATTTCAAAATACAGGCCCAAAACATACTAAAAATCGATCTTTTAGGTACCCGAAAGTCGATATGCGCATGCATCTTCTATACCTGTTTATATCTCAAATTCAATCTCAAAACACCCGAAAATAAAGTATTTTTGGGTCATAGAAGCGATCTGTACATGCCTACTCCGTGTTAGAGTATTCTCAAAATACAGGCCCAAAACATGCTGAAAATCGATATTTTAGGTGCCCAAAGTTAATATGTGCATGTATCCTCTCTACCCGTTTATATCTGAAATTCAGGCTCAAAACACACGAAAATTCGATATTGTGGGGTCCCAGAAGCGATCTCTACATGCCTACTCCGTGATAGAGTATTTTCAAAATACAGGCCCAAAACATACTGAAAATCGATCTTTTAGGTGCCAAAAAGTCGATATGTGCATGCATCTTCTGTACCAGTTTATATCTCAAATTCAGGCTCAAAACACCCGAAAATTCGGTATTTTTGGGTCCTAGAAGCGATCTGTACATGCTGACTCCTAGTTAGAATTGTTTTAAAGATACAGACCCAAAACATGCTCAAAATCGATATTTTAGGTGCGCAAAAGTCGATATGTGCATGCACCTTCTGTACCCGTTTATATCTCAAATTCAGGCTCAAAACACCGGAAAATTCGATGTTTTGGGGTCCAAGAAGCGATCTGTACATGCCTACTCCGTGTTAGAGTAATTTCAAAATACAGGTCCAAAATATACTAAAAATCGATCTTTTAGGTACCCAAAAGTCGATATGCGCATGTATCTTCTGTACCTGTTTATATCTCAAATTCAGGCTCAAAACACCCGAAAATAAAGTATTTTTGGGTCATAGAAGCGATCTAAACATGCCTACTCCGTGTTAGAGTATTTTCAAAATACAGGCCAAAAACATGCTGAAAATCGATATTTTAGGTGCCCAAAGTCAATATGTGCATGCATCTTCTGTACCCGTTTATATCTGAAATTCAGGCTCAAAACACCCGAAAATTCGATATTTTGGGGTCCCAGAAGCGATCTGTACATGCCTACTCACTGCTAGAATGTTTTCAAAATATAGGCCCAAAACATGCTAAAAATCGATATTTTAGGTGCCAAAAGTCGAAATCTCAAATGCAGGCACAAAACACCGGAAAATTCGATATTTTGGGGTCCCAGAAGCGATCTGTACATGCCTACTCTGTGTTTGAGTATTTTCAAAATACAGGTCCAAAACATACTGAAAATCGATATTTTATGTGCCCAAAGTCAATATGTGCATGCATCTTCTGAACCCGTTTATATCTCAAATTCAGGCACAAAACACCCGAAAATTCGATATTTTGGGGTCCCAGAAGCGATCTGTACATGCCTACTCAGTGCTAGAATATTTTAAAAATATAGGCCCAAAACATGCTAAAAATCGATATTTTAGGTGCCCAAAGTTGAAATCTCAAATTCAGGCACAAAACAACGGAAAATTCGATATTTTGTGGTCCCAGAAGCGATCTGTACATGCCTACTCCGTGTTAAAGTATTTTCAAAATACAGGCCCAAAACATGCTAAAAATCGATCTTTTAGGTGCCCAAAGTCAATATGTGCATGCAACTTCTGTACCCGTTTATATCTCAAATTCATGCTCAAAACACCCGAAAATTCGATATTTTGAGGTCCCAGAAGCGATCTGTACATGCCTACTCAGTGCTAGAATATTTTCAAAATATTGGCCCAAAACACGCTAAAAATCGATATTTTAGGTGCCCAAAGTCAAAATCTCAAATTCAGGGACAAAACACCCGAAAATTCGATATTTTGGGGTCCCAGAAGTGATCTGTACATGCCTACTTCGTGTTAGAGTATTTTCAAAATACAGGCCCAAAACATACTGAAAATCGATCTTTTATGTGCCCAAAAGTCGATATGTGTATGCATCTTCTGTACCCGTTTATACCTCAAATTCAGACTCAAAACACCCGAAAATTCGGTATTTGTGGGTCCTAGAAGCGATCTGTACATGCCTACTCCTAGTTAGAATGTTTTCAAGATACAGACCCAAAACATGCTCAAAATCGATATTTTAGGTGCGCAAAAGTCGATATGTGCATACATCCTCTGTACCCGTTTATATCTCTAATTCAGGCTCAAAACACAGAAAAATTCGATATTTTGGGGTCCCAAAAGCGTTCTGTACATGCCTACTCCGTGTTAGAGTATTTTCAAAATACAGGCCCAAAACATACAGAAAATCGATCTTTTAGGTGCCCAAAAGTTGATATGTGCATGCATCTTCTTTACCCGTTTATATCTCAAATTCAAGCACAAAATACCGGAAAATTCGATATTTTGGGGTCCCAGAAGCGATCTGTACATGCCTACTCCGTGTTAAAATATTTTCAAAATACAGGCCCAAAACATGCTAAAAATCGATCTTTTAGGTGCCCAAAGTCAATATGTGCATGCATCTTCTGTACCCGTTTATATCTCAAATTCATGCTCAAAACACCCGAAAATTCGATATTTTGAGGTCCCAGAAGCGATCTGTACATGCCTACTCGGTGCTAGAATATTTTCAATATATTGGCCCAAAACACGCTAAAAATCGATATTTTAGGTGCCCAAAGTCAAAATCTCAAATTCAGTCACAAAACAACCGAAAATTCGATATTTTGGGGTCCCAGAAGTGATCTGTACATGCCTACTTCGTGTTAGAGTATTTTCAAGATACAGGCCCAAAACATACTGAAAATCGATCTTTTATGTGCCCAAAAGTCGATATGTGTATGCATCTTCTGTACCCGTTTATACCTCAAATTCAGACTCAAAACACCCTAAAATTCGGTATTTGTGGGTCCTAGAAGCGATCTGTACATGCCTACTCCTAGTTAGAATGTTTTCAAGATACAGACCCAAAACATGCTCAAAATCGATATTTTAGGTGCGCAAAAGTCGATATGTGCATACATCCTCTGTACCCGTTTATATCTCTAATTCAGGCTCAAAACACAGAAAAATTCGATATTTTGGGGTCCCAAAAGCGTTCTGTACATGCCTACTCCGTGTTAGAGTATTTTCAAAATACAGGCCCAAAACATACAGAAAATCGATTTTTTAGGTGCCCAAAAGTTGATATGTGCATGCATCTTCTTTACCCGTTTATATCTCAAATTCTAGCTCAAAACACCCGAATATTCGATATTTTGGTGTCCCAGAAGTGATCTGTACATGCCTAATCCGTGTTAGAGTATTTTCAAAATACAGGCCCAAAACATGCTGAAATTCGATATTTTAGGTGCCCAAAGTCAATATGTGCATGCATCTTCTGTACCCGTTTATATCTCAAATTCAGGCTCAAAACACCCTAAAATTCGGTATTTTTGGGTCCTAGAAGCGATCTGTACATGCCTACTCCTAGTTAAAATGTTTTCAAGATACAGACCCAAATCATGCTCAAAATCGATATTTTAGGTGCACAAAAGTCGATATGTGCATGCATCTTCTGTACTCGTTTATATCTCAAATTCAGGCTTAAAACACCCGAAATTCGTTTTTTTGGTGTCCCAAAAGCGATCTGTACATGCTTACTTAGTGCTAGAATATTTTCAAAATATTGGCTCAAAACATGCTAAAAATCGATCTTTTATGTGCCTAAAAGTCGATATGTGAATGCATCTTCTGTACCCGTTTATATCTCAAATTAAGACTCAAAACACCCGAAAATTCGGTATTTTTGGGTCCTAGAAGCGATCTGTACATGCCTACTCCGTGTTAGAGTATTTTCAAAATACAGGCCCAAAACATGCTGAAAATCGATATTTTAGGTGCAAAAGTCAATATGTGCATGTATCTTCTCTACCCGTTTATATCTGAAATTCAGGCTCAAAACACACGAAAATTCGATATTGTGGGGTCCCAGAAGCGATCTCTACATGCCTACTCCGTGATAGAGTATTTTCAAAATACAGGCACAAAACATACTTAAAAAATCGATCTTTTAGGTGCCAGTTTATATCTCAAATTCAGGCTCAAAACACCCGAAAATTCGGCATTTTTGGGTCCTAGAAGCGATGTGTACATGCTTACTCCTAGTTAGAATTGTTTTCAAGCAACAGACCCAAAACATGCTCAAAATCGATATTTTAGGTGCCCAAAGTCAATATGTGCATGCATCTTCTGTACCCGTTTATATTTCAAATTCAGGCTCAAAACACCCGAAAATTCGATATTTTGGGGTCCCAGAAGCGATCTGTACATGCCTACTCACTGCTAGAATGTTTTCAAAATATAGGCCCAAAACATGCTAAAAATCGATATTTTAGGTGCCCAAAGTCGAAATCTCAAATGCAGGCACAAAACACCGGAAAATTCGATATTTTGGGGTCCCAGAAGCGATCTGTACATGCCTACTCTGTGTTTGAGTATTTTCAAAATACAGGTCCAAAACATACTGAAAATCGATATTTTATGTGCCCAAAGTCAATATGTGCATGCATCTTCTGAACCCGTTTATATCTCAAATTCAGGCACAAAACACCCGAAAATTCGATATTTTTTAGTCCCAGAAGCGATCTGTACATGCCTACTCAGTGCTAGAATATTTTAAAAATATAGGCCCAAAACATGCTAAAAATCGATATTTTAGGTGCCCAAAGTTGCAATCTCAAATTCAGGCACAAAACAACGGAAAATTCGATATTTTGTGGTCCCAGAAGCGATCTGTACATGCCTACTCCGTGTTAAAGTATTTTCAAAATACAGGCCCAAAACATGCTGAAAATCGATATATTAGGAGCCCAAAGTCAAAATCTCAAATTCAAGCACAAAACACCGGAAAATTCGATATTTTGGGGTTCCAGAAGCGATCTGTACATGCCTACTCCGTGTTAAAATATTTTCAAAATACAGGCCCAAAACATGCTAAAAATCGATCTTTTAGGTGCCCAAAGTCAATATGTGCATGCATCTTCTGTACCCGTTTATATCTCAAATTCTGGCTTAAAACACCCGAAAATTCGATATTTTGAGGTCCCAGAAGCGATCTGTACATGCCTACTCAGTGCTAGAATATTTTCAAAATATTGGCCCAAAACACGCTAAAAATCGATATTTTAGGTGCCCAAAGTCGAAATCTCAAATTCAGTCACAAAACACCCGAAAATTCGATATTTTGGGGTCCCAGAAGTGATCTGTACATGCCTACTTCGTGTTAGAGTATTTTCAAAATACAGGCCCAAAACATACTGAAAATCGATCTTTTATGTGCCCAAAAGTTGATATGTGTATGCATCTTCTGTACCCGTTTATACCTCAAATTCAGACTCAAAACACCCGAAAATTCGGTATTTGTGGGTCCTAGAAGCGATCTGTACATGCCTACTCCTAGTTAGAATGTTTTCAAGATACAGACCCAAAACATGCTCAAAATCGATATTTTAGGTGCGCAAAAGTCGATATGTGCATACATCCTCTGTACCCGTTTATATCTCTAATTCAGGCTCAAAACACTGAAAAATTCGATATTTTGGGGTCCCAAAAGCGTTCTGTACATGCCTACTCCGTGTTAGAGTATTTTCAAAATACAGGCCCAAAACATAAAGAAAATCGATCTTTTAGGTGCCCAAAAGTTGATATGTGCATGCATCTTCTTTACCCTTTTATATCTCATTTTCAGGCTCAAAACACCCGAAAATTCGGTATTTTTGGGTCCTAGATGCGATCTGTACATGCCTACTCCGTGTTAGAGTATTTTCAATATACAGGCCCAAAACATGCTGAAAATCAATATTTTAGGTGCCCAAAGTCAATATGTGCATGCATCTTCTGTACCCGTTTATATCTCAAATTCAGCCTCAAAACACCCGAAAATTCGATATTTTGGGGCCCTAGAAGCGATCTGTACATGCCTAATCCGTGTTAGAGTATTTTCAAAATACAGGCCTAAAACATGCTGAAAATCGATATTTTAGGTGCCCAAAGTCGTAGGCATGTACAGTTCGCTTCTAGGACCCAAAAATACCGAATTTTCAGGTGTTTTGAGCCTGAAAATGAGACATAAAAGGGTATAGAAGATGCATGCACATATCGACTTTTGGGCACCTAAAAGATCCATTTTCAGTATGTCTTGGGCCTGTATTTTCAAAATACTCTAACACGGAGTAAGCATGTACAGATCACTTGTGAGACCCCAAAATATCGAATTTTCGGGTGTTTTGTGCCTGAATTTGAGATATCGACTTTGGGCACCTAAAATATCGAATTTCAGCATGTTTTGGGCCTGTATTTTAAAAATACTCTAACACGGATTAGGCATGTACAGATCACTTCTGGGACCCCAAAATATCGAATTTTCGGGTGTTTTGAGCCTGAATTTGAGATATAAACGGGTACAGAAGATGCATGCACATATTGACTTTGGGCACCTAAAATATCGAATTTCAGCATGTTTTGGGCCTGTATTTTGAAAATACTCTAACACGGAGTAGGCATGTACAGATCGCTTCTAGGACCCAAAAATACCGAATTTTCGGGTGTTTTGAGCCTGAAAATGAGATATAAAAGGGTACAGAAGATGCAAGTACATATCGACTTTTGGGCACCTAAAAGATTGATTTTCAGTATGTTTTGGGCCTGTATTTTGAAAATACTCTAACACGGAGTAGGCATGTACAGATCACTTTTGGGACCCCAAAATATCAAATTTTCCGGTGTTTTGTGCCTGAATTTGATATATCGACTTTGGGCACCTAAAATATCGATTTTTAGCTTGTTTTGGGCCTATATTCTGAAAATGTTCTAGTATTGAGTAGGCATGTACAGATCGCTTCTGCGACCCCAAAATATCGAATTTTCGGGTGTTTTAAGCCTGAATTTGAGATATAAACGGGTACAGAACATGCATGCACATATTGACTTTGGGTACCTAAAATGTCGATTTTCAGCATGTTTTGGGCCTATATTTTGAAATTACTCTAACACGGAGTAGGCATGTACAGATCGCTTCTTGGACCCCAAAATATCGAATTTTTGTGTGTTTTGAGATAAAATTTGAGATATAAACGGGTACTGAAGATGCATGCACATATCGACTTTTGTGCACCTAAAATATCGATTTTGAGAATTTTTTGGGTCTGTATCTTGAAAACATTTTAACTAGGAGTAGGCATGTACAGATGGCTTCTAGGACCCAAAAATACCGAATTTTCGGGGGGTTGAGCCTGAATTTGAGATATAAACGGGTACAGAAGATGCAGGCACATATCGACTTTTGGGCACCTAAAAGATCGATTTTCAGCATGTTTTGGGCCTGTATTTTGGAAATACTCTATCATGTAGTAAGCATGTACAGATCGCTCCAGGGACCCCAAAATATCGAATTTTCGGGTGTATGTGCCTGAATTTGAGATATAAAAGGGTATAGAAGATGCATGGACATAATGACTTTGGGCACCTAAAATATCGATTTTCAGCATGTTTTGGGAATGTATTTTGAAAATACTCTAACACGGAGTAGGCATGTACAGATCGCTTCTTGGACCCCAAAATATTGAATTTTCGGGTGTTTTGAGCCTGAATTTGAGATATAAACGGGTACTGAAGATGCATGCACATATCGACTTTTGTGCACCTAAAATATCGATTTTGAGCATGTTTTGGGTCTGTATCTTGAAAACATTTTAACTAGGAGTAGACATGTACAGATCGCTTCTAGGACCCAAAAATACCGAATTTTCGGGTGTTTTGAGCCTGAATTTGAGATATAAACGGGTACAGAAGATGCATGCACATATCGACTTTGGGTTTCTAAAATATCGATTTTCAGCATGTTATGGGCCTGAATTTTGAAAATACTCTAACACGGATTAGACATGTACAGACCGCTTCTAGGACCCAAAAATACCGAATTTTCGGGTGTTTTGAGCCTGAATTTGAGATATAAACGGGTACAGAAGATGCATGCACATATCGACTTTTGGGCACCTAAGAGATCGATTTTCAGTATGTTTTGGGCCTGTATTTGTGAAATACTCTAACATGGAGCAAGCATGTACAGATCGCTTCTGGGACCCCGAAATATCGAATTTTCGGGTGTTTTGTGCCTGAATTTGATATATCGATTTTGGGCACCTAAAATATCCATTTTTAGCATGTTTTGGGTCTATATTTTGAAAATATTCAAGCACTGAGTAGGCATGTACACATCGCTTCTGGGACCCAAAAATATCGAATTTTCGGGTGTTTTGAGCCTGAATTTGAGATATAAACGGGTACAGAAGATGCATGCACATATCGACTTTTGGGCACCTAAACGGAAGATTTTCAGTATCTTTTGGGCCTGTATTTTGAAAATACTCTAACACGGAGTAGGCATGTACAGATCGCCTCTGGGACCCCAAAATATCGAATTTTCGGGTGTTTTGAGCCTGAATTTGAGATTTCGACTTTGGGCACCTATAATATCGATTTTTTTGCATGTTTTGGGCCTGTATTTTGAAAATACTCTAACTCGGAGTAGACATGTTCAGATCGCTTCTAGGACCCAAAAATACCGAATTTTCGGGTGTTTTGAGCCTGAAAATGAGATATAAAAGGGTACAGATGATGCATGCACATATCGACTTTTGGGCACCTAAAAGATCGATTTTCAGTATGTTTTGGGCCTGTATTTTGAAAATACTCTAACACGGAGTAGGCATGTACAAATTGCTTTCGGGACCCCAAAATATAGAATTTTCGGGTGTTTTGTGCCTGAATTTGAGATATCGACTTTGGGCACCTAAAATATCGATTTTCAGCATGTTTTGGGCCGCTATTTTGAAAATATTCTAACACGGAGTAGGCATGTACCGATCGCTTCTTGGACCCCAAAATATCGAATTTTTGTGTGTTTTGAGCCTGAATTTGAGATATAAACGGGTACTGAAGATGCATTCACATATCGACTATTGGGCACCTAAAATATCGATTTTGAGCATGATTTGGGTCTGTATCTTGAAAACATTTTAACTAGGAGTAGGCATGTACAGATCGCATCTAGGACCCAAAAATACCGAATTTTCGGGTGTTTTGAGCCTGAATTGGAGATATAAACGGGTACAGAAGATGCATGCACATATCGACTTTGGGCACCTAAAATATCGATTTTCAGCATGTTTTGGGCCTGTATTTTGAAAATACTCTAACACGGATTAGGCATGTACAGATCGCTTCTGGGACCCCAAAATATCAAATTTTCGGGTGTTTTGAGCCTGAATTTGAGATATAAACGGGTACAGAAGATGCATGCACATATTTACTTTGGGCACCTAAAATATCGATTTTCAGCATGTTTTGGGCCTGTATTTTGAAAATACTCTAACACGGAGTAGGCATGTACAAATCGCTTCTTGGACCCCAAAATATTGAATTTTCGGGTGTTTTGAGCCTGAATTTGAGATATAAATGGGTACAGAAGATGCATACACATATCGACTTTTGCGCACCTAAAATATCGATTTTGAGTATGGTTTGGGTCTGTATCTTGAAAACATTCTAACTAGGAGTAGTCATGTACAGATCGCTTCTAGGACCCAAAAATACCGAATTTTTGGGCGTTTTGAGCCTGAATTTGAGATATAAACGGGTACAGATGATGCATGCACATATCGACTTTTGGGCACCAAAAAGATCGATTTTCAGTATGTTTTGGGCCTGAATTTTGAAAATACTCTAACACGGAGTAGGCATGTACAGATTGCTTTCGGGACCCCAAAATATCGAATTTTAGGGTGTTTTGTGCCTGAATTTGAGATATCGACTTTGGGCACCTAAAATATCGATTTTCAGCATGTTTTGGGCCGCTATTTTGAAAATATTCTAACACGGAGTAGGCATGTACCGATCGCTTCTTGGACCCCAAAATATCGAATTTTTGTGTGTTTTGAGCCTGAATTTGAGATATAAACGGGTACTGAAGATGCATTCACATATCGACTATTGGGCACCTAAAATATCGATTTTGAGCATGATTTGGGTCTGTATCTTGAAAACATTTTAACTAGGAGTAGGCATGTACAGATCGCATCTAGGACCCAAAAATACCGAATTTTCGGGTGTTTTGAGCCTGAATTGGAGATATAAACGGGTACAGAAGATGCATGCACATATCGACTTTGGGCACCTAAAATATCGATTTTCAGCATGTTTTGGGCCTGTATTTTGAAAATACTCTAACACGGATTAGGCATGTACAGATCGCTTCTGGGACCCCAAAATATCAAATTTTCGGGTGTTTTGAGCCTGAATTTGAGATATAAACGGGTACAGAAGATGCATGCACATATTTACTTTGGGCACCTAAAATATCGATTTTCAGCATGTTTTGGGCCTGTATTTTGAAAATACTCTAACACGGAGTAGGCATGTACAAATCGCTTCTTGGACCCCAAAATATTGAATTTTCGGGTGTTTTGAGCCTGAATTTGAGATATAAATGGGTACAGAAGATGCATACACATATCGACTTTTGCGCACCTAAAATATCGATTTTGAGTATGGTTTGGGTCTGTATCTTGAAAACATTCTAACTAGGAGTAGTCATGTACAGATCGCTTCTAGGACCCAAAAATACCGAATTTTTGGGCGTTTTGAGCCTGAATTTGAGATATAAACGGGTACAGATGATGCATGCACATATCGACTTTTGGGCACCAAAAAGATCGATTTTCAGTATGTTTTGGGCCTGTATTTTGAAAATACTCTAACACGGAGTAGGCATGTACAGATTGCTTTCGGGACCCCAAAATATAGAATTTTCGGGTGTTTTGTGCCTGAATTTGAGATATCGACTTTGGGCACCTAAAATATCGATTTTCAGCATGTTTTGGGCCGCTATTTTGAAAATATTCTAACACGGAGTAGGCATGTACCGATCGCTTCTTGGACCCCAAAATATCGAATTTTTGTGTGTTTTGAGCCTGAATTTGAGATATAAACGGGTACTGAAGATGCATTCACATATCGACTATTGGGCACCTAAAATATCGATTTTGAGCATGATTTGGGTCTGTATCTTGAAAACATTTTAACTAGGAGTAGGCATGTACAGATCGCATCTAGGACCCAAAAATACCGAATTTTCGGGTGTTTTGAGCCTGAATTGGAGATATAAACGGGTACAGAAGATGCATGCACATATCGACTTTGGGCACCTAAAATATCGATTTTCAGCATGTTTTGGGCCTGTATTTTGAAAATACTCTAACACGGATTAGGCATGTACAGATCGCTTCTGGGACCCCAAAATATCAAATTTTCGGGTGTTTTGAGCCTGAATTTGAGATATAAACGGGAACAGAAGATGCATGCACATATTTACTTTGGGCACCTAAAATATCGATTTTCAGCATGTTTTGGGCCTGTATTTTGAAAATACTCTAACACGGAGTAGGCATGTACAAATCGCTTCTTGGACCCCAAAATATTGAATTTTCGGGTGTTTTGAGCCTGAATTTGAGATATAAATGGGTACAGAAGATGCATACACATATCGACTTTTGTGCACCTAAAATATCGATTTTGAGTATGGTTTGGGTCTGTATCTTGAAAACATTCTAACTAGGAGTAGTCATGTACAGATCGCTTCTAGGACCCAAAAATACCGAATTTTTGGGCGTTTTGAGCCTGAATTTGAGATATAAACGGGTACAGATGATGCATGCACATATCGACTTTTGGGCACCAAAAAGATCGATTTTCAGTATGTTTTGGGCCTGTATTTTGAAAATACTCTAACACGGAGTAGGCATGTACAGATTGCTTTCGGGACCCCAAAATATCGAATTTTAGGGTGTTTTGTGCCTGAATTTGAGATATCGACTTTGGGCACCTAAAATATCGATTTTCAGCATGTTTTGGGCCGCTATTTTGAAAATATTCTAACACGGAGTAGGCATGTACCGATCGCTTCTTGGACCCCAAAATATCGAATTTTTGTGTGTTTTGAGCCTGAATTTGAGATATAAACGGGTACTGAAGATGCATTCACATATCGACTTTTGGGCACCTAAAATATCGATTTTGAGCAGGATTTGGGGGTGTATCTTGAAAACATTTTAACTAGGAGTAGGCATGTACAGATCGCTTCTAGGACCCAAAAATACCGAATTTTCGGGTGTTTTGAGCCTGAATTTGAGATATAAACGGGTACAGAAGATGCATGCACATATCGACTTTGGGCACCTAAAATATCGATTTTCAGCATGTTTTGGGCCTGTATTTTGAAAATACTCTAACACGGATTAGGCATGTACAGATCGCTTCTGGGACCCCAAAATATCGAATTTTCGGGTGTTTTGAGCTTGAATTTGGTATATAAACGGGTACAGAAGATGCATGCACATATCGACTTTGGGCTTCTAAAATATCGATTTTCAGCATGTTCTGTTCCTGTATTTTGAAAATACTCTAACACGGAGTAGGCATGTACAGATCGCTTCTTGGACCCCAAAATTTTGAATTTTCGGGTGTTTTGAGCCTGAATTTAAGATATAAATGGGTACAGAAGATGCATGCACATATCGACTTTTGCGCACCTAAAATATCGATTTCGAGTATGGTTTGGGTCTGTATCTTAAAAAAACATTCTAACTAGGAGTAGTCATGTACAGATCGCTTCTAGGACCCAAAAATACCGAATTTTCGGGCGTTTTGAGCCTGAATTTGAGATATAAACGGGTACAGAAGATGCATGCACATATCGACTTTTGGGCACCTACGAGATCGATTTTCAGTATGTTTTGGGCCTGTATTTGTGAAATACTCTAACATGGAGCAAGCATGTACAGATCGCTTCTGGGACCACGAAATATCGAATTTTCGGGTGTTTTGTGCCTGAATTTGATATATCGATTTTGGGCACCTAAAATATCGATTTTTAGCATGTTTTGAGTCTATATTTTGAAAATATTTAAGCACTGAGTAGGCATGTACACATCGCTTCTGGGACCCAAAAATTTCGAATTTTTGGGTGTTTTGAGCTTGAATTTGAGATATAAACGAGTATAGAAGATGCATGCACATAATGACTTTGGGCACCTAAAATATCGATTTTCAGCATGTTTTGGGCCGCTATTTTGAAAATATTCTAACACGGAGTAGGTATGTACCGATCGCTTCTTGGACCCCAAAATATCGAATTTTCGGGTGTTTTGAGCCTGAATTTGAGATATAAACGGGTACAGAAGATGCATGCACATATCGACTTTTGGGCACCTAAACGGTCGATTTTCAGTATCTTTTGGACCTGTATTTAGAAAATACTCTAACACGGAGTAGGCATGTACAGATCGCCTCTGGGACTCTAAAATATCGAATTTTCGGGTGTTTTGAGCCTGAAATTGAGATTTAGACTTTGGGCACCTAAAATATCGATTTTTTTGCATGTTTTGGGCCTGTATTTTGAAAATACTCTAACTCGGAGTAGGCATGTTCAGATCGCTTCTAGGACCCAAAAGTACCGAATTTTCTGGTGTTTTGAGCCTGAAAATGAGATATAAAAGGGTACAGATGATGCATGCACACATCGACTTTTGGGCACCTAAAAGATCGATTTTCAGCATGTTTTGGGCCTGTATTTTGAAAATACTCTAACACGGATTAGGCATGTACAGATCGCTTCTGGGACCCCAAAATGTCGAATTTTCGGGTGTTTTGAGCTTGAATTTGGTATTTAAACGGGTAAAGAAGATGCATGCACATATCGACTTTGGGCTTCTAAAATATCGATTTTCAGCATGTTCTGTTCCTGTATTTTGAAAATACTCTAACACGGAGTAGGCATGTACAGATCGCTTCTTGGACCCCAAAATATTGAATTTTCGGGTGTTTTGAGCCTGAATTTAAGATATAAATGGGTACAGAAGATGCATGCACATATCGACTTTTGCGTACCTAAAATATCGATTTCGAGTATGGTTTGGGTCTGTATCTTAAAAAAACATTCTAACTAGGAGTAGTCATGTACAGATCGCTTCTAAGACCCAAAAATACCGAATTTTCGGGCGTTTTTAGCCTGAATTTGAGATATAAACGTGTACAGAAGATGCATGCACATATCGACTTTTGGGCACCTACGAGATCGATTTTCAGTATGTTTTGGGCCTGTATTTGTGAAATACTCTAACATGGAGCAAGCATGTACAGATCGCTTCTGGGACCCCGAAATATCGAATTTTCGGGTGTTTTGTACTGAATTTGATATATCGATTTTGGGCACCTAAAATATCGATTTTTAGCAAGTTTTGAGTCTATATTTTGAAAATATTTAAGCACTGAGTAGGCATGTACACATCGCTTCTGGGACCCAAAAATATCGAATTTTCGGGTGTTTTGAGCTTGAATTTGAGATATAAACGAGTATAGAAGATGCATGCACATAATGACTTTGGGCACCTAAAATATCGATTTTCAGCATGTTTTGGCCCGCTATTTTGAAAATATTCTAACACGGAGTAGGTATGTACCGATCGCTTCTTGGACCCCAAAATATCGAATTTTCGGGTGTTTTGAGCCTGAATTTGAGATATAAACGGGTACAGAAGATGCATGCACATATCGACTTTTGGGCACCTAAACGGAAGATTTTCAGTATCTTTTGGGCCTGTATTTTGAAAATACTCTAACACGGAGTAGGCATGTACAGATCGCCTCTGGGACCCCAAAATATCGAATTTTCGGGTGTTTTGAGCCTGATTTTGAGATTTCGACTTTGGGCACCTAAAATATCGATTTTTAGCATGTTTTGGGCCTGTATTTTGAAAATACTCTAACTCGGAGTAGGCATGTACAGATCGCTTCTAGGACCCAAAAATACCGAATTTTCGGGTGTTTTGAGCCTGAAAATGAGATATAAAAGGCTACAGATTATGCATGCACATATCGACTTTTGGGCACCTAAAAGATCGATTTTCAGTATGTTTTGGGCCTGTATTTTGAAAATACTCTAACACGGAGTAGGCATGTACATATTGCTTTCGGGACCCCATAATATCGAATTTTCGGGTGTTTTGTGCCTGAATTTGAGATATCGACTTTGGGCACCTAAAATATCGATTTTCAGCATGTTTTGGGCCGCTATTTTGAAAATATTCTAACACGGAGTAGGCATGTATCGATCGCTTCTTGGACCCCAAAATATCGAATTTTCGTGTGTTTTGAGCCTGAATTTGAGATATAAACGGGTACTGAAGATGCATGCACATATCGACTTTTGGGCACCTAAAATATCGATTTTGATCATGATTTGGGTCTGTATCTTGAAAACATTTTAACTAAGAGTAGGCATGTACAGATCGCTTCTAGGACTCAAAAATACCGAATTTTCGGGTGTTTTGAGCCTGAATTTGAGATATAAACGGGTACAGAAGATGCATGCACATATCGACTTTGGGCACCTAAAATATCGATTTTCAGCATGTTTTGGGCCTGTATTTTGAAAATACTCTAACACGGATTAGGCATGTACAGATCGCTTCAGGGACCCCAAAATATCGAATTTTCGGGTGTTTTGAGCTTGAATTTGGGATATAAACGGGTACAGAAGATGCATGCACATATTTACTTTGGGCACCTAAAATATCGAATTTCAGCATGTTTTGGGCCTGTATTTTGAAAATACTCTAACACGGAGTAGGCATATACAGATCACTTCTAGGACCCAAAAATACCGAATTTTCGGGTGTTTTGAGCCTGAAAATGAGATATAAAAGGGTACAGAAGATGTAAGTACATATCGACTTTTGGGCACCTAAAAGATCGATTTTTAGTATCTTTTGGGCCTGTATTTTGAAAATACTCTAACACGGGTTAGGCATGTACAGATCACTTTTGGGACCCCAAAATATCGAATTTTCCGGTGTTTTGTGTCTGAATTTGAGATATCGACTTTGGGCACCTAAAATATCGATTTTTAGCATGTTTTGGGCCTATATCTTGAAAATGTTCTAGCATTGAGTAGGCATGTACACATCGCTTCTGCGACCCCAAAATATCGAATTTTCGGGTGTTTTAAGCCTGAATTTGAGATATAAACGGGTACAGAACATGCATGCACATATTGACTTTGTGCACCTAAAATATCGATTTTGAGCATGTTTTGGGCCTATATTTTGAAATTACTGTAACACGTAGTAGGCATGTACAGATCGCTTCTTGGACCCCAAAATATCGAATTTTCGTGTGTTTTGAGCCTGAATTTGAGATATAAACGGGTACTGAAGATGCAGTCACATATCGACTTTTGTGCACCTAAAATATCGAATTTGAGCATGTTTTGGGTCTGTATCTTGAAAACATTTTAACTAGGAGTAGACAAGTACAGATCGCTTCTAGGACCCAAAAATACCGAATTGTCGGGTGTTTTGAACCTGAATTTGAGATATAAACGGGTACAGAAGATGCATGCACATATTTACTTTGGGCACCTAAAATATCGATTTTCAGCATGTTTTGGGCCTGTATTTTGAAAATACTCTAACACGGAGTAGGCATGTACAGATCGCTTTTGGGACCCCAAAATATCAAATTTTCGGGTGTTTTGAGCTTGAATTTGAGATATAAACGGGTACAGAAGATGCATGCACATATTTACTTTGTGCACCTAAAATATCGATTTTCAGCATGTTTTGGGCCTATATTTTGATAATACTCTAACACGGAGTAGGCATGTACAGATCGCTTCTTGGACCCCAAAATATCGAATTTTCGTGTGTTTTGAGATAAAATTTGAGATATAAACGGGTACTGAAGATGCATGCACATATCGACTTTTGGGCATCTAAAAGATCGATTTTCAGCATGTTTTGGGCCTGTATTTTGGAAATACTCTATCATGGAGTAAGCATGTACAGATCGCTCCAGGGACCCCAAAATATCGAATTTTCGGGTGTTTTGTGCCTGAATTTGAGATATAAAAGGGTATAGAAGATTCATGGACATAATGACTTTGGGCACCTAAAATATCGATTTTCAGCATGTTTTTGGCCTGTATTTTGAAAATACTCTAACACGGAGTAGGCATGTACAGATCGCTTTTGGGACCCCAAAATATCAAATTTTCGGGTGTTTTGAGCTTGAATTTGAGATATAAACGGGTACAGAAGATGCATGCACATATTTACTTTGTGCACCTAAAATATCGATTTTCAGCATGTTTTGGGCCTATATTTTGATAATACTCTAACACGGAGTAGGCATGTACAGATCGCTTCTTGGACCCCAAAATATCGAATTTTCGTGTGTTTTGAGATAAAATTTGAGATATAAACGGGTACTGAAGATGCATGCACATATCGACTTTTGGGCATCTAAAAGATCGATTTTCAGTATGTTTTGGGCCTGTATTTTGAAAATACTCTAACACGGAGTAGGCATGTACAGATCACTTTTGGGACCCCAAAATATCGAATTTTCGGGTGTTTTGTCCCTGAATTTGAGATATTGACTTTCGGCACCTAAATTATCGATTTTTAGCATGTTTTGGGCCTATATTTTTAAAATATTCTAGAATTGAGTAGGCATGTACAGATCGCTTCTGGGACCCCAAAATATCGAATTTTCGGGTGTTTTAAGCCTGAATTTGAGTTATAAACGGGTACAGAAGATGCATGCACATATCGACTTTTGTGCACCTAAAATATCGATTTTGAGAATGTTTTGGGTCTATATCTTTAAAACATTTTAACTAGGAGTAGGCATGTACAGATCGCTTCTAGGACCCAAAAATACCGAATTTTCGGGTGTTTTGAGCCTGAATTTGAGATATAAACGGGTACAGAAGATGCATGCACATATCAACTTTTGGGCACCTAAAATATCGATTTTCAGCATGTTTTGGGTCTGTATTTTGGAAATACTCTATCATGGAATAAGCATGTACAGATCGCTTCTAGGACCAAAAAATACCGAATTTTCGGGTTTTTTGAGCCTGAAAATGAGATATAAAAGGGTACAGAAGATGCATGCACATATCGACTATACGGCACCTAAAAGATCGATTTTCAGTATGTTTTGGCCCTGTTTTTTGAAAATACTCTAACACGGAGTAGGCATGTACAGATTGCTTTCGGGACCCCAAAATATCGAATTTTCGGGTGTTTTGTGCCTGAATTTGAGATATCGTCTTTGGGCACCTAAAATATCGATTTTTAGCATGTTTTGGGCCTATATTTTGAAAATATTCTAGCACTAAGTAGGCATGTACAGATCGCTTCTGGGACCCCAAAATATCAAATTTTCGGGTGTTTTGAGTCTGAATTTGAGATATAAACAGGTACAGAAGATGCATGCACATATCGACTAGTGCGCACCTAAAATATCGATTTTGAGCATGGTTTGGGTCTGTATCTTGAAAACATTCTAACTAGGAGTAATCATGTACAGATCGCTTCTAGGACCCAAAAATACCGAATTTTCGGGCGTTTTGAGCCAGAATTTGAGATATAAACGGGTACAGAAGATGCATGCACAAATCGACATTTGGGCACCTAAGAGATCGATTTTCAGTATGTTTTGGGCCTGTATTTTGAAAATACTCTAACATGGAGCAAGCATGTACAGATCGCTTCTGGGACCCCAAAATATCGAATTTTCGGGTGTTCTGAGCCTGAATTTGAGATCTCGATTTTGGGCACCTAAAATAACGATTTTTAGCATGTTTTGGGTCTATATTTTGAAAATATTCTAGCACTAAGTAGGCATGTACAGATAGTTTCTGGGACCCAAAAATACCGAATTTTCGGGTGTTTTGAGCTTGAATTTGAGATATAATCGAGTATAGAAGATGCATGCACATAATGACTTTGGGCACCTAAAATATCGATTTTCAGCATGTTTTGGGCCTGTATTTTGAAAATACTCTAACACGGAGTAGGCATGTACCGATCGCTTCTTGGACCCTAAAATATCGAGTTTTCGGGGGTTTTGAGCCTGAATTTGAGATATAAACGGGTACAGAAGATGCATGCACATATTGACTTTTGGGCACCTAAAAGGTCGACTTTCAGTATGTTTTGGGTCTCTATTTTGAAAATACTCTAACACGAAGTAGGCATGTACAGATCGCCTCTGGGACCCCAAAATATCGAATTTTCGGGTGTTTTGAGCCTGAATTTAAGATTTCGACTTTGGGCACCTAAAATATCGATTTTAGCATGTTTTGGGCCTATATTTTGAAAATATTCTAGCACTGAGTAGGTATGTACAGATCGCTTCTGGGACCCCAAAATATCGAATTTTCGGGTGTTTTGAGCCTGAATTTGAGATATAAACGGGTACAGAAGATGCATGCACATATTGACTTTAGACACTTAAAATATCGATTTTTAGCATGTTTTTGAGCCTATATTTTGAAAACTTTTTAGCACTGAGTAGGCATGTACAAATCGCTTCTGGGACCCCAAAATATCAAATTTTCGAGTGTTTTGAGCCTGAATTTGAGATATAAACGGGTACAGAAGATGCATGCACATATCAACTTTTAGGCACCTAAAAGATCGATTTTCAGCATGTTTTGGATCTGTATTTTGAAAATACTCTAACACGGAGTAGGCATGTACAGATCGCTTCTCGGACCCAATAATACAGAATTTTCGGGTGTTTTGAGCCTGAAAATGAGATATAAACGGGTACAGAAGATGCATGCACATATCGACTTTGGACACTTAAAAGATCGATTTTCAGCATGTTTTGGGCCTGTATTTTGAAATTACTTTAACACGGAGTAGGCATGTATAGATCGCTTCTAGGACCCAAAAACACCGTATTTTCAGGGGTTTTAAGCCTGAAAATTAGATATAAACGGGTACAGAAGATGCATGCACATATCGACTTTTGTGCACCTAAAATATCGATTTTGAGAATGTTTTGGGTCTATATCTTGAAAACATTTTAACTAGGAGTAGGCATGTACAGATCACTTCTAGGACCCAAAAATATCGAATTTTCGGGTGTTTTGAGCTTGAATTTGAGATATAAACGGGTACAGAAGATGCATGCACATATTGACTTTTGGCACCTAAAATATCGATTTTCAGCATGTTTTGGGCCTATATTTTGAAAATACTCTAACACGGAGTAGGCATGTACAGATCGCTTCTTGGACCCCAAAATATCGAATTTTCGTGTGTTTTGAGCCTGAATTTGAGATATAAACGGGTACAGAAGATGCATGCACATATCAAATTTTGGGCACCTAAAAGATCGATTTATTAGTATGTTTTGGGCCTGTATTTTGGAAATACTCTATCATGGAATAGGCATGTACAGATCGCTCCTAGGACCCAAAAATACCGAATTTTCGGGTGGTTTGTGCCTGAATTCGAGATATAAAACGGTATAGAAGATGAATGGACATAATGACTTTGGGCACCTAAAATATCGATTTTCAGCATGTTTTGGGCCTGTATTTTGAAAATACTCTAAAAGGAGTAGGCATGTACCGATCGCTTCTTGGACCCTAAAATATCGAGTTTTCGGGTGTTTTGAGCCTGAATTTGAGATATAAACGGTTACAGAAGATGCATGCACATATCGACTTTTGGGCACCTAAAATGTCAATTTTCAGTATGTTTTGGGTCTCTATTTTGAAAATACTCTAACACGAAGTAGGCATGTACAGATCGCCTCTGGGACCCCAAAATATCGAATTTTCGGGTGTTTTGAGCCTGAATTTGAGATTTCGACTTTGGGCACCTAAAATATCGATTTTTAGCATGTTTTGGGCCTATATTTTGAAAATATTCTAGCACTGAGTAGGTATGTACAGATCGCTTCTGGGACCCGAAAATATCGAATTTTTGGGTGTTTTGAGCCTGAATTTGAGATATAAACGGGTACAGAAGATGCATGCACATATTGACTTTGGACACTTAAAATATCGATTTTTAGCATGTTTTTGAGCTTATATTTTGAAAACATTCTAGCACTGAGTAGACATGTACAGATCGTTTCTGGGATTCCAAAATATCAAATTTTCGAGTGTTATGAGCCTGAATTTGAGATATAAACGGGTACAGAAGATGCATGCACATATTGACTTTTGGCACCTAAAATATCGATTTTCAGCATGTTTTGGGCCTATATTTTGAAAACATTCTAGCACTGAGTAGGCATGTACAGATCGCTTCTGAGACACTAAAATATCGAATTTTCGGGTGTTTTGAGCTTGAATTTGAGATATAAACGGGTACAGAAGATGCATGCACATATTGACTTTTGGCACCTAAAATATCGATTTTCAGCATGTTTTGGGCCTATATTTTGAAAATACTCTAACACGGAGTAGGCATGTACAGATCGCTTCTTGGACCCCAAAATATCGAATTTTCGTGTGTTTTGAGCCTGAATTTGAGATATAAACGGGTACAGAAGATGCATGCACATATCAAATTTTGGGCACCTAAAAGATCGATTTATTAGTATGTTTTGGGCCTGTATTTTGGAAATACTCTATCATGGAATAGGCATGTACAGATCGCTCCTAGGACCCAAAAATACCGAATTTTCGGGTGGTTTGTGCTTGAATTCGAGATATAAAACGGTATAGAAGATGAATGGACATAATGACTTTGGGCACCTAAAATATCGATTTTCAGCATGTTTTGGGCCTGTATTTTGAAAATACTCTAACACGGAGTAGGCATGTACCGATCGCTTCTTGGACCCTAAAATATCGAGTTTTCGGGTGTTTTGAGCCTGAATTTGAGATATAAACGGTTACAGAAGATGCATGCACATATCGACTTTTGGGCACCTAAAATGTCGATTTTCAGTATGTTTTGGGTCTCTATTTTGAAAATACTCTAACACGAAGTAGGCATGTACAGATCGCCTCTGGGACCCCAAAATATCGAATTTTCGGGTGTTTTGAGCCTGAATTTGAGATTTCGACTTTGGGCACCTAAAATATCGATTTTTAGCATGTTTTGGGCCTATATTTTGAAAATATTCTAGCACTGAGTAGGTATGTACAGATCGCTTCTGGGACCCGAAAATATCGAATTTTTGGGTGTTTTGAGCCTGAATTTGAGATATAAACGGGTACAGAAGATGCATGCACATATTGACTTTGGACACTTAAAATATCGATTTTTAGCATGTTTTTGAGCTTATATTTTGAAAACATTCTAGCACTGAGTAGACATGTACAGATCGTTTCTGGGATTCCAAAATATCAAATTTTCGAGTGTTTTGAGCGTGAATTTGAGATATAAACGGGTACAGAAGATGCATGCACATATTGACTTTTGGCACCTAAAATATCGATTTTCAGCATGTTTTGGGCCTATATTTTGAAAATACTCTAACACGGAGTAGGCATGTACAGATCGCTTCTTGGACCCCAAAATATCGAATTTTCGGGTGTTTTGAGCCTGAATTTGAGATATAAACGGGTACAGAAGATTCATGCACATATCAAATTTTGGGCACCTAAAAGATCGATTTATTAGTATGTTTTGAGCCTGTATTTTGGAAATACTCTATCATGGAATAGGCATGTACAGATCGCTCCTAGGACCCAAAAATACCGAATTTTCGGGTGGTTTGTGCCTGAATTCGAGATATAAAAGGGTATAGAAGATGAATGGACATAATGACTTTGGGCACCTAAAATATCGATTTTCAGCATGTTTTGGGCCTGTATTTTGAAAATACTCTAACACGGAGTAGGCATGTACCGATCGCTTCTTGGACCCTAAAATATCGAGTTTTCGGGTGTTTTGAGCCTGAATTTGAGATATAAACGGTTACAGAAGATGCATGCACATATCGACTTTTAGGCACCTAAAATGTCGATTTTCAGTATGTTTTGGGTCTCTATTTTGAAAATACTCTAACACGAAGTAGGCATGTACAGATCGCCTCTGGGATTCCAAAATATCGAATTTTCGGGTGTTTTGAGCCTGAATTTGAGATTTCGACTTTGGGCATATAAAATATCGATTTTTAGCATGTTTTGGGCCTATATTTTGAAAATATTCTAGCACTGAGTAGGTATGTACAGATCGCTTCTGGGACCCCAAAATGTCGAATTTTCGGATGTTTTGAGCCTGAATTTGAGATATAAACGGGTACAGAAGATGCATGCACATATTGACTTTGGACACTTAAAATATCGATTTTTAGCATGTTTTTGAGCTTATATTTTGAAAACATTCTAGCACTGAGTAGACATGTACAGATCGCTTCTGGGACCCCCAAAATATCAAATTTTTGAGTGTTTTGAGCCTGAATTTGAGATATAAACGGGTACAGAAGATGCATGCACTTATCAACTTTTTGGCACCTAAAAGATCGATTTTCAGTATGTTTTGGTCTGTATTTTAAAAATACTCTAACACGGAGTAGGCATGTAGAGATCGTTTTTGGGACCCCAAAATATCGAATTTTCGGTTGTTTTGTGCCTGAATTTGAGATATAAACGGGTACAGAAGATGCATGCACATATCGACTTTGGACACTTAAAAGATCGATTTTCAGCATGTTTTGGGCCTGTATTTTGAAATTACTTTAACACGGAGTAGGCATGTATAGATCGCTTCTAGGACCCAAAAATACCGAATTTTCGGGAGTTTTAAGCCTGAAAATTAGATATAAACGGGTACAGAAGATGCATGCACATATCGACTTTGGACACATAAAATAACGATTTTTAGCATGTTTTGAGCCTATATTTTGAAAACATTCTAGCACTGAGTAGGTATGTACAGATCGCTTCTGAGACACTAAAATATCGAATTTTCGGGTGTTTTGAGCTTGAATTTGAGATATAAACGGGTACAGAAGATGCATGCACATATTGACTTTGGGCACCTAAAATATCGATTTTCAGCATGTTTTGGGCCTGTATTTTAAAAATACTCTAACACGGAGTAGGCATGTACAGATCGCTTCTAGGACCCAAAAATACCGAATTTTCGGGTGTTTTGAGCCTGAAAATGAGATATAAAAGGGTACAGAAGATGCATGCACATATCGACTTTTGTGCACCTAAAATAACGATTTTGAGAATGTTTTGGGCCTATATCTTGAAAACATTTTAACTAGGAGTAGGCATGTACAGATCGCTTCTAGGACCCAAAAATACCTAATTTTCGGGTGTTTTGAGCAAGAATTTGAGATATAAACGGGTACAGAAGATGCATGCACATATCGACTTTTGGGCACCTAAAAGATCGATTTATTAGTATGTTGGGGTCTGTATTTTGGAAATACTCTATCATGGAATAAGCATGTACAGATCGCTCCTGGGACCCCAAAATATCGAATTTTCGGGTGTTTTGTGCCTGAATTTGAGATATAAAAGGGTATAGAAGATGCATGGACATAATGACTTTGGGCACCTAAAATATCGATTTTCAGCATGCTTTGGGACTGTATTTTGAAAATACTCTAACACGGAGTAGTCATGTACAGATCGCTTCTAGGATACAAAAATACCGAATTTTCTGGTGTTTTGAGCCTGAAAATGAGATATAAAAGGGCACAGAAGATGCATGCACATATCGACTTTTGGGCACCTAAAAGATCGATTTTCAGTATGTTTTGGACCTGTATTTTGAAAATACTCTAACACGGAGTAGGCATGTACAGATTGCTTTCGGGACCCCAAAATATCGAATTTTCGGGTGTTTTGTGCCTGAATTTGAGATATCGACATTGGGCACCTAAAATATCGATTTTTAGCATGTTTTGGGCCTATATTTTGAAAATATTCTAGCACTAAGTAGGCATGTACAGATCGCTCCTGGGACCCCAAAATATCGATTTTTCGGGTGTTTTGTGCCTGAATTTGAGATATAAAAAGGTATAGAAGATGCATGCACATATCGACTTTTGCGAACCTAAAATATCGATTTTCAGCATGGTTTGGGTCTGTATCTTGAAAACATTCTAACTAGGAGTAGTCATGTACAGATCGCTTCTAGGACCCAAAAATACCGAATTTTCGGGCGTTTTGAGCCAGAATTTGAGATATAAACGGGTACAGAAGATGTATGCACATATCGACATTTGGGCACCTATGAGATCGATTTTCAGTATGTTTTGGGCCTGTATTTTGAAAATACTCTAATATGGAGCAAGCATGTACAGATCGCTTCTGGGACCCCAAAATATCGAATTTTCGGGTGTTTTGAGCCTGAATTTGAGATATCGATTTTGGGCACCTAAAATATCGATTTTTAGCATGTTTTGGGTCTATATTTTGAAAATATTCTAGCACTAAGGAGGCATGTACAGATCGTTTCTGGGACCCAAAAATACCGAATTTTCGGGTGTTTTGAGCTTTATTTTGAGATATAATCAAATATAGAAGATGCATGCACATAATGACTTTTGGGCACCTAAAATATCGATTTTCAGCATGTTTTAGGCCTGTATTTTGAAAATACTCTAACACCGAGTAGGCATGTACCGATCGCTTCTTGGACCCTAAAATATCGAATTTTCGAGTGTTTTGAGCCTGAATTTGAGATATAAACGGGTACAGAAGATGCATGCACATATCAACTTTTTGGCACCTAAAAGATCGATTTTCAGTAGGTTTTGGTCTGTATTATAAAAATAGTCTAACACGGAGTAGGCATTTAGAGATCGTTTCTGGGACCCCAAAATATCGAATTTTCGGTTGTTTTATGCCTGAATTTGAGATTTCGATTTTGGGCACCTAAAATATCGATTTTAGCATGTTTTGGGTCTGTATCTTGAAAACAATTTAACTAGGAGTAGGCATGTACAGATCGCTTCTAGGGCCAAAAAATACCTAATTTTCGGGTGTTTTGATCCTGAATTTGAGATATAAATGGGTACAGAAGATGCATGCACATATCGACTTTGGGCTCCTAAAATATCGATTTTCAGCATGTTTTGGGCCTGTATTTCGAAAATACTCTAACACGGATTAGGCATGTACAGATCGCTTCTGGGACCCCAAAATATCGAATTTTCGGATGTTTTGAGCCTGAATTTGAGATATAAACGGGTACAGAAGATGCATGCACATATTGACTTTTGGGCACCTAAAAGATCGAAATATTAGTATGTTTTGGGCCTGTATTTTGGAAATACTCTATCATGGAATAAGCATGTACAGATCGCTCCTGGGACCCTAAAATATCGAATTTTCGTGTGTTTTGTGCCTGAATTTGAGATATAAACGGGTACAGAAGATGCATGCACATATTGACTTTGGACACTTAAAATATCGATTTTTAGCATGTTTTTGAGCTTATATTTTGAAAACATTCTAGCACTGAGTAGACATGTACAGATCGTTTCTGGGATTCCAAAATATCAAATTTTCGAGTGTTTTGAGCGTGAATTTGAGATATAAACGGGTACAGAAGATGCATGCACATATTGACTTTTGGCACCTAAAATATCGATTTTCAGCATGTTTTGGGCCTATATTTTGAAAATACTCTAACACGGAGTAGGCATGTACAGATCGCTTCTTGGACCCCAAAATATCGAATTTTCGGGTGTTTTGAGCCTGAATTTGAGATATAAACGGGTACAGAAGATTCATGCACATATCAAATTTTGGGCACCTAAAAGATCGATTTATTAGTATGTTTTGAGCCTGTATTTTGGAAATACTCTATCATGGAATAGGCATGTACAGATCGCTCCTAGGACCCAAAAATACCGAATTTTCGGGTGGTTTGTGCCTGAATTCGAGATATAAAAGGGTATAGAAGATGAATGGACATAATGACTTTGGGCACCTAAAATATCGATTTTCAGCATGTTTTGGGCCTGTATTTTGAAAATACTCTAACACGGAGTAGGCATGTACCGATCGCTTCTTGGACCCTAAAATATCGAGTTTTCGGGTGTTTTGAGCCTGAATTTGAGATATAAACGGTTACAGAAGATGCATGCACATATCGACTTTTAGGCACCTAAAATGTCGATTTTCAGTATGTTTTGGGTCTCTATTTTGAAAATACTCTAACACGAAGTAGGCATGTACAGATCGCCTCTGGGATTCCAAAATATCGAATTTTCGGGTGTTTTGAGCCTGAATTTGAGATTTCGACTTTGGGCATATAAAATATCGATTTTTAGCATGTTTTGGGCCTATATTTTGAAAATATTCTAGCACTGAGTAGGTATGTACAGATCGCTTCTGGGACCCCAAAATGTCGAATTTTCGGATGTTTTGAGCCTGAATTTGAGATATAAACGGGTACAGAAGATGCATGCACATATTGACTTTGGACACTTAAAATATCGATTTTTAGCATGTTTTTGAGCTTATATTTTGAAAACATTCTAGCACTGAGTAGACATGTACAGATCGCTTCTGGGACCCCCAAAATATCAAATTTTTGAGTGTTTTGAGCCTGAATTTGAGATATAAACGGGTACAGAAGATGCATGCACTTATCAACTTTTTGGCACCTAAAAGATCGATTTTCAGTATGTTTTGGTCTGTATTTTAAAAATACTCTAACACGGAGTAGGCATGTAGAGATCGTTTTTGGGACCCCAAAATATCGAATTTTCGGTTGTTTTGTGCCTGAATTTGAGATATAAACGGGTACAGAAGATGCATGCACATATCGACTTTGGACACTTAAAAGATCGATTTTCAGCATGTTTTGGGCCTGTATTTTGAAATTACTTTAACACGGAGTAGGCATGTATAGATCGCTTCTAGGACCCAAAAATACCGAATTTTCGGGGGTTTTAAGCCTGAAAATTAGATATAAACGGGTACAGAAGATGCATGCACATATCGACTTTGGACACATAAAATAACGATTTTTAGCATGTTTTGAGCCTATATTTTGAAAACATTCTAGCACTGAGTAGGTATGTACAGATCGCTTCTGAGACACTAAAATATCGAATTTTCGGGTGTTTTGAGCTTGAATTTGAGATATAAACGGGTACAGAAGATGCATGCACATATTGACTTTGGGCACCTAAAATATCGATTTTCAGCATGTTTTGGGCCTGTATTTTAAAAATACTCTAACACGGAGTAGGCATGTACAGATCGCTTCTAGGACCCAAAAATACCGAATTTTCGGGTGTTTTGAGCCTGAAAATGAGATATAAAAGGGTACAGAAGATGCATGCACATATCGACTTTTGTGCACCTAAAATAACGATTTTGAGAATGTTTTGGGCCTATATCTTGAAAACATTTTAACTAGGAGTAGGCATGTACAGATCGCTTCTAGGACCCAAAAATACCTAATTTTCGGGTGTTTTGAGCAAGAATTTGAGATATAAACGGGTACAGAAGATGCATGCACATATCGACTTTTGGGCACCTAAAAGATCGATTTATTAGTATGTTGGGGTCTGTATTTTGGAAATACTCTATCATGGAATAAGCATGTACAGATCGCTCCTGGGACCCCAAAATATCGAATTTTCGGGTGTTTTGTGCCTGAATTTGAGATATAAAAGGGTATAGAAGATGCATGGACATAATGACTTTGGGCACCTAAAATATCGATTTTCAGCATGCTTTGGGACTGTATTTTGAAAATACTCTAACACGGAGTAGTCATGTACAGATCGCTTCTAGGATACAAAAATACCGAATTTTCTGGTGTTTTGAGCCTGAAAATGAGATATAAAAGGGCACAGAAGATGCATGCACATATCGACTTTTGGGCACCTAAAAGATCGATTTTCAGTATGTTTTGGACCTGTATTTTGAAAATACTCTAACACGGAGTAGGCATGTACAGATTGCTTTCGGGACCCCAAAATATCGAATTTTCGGGTGTTTTGTGCCTGAATTTGAGATATCGACATTGGGCACCTAAAATATCGATTTTTAGCATGTTTTGGGCCTATATTTTGAAAATATTCTAGCACTAAGTAGGCATGTACAGATCGCTCCTGGGACCCCAAAATATCGATTTTTCGGGTGTTTTGTGCCTGAATTTGAGATATAAAAAGGTATAGAAGATGCATGCACATATCGACTTTTGCGAACCTAAAATATCGATTTTCAGCATGGTTTGGGTCTGTATCTTGAAAACATTCTAACTAGGAGTAGTCATGTACAGATCGCTTCTAGGACCCAAAAATACCGAATTTTCGGGCGTTTTGAGCCAGAATTTGAGATATAAACGGGTACAGAAGATGTATGCACATATCGACATTTGGGCACCTATGAGATCGATTTTCAGTATGTTTTGGGCCTGTATTTTGAAAATACTCTAATATGGAGCAAGCATGTACAGATCGCTTCTGGGACCCCAAAATATCGAATTTTCGGGTGTTTTGAGCCTGAATTTGAGATATCGATTTTGGGCACCTAAAATATCGATTTTTAGCATGTTTTGGGTCTATATTTTGAAAATATTCTAGCACTAAGGAGGCATGTACAGATCGTTTCTGGGACCCAAAAATACCGAATTTTCGGGTGTTTTGAGCTTTATTTTGAGATATAATCAAATATAGAAGATGCATGCACATAATGACTTTTGGGCACCTAAAATATCGATTTTCAGCATGTTTTAGGCCTGTATTTTGAAAATACTCTAACACCGAGTAGGCATGTACCGATCGCTTCTTGGACCCTAAAATATCGAATTTTCGAGTGTTTTGAGCCTGAATTTGAGATATAAACGGGTACAGAAGATGCATGCACATATCAACTTTTTGGCACCTAAAAGATCGATTTTCAGTAGGTTTTGGTCTGTATTTTAAAAATAGTCTAACACGGAGTAGGCATTTAGAGATCGTTTCTGGGACCCCAAAATATCGAATTTTCGGTTGTTTTATGCCTGAATTTGAGATTTCGATTTTGGGCACCTAAAATATCGATTTTAGCATGTTTTGGGTCTGTATCTTGAAAACAATTTAACTAGGAGTAGGCATGTACAGATCGCTTCTAGGGCCAAAAAATACCTAATTTTCGGGTGTTTTGATCCTGAATTTGAGATATAAATGGGTACAGAAGATGCATGCACATATCGACTTTGGGCTCCTAAAATATCGATTTTCAGCATGTTTTGGGCCTGTATTTCGAAAATACTCTAACACGGATTAGGCATGTACAGATCGCTTCTGGGACCCCAAAATATCGAATTTTCGGATGTTTTGAGCCTGAATTTGAGATATAAACGGGTACAGAAGATGCATGCACATATTGACTTTTGGGCACCTAAAAGATCGAAATATTAGTATGTTTTGGGCCTGTATTTTGGAAATACTCTATCATGGAATAAGCATGTACAGATCGCTCCTGGGACCCTAAAATATCGAATTTTCGTGTGTTTTGTGCCTGAATTTGAGATATAAAAGGGTATAGTATAAACATGGACATAATGACTTTGGACACCTAAAATATCGATTTTCAGCATGTTTTGGGCCTGTATTTTGAAAATACTCTAACACGGAGTAGGCATGTACAGATCGCTTCTAGGACCCAAAAATACCGAATTTTCGGGTGTTTTGAGCCTGAAAATGAGATATAAAAGGGTACAGAAGATACATGCACATATTGACTTTGGGCACCTAAAATATCGATTTTCAGCATGTTTTGGGCCTATATTTTGAAAATACTCTAACACGGAGTAGGCATGTACAGATCGCTTCTTGGACCCCAAAATATCGAATTTTCGGGTGTTTTGATCCTAAATTTGAGATATAAAAGGGTACTGAAGATGCATGCACATATCGACTTTTGTGCACCGAAAATATCGATTTTGAGAATGTTTTGGGTCTGTATTTCGAAAACATTTTAACTAGCTGTAGGCATCTACAGCTCGCTTCTGGGACTCAAAAATACCGAATTTTCGGATGTTTTGAGCCTGAATTTGAGATATAAACGGGTACAGAAGATGCTTTCTCATATCAAATTTTGGGAACCTAAAAGATCGATTTATTAGTATGTTTTGGGCCTGTATTTTGAAAATACTCTAACACGGAGTAGGCATGTACAGATCGCTTCTGGGACCCCAAAATATAGAATTTTCGGGTGTTTTAAGCCTGAATTTGAGATATAAACGGGTACAGAAGATTCATGCACATATTGACTTTGGGCACCTAAAATATCGATTTTCAGCATGTTTTGGGCCTATATTTTGAAAATACTCTAACACGGAGTAGGCATGTACAGATCGCTTCTTGGACCCCAAAATATCGAATTTTCGTGTGTTTTGAGCCTAAATGTGAGATATAAACGGGTACTGAAGATGCATGCACATATCGACTTTTGTGCACCTAAAATATCGATTTTGAAAATGTTTTGGGTCTGTATCTTGAAAACGTTTTAACTAGGAGTAGGCATGTACAGATCGCTTCTAGGACCCAAAAATACCGAATTTTCGGGTGTTTTGAGAATGAATTTGAGATATAAACGGGTACAGAAGATGCATGCACATATCGACTTTTGGGCACCTAAAAGATCGAAATATTAGTATGTTTTGGGCCTGTATTTTGGAAATACTCTATCATGGAATAAGCATGTACAGATCGCTCCTGGGACCCCAAAATATCGAATTTTCGGGTGTTTTGTGCCTGAATTTGAGATATAAAAGGGTATAGAAGATGCATGGATATAATGACTTTGGGCATCTAAAATATCGATTTTCAGCATGTTTTGGGCCTATATTTTGAAAATACTCTAACACGGAGTAGGCATGTACAGATCACTTCTAAGACCAAAAAATACCGAATTTTTGGGTGTTTTGAGCCTGAAAATGAGATATAAAAGGGTACAGAAGATGCATGCACATATCGACTTTTGGGCACCTATAAGATCGATTTTTAGTATGTTTTGGGTCTGTATTTTGAAAATACTCTAACACGGAGTAGGCATGTACAGATTGCTTTCGGGACCCCAAAATATCGAATTTTCGGGTGTTTTGTCCCTGAATTTGAGATATTGACTTTCGGCACCTAAATTATCGATTTTTAGCATGTTTTGGGCCTATATTTTTAAAATATTCTAGAATTGAGTAGGCATGTACAGATCGCTTCTGGGACCCCAAAATATCGAATTTTCGGGTGTTTTAAGCCTGAATTTGAGTTATAAACGGGTACAGAAGATGCATGCACATATCGACTTTTGTGCACCTAAAATATCGATTTTGAGAATGTTTTGGGTCTATATCTTTAAAACATTTTAACTAGGAGTAGGCATGTACAGATCGCTTCTAGGACCCAAAAATACCGAATTTTCGGGTGTTTTGAGCCTGAATTTGAGATATAAACGGGTACAGAAGATGCATGCACATATCAACTTTTGGGCACCTAAAATATCGATTTTCAGCATGTTTTGGGGTCTGTATTTTGGAAATACTCTATCATGGAATAAGCATGTACAGATCGCTTCTAGGACCAAAAAATACCGAATTTTCGGGTGTTTTGAGCCTGAAAATGAGATATAAAAGGGTACAGAAGATGCATGCACATATCGACTATACGGCACCTAAAAGATCGATTTTCAGTATGTTTTGGCCCTGTTTTTTGAAAATACTCTAACACGGAGTAGGCATGTACAGATTGCTTTCGGGACCCCAAAATATCGAATTTTCGGGTGTTTTGTGCCTGAATTTGAGATATCGTCTTTGGGCACCTAAAATATCGATTTTTAGCATGTTTTGGGCCTATATTTTGAAAATATTCTAGCACTAAGTAGGCATGTACAGATCGCTTCTGGGACCCCAAAATATCAAATTTTCGGGTGTTTTGAGTCTGAATTTGAGATATAAACAGGTACAGAAGATGCATGCACATATCGACTAGTGCGCACCTAAAATATCGATTTTGAGCATGGTTTGGGTCTGTATCTTGAAAACATTCTAACTAGGAGTAATCATGTACAGATCGCTTCTAGGACCCAAAAATACCGAATTTTCGGGCGTTTTGAGCCAGAATTTGAGATATAAACGGGTACAGAAGATGCATGCACAAATCGACATTTGGGCACCTAAGAGATCGATTTTCAGTATGTTTTGGGCCTGTATTTTGAAAATACTCTAACATGGAGCAAGCATGTACAGATCGCTTCTGGGACCCCAAAATATCGAATTTTCGGGTGTTCTGAGCCTGAATTTGAGATCTCGATTTTGGGCACCTAAAATAACGATTTTTAGCATGTTTTGGGTCTATATTTTGAAAATATTCTAGCACTAAGTAGGCATGTACAGATAGTTTCTGGGACCCAAAAATACCGAATTTTCGGGTGTTTTGAGCTTGAATTTGAGATATAATCGAGTATAGAAGATGCATGCACATAATGACTTTGGGCACCTAAAATATCGATTTTCAGCATGTTTTGGGCCTGTATTTTGAAAATACTCTAACACGGAGTAGGCATGTACCGATCGCTTCTTGGACCCTAAAATATCGAGTTTTCGGGGGTTTTGAGCCTGAATTTGAGATATAAACGGGTACAGAAGATGCATGCACATATTGACTTTTGGGCACCTAAAAGGTCGACTTTCAGTATGTTTTGGGTCTCTATTTTGAAAATACTCTAACACGAAGTAGGCATGTACAGATCGCCTCTGGGACCCCAAAATATCGAATTTTCGGGTGTTTTGAGCCTGAATTTAAGATTTCGACTTTGGGCACCTAAAATATCGATTTTAGCATGTTTTGGGCCTATATTTTGAAAATATTCTAGCACTGAGTAGGTATGTACAGATCGCTTCTGGGACCCCAAAATATCGAATTTTCGGGTGTTTTGAGCCTGAATTTGAGATATAAACGGGTACAGAAGATGCATGCACATATTGACTTTGGACACTTAAAATATCGATTTTTAGCATGTTTTTGAGCCTATATTTTGAAAACTTTTTAGCACTGAGTAGGCATGTACAGATCGCTTCTGGGACCCCAAAATATCAAATTTTCGAGTGTTTTGAGCCTGAATTTGAGATATAAACGGGTACAGAAGATGCATGCACATATCAACTTTTAGGCACCTAAAAGATCGATTTTCCGTATGTTTTGGTCCGTATTTTAAAAATACTCTAACACGGAGTAGGCATGTAGAGATCGTTTTTGGGACACCAAAATATCGAATTTTCGGTTGATTTGTGCCTGAATTTGAGATTTCGACTTTGGGCACCTAAAATATCGATTTTTATCATGTTTTGGGCCTATATTTTGAAAATATTCTAGCACTGAGTAGGCATGTACAGATCGCTTCTGGTACCCCAAAATATCGAATTTTCGGGTGTTTTGAGCCTGAATTTGAGATATAAACGGGTACAGAAGATGCATGCACATATTGACTTTGGGCTCCTAAAATATCGATTTTCAGCATGTTTTGGATCTGTATTTTGAAAATACTCTAACACGGAGTAGGCATGTACAGATCGCTTCTCGGACCCAAAAATACAGAATTTTCGGGTGTTTTGAGCCTGAAAATGAGATATAAACGGGTACAGAAGATGCATGCACATATCGACTTTGGACACTTAAAAGATCGATTTTCAGCATGTTTTGGGCCTGTATTTTGAAATTACTTTAACACGGAGTAGGCATGTATAGATCGCTTCTAGGACCCAAAAACACCGTATTTTCAGGGGTTTTAAGCCTGAAAATTAGATATAAACGGGTACAGAAGATGCATGCACATATCGACTTTTGTGCACCTAAAATATCGATTTTGAGAATGTTTTGGGTCTATATCTTGAAAACATTTTAACTAGGAGTAGGCATGTACAGATCACTTCTAGGACCCAAAAATTCCGAATTTTCGGGTGTTTTGAGCCTGAATTTGAGGTATAAACGGGTACAGAAGATGCATGCACATATCGACTTTTGGGCACCTAAAATATCGATTTTTAGCATGTTTTGAGCCTATATTTTGAAAACATTCTAGCACTGAGTAGGCATGTACAGATCGCTTCTGAGACACTAAAATATCGAATTTTCGGGTGTTTTGAGCTTGAATTTGAGATATAAACGGGTACAGAAGATGCATGCACATATTGACTTTTGGCACCTAAAATATCGATTTTCAGCATGTTTTGGGCCTATATTTTGAAAATACTCTAACACGGAGTAGGCATGTACAGATCGCTTCTTGGACCCCAAAATATCGAATTTTCGTGTGTTTTGAGCCTGAATTTGAGATATAAACGGGTACAGAAGATGCATGCACATATCAAATTTTGGGCACCTAAAAGATCGATTTATTAGTATGTTTTGGGCCTGTATTTTGGAAATACTCTATCATGGAATAGGCATGTACAGATCGCTCCTAGGACCCAAAAATACCGAATTTTCAGGTGGTTTGTGCCTGAATTCGAGATATAAAACGGTATAGAAGATGAATGGACATAATGACTTTGGGCACCTAAAATATCGATTTTCAGCATGTTTTGGGCCTGTATTTTGAAAATACTCTAAAAGGAGTAGGCATGTACCGATCGCTTCTTGGACCCTAAAATATCGAGTTTTCGGGTGTTTTGAGCCTGAATTTGAGATATAAACGGTTACAGAAGATGCATGCACATATCGACTTTTGGGCACCTAAAATGTCAATTTTCAGTATGTTTTGGGTCTCTATTTTGAAAATACTCTAACACGAAGTAGGCATGTACAGATCGCCTCTGGGACCCCAAAATATCGAATTTTCGGGTGTTTTGAGCCTGAATTTGAGATTTCGACTTTGGGCACCTAAAATATCGATTTTTAGCATGTTTTGGGCCTATATTTTGAAAATATTCTAGCACTGAGTAGGTATGTACAGATCGCTTCTGGGACCCGAAAATATCGAATTTTTGGGTGTTTTGAGCCTGAATTTGAGATATAAACGGGTACAGAAGATGCATGCACATTTTGACTTTGGACACTTAAAATATCGATTTTTAGCATGTTTTTGAGCTTATATTTTGAAAACATTCTAGCACTGAGTAGACATGTACAGATCGTTTCTGGGATTCCAAAATATCAAATTTTCGAGTGTTTTGAGCCTGAATTTGAGATATAAACGGGTACAGAAGATGCATGCACATATTGACTTTTGGCACCTAAAATATCGATTTTCAGCATGTTTTGGGCCTATATTTTGAAAACATTCTAGCACTGAGTAGGCATGTACAGATCGCTTCTGAGACACTAAAATATCGAATTTTCGGGTGTTTTGAGCTTGAATTTGAGATATAAACGGGTACAGAAGATGCATGCACATATTGACTTTTGGCACCTAAAATATCGATTTTCAGCATGTTTTGGGCCTATATTTTGAAAATACTCTAACACGGAGTAGGCATGTACAGATCGCTTCTTGGACCCCAAAATATCGAATTTTCGTGTGTTTTGAGCCTGAATTTGAGATATAAACGGGTACAGAAGATGCATGCACATATCAAATTTTGGGCACCTAAAAGATCGATTTATTAGTATGTTTTGGGCCTGTATTTTGGAAATACTCTATCATGGAATAGGCATGTACAGATCGCTCCTAGGACCCAAAAATACCGAATTTTCGGGTGGTTTGTGCTTGAATTCGAGATATAAAACGGTATAGAAGATGAATGGACATAATGACTTTGGGCACCTAAAATATCGATTTTCAGCATGTTTTGGGCCTGTATTTTGAAAATACTCTAACACGGAGTAGGCATGTACCGATCGCTTCTTGGACCCTAAAATATCGAGTTTTCGGGTGTTTTGAGCCTGAATTTGAGATATAAACGGTTACAGAAGATGCATGCACATATCGACTTTTGGGCACCTAAAATGTCGATTTTCAGTATGTTTTGGGTCTCTATTTTGAAAATACTCTAACACGAAGTAGGCATGTACAGATCGCCTCTGGGACCCCAAAATATCGAATTTTCGGGTGTTTTGAGCCTGAATTTGAGATTTCGACTTTGGGCACCTAAAATATCGATTTTTAGCATGTTTTGGGCCTATATTTTGAAAATATTCTAGCACTGAGTAGGTATGTACAGATCGCTTCTGGGACCCGAAAATATCGAATTTTTGGGTGTTTTGAGCCTGAATTTGAGATATAAACGGGTACAGAAGATGCATGCACATATTGACTTTGGACACTTAAAATATCGATTTTTAGCATGTTTTTGAGCTTATATTTTGAAAACATTCTAGCACTGAGTAGACATGTACAGATCGTTTCTGGGATTCCAAAATATCAAATTTTCGAGTGTTTTGAGCCTGAATTTGAGATATAAACGGGTACAGAAGATGCATGCACATATTGACTTTTGGCACCTAAAATATCGATTTTCAGCATGTTTTGGGCCTATATTTTGAAAATACTCTAACACGGAGTAGGCATGTACAGATCGCTTCTTGGACCCCAAAATATCGAATTTTCGGGTGTTTTGAGCCTGAATTTGAGATATAAACGGGTACAGAAGATTCATGCACATATCAAATTTTGGGCACCTAAAAGATCGATTTATTAGTATGTTTTGAGCCTGTATTTTGGAAATACTCTATCATGGAATAGGCATGTACAGATCGCTCCTAGGACCCAAAAATACCGAATTTTCGGGTGGTTTGTGCCTGAATTCGAGATATAAAAGGGTATAGAAGATGAATGGACATAATGACTTTGGGCACCTAAAATATCGATTTTCATCATGTTTTGGGCCTGTATTTTGAAAATACTCTAACACGGAGTAGGCATGTACCGATCGCTTCTTGGACCCTAAAATATCGAGTTTTCGGGTGTTTTGAGCCTGAATTTGAGATATAAACGGTTACAGAAGATGCATGCACATATCGACTTTTAGGCACCTAAAATGTCGATTTTCAGTATGTTTTGGGTCTCTATTTTGAAAATACTCTAACACGAAGTAGGCATGTACAGATCGCCTCTGGGATCCCAAAATATCGAATTTTCGGGTGTTTTGAGCCTGAATTTGAGATTTCGACTTTGGGCATATAAAATATCGATTTTTAGCATGTTTTGGGCCTATATTTTGAAAATATTCTAGCACTGAGTAGGTATGTACAGATCGCTTCTGGGACCCCAAAATGTCGAATTTTCGGATGTTTTGAGCCTGAATTTGAGATATAAACGGGTACAGAAGATGCATGCACATATTGACTTTGGACACTTAAAATATCGATTTTTAGCATGTTTTTGAGCTTATATTTTGAAAACATTCTAGCACTGAGTAGACATGTACAGATCGCTTCTGGGACCCCCAAAATATCAAATTTTTGAGTGTTTTGAGCCTGAATTTGAGATATAAACGGGTACAGAAGATGCATGCACTTATCAACTTTTTGGCACCTAAAAGATCGATTTTCAGTATGTTTTGGTCTGTATTTTAAAAATATTCTAACACGGAGTAGGCATGTAGAGATCGTTTTTGGGACCCCAAAATATCGAATTTTCGGTTGTTTTGTGCCTGAATTTGAGATATAAACGGGTACAGAAGATGCATGCACATATCGACTTTGGACACTTAAAAGATCGATTTTCAGCATGTTTTGGGCCTGTATTTTGAAATTACTTTAACACGGAGTAGGCATGTATAGATCGCTTCTAGGACCCAAAAACACCGAATTTTCGGGGGTTTTAAGCCTGAAAATTAGATATAAACGGGTACAGAAGATGCATGCACATATCGACTTTGGACACATAAAATAACGATTTTTAGCATGTTTTGAGCCTATATTTTGAAAACATTCTAGCACTGAGTAGGCATGTACAGATCGCTTCTGAGACACTAAAATATCGAATTTTCGGGTGTTTTGAGCTTGAATTTGAGATATAAACGGGTACAGAAGATGCATGCACATATTGACTTTGGGCACCTAAAATATCGATTTTCAGCATGTTTTGGGCCTGTATTTTAAAAATACTCTAACACGGAGTAGGCATGTACAGATCGCTTCTAGGACCCAAAAATACCGAATTTACGGGTGTTTTGAGCCTGAAAATGAGATATAAAAGGGTACAGAAGATGCATGCACATATCGACTTTTGTGCACCTAAAATAACGATTTTGAGAATGTTTTGGGTCTATATCTTGAAAACATTTTAACTAGGAGTAGGCATGTACAGATCGCTTCTAGGACCCAAAAATACCGAATTTTCGGGTGTTTTGAGCAAGAATTTGAGATATAAACGGGTACAGAAGATGCATGCACATATCGACTTTTGGGCACCTAAAAGATCGATTTATTAGTATGTTGGGGTCTGTATTTTGGAAATACTCTATCATGGAATAAGCATGTACAGATCGCTCCTGAGACCCCAAAATATCGAATTTTCGGGTGTTTTGTGCCTGAATTTGAGATATAAAAGGGTATAGAAGATGCATGGACATAATGACTTTGGGCACCTAAAATATCGATTTTCAGCATGTTTTGGGACTGTATTTTGAAAATACTCTAACACGGAGTAGGCATGTACAGATCGCTTCTAGGATACAAAAATACCGAATTTTCGGGTGTTTTGAGCCTGAAAATGAGATATAAAAGGGTACAGAAGATGCATGCACATATCGACTTTTGTGCACCTAAAATAACGATTTTGAGAATGTTTTGGGTCTATATCTTGAAAACATTTTAACTAGGAGTAGGCATGTACAGATCGCTTCTAGGACCCAAAAATACCGAATTTTCGGGTGTTTTGAGCAAGAATTTGAGATATAAACGGGTACAGAAGATGCATGCACATATCGACTTTTGGGCACCTAAAAGATCGATTTATTAGTATGTTGGGGTCTGTATTTTGGAAATACTCTATCATGGAATAAGCATGTACAGATCGCTCCTGGGACCCCAAAATATCGAATTTTCGTGTGTTTTGTGCCTGAATTTGAGATATAAAAGGGTATAGAAGATGCATGGACATAATGACTTTGGGCACCTAAAATATCGATTTTCAGCATGTTTTGGGACTGTATTTTGAAAATACTCTAACACGGAGTAGGCATGTACAGATCGCTTCTAGGATACAAAAATACCGAATTTTCTGGTGTTTTGAGCCTGAAAATGAGATATAAAAGGGTACAGAAGATGCATGCACATATCGACTTTTGGGCACCTAAAAGATCGATTTTCAGTATGTTTTGGACCTGCATTTTGAAAATACTCTAACACGGAGTAGGCATGTACAGATTGCTTTCGGGACCCCAAAATATCGAATTTTCGGGTGTTTTGTGCCTGAATTTGAGATATCGACATTGGGCACCTAAAATATCGATTTTTAGCATGTTTTGGGCCTATATTTTGAAAATATTCTAGCACTAAGTAGGCATGTACAGATCGCTCCTGGGACCCCAAAATATCGATTTTTCGGGTGTTTTGTGCCTGAATTTGAGATATAAAAAGGTATAGAAGATGCATGCACATATCGACTTTTGCGAACCTAAAATATCGATTTTCAGCATGGTTTGGGTCTGTATCTTGAAAACATTCTAACTAGGAGTAGTCATGTACAGATCGCTTCTAGGACCCAAAAATACCGAATTTTCGGGCGTTTTGAGCCAGAATTTGAGATATAATCGGGTACAGAAGATGTATGCACATATCGACATTTGGGCACCTATGAGATCGATTTTCAGTATGTTTTGGGCCTGTATTTTGTAAATACTCTAACATGGAGCAAGCATGTACAGATCGCTTCTGGGACCCCAAAATATCGAATTTTCGGGTGTTTTGAGCCTGAATTTGAGATATCGATTTTGGGCACCTAAAATATCGATTTTTAGCATGTTTTGGGTCTATATTTTGAAAATATTCTAGCACTAAGGAGGCATGTACAGATCGTTTCTGGGACCCAAAAATACCGAATTTTCGGGTGTTTTGAGCTTTATTTTGAGATATAATCAAATATAGAAGATGCATGCACATAATGACTTTTGGGCACCTAAAATATCGATTTTCAGCATGTTTTAGGCCTGTATTTTGAAAATACTCTAACACCGAGTAGGCATGTACCGATCGCTTCTTGGACCCTAAAATATCGAATTTTCGAGTGTTTTGAGCCTGAATTTGAGATATAAACGGGTACAGAAGATGCATGCACATATCAACTTTTTGGCACCTAAAAGATCGATTTTCAGTAGGTTTTGGTCTGTATTTTAAAAATAGTCTAACACGGAGTAGGCATTTAGAGATCGTTTCTGGGACCCCAAAATATCGAATTTTCGGTTGTTTTATGCCTGAATTTGAGATTTCGATTTTGGGCACCTAAAATATCGATTTTAGCATGTTTTGGGTCTGTATCTTGAAAACAATTTAACTAGGAGTAGGCATGTACAGATCGCTTCTAGGGCCAAAAAATACCGAATTTTCGGGTGTTTTGATCCTGAATTTGAGATATAAATGGGTACAGAAGATGCATGCACATATCGACTTTGGGCTCCTAAAATATCGATTTTCAGCATGTTTTGGGCCTGTATTTCGAAAATACTCTAACACGGATTAGGCATGTACAGATCGCTTCTGGGACCCCAAAATATCGAATTTTCGGATGTTTTGAGCCTGAATTTGAGATTTAAACGGGTACAAAAGATGCATGCACATATTGACTTTGGGCACCTAAAATATCGATTTTCAGCATGTTTTGGGCCTGTATTTTGAAAATACTCTAACACGGAGTAGGCATGTACAGATCGCTTCTAGGTCCCAAAAATACCGAATTTTCGGGTGTTTTGAGCCTAAAAATGAAATATAAAAGGGTACAGAAGACGCATGCACTTATTGATTTTGGGCACCTAAAAGATCGATTTTCAGCATGTTTTGGGCCTGTATTTTGAAAATACTCTAACACGGAGTAGGCATGTACAGATCGCTTCTGGGACCTCAAAATATCGAATTTTCCGGTGTTTTGTGCCTGAATTTGAGATATAAACGGGTACTGAAGATGCATGCACATATCGACTTTTGTGCACCTAAAATATCAATTTTGAGAATGTTTTGGGTCTGCAACTTAAAAACATTTTAACTAGGAGTAGGCATGTACAGATCGCTTCTAGGACACAAAAATACCGAATTTTCAGGTGTTTTGAGCCTGAATTTGAGATATAAACGGGTACAGAAGATGCATGCACATATGATATTTTGGGCACCTAAAAGATCGATTTATTAGTATGTTTTGGGCCTGTATTTTGGAAATACTCTATCATGGAATAGATATGTACAGATCGCTTCTAGGACCCAAAAATACCGAATTTTCGGGTGGTTTGTGCCTGAATTTGAGATATAAAAGGGTATAGAAGATGCATGGACATAATGACTTTGGGTACCTAAAATATCGATTTTCAGCATGTTTTGGGCCTGTATTTTGAAAATACTCTAACACGGAGTAGGCATGTACAGATCGCTTCTTGGACCCCAAAATATCGAATTTTCGTGTGTTTTGAGCCTAAATTTGAGATATAAACGGGTACTGAAGATGCATGCAAATATCGACTTTTGTGCACCTAGAATATCGATTTTGAGAATGTTTTGGGTCTATATCTTGACAACATTTTAACTAGGAGTAGGCATGTACAGATCGCTTCTAGGACCCAAAAATACTGAATTTTCGGGTGTTTTGAGCCTGAATTTGAGATATAAACGGGTACAGAAGATACATGCACATATCGACTTTTGGGCACCTAAAAGATCGATTTATTAGTATGTTTTGGGTCTGTATTTTGGAAATACTCTATCATGGAATAAGCATGTACAGATCGCTCCTGGGACCCCAAAATATCGAATTTTCGGGTGTTTTGTGCCTGAATTTGAGATATAAAAGGGTATAGAAGATGCATGGACATAATGACTTTGGGCACCTAAAATATCGATTTTCAGCATGTTTTGGGCCTGTATTTTGAAAATACTCTAACACGGAGTAGGTATGTACAGATCGTTTCTAGGACCCAAAAATACCGAATTTTCGGGTGTTTTGAGCCTGAAAATGAGATATAAAAGGGTACAGAAGATGCATGCAAATATCGACTTTTGTGCACCTAAAATATCGATTTTGAGAATGTTTTGGGTCTATATCTTGAAAACATTTTAACTAGGAGTAGGCATGTACAGGTCGCTTCTAGGACCCAAAAATACCGAATTTTCGGGTGTTTTGAGCCTGAAAATGAGATATAAAAGGGTACAGAAGATGCATGCACATATCGACTTTTGGGCACCTAAAAGATCGATTTTCAGTATGTTTTGGCCCTGTATTTTGAAAATACTCTAACACGGAGTAGGCATGTACAGATTGCTTTCGGGACCCCAAAATATCGAATTTTCGGGTGTTTTGTGCCTGAATTTGAGATATCGACATTGGGCACCTAAAATATCGATTTTTAGCATGTTTTGGGCCTATATTTTGAAAATATTCTAGCACTAAGTAGGCATGTACAGATCGCTCCTGGGACCCCAAAATATCGATTTTTCGGGTGTTTTGTGCCTGAATTTGAGATATAAAAAGGTATAGAAGATGCATGCACATATCGACTTTTGCGAACCTAAAATATCGATTTTCAGCATGGTTTGGGTCTGTATCTTGAAAACATTCTAACTAGGAGTAGTCATGTACAGATCGCTTCTAGGACCCAAAAATACCGAATTTTCGGGCGTTTTGAGCCAGAATTTGAGATATAAACGGGTACAGAAGATGTATGCACATATCGACATTTGGGCACCTAAGAGATCGATTTTCAGTATGTTTTGGGCCTGTATTTTGAAAATACTCTAACATGGAGCAAGCATGTACAGATCGCTTCTGGGACCCCAAAATATCGAATTTTCGGGTGTTTTGAGCCTGAATTTGAGATATCGATTTTGGGCACCTAAAATATCGATTTTTAGCATGTTTTGGGTCTATATTTTGAAAATATTCTAGCACTAAGGAGGCATGTACAGATCGTTTCTGGGACCCAAAAATACCGAATTTTCGGGTGTTTTGAGCTTTATTTTGAGATATAATCAAATATAGAAGATGCATGCACATAATGACTTTTGGGCACCTAAAATATCGATTTTCAGCATGTTTTAGGCCTGTATTTTGAAAATACTCTAACACCGAGTAGGCATGTACCGATCGCTTCTTGGACCCTAAAATATCGAATTTTCGAGTGTTTTGAGCCTGAATTTGAGATATAAACGGGTACAGAAGATGCATGCACATATCAACTTTTTGGCACCTAAAAGATCGATTTTCAGTAGGTTTTGGTCTGTATTTTAAAAATAGTCTAACACGGAGTAGGCATTTAGAGATCGTTTCTGGGACCCCAAAATATCGAATTTTCGGTTGTTTTATGCCTGAATTTGAGATTTCGATTTTGGGCACCTAAAATATCGATTTTAGCATGTTTTGGGTCTGTATCTTGAAAACAATTTAACTAGGAGTAGGCATGTACAGATCGCTTCTAGGGCCAAAAAATACCGAATTTTCTGGTGTTTTGAGCCTGAATTTGAGATATAAATGGGTACAGAAGATGCATGCACATATCGACTTTGGGCTCCTAAAATATCGATTTTCAGCATGTTTTGGGCCTGTATTTCGAAAATACTCTAACACGGATTAGGCATGTACAGATCGCTTCTGGGACCCCAAAATATCGAATTTTCGGATGTTTTGAGCCTGAATTTGAGATTTAAACGGGTACAAAAGATGCATGCACATATTGACTTTGGGCACCTAAAATATCGATTTTCAGCATGTTTTGTGCCTGTATTTTGAAAATACTCTAACACGGAGTAGGCATGTACAGATCGCTTCAAGGTCCCAAAAATACCGAATTTTCGGGTGTTTTGAGCCTAAAAATGAAATATAAAAGGGTACAGAAGATGCATGCACTTATTGATTTTGGGCACCTAAAAGATCGATTTTCAGCATGTTTTGGGCCTGTATTTTGAAAATACTCTAACACGGAGTAGGCATGTACAGATCGCTTATGGGACCTCAAAATATCGAATTTTCCGGTGTTTTGAGCCTGAATTTGAGATATCGATTTTGGGCACCTAAAATATCGATTTTTAGCATGTTTTGGGTCTATATTTTGAAAATATTCTAGCACTAAGGAGGCATGTACAGATCGTTTCTGGGACCCAAAAATACCGAATTTTCGGGTGTTTTGAGCTTTATTTTGAGATATAATCAAATATAGAAGATGCATGCACATAATGACTTTTGGGCACCTAAAATATCGATTTTCAGCATGTTTTAGGCCTGTATTTTGAAAATACTCTAACACCGAGTAGGCATGTACCGATCGCTTCTTGGACCCTAAAATATCGAATTTTCGAGTGTTTTGAGCCTGAATTTGAGATATAAACGGGTACAGAAGATGCATGCACATATCAACTTTTTGGCACCTAAAAGATCGATTTTCAGTAGGTTTTGGTCTGTATTTTAAAAATAGTCTAACACGGAGTAGGCATTTAGAGATCGTTTCTGGGACCCCAAAATATCGAATTTTCGGTTGTTTTATGCCTGAATTTGAGATTTCGATTTTGGGCACCTAAAATATCGATTTCAGCATGTTTTGGGTCTGTATCTTGAAAACAATTTAACTAGGAGTAGGCATGTACAGATCGCTTCTAGGGCCAAAAAATACCGAATTTTCGGGTGTTTTGAGCCTGAATTTGAGATATAAATGGGTACAGAAGATGCATGCACATATCGACTTTGGGCTCCTAAAATATCGATTTTCAGCATGTTTTGGGCCTGTATTTCGAAAATACTCTAACACGGATTAGGCATGTACAGATCGCTTCTGGGACCCCAAAATATCGAATTTTCGGATGTTTTGAGCCTGAATTTGAGATTTAAACGGGTACAAAAGATGCATGCACATATTGACTTTGGGCACCTAAAATATCGATTTTCAGCATGTTTTGGGCCTGTATTTTGAAAATACTCTAACACGGAGTAGGCATGTACAGATCGCTTCTAGGTCCCAAAAATACCGAATTTTCGGGTGTTTTGAGCCTAAAAATGAAATATAAAAGGGTACAGAAGATGCATGCACTTATTGATTTTGGGCACCTAAAAGATCGATTTTCAGCATGTTTTGGGCCTGTATTTTGAAAATACTCTAACACGGAGTAGGCATGTACAGATCGCTTCTGGGACCTCAAAATATCGAATTTTCCGGTGTTTTGTGCCTGAATTTGAGATATAAACGTGTACTGAAGATGCATGCACATATCGACTTTTGTGCACCTAAAATATAAATTTTGATAATGTTTTTGGTCTGCAACTTAAAAACATTTTAACTAGGAGTAGGCATGTACAGATCGCTTCTAGGACACAAAAATACCGAATTTTCGGGTGTTTTGAGCCTGAATTTGAGATATAAACGGGTACAGAAGATGCATGCACATATGATATTTTGGGCACCTAAAAGATCGATTTATTAGTTTGTTTTGGGCCTGTATTTTGGAAATACTCTATCATGGAATAGATATGTACAGATCGCTTCTAGGACCCAAAAATACCGAATTTTCGGGTGGTTTGTGCCTGAATTTGAGATAGAAAAGGGTATAGAAGATGCATGGACATAATGACTTTGGGTACCTAAAATATCGATTTTCAGCATGTTTTGGGCCTGTATTTTGAAAATACTCTAACACGGAGTAGGCATGTACAGATCGCTTCTTGGACCCCAAAATATCGAATTTTCGTGTGTTTTGAGCCTAAATTTGAGATATAAACGGGTACAGAAGATGCATGCAAATATCGACTTTTGTGCACCTAAAATATCGATTTTGAGAATGTTTTGGGTCTATATCTTGAAAACATTTTAACTAGGAGTAGGCATGTACAGGTCGCTTCTAGGACCCAAAAATACCGAATTTTCGGGTGTTTTGAGCCTGAATTTGAGATATAAACGGGTACAGAAGATACATGCACATATCGACTTTTGGGCACCTAAAAGATCGATTTATTAGTATGTTTTGGGCCTGTATTTTGGAAATACTCTATCATGGAATAAGCATGTACAGATCGCTCCTGGGACCCCAAAATATCGAATTTTCGGGTGTTTTGTGCCTAAATTTGAGATATAAAAGGGTATAGAAGATGCATGGACATAATGACTTTGGGCACCTAAAATATCGATTTTTAGTATGTTTTGGCCCTGTATTTTGAAAATACTCTAACACGGAGTAGGCATGTACAGATTGCCTTCGGGACCCCAAAATATCGAATTTTCGGGTGTTTTGTGCCTGAATTTGAGATATCGACTTTGGGCATCTAAAATATCGATTTTTAGCATGTTTTGGGCCTATATTTTGAAAATATTCTAGCACTAAGTAGGCATGTACAGATCGCTTCTGGGACCCCAAAATATCAAATTTTCGGGAGTTTTGAGTCTGAATTTGAGATATAAACGGGTACAGAAGATGCATGCACATATCGACTTTTGCGCACCTAAAATATCGATTTTGAGCATGGTTTGGGTCTGTATCTTGAAAACATTCTAACTAGGAGTATTCATGTACAGATCGCTTCTAGGACCCAAAAATACCGAATTTTCGGGCGTTTTGAGCCAGAATTTGAGATATAAACGGCTACAGAAGATGCATGCACATATCGACTTTTGGGCACTAAAAGATCGATTTTCAGCATGTTTTGGGCCTGTATTTTGGAAATACCCTATCATGGAGTAAGCATGTACAGATCGCTCCTGGGACCGCAAAATATCGAATTTTCGGGTGTTTTGTGCCTGAATTTGAGATATAAAAAGGTATAGAAGATGCATGGACATAATGACTTTGGGCACCTAAAATATCGATTTTCAGCATGTTTTGGGCCTGTATTTTGAAAATACTCTAACACGGAGTAGGCATGTACAGATCGCTTCTTGGACCCCAAAATATCGAATTTTCGGGTGTTTTGAGCCTGAATTTGAGATATAAACGGGTACAGAAGATGCATGCACATATCGACTTTTGCGCACCTAAAATATCGATTTTCAGCATTGTTTGGGTCTGTATCTTGAAAACATTCTAACTAGGAGTAGTCATGTACAGATCGCTTCTAGGACCCAAAAATACCGAATTTTCGGGCATTTTGAGCCTGAATTTGAGATATAAACGGGTACAGAAGATACATGCACATATCGACTTTTGGGCACCTAAAAGATCGATTTATTAGTATGTTTTGGGCCTGTATTTTGGAAATACTCTATCATGGAATAAGCATGTACAGATCGCTCCTGGGACCCCAAAATATCGAATTTTCGGGTGTTTTGTGCCTAAATTTGAGATATAAAAGGGTATAGAAGATGCATGGACATAATGACTTTGGGCACCTAAAATATCGATTTTTAGTATGTTTTGGCCCTGTATTTTGAAAATACTCTAACACGGAGTAGGCATGTACAGATTGCCTTCGGGACCCCAAAATATCGAATTTTCGGGTGTTTTGTGCCTGAATTTGAGATATCGACTTTGGGCATCTAAAATATCGATTTTTAGCATGTTTTGGGCCTATATTTTGAAAATATTCTAGCACTAAGTAGGCATGTACAGATCGCTTCTGGGACCCCAAAATATCAAATTTTCGGGAGTTTTGAGTCTGAATTTGAGATATAAACGGGTACAGAAGATGCATGCACATATCGACTTTTGCGCACCTAAAATATCGATTTTGAGCATGGTTTGGGTCTGTATTTTGGAAATACCCTATCATGGAGTAAGCATGTACAGATCGCTCCTGGGACCGCAAAATATCGAATTTTCGGGTGTTTTGTGCCTGAATTTGAGATATAAAAAGGTATAGAAGATGCATGGACATAATGACTTTGGGCACCTAAAATATCGATTTTCAGCATGTTTTGGGCCTGTATTTTGAAAATACTCTAACACGGAGTAGGCATGTACAGATCGCTTCTTGGACCCCAAAATATCGAATTTTCGGGTGTTTTGAGCCTGAATTTGAGATATAAACGGGTACAGAAGATGCATGCACATATCGACTTTTGCGCACCTAAAATATCGATTTTCAGCATTGTTTGGGTCTGTATCTTGAAAACATTCTAACTAGGAGTAGTCATGTACAGATCGCTTCTAGGACCCAAAAATACCGAATTTTCGGGCGTTTTGAGCCTGAATTTGAGATATAAACGGGTACAGAAGATGTATGCACATATCGACATTTGGGCACCTAAGAGATCGATTTTCAGTATGTTTTGGGCCTGTATTTTGAAAATACGCTAACATGGAGCAAGCATGTACAGATCGCTTCTGGGACCCCAAAATATCGAATTTTCGGGTGTTTTGAGCCTGAATTTGAGATATCGATTTTGGGCACCTAAAATATCGATTTTTTGCATGTTTTGGGTCTATATTTTGAAAATATTCTAGCACTGAGTAGGCATGTACAGATCGTTTCTGGGACCCAAAAATATCGAATTTTCGGGTGTTTTGAGCCTGAATTTGAGATATAAACGGGTACAGAAGATGCATGCACATATTGACTTTGGGCACCTAAAATATCGATTTTCAGCATGTTTTGGGCCTGTACATTGAAAATACTCTAACACGCAGTAGGAATGTACAGATCGCTTTTAGGACCCAAAAATACCGAATTTTCGGGTGTTTTGAGCCTTAAAATGAGATATAAAAGGGTACAGAAAATGCATGCACATATCGACTTTTGTGCACCTAAAAGATCGATTTTCTGTATGTTTTGGGCCTGTATTTTGAAAATACTCTAACACGGTGTAGGCATGTACAGATCACTTTTGGGACCCCAAAATATCGAATTTTCGGGTGTTTTGTGCCTGAATTTGAGATATCGACTTTGGGCACCTAAAATATCGATTTTTAGCATGTTTTGGGCCTATATTTTGAAAATGTTCTAGCATTGAGTAGGCATGTACAGATCGCTTCTGCGACCCCAAAATATCGAATTTTCGGGTATTTTAAGCCTGAATTTGAGATATAAACGGGTACAGAACATGCATGCACATATTGACTTTGGGCACCTAAAATGTCGATTTTCAGCATGTTTTGGGCCTATATTTTGAAATTACTGTAACACGGAGTAAGCATGTACAGATCGCTTCTTGGACCCCAAAATATCGAATTTTCGTGTGTTTTGAGCCTGAATTTGAGATATAAACGGGTACTGAAGATGCATGCACATATCGACTTTTATGCACCTAAAATATCGATTTTGAGCATGTATTGGGTCTGTATCTTGAAAACAATTTAACTAGGATTAGGCATGTACAGATCGCTTCTAGGACCGAAAAATACCGAATTTTCGGGTGTTTTGAGCTTAAATTTGAGATATAAATGGGTACAGAAGATGCATGCACATATCGACTTTGGGCACCTAAAATATCGATTTTCAGCATGTTTTGGGCCTGTATTTTGAAAATACTCTAACGCGGGGAAGGCATGTACAGATCGCTTCTAGGACCCAAAAATACCGAATTTTCGGGTGTTTTGAGCCTGAAAATGAGATATAAACGGGTACAGAAGATGCATGCACATATCGACTTTGGACACTTAAAAGATTGATTTTCAGCATGTTTTGGGCCTGTATTTTGAAATTACTTTAACACGGGGTAGGCATGTATAGATCGCTTCTAGGACCCAAAAACACCGAATTTTCGGGGGTTTTAAGCCCAAAAATTAGATATAAACGGGTACAGAAGATGCATGCACATATCGACTTTGGACACCTAAAATATCGATTTTTAGCATGTTTTGAACCTATATTTTGAAAACATTCTAGCACTGAGTAGGCATGTACAGATCACTTCTGAGACACTAAAATATCGAATTTTCACGTGTTTTGAGCCTGAAAATAAGATATAAAAGTGTACAGAAGATGCATGCACATATCGACTTTTGGGCACCTAAAAGATCGATTTTCAGTATGTTTTGGGCCTGTATTTTGGAAATACTCTATCATGGAATAAGTATGTACAGATCACTCCTGGGATCCCAAAATATCAAATTTTCGTGTGTTTTGAGCCTGAATTTGAGATATAAACGGGTACAGAAGATGCATGCACATATCGACTTTGGACACTTAAAAGATCGATTTTCAGCATGTTTTGGGCCTGTATTTTGAAATTACTTTAACACGGAGTAGGCATGTATAGATCGCTTCTAGGACCCAAAAACGCCGAATTTTCGGGGGTTTTAAACCCGAAAATTAGATATAAACGGGTACAGAAAATGCATGCACATATCGACTTTGGACACCTAAAATATCGATTTTTAGCATGTTTTGAGCCTATATTTTGAAAACATTCTAGCACTGAGTAGGCATGTACAGATCGCTTCTGAGACACAAAAATATCGAATTTTCGGGTGTTTTGAACATTGAATTTGAGATATAAACGGGTACAGAAGATGCATGCACATATTGACTTTGGGCACATAAAATATCGATTTTCAGCATGTTTTGGGCCTGTACATTGAAAATACTCTAACACGCAGTAGGAATGTACAGATCGCTTCTAGAACCCAAAAATACCGAATTTTCGGGTGTTTTGAGCCTTATAATGATATATAAAATGGTACAGAAGATGCATGCACATATCGACTTTTGTGCACCTAAAAGATCGATTTTCAGTATGTTTTGGGCCTGTATTTTGAAAATACTCTAACACGGAGTATGCATGTACAGATCACTTTTGGGACCCCAAAATATCGAATTTTCGGGTGTTTTGTGCCTGAATTTGAGATATAGACTTTGGGCACCTAAAATATCGATTTTTAGCATGTTTTGTGCCTATATTTTGAAAATGTCCTAGCATTGAGTAGGCATGTACAGATCGCTTCTGCAACCCCAAAATATCGAATTTTCGGGTGTTTTAAGCCTGAATTTGAGATATAATCGGGTACAGAACATGCATGCACATATTGACTTTGGGCACCTAAAATGTCGATTTTCAGCATGTTTTTGGGTCTATATTTTGAAATTACTGTAACACGGAGTAAGCATGTACAGATCGCTTCTTGGACCCCAAAATATCGAATTTTCGTGTGTTTTGAGCCTGAATTTGAGATATAAACAGGTACTGAAGATGCATGCACATATCGACTTTTATGCACCTAAAATATCGATTTTGAGCATGTTCTGGGTCTGAATCTTGAAACCAATTTAACTAGGAGTAGGCATGTACAGATCGCTTATAGGACCCAAAAATACCGAATTTTCGGGTGTTTTGAGCCTGAATTTGAGATATAAATGGGTACAGAAGATGCATGCATATATCGACTTTGGGCACCTAAAATATCGATTTTTAGCATGTTTTGGGTCTATATTTTGAAATTACTGTAACACGGAGTAAGCATGTACAGATCGCTTCTTGGACCCCAAAATATCGAATTTTCGTGTGTTTTGAGCCTGAATTTGAGATATAAACAGGTACTGAAGATGCATGCACATATCGACTTTTATGCACCTAAAATATCGATTTTTAACATGTTTTGGGTCTGTATCTTGAAAACAATTTAACTAGGAGTAGGCATGTACAGATCGCTTAAAGGACCCAAAAATACCGAATTTTCGGGTGTTTTGAGCCTGAATTTGAGATATAAATGGGTACCGAAGATGCATGCATATATCGACTTTGGGCACCTAAAATATCGATTTTCAGCATGTTTTGGGCCTATATTTTGGAAATACTTTAACACGGATTAGGCATGTACAGATCGCTTCAGGGACCCCAAAATATCGAATTTTCGGGTGTTTTGAGCCTGAATTTGAGATATAAACGGGTACAGAAGATGCATGCACATATTGACTTATGGCACCTAAAATATCGATTTTCAGCATGTTTTCGGCCTGTATTTTGAAAATACTCTAACACGGAGTAGGCATGTACAGATCGCTTCTAGGACCCAAAAATATTGAATTTTCGGGTGTTTTGAGCCTGAAAATAAGATATAAAAGTGTACAGAAGATGCATGCACATATCGACTTTTGGGCACCTAAAAGATCGATTTTCAGTATGTTTTGGGCCTGTATTTTGGAAATACTCTATCATGGAATAAGTATGTACAGATCACTCCTGGGACCCCAAAATATCGAATTTTCGTGTGTTTTGAGCCTGAATTTGAGATATAAACGGGTACAGAAGATGCATGCACATATTGACTTTGGACACTTAAAATATCGATTTTTAGCATGTTTTTACGCCTATATTTTGAATACATTCTAGCACTGAGTAGGCATGTACAGATCGCTTCTGGGACCCCAAAATATCAAATTTTCGGTTATTTTGTGCCTGAATTTGAGATTTCGACGACTTGGGCACATAAAATATCGATTTTTAGAATATTTTGGTCCTATATTTTGAAAATATTCTAGCACTGAGTAGGCATGTACAGATCGCTTTTGGGACCCCAAAATATCGAATTTTCGGGTGTTTTGAGCCTGAATTTGAGATATAAACGGGTACAGAAGATGCATTCACATATTGATTTTGGGCACCTAAAAGATCGATTTTCAGCATGTTTTGGGCCTGTATTTTGAAAAGACTTTAACACGGAGTAGGCATGTACAGATCGCTTCTGGGACCCCAAAATATCGAATTTTCCGGTGTTTTGAGACTGAATTTGAGATTTCGAATTTGGGCACCTAAAATATCGATTTTTAGCATGTTTTGGCCAAGCCTATATTTTGAAAATATTCTAGCACTGAGTAGGCATGTACAGATCGCTTCTGGGACCCCAAAATACCGAATTTTCGGGTGTTTTGAGCCTGAATTTGAGATATAAACGGGTACAGAAGATGCTTGCACATATTGACTTTGGGCACATAAAATATCGATTTTCAGCATGTTTTGGGCCTGTATTTTGAAAATACTCTAACACGGAGTAGGCATGTACAGATCGCTTCTAGGACCCATAAATACCGAATTTTCGGGTGTTTTGAACGTGAAAATGAGATATAAACGGGTACAGAAGATGCATGCACATATCGACTTTGGACACTTAAAAGATCGATTTTCAGCATGTTTTGGGCCTGTATTTTGTAATTACTTTAACACGGAGTAGGCATGTACAGATCGCTTCTAGGACCAAATAACACCGAATTTTCGGGGGTTTTGATCCTGAAAATGAGATATAAACGGGTACAGAAGATGCATGCACATATCGACTTTGGACACTTAAAAGATCGATTTTCAGCATGTTTTGGGCCTATATTTTGAAAATACTCTAACACGGATTAGGCATGTACAGATCGCTTATGGGACACCAAAATATCGAATTTTCGGGTGTTTTGAGCCTGAATTTGAGATATAAATGGGTACAGAAGATGCATGCACATATTGACTTTGGGCACCTAAAATATCGATTTTCAGCATGTTTTCGGCCTGTATTTTGAAAATACTCTAACACGGAGTAGGCATGTACAGATCGCTTCAAGGACCCAAAAATACCGAATTTTCGGGTGTTTTGAGCCTGAAAATAAGATATAAAAGTGTACAGAAGATGCATGCACATATCGACTTTTGGCCACCTAAAAGATCGATTTTCAGTATGTTTTGGGCCTGTATTTTGGAAATACTCTATCATGGAATAAGTATGTACAGATCACTCATGGGACCCCAAAATATCGAATTTTCGTGTGTTTTGAGCCTGAATTTGAGATATAAACGGGTACAGAAGATGCATGCACATATTGACTTTGGACACTTAAAATATCGATTTTTAGCATGTTTTTACGCCTATATTTTGAATACATTCTAGCACTGATTAGGCATGTACAGATCGCTTCTGGGACCCCAAAATATCAAATTTTCGGTTATTTTGTGCCTGAATTTGAGATTTCGACGACTTGGGCACCTAAAATATCGATTTTTAGAATATTTTGGGCCTATATTTTGAAAATATTCTAGCACTGAGTAGGCATGTACAGATCGCTTTTGGGACCCCAAAATATCGAATTTTCGGATGTTTTGAGCCTGAATTTGAGATATAAACGGGTACAGAAGATGCATGCACATATTGATTTTGGGCACCTAAAATATCGATTTTCAGCATGTTTTGGGCCTGTATTTTTAAAATACTTTAACACGGAGTAGGCATGTACAGATCGCTTCTGGGACCCCAAAATATCGAATTTTCCGGTGTTTTGAGACTGAATTTGAGTTTTTAAATTTGGGCACCTAAAATATCGATTTTTAGCATGTTTTGGCCAAGCCTATATTTTGAAAATATTCTAGCACTGAGTAGGCATGTACAGATCGCTTTTGGGACCCCAAAATACCGAATTTTCGGGTGTTTTGAGCTTGAATTTGAGATATAAACGGGTACAGAAGATGCATGCACATATTGACTTTGGGCACCTAAAATATCGATTTTCACCATGTTTTGGGCCTGTACATTGAAAATACTCTAACACGCAGTAGGAATGGACAGATCGCTTCTAGGACCCAAAAATACCGAATTTTCGGGTGTTTTGAGCCTTAAAATGAGATATAAAAGGGTACAGAAAATGCATGCACATATCGACTTTTGTGCACCTAAAAGATCGATTTTCAGTATGTTTTGGGCCTGCATTTTGAAAATTCTCTAACACGGAGTAGGCATGTACAGATCACTTTTGTGACCCCAAAATATCGAATATTTGGGTGTTTTGTGCCTGAATTTGTGATATCGACTTTGGGCACCTAAAATATCGATTTTTAGCATTTTTTTCGCCTATATTTTGAAAATGTTCTAGCATTGAGTACGCATGTACAGATCGCTTCTGCGACAACAAAATATCGAATTTTCGGGTGTTTTAAGCCTGAATTTGAGATATAATCGGGTACACAACATGCATGCACATATTGACTTAGGGCACCTAAAATGTCGATTTTCAGCATGTTTTGGGCCTATATTTTGAAATTACTGTAACACGGAGTAAGCATGTACAGATCGCTTCTTGGACCCCAAAATATCGAATTTCCGTGTGTTTTGAGCCTGAATTTGAGATATAAACGGGTACTGAAGATGCATGCACATATCGACTTTTATGCACCTAAAATATCGATTTTGAGCATATTTTGGGTCTGTATCTTGAAAACAATTTAACTAGGAGTAGGCATGTACAGATCGCTTCTAGGACCCAAAAATACCGAATTTTCGGGTGTTTTGAGCCTGAAAAAAGGATATAAAAGTGTACAGAAGATGCATGCACATATCGACTTTTGGGCACCTAAAATATCGATTTTAAGTATGTTTTGGGCCTGTATTTTGAAAATACTCTAACACGGAGTAGGCATGTACAGATCGCTTCTGCAACCCCAAAATATCGAATTTTCGGGTGTTTTAAGCCTGAATTTGAGATATAAACGGGTACAGAAGATGCATGCACATATCGACTTTTGTGCACCTAAAATATCGATTTTTAGAATGTTTTGGGTCTGTATTTTGAAAACATTTTAACTAGGATTAGGCATGTACAGATCGCTTCTAGGACTCAAAAATACCGAATTTTGGGGTGTTTTGAGCCTGAATTTGAGATATAAACGGGTACAGAAGATGCATTCACATATCGACCTTTGGGCACCTAAAAGATCGATTTAATAGTATGTTTTGGGCCTGTATTTTGGAAATACTCTATCATGGAATAGGTATGTACAGATCACTCCTGGGACCCCAAAATATCGAATTTTCGTTTGTTTTGAGCCTGAATTTGAGATATAAACGGGTACAGAAGATGCATGCACATATTGAATTTGGACACTTTAAATATCGATTTTTAGCATGTTTTTACGCCTATATTTTGAATACATTCTAGCACTGAGTAGGCAAGTACAGATCGCTTTTGGGACCCCAAAATATCGAATTTTCGGGTGTTTTGAGCCTGAATTTGAGATATAAACGGGTACAGAAGATGCATGCACATATTGATTTTGGGCACCTAAAAGATCGATTTTCAGCATGTTTTGGGCCTGTATTTTGAAAAGACTTTAACACGGAGTAGGCATGTACAGATCGCTTCTGGGACCCCAAAATATCGAATTTTCCGGTGTTTTGAGACTGAATTTGAGATTTCGAATTTGGGCACCTGAAATATCGATTTTTAGCATGTTTTGGCCAAGCCTTTATTTTGAAAATATTCTAGCACTGAGAAGGCATGTACAGATCGCTTCTGGGACCCCAAAATACCAAATTTTCGGGTGTTTTGAGCCTGAATTTGAGATATAAACGGGTACAGAAGATGCATGCACATATTGAATTTGGACACTTTAAATATCGATTTTTAGCATGTTTTTACGCCTATATTTTGAATACATTCTAGCACTGAGTAGGCAAGTACAGATCGCTTTTGGGACCCCAAAATATCGAATTTTCGGGTGTTTTGAGCCTGAATTTGAGATATAAACGGGTACAGAAGATGCATGCACATATTGATTTTGGGCACCTAAAAGATCGATTTTCAGCATGTTTTGGGCCTGTATTTTGAAAAGACTTTAACACGGAGTAGGCATGTACAGATCGCTTCTGGGACCCCAAAATATCGAATTTTCCGGTGTTTTGAGACTGAATTTGAGATTTCGAATTTGGGCACCTGAAATATCGATTTTTAGCATGTTTTGGCCAAGCCTTTATTTTGAAAATATTCTAGCACTGAGAAGGCATGTACAGATCGCTTCTGGGACCCCAAAATACCAAATTTTCGGGTGTTTTGAGCCTGAATTTGAGATATAAACGGGTACAGAAGATGCATGCACATATTGACTTTGGGCACCTAAAATATCTATTTTCAGCATGTTTTGGACCTGTATTTTGAAAATACTTTAACACGGAGACGGCATGTACAGATCGCTTCTAGGACCCATAAATACCGAATTTTCGGGTGTTTTGAACCTGAAAATGAGATATAAACGGGTACAGAAGATGCATGCACATATCGACTTTGGACACTTAAAAGATCGATTTTCAGCATGTTTTGGGCCTGAATGTTGAAATTACTTTAACACGGAGTAGGCATGTACAGATCGCTTCTAGGACCAAAAAACACCGAATTTTCTGGGGTTTTGATCCTGAAAATGAGATGTAAACGGGTACAGAAGATGCATGCACATATCGACTTTGGACAACTTAAAATATCGATTTTTAGCATTTTTCAAACCCATATTATAAAAACATTCTAGCACTGAGTGGGCATGTTCAGATCGCTTCTGGGACACCAAAATATCAAATTTTTGGGTGTTTTGAGCCAGAATTTGAGATATAAACGGGTTCAGAAGATGCATGCACATATCGACTTTTGGGCACCTAAAATATCGATTTTCAGTATGTTTTGGGGCTGTATTTTGAAAATACTCTATCACGGAGTAGGCATGTACAGATCGCTTCTGGGACCCCCAAATACCTAATTTTCAATTGTTTTGAGCCTGAATTTGAGATATAAACGGGTACAGAAGATGCATGCACATATCGACTCTTGGACACCTAAAAGATCGATTTTCAGTATGTTTTGGGCCTGTATTTTGAAAATACTCTAACACGATGTAAGCATGTACAGATTGCTTCTGGGACCCCAAAATATCGAATTTTCCGGTGTTTTGTGCCTGAATTTGAGATTTCGACTTTGGGAACCGAAAATATCGGTTTTTAGCATATTTTGGGCCTATATTTTGAAAATATTTTAGCACTGAGTAGGCATGTACAGATCGCTTCTAGGACCCAAAAATACCGAATTTTCGGGGGTTTTGAGCCTAAAAATGAGATATAAACGGGCACAGAAGATGCATGCACCTATCAACTTTGGACACTTAAAAGATCGATTTTCAGCATGTTTTGGGTCTGTATTTTGAAAATACTTTAAAACGGAGTAGGCATGTACAGATCGCTTCTGGGACCCCAAAATATCGAATTTTCGGGTGTTTTGTGCCTGAATTTGAGATATCGACTTTGTGCACCTAAAATATCGATTTTCAGCATGTTTTGGGCCTATATTTTAAAAATATTCTAGCACAGAGTAGGCATGTACAGATCGCTTCTGGGACCCCAAAATATCGGGTGTTTTGAGTCTGAATTTGAGATATAAACGGGTGCAGAAGATGCATGCACATATTGACTTTGGGCATCTAAAATATCGATTTTCAGCATGTTTTGGGCCTGTATTTTGAAAATACTCTAACACGGAGTAGGCATGTACAGATCGCTTATAGGACCCAAAAAAACCGAATTTTCGGGGGTTTTGAGCCTGAAAATGAGATATAAACGGGTACAGGAGATGCATGCACATATCGACTTTTGACACTTAAAATATCGATTTTTAGCATGTTTTGGGTCTGTATCTTGAAAACAATTCTAACTAGGAGTAGGCATGTACAGATCGCATCTAGGACCCAAAAATACCGAATTTTCGGGTGCTTTGAGCCTGAATTTGAGATATAAATGGGTACAGAAGATGCATGCACATATTGACTTTGGGCACCTAATATATCGATTTTCAGCATGTTTTGGGCTTGTATTTTGAAAATACTCTAACACGGAGTCGGCATGTACAGATGGCTTCTAGGACCCAAAAATACTGAATTTTCGGGTGTTTTGAGCCTGAAAATGATATATAAAAGGATACAGAAGATGCATGCACATATCGACTTTTGGGCACCTAAAAGATCGATTTACAGTATGTTTTGGGCCTGTATTTTGAAAATACTCTAACACGGAGTAGGCATGTACAGATCGCTTCTGCAACCCCAAAATATCGAATTTTCAGGTGTTTTAAGCTTGAATTTGAGATATAAACGGGTACAAAAGATGCATGCACATATTGACTTTGGGCACCTAAAATATCGATTTTCAGCATGTTTTGGGCCTATATTTTGAAAATACTCTAACACGGAGTAGGCATGTACAGATCACTTCTGGGACCCCAAAATATCGAATTTTCGGGTGTTTTGTGTCTGAATTTGAGATATCGACTTTGGGCACCAAAAATATCGATTTTCAGCATGTTTTGGGCCTATATTTTGAAAATATTCTAGCACAGAGTAGGCATGTACAGATCGCTTCTGGGACCCCAAAATATCGAATTTTCGGGTGTTTTGAACCTGAAAATGAGATATAAACGGGTACAGAAGATGCATGCACATATCGACTTTGGACACTTAAAAGATCGATTTTCAGCATGTTTTGGGCCTGAATTTTGAAATTACTTTAACACGGAGTAGGCATGTACAGATCGCTTCTAGGACCAAAAAAAACTCAATTTTCTGGGGTTTTGATCCTGAAAATGATATATAAACGGGTACAGAAGATGCATGCACATATCGACTTTGGACAACTTAAAATATCGATTTTTAGCATTTTTCAAACCCATATTATGAAAACATTCTAGCACTGAGTGGGCATGTACAGATCGCTTCTGGGACACCAAAATATCAAATTTTGGGTGTTTTGAGCCTGAATTTGAGATATAAACGGGTTCAGAAGATGCATGCACATATCGACTTTTGGGCACCTAAAATATCGATTTTCAGTATGTTTTGGGCCTGTATTTTGAAAATACTCTATCACGGAGTAGGCATGTACAGATCGCTTCTGGGACCCCAAAATACCTAATTTTCAATTGTTTTGAGCCTGAATTTGAGATATAAATGGGTACAGAAGATGCATGCACATATCGACTCTTGGGCACCTAAAAGATCGATTTTCAGTATGTTTTGGGTCTGTATTTTGAAAATACTCTAACACCATGTAAGCATGTACAGATTGCTTCTGGGACCCCAAAATATCGAATTTTCCGGTGTTTTGTGCCTGAATTTGAGATTTCGACTTTGGGAACCTAAAATATCGGTTTTAGCATATTTTGGGCCTATATTTTGAAAATATTTTAGCACTGAGTAGGCATGTACAGATCGCTTCTAGGACCCAAAAATACCGAATTTTCGGGGGTTTTGAGCCTAAAAATGAGATATAAACGGGCACAGAAGATGCATGCACATATTGACTTTGGGCATCTAAAATATCGATTTTCATCATGTTTTGGGCCTGTATTTTGAAAATACTTTAACACGGAGTAGGCATGTACAGATCGCTTCTAGGACCCAAAAAAAACCGAATTTTCGGGGGTTTTGAGCCTGAAAATGAGATATAAAAGGGTACAGGAGATGCATGCACATATCGACTTTTGACACTTAAAATATCGATTTTTAGCATGTTTTGGGTCTGTATCTTGAAAACAATTCTAACTAGGAGTAGGCATGTACAGATCGCATCTAGGACCCAAAAATACCGAATTTTCGGGTGTTTTGAGCCTGAATTTGAGATATAAATGGGTACAGAAGATGCATGCACATATTGACTTTGGGCACCTAATATATCGATTTTCAGCATGTTTTGGGCTTGTATTTTGAAAATACTCTAACACGGAGTCGGCATGTACAGATGGCTTCTAGGACCCAAAAATACCGAATTTTCAGGTGTTTTGAGCCTGAAAATGAGATATAAAAGGGTACAGAAGATGCATGCACATATCGACTTTTGGGCACCTAAAAGATCGATTTACAGTATGTTTTGGGCCTGTATTTTGAAAATACTCTAACTTGGAGTAGGCATGTACAGATCGCTTCTGCAACCCCAAAATATCGAATTTTCAGATGTTTTAAGCCTGAATTTGAGATATAAACGGGTACAGAAGATGCATGCACATAATGACTTTGGGCACCTAAAATATCGATTTTCAGCATGTTTTGGGCCTGTATTTTGAAAATACTCTAACACGGAGTAGGCATGTACAGATCGCTTCTAGGACCCAAAAAAACCGAATTTTCGGGGGTTTTGAGCCTGAAAATGAGATATAAAAGGGTACAGGAGATGCATGCACATATAGACTTTTGACACTTAAAATATCGATTTTTAGCATGTTTTGGGTCTGTATCTTGAAAACAATTCTAACTAGGAGTAGGCATGTACAGATCGCATCTAGGACCCAAAAATACCGAATTTTCGGGTGTTTTGAGCCTGAATTTGAGATATAAATGGGTACAGAAGATGCATGCACATATTGACTTTGGGCACCTAAAATATCGATTTTCAGCATGTTTTGGGCTTGTATTTTGAAAATACTCTAACTTGGAGTAGGCATGTACAGATCGCTTCTGCAACCCCAAAATATCGAATTTTCAGGTGTTTTAAGCCTGAATTTGAGATATAAACGGGTACAGAAGATGCATGCACATATTGACTTTGGGCACCTAAAATATCGATTTTCAGCATGTTTTGGGCCTATATTTTGAAAATACTCTAACACGGAGTAGGCATGTACAGATCGCTTCTGGGACCCCAAAATATCGAATTTTCGGGTGTTTTGTGTCTGAATTTGAGATATCGACTTTGGGCACCAAAAATATCGATTTTCAGCATGTTTTGGGCCTATATTTTGAAAATATTCTAGCACAGAGTAGGCATGTACAGATCGCTTCTGGGACCCCAAAATATCGAATTTTCGGGTGTTTTGAGCCTGAATTTGAGATATAAACGGGTACAGAAGATGCATGCACATATTGACTTTGGGCACCTAAAATATCGATTTTCAGCATGTTTTGGGCTTGTATTTTGAAAATACAATAACACAAAGTAGGCATGTACAGATGGCCTCTAGGACCCAAAAATACCGAATTTTCGGGTGTTTTGAGCCTGAAAATTAGATATAAAAGGGTACAGAAGATGCATGCACATATCGACTTTTGGGGACCTAAAATATCGATTTTCAGTATGTTTTGGGCCTGTGTTTTGAAAATACTCTAACACGGAGTAGGCATGTACAGATCGCTTCTGCAACCCCAAAATATCGAATTTTCAGGTGTTTTAAGCCTGAATTTGAGATATAAACGGGTACAGAAGATGCATGCACATATTGACTTTGGGCACCTAAAATATCGATTTTCAGCATGTTTTGGGCTATATTTTGAAAATACTCTAACACGGAGTAGGCATGTACCGATCGCTTCTTGGACCCCAAAATATCGAATTTTCGGCTGTTTTGAGCCTAAATTTGAGATATAAACGGGTACTGAAGATACATGCACATATCGACTTTTGTGCACCTAAAATATCGATTTTGAGAATGTTTTGTGTCTGTATTTTGAAAACATTTTAACTAGGAGTAGGTATGTACAGATCACTTCTAGGACTCAAAAATACCGAATTATGGGGTGTTTTGAGCCTGAATTTGAGATATAAACGGGTACAGATGATACATGCAGATATCGACTTTTGGGCACCTAAAAGATCGATTTATTAGTATGTTTTGGGCCTGTATTTTGGAAATACTCTATCATGGAATAAGTATGTACAGATCACTCCTGGGACCCCAAAAAATCGAATTTTCGGGTGTTTTGAGCTTGAATTTGAGATATAAACGGGTACAGAAGATGCATGCACATATTGACTTTGGACACTTAAAATATCGATTTTTAGCATGTTTTTACGCTTATATTTTGAATACATTCTAGCACTGAGTAGGCATGTACAGAACGCTTTTGGGACCCCAAAATATCAAATTTTCGGTTATTTTGTGCCTGAATTTGAGATTTCGACATCTTTGGCCCCTAAAATATCGATTTTTAGAATATTTTGGGCCTATATTTTGAAAATACTCTAGCACTGAGTAGGCATGTACAGATCGCTATTGGGACCCCAAAATATCGAATTTTCGGGTGTTTTGTGCCTGAATTTGAGATATAAACGGGTACAAAAGATGCATGCACATATTGATTTTGGGCACCTAAAAGATCGATTTTCAGCATGTTTTGGGCCTGTATTTTGAAAATACTCTAACACGTTTATATCCCAAATTCAACCTCAAAACACCCGAAAATTCGATATTTTGGGCTCCCAGAAGCAATCTGTACATGCCTACTCAGTGCTAGAATGTTTTCAAAATATAGGCTCAAAACATGCTAATGATCAATATTTTAAGTGTCCAAAGTCGATGTGTGCATGCATCTTCTGTACCCTTTTATATCTCAAATTCAGCCTCAAAACACCAGAAAATTCGATATTTTGGGGTCCCAGAAACAATCTGTAATCAGTGCTAGAATATTTTCAAATTATAGGTCCAAAACATGCTAAAATCGATATTTTAGGTGCCCAAAGTCGATATCTCAAATTCAGGCCCAAAACACCCGAAAAATCGAGATTTTGGGGTCCCAGAAGCGAACTGTACATGCCTACTTTGTGTTAGAGTATTTTCAAAATACAGGCCCAAAACATACTGAAAATTGATCGTTTAGGTGCCCATGAGTCGATATGTGCATTCATCTTCTGTACCCGTTTATATCTCAAATTCATGCTCCAAACACCCTAAAATTCGATATTTTGTGGTCCCAGAAGCAATCTGTACATGCCTAGTCAGTGCTAGAATGTTTTCAAAATATAGGCTCAAAACATACTAATAATCAATATTTTAAGTGTCCAAAGTCGATGTGTGCATGCATCTTCTGTACCCGTTTATATCTCAAATTCAGCCTCAAAACAACCGAAAATTCAATATTTTGAGGTCCCAGAAGCGATCTGTACATGCATACTCAGTGCTAGAATATTTTCAAAATATATGTTCCAAAACATGCTAAAAATCGATATCTTAAGTGTCCAAAGTCTATATGTGCATGCATCTTCTGTACCCGTTTATATCTCAAATTCAGGCTCAAAACACACGAAAATTCGGTATTTTTGGGTCCTAGAAGCGATCTGTACATGCCTACTCCTAGTTAGAATGTTTTCAAGATACAGACCCAAAACATGCTAAAATCGATATTTTAGGTGCCCAAAGTCGATATCTCAAATTCAGGCCCAAAACACCCGAAAATTTGATATTTTGGGGTCCAAGAAGCGATCTGTACATGCCTACTCCGTGCTAGAGTATTTTCAAAATACAGGCCCAAAACATACTGAAAATCGATCTTTTAGGTGCCCAAAAGTCGATATGTGCATTCATCTTCTGTACCCGTTTATATCTCAAATTCAGGCTCCAAACGCCCGAAAATTCGATATTTTGGGGTCCTTAATGCAATCTGTACATGCCTACTCAGATACAGGCCCAAAACATGCTGAAAATCGATATTTTAGGTGCCCAGAGTCAATATGTGTATGCATCTTCTGCACCCGTTTATATCCCAAATTCAACCTCAAAACACCCGAAAATTCGATATTTTGGGGTCCCAAAAGCAATCTGTATATGCCTAGTCATTGCTAGAATGTTTTCAAAATATAGGCTCAAAACATACTAATAATCGATATTTTAAGTGTCCAAAGTCGATGTGTGCATGCATCTTCTGTACCCGTTTATATCTCAAATTCAGCCTCAAAACACCCGAAAACTCTATATTTTGAGGTCCCAGAAGCGATCTGTACATGCATACTCAGTGCTAGAATATTTTCAAAATATATGTTCCAAAACATGCTAAAAATCGATATCTTAAGTGTCCAAAGTCTATGTATGCATGCATCTTCTGTACCCGTTTATATCTCAAATTCAGGCTCAAAACACACGAAAATTCGATATTTTTGGGTCCTAGAAGCGATCTGTACATGCCTACTCCTAGTTAGAATGTTTTCAAGATACAGACCCAAAACATGCTAAAATCGATATTTTAGGTGCCCAAAAGTTGATATGTGCATGCATCTTCAGTACCCGTTTATATCTCAAATGCAGGCTCAAAACACTCGAAAATTCGATATTTTGGGGTCCCAGAAGCGATATTTACATGCCTACTCCGTGTTAAAGTATTTTCAAAATACAGGCAGAAAACCTGCTGAAAATAAATATTTTAGGTGCCCAAAGTCAATATGTGCATACATCTTCTGTACCCGTTTATATCTCCAATTCAGGCTCAAAACACCCGAAAATTCGATATTTTGGGGTCCCAGAAACGATCTGTACTCAGTGCTAGAATATTTTCAAATATGGGCCCAAAACATGCTAAAATCGATATTTTAGGTGCCCAAAGTCGATATCTCAAATTCTGGCCCAAAACACCCGAAAATTTGATATTTTGGGGTCCCAGAAGCGATCTTAACATGCCTACTCCGTGTTAGAGTATTTTTTAAAGTACAGGCCCAAAACATACTGAAAATCGATCTATTAGGTGCTCAAAAGTCGATATGTGCATTTATCTTCTGTACCCGTTTATATCTCAAATTCAGGCTCCAAACACCCGAAAATTCGATATTTTGGGGTCCTTAAAGCAATCTGTACATGCCTACTCAGATACAGGCCCAAAACATGCTGAAAATAGATATTTTAGGTGCCAAAAGTCAATATGTGTATGCATCTTCTGCACCCGTTTATATCCCAAGTTCAACCTCAAAACACCCGAAAATTCGATATTTTGGGGTCCCAGAAGCAATCTGTACATGCCTACTCATTGCTAGAATGTTTTCAAAAAATAGTTCCAAAACATGCTAAAAATCGATATTTTAAGTACACAAAGTCAATATCTCAAATTCATGCCCAAAACATTCGAAAATTCGATATTTTGGGGTCCCAGAAGCGATCTGTATATGGCTACTCCGTGGTAGACTATTTTCAAAATAGAGGCACAAAACAAATTGAAAATTGATCTTTTAGGTGAACAAAGTCAATATGTGCATGCATCTTCTGTATCCGTTTATATCTTAAATTCAGCCTCAAAACACCCGAAAAATCGATATTTTGAGGTCCCAGAAGCGATCTGTACATGCCTACTCCGTGTTAGAGTATTTTCAAAATACAGGCCCAAAACATGTTAAAAATTTATCTTTTAGGTGCCCAAAAGTCGATATGTGCATGCATCTTCTGTACCCGTTTATATCTCAAATTCAGGCTCCAAACACCCGAAAATTCTATATTTTTGGGTCCCAGAAGCGATCTGTACATGCCTACTCAGTGCCAGAATGTTTTCAAAATATTGGCTGAAAACATGCTAAAAATCGATATTTTAAGTTTCCAAAGTCGATATGTGCATGTACCTTCTGTACACGTTTATATCTCAAATTCAGGCTCAACACACCCGAAAATTCGATATTTTGGGGTCCCAGAAGCGATCTGTACATGCCTACTTCATGTTAGAGTATTTTAAATATACAGACAGAAAACATGCTGAAAATAAATATTTTAGGTGCCCAAAGTCAATATCTGCATGCATCTTCTGTACCCGTTTATATCTCAAATTCAGGCTCGAAACACCCGAACATTCTATATTTTGGGGTCCCAGAAACGATCTGTACTTACTGAGTGCTAGAATATTTTCAAAATATAGGCCCAAAACATGCTAAAATCGATATTTTAGGTGAACAAAGTCGATATCTCAAATTCAGGCCAAAAACACCTGAAAATTTGATATTTTGGGGTCCCAGAAGCGATCTGTACATGCCTACTCCGTGTTAGAGTATTTTTAAAAATACAGGGCCAAAACATACTGAAAATCGATATTTTAAGTGCACAAAGTCGATATCTCAAATTCAGGCCCAAAACATTCGAAAATTCGATATTTTGGGGTCCTAGAAGCGATCTGTATATGGCTACTCCGTGGTAGAGTATTTTCAAAATAGAGGCCCAAAACATATTGAAAATTGATCTTTTAGGTGAACAAAGTCAATATGTGCATGCATCTTCTGTATCCGTTTATATCTTAAATTCAGCCTCAAAACACCCGAAAAATCGATATTTTGAGGTCCCAGAAGCGATCTGTACATGCCTACTCCGTGTTAGAGTATTTTCAAAATACAGGCCCAAAACATGTTAAAAATTTATCTTTTAGGTGCCCAAAAGTCGATATGGGCATGCATCTTCTGTACCCGTTTATATCTCAAATTCAGGCTCCAAACACCCGTAAATTCTATATTTTTGGGTCCCAGAAGCGATCTGTACATGCCTACTCAGTGCTAGAATGTTTTCAAAACATTGGCTGAAAACATGCCAAAAATCGATATTTTAAGTTTCCAAAGTCGATAATATTGTGCATGTACCTTCTGTACCCGTTTATATCTAAAATTCAGGTTCAAAACACCCGAAAATTCGATATTTTGGGGTCCCAGAAGAGATCTGTACATGCCTACTTCATGTTAGAGTATTTTAAATATACAGACAGAAAAACATGCTGAAAATAAATATTTTAGGTGCCCAAAGTCAATATGTGCATGCATCTTCTGTACCCGTTTATATCTCAAATTCAGGCTCGAAACACCCGAAAATTCGATATTTTGGGGTCCCAGAAACGATCTGTACTCAGTGCTAGAATATTTTCAAAATATAGGCCCAAAACATGCTAAAATCGATATTTTAGGTGCCCAAAGTAGATATCTCAAATTCAGGCCCAAAACACCGGAAAATTCGATATTTTGGGGTTCCAGAAGCGATCTGTACATGCCTACTTCGAGTTAGAGCATTTTCAAAATACAGGCCGAAAACATACTGAAAATCGACCATTTATGTGCCCAAAAGTCGATATGTGCATGTATCTTCTGTACCCGTTTATATCTCAAATTCAGGCTCCAAACACCCGAAAATTCGACATTATTGGGTCGCACAAGCGATCTGTACATGCCTACTCAGATACAGGCCCAAAACACGCTGAAAATCGAAATTTTAGGTGTCCAAAGTCAATATGTGTATGCATCTTCTGCACCCGTTTATATCCCAAATTCAACCTCAAAACACCCGAAAAATCGGTATTTTTGGGTCCTAGAAGCGATCTGTACATGCATACTCCTAGTTAGAATGTTTTCAAAATACAGGCCCAAAACATGCTGAAAATCGATATTATAGGTGCCCAAAGTCAATATGTGTATGCATCTTCTGCACCCGTTTATATCTGAAATTCAACCTCAAAACACACGAAAATTCGTTTTTTTGTGGTCCCAGAAGCAATCTGTACATGGCTACTCCGTGGTAGAGTATTTTCAAAAAAGAGGCCCAAAACATACTGAAAATCGATCTTTTAGGTGCCCAAAAGTCGATATGTGAATGCATCTTCAGTACCCGTATATATCTCAAATTCAGGCTCAAAACCCCCGAAAATTCGATATTTTGGGGTCCCAGAAGCGATCTGTACATGCCTACTCCTGGTTAGAATGTTTTCAAGATACAGACCCAAAACATGCTCAAAATCGATATTTTAGGTGCCCAAAAGTCTATATGTGCATGGATCATCAGTACCCGTTTATATCTCAAATTCAGGCTCAAAACACTCGAAAATTCGATATTTTGGGGTCCCAGAAGCGATCTGTACATGCCTACTCCGTGTTAGAGTATTTTCAAAATACAGGCTGAAAACATGCTGAAAATCAATATTTTAGGTGCCCAAAGTAAATATGTGTTTGCATCTTCTGTACCCGTTTATATCTCAAATTCAGGCTCGAAACACTAGAAAATTCGATATTTTGGGGTCCCAGAAACGATCTGTACTCAGTGCTAGAATATTTTCAAAATATAGGCCCAAAACATGTTAAATCGATATTTTAGGTGCCCAAAGTCGATATCTCAAACTCAGGCCCAAAACATCCGAAAAATCGATATTTTGGGGTCCCAGAAGCGATCTGTACATGCCTACTCCGTGTTAGAGTATTTTTTAAAATACAGGCCCAAAACATACTGAAAATCGATCTTTTAGGTGCCCAAAAGTCGATATGTGCATTCATCTTCTGTACCCGTTTATATCTCAAATTCAGGCTCCAAACACCCTAAAATTCGATATTTTGGGGTCCTTAAAGCAATCTGTACATGCCTACTCAGATACAGGCCCAAAACATGCTGAATATAGATATTTTAGGTGCCCAGAGTCAATATATGTATGCATCTTCTGCACCCGTTTATATCCCAAGTTCAACCTCAAAACACCCGAAAATTCGATGTTTTGGGGTCCCAGAAGCAATCTGTACATGCCTACTCATTGCTAGAATGTTTTCAAGATATAGTTCCAAAACATGCTAAAATCGATATTTTAAGTGCACCGAGTCGATATCTCAAATTCAGGCCCAAAACATTCGAAAATTCGATATTTTGGGGTCCCAGAAGCGATCTGTACATGGCTACTCCGTGGTAGACTATTTTCAAAATAGAGGCCCAAAACATACTGAAAATCGATCTTTTAGGTGAAAAAAGTCAATATGTGCATGCATCTTCTGTACCCGTTTATATCTCAAATTCAGCCTCAAAACACCAGAAAAATCGATATTTTGAGGTCCCAGAAGCGATCTGTACATGCCTACTCCGTGTTAGAGTATTTTCAAAATACAGACCCAAAACATGTTAAAAATTGATCTTTTAGGTGCCCAAAAGTCGATACGTGCATGCATCTTCTGTACCCGTTTATATCTCAAATTCAGGCTCCAAACACCCGAAAATTCTATATTTTTGGGTCCCAGAAGCGATCTGTACATGCCTACTCAGTGCTAGAATGTTTTCAAAACATTGGCTGAAAACACGCCAAAAATCGTTATTTTAAGTTTCCAAAGTCGATAATATTGTGCATGTACCTTCTTTACCCGTTTATATCTCAAATTCAGGCTCAAAACACCCGAAAATTCGGTATTTTTGGGTCCTAGAAGCGATCTGTACATGCCTACTCCTGGTTAGAATGTTTTCAAGATACAGACCCAAAACATGCTCAAAATCGATATTTTAGGGGCCCAAAAGTCGATATGTGCATGCATCATCAGTACCCGTTTATATCACAAACTCAGGCTCAATACACCCGAAAATTTGATATTTTGATGTCCCAGAAGCGATCTGTTCATGCCTACTCAGTGCTAGAATATTTTCAAAATATAGTCCCAAAACATGCTAAAAATCGATATTGTAGGTGCCCAAAGTCGATATCTCAAATTCAGGCCCAAAACACCGTAAAATTCGATATTTTGGGGTTCCAGAAGCGATCTGTACATGCCTACTCCGTGTTAGAGCATTTTCAAAATACAGGCCCAAAACATACTGAAAATCGATCATTTATGTGCCCAAAAGTCGATATGTGCATGCATCTTCTGTACCCGTTTATATCTCAAATTCAGGCTCCAAACACCCGAAAATTCGACATTATGGGGTCGCACAAGCGATCTGTACATGCCTACTCAGATACAGGCCCAAAACACGCTGAAAATCGAAATTTTAGGTGCCCAAAGTCAATATGTGTATGCATCTTCTGCACCCGTTTATATCCCAAATTCAACCTCAAAACACCCGAAAAATCGGTATTTTTGGGTCCTAGAAGCAATCTGTACATGCTTACTCCTAGTTAGAATGTTTTCAAAATACTGGCCCAATACATGCTGAAAATCGATATTATAGGTGCCCAAAGTCAATATGTGTATGCATCTTCTGCACCCGTTTATATCTCAAATTCAACCTCAAAACACCCGAAAATTCGATATTTTTGGGTCCCAGAAGCTAACTGTACATGCCTACTCAGCGCTAGATTATTTTCAAACTATAGGCCCAAAACATGCTAAAAATCGATATTTTAGGGGCCCAAAGTCGATATATCAAATTCAGACCCAAAACACCCGTAAATTCGATATTTTGGGGCCCCAGAAGCGATCTGTACTCAGTGCTAGAGTATTTTTAAAAATACAGGCCCAAAACATACTGAAAATCGATCTTTTAGGTGCCCAAAAGTCGATATGTGCATACATCTTCAGTACCCGTTTATATCTCAAATTCAGTCTCAAAACAACCGAAAAATCGATATTTTTGGGACCCAGAAGCGATCTGTACATGCCTACTCTGTGTTAGAGTATTTTCAAAATACAGGCCCACAACATGCTGAAAATCGATATTTTAGGTGACCAAAGTCAATATGTGCATGCATCTTCTGTAACCGTTTATATCTCAAATTCAGGCTCCAAACACCCGAAAATTCGATATTTTGGGGTCCCAGAAGCAATCTGTACATGAATAATCATTGCTAGAATGTTTTCAAAATATAGTTCAAAAACATGCTAAAAATCGATATTTAAAGTGCACAAAGTCGATATCTCAAATTCAGGCTCCAAACACCCGAAAATTCGATATTTTGGGGTCCCAGAAGCGATCTGTACATGCCTACTTCTGGTTAGAATGTTTTCAAGATACAGACCCAAAACATGCTCAAAATCGATATTTTAGGTGCCCAAAAGTCGATATGTGCATGGATCGTCAGTACCCGTTTATATCTCAAATTCAGGCTCAAAACACCCGAAAATTCGATGTTTTGGGGTCCCAGAAGCAACCGGTACATGCCTACTCATTGCTAGAATGTTTTCAAAATATAGTTCCAAAACATGCTATAAATCGATATTTTAAGTGCATTGAGTCGATATCTCAAATTCAGGCCCAAAACATTCGAAAATTCGATATTTTGGGGTCCCAGAAGCGATCTGTACATGGCTACTCCGTGGTAGAGTATTTTCAAAATAGAGTCCCAAAACATACTGAAAATCGATCTTTTAGGTGAACAAAGTCAATATGTGCATGCATCTTCTGTACCCGTATATATCTCAAATTCAGCCTCAAAACACCCGAAAAATCGATATTTTGAGGTCCCAGAAGCGATCTGTACATGCCTACTCCGTGTTAGAGTATTTTCAAAATACAGGCCCAAAACATGTTAAAAATTGATCTTTTAGGTGCCCAAAAGTCGATATGTGCATGCATCTTCTGTACCCGTTTATATCTCAAATTCAGGCTCCAAACACCCGAAAATTCTATATTTTTGGGTCCCAGAAGCGATCTGTACATGCCTACTCAGTGCTAGAATGTTTTCAAAACATTGGCTGAAAACATGCCAAAAATCGATATTTTGAGTTTCCAAAGTCGATAATATTGTGCATGTACCTTCTTTACCCGTTTATATCTCATATTCAGGCTCAAAACACCCGAAAATTCGGTGTTTTCGGGTCCTAGAAGCGATCTGTACATGCATACTCCTGGTTAGAATGTTTTCAAGATACAGACCCAAAACATGCTCAAAATCGATATTTTAGGTGCCCAAAAGTCGATATGTGCATGCATCATCAGTACCCGTTTATATCACAAACTCAAGCTCAATACACCCGAAAATTTGACATTTTGATGTCCCAGAAGCGATCTGTTCATGCCTACTCAGTGCCAGAATATTTTCAAAATATAGTCCCAAAACTTGCTAAAAATCGATATTTTAGGTGCCCAAAGTCGATATCTCAAATTCAGGCCCAAAACACCGTAAAATTCGATATTTTGGGGTTCCAGAAGCGATCTGTACATGCCTACTCCGTGTTAGAGCATTTTCAAAATACAGGCCCAAAACATACTGAAAATCAATCATTTATGTGCCCAAAAGTCGATATGTGCATGCATCTTCTGTACACGTTTATATCTCAAATTCAGGCTCCAAACACCCGAAAATTCGACATTATGGGGTCGCACAAGCGATCTGTACATGCCTACTCAGATACAGGCCCAAAACACGCTGAAAATCGAAATTTTAGGTGCCCAAAGTCAATATGTGTATGCATCTTCTGCACCCGTTTATATCCCAAATTCAACCTCAAAACACCCGAAAAATCGGTATTTTTGGGTCCTAGAAGCAATCTGTACATGCCTACTCCTAGTTAGAATGTTTTCAAAATACTGGCCCAATACATGCTGAAAATCGATATTATAGGTGCCCAAAGTCAATATGTGTATGCATCTTCTGCACCCGTTTATATCTCAAATTCAACCTCAAAACACCCGAAAATTCGATATTTTTGGGTCCCAGAAGCTAACTGTACATGCCTACTCAGCTCTAGATTATTTTCAAACTATAGGCCCAAAACATGCTAAAAATCGATATTTTAGGAGCCCAAAGTCGATATATCAAATTCAGACCCAAAACACCCGTAAATTCGATATTTTGGGGCCCCAGAAGCGATCTGTACTCAGTGCTAGAGTATTTTTAAAAATACAGGCCCAAAACATACTGAAAATCGATCTTTTAGGTGCCCAAAAGTCGATATGTGCATACATCTTCAGTACCCGTTTATATCTCAAATTCAGTCTCAAAACAACCGAAAAATCGATATTTTTGGGACCCAGAAGCGATCTGTACATGCCTACTCTGTGTTAGAGTATTTTCAAAATACAGGCCCACAACATGCTGAAAATCGATATTTTAGGTGACCAAAGTCAATATGTGCATGCATCTTCTGTAACCGTTTATATCTCAAATTCAGGCTCCAAACACCCGAAAATTCGATATTTTGGGGTCCCAGAAGCAATCTGTACATGAATAATCATTGCTAGAATGTTTTCAAAATATAGTTCCAAAACATGCTAAAAATCGATATTTAAAGTGCACAAAGTCGATATCTCAAATTCAGGCTCCAAACACCCGAAAATTCGATATTTTGGGGTCCCAGAAGCGATCTGTACATGCCTACTCCTGGTTAGAATGTTTTCAAGATACAGACCCAAAACATGCTCAAAATCGATATTTTAGAAGCCCAAAAGTCGATATGTGCATGGATCGTCAGTACCCGTTTATATCTCAAATTCAGGCTCAAAACACCCGAAAATTCGATGTTTTGGGGTCCCAGAAGCAACCGGTACATGCCTACTCATTGCTAGAATGTTTTCAAAATATGGTTACAAAACATGCTAAAAATCTATATTTTAAGTGCATTGAGTCGATATCTCAAATTCAGGCCCAAAACATTCGAAAATTCGATATTTTGGGGTCCCAAAAGCGATCTGTACATGGCTACTCCGTGGTAGAGTATTTTCAAAATAGAGGCCCAAAACATACTGAAAATCGATCTTTTAGGTGAACAAAGTCAATATGTGCATGCATCTTCTGTACCCGTATATATCTCAAATTCAGCCTCAAAACACCAGAAAAATCGATATTTTGAGGTCCCAGAAGCGATCTGTACATGCCTACTCCGTGTTAGAGTATTTTCAAAATACAGGCCCAAAACATGTTAAAAATTGATCTTTTAGGTGCCCAAAAGTCGATATGTGCATGCATCTTCTGTACCCGTTTATATCTCAAATTCAGGCTCCAAACATCCGAAAATTCTATATTTTTGGGTCCCAGAAGCGATCTGTACATGCCTACTCAGTGCTAGAATGTTTTCAAAAAATTGGCTGAAAACATGCCAAAAATCGATATTTTAAGTTTCCAAAGTCGATAATATTGTGCATGTACCTTCTTTACCCGTTTATATCTCATATTCAGGCTCAAAACACCCGAAAATTCGGTGTTTTCGGGTCCTAGAAGCGATCTGTACATGCCTACTCCTGGTTAGAATGTTTTCAAGATACAGACCCAAAACATGCTCAAAATCGATATTTTAGGTGCCCAAAAGTCGATATTTGCATGCATCATCAGTACCCGTTTATATCACAAACTCAGGCTCAATACACCCGAAAATTTGACATTTTGATGTCCCAGAAGCGATCTGTTCATGCCTACTCAGTGCTAGAATATTTTCAAAATATAGTCCCAAAACATGCTAAAAATCGATATTTTAGGTGCCCAAAGTCGATATCTCAAATTCAGGCCCAAAAAACCGTAAAATTCGATATTTTGGGGTTCCAGAAGCGATCTGTACATGCCTACTCCGTGTTAGAGCATTTTCAAAATACAGGCCCAAAACATACTGAAAATCGATCATTTATGTGCCCAAAAGTCGATATGTGCATGCATCTTCTGTACACGTTTATATCTCAAATTCAGGCTCCAAACACCCGAAAATTCGACATTATGGGGTCGCACAAGCGATCTGTACATGCCTACTCAGATACAGGCCCAAAACACGCTGAAAATCGAAATTTTAGGTGCCCAAAGTCAATATGTGTATGCATCTTCTGCACCCGTTTATATCCCAAATTCAACCTCAAAACACCCGAAAAATCGGTATTTTTGGGTCCTAGAAGCAATCTGTACATGCCTACTCCTAGTTAGAATGTTTTCAAAATACAGGCCCAATACATGCTGAAAATCGATATTATAGGTGCCCAAAGCCAATATGTGTATGCATCTTCTGCACCCGTTTATATCTCAAATTCAACCTCAAAACACCCTAAAATTCGATATTTTGGGGTCCCAGAAGCTAACTGTACATGCCTACTCAGCGCTAGATTATTTTCAAACTATAGGCCCAAAACATGCTAAAAATCGATATTTTAGGGACCCAAAGTCGATATATCAAATTCAGACCCAAAACACCCGTAAATTCGATATTTTGGGGCCCCAGAAGCGATCTGTACTCTGTGTTAGAGTATTTTCAAAATACAGGCCCACAACATGCTGAAAATCGAAATTTTAGGTGACCAAAGTCAATATGTGTATGCATATTCTGTAACCGTTTATATCTCAAATTCAGGCTCCAAACACCCGAAAATTCGATATTTTGGGGTCCCAGAAGCAATCTGTACATGAATAATCATTGCTAGAATGTTTTCAAAATATAGTTCAAAAACATGCTAAAAATCGATATTTAAAGTGCACAAAGTCGATATCTCAAATTCAGGCTCCAAACACCCGAAAATTCGATATTTTGGGGTCCCAGAAGCGATCTGTACATGCCTACTGCTGGTTAGAATGTTTTCAAGATACAGACCCAAAACATGCTCAAAATCGATATTTTAGGTGCCCAAAAGTCGATATGTGCATGGATCGTCAGTACCCGTTTATATCTCAAATTCAGGCTCAAAACACTCGAAAATTCGATATTTTGGGGTCCCAGAAGCGATCTGTACATGCCTACTCTGTGTTAGAGTATTTTCAAAATACAGTCCCACAACATGCTGAAAATCGATATTTTAGGTGCCCAAAGTCAATATGTGCATGCATCTTCTGTACCCGTTTATATCTCAAATTCAGGCTCAAAATACCCGAAAATTCGATATTTTGGGGTCCCAGAAGCGATCTGTACATGCCTACTCCGTGTTAGAGTATTTTTTAAAATACAGGCCCAAAACATACTGAAAATCGATCTTTTAGGTGCCCAAAAGTCGATATGTGCATTCATCTTCTGTACCCGTTTATTTCTCAAATTCAGGCTCCAAACACCCTAAAATTCGATATTTTGGGGTCCTTAAAGCAATCTGTACATGCCTACTCAGGTACAGGCCCAAAACATGCTGAAAATAGATATTTTAGGTGCCCAAAAGTCAATATGTGTATGCATCTTCTGCACCCGTTTATATCCCAAGTTCAACCTCAAAACACCCGAAAATTCGATGTTTTGGGGTCCCAGAAGCAATCGGTACATGCCTACTCATTGCTAGAATGTTTTCAAAATATATTTCCAAAACATGCTAAAAATCGATATTTTAAGTGCACCGAGTCGATATCTCAAATTCAGGCCCAAAACATTCGAAAATTCGATATTTTGGGGTCCCAGAAGTGATCTGTACATGGCTACTCCGTGGTAGAGTATTTTCAAAATAGAGGCCCAAAACATACTGAAAATCGATCTTTTAGGTGAACAAAGTCAATATGTGCATGCATCTTCTGTACCCGTTTATATCTCAAATTCAGCCTCAAAACACCCGAAAAATCGATATTTTGAGGTCCCAGAAGCGATCTGTACATGCCTACTCCGTGTTAGAGTATTTTCAAAATACAGGCCCAAAACATGTTAAAAATTGATCTTTTAGGTGCCCAAAAGTCGATATGTGCATGCATCTTCTGTACCCGTTTATATCTCAAATTCAGGCTCCAAACACCCGAAAATTCTATATTTTTGGGTCCCAGAAGCGATCTGTACATGCCTACTCAGTGCTAGAATGTTTTCAAAACATTGGCTGAAAACATGCCAAAAATCGATATTTTAAGTTTTCAAAGTCGATAATATTGTGCATGTACCTTCTTTACCCGTTTATATCTCAAATTCAGGCTCAAAACACCTGACAATTCGGTATTTTTGGGTCCTAGAAGCGATCTGTACATGCCTACTCCTGGTTAGAATGTTTTCAAGATACAGACCCAAAACATGCTCAAAATCGATATTTTAGGTCCCCAAAAGTCGATATGTGCATGCATCATCAGTACCCGTTTATATCACAAACTCAACCTCCAAACACCCGAAAATTCGATATTTTTGGGTCCCAGAAGCTATCTGTACATGCCTACTCAGTGCTAGAATGTTTTCAAAATTTAGGCTCAAAACATGCTAAAACTCGATATTTTAATTTTCCAAAGTCGATATGTGCATGCATTTTATGTACCCGTTTATATCTTAAATTCAGGCTACAAACACCCGAAAATTCGATATTTTTGGGTCCTAGAAGCGATCTGTACATACCTACTCCTAGTTAGAATGTTATTAAGATACAGACCCAAAACATGCTCAAAATCGGTATTTTTGGTGCCCGAAAGTCGATATGTGCATGCATCTTCTGTACCCGTTTATATATCAAATTCAGGCTCCAAACACACGAAAATTCGATATTTTGGGGTCCCAGAAGCAATCTGTACATGAATAATCATTGCTAGAATGTTTTCAAAATATAGTTCCAAAACGTGCTAAAAATCGATATTTAAAGTGCACAAAGTCGATATCTCAAATTCAGGCTTCAAACACCCGAAAATTCGATATTTTGGGGTCCCAGAAGCGATCTGTACATGCCTACTCCTGGTTAGAATGTTTTCAAGATACAGACCCAAAACATGCTCAAAATCGATATTTTAGGTGCCCAAAAGTCGATATGTGCATGGATCGTCAGTACCCGTTTATATCTCAAATTCAGGCTCAAAACACTCGAAAATTCGATATTTTTGGGTCCCAGAAGCGATCTGTACATGCCTACTCTGTGTTAGAGTATTTTCAAAATACAGTCCCACAACATGCTGAAAATCGATATTTTAGGTGCCCAAAGTCAATATGAGCATGCATCTTCTGTACCCGTTTATATCTCAAATTCAGGCTCAAAATACCCGATAATTCGAATTTTTGGGGTCCCAGAAGCGATCTGTACATGCCTACTCCGTGTTAGAGTATTTTTTAAAATACAGGCCCAAAACATACTGAAAATCGATCTTTTATGTGCCCAAAATTCGATATGTGCATTCATCTTCTGTACCCGTTTATATCTCAAATTCAGGATCCAAACACCCTAAAATTCGATATTTTGGGGTCCTTAAAGCAATCTGTACATGCCTACTCAGATACAGGCCCAAAACATGCTGAAAATCGATATTTTAGGTGCCCAAAAGTCAATATGAGTATGCATATTCTGCACCCGTTTATATCCCAAATTCAACCTCCAAACACCCGAAAATTCGATATTTTTGGGTCCCAGAAGCTATCTGTACATGCCTACTCAGTGCTAGAATGTTTTCAAAATTTAGGCTCAAAACATGCTAAAACTCGATATTTTAATTTTCCAAAGTCGATATGTGCATGCATTTTATGTACCCGTTTATATCTTAAATTCAGGCTACAAACACCCGAAAATTCGATATTTTTGGGTCCTAGAAGCGATCTGTACATACCTACTCCTAGTTAGAATGTTATTAAGATACAGACCCAAAACATGCTCAAAATCTGTATTTTTTGTGCCCGAAAGTCGATATGTGCATGCATCTTCTGTACCCGTTTATATCTCAAATTCAGGCTTCAAACTCCCGAAAATTCGATATTTTGTAGTCCTACAAGCGATCTGTACATGCCTACTCCTAGTTGGAATGTTTTCAGGATACAGACCCAAAACATGCTCAAAATCGATATTTTAGGTGCCCAAAAGTCGATATGTTCATGCATCTTCAGTACCCGTTTATATCCCAAATTCAGACTCAAAACACCCCAAAATTCGATATTTTGAGGTCCCAGAAGCGATCTGTACATGCCTACTCAGTGCTAGAATATTTTCAAGATATAGTTCAAAAACATGTTAAAAATCGATATTTTAGGTGCACAAAGTCGATATCCCAAATTCATGCCCAAAACACCAGAAAAATTCGATATTTTGGGGTCCCAGAAGCTATCTGTAAATGCCTACTCCGTGTTAAAGCCTTTTCAATATACAGGCCCAAAACATACTGAAAATCGATCTTTTAGGTGCCCAAAAGTCGATATTTGCTTGCATCTTCTGTACCCGTTTATATCTCAAATTCAAACTACTAACACCCTAAAATTCGATATTTTGGGGTCCTTAAAGCAATCTGTACATGCCTACTCAGATACAGGCCCAAAACATGCTGAAAATCGATATTTTAGGTGCCCAAAAGTCAATATGAGTATGCATATTCTGCACCCGTTTATATCCCAAATTCAACCTCCAAACACCCGAAAATTCGATATTTTTGGGTCCCAGAAGCTATCTGTACATGCCTACTCAGTGCTAGAATGTTTTCAAAATTTAGGCTCAAAACATGCTAAAACTCGATATTTTAATTTTCCAAAGTCGATATGTGCATGCATTTTATGTACCCGTTTATATCTTAAATTCAGGCTACAAACACCCGAAAATTCGATATTTTTGGGTCCTCGAAGCGATCTGTACATACATACTCCTAGTTAGAATGTTATTAAGATACAGACCCAAAACATGCTCAAAATCGGTATTTTTGGTGCCCGAAAGTCGATATGTGCATGCATCTTCTGTACCCGTTTATATCTCAAATTCAGGCTTCAAACTCCCGAAAATTCGATATTTTGTAGTCCTACAAGCGATCTGTACATGCCTACTCCTAGTTGGAATGTTTTCAGGATACAGACCCAAAACATGCTCAAAATCGATATTTTAGGTGCCCAAAAGTCGATATGTTCATGCATCTTCAGTACCCGTTTATATCCCAAATTCAGACTCAAAACACCCCAAAATTCGATATTTTGAGGTCCCAGAAGCGATCTGTACATGCCTACTCAGTGCTAGAATATTTTCAAGATATAGTTCAAAAACATGTTAAAAATCGATATTTTAGGTGCACAAAGTCGATATCCCAAATTCATGCCCAAAACACCAGAAAAATTCGATATTTTGGGGTCCCAGAAGCTATCTGTAAATGCCTACTCCGTGTTAAAGCCTTTTCAATATACAGGCCCAAAACATACTGAAAATCGATCTTTTAGGTGCCCAAAAGTCGATATTTGCTTGCATCTTCTGTACCCGTTTATATCTCAAATTCAAACTACTAACACCCTAAAATTCGATATTTTGGGGTCCTTAAAGCAATCTGTACATGCCTACTCAGATACAGGCCCAAAACATGCTGAAAATCGATATTTTAGGTGCCCAAAAGTCAATATGAGTATGCATATTCTGCACCCGTTTATATCCCAAATTCAACCTCCAAACACCCGAAAATTCGATATTTTTGGGTCCCAGAAGCTATCTGTACATGCCTACTCAGTGCTAGAATGTTTTCAAAATTTAGGCTCAAAACATGCTAAAACTCGATATTTTAATTTTCCAAAGTCGATATGTGCATGCATTTTATGTACCCGTTTATATCTTAAATTCAGGCTACAAACACCCGAAAATTCGATATTTTTGGGTCCTCGAAGCGATCTGTACATACATACTCCTAGTTAGAATGTTATTAAGATACAGACCCAAAACATGCTCAAAATCGGTATTTTTGGTGCCCGAAAGTCGATATGTGCATGCATCTTCTGTACCCGTTTATATCTCAAATTCAGGCTTCAAACTCCCGAAAATTCGATATTTTGTAGTCCTACAAGCGATCTGTACATGCCTACTCCTAGTTGGAATGTTTTCAGGATACAGACCCAAAACATGCTCAAAATCGATATTTTAGGTGCCCAAAAGTCGATATGTTCATGCATCTTCAGTACCCGTTTATATCCCAAATTCAGACTCAAAACACCCCAAAATTCGATATTTTGAGGTCCCAGAAGCGATCTGTACATGCCTACTCAGTGCTAGAATATTTTCAAGATATAGTTCAAAAACATGTTAAAAATCGATATTTTAGGTGCACAAAGTCGATATCCCAAATTCATGCCCAAAACACCAGAAAAATTCGATATTTTGGGGTCCCAGAAGCTATCTGTAAATGCCTACTCCGTGTTAAAGCCTTTTCAATATACAGGCCCAAAACATACTGAAAATCGATCTTTTAGGTGCCCAAAAGTCGATATTTGCTTGCATCTTCTGTACCCGTTTATATCTCAAATTCAAACTACTAACACCCGAAAATTCGATATTTTGGGGTCCCAGAAGTGATCTGTACATGCCTATTCAGATACATGCCCAAAACATGCTAAAAAACGATATATTAGGTGCTTAAAGTCAATATGTGTATGCATCTTCTGCAACCTTTTATATCACAAATTCAACCTCAGAACACCCGAAAATTCGATATTTTTGGGTCCCAGAAGCGATCTGTACATGCCTACTCCTAGTTAGAATGTTTTCAAGATACAGACCCAAAACATGCTCAAAATCGATATTTTAGGTGCCCAAAAGTCGATATGTGCATGCATCTTCAGTACCCGTTTATATTCCAAATTCAGGGTTAAAACTCCCGAAAATTCGATATTTTGGGGTCCCAGAAGTAATCTGCACATGCCTACTCCGTGTTAGAGTATTTCAAAATACAGGCCCAAAACATGCTAATAATCGATATTTTAGGTGCCCAAAGTCAATATGTGTATGTATCTTCTGCACCCGTTTATATCACAAATTCAACCTCAGAACACCCGAAAATTCGATATTTTTGGGTCCCAGAAGCGATCTGTACATGCCTACTCAGTGCTAGAATATTTTCAAAATATAATCCCAAAACATGCTAAAAATCGATATTTTTGGTGCCCAAAGTCGATATCTCAAATTCAGGCCTAAAACACCCGAAATATCGATATTTTGGGGTCTCAGAAGCGATCTGTACATGAATATTCAGATACAGGCCCAAAGCATGCTGAAAATCGATATATTAGGTGCCCAAAGTCAATATGTGTATGCATCTTCTGCAACCGTTTATATCACAAATTCAACCTCAGAACACCTGAAAATTCGATATTTTTGGGTCCCAGAAGCGATCTGTACATGCCTACTCAGTGCTAGAATGTTTTCAAAATATAGGCTCAAAACATGCTGAAAATCGATATTTTAAGTGTCCAAAGTCGATATGTGCATGCATCTTCTTTACCCGTTTATATCTCAAATTCGGGATCAAAACACCCGAAAATTCGGTATTTTTGGTTCCCAGAAGAGATCTGTAGATGCCTACTCCTAGTTAGAATGTTTTCAAGATAAACTCATAAAACATGCTCAAAATCGATATTTTAGGTGCCCAAAAGTCGATATGTGCATACATCTACAGTACCTGTTTATATCTTAAATTCAGGGTTAAAACACCCGATAATTCGATATTTTGGGGTCCCAGAAGCTATCTGTACATGCCTACTCCGTGTTAGAGTATTTTCAAAATAAAGGCTCAAAACATGCTGAAAATCGATATTTTAGGTGCCCAAAGTCAATATGTGCATGCCTCTTCTCTACCCGTTTATATCTCAAATTCAACCTCAAAACACAAAAAAATTCGGTATTTTTGGGTCCTAGAAGCGATCTGTACATGCCTACTCCTAGTTCGAATGTTTTCAAGATACAAACCCAAACTTGCTCAAAATCGATATTTTAGGTGTCCAAAAGTCGATATGTGCATGCATCTTCATTACCCGTTTTTATCTCAAATTCAGGGTTAAAACACCCGAAAATTCGATATTTTGGGGTCCCAGAAGCGATCTGTACATGCCTACTCAGTGCTAGAATTTTTTCAAAATATAGGCTCAAAACATGCTAAAAATCGATATTTTAAGTGTCCAAAGTCGATATGTGCATGCATCTTCTGAACCTGTATATTTCTCATATTCAGGATCAAAACACCCGAAAATTCGGTATTTTTGGGGTCCTACAAGCAATCTGTACATGCCTACTCCTAGTTCGAATGTTTTCAAGATACAAACCCAAAACCTGCTTAAAATCGATATTTTAGGTGTCAAAAAGTCGATATGTGCATTCATCTGCAGTACCCGTTTATATCTCAAATTCAGGCTCAAAACACCCGAAAATTCGATATTTTTGGGTCCCAGAAGTAATCTGCACATGCCTACTCCGTGTTAGAGTATTTCAAAATACAGGCCCAAAACATGCTAAAAATCGATATTTTAGGTGCCTAAAGTCAATATGTGTATGTATCTTCTGCACCCGTTTATATCACAAATTCAACCTCAGAACACCCGAAAATTCGATATTTTTGGGTCCCAGAAGCGATCTGTACATGCCTACTCAGTGCTAGAATATTTTCAAAATATAATCCCAAAACATGCTAAAAATCGATATTTTTGGTGCCCAAAGTCGATATCTCAAATTCAGTCCCAAAACACCCGAAATATCGATATTTTGGGGTCTCAGAAGCGATCTGTACATGAATATTCTGATACAGGCCCAAAGCATGCTGAAAATCGATATATTAGGTGCCCAAAGTCAATATGTGTATGAATCTTCTGCAACCGTTTATATCACAAATTCAATCTCAGAACACCTTAAAATTCGATATTTTTTGTTCCCAGAAGCGATCTGTACATGCCTACTCAGTGCTAGAATGTTTTTAAAATATAGGCTCAAAACATGCTAAAAATCGATATTTTAAGTGTCCAAAGTCGTTATGTGCATGCATCTTCTGTACCCGTTTATATCTCAAATTCAGGGTTAAAACACCCGAAAATTCGATATTTTGGGGTCCCTGAAGGGATCTGTACATGCCTACTCAGTGCTAGAATTTTTTCAAAATATAGGCTCAAAACATGCTAAAAATCGATATTTTAAGTGTCCAAAGTCGATATGTGCATGCATCTTCTGTACCCGTTTATATCCCAAATTCAACCTCAAAACCCCCGAAAATTCGATATTTTTGGGTCCCATAAGAGATCTGTACATGCCTACTCTGTGCTAGAATGTTTTCAAAATATAGGCTCAAAACATGCTAAAAATCGATATTTTAAGTGTCCAAAGTCGATATGTGCATCCATCTTCTGCACCTGTATATTTCTCAAATTCAGGCTCAAAACACCCGAAAATTCGATATTTTGGGGTCCCAGAAGTAATCTGCACATGCCCACTCCGTGTTAGAGTATTTCAAAATACAGGCCCAAAACATGCTAAAAATCGATATTTTAGGTGCCCAAAGTCAATATGTGTATGTATCTTCTGCACCCGTTTATATCACAAATTCAACCTCAGAACACCCGAAAATTCGATATTTTTGGGTCCCAGAAGCGATCTGTACATGCCTACTCTGTGCTAGAATGTTTTCAAAATATAGGCTCAAAACATGCTAAAAATCGATATTTTAAGTGTCCAAAGTCGATATGTGCATGCATCTTCTGTACCCGTTTATATCCCAAATTCAACCTCAAAACACGCGAAAATTCGATATTTTTGGGTCACTGAAGCGATCTGTACATGCCTACTCCTAGTTAGAATGTTTTCAAGATACAGACCCAAAACATGCTCAAAATCGATATTTTAGGTGCCAAAAAGCCGATATGTTCATGCATCTTCAGTACCCGTTTATATCTCAAATTCAGGCTCAAAACACCCGAAAATTCGATATTTTGAGGTCCCAGAAACGATCTATACATGCCTACTCAGTGCTAGAATGTTTTCAAAACATAGGCTCAAAACATGCTCAAAATCGATATTTTAGGTGCCCAAAAGTCGATATGTGCATGCATCTTCAGTACCCGTTTATATCTCAAATTCTGGGTTAAAACACCCGAAAATTCGAAATTTTAGGGTCCCAGAAGCGATCTGTACATGACTACTCCGTGTTAGAGTATTTCAAAATACAGGCCCAAAACATGCTAAAAATCGATATTTTAGGTGCCCAAAGTCAATATGTGTATGTATCTTCTGCACCCATTTATATCACAAATTCAACCTCAGAACACCCGAAAATTCGATATTTTTGGGTCCCAGAAGCGATCTGTACATGCCTACTCAGTGCTAGAATATTTTCAAAATATAGTTCCAAAATATGCTAAAAATCGATATTTTTGGTGCCCAAAGTCGATATCTCAAATTCAGTACCAAAACACCCTAAAATTCTATATTTTGGGGTCCTTAAAGCAATCTGTACATGCCTACTCAGATACAGGCCCAAAACATGCTGAAAATCGATATTTTAGGTGCACAAAAGTCAATATGAGTATGCATATTCTGCACCCGTTTATATCCCAAATTCAACCTCCAAACACCCGAAAATTCGATATTTTTGGGTCCCAGAAGCTATCTGTACATGCCTACTCAGTGCTAGAATGTTTTCAAAATTTAGGCTCAAAACATGCTAAAACTCGATATTTTAATTTTCCAAAGTCGATATGTGCATGCATTTTATGTACCCGTTTATATCTTAAATTCAGGCTACAAACACCCGAAAATTCGATATTTTTGGGTCCTAGAAGAGATCTGTACATACCTACTCCTAGTTAGAATGTTATTAAGATACAGACCCAAAACATGCTCAAAATCGGTATTTTTGGTGCCCGAAAGTCGATATGTGCATGCATCTTCTGTACCCGTTTATATCTCAAATTCAGGCTTCAAACGCCCGAAAATTCGATATTTTGTAGTCCTACAAGCGATCTGTACATGCCTACTCCTAGTTGGAATGTTTTCAGGATACAGACCCAAAACATGCTCAAAATCGATATTTTAGGTGCCCAAAAGTCGATATGTTCATGCATCTTCAGTACCCGTTTATATCCCAAATTCAGACTCAAAACACCCCAAAATTCGATATTTTGAGGTCCCAGAAGCGATCTGTACATGCCTACTCAGTGCTAGAATATTTTCAAGATATAGTTCAAAAACATGTTAAAAATCGATATTTTAGGTGCACAAAGTCGATATCCCAAATTCATGCCCAAAACACCAGAAAAATTCGATATTTTGGGGTCCCAGAAGCTATCTGTAAATGCCTACTCCGTGTTAAAGCCTTTTCAATATACAGGCCCAAAACATACTGAAAATCGATCTTTTAGGTGCCCAAAAGTCGATATTTGCTTGCATCTTCTGTACCCGTTTATATCTCAAATTCAAACTACTAACACCCTAAAATTCGATATTTTGGGGTCCTTAAAGCAATCTGTACATGCCTACTCAGATACAGGCCCAAAACATGCTGAAAATCGATATTTTAGGTGCCCAAAAGTCAATATGAGTATGCATATTCTGCACCCGTTTATATCCCAAATTCAACCTCCAAACACCCGAAAATTCGATATTTTTGGGTCCCAGAAGCTATCTGTACATGCCTACTCAGTGCTAGAATGTTTTCAAAATTTAGGCTCAAAACATGCTAAAACTCGATATTTTAATTTTCCAAAGTCGATATGTGCATGCATTTTATGTACCCGTTTATATCTTAAATTCAGGCTACAAACACCCGAAAATTCGATATTTTTGGGTCCTAGAAGCGATCTGTACATACCTACTCCTAGTTAGAATGTTATTAAGATACAGACCCAAAACATGCTCAAAATCGGTATTTTTGGTGCCCGAAAGTCGATATGTGCATGCATCTTCTGTACCCGTTTATATCTCAAATTCAGGCTTCAAACTCCCGAAAATTCGATATTTTGTAGTCCTACAAGCGATCTGTACATGCCTACTCCTAGTTGGAATGTTTTCAGGATACAGACCCAAAACATGCTCAAAATCGATATTTTAGGTGCCCAAAAGTCGATATGTTCATGCATCTTCAGTACCCGTTTATATCCCAAATTCAGACTCAAAACACCCCAAAATTCGATATTTTGAGGTCCCAGAAGCGATCTGTACATGCCTACTCAGTGCTAGAATATTTTCAAGATATAGTTCAAAAACATGTTAAAAATCGATATTTTAGGTGCACAAAGTCGATATCCCAAATTCATGCCCAAAACACCAGAAAAATTCGATATTTTGGGGTCCCAGAAGCTATCTGTAAATGCCTACTCCGTGTTAAAGCCTTTTCAATATACAGGCCCAAAACATACTGAAAATCGATCTTTTAGGTGCCCAAAAGTCGATATTTGCTTGCATCTTCTGTACCCGTTTATATCTCAAATTCAAACTACTAACACCCGAACATTCGATATTTTGGGGTCCCAGAAGTGATCTGTACATGCCTATTCAGATACATGCCCAAAACATGCTAAAAAACGATATATTAGGTGCTTAAAGTCAATATGTGTATGCATCTTCTGCAACCTTTTATATCACAAATTCAACCTCAGAACACCCGAAAATTCGATATTTTTGGGTCCCAGAAGCGATCTGTACATGCCTACTCCTAGTTAGAATGTTTTCAAGATACAGACCCAAAACATGCTCAAAATCGATATTTTAGGTGCCCAAAAGTCGATATGTGCATGCATCTTCAGTACCCGTTTATATTCCAAATTCAGGGTTAAAACTCCCGAAAATTCGATATTTTGGGGTCCCAGAAGTAATCTGCACATGCCTACTCCGTGTTAGAGTATTTCAAAATACAGGCCCAAAACATGCTAATAATCGATATTTTAGGTGCCCAAAGTCAATATGTGTATGTATCTTCTGCACCCGTTTATATCACAAATTCAACCTCAGAACACCCGAAAATTCGATATTTTTGGGTCCCAGAAGCGATCTGTACATGCCTACTCAGTGCTAGAATATTTTCAAAATATAATCCCAAAACATGCTAAAAATCGATATTTTTGGTGCCCAAAGTCGATATCTCAAATTCAGGCCTAAAACACCCGAAATATCGATATTTTGGGGTCTCAGAAGCGATCTGTACATGAATATTCAGATACAGGCCCAAAGCATGCTGAAAATCGATATATTAGGTGCCCAAAGTCAATATGTGTATGCATCTTCTGCAACCGTTTATATCACAAATTCAACCTCAGAACACCTGAAAATTCGATATTTTTGGGTCCCAGAAGCGATCTGTACATGCCTACTCAGTGCTAGAATGTTTTCAAAATATAGGCTCAAAACATGCTAAAAATCGATATTTTAAGTGTCCAAAGTCGATATGTGCATGCATCTTCTTTACCCGTTTATATCTCAAATTCGGGATCAAAACACTCGAAAATTCGGTATTTTTGGTTCCCAGAAGAGATCTGTAGATGCCTACTCCTAGTTAGAATGTTTTCAAGATAAACTCATAAAACATGCTCAAAATCGATATTTTAGGTGCCCAAAAGTCGATATGTGCATACATCTACAGTACCCGTTTATATCTTAAATTCAGGGTTAAAACACCCGATAATTCGATATTTTGGGGTCCCAGAAGCGATCTGTACATGCCTACTCCGTGTTAGAGTATTTTCAAAATACAGGCTCAAAACATGCTGAAAATCGATATTTTAGGTGCCCAAAGTCAATATGTGCATGCCTCTTCTCTACCCGTTTATATCTCAAATTCAACCTCAAAACACAAAAAAATTCGGTATTTTAGGGTCCTAGAAGCGATCTGTACATGCCTACTCCTAGTTCGAATGTTTCCAAGATACAAACCCAAACTTGCTCAAAATCGATATTTTAGGTGTCCAAAAGTCGATATGTGCATGCATCTTCATTACCCGTTTTTATCTCAAATTCAGGGTTAAAACACCCGAAAATTCGATATTTTGGGGTCCCAGAAGCGATCTGTACATGCCTACTCAGTGCTAGAATTTTTTCAAAATATAGGCTCAAAACATGCTAAAAATCGATATTTTAAGTGTCCAAAGTCGATATGTGCATGCATCTTCTGAACCTGTATATTTCTCATATTCAGGATCAAAACACCCGAAAATTCGGTATTTTTGGGGTCCTACAAGCAATCTGTACATGCCTACTCCTAGTTCGAATGTTTTCAAGATACAAACCCAAAACCTGCTTAAAATCGATATTTTAGGTGTCAAAAAGTCGATATGTGCATTCATCTGCAGTACCCGTTTATATCTCAAATTCAGGCTCAAAACACCCGAAAATTCGATATTTTGGGGTCCCAGAAGTAATCTGCACATGCCTACTCCGTGTTAGAGTATTTCAAAATACAGGCCCAAAACATGCTAAAAATCGATATTTTAGGTGCCTAAAGTCAATATGTGTATGTATCTTCTGCACCCGTTTATATCACAAATTCAACCTCAGAACACCCGAAAATTCGATATTTTTGGGCCCCAGAAGCGATCTGTACATGCCTACTCAGTGCTAGAATATTTTCAAAATATAATCCCAAAACATGCTAAAAATCGATATTTTTGGTGCCCAAAGTCGATATCTCAAATTCAGTCCCAAAACACCCGAAATATCGATATTTTGGGGTCTCAGAAGCGATCTGTACATGAATATTCTGATACAGGCCCAAAGCATGCTGAAAATCGATATATTAGGTGCCCAAAGTCAATATGCGTATGAATCTTCTGCAACCGTTTATATCACAAATTCAATCTCAGAACACCTTAAAATTCGATATTTTTTGTTCCCAGAAGCGATCTGTACATGCCTACTCAGTGCTAGAATGTTTTTAAAATATAGGCTCAAAACATGCTAAAAATCGATATTTTAAGTGTCCAAAGTCGTTATGTGCATGCATCTTCTGTACCCGTTTATATCTCAAATTCAGGGTTAAAACACCCGAAAATTCGATATTTTGGGGTCCCTGAAGGGATCTGTACATGCCTACTCAGTGCTAGAATTTTTTCAAAATATAGGCTCAAAACATGATAAAAATCGATATTTTAAGTGTCCAAAGTCGATATGTGCATGCATCTTCTGTACCCGTTTATATCCCAAATTCAACCTCAAAACCCCCGAAAATTCGATATTTTTGGGTCCCATAAGAGATCTGTACATGCCTACTCTGTGCTAGAATGTTTTCAAAATATAGGCTCAAAACATGCTAAAAATCGATATTTTAAGTGTCCAAAGTCGATATGTGCATCCATCTTCTGCACCTGTATATTTCTCAAATTCAGGCTCAAAACACCCGAAAATTCGATATTTTGGGGTCCCAGAAGTAATCTGCACATGCCCACTCCGTGTTAGAGTATTTCAAAATACAGGCCCAAAACATGCTAAAAATCGATATTTTAGGTGCCCAAATTCAATATGTGTATGTATCTTCTGCACCCGTTTATATCACAAATTCAACCTCAGAACACCCGAAAATTCGATATTTTTGGGTCCCAGAAGCGATCTGTACATGCCTACTCTGTGCTAGAATGTTTTCAAAATATAGGCTCAAAACATGCTAAAAATCGATATTTTAAGTGTCCAAAGTCGATATGTGCATGCATCTTCTGTACCCGTTTATATCCCAAATTCAACCTCAAAACACGCGAAAATTCGATATTTTTGGGTCACTGAAGCGATCTGTACATGCCTACTCCTAGTTAGAATGTTTTCAAGATACAGACCCAAAACATGCTCAAAATCGATATTTTAGGTGCCAAAAAGCCGATATGTTCATGCATCTTCAGTACCCGTTTATATCTCAAATTCAGGCTCAAAACACCCGAAAATTCGATATTTTGAGGTCCCAGAAGCGATCTATACATGCCTACTCAGTGCTAGAATGTTTTCAAAACATAGGCTCAAAACATGCTCAAAATCGATATTCTAGGTGCCCAAAAGTCGATATGTGCATGCATCTTCAGTACACGTTTATATCTCAAATTCTGGGTTAAAACACCCGAAAATTCGAAATTTTAGGGTCCCAGAAGCGATCTGTACATGACTACTCCGTGTTAGAGTATTTCAAAATACAGGCCCAAAACATGCTAAAAATCGATATTTTAGGTGCCCAAAGTCAATATGTGTATGTATCTTCTGCACCCATTTATATCACAAATTCAACCTCAGAACACCCGAAAATTCGATATTTTTGGGTCCCAGAAGCGATCTGTACATGCCTACTCAGTGCTAGAATATTTTCAAAATATTGTTCCAAAATATGCTAAAAATCGATATTTTTGGTGCCCAAAGTCGATATCTCAAATTCAGTACCAAAACACCCTAAAATTCGATATTTTGGGGTCCTTAAATCAATCTGTACATGCCTACTCAGATACAGGCCCAAAACATGCTGAAAATCGATATTTTAGGTGCACAAAAGTCAATATGAGTATGCATATTCTGCACCCGTTTATATCCCAAATTCAACCTCCAAACACCCGAAAATTCGATATTTTTGGGTCCCAGAAGCTATCTGTACATGCCTACTCAGTGCTAGAATGTTTTCAAAATTTAGGCTCAAAACATGCTAAAACTCGATATTTTAATTTTCCAAAGTCGATATGTGCATGCATTTTATGTACCCGTTTATATCTTAAATTCAGGCTACAAACACCCGAAAATTCGATATTTTTGGGTCCTAGAAGCGATCTGTACATACCTACTCCTAGTTAGAATGTTATTAAGATACAGACCCAAAACATGCTCAAAATCGATATTTTAGGTGCCCAGAGTAAATATGTGTATGCATCTTCTGCAACCGTTTAAATCCCAAGTTCAACCTCAAAACACCCGAAAATTCGATATTTTGGGGTCCCAGAAGCAATCTGTACATGCCTACTCAGTGCTAGAATGTTTTCAAAATATAGTTCCAAAACATGCTAAAAATCGATATTTCAAGTGCATAAAGTCGATATCTCAAATTCAGGCCCAAAACATTCGAAAATTCGATATTTTGGGGTCCCAGAAGCGATCTGTACATGGCTACTCCGTGGTAGAGTATTTTCAAAAGAGAGGCGCAAAACATACTGAAAATCGATCTTTTAGTTGCCCAAAAGTCGATATGTGCATGCATCTTCAGTACCCGTATATATCTCAAATTCAGGCTCAAAACACCCGAAAATTCGATATTTGGGGGTCCCAGAAGCGATCTGTACATGCCTACTCTGTGTTAGAGTATTTTCAAAATACAGGCAGAAAACATGCTGAAAATTAATATTTTAGGTGCCCAAAGTCAATATGTGGATGCATCATCTGTACCCGTTTATATCTCAAATTCAGGCTCGAAACACCCGAAAATTCGATATTTTGGGGTCCCAGAAGCAATCTGTACATGCCTACTCAGTGCTAGAATGTTTTCAAAATATAGTTCCAAAACATGCTAAAATTCGATATTTTAAGTGCACAAAGTCGATATCTCAAATTCAGGCCCAAAACATTCGAAAATTCGATATTTTGGGGTCCCAGAAGCGATCTGTACATGGCTACTCCGTGGTAGAGTATTTTCAAAAGAGAGGCCCAAAACATACTGAAAATCGATATTTTAGGTGCCCAAAGTCAATATGTGCTTGCCTCTTCTCTACCCGTTTATATCTCAAATTCACGCTACAAACACCCGAAAATTCGATTTTTTGGGGTCCCAGAAGCGATCTGTACATTTCTACTCAGTGCTAGAATGTTTTCAAAATATAGGCTTAAAACATGCTAAAAATCGATATTTTAAGTGTCCAAAGTTGATATGTGCATGCATCTTCTGTACCCGTTTATATCCCAAAATTAACCTCAAAACACCCGAAAATTCGATATTTTTGGGTCCCAGAAGTGATCTGTACATGCCTGCTCCTAGTTAGAATATTTTCAAGATACAGACCCAAAACATGCTCAAAATTGATATTTTTGGTGCCAAAAAGTCGATATGTTCATGCATCTTCAGTACCCGTTTATATCTCAAATTTTGGCTCAAAACACCGTAAAATTCGATATTTTGGGGTCCTTAAAGCAATCTGTACATGCCTACTCAGATACAGGCCCAAAACATGCTGAAAATCGATATTTTAGGTGCCCAGAGTCAATATGTGTATGCATCTTCTGCACCCGTTTAAATCCCAAGTTCAACCTCAAAACACCCGAAAATTCGATATTTTGGGGTCCCAGAAGCAATCTGTACATGCCTACTCAGTGCTAGAATGTTTTCAAAATATAGTTCCAAAACATGCTAAAAATCGATATTTCAAGTGCACAAAGTCAATATCTCAAATTCAGGCCCAAAACATTCGAAAATTCGATATTTTGGGGTCCCAGAAGCGATCTGTACATGGCTACTCCGTGGTAGAGTATTTTCAAAAGAGAGGCCCAAAACATACTGAAAATCGATCTTTTAGGTGCCCAAAAGTCGATATGTGCATGCATCTTCAGTACCCGTATATATCTCAAATTCAGGCTCAAAACACCCGAAAATTCGATATTTTGGGGTCCCAGAAGCGATCTGTACATGCCTACTCTGTGTTAGAGTATTTTCAAAATACAGGCAGAAAACATGCTGAAAATTAATATTTTAGGTGCCCAAAGTCAATATGTGGATGCATCATCTGTACCCGTTTATATCTCAAATTCAGGCTCGAAACACCCGAAAATTCGATATTATGGGGTCCCAGAAACGATCTGTACTCAGTGCTAGAATATTTTTAAAATATAGGCCCAAAACATGCTAAAATCGATATTTTAGGTGCTCAAAGTCGATATCTCAAATTCAGGCCCAAAACACCCGAAAATTCGATATTTTGGGGTCCCAGAAGCGATGTGTACATGCCTACTCCGGGTTAGAGTATTTTTAAAAATACAGGCCCAAAACATACTGAAAATCGATCTTTTAGGTGCCCAAAAGTCATTATGTGCATTCATCTTCTGTACCCGTTTATATCTCAAATTCATTCTCCAAACACCCGAAAATTCGATATTTTGGGGTCCCAGAAGCGATCTGTACATGGCTACTCCGTGGTAGAGTATTTTCAAAATAGAGGCCCAAAACATGCAGAAAATCAATATTTTAGGTGCCCAAAGTCAATATGTGCATGCATCTTCTGTACCCGTTTATATCTCAAATTCAGGCTTCAAACACCCGAGAATTCGATATTTTTGGGTCCCAGAAGCGATCTGTACACGCCTACTCAGTGCCAGAATGTTTTCAAAACATTGGCTGAAAACATGCCAAAAATCGATATTTTAAGTTTCCAAAGTCGATATGTGCATGTACATTCTGTACCCGTTTATATCTCTACTTCAGGCTCAAAACACCCGAAAATTCGGTATTTTTGGGTCCTAGAAGCGATATGTACATGCCTACTCCTGGTTAGAATGTTTTCAAGATACAGACCCAAAACATGCTCAAAATCGATATTTTAGGTGCCCAAAAGTCGATATGTGCATGCATCATCAGTACCCGTTTATATCTCAAATTCAGGCTCAAAACACAAGAAAATTCGATATTTTGGGGTCCCAGAAGCGATCTGTACATGCCTACTCCGTGTTAGAGTATTTTTAAAATACAGGACCAAAACATGCAGAAAATCAATATTTTAGGTGCCATAAGTCAATATGTGCATGCATCTTCTGTACCCGTTTATATCACAAATTCAGGCTCAATACACCCGAAAATTTGATATTTTGATGTCCCAGAAGCGATCTGTACATGCCTACTCAGTGCTAGCACATTTTCAAAATATAGTCCCAAAACATGCTAAAAATCGATATTTTAGGTGCCCAACGTCGATATCTCAAAATCAGGCCCAAAACACCCGAAAATTCGATATTTTGTGGTCCCAGAAGCGATTTGAGCATACCTACTCCGTGTCAAAGTATTTTTAAAATACAAGCCCTAAACATGCTGAAAATCGATATTTTAGGTGTCTAAAGTCAATTTGTGCATGCATCTTCTGTACCCGTTTATATCTCAAATTCAGGCTCCAAACTCCCGAAAATTCGATATTTTTGGGTCCCAGAATCGATCTGTACATGCCTACTCCTGGTTAGAATGTTTTCAAGATACAGACTTAAAACATGCTCAAAATCGATATTTTAGGTGCCCAAAAGTCGATATGTGCATGGATCATCAGTACCCGTTTATATCTCAAATTCAGGCTCAAAACACTCGAAAATTCGATATTTTGGGGTCCCAGAAGCGATCTGTACATGCCTACTCCGTGTTAGAGTATTTTCAAAATACAGGCAGAAAACATGCTGAAAATAAATATTTTAGGTGCCCAAAGTCAATATGTGCATGCATCTTCTGTACCCGTTTATATCTCAAATTCAGGCTCGAAACACCCGAAAATTCGATATTTTGGGGTCCCAGAAACGATCTGTACTCAGTGCTAGAATATTTTCAAAATATAGGCCCAAAACATGCTAAAATCGATATTTTAGGTGCCCAAAGTCGATATCTCAAATTCAGGCGCAAAACACCCGAAAAATCGATATTTTTGGGTCCCAGAAGCGATCTGTACATGCCTACTTCGTGTTAGAGTATTTTTAAAAATACAAGCCCAAAACATACTGAAAATCGATCTTTTAGGTGCCCAAAAGTCGATATGTGCATTCATCTTTTGTACCCGTTTATATCTCAAATTCAGGCTCCAAACACCCTAAAATTTGATATTTTGGGGCCCTTAAAGCAATCTGTACATGCCTACTCAGATACAAGCCCAAAACATGCTGAAAATAGATATTTTAGGTGCCCAGAGTCAATATGTGTATGCATCTTCTGCACCCGTTTATATCCCAAGTTCAACCTCAAAACACCCGAAAATTCGATATTTTGGGGTCCCAGAAGCAATCTGTACATGCCTACTCATTGCTAGAATGTTTACAAAATATAGTTCCAAAACATGCTAAAAATCGATATTTTAAGTGCACAAAGTCAATATCTCAAATTCAGGCCCAAAACATTCGAAAATTCGATATTTTGGGGTCCCAGAAGCGATCTGTACATGGCTACTCCGTGGTAGAGTATTTTCAAAATAGAGGCCCAAAACATACTGAAAATCGATCTTTTAGGTGAACAAAGTCAATATGTGCATGCATCTTCTGTACCCGTTTATATCTCAAATTCAGCCTCAAAACACCCGAAAAATCGATATTTTGAGGTCCCAGAAGCGATCTGTACATGCCTACTCCGTGTTTCAGTATTTTTAAAATACAGGCCCAAAACATGTTAAAAATTGATCTTTTAGGTGCCCAAAAGTCGATATGTGCATGCATCATCAGTACCCGTTTATATCTCAAATTCAGGCTCAAAACACCCGAAAATTCGATATTTTGGGGTACCAGAAGCGATCTGTACATGCCTACTCCGTGTTAGAGTATTTTCAAAATACAGGCCCAAAACATGCAGAAAATCAATATTTTAGGTGCCCAAAGTCAATATGTGGATGCATCTTCTGTACCCGGTTATATCACAAATTCAGGCTCAATACACCTGAAAATTCGATATTATGGGGTCTCAGAAGCGATCTGTACATGACTACTCAGTGCTAGAATATTTTCAAAATATGGGCCCAAAACATACTGAAAATCGATCTTTTATGTGCCCAAAAGTCGATATGTGCATGCATCTTCTGTACCCGTTTATATCTCTATTTCAGGCTCCAAACACCCGAAAATTCGATATTTTTGGGTCCCAGAAGCGATCTGTACATGCCTACTCAGTGCTAGAATATTTTCAAAATATAGTCCCAAAACATGCTAAAAATCGATATTTTAGGTGCCCAAAGTCGATATCTCAAATTCAGGCCCAAAACACCAGAAAATTCGATATTTTGGGATCCCAGAGGCGATGTGTACATGCCTACTCAGTGTTAGAATATTTTCAAAATATGGGCCCAAAACATACTGAAAATCGATCTTTTATGTGCCCAAAAGTCGATATGTGCATGCATCTTCTGTACCCGTTTATATCTCTATTTCAGGCTCCAAACACCCGAAAATTCGATATTTTTGGGTCCCAGAAGCGATCTGTACATGCCTACTCAGTGCTAGAATATTTTCAAAATATAGTCCCAAAACATGCTAAAAATCGATATTTTAGGTGCCCAACGTCGATATCTCAAAATCAGGCCCAAAACGCCCGAAAATTCGATATTTTGTGGTCCCAGAAGCGATTTGAGCATACCTACTCCGTGTTAGAGTATTTTTGTAAAATACAAGCCCAAAACATACTGAAAATCGATCTTTTAGGTGCCCAAAAGTCGATATGTGCATGCATCTTCTGTACCCGTTTATATCTCAAATTCAGGCTCCAAAAACCCGAAAATTCGATATTTTAGGGTCCCAGAAGCGATCTGTTCATGCATACACATTGGGTAAGAGTATTTTCAATATACAGGCCCAAATCATGCTGAAAATCGATATTTTAGGTGTCCAAAGTCAATATGTGCATGCATCTTCTGTACCCGTTTTTATCACAAATTCAGGCTCAATACACCCGAAAATTTGATATTTTGAGGTCCCAGAAGCGATCTGTACATGCCTACTCAGTGCTAGAATATTTTCAAAAGATAGTCCAAAAACATGCTAAAAATCGATATTTTAGGTGCCCAAAGTCGATATCTCAAATTCAGGCCCAAAACACCCGAAAATTCGATATTTTGCAGTTCCAGAAGCGATCTGTACATGCCTACCCCGTGTTAGAGCATTTTCAAAATACAGGCCCAAAACATACTGAAAATCGATCGTTTATGTGCCCAAAAGTCGATATGTGCATGCATCTTCTGTACCCGTTTATATCTCAAATTCAGGCTCCAAACACCCGAAAACTCGACATTATGGGGTCGCACAAGCGATCTGTACATGCCTACTCAGATACAAGCCCAAAACACGCTAAAAATCGAAATTTTAAGTGCCCAAAGTCAATATGTGGATGCATCTTCTGTACCCGTTTATATTTCAAATTCAGGCTTCAAACACCCGAAAATTCGATATATTTTGGTCCCAGAAGCGATATGTACATGCCTATTCAGTGCTAGAATGTTTTCAAAACATTGGCTGAAAACATGCCAAAAATCGATATTTTAAGTATCCAAAGTCGATATGTGCATGTACCTTCTCTACCCGTTTACATCTCAAATTCAGGCTCAAAACACCCGAAAATTCGATATTTTGGGGTCACAGAAGCGATCTGTACATGCCTACTCCGTGTTAGAGTATTTTCAAAATACAGGCCCAAAACATGCAGAAAATCAATATTTTAGGTGCCCAAAGTCAATATGTCAATGCATCTTCTGTACCCGTTTATATCACAAATTCAGGCTCAATACACCTGAAAATTTGATATTTTGATGTCTCAGAAGCGATCTGTACATGCCTACTCAGTGCTAGAATATTTTTAAAATATAGTCCCAAAACATGCTAAAAATCGATATTTTAGGTTCCCAACGTCCATATCTCAAAATCAGGCCCAAAACACCCGAAAATTCGATATTTTGTGGTCCCAGAAGCGATTTGAGCATACCTACTCCGTGTTAGAGTATTTTTAAAATACAAGCCCAAAACATACTGAAAATCGATCTTTTAGGTGCCCAAAAGTCGATATGTGCATGCATCTTCTGTACCCGTTTATATCTCAAATTCAGTCTCCAAAAACCCGAAAATTCGATATTTTATTGTCCCAGAAGCGATCTGTTCATGCATACACCGTGTTAGAGTATTTTCAATGTACAGGCCCAAAACATGCTAATAATCGATATTTTAGGTGCCCAAAGTCAATATGTGCATGCGTCTTCTGTACCCGTTTATATCTCAAATTCAGCCTCAAAACACCCGAAAAATCGATATTTTGAGGTCCCTGAAGCGATCTGTACATGCCTACTCCGTGGTAGAGTATTTTCAAAATACAGGCCCAAAACATGTTAAAAATTGATCTTTTAGGTGCCCAAAAGTCGACATGTGCATGCATCTTCTGTACCCGTTTATATCTCAAATTCAGGCTCCAAACACCCGAAAATTCGATATTTTTGGGTCCCAGAAGCGATCTGTACATGCCTACTCAGTGCTAGAATGTTTTCAAAACACTGGCTGAAAACATGCCAAAAATCGATATTTTAAGTTTCCAAAGTCGATATGTGCATGTACCTTCTGTACCCGTTTATATCCCAAATTCAACCTCAAAACAACCGAAAATTCGATATTTTTGGGTCCCAGAAGCGATCTCTACATGCCTACTCAGTGCTAGAATGTTTTCAAAATATAGGCTCAAAACATTCTAAAAATCGATATTATAAGTGTCCAAAGTCGATATGTGCATGTACCTTTTGTACCCGTTTATATCTCAAATTCAACCTGAAAACACCCGAAAATTCGGTATTTTTGGGTCCTAGAAGCGATCTGTATATGCCTACTCCTAATTAGAATGTTTTCAAGATACAGACGCAAAACATGCTCAAAATCGATATTTTAGGTGCCAAAAGTCGATATGTGCAAACATCTTCTGTACCCGTTTATATCTCAAATTCAGTCTCAAAACAACCGAAAATTCGATATTTTTGGATCCCAGAAGCGATCTGTACATGCCTACTCTGTGTTAGAGTATTTTCAAAATACAGGCCCAAAACATGCTAAAAATCGATATTTTAGGTGCCCAAAGTCGATATCTTAAATTCAGTCCCAAAACACCCGAAAATTCGGTATGTTTGGGTCCTAGAAGCGATCTGTATATGCCTACTTCGTGTTAGAGTATTTTCAAAATACAAGCCTAAAACATACTGAAAATCGATCTTTTAGGTGCCCAAAAGTCGATATGTGCATGCATCTTCTGTACCCGTTTATATCTCAAATTCAGGCTCCAAACACCCGAAAATTCTATATTTTGGGTTCCCAGAAGCGATCTGTACATGCCTATTCAGATACAGGCCCAAAACATGCTGAAAATCGATATATTAGGTGCCCAAAAGTCGATATGTTCATGCATCTTCTGTACCCGTTTATTACCCAAATTCAACCTCAAAACACCCGAAAATTCGGAATGTTTGGGTCCCAAAGGGATCTGTACATGCCTACTCAGTGCTAGAATGCTTTTAAAATATAGACTCAAAACATGCTATAACTCGATATTTTAAGTTTCCAAAGTCGATATGTGCATGCATCTTCTGTACCCGTTTATATCTCAAATTCAGGCTCAAAACACCCGATAATTCGGTATGTTTGGGTCCTAGAAGTGATCTGTACATGCCTACTCCGTGTTAAAGTATTTTCAAAATACAGGCCCAAAACATGCTGAAAATCGATATTTTAGGTGCCAAAAAGTCAATATGTGCATGCATCTTCTGTATCCGGTTATATCTCAAATTCAGGCTTAAAACACCCGAAACTTCGATATTTTGAGGTCCTAGAAGCGATCTGTGCATGCCTACTCAGTGCTAGAATATTTTCAAAATATAGTCCCAAAACAAGCTAAAAAATCGATATTTTAGGTGCCCAAAGTTGATATCTCAAATCCAGGCACAAAACACCCGAAAATTCGATATTATTGGGTCCCAGAAGCGATCTGTACATGCCTACTCTGTGCTAGAATGTTTTCAAAATATAGGCCCAAAACATGCTAAAAATCGACATTTTAAGTGTCCAAAGACGATATGTGCATGCATCTTCTGTACCCGTTTATATCTCAAATTCAGGCTCAAAACACCCGAAAATTCGATATTTTTGGGTCCTAGAAGCGATCTGTACATGCCTACTCCTAGTTTGAATGTTTTCAAGATACAGACCCAAACTTGCTCAAAATCGATATTTTAGGTGTCCAAAAGTCGATATGTGCATGCATCTTCAGTACCCGTTTATATCTCAAATTCAGGCTCAAAACACCCGAAAATTCGATATTTTGGGGTCCCAGAAGTGATCTGTACATGCCTACTCCGTGTTAGAATATTTCAAAATACAAGCCCACAACATGCTAACATTCGATATTTTAGGTGCCCAAAGTCGATATCGCAAATTCAGGCCCAAAACCCCTTAAAATTCGATATTTTTGGGTCCCAGAAGCGATCTGTACATGCCTGTTCAGATACAGGCCCAAAACATGCATAAAATCGATATATTAGGTGCCCAAAGTCAATATGTGTATGCATCTTCTGCAACCGTTTATATAACAAATTCAACATCAGAACATCCGAAAATTCGATATTTTTGGGTCCCAGAAGCGATCTGTACAGTCGGCGGCAGAAGTCCTGTCGCCTCACCTGCTTCACCAAGACATGCAGTGTTCATGAACTCGAGAAATACGCACGTTTTCTACACCTAATAATCTCGAGTCTTCGAACATCGCGTGCCTCTGTGAAGCATGTGAAGCGACCGGACTTTTGCCGCCGACTGTACATGCCTACTCAGTGCTAGAATGTTTTCAAAATAAAGGCTCAAAACATGCTAAAAATTGATATTTTAAGTGTCCAAAGTCGATATGTGCATGCATCTTCTGTACCCGTTTACATCTCAAATTTAGGCTCAAAACACCCGAAAATTCGGTATTTTGAGGTCCCAGAAGCGATCTGTACATGCCTACTCAGTGCTAGAATATTTTCAAGATATAGTTCCAAAACATGCTAAAAATCGATATTTTAGGTGCACAAAGTCGATATCCCAAATTCATGCCCAAAACACCAGAAAAATTCGATATTTTGGGGTCCCAGAAGCTATCTGTAAATGCCTACTCCGTGTTAAAGCCTTTTCAATATACAGGCCCAAAACAAACTAAAAATCGATCTTTTAGGTGCCCAAAGTCAATATGTGTATGCATCTTCTGCAATCGTTTATATCACAAATTCAACCTCAGAACACCCGAAAATTCGATATTTTTGGGTCCCAGAAGCGATCTGTACATGCCTACTCCTAGTTAGAATGTTTTCAAGATACAGACCCAAAACATGCTCAAAATCGATATTTTAGGTGCCCAAAAGTCGATATGTGCATGCATCTTCAGTTCCCGTTTAAATCTTAAATTCAGGGTTAAAACTCCCTAAAATTCGATATTTTTGGGTTCCAGAAGCGATCTGTACATGCCTACTCCGTGTTGGAGTATTTTCAAAATACAGTCCCAAAACATGCTAAAAATTGATATTTTAGGTGTCCAAAAGTCGATATATGCATGCATCTTCAGTACCCGTTTACATCTCAAATTCAGGCTCAAAACACCCGAAAATTCGGTATTTTGGGGTCCCAGAAGCGATCTGTACATGCCTACTCCTAGTTCGAATGTTTTCAAGATACAGACCCAAAACATGCTAAAAATCGATATTTTAGGTGTCCAAAAGTCGATATGTGCATTCATCTTCAGTACCCGTTTATATCTCAAATTCAGGCTCAAAACACCTGAAAATTCGATATTTTGGGGTCCCAGAAGCGATCTGTACATGCCTACTTCGTGTTAGAGTATTTCAAAATACAAGTCCAGAACATGCTAAAAATCGATATTTTAGGTGCACAAAGTCGATATCGCAAATTCAGGCCCAAAACACCTGCAAATTCGATATTTTGGGGTCCCAGAAGCGATCTGTACATGCCTATTCAGATAAAGGCCCAAAATATGCTAAAAATCGATATATTAGGTGCCCAAAGTCAATATGTGTATGCATCGTCTGCAACCGTTTATATCACAAATTCAACCTCAGAACACCGGAAAATTCGATATTTTTGGGTCCCAGAAGCGATCTGTACATGCCTACTCAGTGCTAGAATGCTTTCAAAATATTGGCTCAAAACATGCTAAAAATCGATATTTTAAGTGTCCAAAGTCGATATGTTCATTCATCTTCTGTACCCGTTTATATCTCAAATTCGGGATCAAAACACCCGAAAATTCGTTTTTTTTGGGTCCTAGAAGCGATTTGTACATGCCTACTCCTAGTTAGAATGTTTTCAAGATACAGACCTTAAACATGCTCAAAATCGATATTTTAGGTGCTCAAAAGTCGATATGTGCATGCATCTTCAGTACCTGTTTATATCTCAAATTCAGGGTTAAAAAACCCGAAAATTTCGATATTTTGAGGTTCCAGATGCGATCTGTACATGCCTACTCCGTGTTAGAGTATTTTCAAAATACAGTCCCAAAACATGCTAAAAATTGATATTTTAGGTGTCCAAAAGTCGATATATGCATGCATCTTCAGTACCCGTTTACATCTCAAATTCAGGCTCAAAACACCCGAAAATTCGGTATTTTGGGGTCCCAGAAGCGATCTGTACATGCCTACTCCTAGTTCGAATGTTTTCAAGATACAGACCCAAAACATGCTAAAAATCGATATTTTAGGTGTCCAAAAGTCGATATGTGCATTCATCTTCAGTACCCGTTTATATCTCAAATTCAGGCTCAAAATACCCGAAAATTCGATATTTTGGGGTACCAGAAGCGATCTGTACATGCCTACTCAGTGCTAGAATATTTTCAAAATATACTCCAAAAACATGCAAAAAATCGATATTTTTTGGTGCCCAAAGTCGATATCTCAAATTCATGCCCAAAACACCCGAAAATTCAATATTTTGGGGTAACAGAAGCTATCTGTAAATACCTACTCCGTGTTAGAGTATTTTCAACATACAGGCCCAAAAAATACTGAAAATCGATATTTTAGGTGCCCAAAAGTCGATAAGTGCATGCATCTTCTGTACCCGTTTATATCTCAAATTCAGGCTCAAAACACCCGAAAATTCGATATTTTGGGGTCCCAGAAGCGATCTGTACATGCCTACTCAGTGCTAGAATATTTTCAAAATATAGTCCAAAAACATGCTAAAAATCGATATTTTTTGGTGCCCAAAGTCGATATTTCAAATTCAGGCCCAAAACACCCGTAAATTCAATATTTTGGGGTCCCAAAAGCTATCTGTAAATGCCTTCTCCGTGTTAGAGTATTTTCAAAATGCAGGCCCAAAAAATACTGAAAATCGATATTTTAGGGGCCCAAAAGTCGATAAGTGCATGCATCTTCTGAGCCCGTTTATATCCCAAATTCAACCTCAAAACACCCGAAAATTCGATATTTTTGCGTCCCAGAAGCGATCTGTACATGCCTACTCTGTGCTAGAATGTTTTCAAAATATAGGCTTAAAACATGCTAAAAATCGATATTTTAAGTGACCAAAATAGATATGTGCATTCATTTTCTGTACTCTTTTATATCTCAAATTCAGGCTCAAAATACCCGAAAATTCGTTATTTTTGGGTCCTACAAGCGATCTGTACATGCCTACTCCTAGTTAGAATGTTTTTTTAAGATACAGACCCAAAACATGCTCAAAATCGATATTTTAGGTGCCAAAAAGTCGATATGTTTATGTATCATTAGTACCCGTTTATATCTAAAATTCAGGCTACAAACACCCGAAAATTCGATATTTTGAGGTCCCAAAAGCGATCTGTACATGCCTATTCAGATACAGGCCCAAAACATGCTTAAAATCGATATATTAGGTGCCCAAAGACAATATGTGTATGCATCATCTGCAACCGTTAATATCACAAATTAAACCTCAGAACACCCGAAAATTCGATATTTTTGGGTCCCAGAAGCGATCTGCACATGCCTACTCAGTGCTAAAATATTTTCAAAATATAGGCCCAAAACATGCTAAAAATCGATCTTTTAAGTGCCCAAAAGTCGATATGTGTATGCATCTTCTGAGCCCGTTTATATCCCAAATTCAACCTCAAAACACCCGAAAATTCGATATTTTTGGGTCCCTGAAGCGATCTGTACATGCCTACTCCTAGTTAGAATGTTTTCAAGATACAGACCCAAAACATGCTCAAAATCGATATTTTAGGTGCCAAAAAGTCGATATGTTCATGCATCTTCAGTACCCGTTTATATCTCAAATTCAGGCTCAAAACACCCGAAAATTCGATATTTTAAGGTCCAAGAAGCGATCTGTAGATGCCTACTCAGTGTTAGAATATTTTCAAAATATAGGCCCAAAACATGCTAAAAATCGATATCTCAGGTGCCCAAAGTCGATATCTCAAATTCATGCCGAAAACACCCGAAAATTCATTATTTTGGGGTCCCAGAAGCTATCTGTAAATGCCTATTCCGTGTTAGAGTATTTTCAAAATACAGGCCCAAAAAATACTGAAAATCGATATTTTAGGTGGCCGAAAGTCGATAAGTGCATGCATCTTCTGTAACCGTTTATATCTCAAATTCAACCTCAAAACACCTGAAAATTCGATATTTTGGGGTTCCAGAAGCGATCTGTACATGCCTACTCAGTGCTAGAATGCTTTCAAAACATAGGCGCAAAACATGCTAAAAATCGATATTTTAGGTGCCAAAAAGTCGATATGTTCATGCATCTTCAGTACCCGTTTATATCTCAAATTCAGGCTACAAACACCCAAAAATTCGATATTTTGAGGTCCCAGAAGCGATCTGTACATGCCTATTCAGATACAGGCCCAAAACATGCTGAAAATCAATATATTAGGTGCCCAAAGTCAATATGTGTATGCATCTTCTGCAACCGTAATATCACAAATTAAACCTCAAAACACCCGAAAATTCGATATTTTTGGGTCCTAGAAGCGATCTATACATACCTACTCCGTGTTAGATTATTTTCAACATACAGGCCCAAAACATGCTGAAAATCGATATTTTAGGTGCCCAAAGTCAATATGTGCATGCATCTTCTGCACCCGTTTATATCTCAAATTCAACCTCAAAACACACGAAAATTCGATATTTTGGGGTTCCAGAAGCGATCTGTACATGCCTACTCCGTGTTAGAGTATTTTCAATATACAGGCCCAAAACATACTGAAAATCGATCTTTTAGGTGCCCAAATGTCGATATGTGGATGCATCTTCAGTACCAGTTTATATCTCAAATTCGGGCTCCAAACACTCGAAAATTCGATATTTTTGGGTTCCAGAAGCGATCTGTACATGCCTACTCAGTGCTAGAATGTTTTCATAATATAGGCTCAAAACTTGCGAAAAATCAATATTTTAAGTGTCCAAAGTCGATATGTGCATGCATCTTCTATACCCGTTTATATCTCAAATCCGGGATCAAAACACCTGAAAATTCGGTATTTTTGGGTCCTAGAAGCGAAGTGTACATGCCTACTCCTAGTTAGAATGTTTTCAAGATACAGACCCAAAACATGCTCAAAATCGATATTTTAGGTGCACAAAAGTCGATATGTGCATGCATCTTCAGTACCCGTTTATATCTCATATTCAGGGTTAAAAAAACCGAAAATTTCGATATTTTGGGGTTCCAGAAGCGATCTGTACATGCCTACTCCGTGTTAGAGTATTTTCAATATACAGGCCGAAAACATGCTGAAAATCGATATTTTAGGAGCCCTAAGTCAATATGTGAATGCATCTTCTGTACCCGTTTATATCTCAAATTCAACCTCAAAACACATGAAAATTCGATATTTTGGGGTCCCAGAAGCGATCTGTACATGCCTACTCAGTTCTAGAATATTTTCAAAATATAGGCCTAAAACATGCTAAAAATCGATATTTTAGATGCCCAAAGTCGATATCTTAAATTCAGGCACAAAACAATCGAAAATTCGATATTTCGGGGTCCCAGAAGCGATCTGTACATGCCTACTCCGTGATAGAGTATTTTCAAAATACAGGCCCAAAACATACTGAAAATCAATCTTTTAGGTGCCCAAAAGTCGATATGTGAATGCATCTTCTGAGCCCGTTTATATCCCAAATTCAAACTCAAAACACCTGAAAATTCGATATTTTTGCGTCCCAGAAGTGACCTGTACATGCCTATTCTGTGCTAGAATGTTTTCAAAATATAGGCTCAAAACATGCTAAAAATCGATATTTTAAGTGTCCAAAATCGATATGTGCATGCATCTTCTGTACCTGTTTATATCTTAAATTCAGGCTCAAAAGACCCGATTATTCGGTATTTTGGTGTCCCAGAAGCGATCTGTACATGCCTACTCCTAGTTAAAATGTTTTCAAGATACTGATCCAAAACATGCTCAAAATCGATATTTTAGGTGCCAAAAAGTCGATATGTTCATGACTCTTAAGTACCCGTTTATATCTCAAATTCAGGCTCAAAACACCCGAAAATTCGATATTTTGAGGTCCCAGAAGCGATCTGTACATGCCTACTCAGTGCTAGAATATTTTCAAAAATATAGTCCAAAAACATGCTAAAAATCGATATTTTAGGTGCCCAAAGTCGATATCTCAAATTCAGGCCCAAAACACCCGAAAATTCAATATTTTGGGGTCCCAGAAGCTATCTGTAAATGCCTACTCTGTGTTAGAGTATTTTCAAAATACAGGCCCAAAACATACTGAAAATCGATATTTTAGGTGCTCAAAAGTCGATATGTGCATGCATCTTCTGTACCCTTTTATATCTCAAATTCGGGATTAAAACACCTGAAAATTCGGTATTTTTGGGTCCTAGAAGCGATCTGTACATGCCTACTCCTAGTTAGAATGTTTTCAAGATACAGACCCAAAACATGTTCAAAAACGATATTTTAGGTTCCCAAAACTCATAATGTGCATGCATCTTCAGTACCTGTTTATATCCCAAATTCAGGGTTAAAAAACCCGAAAATGTCGATATTTTGGGTTTCCAGAAGCAATCTGTACATGCCTACTCCGTGTTAGAGTATTTTCAACATACATCCCCAAAACATGCTGAAAATCGATATTTTAGGTGCCCAAAATCGATATGTGCATGCATCTTCTGTTCCCGTTTATATCTCTAATTCAGGCTCAAAATACCCGAAAATTCGGTATTTTGGTGTCCCAGAAGCGATCTGTACATGCCTACTCCTAGTTAGAATGTTTTCAAGATACTGACCCAAAACATGCTCAAAATCGATATTTTAGGTGCCAAAAAGTCGATATGTTCATGACTCTTCAGTACCCGTTTATATCTCAAATTAAGGCTACAAACACCCGAAAATTCGATATTTTGAGGTCCAAGAAGCGATCTGTACATGCCTATTCAGATACAGGCCCAAAACATGCTGAAGATCGATATATTAGGTGCCCAAAGTCAATATGTGAATGCATCTTCTGCAACCGTTGATATCACAAATTAAACCTCAGAACACCCGAAAATTCAATATTTTTGGGTCCCAGAAGCGATCTATACATACCTACTCCGTGTTAGAGTATTTTCGACATAGGGGCCCAAAACATGCTGAAAATCGATATTTTAGGTGCCCAAAATCGATATGTGCATGCATCTTCTGTTCCCGTTTATATCTCTAATTCAGGCTAAAAATACCCGAAAATTCGGTATTTTGGTGTCCCAGAAGCGATCTGTACATGCCTACTCCTAGTTAGAATGTTTTCAAGATACTGACCCAAAACATGCTCAAAATCGATATATTAGGTGCCAAAAAGTCGATATGTTCATGACTCTTCAGTACCCGTTTATATCTCAAATTCAGGCTCAAAACACCCGAAAATTCGATATTTTGAGGTCCCAGAAGCGATCTGTACATGCCTACTCAGTGCTAGAATATTTTCAAAATATAGTCCAAAAACATGCTAAAAATCGATATTTTAGGTGCCCAAAGTCGATATCTCAAATTAAGGCCCAAAACACCCGAAAATTCAATATTTTGGGGTCCCATAAGCTATCTGTAAATGCCTACTCCGTGTTGGAGTATTTTCAAAATACAGGCCCAAAACATACTTAATATCGATATTTTAGGTGCCCAAAACTCGATATGTGCATGCATCTTCTGTACCCGTTTATATCTCAAATTCACGCTACAAACACCCGAAAATTCGATATTTTGGGGACCCAGAAGCAATCTGTACATGCCTACTCAGTGCTAGAATGTTTTCAAAACATAGGCTCAAAACATGCTAAAAATCGATATTTTAGGTGTCCAAAGTCGATATGTGCATGCATCTTCTGTACCCGTTTATATCTCAAATTCGGGATTAAAACACCTGAAAATTCGGTATTTTTGGGTCCTAGAAGCGATCTGTACATGCCTACTCCTAGTTATAATGTTTTCAAGATACAGACCCAAAACATGCTCAAAATCGATATTTTAGGTGCCCAAAAGTCATAATGTGCATGCATCTTCAGTACCTGTTTATATCTCAAATTCAGGGTTAAAAAACCCGAAATTTTCGATATTTTGGGGCTCCAGAAGCGATCTGTACATGCCTACTCCGTGTTAGAGTATTTTCAACATACATCCCCAAAACATGCTGAAAATCGATATTTTAGGTGCCCAAAGTCAATATGTGCATGTATCTTCGGTACCCGTTTATATCTCAAATTCAACCTCAAAACACACGAAAATTCGATATTTTGGGGTCCCAGAAGCGATCTGTACATGCCTACTTAGTGCTAGAGTATTTTCAAAATATAGGCCCAAAACATGCTAAAAATCGATATCTCAGGTGCCCAAAGTCGATATCTCAAATTCAGGCCCAAAACACCAGAAAATTCAATATTTTGGGGTCCCAGAAGCTATCTGTAAATGCCTACTCCGTGTTAGAGTATTTTCAAAATACAGGCCCAAAACATACTGAAAATCGATATTTTAGGTGCCCAAAAGTCGATATGTGCATGCATCTTCTGTACCCGTTTATATCTCAAATTCACGCTACAAACACCCGAAAATTCGATATTTTGGGGTCCCAGAAGCAATCTGTACATGCCTACTCAGCGCTAGAATGTTTTCAAAACATAGGCTCAAAACATGCTAAAAATCGATATTTTAGGTGTCCAAAGTCGATATGTGCATGCATCTTCTGTACCCGTTTATATCTCAAATTCAGGCTCAAAACACCCGAAAATTCGGTATTTTTTGGGTCCTACAAGCGATCTGTACATGCCTACTCCTAGTTAGAATATTTTCAAGATACAGACCCAAATCATGCTCAAAATCGATATTTTACGTGCAAAAAAATCGATATGTTCATGCATCTTCAGTACCCGTTTATATCTCAAATTCAGGCTACAAACACCCGAAAATTCGATATTTTGAGGTCCAAGAAGCGATCTGTACATGCCTATTCAGATACAGGCCCAAAACATGCTGAACATCGATATATTAGGTGCCCAAAGTCAATATGTGCATGCATCTTCTGCAACCGTTAATATCACAAATTAAACCTCAGAACACCCGAAAATTCGATATTTTTGGGTCCCAGAAGCGATCTATACATACCTACTCCGTGTTAGAGTATTTTCAACATACATCCCCAAAACATGCTGAAAATCGATATTTTAGGTGCCCAAAGTCAACATGTGCATGCATTTTCTGTACTCGTTTATATCTCAAATTCAACCTCAAAACACACAAAAATTCGATATTTAGAGGTGCCAGAAGCGATCTGTACATGCCTAGTCAGTGCTAGAATGTTTTCATAATATAGGCACAAAACATGCTAAAAATCGATATTTTAAGTGTCTAAAGTCGATATGTGCATGCATCTTCTGTACCCGTTTATATCCCAAATTCAACCTCAAAACACACGAAAATTCGATATTTTGGGGTCCCAGAAGCGATCTGTACATGCCTACTCAGTGCTAGAATATTTTCAAAATATAGGCCCAAAACATGCTAAAAATCAATATTTTAGATGCCCAAAAGTCGATATGTGAATGCATCTTCTGAGCCCGTTTATATCCCAAATTCAAACTCAAAACACCTGAAAATTCGATGTTTTTGCATCTCAGAAGCGATCTGTACATGCCTACTCTGTGCTAGAATGTGTTCAAAATATAGGCTCAAAACATGCTAAAAATCGATATTTTAAGTGTCCAAAATCGATATGTGCATGCATATTCTTTACCGTTTATATCTCAAATTCAGGCTCAAAATACCCGAAAATTCGGTATTTTTTGGTCCTAGAAGCGATCTGTACATGCCTACTTCGTGTTAGAGTATTTTCAAAATACAGGCCTAAAACATGCTGAAAATCGATATTTTAGGTGCCCAAAGTCAATATGTGCATGCATCTTCTTTACCCGTTTATATCCCAAATTCGACCTCAAAACACCCGAAAATTCGACATTTTTGGGTCCCAGAAGCGATCTGTACATGCCTACAAAGTGCTAGAATGTTTAAAAAAAAAAAGGCTCAAAACATGCTAAAAATCGATATTTTAATTGTCCAAATTCGATATGTGCATGGATCATCTGTACCTGTTTATATCTTAAATTCAGGCTTAAAATACCCGAAAATTCGGTATTTTGGTGTCCCAGAAGCGATCTGTACATGCCTACTCCTAGTTAGAATGTTTTCAAGATACTGACCCAAAACATGCTCAAAATCGATATTTTAGGTCCCAAAAAGTCGATATGTTCATGACTTTTCAGTACCCGTTTATATCTCAAATTCAGGCTCAAAACACCCGGAAATTCGATATTTTGAGGTCCCAGTAGCGATCTGTACATGCCTACTCAGTGCTAGAATATTTTCAAAATATAGTCCGAAAACATGCTAAAAATCGATATTTTAGGTGCCCAAAGTCGATATCTCAAATTCAGGCCCAAAACACCCGAAAATTCATTATTTTGTGGTCCCAGAAGCTATCTGTAAATGCCTACTCCGCGTTAGAGTATTTTCAAAATACAGGCCCAAAACATACTGAAAATCGATATTTTAGGTGCCCAAAAGTCGATATGTGAATGCATCTTCTGTACCCGTTTATATCTCAAATTCACGCTACAAACACCCGAAAATTCGATATTTTGGGGTCCCAGAAGCAATCTGTACATGCCTACTCAGTGCTAGAATGTTTTCAAAACATAGGCTCAAAACATGCTAAAAATCGATATTTTAGGTGTCCAAAGTCGATATGTGCATGCATCCTCTGTACCCGTTTATATCTCAAATTCGGGATTAAAACACCTGAAAAATCGGTATTTTTGGGTCCTAGAAGCGATCTGTACATGCCTAATCCAAGTTAGAATGTTTTCAAGATACAGACCCAAAACATGCTCAAAATCGATATTTTAGGTGCACAAAAGTCATAATGTGCATGCATCTTCAGTACCTGTTTATATCTCAAATTCAGGGTTAAAAAACCCGAAAATGTCGATATTTTGGGTTTCTAGAAGCAATCTGTACATGCCTACTCCGTATCAGAGTATTTTCAACATACATCCCCAAAACATGCTGAAATTCGATATTTAAGGTGCCCAAAGTCAATATGTGAATGCATCTTCTGTACCCGTTTATATCTCAAATTCAACCTCAAAACACACGAAAATTCGATATTTTGGGGTCCCAGAAGCGATCTGTACATGCCTACTCAGTGCTAGAATATTTTCAAAATATAGGCCCAAAACATGCTAAAAATCGATATCTCAGGTGCCCAAAGTCGATATCTCAAATTCAGGCCCAAAACACCAGAAAATTCAATATTTTGGGGTCCCAGAAGCTATCTGTAAATGCCTACTCCGTGTTAGAGTATTTTCAAAATACAGGCCCAAAACATACTGAAAATCGATATTTAAGGTGCCCAAAAGTCGATATGTGCATGCATCTTCTGTACCCGTTTATATCTCAAATTCACGCTACAAACACCAGAAAATTCTATATTTTGGGGTCCCAGAAGCAATCTGTACATGCCTACTCAGTGCTAGAATGTTTTCAAAACATAGGCTGAAAACATGCAAAAAATCGATATTTTATGTGTCCAAAGTCGAAATGTACATGCATCTTCTGTACCCGTTTATATCTCAAATTCAGGCTCAAAACACCCGAAAATTCGGTATTTTTGGGTCCTACAAGCGATCTGTACATGCCTACTCCTAGTTAGAATGTTTTCAAGATACAGACCAAAATCATGCTCAAAATAAATATTTTACGTGCCAAAAAGTCGATATGTTCATGCATCTTCAGTACCCGTTTATATCTCAAATTCAGGCTACAAACACCCGAAAATTCGATATTTTGAGGTCCAAGATGCGATCTGTACATGCCTATTCAGATACAGGCCCAAAACATGCTGAACATCGATATATTAGGTGCCCAAAGTCAATATGTGTATGCATCTTCTGCAACCGTTAATATCACAAATTAAACCTCAAAACACCCGAAAATTCGATATTTTTGGGTCTCAGAAGCGATCTATACATACCTACTCTGTGTTAGAGTATTTTCAACATACAGGCCAAAAACATGCTGAAAATCGATATTTTAGGTGCCCAAAGTCAATATGTGCATGCATCTTCTGTACTCGTTTATATCTAAAATTCAACCTCAAAACACACAAAAATTCGATTTTTTGGGATGCCAGAAGCGATCTGTACATACCTACTCAGTGCTAGAATGTTTTCATAATATTGGCTCAAAACTTGCTAAAAATCAAAATTTTAAGTGTCCAAAGTCGATATGTGCATGCATCTTCTGTACCCGTTTATATCTCAAATTCGGGATTAAAACACCTGAAAATTCGGTATTTTTGGGTCCTAGAAGCGATCTGTACATGGCTTCTCCTAGTTAGAATGTTTTCAAGATACAGACCCAAAACATGCTCAAAATCGATATTTTAGGTGCCCAAAAGTCGATATGTGCGTGCATCCTCAGTACCTGTTTATATCTCAAATTCAGGCTCAAAACACCCGAAAACTCTATATTTTGGGGTCCCAGAAGCGATCTGTACATGCCTACTCAGTGCTAGAATATTTTCAAAATATAGTCCCAAAACATACTAAAAATCGATATTTTAGGTGCCCAAAGTCGATATTTCAAATTCAGACCCAAAACACCCGAAAATTCGATATTTTGTGATCCCAGAAGCTATCTGTAAATGCCTACTCAGTGCTAGAATGTTTTCAAAATATAGGCTCAAAACATGCTAAAAATAGATATTTTAAGTGTACAAAGTCGATATGTGCATTCATCTTCAGTACCCGTTTATATCTCAAATTCAGGGTTATAACACCCGAAAATTCGATATTTTGGGATCCAAGAAGCGATCTGTACATGCCTACTATGTGTTAGAGTATTTTCAAAATACAGGCCCAAAACATGCCTAAAATCGATATTTTAGATGCCCAAAAGTCGATATGTGCATGCATCTTCAGTACCCGTTTATATCTCAAATTCAGTGTTATAACACCCGAAAATTCGATATTTTGGGATCCAAGAAGCGATCTGTACATGCCTACTACGTGTTAGAGTATTTTCAAAATACAGGTCCAAAACATGCTGAAAATCAATATTTTAGGTGCCCAAAGTAAATATGTGCATGCATCTTCTGTACCCGTTTATATCTCAAATTGAGGCTCAAAACACCCGAAAATTCGATATTTTTGGGTCCCAGAAGCGATCTGTACATGCCTACACAGTGCTATAACGTTTTCAAAAAAAAGGCTCAGAACATGCTAAAAATCGATATTTTAATTGTCCAAAGTCGATATGTGCATGGATCATCTGTACCTGTTTATATCTTAAATTCAGGCTCAAAAGACCCGAAAATTCGGTATTTTGGTGTCCCAGAAGCGATCTGTACATGCCTACTCCTAGTTAGAATGTTTTTAAGATGCTGACCCAAAACATGCTCAAAATCGATATTTTAGGTGCCCAAAAGTCGATATGTGCATACATCTACAGTACCCGTTTATATCTCAAATTCAGGCTCAAAACACCTGAAAATTCGAAAAATTTGAGGTCCCAGAAGCGATCTGTACATGCCTAGTCAGTGCTAGAATATTTTCAAAATATAGTCCAAAAACATGCTAAAAATCGATATTTTAGGTGCCCAAAGTCAATATGTGTATGCATCTTCTCCACCCGTTTATATCACAAATTCAACCTCAAAACATCCGAAAAATCGATATTTTTGGGCCCCAGAGGCGATCTGTACATGCCTAGTCAGTGCTAGAATGTTTTCAAAATATAGGCCTAAAACATGCTAAAAATCGATATTTTAACTGTCCAAAGTCGATATGTGCATGCATCTTCTGTACCCGTTTATATCTCAAATTTAACCTTAAATCACACGAAAATTCGATATTTTGGGGTCCCAGAAGCGATCTGTACATGCCTACTCAGTGCTTGAATATTTTCAAAATATAGGCCCAAAACATGCTACAAATCGATATTTTAGGTGCCCAAAGTCTATATCTCAAATTCAGGCCCAAAACACATGAAAATTCGATATTTTGGGGTCCCAGAAGCAATCTGTACATGCCTACTCCGTGTTAGAGTATTTTCAAAATACAGGCCAAAAACATGCTGAAAATCAATATTTTAGGTGCCCAAAGTCAATATGTGCATGCATCTTCTTTACCCGTTTATATCCCAAATTCGACCTCAAAACACCCTAAAATTCGATATTTTTGGGTCCCAGAAGCAATCTGTACATGCCTACACAGTGCTAGAACGTTCTAAAAAAAAAGGCTGAAAACATGCTAAAAATCGATATTTTAATTGTCCAAAGTCGATATGTGCATGGATCATCTGTACCTGTTCATATCTTAAATTCAGGCTGAAAAGACCCGAAAATTCGGTATTTTGGTGTCCCAGAAGCGATCTGTACATGCCTACTCCTAGTTAGAATGTTTTTAAGATGCTGACCCAAAACATGCTCAAAATCGATATTTTAGGTGCCAAAAAGTCGATATGTTCATGACTTTTCAGTACCCGTTTATATCTCAAATTCAGGGTTATAGCACCCGAAAATTCGATATTTTGGGATCCAAGAAGCGATCTGTACATGCCTACTCCTAGTTAAATTGTTTTCAAGATACAGACCCAAAACATGCTCAAAATCGATATTTTAGATGCCCAAAAGTCGATATGTGCATGCATCTTCAGTACCCGTTTATATCTCAAATTCAGGTTTAAAACACCCGAAAATTTGATATTTTGGGGTCCCAGAAGCGATCTGTACATGCCTACTCCGTGTTAGAGTATTTTCAAAATACAGGCCCAAAACATGCTGAAAATCGATATTTTAGGTGCACAAAGTCAATATGTGCATGCATCTTCTGTACCCGTTTATATGCCAAATTCAGGCTACAAACACCCGAAAATTCGATATTTTTGGGTCCCAGAAGCGATCTGTACATGCCTACTAAGATACAGGCCCAAAACATGTTGAAAATTAATATATTAGGTGCAAAAATTCAATATGTGTATGCATCTTCTGCACCCGTTTATATCCCAAATTCAACCTCAAAACACCCAAAAATTCGATATTTTTGGGTCCCAGAAGCGATCTGTACATACCTACTCAGTGCTAGAATGTTTTCAAAATATAGGCTCAAAACATGCTAAAAATCGATATTTTAGGTGCCCAAAGTCGATATCTCAAATTGAGGCTCAAAACACCCGAAAATTTGATTTTTTGGGTCAAAGAAGCGATCTGTACATGCATAGTCAGTGCTAGAATATTTTCAAATTACAGGCCCAAAACAAGCTGAAAATCGATATTTTATGTGCCCAAGTCAATATGTGCAGGTATCTTCTGTACCCGTTTACATCCCAAATTAAGGATCAAATCACCCAAAAATTCGATATTTTTGGGCCCCAGAAGCAATCTGTAGATGCCTACTCAATACTAGAATGTTTTCACAATATAGGCTCAAAACATGCTAAAAATCTGTATTTTTGGTGTCCAAAGTCAATAGGTGCATGAATCTTCTGTACCCGTTTATATCCCAAATTCATTCTCAAAACACCTGAAAATTCGATATTTTTGGGTCCCAGAAGCGATCTGCACATGCCTACTCAATGTTAGACAATTTTAAAATCACATGCACAATAACAAGTTGAAAATCGATATTTTAGGTGCCCAAAATCGATATGTGCATGCATCTTCTGTACCCGTTTATATCTCAAATTTAGGCTCAAAACTCTCAAAAATTCGATATTTTTGGGTCCCAGATGCGATCTGTACATGCATAGTCAGTGCTAGAATATTTTCAAAATACAGGCCCAGAACAAGCTGAAAATCGATATTTTAAGTGCCCAAGTCAATAGGTGCATGCATCTTCTGTACCCGTTTATATCCTATATTCAGGCTCATGACACCCGAAAATTTGATATTTTTGGGTCCTAGAAGCGATCTGTACATGCCTACTCCTTGCTAGAATGTTTTCAGGATACAGACCCAAAACATGCTCAAAATCGATATTTTAGGTGCCAAAAGTCGATGTGTACATGCATCTCTAGTACCCGTTTATATCTGAAATTCAGGCTCAAAACACCCGAAAGTTCGATATTTTTTGGTCCCAAAAGCGATCTGTACATGCCTACTCAGTGCTAGAATGTTTTCAAAATGTAGGCTCAAAACATGCTAAAAATCGATATTTTAGGTGCCCAAAGTCATTATGTGCATGAATCTTCAGTACCCGTTTATATCTCAAATTCAGGCTCAAAACCCCCGAAAATTCGATATTTTTGGGTCCCAGAAGCGATCTGTACATGGTTACTCCTTGCTAAATTGTTTTAAAGATACAGACCCAAAACATGCGTAAAATCGATATTTTAAGGTGCAAAAAGTTGATATGTGCATGCATCTTCAGTACCCGTTTATATCCCAAATTCAAGCTCAAAACACTCGAAAATTCGATATTTTTGGGTCCAAGAAGCGATCTGTACATGCCTACTCAGTGCTAGAATGTTTTCAAATTACAGGCACAAAAACAAGTTGAAAATCGATATTTTACGTGCCCAAAATCGATATGTGCATGCATTTTCTGTACCCGTTTATATCTCAAATTCAGGCTCAAATCACCCAAAAATTCGATATTTTTGTATCCCAATAGCGATCTGTACATGCCTACTCCTTGCTGGAATGTTTTTAAGATAAAGACCCAAAACATGCTCAAAATCGATATTTTAGGTGCTAAAAGTCGATATGTGCAAGCATCTTCAGTACACGTTTATATCTCAAATTCTGGCTCAAAACACCCGAAAATTCGATATTTTTGGGTCCCAGAAGCGATCTGTACATGCCTACTCCGTGTTAGAGTATTTTCATAATATAGGCCCAAAACATGTTGAAATTCGACCTATTAGGTGCAAAAAGTCAATATGTGCATGCATATTCTGTACCCGTTTATATTTTATATTCAGGCACAAAACACCCGAAAATTCGATATTTTTGGGTCCCAGAAGCGATCTATACATGCATACTCAGTGCAAGAATACTTTCAAAATATAGGCCCAAAACATGCTGAAATTCGATATTTTAGTTGCAAAAAGTCGATATGTGCATGCATATTTTGTACTTATTTATATTCCAAATTCAGGCTCAAAACACCCGAAAATTCGATATTTTTGGGTCCCAGAAGCGAGCTGTACATGTCTACTCACTCTTAGAATAATTTCAAAATATAGGCCCAAAGCATACTAAAAATCGATATTTTTTGTGCCCAAAGTTGATATGTGCATGCGTTTTCTGTACCCGTTTATTTCACAAATCCTGGCTCAAAATACCCGAAAATTCGATATTTTTGGTTCCCAGAAGCGATCTATACATGCATATTCAGCAATAGAATATTTTCAAAATACAGGCCCATCAAATGCCGAAATTCGATATTTTAGGTACCCAAAGTTGATATGTGCATGCATCTTCTGTACTCGTTTATATCCCAAATTCATACTCAAAACACCAGAAAATTCGATATTTTTGGGTCCCAGAAGCGATCGGTACATGTCTACTCAATGCTAGAATATTTTCAAAGTACAGGCACAAAACATGCTAAATATCGAAATTTTAGGTGCATAAAGTCGATATGTGCATGCATCTTCTGTACCGGTTTGATATCTAAAATTCATGCTCAAAACACCCGAAAATTCGATATTTTTGGGTCCCGAAAGCGATCTGTAAATGCCTACTCAGTGCTAGAATATTTTCAAAATATAAGCCGAAAACATGCTAAAAATCGATATTTGTTGTTCAAAAAGTCATTCATGGGGTGGTGGGTGTGTGGTTGTCAGTACAGTGCGTGGATAGTAAATATCAACAGTCAATCATGGGGTATGTGGGTGTCAATATAGTGATTGTATTGTAAATATCAACAGTCATTCATGGGGTGGTTTGTGTTATTACAGTGCTTGGACTGTAAATATAAACAGTCATTCATGAGGTGGTGGGTGTGTGGGTGTCATTAAAGTGCTTGGACTGTATATATCAACAGTCATTGATGGGGTGGTGGGTGTGTGGGTGTCATTACAGTGCTTGGACTGTAAATATCAACAGTCATTCATGAGATGGTGGGTGTGTTGGTGTCACTACAGTGCTCGGACTGTAAATATCAACAGTCATTCATGGGCTGGTTAGTCTGTGGGTGTTATTACAATGCTTTGACTGAAAATATCAACAGTCATTTATGGGGTGGTGGGTGTCATTACAGTGCTTGGACTGTACATATCAACAGTCATTCATGGGGTCGTGGGTGTGTGGGTGTTATTACAGTGCTTGGAGTGTAAATATCAACCATCATTCATGGGGTGGTAGGTGTCATTACAGTGCTTGTACTGTAAGTATCAAGAGTCATTAATGCGGTGGTCGGTGTGTTGGTTTCATTACAGTGCTTGGACTGTAAATATCAAGTCATTTAAGGGGTGGTGGGTGTGTGGGTGTCATTACAGAGCTTGGACTGTAAATATCAACAGTCATTCATGGGGTGGTGGGTGTTATTACAGTGCTTGGACTTTAAATATCAACAGTCATTAACCCTTAAATGCTTATTGACCAAATATCACGTCACCGCGAATTTAGGCCTTTAGCCGATTGACGTAATATTTAGCCTGTAGAAAAAAAACTGCTTGGGCTATATCCAGCCACTTCATTGGTAACACTGGTTAGGTTGGGCCTTCAATGAGTGGTGTGAGAAGGAAATGGTTCACTCGTCATATATACGCAATGAAAATACGCTCGCTCACGTTTTCTAATTATAGGTTTTTTTTTAGGGGTAACTACTTTATTACTCATGGTGCTGCTGTACGCAAACCAGTGGACCTAGAAAATTTTAGTTTACAGATTCTGGTGTGTGAAATCAAGCTCTACAAATCTGTAATAACAAAATTTACCGAAACGAAACTTTAAAAATCACCTTGTTTTTGCGGTTCACGCTCCAGTAGCAGTAGGGGAATTGCGGTTCTTAGGGGTTAATGTGGTGGTGGGTGTGTGGGTGTCATTACAGTGCTTGGACTATAAATATCAACTATCATTTATGGGGTGGTAGGTGTGTGGGTGTCATTAGAGTGCTCAGACTGTAAATATCAACATGCAATCATGGGATGTTGTGTGTGTGAGTATCATTACAGTGCTTGGACTGTAAATATCAACAGTCATTCAAAGGGTGGTGGGTGTGTGGATGTCATTACAGCGCTTGGACTGCAAATATCAACAGTTATTCATGGGATGGTAAGTGTGTGGGTGTCATTACAGTTCTTGGACTGTTAATATCAACAGACATTCATGGGGTGGTGGGTGTGTGGGTATCATTACAATGTTTGGACTGTAAATATCAACAGCCATTTATGGGGTGGGTGGTGTGTGGGTGTCATTACAGTGCTTGGACTGTAAATATCAACAGTTATTCATTGGGTGGTGGGTGTGTGGGTGTCATTACAGTGCTTGGACTATAAATATCAATGGTCATTATTGGGGTGGAGGGTGTGTGGGTGTCATTACAGTAATTGGACTGTAAATATCAACAATCATTCATGGGGTGGATGGTATGTGAGTGTCATTACAGTGCTTGAACTGTAAATATCAACAGTCATTCATGGGGTGGTTGGTGTGTGGGTCTCATTACAGTGCATGGAATGTAAATATCAACAGTCATTTATTGGTTGGTGGGTTTGTGGGTGTCATTACAGTGCTTAGAGTGTAAATATTAACAGTCAATCATGGGGTGGTCAGTGTGTGGGTGTCAATACAGTGCTTGGATTGTAAATATCAACAATCATTCATGGGGTGGTGGGTGTGTGGGTGTCATTACAGTGCTTGGATTGTAAATATCAACAGTCATTCATGGGGTGATGGGTGTCTGGGTGTCATTACAGTACTTGGACTGTAAATATCAACTGTCATTCATGGTGTGTGTGGGTGCTATTACAGAGTTTGGAGTGTAAATATCAAGTCATTCATAGGTTGGTGGGAGTGTGTGTCATTACAGTGATTGGACTGTAAATATCAACAGTCATTCTGGGGGTGGTGTGTGTGCAGGTGTCATTACATTGCTTGGACTGTAAATATCATCAGTCATTAATGGGGTGGTAGGTGTCATTACATTGCTTGGACTGGAAATATCAACTGTCATTCATGGGAAGGTGGGTGTGTTGGTATCATTACAGTGATTGGACTGTAAATATCAACAGTCATTCATGGGGTGGTCGGTGTGTGGGTGATATTACAGTGCTTGGATTATAAATATTAACCATCATTCATATGGTTGTGGTTGTGTGGGTGTCATTACAGTGCTTTGACTGTAAATATCAACAGTCATTCATGGGGTGGTGGGTTGTTTGTGTCATTACAGTGCTTGGATTGTAATTATCAACAGTCATTCATTGGGTTTTGGGTGTGTGGGTGTCATTTCAGTGCTTGAACTTTAAATACCAACAGTCATTCATGGGTTGATGTGTGTGTGTGTCATTACAGTGCTTGGACTGTAAATATCAACTGTCATTCATGGGGTGTGTCTGTAACATTACAGTGCTTGTACTGTAAATATCAACAGTCATTCATGGGTTGGTGGGTGTGTTTGCCATTACAGTGCTTGGACTGTAAATATCAACAGTCATTCATAGGGTGGTGGGTGTTTGTGTGTCATTACAGTGCTTGGACTGTTAATATATATCAATTATTTCGTGTATGTCTCCATACCTCGTCCTTCCCAGCCACCTGGAAAGAAGCCAATGTACAACCAATTCCCAAAAAAGGAGCTACCGCAAATCCATCAAATTACAGACCAATTGCCATCACGTCTACTCTCGGTAAAATATTTGAAATAGTTCTTAACAATCACTTTGTAAAGCACCTTGAGAAAAATCATCTGCTAAATGATAAGCAATATGGCTTTAGACAGAGACGATCTACTGTGGACCTGCTCTGTTATTTCACAGATAACATATTCCAATCAACTGATAAATATGGAGAGACTCATACAATTTGCCTTGATATATCTAAAGCCTTTGACAGAGTATGGCACAGATCATTACTGTCTAAGCTTCCACATTATGGCCTTCAATCTTTTGTTCCCCTAATTAATTCATATCTTAGCAACAGAAAATTACGTGTGATGGTAGATGGTCTGTATTCCGACTTTCATCCCATTAATGCTGGTGTTCCTCAAGGAGCGGTCTTGGCTCCAACTTTGTTCCTCATTCATATTAATGATCTTTTGTCAATTACTCAGAATTCAATTCACTCCTATGCTGATGATTCAACTATTCACAGTTCCTTCTCATTTAATGATAGTTTTACTCAACACAATATTTTAGAATACAAACTTGCCACTTCAATTTCATTAAATGAAGACTTAACGAAGATCTTTGAATGGGGACAAAACAACCTAGTTTCTTTCAATGCAAATAAAACTAAATACATCCCGTTCTCAAATAGATCAGATAATCAAGATTCTCACATTATTTTCAATAATACAAATATCCCCAAGTCCCACAGCATTGATCTCCTTGGTGTAACTTCAAATGAAAACCTCAGTTGGACTCCCTATGTAAAATCCATTGCCAAAACTGCATCTAGGAAGATGGGACTTTTATACAGAGCTTGTAATTATTTGACTGACGAGCAGTTAGCAGTAATATATAAGAGTCATGTGCGTTCCCAGATGGAATATTGTTCACCTCTGTGGGCTGGTTGTGGATCGGTGGTGTTAAGACAATTAGATAAAATTCAAAACAGAGCTATGATCACTAATGAATTCCCTCCCTTATCAGTACGTAGAAATGTTGCTTTCCTTGCACTATTTTATAGATACTTTTATAAGAAATGTTCGGATGAACTTGACCTGATTATACCACCCCTTCGCGTCTTCCCATGGAGGACTAGGGCAGCTGAGAATGCGCATGAGTTCACACTGACTACTCCACGTTGCAGGACAACTGCTTACAAAAATCATTTACTCCCCGTACTACTTCCCTGTGGAATTCTCTACCAAGGGAATGTTTTCCAGCAAGTTATAACGCCCAGCAATTTAAATCTAGTTGTTTTAAATATTTTATGAGTGGAGGATGCCAATAGGCAAATGGAACCATTTATTTATTTGTTTTTTCCTTTCCTCCACTCACTATATGTAAAAAAAAAAAAAAAAAAAATCAGTCATTCATGGAGTGGTGGGGGTGTAGGTGTCATTACAGTGCTTGGACTGTAAATATCAACCATTATTCATAGGGTGGTGGGTGTCATTACAGTGCTTGGACTGTAAATATCAACAGTTATTCATGGGGTGGTGAGTGTCATTACAGTGCTTGGACTGTACATATCAACAGTCATTCATGGGGTGGTGGGTGTGTGGGTATCATTACATTGCTTGGACTGTAACTCTCAACAGTCATTCATGGGTAGGTGGGTGTGTTGGTGTCATTACAGTGTTTGGACTGTAAATATTAACAGTCATTTATGGGGTGGTGGGTGTGTGGGTGTCATTACGGTGCTTGGACTGTAAATATCAACAGTTATTCATTGGGTGGTTGGTGTGTGGGTGTCATTACAGTGCTTGGACTATAAATATCAATGGTCATTAATAAGATGGTTGGTGTGCGGGTGTCATTACATTGCTTTTATTGTAAATATCAACAAGCATTCATGGGGTTGATGGTGTGTGAGTGTCATTACAGTGCTTGGACTCTCAATATCAACAATCATTCATAGGGTGGTTGGTGTGTGGGTCACAATACAGTGCATGGAATGTAAATATCAACAGTTATTTATGGGTTGGTGGATGTGTGGGTGTCAATACGGTGCTTAGACTGTAAATATCAACAGTCAATCATGGGGTGGTCAGTGTGTGGGTCTCAATACAGTGCTTGGATTGTAAATATCAACAGTCATTCATGGGGTGGTAGGTGTGTGGGTGTCATTACAGTGCTTGGATTGTAAATATCAACAGTCATTCATGGGGTGGTGTGTGTGTGGGTGTATTTACAGTGCTTGGACTGTAAATATCAATCGTCATTCATGGTGTGTGTGGATGCTATTACAGAGTTTGGAGTGTAAATATCAACAATCATTTATAGGTTGGTGGGAGTGTGTGTCATTACAGTGCTTGGACTGTAAATATCAACAGTCATTCAAGGGGTGGTGGGTGTGTAGGTGTAATTATAGTGTTTGGAGTGTAAATATCAAGTCATTAATGGGGTGGTGGGTGTCATTATAGTGCTTTGACTGTAAATATCAACAGTCATTCATGGGGTGATTGATGTGTGGGTGTCATTACAGTGCTTGGACTGTAAATATCAACAGTCATTATTAGGGCGGAGGGTGTCATTACAGTGCTTGGACTGTAAATATCAACAGTCATTCATGGGAAGGTGGGTGTGTGGGTGTCATTACAGTGCTTGGACTGTAAATATCAACAGTCATTTATGGGGTGGTGAGTGTGTGGGTGATATTACAGTGCTTGGACTGTAAATATTAACCAATATTCATGGGGTTGTGGTTGTGTGGGTGTCATTACAGTGCTTGGACTGTAAATATCAGCAGTCATTCATGGATTGGTGGATGTGTGTCATTACAGTGCTTGGACTGTAAATATCAACTGTCATTCATGGGGCGTGTCAGTGACATTACAGTGCTTGTACTGTAAATATCAACAGTCATTCATGGGTTGGTGTGTGTGTGTCATTACAGTGCTTGGACTGTAAATATCAACTGTCATTCATGGGGTGTGTCAGTGATATTACAGTGCTTGTACTGTAAATATCAACAGTCATTCATGGGTTGGTGGGTGTGGGTGTCATTACAGTGCTTGGACTGTAAATATCAACAGTCATTCATTGGGTGGTGGGTGTTTGTGTGTCATTACAGTGCTTGGACTGTTAATATATATCAACAGTCATTCATGGGGTGGTGGGTGTGTAGCTGTCATTACAGTGCTTTGACTGTAAATATCAACTATCATTCATGGTGTGGTGAGTGTCGTTACAGTGCTTGGACTGTATATATCAACAGTCATTCATGGGGTGGTGGGTGTGTGGGTGTCATTACAGTGCTTGGACTGTAAATATCAACTGTCATTCATGGGGTGTGTCAGTGACATTACAGTGCTTGTACTGTAAATATCAACAGTCATTCATGGTTTGGTGGGTGTGTGTGTCATTACAGTACTTGGACTGTAAATATCAACAGTCATTCATTGGGTGGTGGGTGTGTGGGTATCATTACAGTGATTGGACTGTAAATATCAACAGTAATTCATGGGGTGGTGGGTGTGTGGGTGATATTACAGTGCTTGGACTATAAATATTAACCATCATTTATGGGGTGGTGGGTGTGTGAGTGTCATTACAGTGCTTTGACTGTAAATATCAACAGTCATTCATGGGGTGGTTGGTTGTTGGTGTCAATACAGTGCTTGGATTGTAATTATCAATAGTAATTCATTGGGTTTTGGGTGTGTGGGTGTCATTACTGTGCTTGGGCTGTAAATATCAACTGTCAATCATGAGGTGTGTCGGTGACATTACAGTACTTGAACTGTAAATATCAACAGACATTAATGGGTTGATGTGTGTGTGTCATTACAGTGCTTGGACTGTAAATATAAACTGTCATTCAAGGGGTGTGTCGGTGACATTACAGTGCTTGTACTGTAAATATGAACAGTCATTCATGAGTTGGTAGGTGTGTTTGTCATTACAGTGTTTGGACTGTAAATATCAACAGTCATTCATAGGGTGGTGGGTGTTTGTGTGTCATTACAGTGCTTAGACTGTTAATATATATCAACAGTTATTCATGGGGTGGTGGGTGTGTAGGTGTCATTACAGTGCTTGGACTGTAAATATCAACCGTCATTCATGGGGTGGTGGGTGTCATTACAGTGCTTTGACTGAAAATATCAACAGTCATTTATGGGGTGGTGAGTGTCATTACAGTGCTTGGAGTGTATATATCAACAGTTATTCATGGGGTTGTTGGTGTGTGGGTGTCATTACATTGCTTGGACTGTAACTATCAACAGTCATTCATGGGGTGGATGGTGTGTGGGTATCATTACAGTGATAGGACTGTAAATATCAACAGTAATTCATGGGGTGGTGGGTGTGTGTGTAATATTACAGTGCTTGGACTATAAATATTAACCATCATTTATGGGGTGGTGGGTGTGTGAGTGTCATTACCGTGCTTTGACTGTAAATATCAACAGTCATTCATGGTGTGGTGAGTGTCATTACAGTGCTTGGACTGTATATATCAACAGTCATTCATGAGGTGGTGGGTGTGTGGGTGTCATTACAGTGCTTGGACTGAAATATCAACAGTTATTCATTGAGTGGTGGGTGTGTGGGTGTCATCACAGTGCAAGGACTATAAATATCAATGGTCATTAATGGGGTGGTGGGTGTCATTACAGTGTTTGGACTGGAAATATCAACAGTCATTCATGGGGTGGTGGGTGTGTGGGTTATATTACAGTGCTTGGACTGTAAATATTAACCAACATTAATGGGGTTGTGGTTGTGTGGGTGTCATTATAATGCTTGGACTGTAAATATCAACAGTTATTTATGTGGTGGTTAATGTGTGTGGTTCTCATTACAGTGCATGTAATGTAAATATCAACAGTCATTTATTGGTTAGTGGGTGTGTGGGTGTCATTACAGTGCTTAGAGTGTAAATATTAACAGTCAATCATGGGGTGGTCAGTGTGTGGGTGTCAATACAGTGCTTGGATTGTAAATATCAACAATAATTCATGGGGTGGTAGGTGTGTGGGTGTCATTACAGTGCTTGGATTGTAAATATCTACAGTCATTCATGGGGTGATGGGTGTCTGGGTGTCATTACAGTACTTGGACTGTAAATATCAACTGTCATTGATGGTGTGTTTGGGTGCTATTACAGAGTTTGGAGTGTAAATATCAACAGTCATTCATAGGTTGGTGGGAGTGTGTGTCATTACTGTGCTTGGACTGTAAATATCAACAGTCAATCATGGGGTGGTCAGTGTTAGGGTGTCAATACAATGCTTGGATTGTAAATATCAACAGTTATGCATGGGGTTGTCAGTGTGTGGGTGTTTATACAGTACTTGGATTTTAAATATCAACAGTCATTCATGGGGTGGTGGGTGTGTGGTTGTCATTACAGTACTTGGATTGTAGATATCAACAGTCATTCATGGGGTTGTGGGTGTGTGGGTGTCATTACAGTGCTTGGACTGTAAATAACAACTGTCATTCATGGTAGTGTGGGTGCTATTACAGAGCTTGAACTCTAAATATCAACAGTCATTCATAGGTTGGTGGGGGAGTGTGTTATTACAGTGCCTGGACTGTAAATATCAACAATCATTTATGGGGTGGTGGGTGTGTAGGTGTAATTACAGATCTTGGACTATAAATATTAAGTCATTCATGGGGTAGTGGATGTATGGGTGTCGGTACTGTGCTTGGACTGTTAATATCAACAGTCATTAATAGGGTGATGGTAGTGTGGATGTCATTACAGTGCTTGAACTGTATATATCAACAGCCATTCATGGTGTGGTAGGTGTCATTACAGTGCTTGGACTGTAAATATCAACAGTCATTCATGGTGTGATGGGTGTGTGGGTTACATTACAGTGCTTGGACTGTAAGTATCAACAGTCATTCACGAGGTGGTTGGTGTGTGGGTGTCATTACAGTGCTTGGACTGTAAATATCAACAGTCATAAATGGGGTGGAGGATGTCATTACAGTCCTTGAACTGTAAATATCAATAGTTATTAATGAGGTAATAGGTGTGTGGGTGTCATTACAGTGCTTTGACTGTAAAAATCAACAGTCATTCAGAGGGTGGTGGGTGTGTGGGTGTCATTACAGTGCCTGGACTGTAAATATCAACAGTCAATTATGGGGTGGTGGATGTGTGTATGTCATTAGTGCTTGGACTGTAAATATCAATATTCATTCATGGGGTGGTGTGTGTGTGGGTGTCATTTCAGTGCTTTGACTGTAAATATCAACAGTCATTCATGGGGAGGGGAGTGTCATTGCAGTGCTTGGACTGTAAATATCAAGTCATTTATGGGGTGGTGGGTGTGTGGGTGTCATTACAGTGCTTGGACAGTAAATATCAATAGTCATTCATTCAGTGGTGGGTGTGTGGGTATCATTACAATGCTTTGACTGTAAATATCAACAGTCATTCTTTTGGTGGTGGGTGTAGGGGTGCCATTACAGTGCTTGGACTGTAAATATCAACCATCTCTCTTGGAGTAATGGGTGTTTGGGTGTCATGATAGTGCTTGGACGGTAAATATCAACAGATATTCATTGAGTGGTGGTTGTGTGGGTGTCATTACAGTGATTGGACTGTAAATATCAACAGACATTCATGAGGTGGTGGGTGTGTGGGTGTCATTACAGTGATTGGTGTGTATATATCAACAGTCATTCATTTAGTGGTGGGTGTGATGGTGTCATTACAGTGCTTGGACTGTGAATATCAACCGTCATTCATGGGGTGGTAGGTGTGTGGGTGTCATTACACAGCTTGGACTGTAAATATCAACAGTCATTTATAGGATGGTGGATGTGTGTGTGTCATTACAGTGCTTGGACTTTAAATACCAACAGTCATTCATGGGATGGTAGGTGTTATTACAGTGCTTGGACTGTAAATATCAACAGTCATTTAAAGGCTGGTGGGTGTGTGGGTGTCATTACAGTGTTTGGACTGCAAATATCAATAGTCATTTATGGGATGGTAAGTGTGTGGGTGTCATTACAGTGCTTGGACTTTTAATATTAACAGACATTAATGGGGTAACGGGTGTGTGGGTATCATTATAATGCTTGGACTGTAAATATCAACAGTCTTTCATGGGGTGGGTAGTGTGTGGGTGTCATTACAGTGCTTGTACTGTAAATATCAACAGTTATTCATTGGATGGTGGGTGTGTGGGTGTCATTACAATGCTTGGACTATAAATATCAATTGTCATTATTGGAGTGGTGTGTGTGTGGGTGTCATTACAGTGCTTGGACTGTAAATATCAACAGTCATTCCTTGGGGTGGATGGTGTGTGAGTGTCATTACAGTGCTTGGACTGTAAATATCAAAGGCATTCATGGGGTAGTTGGTGTGTGGGTTTCATTACAGTGCATGGAATGTAAATATCAACAGTCATTTATTGGTTGGTGGGTGTGTGGGTGTCATTACAGTGCTTAGACTGTAAATATCAACAGTCAATCATGGGGTGGTGTGTCTGTGGGTGTCAATACAGTGTTTGAATTGTAAATATCAACAGTCATTCATGGGGTGGTGGGTGTGTGGGTGTCATTACAGTGCTTGAATTGTAAATATCAACGGCCCTAATTCATGGGGTGGTGGGTGTCTGAGTGTCATTACAGTGCTTGGACTGTAAATATCAACTATCATTCATGGTGTGTGTGGGTGCTATTACAGAGTTTGGAGTGTAAATATTAACAGTCATTCATAGGTTGGTGGGAGTGTGTGTCATTACAGTGCATGGACTGTAAATATCAACAGTCATTCAAGGGGTGGTGGGTGTGTAGGTGTAAGTACTGTGCTTGGAGTGTAAATACCATGTCATTCATGGGGTGGTGGGTGTCATTACAGTGCTTTGACTGTGAATATAAACAGTTATTCATGGGGTGATGGATATGTGGGTGTCATTACAGTGCTTGGACTGTAAATATCAATAGTCATTAATAGGGTGGTGGGTTTCATTACAGTGCATGGAATGTAAATATCAACAGTCATTCATGAGTTGGTAGGTGTGTTTGTCATTACAGTGTTTGGACTGTAAATATCAACAGTCATTCATAGGGTGGTGGGTGTTTGTGTGTCATTACAGTGCTTGGACTGTTAATATATATCAACAGTCATTCATGGGGTGGTGAGTGTGTAGGTGTCATTACAGTGCTTGGACTGTAAATATCAACCGTCATTCATGGGGTGGTGGGTGTCATTCCAGTGCTTTGACTGAAAATATCAACAGTCATTTATGGGGTGGTGAGTGTCATTACAGTGCTTGGACTGTATATATCAACAGTTATTCATGGGGTTGTTGGTGTGTGGGTGTCATTACATTGCTTGGACGGTAACTATCAACAGTCATTCATGGGGTGGTAGGTGTGTGGGTATCATTACAGTGATAGGACTGTAAATATCAACTGTAATTCATGGGGTGGTTCGTGTGTTGGTAATATTACAGTGCTTGGACTATAAATATTAACCATCATTTATGGGGTGGTGGGTGTGTGAGTGTCATTACAGTGCTTTGACTGTAAATATCAACAGTCATTCATGGGGTGGTTGGTTGTTGGTGTCATTACAGTGCTTGGATTGTAATGATCAATAGTCATTCATTGGGTTTTGGGTGTGTGGGTGTCATTACTGTGCTTGGGTTGTAAATATCAACTGTCAATCATGAGGTGTGTCGGTGACATTACAGTGCTTGTACTGTAAATATCAACAGACATTCATGGGTTGATGTGTGTGTGTCTCATTACAGTGCTTGAACTGTAAATATCAACTGTCATTCATGGGGTGTGTCGGTGACATTACAGTGCTTGTACTGTAAATATCAAAAGTCATTCATGAGTTGGTAGGTGTGTGGGTGTCATTACAGTGCTTAGACTGTAAATATCAACAGTCAATCATGGGGTGGTCAGTGTGTGGGTGTCAATACAGTGCTTGGATTGTAAATATCAACAGTCATTCATGCGGTGGTGGGTGTGTGGGTGTCAATACAGCGCTTGGACTGTAAATATAAACTGTCATTCATGGTGTGTGTGGGTGCTATTACAGAACTTGGACTGTAAATCTCAACAGTCATTCAAAGGTTGGTGGGAGTGTGTGTCATTACAGTGCTTGGACTGTAAATATAAACTGTCATTCATGGTGTGTGTGGGTGCTATTACAGAGCTTGTACTGTAAATATCAACAGTCATTCATAGATTGGTAGGGGTGTGTGTCATTACAGTGCCTGGACTGTAAATATCAACAATCATTCAAGGGGTGGTGGGTGTGTAGGTGTAATTACAGATCTTGAACTGTAAATATTATGTCATTCATGGGGTAGTTAATGTATGGGTGTCAGTACTGTGCTTGGACTGTTAGTATCAACAGTCATTCATGGGGTGGTGGGTATAAGGGTGTCATGACATTGCTTGGACTGTAAATATCAACAGTCATTCATGGGGTGGTGGGTTTGTGGGTTTCATTACAGTGCTAGGACTGTAAATATCAAAAGTCATTCATTGCGTGATTGGTGTGTGGGTGTCATTACAGTGATTTAACTGTAAGTATCAACAGTCATCCATGGAGTGGTGTGTGTGTGGGTTTCATTTCAGTGCTTTTACTGTAAATATCAACAGTCATTCATGGGAAGGGGAGTGTCATTGCAGAGCTTGGACTGTAAATATCAAGTCATTCATGGGGTGGTGGGTGTGTAGGTGTCATTACAGTACTTGGACAGTAAATATCAATAGTCATTCATAGAGTGGTGGGTGTGTGGGTGTCATTACGGTGCTTGGACTGTAAATATCAACATTCATTTATGGGGTGGTGGGTGTGTGGGTGTCATTACAGTGCAGGGAGTGTGAATATCAACAGACATAATGGGGTGGTGGGTGTTTGGGTGTCATTATAGTGCTTGGTCTGTAAATATCATCAGTAATTCATTTAGTGGTTCGTGTAGGGGTGTCATTACAGTGCTTGGACTGTGATTATCAACCATCATTCATGGGGTGCTGGGTGTGTGAGTGTCATTACAATGCTTGGAGTGTAAATATCAACAGTTATTTATGGGATGGTGGGTGTGTGTGTCATTACAGTGCTTGGACTTTAAATATCAACAGTCATTCATTTAGTGGTTAGTGTAGGGTTGTCATTACAGTGCTTGGACTGTGAATATCAACCATCATTGATGGGGTGGTGGGTGTGTAGTGTCATTACAGTACTTGGACAGTAAATATCAATAGTCATTCATGGAGTGGTGGGTGTGTGGATGTCATTACAGTGCTTTAACTGTAATTATTAACAGTCATTCATGGGGTGGTGTGTGTGTGGGTTTCATTTCAGTGCTTTAACTGTAAATATCAACAGTCATTCATTGGGAGGGGAGTGTCATTGAAGTGCTTGGACTGTAAATATCAAGTCATTCATGAGGTGGTGGGTGTGTGGGTGACATTACAGTACTTGGACAGAAAATATCAATAGTCATTCATGGAGTGGTGGGTGTGTGGGTGTCATTACAGTGCTTGGACTGTAAATATCAACAGTCATTCATGGGGTGGTGGGTGTGTGGGTGTCATTACTGTGCTTGGTCTGTAAATATCAACAGTCATTCATTTAGTTTTTAGTGTAGGGGTGTCATTACAGTGCTTGGACTGTGATTTTCAACCGTCATTCATGGGGTGCTGGGTGAGTGGGTGTCATTACAGTGCTTGGAGTGTAAATATCAACAGTTATTCATTGGGTGTTGGGTGTGTGGCTGTCATTACAGTGATTGGACTATAAATATCAATGGTCATTAATGGGGTGGTGGATGTGTGGGTGTCATTACAGTGCTTGGACTGTAAATATCAACAGTCATTCATGGGGTGGATGGTGTGTGAGTGTCATTACAGTGCTTGGACTGTAAATATAAACAGTCATTTATTGGGTGGTTAGTGTGTGAGTCTCATTACAGTGCATGGAATGTAAATATCAATAGTCATTTATGGGTTGGTGGTTGTGTTGGTGTATTACAGTGCTTAGACTGTAAATATCAACAGTCAATCATGGGGTGGTCAGTGTGTGGGTGTCAATACAGTGCTTGGATTGTAAATATCAACAGTCATTCATGGGGAAGTAGATGTGTAGGTGTCATTATAGTGCTTGGATTGTAAATATCAACAGTCATTCATGGGGTGGTGGGTGAGTGGGTGTCATTATAGTGCTTGGATTGTAAATATTACCTGTCATTCATGGTATGTGTGGGTTCTATTACAGAGTTTGGAGTGTAAATATAAACAGTCATTCATAGGTTAGGGGGAATGTGTGTCATTACAGTGCTTGGAATGTAAATATTAACAGTCATTCAAGGGGTGGTGGGTGTGTAGGTGTTATTACAGTGCTTGGACAGTAAATATCAACAGTTATTCATGGGAAGGTGGGTGTGTGGGTGTCATTACAGTGCTTGGACTGTAAATATTAACCATCATTCATTCGGTTATGGTTGTGTGGGTGTCATTACAGTGCTTGGACTGTAAATATCAATAGTCATTCATGGGTTGGTGGGTGTGTGGGTGTCATTACAATGCTTGGACTGTAAATATCAACTATTATTCATGGGGTGTGTCGGTGACATTACAGTGCTTGTACTCTAAATATCACCAGTCATTCATGGGTTGGTGTGTGTGTGTGTCATTACAGTGCTTGGACTGTAAATATCAACAGTCATTCATGGGTTGGTGGGTGTGTGTGTCATTACAGTGCTTGGACTGTAAATATCCACAGTCATTCATGGGGTGGTGGGTGTTTGTGTGTCATTACAGTGTTTGGACTGTTAATATATATCAACAGTCAATTATGGGGTGGTGGATGTGTGGTTGACATTACAGTGATTGTACTGTAAATATCAAGTCATTCATGGGGTGGTGGGTGTGTGGGTGTCATTACAGTACTTGGAAAGAAAATATAAATAGTCATTCATGGAGTGGTGGGTGTGTGGGTGTCATTACAGTGTTTGGACTGTAAATATCAACAGTCATTCATGGGGTGGTGGGTGTGTGGGTGTCATTACAGTGCATGGAGTGTAAATATCAACCGTCTTTCATGGGTAGTGGGTATTTGGGTGTCATTATATTGCTTGGACTGTAAATATTAACAGCCATTCATGGGGTGGTGGATGTGTGGGTGTCATTACAGTAATTGGACTGTAAATATCAACAGACATTCATGGGGTGGTGGGTGTGTGGGTGTCATTACAGTGCTTGGTCTGTAAATTACAACAGTCATTCATTTAGTTTTTAGTGTAGGGGTGTTATTACAGTGCTTGAACTGTGATTATCAACCGTCATTCATGGGGTGCTGGGTGTGTGGGTGTCATTACAGTGCTTGGAGTGTAAATATCAACAGTTATTCATTGGGTGTTGGGTGTGTGGCGGTCATTACAGTGCTTGGACTATAAATATCAATGGTCATTAATGGGGTGGTGGATGTGTGGGTGTCATTACAGTGCTTGGACTGTAAATATCAACAGTCATTCATGGGGTGGATGGTGTGTGAGTGTCATTACAGTGCTTGGACTGTAAATATAAACAGTCATTTATTGGGTGGTTAGTGTGTGGGTCTCATTACAGTGCATGGAATGTAAATATCAACAGTCATTTATGGGTTGGTGGGTGTGTTTGTGTATTACAGTGCTTAGACTGTAAATATCAACATTCAATCATGGGGTGGTCAGTGTGTGGGTGTCAATACAGTGCTTGGATTGTAAATATCAACAGTCATTCATGGGGAAGTAGATGTGTAGGTGTCATTATAGTGCTTGGATTGTAAATATCAACAGTCATTCATGGGGTGGTGGGTGAGTGGGTGTCATTATAGTGCTTGGATTGTAAATATCAACTGTCATTCATGGTGTGTGTGGGTGCTATTACAGAGTTTGGAGTGTAAATATAAACAGTCATTCATAGGTTGAGGGGAATGTGTGTCATCACAGTGCTTGGACTGTAAATATTAACAGTCATTCAAGGTGTGGTGGGTGTGTAGGTGTAATTACAGTGATTGGACAGTAAATATCAACAGAGTATTCATGGGAAGGTGGGTGTGTGGGTGTCATTACAGTGCTTGGACTGTAAATATTAACCATCATTCATTTGGTTATGGTTGTGTTGGTGTCATTACAGTGCTTGGACTGTAAATATCAATAGTCATTCATGGGTTGGTGTGTGTGTGTGTCATTACAGTGCTTGGACTGTAAATATCAACTGTTATTCATGGGGTGTGTCAGTGACATTACAGTTATTGTACTGTAAATATCAACAGTCATTCATGGGTTGGTGGGTGTGTGTGTCATTACAGTGCTTGGACTGTAAATTTCCACAGTCATTCATGGGGTGGTGTGTGTTTGTGTGTCATTACAGTGCTTGGACTGTTGATATATATCAACAGTCAATTATGGGGTGGTGGGTGTGTGGTTTTCATTACACTGCTTGGACTGTAACTATCAACAGTTATTCATGGGGTGGTGGGTGTGTGGGTGTCATTACAGTGTTTGGACTGTAATTATCAACAGTCATTCATGGGTTGGTGAATGTGTGGGTGCTTGGACGGCAAATATTAACGGTCATTTATGGGGTGGTGGGTGTGTAGGTGTCATTACAGTGTTTGGACTGTAAATATCAACAGTCATTAATAGGTTGGTGAATGTGTGGGTGCTTGGACAGCAAATATTAACGGTCATTTATGGGGTGGTGGGTGTGTGGGTGTCATTACAGTGCTTTGACTGTAAATATCAACAGTCATTCAAGGGATGGTGGGTGTGTAGGTGTAATTACAGTGCTTGGAGTGTAAACATCAAGTCATTCATATGGTGGTCGGTGTCATTACAGTACTTTGACTGTAAATATCAAGAGTCATTCATGGAGTGATGGTTGTTTGGGTGTCATTACCGTGCTTGGACTGTAAATATCAGCAGTCATTAATGGGGTGGTGGGTGTCATTACAGTGCTTGGACTGTAAATATCAACAGTTATTCATGGGAAGGTGGGTGTGTGGGTGTCATTACAGTGCTTGGACTGTAAATATTAACCATCATTCATTCGGTTATGATTGTGTGGGTGTCATTACAGTGCTTGGACTGTAAATATCAATAGTCATTCATGGGTTGGTGGGTGTGTGGGTGTCATTACAATGATTGGACTGTAAATATCAACAGTCATTCATGTGGTGGTGGTTTGTTGGTGTCATTACAGTGCTTGGATTGTAAATATCAACAGTAATTATTTGGGTGGTTGGTGTGTGGGTTTTATTACAGTGCTTGGACTGTAAATATCAACTGTCATTCATTGGGTGTGTCGGTGACATTACATTGCTTGTACTGTAAATATCACCAGTCATTCATGGGTTGGTGTGTGTGTGTCATTACAGTGCTTGGACTGTAAATATCAACTGTTATTTATGGGGGGTGTCGGTGACATTACAGTGATTGTACTGTAAATATCAACAGTCATTCATGAGTTGGTGGGTGTGTGTGTTATTACAGTGCTTGGACTGAAAATATCCACAGTCATTCATGGGGTGGTGGGTGCTTGTGTGTCATTACAGTGCTTGGACTGTTAATATATATCAACAGTCAATTATGGGGTGGTGGGTGTGTGGTTGTCATTACGATGCTTGGACTGTAACTATCAACAGTTATTCATGGGGTGGTGGGTGTGTGGGTGTCATTACAGTGTTTGGACTGTAAATATTAACAGTCATTCATGAGTTGGTGAATGTGTGGGTGCTTGGACAGCAAATATTAACGGTCATTTATGGGGTGGTGGGTGTGTGAGTGTCATTACAGTGCTTTGACTGTAAATATCAACAGTCATTCATGGGATGGTAAGTGTGTTAGTGTCATTACATTGCTTGGATGTTAATATCAACTGACATTTATAAGGTGGTGGGTGTGTGGGTGTCATAACAATGCTTGGGCTGTAAATATCAACTGTCATTTATTGGGTTGGGTGTGTGTAGGTCTCATTACAGTGCTTGGAATGTAAATATCAACAGTCAGTCATGGAGTGGATGGTGTGTGAGTGTTATTACAGTGCTTAGACTGTAAATATCACCAGTCATTCATGAGGTGGTCAGTGTGTGAGTGTCAATACAGTGCTTGGATTGTAAATATCAACTGTCATTCATGATGTGTGTGGGTGCTATTACAGAGCTTGGACTGTAAATATCAACAGTCATTCATAGATTGGTAGGAGTGTGTGTCATTACAAAGCCTGGACCGTAAATATCAACAATCATTCATTGGGTGGTGGGTGTGTAGGTGTAATTACAGATCTTGGACTGTAAATATTAAGTCATTCATGAGGTAGTGGATGTATGGGTGTCAGTACTGTGCTTGGGCTGTTAATATCAACAGTCATTCATGGGGTGGTGGGTGTGTGGGTGTCATGACATTGCTTGTACTGTAAATATCAACAGTCATTCACGGGGTGGTGGGTGTGTGGGTTTCATTTCAGTGCTTTAACTGTAAATATCAACAGTCATTTATGGGGAGGGGAGTGTCATTGCAGAGCTTGGACTGTAAATATCAAGTCATTCATGTGGTGGTTGGTGGGTGGGTGTCATGACATTGCTTGGACTGTAAATATCAACAGTCATTCATGGGGTGGTGTGTGTGGGTTTTTTTTATTTAAGTGCTTTAACTGTAAAAATCAACAGTCATTCATGGGGAGGGGAGTGTGATTGCAATGCTTGGACTGTAAATATGAACCGTCTTTCATGGGGTAGTGGGTGTTTGGGTGTCATTACAGTGCTTGGACTGTAAATATCAAAAGTCATTCATGGGGTGGTGGGTGTGTGGGTGTCATTACAGTGATTGGACTGTAAATATCAACAGACATTCATGGGGTGGTGGGTGTGTGGGTGTCATTACAGTGCTTGGTCTGTAAATATCAACAGTCATTCATCTAGTGGTGGGACTAGGGGTGTCATTACAGTGCTCGAACTGTGAATATCAACCATCATTCATGGGGTGGTGGGTGTGTGGGTGTCATTACAGTGCTTTGAGTGTAAATATCAACAGTCAATTATGGGATTGTGGGTGTGTGTGTCATTACGTGCTTGGACTTTAAATATCAACAGACATTTATGGGATGGTGGGTGTTATTACAGTGCTTGGACTTTAAATATCAACAGTCATTTAAAGGGTGGTGGGGTTGTGGGTGTCATTACAGTGCTTGGACTGTTAACATCAACAGACATTTATGGGGTGGTGGGTGTGTGGGTATCATTACAATGCTTGGACTGTAAATATCAACAGTCATTCATTGGGTGGGGGTATGTGGTGTCATTACAGTGCTTGAACTGTAAATATCAACACACATTCATGGTATGGTTGGTGTGTGGGTCTCATTACCGTGCATGGAATGTAAATATCAACAGTAATTTATGGGTTTGTGGGTGTGTGGGTGTCATTACAGTGCTTAAACTGTAAATATCAACAGTTAATTATGGGGTGGTCAGTGTGTGGGTGTCAATACAGTGCTTGGATTGTAAATATCAACAATCATTCATGGGGTGGTAGATGTGTGGGTTTCATTACAGTGCTTGGATTGTAAATATCAACAGTCATTCATGGGGTGGTGGGTGAGTGGGTGTCATTACAGTGCTTGGACTGTAAATATCAATTGTCATTCATGGTGTGTGTGGGTGCTATTACAGAGTTTGGAGTGTAATTATCAACAGTCATTTATAGGTTAGTGGGAGTGTGTGTCATTACAGTGCTTGGACTTTAAATACTAACAGTCATTCAAGGGGTGGTGGGTGTGTAGGTGTAATTACATTGCTTGGAGTGTAAATATCAAGTCATTAATGGGGTAGTGGGTGTCATTACAGTGCTTTTTACTGTAAATATCAACAGTCATTCATGGGGTGATGGAGGTTTGGGTGTCATTACAATGCTTGGACTGTAAATATCAACAGTCATTAATGGGGTGGTGGGTGTCATTACAATGCATGGACTGTAAATATCAACAGTCATTCATGGAACGGTGGGGTTGTGGGTGTCATTACAGTGCTTGGACTGCAAATATTAACAGTCATTTTGAGGTGGTGGGTGTGTGGGTGATATTACAGTGCTTGGACTGTAAATATTAACAGTTATTCATGGGGTTGTGTGTGTGTGGGTGATATTACAGTGCTTGGTCTGTAAATATCAACAGTCAGTCATAGAGTGGTTGGTGTGTGGGTGTCTTTACAGTACTTGGACTGTATATACCAACAGTCAATTATTGGGTGAAGGATGTACGGGTGTCATTACAGTGATTGGACTGTAAATATCAACAGTTATTCAAGGAGTATTGGGTGTGTGGGTGTAATTTGAGGGCTTGGACTGTAAATATCAACTGTCATTGATGGGGTGGTGGGTGTGTGGGTGTTATTACAATGCTTGGACTGTAAATATCAACTGTCATTCATGGGGTTGGGGGTGTGTGGGTGTCATTACAGTGCTTGGACTGTAAATATCAACAGTAATTCATTAAGTGGTTGGTGTGTGGAAGTCATTAAAATGCTTTTACTATAAATATCAATGGTCATTAAAGGGGTGTTGGGTGTGTGGGTGTCATTACAATGCTTGGACTGAAAATATCAACAGTTAATCATGGGGTGGTCAGTGTGTGGGTGTCAATACAGGGCTTGGACTGTAAATATCAACAGTCATTCTTGGGATGGTGGTTGTGTGGGTGTCATTACAGTGCTTAGACTGTAAATATCAACAGTCATTTATGGGGTGATAGGTGTGACTGTGTCATTACAGTGCTTGGACTGTAAATATCAACAGTCATTCATGGGGTGGTAGGTGTGTGAGTGTCATTACAGTGTTTTGATTGTAATTATCAACAGTCATTCATAGGGTGGTGGGTGTTATTACAGTGCTTGGACTGTAAATATCAACAGTCAATCATGTGGTGGTGGTTGTGTGAGTGTCATTACAGTGATTTGATTAAATTATTAACAGTCATTCATAGGGTGGTGGGTATCATTAGAGTGCTTGGACTGTAAATATCAATAGTCATTCATAGGGTTGTGGGTGTGTGGGTGTCATTACAGTGCTTGGACTGTAAATATCAACAGTCATTTATAGGGTGGTGGGTGTTTGGGTGTCATTACATTGCTTGGACTGTGAATATCAACAGTCATTCGTAGCGTGGTGAGTGTGTGGGTGTTATTACAGTGCTTTGACTGTAAATATCAACAGTCATTAAGAGATTGGTTGGTGTCATTTGAGTGCTTGGACTGAAAATATTAACAGTCATTCATGGGGTGGTGGGTGTGTGGATGTCATTACAGTGCTTGGACTGAAAATATCAACAGTCGTTTATGGGGTGGTGGGTGTGTGGGTGTCATTACAGTGCTTGGACTGTAAATATCAACAGTCATTCATAGGGTGGTGGGTGTGTGAGTGTTATTACAGAGCTTGGACTGTAAATATCAGCATTCGTTCATGGAGTGGTGGGTGTGTGGGTGTCATTACAGTGCTTTGACTGTAAATATAAACAGTCATTCTTGGGGTGGTGGTTGTGTGGGTGTCATTACAGTGCTTAGACTGTAAATATCAACAGTCATTTATGGGGTGATGGGTGTGACTGTGTCATTACAGTGCATGGACTGTAAATATCAACAGTCATTTATGGGGTGGTGAGTGTGTGTGTGTCATTACAGTTTTTGGACTGTAAATATCAACCATCATTCATTGGGTGGTGGGTGAGTGGGTGTCATTACAGTGCTTGGACTGTGAATATCAACAGTCATTCGTGAGGTGGTGAGTGTGTGGGTGTTATTACAGTGCTTTGACTGTAAATATCAACAGTCATTTAGAGATTGGTTGGTGTCATTTGAGTGCTTGGACTGTAAATATTAACAGTCATTCATAGGGTTGTGGGTGTGTGGATGTCATTACAGTGGTTGGACTGAAAATATCAACAGTCATTTATGGGGTGGTGGGAGTGTGGGTGTCATTACATTGCTCGGACTATAAATATCAACCGTCATTTATGGGGTTGTGGGTGTGTGGGTGTCATTACAGTGCTTGGACTGTAAATATCAACAGTCAATCGTAGGGTGGTGTTTGTGTGGGTGTCATTACAGTGTTTTGATTGTAAATATCAACAGTCATTCATAGGGTGGTGGGTATCATTAAAGTGCTTGGATTGTAAATATCAACAGTCATTCATGGGGCTGTGGGTGTGTGGGTGTCATTACAGTGCTTGGAATGTAAATATCAACTATAATTCATGGGGTCGTGGGTGTTGGGGTGTCATTACAGTGCTTTGACTGTAAATATCAACAGTCATTTATGGGGTGGTGGGTGTGAGGGTGTCATTACAGTGCTTGGACTGAAAATATCAACAATCATTCATGGGGTGGTAGGTGTGTGAGTGTCATTACAGTGTATTGATTGTAATTATCAACAGTATTTAATAGGGTGGTGGGTGTCATTACAGTGCATGGACTGTAAATATCAACAGTCATTCATGGGGTGGTTGTTGTGTGGGTGTCATTGCAGTGCTTGGACTGTAAATATCAACCATAATTCATGGGGTGGTGGGTGTGGGGGTGTCATTTCAGTGCTTGTACTGTAAATATCAACAGTCAATCATGGGGTGGTGGGTGTGTGGGTGTCATTACAGTGCTTGGACTGTAAATATCAACAGTCATTCATGGGGTAGTGGGTGTATGTGTGTCATTACACTGATTTGATTGTAAATATTAACAGTCATTCATAGGGTGGTGGGTATCATTAGAGTGCTTGGACTGTAAATATCAACAGTCATTAATAGGATTGTGGATGTTTGGGTGTCATTACAGTGCTTGGACTTTAAATATCAACTATAATTCATGGGGTCGTGGGTGTTGGGGTATTATTACTGTGCTTTGAGTGTAAATACCAACAGTCATTTATTGGGTGGTGGGTAGCATTACTGTGCTTGGACTGTAAATAACAACAGTCATTCAAAGGGTGATGGGTGTGTGGGTGTCATTACAGTGCTTGGACTGTAAATATCAACAGTCATTTATAGGGTGGTTGAAGTTTGGGTGTCAATACATTGCTTGGACTGTAAATATCAACAGTCAATCATGGGGTGGTGGGTGTTTGGGTGTCATTACAGAGCTTGGACTGTAAATATTAACAGTCATTCATAGGGTGGTGGGTGTGTGAGTGTTATTACAGAGCTTGGACTGTAAATATCAACAGTCATTCATGGAGTGGTGGGTGTGTGGGTGTAATTACAGTTCTTGTACTGTAAATATCAACAGTCATTCTTGGAGTGGTGGTTGTGTGGGTGTCATTACAGTGCTTAGACTGTAAATATCAACAGTCATTTATGGGGTGATGGGTGTGACTGTGTCATTACAGTGCTTGGACTGTAAATATCAACAGTCATTCATGGGGTGGTGAGTGTGTGGGTGTTATTACAGTGCTTTGATTGTAAATATCAACAGTCATTCAGAGGTTGGTGGGTGTCATTAGAGTGCTTGGACTGTAAATATCAACAGTCATTCTTGAGGTTGTGGTTGTGTGGGTGTCATTACAGTGCTTAGACTGTAAATAGCAACAGTCATTCATGGAGTAGTGGGTGTTTGGTTGTCATTACAGTGCTTGGACTATGAATATCAACAATCATTCATGGAGTGGTGGGTGTTTGGGTGTCATTACAGTGCTTGGACTATGAATATCAAGAGTCATTCATGGGGTGGTGGATGTGTAGATGTCATTACATTGCTTGGACTGATAATATCAACAGTCATTCATTGGGTGGTGGGTGTGTGTTTGTCATAACACTCCTTGGACTGTAAATATTAACAGTCATTCATGGGGTGGTGGGTGTGTGGGTGTCATTAAAGTGCTTGGACTGAAAATATCAACAGTCATTTATGGGGTGGTGGGTGTGTGGGTGTCACTACAGTGCTTGGACTGTAAATATCAACAGTCATTCATAGGGTGGTGGGTGTGTGAGTGTTATTACAGAGCTTGGACTATAAATATCAACAGTCGTTCATGGAGTGGTGGGTGTGTGGGTGTTATTACAGTTCTTTGACTGTAAATATAAACAGTCATTCTTGGGGTGGTGGTTGTGTGGGTGTCATTACAGTGCTTAGACTGTAAATATCAACAGTCATTTATGGGGTGATGGGTGTGACTGTGTCATTACAGTGCATGGACTGTAAATATCAACAGTCATTCATGGGGTGGTGAGTGTGTGTGTGTCATTACAGTTTTTGGACTGTAAATATCAACCATCATTCATTGGGTGGTGGGTGAGTGGGTGTCATTACAGTGCTTGGACTGTGAATATCAACAGTCATTCGTGAGGTGGTGAGTGTGTGGGTGTTATTACAGTGCTTTGTCTGTAAATATCAACAGTCATTTAGAGATTGGTTGGTGTCATTTGAGTACTTGGACTGTAAATATTAACAGTCATTCATGGGGTTGTGGGTGTGTGGATGTCATTAAAGTGCTTGGACTGAAAATATCAACAGTCATTTATGGGGTGGTGGGTGTGTGGGTGTCATTACATTGCTCGGACTATAAAAATCAACCGTCATTTATGGGGTTGTGTGTGTGTGGGTGTCATTACAGTGCTTGGACTGTAAATATCAACAGTCAATCGTAGGGTGGTGTTTGTGTGGGTGTCATTACAGTGTTTTGATTGTAAATATCAACAGTCATTCATAGGGTGGTGGGTATCATTAAAGTGCTTGGATTGTAAATATCAACAGTCATTCATGGGGCTGTGGGTGTGTGGGTGTCATTACAGTGCTTGGAATGTAAATATCAACTATAATTCATGGGGTCGTGGGTGTTGGGGTGTCATTACAGTGCTTTGACTGTAAATATCAACAGTCATTTATGGGGTGGTGGGTGTGAGGGTGTCATTAATGTGCTTGGACTGAAAATATCAACAATCATTCATGGGGTGGTAGGTGTGTGAGTGTCATTACTGTGTATTGATTGTAATTATCAACAGTATTTAATAGGGTGGTGGGTGTCATTACAGTGCTTGGACTGTAAATATCAACAGTCATTCATGGGGTGGTGGTTGTGTGGGTGTCATTGCAGTGCTTGGACTGTAAATATCAACCATAATTCATTGGGTGGTGGGTGTGGGAGTGTCATTACAGTGATTGTACTGTAAATATCAAGAGTCAATCATGGGGTGGTGGGTGTGTGGGTGTCATTACAGTGCTTGGACTGTAAATATCAACAGTCATTCATGGGGTAGTGGGTGTAAGTGTGTCATTACACTGATTTGATTGTAAATATTAACAGTCATTCATAGGGTGGTGGGTATCATTAGAGTGCTTGGACTGTAAATATCAACAGTCATTAATGGGATTGTGGATGTTTGGGTGTCATTACAGTGCTTGGACTGTAAATATCAACTATAATTCATGGGGTCGTGGGTGTTGGGGTATCATTACTGTGCTTTGAGTGTAAATACCAACAGTCATTTATTGGGTGGTGGGTAGCATTACAGTGCATGGACTGTAAATATTAACAGTCATTCATAGGGTGGTGGGTGTGTGAGTGTTATTACAGAGCTTGGACTGTAAATATCAACAGTCATTCTTGGAGTGGTGGTTGTGTGGGTGTAATTACAGTTCTTGGACTGTAAATATCAACAGTCATTCTTGGGGTGGTGGTTGTGTGGGTGTCATTACAGTGCTTAGACTGTAAATATCAACAGTCATTTATGGGGTGATGGGTGTGACTGTGTCATTACAGTGCTTGGACTGTAAATATCAACAGTCATTCATGGGGTGGTGAGTGTGTGGGTGTTATTACAGTTCTTTGATTGTAAATATCAACAGTCATTCATGTAGTAGTGGGTGTTTGGTTGTCATTACAGTGGTTGGACTATGAATATCAACAGTCATTCATTGAGTGGTGGGTGTTTGGGTGTCATTACAGTGCTTGGACTATGAATATCAACAGTCATTCATTGGGTGGTGGGTGTGTGTTTGTCAATACACTCCTTGGACTGTAAATATTAACAGTCATTCATAGGGTGGTGGGTGAGTGGGTGTCATTACAGTGCTTGGACTGTAAATATCAACAGTAATTCATTCATTGTGGTGGGTGTGTGAGTGTCATTACAGGGCTTGGACTGTAAATATCAACAGTTATTCATGGGGTGGTGGGTGTGAAGGTATCATGAAAGTGCTTGGACTGTAAATATCAACAGTCATTCATGGGGTGGTGAGTATATGGGTGTTATTGCAGTTCTTGGACTGTAAATATTAACCATCATTCATTGTGCGGTGGGTGTGTGAGTGTCATTAAAGTGCTTGGACTGTGAATAATAACAGTTATTTATGGTTTGGTGAGTGTGTAGGTGTTATTACAGTGCTTTGACTGTAAATATCAACAGTCATTCAGAGGGTGGGGAGTGTCATTACAGTGCTTGGACTGAAAATATCAACAGTCATTTATGGGATGGTGGGTGTGTCGGTGTCATTACAGTGCTTGGACTATAAATATCAACCATCATTTAAGTGGTGGTGGGTGTGTGGGTGTCATTACATTGCTTGGACTGTAAATATCAACAGTCATTTATAGGGTGGTGGGTGTGTGAGTGTCATTACAGAGCTTGGACTGTAAATATCAACAGTCATTCATGGGGTGGTGGGTGTGAGGATGTCATTACAGTGCTTGGACTGTAAATATCAACAGTCAATCATGGGGTGGGGGGTGTGGGGGTGTCATTACAGTGCTTGGACTGTAAATATCAACAGTCATTCTTGGGGTTGTGGGTGTGTGAGTGTCATTACAGTGTTTTGATTGTAATTATCAACAGTTATTCATAGGGTGGTGGGTGTCATTACAGTGCTTGGACTGTAAATATCAACAGTAATTCATAGGTTGGTGGTTGTGTGGGTGTCATTTCATTGCTTGGACTGTAAATATCAACCATAATTCATGGGGTGGTGGGTGTGGGGGTGTCATTACAGTGCTTGGACTGTAAATATCAACAGTCAATCATGGGGTGGTGGGTGTGTGGGTGTCATTACAGTGCTTGGACTGTAAATATCAACAGTCTTTCATGAGGTGGTGTGTGTATGGGTGTCATTACAGTGATTTGATTGTAAATATCAACAGCCATTCATAGGGTGGTGGGTATCATTAGAGTGCTTGGACTGTAAATATCAACAATCATTCATGGGGTTGTGGGTGTGTGGGTGTCATTACAGTGCTTGGACTGTAAATATCAACAGTCAATCATGGGGTGGTGGGTTTGTGGTTGTCATTACAGTTCTTGGACTTTAAATATCAACAGTCATTCATGGGGTGGTGGGTGTATGGGTGTCATTACAGTTTTTTTATTGTAAATATCAACAGTCATTCATTGGGTGGTTTGGTATCATTAAAGTGCTTTTACTGTAAATATCAACAGTCATTCATGGGGCTGTGGGTGTGTTGGTGTCATTACAGTGCTTGGACTGTAAATATCAACTATAATTCATGGGGTCGTGGGTGTTGGGGTGTCATTACATTGCTTTGACTGTAAATATCAACAGTCATTTATGGGGTGGTGGGTGTGAGGGTGTCATTACAGTGCTTGGACTGAAAATATCAACAGTCATTCATGGGGTGGTAGGTGTGTGAGTGTCATTACAGTGTTTTGATTGTAATTATTAATAGTCATTCATAGGGTTGTGGGTGTCATTACAGTGCTTGGACTGTAAATATCAACAGTCAATCATGGGGTAGTGGGTGTGTAGGTGTCATTACTGTGTTTGGACTGTAAATATCAACAGTCAATCATGGGGTGGTGGGTGTGTGGGTGTCATTACTGTGCTTGGACTGTAAATATCAACAGTCATTCATGGGGTAGTGGGTGTATTATTGTCATTACAGTGATTTGATTAAAATATTAACAGTCATTCATAGGGTGGTGGGTATCATTAGATTGCTTGGACTGTAAATTTCAACAGTTATTCATGGGGTTGTGGGTGTGTGGGTGTCATTACAGTGCTTGGACTGTAAATATCCACTATAATTCATGGGGTCGTGGGTGTTGGGGTGTCATTACAGTGCTTTGAGTGTAAATATCAACAGTCATTTATTGGGTGGTGGGTAGCATTACATTGCTTGGACTGTAAATATCAACAATCAATCATTGAGTGATGGGTGTGTGGGTGTCATTACAGTGCTTGGACTGTAAATATCAACAGTCATTCATGGGGTAGTGAGTGTGTGTGTCATTACAGTTTTCGGACTGTAAATATCAACCATCAATTATTGGGTGGTGGGTGAGTGGGTGTCATTACAGTGCTTGGACTGTGAATAGCAACAGTCATTCGTAGGGTAGTGAGTTTGTGGGTGTTATTACAGTGCTTTGACTGTAAATATTAACAGTCATTCAGAGATTGGTTGGTGTCATTAGAGTGCTTGGACTGTAAGTTCATGGGGTGGTGGATGTGTGGATGTCATTACAGTGCTTGGACTGAAAATATCAACAGTCCATTGTGGGGTGGTGGGTGTGTGGGTGTCATTACAGTGTTTTAAATGAAAATATCAACAGTTATTCATAGGATGGTGTGTATCATTAAAGTGCTTGGACTGTAAATATCAACAGTCATTTATGGAGTGGTGGGTGTGAGGGTGTCATTAATGTGCTTGGACTGAAAATATCAACAGTCATTCATGGAGTGGTAGGTGTGTGAGTGTCATTACAGTGTATTGATTGTAATTATCAACAGTCATTCATAGTGTGGTGGGTATCATTACAGTGCTTCGACTGTAAATATCAACAGTCATTCATGGGGTGGTGGTTGTGTGGGTGTCATTACAGTGCTTGGACTGTAAATATCAACCATAATTCATGGGGTAGTGGGTGTGTGGGTGTCATTACAGTGTTTGGACTGTAAATATCAACAGTCATTCATGGGGTGGTGGGTGTGTGGGTGTCATTACAGTGCTTGGACTGTAAATATCAACAGTCAATCGTGGGGTAGTGGGTGTATGGGTGTCATTACAGTGATTTGATTGTAAATATTAACAATCATTCATAGGGTGGTGGGTATCATTAGAGTGCTTGGACTGTAAATATTAACAGTTATTCATGGGGTTGTAGGTGTGTGGGTGTCATTACAGTGCTTGGACTTTAAATATCAACTATAATTCATGGGGTCGTGGGTGTTGGGGTGTCATTACAGTGCTTTGAGTGTAAATATTAACAGTCATTTATTGGGTGGTGGGTAGCAATACAGTGCTTGGACTGTAAATATCAACAGTCATTCATAGGGTGATGGGTGTGTGGGTGTCATTACAGTGCTTGGACTGTAAATATCAATAGTCATTTATAGGGTGGTGGGAGTTTGGGTGTCATTACATTGCTTGGACTGTAAATATCAACAGTCAATCATGGGGTGGTGAGTGTTTCGGTGTCATTATAGTGCTTGGACTGTAAATAATAACGGTCATTCATAGGGTGGTGGGTGTGTGAGTGTTATTACAGAGCTTGGACTGTAAATATCAACAGTCATTCATGGGGTGGTGAGTGTGTGTGTGTCATTACAGTTTTTGGACTGTAAATATCAACCATCATTCATTGGGTGGTGGGTGAGTGGGTGTCATTACAGTGCTTGGACTGTGAATATCAACAGTCATTCGTAGAGTAGTGAGTTTGTGGGTGTTATTACAGTGCTTTGACTGTAAATATTAACAGTCATTAAGATATTGGTTGGTGTCATTAGAGTGCTTGGACTGTAAATATTAACAGTCATTCATGGGGTGGTGGATGTGTGGATGTCATTACAGTTCTTGGACTGAAAATATCAACAGTCATTTATGGAGTTGTGGGTGTATGGGTGTCATTACATTGCTCGGACTATATATATCAACCATCATTCATGGGGTTGTGGGTGTTTGGGTGTCATTACAGTGCTTGGACTGTAAATATCAACAGTCAATCGTGGGGTGGTGGGTGTGTGGGTGTCATTACAGTGTTTTAAATGAAAATATCAACGGTCATTCATAGTGTGGTGGTTATCATTAAAGTGTTCAGACTGTATATATTAACAGTCATTTATGGGGTGGTGGGTGTGAGGGTGTCATTACAGTGCTTGGACTGAAAATATCAACAGTCATTCATGGAGTGGTAGGTGTGTGAGTGTCATTACAGTGTATTGATTGTAATTATCAACAGTCATTCATAGTGTGGTGGGTATCATTACAGTGCTTATACTGTAAATATCAACAGTCATTCATGGGTTGGTGGTTGTGTGGGTGTCATTACAGTGCTTGGACTGTAAATATCAACCATAATTCATGGGGTAGTGGGTGTGTGGGTGTCATTACAGTGTTTGGACTGTAAATATCAACAGTCATTCATGGGGTGGTGGGTGTGTGGGTGTCATTACAGTGCTTGGACTGTAAATATCAACAGTCAATCGTGGGGTAGTGGGTGTATGGGTGTCATTACAGTGATTTGATTGTAAATATTAACAATCATTCATAGGGTGGTGGGTATCATTAGAGTGCTTGGACTGTAAATATCAACAGTCATTCATGGGGTTGTGGGTGTGTGGGTGTCATTACAGTGCTTGGACTGTAAATATCTACTATAATTCATTGGGTCGTGGGTGTTGGGGTGTCATTACAGTGCTTTGAGTGTAAATATCAACAGTCATTTATTGGGTGGTGGGTAGCATTACAGTGCTTGGACTGTAAATATCAACAATCAATCATTGAGTGATGGGTGTGTGGGTGTCATTACAGTGCTTGGACTGTAAATATCAACAGTCATTTATAGGGTGGTGGGTGTTTGGGTGTCATTACATTGCTTGGACTGTAAATATCAACAGTCAATCATGGGGTGGTGGGTGTGTGGGTGTCATTACAGTGCTTGGACTGTAAATATCAACAGTCATTCATAGGGTGATGGGTGTGTGAGTGTTATTACAGAGCTTGGACTGTAAATATCAACAGTCATTCATGGGGTGGTGAGTTTGTGTGTGTCATTAAAGTTTTTGGACTGTAAATATCAACCATCATTCATTGGGTGGTGGGTGAGTGGGTGTTATTACAGTGCTTGGACTGTGAATATCAACAGTCATTCGTAGGGTAGTGAGTTTGTGGGTGTTATTACAGTGCTTTGACTGTAAATATTAACAGTCATTCAGCGATTGGTTGGTGTCATTAGAGTGCTTGGACTGTAAATATTAACAGTCATTCATGGGGTGGTGGATGTGTGGATGTCATTACAGTGCTTGGACTGAAAATATCAACAGTCATTTATGGGGTGGTGGGTGTATGGGTGTCATTACATTGTTCGGACTATAAATATCAACCATCATTTATGGGGTTGTGGGTGTGTGGGTGTCATTACAGTGCTTGGACTGTAAATATCAACAGTCAATCGTGGGGTGGTGGGTGTGTGGGTGTCATTACAGTGTTTTAAATGAAAATATCAACAGTCATTCATAGGGTGGTGTGTATCATTAAAGTGCTTGGACTGTAAATATCAACAGTCATTTATGGGGTGGTGGGTGTGAGGGTGTCATTACAGTGCTTGGACTGAAAATATCAACAGTCATTCATGGAGTGGTAGGTGTGTGAGTGTCATTACAGTGTATTGATTGTAATTATCAACAGTCATTCATAGTGTGGTGGGTATCATTACAGTGCTTCGACTGTGAATATCAACAGTCATTCATGGGGTGGTGGTTGTGTGGGTGTCATTACAGTGCTTGGACTGTAAATATCAACCATAATTCATGGGGTGGTGGGTGTGGGGGTGTCATTACAGTGTTTGGACTGTAAATATTAACAGTCAATCATGGGGTTGTGGGTGTGTGGGTGTCATTACAGTGCTTGGACTGTAAATATCAACAGTCATTCATGGGGTAGTGGGTGTATGGGTGTCATTACAGTGATTTTATTGTAAATATTAACAGTCATTCATAGGGTGGTGGGTATCATTAGAGTGCTTGGACTGTAAATATTAACAGTCATTCATGGGGCTGTGGGGGTGTGGGTGTCATTTCAATGCTTGGACTTTAAATATCAACTATAATTCATGGGGTCGTGGGTGTTGGGGTGTCATTACAGTGCTTTAAAGTGTAAATATCAACAGTCATTAATAGGGTGGTGGGAGTTTGGGTGTCATTACATTGCTTGGACTGTAAATATCAACAGTCAATCATGGGGTGGTGAGTGTTTTGGTGTCATTACAGTGTTTGGACTGTAAATATTAACGGTCATTCATAGGGTTGTGGGTGTGTGAGTGTTATTACAGAGCTTGGACTGTAAATATCAACAGTCATTCAAGGAGAGGTGGGTGTGTGGGTGTAATTACCATGCTTGGACTGTAAAAATCAACATTCATTCTTGGGGTGGTGGTTGTGTGGGTGTCATTACAGTGCTTAGACTGTAAATATCAACAGTCATTTATGGGGTGATGGGTGTGACTGTGTCATTACAGTGCTTTGACTGTAAATATCAACAGTCATTCATGGGGTGGTGAGTGTGTGGGTGTTATTACAGTGCTTTGATTGTAAATATCAACAGTCATTCAGATTTTTGGTGGGTGTCATTAGAGTGCGTGGACTCTAAATATCTATTTATTCATGGAGTGGTGGGTGTGTGTGTGTGTCATCATTGCTTGAACTGTAAATATCAACAGTCATTCATGGGGTGGTGGGTGGCATTACAGTGCTTGGACTGTAAATATCATCAGTTATTCATGGGGTGATGAGTGTGTGCGTGTCATTACAGTGCTTGGACTGTAAATATCAACAGTCATTAATGGGTGTGGTGGGTGTGTGGCTGTCATTACGTTGCTTGGACGGTAAATATCAACAGTCATTCATGGGGAGGTGGGTGTCATTACAGTGCTTGAACTGTAAATATCAACAGTCATTTAAGGGGTGGTAGGTATGTGGGTGTTAATACAGTGCTTTGACTGTAAATATCAACAGCCATTCAGAGGGTGGTGGGTGTCATTAGAGCGCTTGGACTGTAAATATCAACAGTCATTTATGGGGTGGTGGGTGTGTGGGTGTCATGAAAGTGCTTGGACTGTAAATATCAACAGTCATTAATGGGGTGGTAAGTGTGTGTGGGTGTCATTACAGTTCTTGGACTGTAAATATCAACCATTATTCATTGGGTGGTGGGTGTGTGGGTGTCATTTCAGTGCTTGGACTATAAATATCAACAGTCATTCATTGGGTGGTGGGTGTGTGAGTGTCATTACAGAGCTTGTACTGTAAATATCAACAGTCATTCATGGGGTGGTGGTTGTATGGGTGTCATTACAGTGCTTGTACTGTAAATATCAAACATTATTCATGGGGTGGTGGGTGTTGGAATGTCATTACAGTGCTTTGACTGTAAATATTAACAGTCATTCATGGGGTGGTGGGTGTGAGGGTGTCTTTACAGTGCTTGGACTGTAAATATCAACAGTCATTCATGTGGTGTGTGGATGTCATTATATTGCTTAGACTGTAAATATCAACAGTCATTCTTGGGGTGGTTGGTGTGTAGGTGCCATTATATTGCTTGGACTGTAAATATCAACAGTCATTCTTGGGGTGGTGGGTGTGTAGGTGCCATTACATTGCTTTGACTGTATATATCAACAGTCATTCATGGGTTGGTTAGTGTTTGGGTGTCATTACAGTGTTTTGATTGTAAATATCAACAGTCATTCATATGGTGGTTGGTGTCATTAGAGTGCTTTGACTGTAAATATCAACAGTCATTAATGGGGTGGTGGGTATGTGGGTGTCATTACAATGCTTGGACAGTAAATATCAAGAGTCATTCATGGGGTGGTTGGTGTGTGGGTGTTATTACAGTGTTTTGATTGTAAATATCAACAGTCATTCAAAGGTTGGTGGGTGTCATTACAGTGCTTGAACTGTAAATATCCACAGTCATTCATGGGATTGTGGGTGTGTGGTTGTCATTACAGTGCTTGGACTGTATATATAAAGTCATTCATGGGCTGGTGGGCGTGTGTGTCATTAGTGCTTGGACTATAAATATCAACAGTCATTCATGGGGTGGTGGGTGGCATTACAGTGCTTGGACTGTAAATATCAACAGTCATTCATGAAATGGTGGGTGCTTGGGTGTCATTACAGTGCTTGGACTATAAATATCAACAGTCAACAATAAGATGGTGGGTGTCGAGTTGTCATTACAGTGCTTGGACTGTAAATATCAACAGTCATTCATGGGGTGGTGGGTGTGTGGGTGTCATTACAGTGTTTTGACTGTAAATATCAACAGTCATTTATGGGGTGGTGAGTGTTTGGGTGTCATTACAGTTCTTGGACTCTAAATATTAACAGACATTCATGGGGTGGTGGATGTGTGGATGTCATTACAGTGCTTGGACTGAAAATATCAACAGTCATTCATGGGGTGGTTAGTGTGTGGGTGTCATTACAGTTCTTGGACTGTAAATATTAACAGTCATCCATGGGGTGTTTGGTGACATTAGAGTGCTTGGACTGTAAATATTAACAGTCATTCAGAGGGTGTTGAGTGTGTGGATGTCATTACAGTGCTTGGACTGAAAATATCAACAGTCTTTCATGGGATGGTGGGTGTGTGGGTGTCATTACAGTGCTTTGACTATAAATATCAACAGTCATTCATAGGGTGGTGGGTGTGTGAGTGTCATTACAGAGCTTGGACTGTAAATATCAACAGTCATTAATGGGGTGGTGGGTGTGTGGCTGTCATTACAGTGCTTGGACTGTAAATATCAACAGTCATTCATGGGGTGGTTGGTGTGTTGGCGTTATTACAGTGTTTTGATTGTAAATATCAACAGTCATTCATGGGGTGGTGGGTGTGTGGGTGTTATTACAGTGCTTGCACTGTAAATATCAACAGTCATCAATGAGGTGGTGGGTGGCATTACAGTGCTTGGACTGAAATTATCAACAGTCATTCATGGGGTGGTGGGTGTGTTAGTGTCATTACAGTGCTTGGGCTATAAATATCAACTATCATTTATGGGGTGGTGAGTGTGTGGGTGTCATTACAGTTCTTGAACTGTTAATATCAACAGTCATTTATAGGGTGGTTGGTGTGTGAGTGCCATTTCGATATTTTGGGGTCCCAGAAGTGATCTGTACATGCCTACTCCGTGTTAGAGTATTTTCAAAGTACAGGCCCAAAACATACTGAAAATCGATCTTTTATGTTCTTAAAAGTCGATATGTGCATGCATTTTCTGTACCCGTTTATATCCCAAATTCAACCTCTAAACACCCGAAAATTCGATATTTTTGGGTCCCAGAAGCGATCTGTACAGTAGCCCAAGAAAGTTCGCTGACTAAAAACTAACGTACTGGCATCCTCTATACCTGTCATTCACGTCCCAAGCCTTTATCAACTCCATACCTATGATCTGTCAGCGTTGTCAAGGTTTCTTTCCTTTCGTCTCAGGTGTGAACTCAGAGTTTAGATGCATGAGTTTCGAAGAAGGGTTATATATATTTATTATATAATTGTGTGAATATTATGAAAAACAATGGAAATGAAAGGCAAATGGGTGTGTGGGTGGGGGTGAGACCGAGGTGACCGAGGTGGGGGGTCTGATATGTGTGTGTGTGTGTGTGTGTGTACTACAGACAGAGAAAGAGAGGTGGAGGTATGATAGGTTGTGAAAAATGTCAAAATGGAAGACTAGAAAAATGGATAGCAAAGAAGGATGATGAAGGAAGAGGTCAAAATGAGGATAAGGAGGAAGAAGGTTTAATGCCGATGACAAGAAGGGAAGGAAGGAAGGATTGAAGAAAATAACAACGATGGCTTGAGCCTTGGGCAAAGGCTACGTGTGTGTGTGTGTGTGTGTGTGGCATCTACAAGTCTGCTGTGAGTTGGCAGAAGGCCAATATTAACCGTTTAATAGATCACATCAGAGTAATTATCTCTTTCTCTCATTGCATTCGTATAAGAACAGTGTTGAAATAGGCTTCTTGTTTAATATTCCATATTCGAAAAATATTCGGTAGGCAACATGCGAATGCGAATCCAAATCTTAAAAAAACATGCGAATGCAAATACGAATATTCGGACCACCTCTACTAAGGACTAATGTGAACACACACACACACACACACACACCTTCCACTTTGACGATTAAGGGCCTGTGGCCACCTGGGTTGGACAGGGGAGGTCAGGTCACGTGCACTCTCTCTCTCTCTCCCCCCCCCCCTCTCTCTCTCTCCACATTGCCTTCCTTCACTTCTCCTGTTTCAGCAAGCATCGATCATTCTTCCTTTCTCTAGCTCCCTTCTCCCTCCATCATTCCTTTCAGCTTCTTTCCCCTTCCTGTTATGATCCTACTTTCCCTCTTTCAGTCCTCCCTCCATACTTCCTTCCCTCACTTATTTCACTCCTCCTTATCCTCATTTTGGCCTCTTCTTTCATCATCCTTCTTTGCTATCCATTTTGACATTTTTCACAACCTATCATACCTCCACCTCTCTCTCTCTCTCTGTCTGTACACACACACACACACATCCTTCAGACCCCCATCGCACCATCCATCCATCACCTTTTGGTCTCACCTCCACCCACACAGCCATACTAACCAACCCTCCCAGCTAGCGTATACCACCGTCATGACGGCCTATTGGGAACCCGGCTTAAGAGGTGTGCGTGTGTGTGTGTGTGAGGTCAATGAGGTTTTTCTTGTGCTAGGGAATAAACTATCAAAATATAATACAATGTCTTTCTCTCATTTGCCTTTCATTTCCATTGTTTTTCATAATGTTCACAGAATTATATAATAAATATATATAACCCTTCGTCGAAACTCACGCGTCTAAACTCTGAGTTCACACCTGAGACGAGAGGAAAGAAACCTTGACAAAGCTGACAGATCATGGGTATGGAGTTGATTAGGGCTTGAGACGAAAATGACAGGTATAGAGGTTGCCGGTACGTTAGTTTTTAGTAGGCGAACTTTCTTGGGCTATTGTACATGCCTACTCAGTGCTAGAATGTTTTCAAAATATAAGCTCAAAACATGCTAAAAATCGATATTTTATGTGTCCAAAGTCGATATGTGCATGCATCTTCTATACCCGTTTATATTTCTAATTCATGCTCAAAACACCCGAAAATTCGGTATTTTTGGGTCCTAGAAGCGATCTGCACATGCCTACTCCTAGTTAGAATGTTTTCAAGATACAGACCCAAAACATGCTCAAAATCGATATTTTAGGTGCCCAAAAGTCGATACGTGCATGCATCTTCAGTACCCGTTTATATCTCAAATTCAGGCTCAAAACACCCGAAAATTCGATATTTTGGGGTCCCAGAAGCGATCTATACATGCCTACTCGGTGCTATAATATTTTCAAAATATAGGCCCAAAACATGCTAAAAATCGATATTTTAGGTGCCCAAAGTCGATATCTCAAATTCATGCACAAAACACCCGAAAATTCGACATTTTGGGGTCCCAGAAGCGATCTGTACATGCCTTCTCCGTGTTAGAGTATTTTCAAAATACAAGCCCAAAACTTACTGCAAATCAATCTTTTAGGTGCCCAAAAGTCGATATGTGCATGCATCTTCTGTACCCGTTTATATCTCAAATTAAGGCTCCAAACACCCGAAAATTTGATATTTTGGGGTTCCAGAAGCGATCTGTACATGCCTACTCAGATACAAGCCCAAAATATGCTGAAAATCGATATTTTAGGTGCCCAAAGTCAATATGTGTATGCATCTTCTGCACCCGTTTATATCCCAAATTCAACCTCAAAACACACGAAAATGCGATATATTTGGGTCCCAGAAGCGATCTGAACATGCCTACTCCGTGTTAGAATATTTTCAAAATATAGGCCCAAAACATGCTAAATATCGATATTTTGGGTGCCAAAGTCGATATGTGCATGCATCTTCTGTAGCCGTTTATATCTCAAATTTAGGCTCAAAACCCCTGAAAATTCAATATTTTTACGTCCCAGAAGCGATCTGTACATGCCTACTAGAAAATAGAATGTTTTCATAATATAGGCTCAAAGCATGCTAAAAATCGATATTTTAGGGGTCCAAAGTCGATATGTGCATGCATCTTCTGTACCCGTTGATATCTCAAATTCAGGCTCAAAACACCCGAATATTCGATATTTTTGGGTCCAAGAAGCGATCTGTACATGCCTAATCAGTAACAGAATATTTTCAAAATACAAGTCCAAAACATGCTAAAAATCGATATTTTAGGTGCCCAAAGTCGATATGTGTATGTATCTTCATAACCCGTTTATATCTCAAATTCAGACACAAAACACCCGAAAACTCGATATTTTTGGGTCCAAGAAGCGATCTGTACATGCCTAATCAGTAACAGAATATTTTCAAAATACAAGTCCAACACATGCTAAAAATCGATATTTTAGGTGCCCAAAGTCGATATGTGCATGCATCTTCTGTACCCATTTCTATCCCATATTCGTGCTCAAAACACCCAAAAATTTGATATTTTTGGGCCCCAGAAGCTATCTGTATTAACCTACTCCGTGTTAGAGTATTTTAAATATACAGGCCCAAAACTTGCTGAAAATCGATATTTTAGGTGCCCAAAATCGATATGTGCATGCATCTTCTGAACCATTTTATATCCCAAATTTGGGCTCAAAATACACGAAAATTCGATATTTTTTGGTCCCAGAAACGATATGTACATGCCTACTCATTGCTTAAATATTTTCAAAATATAGTCCCAAAACTTTCTAAAAATCGATATTTTAGGTGCAAAAAGTCAATATGTGCATGTATCTTCTGTACCCGTTTATATCTCAAATTCAGGCTCAAAACACCCGAAAATTCGATATTTTTTAGTCCAAGAAGCGATCTGTACATGCCTACTCCTTGTTAGAGTATTTTCAAAATACAGGCCCAAAACAAACTGAAAATCGATATTTTAGGTGCCCAAAGTCAATATGTGTATGCACATTCAGTACCCGTTTATATCTCAAATTCAGGGTCAAAATACCCGAAAATTCGATATTTTTGGGTCCCAGGAGAGTTCTGTACATGCCTACTTAGTAACAGAATATTTTCAAAATACAAGTCCAAAACATGCTGAAAATCTATTTTTTTAATGCCCAAAGTCGATATGTGAATGCATCTTCTGTACCCGTTTAAATCTCAAATTCAGGCTCAAAACACCCGAAAATTCGATATTTTTGGGTCCCAGAAGCGATCTGTACATGCCTACTCCGTGTTAGAGTATTTTCATAATACAGGCCCAAAACATGCTAAAATCGATATTTTAGGTGCCCAAGGTCAATATGTGTATGTATCTTCATTACCCGTTTATATCTCAAATTCAGGCTCAAAACACCCGAAAACTCGATATTTTTGTCTCCAAGAAGCGATCTGTACATGCCTAATCAGTAACAGAATATTTTCGATATACAAGTCCAAAACATGCTAAAAATCGATATTTTAGGTGCCTAAAGTCGATATGTGCATGCATCTTCTGTACCCATTTCTATCCCATATTCGTGCTCAAAACACCCAAAAATAGGATATTTTTGGGCCCCAGAAGCTATCTGTATATACCTACTCCGTGTTAGAGTATTTTCAATATACAGGCCCAAAACATGCTGGAAATCGATATTTTAGGTGCCCAAAGTCAATATGTGTGTGCATCTTCTGCACCCGTTTATATCCCAAATTCAACCTCAAAACACACGAAAATGCGATACATGCCTACACAGTGCTTGAATATTTTCAAAATATAGGGCCAAAACATGCTGAAAATCGATATTTTAGGTGCAAAAAGTCAATATGTGCATGCATCTTCGGTATCCGTTTATATCTCAAATTCAAGTTTAAAACACCCGAAAATTCGATATTTTTGGGTCCCAGAAGCGATCTGTACATGCCTACTCCGTGTTTGAGTATTTTCATAATACAGGCCCAAAACAGGCTGAAAATCGATATTTTAGGTTCCCAAAGTCAATATGTGTAAGCTTCTTCAGTACACGTTTATATCTCAAATTCAGGCTCAAAACACCCGAAAATTCGATATTTTTGGGTACAAGAAGGGATCTGTACATGCCTACACAATGTTAGAATATTTTTGAAACACAGGCAGAAAAACAAGTTGAAAATCGATATTTTAGGTGCACAAAATCGATATGTGCATGCATCTTCTGTACCCATTTCTATCCCATATTCGAGCTCAAAACACCCAAAAATTCGATATTTTTGGGCCCCAGAAGCTATCTGTACATGCCTACTCCGTGTTAGAATATTTTCAAAATATAGGCCCATAACATGCTAAATATCGATATTTTGGGTGCCAAAGTCGATATGTGCATGCATCTACTGTAGCCGTTTATATCTTAAATTTAGGCTCAAAACCCCTGAAAATTCAATATTTTTACGTCCCAGAAGCGATCTGTACATGCCTACTAGAAAATAGAATGTTTTCATAATATAGGCTCAAAGCATGCTAAAAATCGATATTTTAGGGGTCCAAAGTCGATATGTGCATGCATCTTCTGTACCCGTTGATATCTCAAATTCAGGCTCAAAACACCCGAAACGTCGATATTTTTGGGTCCCAGAAGCGATCTGTACATGCCTAATCAGTAACAGAATATTTTCAAAATACAAGTCCAAAACATGCTAAAAATCGATATTTTAGGTGCCTAAAGTCGATATGTGCATGCATCTTCTGTACCCATTTCTATCCCATATTCGTGCTCAAAACACCCAAAAATACGATATTTTTGGGCCCCAGAAGCTATCTGTATATACCTACTCCGTGTTAGAGTATTTTCAATATACAGGCCCAAAACATGCTAAAATCGATATTTTAGGTGCCCAAAGTCAATATGTGTATGTATCTTCATAACCCGTTTATATCTCAAATTCAGACACAAAACACCCGAAAACTCGATATTTTTGGGTCCAAGAAGCGATCTGTACATGCCTAATCAGTAACAGAATATTTTCAAAATACAAGTCCAAAACATGCTAAAAATCGATATTTTAGGTGCCCAAAGTCGATATGTGCATGCATCTTCTGTACCCATTTCTATCCCATATTCGTGCTCAAAACACCCAAAAATTTGATATTTTTGGGCCCCAGAAGCTATCTGTATTAACCTACTCCGTGTTAGAGTATTTTAAATATACAGGCCCAAAACTTGCTGAAAATCGATATTTTAGGTGCCCAAAATCGATATGTGCATGCATCTTCTGAACCATTTTATATCCCAAATTTGGGCTCAAAATACACGAAAATTCGATATTTTTTGGTCCCAGAAACGATCTGTACATGCCTACTCATTGCTTAAATATTTTCAAAATATAGTCCCAAAACTTTCTAAAAATCGATATTTTAGGTGCAAAAAGTCAATATGTGCATGTATCTTCTGTACCCGTTTATATCTCAAATTCAGGCTCAAAACACCCGAAAATTCGAAATTTTTTAGTCCAAGAAGCGATCTGTACATGCCTACTCCTTGTTAGAGTATTTTCAAAATACAGGCCCAAAACATACTAAAAATCGATATTTTAGGTGCCCAAAGTCAATATGTGTATGCACATTCAGTACCCGTTTATATCTCAAATTCAGGGTCAAAATACCCGAAAATTCGATATTTTTGTGTCCCAGGAGAGTTCTGTACATGCCTACTTAGTAACAGAATATTTTCAAAATACAAGTCCAAAACATGCTGAAAATCTATTTTTTTAATGCCCAAAGTCGATATGTGAATGCATCTTCTGTACCCGTTTAAATCTCAAATTCAGGCTCAAAACACCCGAAAATTCGATATTTTTGGGTCCCAGAAGCGATCTGTACATGCCTACTCCGTGTTAGAGTATTTTCATAATACAGGCCCAAAACATGCTAAAATCGATATTTTAGGTGCCCAAGGTCAATATGTGTATGTATCTTCATAACCTGTTTATATCTCAAATTCAGACACAAAACACCCGAAAACTCGATATTTTTGGGTCCAAGAAGCGATCTGTACATGCCTAATCAGTAACAGAATATTTTCAAAATACAAGTCCAAAACATGCTAAAAATCGATATTTTAGGTGCCCAAAGTCGATATGTGCATGCATCTTCTGTACCCATTTCTATCCCATATTCGTGCTCAAAACACCCAAAAATATGATATTTTTGGGCCCCAGAAGCTATCTGTATTAACCTACTCCGTGTTAGAGTATTTTCAATATACAGGCCCAAAACATGCTGAAAATCGATATTTTAGGTGCCCAAAATCGATATGTGCATGCATCTTCTGTACCATTTTATATCCCAAATTCGGGCTCAAAATACACAAAAAATCGATATTTTTTGGTCCAAGTAACGATCTGTACATGCCTACTCATTGCTTAAATATTTTCAAAATATAGTCCCAAAACATTCTAAAAATCGATATTTTAGGTGCAAAAAGTCAATATGTGCATGTATCTTCTGTACCCGTTTATATCTCAAATTCAGGCTCAAAACACCCGAAAATTCGATATTTTTTGGTCCAAGAAGCGATCTGTACATGCCTACTCCTTGTTAGAGTATTTTCAAAATACAGGCCCAAAACATGCTAAAAAACGATATTTTAGGTGCCCAAAGTCAATATGTATATGCATCTTCAGTACCCGTTTATATCTCAAATTCAGGGTGAAAATACCCGAAAATTCGATATTTTTGGGTCCCAGGAGAGTTCTGTACATGCCTACTTAGTAACAGAATATTTTCAAAATACAAGTCCAAAACATGCTGAAAATCTATTTTTTTAATGCCAAAAGTCGATATGTGCATGCATCTTCTGTACCAGTTTAAATCTCAAATTCAGGCTCAAAACACCCGAAAATTCGATATTTTTACGTCCCAGAAACGATCTGTACATGCCTACTAGAAAATAGAATGTTTTCATAATATAGGCCCAAAACATGCTAAAATCGATATTTTAGGAGCCCATAGTCAATATGTGTATGTATCTTCATTACCCGTTTATATCTCAAATTCAGGCTCAAAACACCCGAAAACTCGATATTTTTGGCTCCAAGAAGCGATCTGTACATGCCTAATCAGTAACAGAATATTTTCAAAATACAAGTCAAAAACATGCTAAAAATCGATATTTTAGGTGCCTAAAGTCGATATGTGCATGCATCTTCTGTACCCATTTCTATCCCATATTCGTGCTCAAAACACCCAAAAATACGATATTTTTGGGCAACAGAAGCTATCTGTATATACCTACTCCGTGTTAGAGTATTTTCAATATACAGGCCCAAAACATGCTAAAATCGATATTTTAGGTGCCCAAAGTCAATATGTGTATGTATCTTCATAACCCGTTTATATCTCAAATTCAGACACAAAACACACGAAAACTCGATATTTTTGGGTCCAAGAAGCGATCTGTACATGCCTAATCAGTAACAGAATATTTTCAAAATACAAGTCCAAAACATGCTAAAAATCGATATTTTAGGTGCCCAAAGTCGATATGTGCATGCATCTTCTGTACCCATTTCTATCCCATATTCGTGCTCAAAACACCCAAAAATATGATATTTTTGGGCCCCAGAAGCTATCTGTATTAACCTACTCCGTGTTAGAGTATTTTCAATATACAGGCCCAAAACATGCTGAAAATCGATATTTTAGGTGCCCAAAATCGATATGTGCATGCATCTTCTGTACCATTTTATATCCCAAATTCGGGCTCAAAATACACAAAAAATCGATATTTTTTGGTCCAAGTAACGATCTGTACATGCCTACTCATTGCTTAAATATTTTCAAAATATAGTCCCAAAACATTCTAAAAATCGATATTTTAGGTGCAAAAAGTCAATATGTGCATGTATCTTCTGTACCCGTTTATATCTCAAATTCAGGCTCAAAACACCCGAAAATTCGATATTTTTTGGTCCAAGAAGCGATCTGTACATGCCTACTCCTTGTTAGAGTATTTTCAAAATACAGGCCCAAAACATGCTAAAAAACGATATTTTAGGTGCCCAAAGTCAATATGTATATGCATCTTCAGTACCCGTTTATATCTCAAATTCAGGGTGAAAATACCCGAAAATTCGATATTTTTGGGTCCCAGGAGAGTTCTGTACATGCCTACTTAGTAACAGAATATTTTCAAAATACAAGTCCAAAACATGCTGAAAATCTATTTTTTTAATGCCAAAAGTCGATATGTGCATGCATCTTCTGTACCAGTTTAAATCTCAAATTCAGGCTCAAAACACCCGAAAATTCGATATTTTTACGTCCCAGAAACGATCTGTACATGCCTACTAGAAAATAGAATGTTTTCATAATATAGGCCCAAAACATGCTAAAATCGATATTTTAGGAGCCCATAGTCAATATGTGTATGTATCTTCATTACCCGTTTATATCTCAAATTCAGGCTCAAAACACCCGAAAACTCGATATTTTTGGCTCCAAGAAGCGATCTGTACATGCCTAATCAGTAACAGAATATTTTCAAAATACAAGTCAAAAACATGCTAAAAATCGATATTTTAGGTGCCTAAAGTCGATATGTGCATGCATCTTCTGTACCCATTTCTATCCCATATTCGTGCTCAAAACACCCAAAAATACGATATTTTTGGGCAACAGAAGCTATCTGTATATACCTACTCCGTGTTAGAGTATTTTCAATATACAGGCCCAAAACATGCTAAAATCGATATTTTAGGTGCCCAAAGTCAATATGTGTATGTATCTTCATAACCCGTTTATATCTCAAATTCAGACACAAAACACACGAAAACTCGATATTTTTGGGTCCAAGAAGCGATCTGTACATGCCTAATCAGTAACAGAATATTTTCAAAATACAAGTCCAAAACATGCTAAAAATCGATATTTTAGGTGCCCAAAGTCGATATGTGCATGCATCTTCTGTACCCATTTCTATCCCATATTCGTGCTCAAAACACCCAAAAATATGATATTTTTGGGCCCCAGAAGCTATCTGTATTAACCTACTCCGTGTTAGAGTATTTTCAATATACAGGCCCAAAACATGCTGAAAATCGATATTTTAGGTGCCCAAAATCGATATGTGCATGCATCTTCTGTACCATTTTATATCCCAAATTCGGGCTCAAAATACACAAAAAATTGATATTTTTTGGTCCAAGTAACGATCTGTACATGCCTACTCATTGCTTAAATATTTTCAAAATATAGTCCCAAAACATTCTAAAAATCGATATTTTAGGTGCAAAAAGTCAATATGTGCATGTATCTTCTGTACCCGTTTATATCTCAAATTCAGGCTCAAAACACCCGAAAATTCGATATTTTTTGGTCCAAGAAGCGATCTGTACATGCCTACTCCTTGTTAGAGTATTTTCAAAATACAGGCCCAAAACATGCTAAAAAACGATATTTTAGGTGCCCAAAGTCAATATGTATATGCATCTTCAGTACCCGTTTATATCTCAAATTCAGGGTGAAAATACCCGAAAATTCGATATTTTTGGGTCCCAGGAGAGTTCTGTACATGCCTACTTAGTAACAGAATATTTTCAAAATACAAGTCCAAAACATGCTGAAAATCTATTTTTTTAATGCCAAAAGTCGATATGTGCATGCATCTTCTGTACCAGTTTAAATCTCAAATTCAGGCTCAAAACACCCGAAAATTCGATATTTTTACGTCCCAGAAACGATCTGTACATGCCTACTAGAAAATAGAATGTTTTCATAATATAGGCCCAAAACATGCTAAAATCGATATTTTAGGAGCCCATAGTCAATATGTGTATGTATCTTCATTACCCGTTTATATCTCAAATTCAGGCTCAAAACACCCGAAAACTCGATATTTTTGGCTCCAAGAAGCGATCTGTACATGCCTAATCAGTAACAGAATATTTTCAAAATACAAGTCAAAAACATGCTAAAAATCGATATTTTAGGTGCCTAAAGTCGATATGTGCATGCATCTTCTGTACCCATTTCTATCCCATATTCGTGCTCAAAACACCCAAAAATACGATATTTTTGGGCCCCAGAAGCTATCTGTATATACCTACTCCGTGTTAGAGTATTTTCAATATACAGGCCCAAAACATGCTGGAAATCGATATTTTAGGTGCCCAAAGTCAATATGTGTGTGCATCTTCTGCACCCGTTTATATCCCAAATTCAACCTCAAAACACACGAAAATGCGATATATTTGGGTCCCAGAAGCGATCTGTACATGCCTACTCAGTGCTTGAATATTTTCAAAATATAGGGCCAAAACATGCTGAAAATCGATATTTTAGGTGCAAAAAGTCAATATGTGCATGCTTCTTCGGTATCCGTTTATATCTCAAATTCAAGTTTAAAACACCCGAAAATTCGATATTTTTGGGCCCCAGAAGCGATCTGTACATGCCTACTCCGTGTTTGAGTATTTTCATAATACAGGCCCAAAACAGGCTGAAAATCGATATTTTAGGTTCCCAAAGTCAATATGTGTATGCTTCTTCAATACAGGTTTATATCTCAAATTCAGGCTCAAAACACCCGAAAATTCGATATTTTTGGGTCCCAGAAGCGATCTGTACATGCCTACTCAATGTTAGAATATTTTTGAAACACAGGCAGAAAAACAAGTTGAAAATCGATATTTTAGGTGCACAAAATCGATATGTGCATGCATCTTCTGTACCCATTTCTATCCCATATTCGTGCTCAAAACACCCAAAAATTCGATATTTTTGTGCCCCAGAAGCTATCTGTACATGCCTACTCCGTGTTAGAATATTTTCAAAATATAGGCCCAAAACATGCTAAATATCGATATTTTGGGTGCCAAAGTCGATATGTGCATGCATCTTCTGTACCCGTTGATATCTCAAATTCAGGCTCAAAACACCCGAAAATTCGATGTTTTTGGGTCCCAGAAGCGATCTGTACATGCCTACTCCGTGTTAGAGTATTTTCATAATACAGGCCCAAAACATGCTAAAATCGATATTTTAGGTGCCCAAAGTCAATATGTGTATGTATCTTAATTACCCGTTTATATCTCAAATTCAGGCTCAAAACACCCGAAAACTCGATATTTTTGGCTCCAAGAAGCGATCTGTACATGCCGAATCAGTAACAGAATATTTTCAAAATACAAGTCCAAAACATGCTAAAAATCGAAATTGTAGGTGCCCAAAGTCGATATGTGCATGCATCTTCTGTACCCATTTCTATCCCATATTCGTACTCAAAACATCCAAAAAATCGATATTTTTGGGCCCCAGAAGCTATCTGTACATGCCTACTCCGTGTTAGAGTATTTTCAAGATACAGGCCCAAAACATGCTGAAAATCGATATTTTAGGTGCCCAAAGTCAATATGTGTATGCATCATCTGTACCCGTTTATATCTCAAATTCAGGCTCAAAACACCCGAAAATTCGATATGTTTTGGTCCAAGAAGCGATCTGTACATGCATACTCAGTGCTAAAATATTTTCAGAATATAAGCTCAAAACATGCTAAAAATCGATATTTTAGGTGCCCAAAGTCAATATGTGTATGCATCTTCTGTACCCTTTTATATCCCAAATTTAGGCTTAAAACACCCGAAAATTCGATATTTTTGGGTCCCATAAGCGATCTGTACATGCCTAATCAATGTTAGAATATTTTCAAAATATAGGCCCAAAACATGCTAAAAATCGATATTTTAGGTGTCCAAAGTCGATATGTGTATGCATCTTCAGTACCGTTTTATATCTCAAATTCAGGCTCAAAACACCCGAAAATTCTATATTTTTATGTCCCAGAAGCAATCTGTACATGCCTACTCCTTCCTAGAATGTTTTCAAGATACAGACTCAACATGCTCAAAATCGATATTTTAAGTGCAAAAAGTCGATATGTGCATGCATCTTCAGTACCCGTTTATATCTCAAATTCAGGCTTAAATCACCCGAAAATTAGATATTTTTGGGTCCCAGAAGCGATCTGTACATGCCTACTCAGTGCAAGAATTTTTTCAATATATAGGCCCAAAACATGCTGAAAATCGATATTTTAGGTGCCCAAAGTCGATATGTGCATGCATCTTCTGTACCCGTTTATATCTCAAATTCAGGCTCAAAACACCCGAATATTTTATTTTATTTTTGCCCAGAAACGATCTGTACATGCCTACTCAGTGACAGAATATTTTCAAAAGACAGACCAAAAACATGCTGAAAATTGATATTTCAGGTGACCAAAGTCGATATGTGCATGCATCTTCAGTACCCGTTTATATCTCAAATTCAGGCTCAAAACACCTGAAAATTCGATATTTTTGCGTCCCAGAAGCGATCTGTACATGCCTATTCAGTATTGGAATGTTTTCAAAATATAGGCTCATAGCATGCTAACAATCGATATTTTAGATGTCCAAAGTTGATATTTGCATTCATCTTCTGTACCCGTTGATATCTCAAATTCAATCTCAAAACACCCGAAAATTCGATATTTTTGGGTCCCAGAAGCGATCTGTTCCTGCCTACTCCATGTTAGAGTATTTTCATAATACAGGCCCAAAATATGCTGAAAATCGATATTTTAGGTGCCCAAAGTCAATATGTGTATGCATCTTCTGTACCCGATTATATCTCAAATTCAGGCTCAAAACACCCGAAAAATCGATATTTTTTGGGTCCCAGAAGCTATCTGTACATGCCTATTCCGTGTTAGAGTTTTTTCAAAATAAAGGCCAAGAACATGCTGAAAATCGATATATTAGGTGCCCAATGTCGATATGTGCATGCATTTTCTGTATCCTTTTATATTTAAATTTAGGATCAAAATACCCGAAAATTCAATATTTTTGGGTTCCAGAAGCGATCTCTCCATGCCTACTCAATGCTAGAATATTTTCAAATTTTAGGCCGAAAACATGCTGAAAATCGATATTTTAGGTGTCCAAAGTCGATATGTGCATGCATCTTCAGTACCCGTTCATATCTCAAATTCAGGCTCAAAACACCCGAATATTCGATTTTATTTTGGCCCAGAAGTGATCTGTACATGCCTACTCAGTGACAGAAAATTTTCAAATAACAGACCCAAAACATGCTGAAAATCGATATTTTAGGAGCCCAAAGTCGATATGTGTAAGTATCTTCTGTACCCGTTTATATCTCAAATTCAGGCTCAAAACACCCGAAAATCCTATATTTTTATGTCCCAGAAGCAATCTGTACATGCCTACTCCTTCCTAGAATGTTTTCAATTTACAGACTCAACATGCTCAAAATCGATATTTTAGGTGCAAAAAGTCGATATGTGCATGCATCTTCAGTACCCGTTTATATCTCAAATTCAGGCTTAAAACACCCGAAAATTCGATATTTTTGGGTCCCAGAAGCGATCTGTACATGCCTACTCAGTGCAAGAATTTTTTCAATATATAGGCCCAAAACATGCTGAAAATCGATATTTTAGGTGCCCAAAGTCGATATGTGCATGCATCTTCTGTACCCGTTTATATCTCAAATTCAGGCTCAAAACACCCGAAAATTCGATATTTTTGGGTCCCAGAAGCGATATGTACATGCCTACTCAATGTTAGAATATTTTCAAAACACAGGCACAAAAACAAGTTGAAAATCTATATTTTAGGTGCCCGAAATCGATATGTGAATGCATCTTCAGTACCCGTTTATATCTCAAATTCAGGCTCAAAACACCCGAAAATTCGATATTTTTGGGTCCCAGAAGCGATATGTACATGCCTACTCTATGTTAGAATATTTTCAAAACACAGGCACAAAAACAAGTTGAAAATCTATATTTTAGGTGCCCGAAATCGATATGTGAATGCATCTTCAGTACCCGTTTATATCTCAAATTCTGGCTCAAAACACCCGAAAATTCGATATTTTTGGTTCCCAGAAGCGATCTGTACATGCCTACTCCGTGTTAGAGTATTTATAAAATACAGGCCTAAAACATGCTGAAAATCGATATTTTAAGTGCCCAAAGTCAATATGTGTATGCATCTTCTGTACCCGTGTATATCTCAAATTCAGGCTGAAAACACACGAAAATTCAAATTTTTTGGTTCCCAGAAGCGATCTGTACATGCCTAATCCGTTTTAGAGTATTTTCAAAATACAGGCCCAAAACATGCTGAAATTCGATATTTTAGGTGCCAAAAGCAATATGTGTATGCATCTTCTCTACCCGTTTATATCTCAAATTCAGGCTCAAAACACCCGAAAACTCGATATTTTTGGGTCCAATAAGCGATCTGTACATGCCTACTCAGTGACAGAATATTTTCAAATAACAGACCAAAAACATGCTGAAAATCGATATTTTAGGTGTCCAAAGTTGATATTTGCATTCATCTTCTGTACCCGTTGATATCTCAAATTCAATCTCAAAACACCCGAAAATTCGATATTTTTGGGTCCCAGAAGCGATCTGTTCCTGCCTACTCCATGTTAGAGTATTTTCATAATACAGGCCCAAAATATGCTGAAAATCGATATTTTAGGTGCCCAAAGTCAATATGTGTATGCATCTTCTGTACCTGATTATATCTCAAATTCAGGCTCAAAACACCCGAAAAATCGATATTTTTTGGGTCCCAGAAGCTATCTGTACATGCCTATTCCGTGTTAGAGTTTTTTCAAAATAAAGGCCAAAAACATGCTGAAAATCGATATATTGGGTGCCCAATGTCGATATGTGCATGCATTTTCTGTACCCTTTTATATTTAAATTTAGGATCAAAATACCCGAAAATTCGATATTTTTGGGTTCCAGAAGCGATCTCTCCATGCCTACTCAATGCTAGAATATTTTCAAATTTTAGGCTGAAAACATGCTGAAAATCGATATTTTAGGTTTCCAAAGTCGATATGTGCATGCATCTTCAGTACCCGTTCATATCTCAAATTCAGGCTCAAAACACCCGAATATTCGATTTTATTTTGGCCCAGAAGTGATCTGTACATGCCTACTCAGTGACAGAAAATTTTCAAATAACAGACCCAAAACATCCTGAAAATCGATATTTTAGGAGCCCAAAGTCAATATGTGTAATTATCTTCTGTACCCGTTTATATCTCAAATTCAGGCTCAAAACACCCGAAAATCCTATATTTTTATGTCCCAGAAGCAATCTGTACATGCCTACTCCTTCCTAGAATGTTTTCAATTTACAGACTCAACATGCTCAAAATCGATATTTTAGGTGCAAAAAGTCGATATGTGCATGCATCTTCAGTACCCGTTTATATCTCAAATTCAGGCTTAAAACACCCGAAAATTCGATATTTTTGGGTCCCAGAAGTGATCTGTACATGCCTACTCAGTGCAAGAATTTTTTCAATATATAGGCCCAAAACATGCTGAAAATCGATATTTTAGGTGCCCAAAGTCGATATGTGCATGCATCTTCTGTACCCGTTTATATCTCAAATTCAGGCTCAAAACTCCCGAAAATTCGATATTTTTGGGTCCCAGAAGCGATATGTAGATGCCTACTCAATGTTAGAATATTTTCAAAACACAGGCACAAAAACAAGTTGAAAATCTATATTTTAGGTGCCCGAAATCGATATGTGAATGCATCTTCAGTACCCGTTTATATCTCAAATTCTGGCTCAAAACACCCGAAAATTCGATATTTTTGGTTCCCAGAAGCGATCTGTACATGCCTACTCCGTTTTAGAGTATTTTCAAAATACAGGCCCAAAACATGGTGAAATTCGATATTTTAGGTGCCAAAAGCAATATGTGTATGCATCTTCTCTACCCGTTTATATCTCAAATTCAGGCTCAAAACACCCGAAAACTCGATATTTTTGGGTCCAATAAGCGATCTGTACATGCCTACTCAGTGACAGAATATTTTCAAATTACAGACCAAAAACATGCTGAAAATCGATATTTTAGGTATCCAAAGTCGATATGTGCATGCATCATCAGTACACGTTTATATCTCAAATTCAGGCTCAAAACATCCAAAAAAACCGATATTTTTGGGTCCAAAAAGCGATCTGTACATGCCTACTCAGTGCTAGAATATTTTCAAAATATAGGCCCAAAACATACTATATATTGATATTTTGGGTGCACAAAGTCTATATATGCATGCATCTTTTGTAGCCGTTTATATCTCAAATTCAGGCTCAAAACACCCAAAAACTTGATATTTTTGGGTCCCAGAAGCGATCTGTACATGCCTACTCAATGTTAGAATATTTTCAAAACACAGGCACAAAAACAAGTTGAAAATGGATATTTTATGAGCCCAAAATTGAATTGTTCATGGATCTTCTGTACTGGTTTATGTCCCAAATTCAGGCTTAAAACACCCGAAAATTAGATATTTTTGGGACCCAGAAGCGATCTGTACATGCCTACTCAATGTTAGAATATTTTCAAAATACAGGCACAAAAACAAATTGAATATCGAGGTTTTAGGTGCCCAAAATCGATATGTGCATGCATCTTCATTACCCGTTTATATCTCAAATTCAGGCTTAAAACCCCTGAAAATTCGACATTTTTGGTTTCCGGAAGCGATCTGTACATGCCTACTCCGTGTAAGAGTATTTTAAAAATACAGGCCTAAAACATGCTGAAAATTGATATTTCAGGTGCCCAAAGTCGATATGTGCATTCATCTTCAGTACCCGTTTATATCTCAAATTCAGGCTCAAAATACCTGAAAATTCGATATTTTTGGGTCCAAGAAGCGATCTGTACATGCCTACTCCGTGTTAGAGTATTTTCAAATTTAGGCCTAAAACATGCTGAAAATCGATATTTTTGGTGTCCAAAGTCGATATGTGAATGCATCTTCAGTACCCGTTAATATCTCAAATTCAGGCTCAAAACACCCGAAAATTCGATATTTTTGGGTCCCAGGAGAGTTCTGTACATGCCTACTCACTAATAGAATTATTTCAAAATACAGGCCCAAAACATGTTTAAAATCGATATTTTAGGTGCCCAAAGTTGATATGTGCATGTATCTTCATTACCCGTTTATATCTCAAATTCAGGCTCAAAACACCCGAAAATTCGATATTTATGGGTCCCATAAGCGATCTGTACATGCCTACTCAATGTTAGAATATTTTCAAAACACAGGCACAAAAACAAGTTGAAAATCGATATTTTAGGTGCCCAAAATCGATATGTGCATGCATCTTCTGTATCCGTTTATGTCCCAAATTCAGGCTTAAAACACCCTAAAATTCGATATTATTGGGTCCCGGAAGCGATCTGTACATGCCAACTCAGAAAAAGAATGTTCTCAAAATATAAGCCCAAAACATGCTGAAAATCTATATTTTATGTGCCCAAAGTCGATATGTGCATGCATCTTCTGTACCCGTTTATATCTCAAATTCAGGCTCAAAACACCCGGAAATTCGATATTTTTGGGTCCCAGAAGCTATCTGTACACGCCTACTCAGTGTTAGAATATTTTCATAATACACGCCAAAAACATTTTGGAAATCAATATTTTAGGTTCCCAAAGTTAATATGTGCATGCATTTTCTGTACCCATTTCTATCCCATATTCGTGCTCAAAACATCCAAAAAATCGATATTTTTGGGCCCCAGAAGCTATCTGTAAATGCCTACTCCGTGTTAGAGTATTTTCAAGATACAGGCCCAAAACATGCTGAAAATCGATATTTTAGGTGCCGAAAGTCAATATGTGTATGCATCATCTGTACCCGTTTATATCTCTAATTCAGGCTCAAAACACCCGAAAATTCGATATGTTTTGGTCCAAGAAGCGATCTGTACATGCATTCTCAGTGCTAAAATATTTTCAGAATATAAGCTCAAAACATGCTAAAAATCGATATTTTAGGTGCCCAAAGTCAATATGTGTATGCATCTTCTGTACCCTTTTATATCCCACATTCTGGCTCAAAACACCAGAAAATTCGATATTTTTGGGTCCCATAAGCGATCTGTACATGCCTACTCAATGTTAGAATATTTTCAATAATACAGGCAGAAAAACAAGTTAAAATCGATATTTTAGGTGCCCAAGTCAATATGTGCTTGCATCTTCTATACCCATTTACATCCCAAATTCAGGCTTAAAACACCCGAAAATTCGATATTTTTGGGTCCCATAAGCGATCTGTACATGCCTAATCAATGTTAGAATATTTTCAAAATATAGGCCCAAAACATGCTAAAAATCGATATTTTAAGTGTCCAAAGTCGATATGTGTATGCATCTTCAGTACCGTTTTATATCTCAAATTCAGGCTCAAAACAACCGAAAATTCTATATTTTTATGTCCCAGAAGCAATCTGTACATGCCTACTCCTTCCTATAATGTTTTCAAGATACAGACTCAACATGCTCAAAATCGATATTTTAGGTGCAAAAAGTCGATATGTGCATGCATCTTCTGTACCCTTTTATATCTCAAATTCAGGCTCAAAACACCCGAATATTTTATTTTATTTTTGACCAGAAACGATCTGTACATGCCTACTCAGTGACAGAATATTTTCAAAATACAGACCCAAAACATGCTGAAAATTGATATTTCAGGTGCCCAAAGTCGATATGTGCATGCATCTTCAGTACACTTTTATATCTCAAATTCAGGCTCAAAACACCTGAAAATTCGATATTTTTGCGTCCCAGAAGCGATCTGTACATGCCTATTCAGTAATGGAATGTTTTCAAAATATAGGCTCAAAGCATGTTAACAATCGATATTTTAGGTGTCCAAAGTTGATATTTGCATTCATCTTCTGTACCCGTTGATATCTCAAATTCAATCTCAAAACACCCGAAAATTCGATATTTTTGGGTCCCAAAAGCGATCTGTTCATGCCTACTCCGTGTTAGAGTATTTTCATAATACAGGTCCAAAATATGCGGAAAATCGATATTTTAGGTGCCCAAAGTCAATATGTGTATGCATCTTCTGTACCCGTTTATATCTCAAATTCAGGCTCAAAACACCCGAAAAATCGATATTTTTTGGGTCCCAGAAGCTATCTGTACATGCCTATTCCGTGTTAGAGTTTTTTCAAAATAAAGGCCAAAAACATGCTGAAAATCGATATATTAGGTGCTCAAAGTCGATATGTGCATGCATTTTCTGTACCCTTTTATATTTAAATTCAGGATCAAAATTCCCGAAAAATCGATTTTTTGGGTTCCAGAAGCGATCTCTCCATGCCTACTCAATGCTAGAATATTTTCAAGTTTTAGGCCGAAAACATGCTGAAAATCGATATTCTAGGAGCCCAAAGTCGATATGTGTATGTATCTTCAGTACCCGTTTATATCTCAAATTCAGGCTCAAAACACCCGAAAATTCGATATTTTTGGGTCCCAGAAGCGATCTGTACATATCTTCTCAGTGCTTGAATATTTCCAAAATATAGGCCCAAAACATGCTGAAAATCGATATTTTAGGTGCCCAAAGTCGATATGTGCATGCATCTTCTGTACCCGTTTATATCTCAAATTCAGGCTCAAAACACCCGAAAATTTGATATTTTTGGGTCCCAGAAGCGATATGTACATGCCTACTCAATGTTAGAATATTTTCAAAACACAGGCCCAAAAACAAGTTGAAAATCTATATTTTAGGTGCCCGAAATCGATATGTGAATGCATCTTCAGTACCCGTTTATATCTCAAATTCTGGCTCAAAACACCCGAAAATTCGATATTTTTGGTTCCCAGAACCGATCTGTACATGCCTACTCCGTGTTAAAGTATTTTCAAAATACAGGCCTAAAACATTCTGAAAATCGATATTTTAGGTGCCCAAAGTCAATATGTGTATGCATCTTCTGTACCCGTGTATATCTCAAATTCAGGCTGAAAACACCCGAAAATTCAAATTTTTTGGTTCTCAGAAGCGATCTGTACATGCCTACTCCGTTTTAGAGTATTTTCAAATTAAGGCCCAAAACATGCTGAAATTCGATATTTTAGGTGCCAAAAGCAATATGTGTATGCATCTTCTCTAACCGTTTAAATCTCAAATTCAGGCTCAAAACACCCGAAAACTCGATATTTTTGGGTCCAATAAGCGATCTGTACATGCCTACTCAGTGACAGAATATCTTCAAATTACAGACCAAAAACATGCTGAAAATCGATATTTTAGGTACCCAAAGTCGATATGTGCATGCATCATCAGTACACGTTTATATCTCAAATTCAGGCTCAAAACATCCAAAAAAACCGATATTTTTGGGTCCAAGAAGCGATTTATACATGCCTACTCAGTAATAGAATATTTTTAAGATTCAGGCCGAAAACATGCTGAAAATCGATATTTTAGGTGCCCAAAATCGATATGTGCATGCATCTTCTGTACCCGTTTATGTCCCAAATTCAGGCTCAAAACACCCTAAAATTCGATATTTTTGGGTTCAAAAAGCGATCTGTACACGCCTACTCAGTGCTAGAATATTTTCAAAATATAGGCCCAAAACATGCTAAATATTGATATTTTGGGTGCACAAAGTCTATATATGCATGCATCTTTTGTAGCCGTTTATATCTCAAATTCATGCTCAAAACACCCAAAAACTTGATATTTTTGGGTCCCAGAAGCGATCTGTACATGCCTACTCAATGTTAGAATATTTTCAAAACACAGGCACAAAAACAAGTTGAATATCGATGTTTTAGGTGCCCAAAATCGATATGTGCATGCATCTTCAGTACCCGTTTATATCTCAAATTCAGGCTTAAAACACACGAAAATTCGACATTTTTGGTTTCCGGAAGTGATCTGTACATGCCTACTCCGTGTAAGAGTATTTTCAAAATACTGGCCAAAAACATGCTGAAAATCGATATATTAGGTGCTCAAAGTCGATATGTGCATGCATTTTCTGTACCCTTTTATATTTAAATTCAGGATCAAAATTCCCGAAAAATCGATTTTTTGGGTTCCAGAAGCGATCTCTCCATGCCTACTCAATGCTAGAATATTTTCAAGTTTTAGGCCGAAAACATGCTGAAAATCGATATTCTAGGAGCCCAAAGTCGATATGTGTATGTATCTTCAGTACCCGTTTATATCTCAAATTCAGGCTCAAAACACCCGAAAATTCGATATTTTTGGGTCCCAGAAGCGATCTGTACATATCTTCTCAGTGCTTGAATATTTCCAAAATATAGGCCCAAAACATGCTGAAAATCGATATTTTAGGTGCCCAAAGTCGATATGTGCATGCATCTTCTGTACCCGTTTATATCTCAAATTCAGGCTCAAAACACCCGAAAATTTGATATTTTTGGGTCCCAGAAGCGATATGTACATGCCTACTCAATGTTAGAATATTTTCAAAACACAGGCCCAAAAACAAGTTGAAAATCTATATTTTAGGTGCCCGAAATCGATATGTGAATGCATCTTCAGTACCCGTTTATATCTCAAATTCTGGCTCAAAACACCCGAAAATTCGATATTTTTGGTTCCCAGAACCGATCTGTACATGCCTACTCCGTGTTAAAGTATTTTCAAAATACAGGCCTAAAACATTCTGAAAATCGATATTTTAGGTGCCCAAAGTCAATATGTGTATGCATCTTCTGTACCCGTGTATATCTCAAATTCATGCTGAAAACACCCGAAAATTCAAATTTTTTGGTTCTCAGAAGCGATCTGTACATGCCTACTCCGTTTTAGAGTATTTTCAAATTAAGGCCCAAAACATGCTGAAATTCGATATTTTAGGTGCCAAAAGCAATATGTGTATGCATCTTCTCTAACCGTTTAAATCTCAAATTCAGGCTCAAAACACCCGAAAACTCGATATTTTTGGGTCCAATAAGCGATCTGTACATGCCTACTCAGTGACAGAATATCTTCAAATTACAGACCAAAAACATGCTGAAAATCGATATTTTAGGTACCCAAAGTCGATATGTGCATGCATCATCAGTACACGTTTATATCTCAAATTCAGGCTCAAAACATCCAAAAAAAACGATATTTTTGGGTCCAAGAAGCGATTTATACATGCCTACTCAGTAATAGAATATTTTTAAGATTCAGGCCGAAAACATGCTGAAAATCGATATTTTAGGTGCCCAAAATCGATATGTGCATGCATCTTCTGTACCCGTTTATGTCCCAAATTCAGGCTCAAAACACCCTAAAATTCGATATTTTTGGGTTCAAAAAGCGATCTGTACACGCCTACTCAGTGCTAGAATATTTTCAAAATATAGGCCCAAAACATGCTAAATATTGATATTTTGGGTGCACAAAGTCTATATATGCATGCATCTTTTGTAGCCGTTTATATCTCAAATTCATGCTCAAAACACCCAAAAACTTGATATTTTTGGGTCCCAGAAGCGATCTGTACATGCCTACTCAATGTTAGAATATTTTCAAAACACAGGCACAAACACAAGTTGAATATCGATGTTTTAGGTGCCCAAAATCGATATGTGCATGCATCTTCAGTACCCGTTTATATCTCAAATTCAGGCTTAAAACACACGAAAATTCGACATTTTTGGTTTCCGGAAGTGATCTGTACATGCCTACTCCGTGTAAGAGTATTTTCAAAATACTGGCCTAAAACATGCTGAAAATTGATATTTCAGGTGCCCAAAGTCGATATGTGCATGCATCTTCAGTACCCGTTTATATCTCAAATTCAGGCTCAAAACACCTGAAAATTCGATATTTATGGGTCCCAGAAGCGATCTGTACATGCCTACTCCGTGTTAAAATATTTTTATAATACAGGCCCAAAACATGCTGAAAATCGACAGTTTAGGTGCCCAAAGTCATTATATGTATGTATCTTCAGTACCCGTTTATATCTCAAATTCAGGCTCAAAACACCCAAAAATTCGATATTTTTGGATCACAGAAGCGATCTATACATTCCTACTAAGTAACAGAATATTTTCAAAATACAAGTCAAAATATGCTGAAAAACGATATTTTAGGTGCCCAAAGTCGATATGTGCATGCATCATCTGTACCCGTTTATATCTCAAGTTCAGGCTCAAAACACCCGAAAATTCCATTTTTTTGGGTCCCAGAAGCGATCTGTACATGCCTACTCGATGTTAGAATACTTTCAAAACACAGGCACAAAAAAAAGTTGAAAATCAATATTTTAGGTGTCCAAAATCGATATGTGCATGCATCTTCTGTACCCGTTTATATCTCAAATTCAGGCTCAAAACACCCGAATATTTGATTTTATTTTTGCCCAGAAACGATCTGTACATGCCTACTCAGTGACAGAATATTTTCAAAATACACACCCAAAACATGCTGAAAATTGATATTTCAGGTGCACAAAGTCGATATGTGCATGCATCTTTAGTACCGGTTTATATCTCAAATTCAGGCTCAAAACACCTGAAAATTCGATATTTTCCGTCCCAGAAGCGATCTGTATATGCCTATTCAGTAATGGAATGTTTTCAAAATATAGGCTCAAAGCATGCTAAAAATCGATATTTTAGGTGTCCAAAGTTGATATGTGCATTCATCTTCTGTACCCGTTGATATCTCAAATTCAATCTCAAAACACCCGAAAATTCGATATTTTGGGGTCCCAGAAGCGATCTGTACATGCCTACTCCGTATTAGAGTATTTTCATAATACAGGCCTAAAACATGCTGAAAATCGATATTTTAGGTGCCCAAAGTCAATATGTGTATGCATCTTCAGTACCCGTTTATATCTCAAATTCAGGCTCAAAACACCCGAAAATTCGATATTTTTGGGTCCCAGATGCGATCTGTACATGCCTACTCAATGTTAGAATGTTTTCAAAACACAGGCACAAAAACAAGTTGAAAATAGATATTTTATGTGCCCAAAATTGATATGTGCATGGATCTTCTGTACCCGTTTATGTCCCAAATTCAGGCTTAAAACACCCGAAAATTAGATATTTTTGGGACCCAGAAGCGATCTGTACATGCCTACTCAATGTTAGAATATTTTCAAAAAATAGGCCCAAAAAATGCTGAAAATCGATATTTTAGGTGCCCAAAATCGATATGTGCATGCATCTTCAGTACCCGTTTATATCTCAAATTCTGGCTCAAAACACCCGAAAATTCGATATTTTTGGGTCCCAGAAGGGATATGTACTTGCCTATTCCGTGTTGAAGTATTTTCAAAATAAGGCCCAAAAAATGCTGAAAATCGATATTTTAGGTGCCCAAAGACAATATGTGAATGGATCTTCAGTACCCGTTTATATCTCAAATTCAGGCTTAAAACACCTGAAAATTCGATATTTTTTGTTTCCGGAAGCGATCTGTACATGCCTACTCCGTGTTAGAGTGTTATCAAAATACAGGCCTAAAACATGCTGAAAATTGATATTTCAGGGGCCCAAAATCGATATGTGCATGCATCTTCAGTACCCGTTTATATCTCAAATTCAGGCTCAAAACACCTGAAAATTCGATATTTTTGGGTCCCAGAAGCGATCTGTACATGCCTACTCCGTGTTAGAATATTTTTATAATACAGGCCTAAAACATGCTGAAAATCGATATTTTAGGTGCCCAAAGTCAATTTATGTATGTATCTTCAGTACCCGTTTATATCTCAAATTCAGGATCAAAACACCCAAAAATTCAATATTTTTGGGTCCCTGAAGCGATCTGTACATGCCTACTCAGTAACAGAATATTTTCAAAATACAAGTCAAAATATGCTGAAAAACGATATTTTAGGTGCCCAAAGTCGATATGTGCATGCATCTTCTGTACCCGTTTATATCTCAAATTCAGGCTCAAAACACCCGAAAATTCCATTTTTTTGGGTCCCAGAAGCGATCTGTACATGCCTACTCAATGTTAGAATACTTTCAAAACACAGGCAGAAAAATAAGTTGAAAATCAATATTTTAGATGTCCAAAATCGATATGTGCATGCATCTTCTGTACCCGTTTATATCTCAAATTCAGGCTCAAAACACCCGAAAATTCCATTTTTTTGGGTCCCAGAAGCGATCTGTACATGCCTACTCAGTAATAGGATATTTTCAAGATTCAGGCCGAAAACATGCTGAAAATCGATATTTTAGGTGCCCAAAGTCGATATGTGCATGCATCTTCTGTACCCGTTTATATCCCAAATTCAGGCTCAAAACACACGAAAATTCGACATTTTTGGGTCCAAAAGGCAATCTGTACAAGGCTACGCAGTTCTTGAATATTTTCAAAATATAGGCCCAAAACATGCTGAAAATCGATATTTTTGGTGCCTAAAATCGATATGTGCATGCATCTTCTGTACCCGTTTATATCTCAAATTCAGGCTTAAAACACCCGAAAATTTGATATTTTTGGGTCCCGGAAGCGATGTGTACATGCTTACTCAATGTTAGAATATTTTCAAAACACAGGCACAACAAGAAGTTGAAAATCGATATTTTTGTTGCCTAAAATCGATATGTGCATTCATCTTCTGTACCCGTTTATATCTCAAATTCTGGCTCAAAACACCCGAAAATTCGATATTTTTGGGTCTTAGAAGGGATCTGTACATGCCTACTCCGTGTTAGAGTATTTTCAAAATACAGGCCTAAAACATGCTGAATTTCGGTATTTTAGGTGCCCAAAGTCAATATGTGTATGCATCTTCTGTACCTGTCTATATTTAAAATTCAGGTTCAAAATACCCGAAAAATTCGATATTTTTGGGTCCCTGAGGCAATCTGTACATGCCTACTCCGTGTTAGAGTATTTTCAAAATACAGGCCCAAAACATGCTGAAAATCGATATTTCAGGTGCCCAAAGTCGATATGTGCATGCATCTTCAGCACCCGTTTATATCTCAAATTCAGGCTCAAAATACCAGAAAATTCGATATTTTTGGGTCCCAGAAGCGATCTTTACATGCCTAATCATTGCTAGAATTTTCTCAAAATACAGACAAAAACATGCTGAAAATCGATATTTTAGGTGCCCAAAGTCAATATGTGCATGCATCTTCAGTACTCGTTTATATCTCAAATTCAGGCTTAAAACACCCGAAAATTCGATATTTTTGGGTCCCAGAGGCAATCTGTACATGCCTACTCCGTGTTAGAGTATTTTCAAAATACAGGCCCAAAACATGCTGAAAATTGATATTTCAGGTGCCCGAAGTCGATATGTGCATGCATCTTCAGTACACGTTTATATCTCAAATTCAGGCTCAAAACACCCCAAAATTCGATATTTTTGGGTCCCAGAAGCGATCTGAACATGCCTACTCAATGTTAGAATACTTTCAAAATACAGGCAGAAAAACAAGTTGAAAATAAATATTTTAGATGTCCAAAATCGATATGTGCATGCATCTTCTGTTCCCGTTTATATCTCAAATTCAGACTCAAAACACCCGAATATTCGATATTTTTGGGTCCCAGAAGCGATCTGTACATACCTACTCAGTGCTTGAATATTTTCAAAAAATAGGCCCAAAACATGCTGAAAATCGATATTTTAGGTGCCCAAAATCGATATGTGCATGCATCTTCAGTACCCGTTTATATCTCAAATTCAGGCTCAAAACACCCGAAAATTCGATATTTTTGGGTCCCAGAAGCGATCTGTACATACCTACTCAGTGCTTGAATATTTTCAAAATATAGGCCCAAAACATGCTGAAAATCGATATTTTAGGTGCCGAAAGTCGATATGTGCATGCATCTTCTGTACCCGTTTATATCTCAAATTCAGGCTCAAAACACCCTAAAATTCGATAATTTTGGGTCCCAGAAGCGATGTGTACATGCCTACTCAATGTTAGAATATTTTCAAAACACAGGCACAAAAACAAGTTGAAAATCGATATTTTAGGTGCCCAAAATCGATATGTGCATGCATCTTCAGTACCCGTTTATATCTCAAATTCTGGCTCAAAACACCCGAAAATTCGATATTTTTTGTTCCCAGAAGCGATCTGTACATGCCTACTCCGTTTTAGAGTATTTTCAAAATACAGACCCAAAACATGCTGAAAATCGATATTTTAGGTGCCAAAAGCAATATGTGTATGCATCTTCTCTACCCGTTTATATCTCAAATTCAGGCTCAAACCACCCGAAAACTCGATATTTTTGGTTTCCGGAAGAGATCTGTACATGCCTAATCAGTGACAGAATATTTTCAAATTACAGACCAAAAACATGCTGAAAATCGATATTTTAGGTGCCCAAAGTCGATATGTGCATGCATCTTCAGTACACGTTTATATCTCAAATTCAGGCTCAAAACATCCAAAAAATCGATATTTTTGGGTCCAAGAAGCGATTTGTACATGCCTACTCAGTAATAGAATATTTTTAAGATTCAGGCCTAAAACATGCTGAAAATCGATATTTTAGGTGCCCAAAATCGATATGTGCATGCATCTTCTGTACCCGTTTATGTCCCAAATTCAGGCTCAAAACACCCTAAAATTCGATATTTTTTGGTCCAAAAAGCGATCTGTACATGCTTACTCAGTGCTAGAATATTTTCAAAATATAGGCCCAAAATATGCTAAATATGGATATTTTTGGTGCACAAAGTCTATATAGGCATGCATCTTTTGTAGCCGTTTATATCTCAAATTCAGGCTCAAAACACCCAAAAATTCGATATTTTTGGGTCCTAGAAGCGATCTGTACATGCCTACTCAATGTTAAAATATTTTCAAAATACAGGCAGAAAAACAAGTTAAAATCGATATTTTAGGTGCCCAAGTCAATATGTGCTTGCATTTTCTGTACCCATTTACATCCCAAATTCAGGCTTAAAACACCCAAAAAATCGATGTTTTTGGGTCCCAGAAGCGATATGTACATGCCTACTCCGTGTTAGAGTATTTTCATAATACAGGCCCAAAACATGCTGAAAATCGATATTTTAGGTGCCCAAAGTCAATATGTGTATGCATCTTCTGTACACGTTTATAAACCAAATTCAGACTCAAAACACCCGAAACTTCGATATTTTTGGGTCCCAGAAGCGATCTGTACATGCCTACTCCGTATTAGAGTATTTTCAAAATACAGGCGTAAAACATGCTGAATTTCGGTATTTTAGGTGCCCAAAGTCAATATGTGTATGCATCTTCTGTACCTGTGTATATTTAAAATTCAGGCTCAAAATACCCGAAAAATTCGATATTTTTGGGTCCCTGAGGCAATCTGTACATGCCTACTCCGTGTTAGAGTATTTTCAAAATACAGGCCCAAAACATGCTAAAATCGATATTTCAGGTGCCCAAAGTCGATATGTGCATGCATCTTCAGTACCCGTTTATATCTCAAATTCAGGCTGAAAACACCCGAAAATTCGATATTTTTGGGTCCCAGAAGCGATCTTTACATGCCTAATCATTGCTAGAATTTTCTCAAAATACAGACAAAAACATGCTGAAAATCGATATTTTAGGTGCCCATAGTCAATATGTGCATGCATCTTCAGTACCCGTTTATATCTCAAATTCAGGCTTAAAACACCTGAAAATTCGATATTTTTTGTTTCCGGAAGCGAACTCTACATGCCTACTCCGTGTTAGAGTGTTATCAATATACAGGCCTAAAACATGCTGAAAATCGATATTTTAGGTGCCCAAAGTCAATATATGTATGTATCTTCAGTAAACGTTTATATCTCAAATTCTGGATCAAAACACCCAAAAATTCAATATTTTTGGGTCCCTGAAGCGATCTGTACATGCCTACTCAGTAACAGAATATTTTCAAAACACAGGCAGAAAAACAAGTTGAAAATAAATATTTTAGATGTCCAAAATCGATATGTGCATGCATCTTCTGTACCCGTTTATATCTCAAATTCAGGCTCAAAACACCCGAAAATTCCATTTTCTTGGGTCCCAGAAGCAATTTGTACATGCCTACTCAGTAATAGGATATTTTCAAGATTCAGGCCCAAAACATGTTGAAAATCGATATTTTAGGTGCCCAAAGTCGATATGTGCATGCATCGTCTGTACACGTTTATATCTCAAATTCTGGCTCAAAACACCCGAGTATTCGATTTAATTTTGGCCCAGAAGCGATTTGTACATGTCTACTTAGTGCTAGAATATTTTCAAAATACAGGCCCAAAACATGCTGAAAATCGATATTTTAGGTGCCCAAAGTCGATATGTGCTTGCATCTTCAGTAACCGTTTATATCTCAAATTCAGGCTCAAAACACCCGAAAACTCGATATTTTTGGGTGCCAGAAGGGATCTGTACATGCCTACTCCGTGTTAAAGTATTTTCAAAATACAGGCCCAAAACATGTTAAAAATCGATATTTTAGGTACCCAAAGTCAATATGTGAATGCATCTTCTGTACCCGTTTATATCTCAAATTCAGCCTTAAAACACCCGAAACTTCGATATTTTTGGTTTCCTGAAACGATCTGTACATGCCTACTCCGTGTTAGAGTATTTTCAAAATACAGGCCCAAAACATACTGAAAATCGATATTTTAGGTGCCAAAAGACGATATGTGCATGCATCTTCAGTAACCGTTTATATCTCAAATTAATGCTCAAAACACCCGAAAACTCGATATTTTTGGGTCCCAGAAGCGATCTGTACTTGCCTAATCAGTAATAGAACATTTTCAAAACATAGGCCCAAAAACATGCAGAAAATCGATATTTTAGGTGCCCAAAGTCAATATGTGTATGCATCTTCTGTATCCGTGTATATCTCAAATTCAGGCTTAAAACACCCGAAAAATTCGATATTTTTGGGTCCCAGAGGCAATCTTTACATGCCTACTCCGTGTTAGAGTATTTTCAAAATACAGGCCCAAAACATGCTGAAAATTGATATTTCAGGTGCCCGAAGTCAAAATGTGCATGCATCTTCAGTACACGTTTATATCTCAAATTCAGGCTCAAAACACCCAAAAATTCGATATTTTTGGGTCCCAGAAGCGATCTGTACATGCCTAATCATTGCTAGAATTTTCTCAAATTACAGACCCAAACATGCTGAAAATCGATATTTTAGGTGCCCAAAGTCAATATGTCCATACATCTTCAGTACTCGTTTATATCTCAAATTCAGACTCAAAACACCCGAAAATTCGATATTTTTGAGTCCCAGAAGCTATCTGTAAATGCCTAAGCAGTAATAGAATACTTTAAAAAACACGCCCAAAACATGCTGAAAATCGATATTTTAGGTGCCAAAAGTCGATATGTGCATGCATCTTCTGTACACGTTTATATCTCAAATTCTGGCTCAAAACACCCGAGTATTCGATTTTATTTTGGCCCAGAAGCGATCTGTACATGTCTACTTAGTGCTAGAATATTTTCAAAATACAGGCCCAAAACATGCTGAAAATCGATATTTTAGGTGCCCAAAGTCGATATGTGCTTGCATCTTCAGTAACCGTTTATATCTCAAATTCATGCTCAAAACACCCGAAAACTCGATATTTTTGGGTCCCAGAAGGGATCTGTACATGCCTACTCCGTGTTAAAGTATTTTCAAAATACAGGCCCAAAACATGTTAAAAATCGATATTTTAGGTACCCAAAGTCAATATGTGAATGCATCTTCTGTACCCGTTTATATCTCAAATTCAGCCTTAAAACACCCGAAAATTCGATATTTTTGGTTCCCCGAAACGATCTGTACATGGCTACTCCGTGTTAGAGTATTTTCAAAATACAGGCCTAAACCATGCTGAAATTCGATATTTTAGGTGCCCAAAGTCAATATGTGTATGCATCTTCTGTACCCGTGTATATCTCAAATTCAGGCTCAAAACACCCGAAAATTTTGATATTTTTGGGTCCCAGAAGCGATCTGTACATGCCTAATCATTGCTAGAATTTTCTCAAAATACAGACCCAAACATGCTGAAAATCGATATTTTAGGTGCCCAAAGTCAATATGTCCATGCATCTTCAGTACTCGTTTATATCTCAAATTCAGACTCAAAACACCCGAAAATTCGATATTTTTGAGTCACAGAAGCGATCTGTACATGCCTACGCAGTAATAGAATATTTTAAAAAAACACGCCCATAACATGCTGAAAATCGATATTTTAGGTGCCCAAAGTCGATATGTGCAAGCATCTTCTTTACACGTTTATATCTCAAATTCAGACTTAAAACACCCGAATATTCGATTTTATTTTGACCCAGAAGCGATCTGTACATGTCTACTTAGTGCTAGAATATTTTCAAAATACAGGCCCAAAACATGCTGAAAATCGATATTTTAGGTGCCCAAAGTCGATATGTGCTTGCATCTTCAGTAACCGTTTATATCTCAAATTCATGCTCAAAACACCCGAAAACTCGATATTTTTGGGTCCCAGAAGGGATCTGTACATGCCTACTCCGTGTTAAAGTATTTTCAAAATACAGGCCCAAAACATGTTAAAAATCGATATTTTAGGTACCCAAAGTCAATATGTGAAAGCATCTTCTGTACCCGTTTATATCTCAAATTCAGCCTTAAAACACCCGAAAATTCGATATTTTTGGTTCCCCGAAACGATCTGTACATGCCTACTCCGTGTTAGAGTATTTTCAAAATACAGGCCTAAAACATGCTGAAATTCGATATTTTAGGTGCCCAAAGTCAATATGTGTATGCATCTTCTGTACCCGTGTATATATCAAATTCAGGCTCAAAACACCCGAAAATTTCGATATTTTTGGGTCCCAGAAGCGATCTGTACATGCCTAATCATTGCTAGAATTTTCTCAGAATACAGACCCAAACATGCTGAAAATCGATATTTTAGGTGCCCAAAGTCAATATGTCCATGCATCTTCAGTACTCGTTTATATCTCAAATTCAGGCTCAAAACAACCGAAAATTCAATATTTTTGGGTCCCAAAAGCGATGTGTACATGCCTAATCCTTGCTGGAATTTTCTCAAGATACAGACCCAAAACATGCTGAAAATCGATATTTTAGGTGCCCAAAGTCGATATGTGCATGCATCTTCTGTACCCGTTTATATCTCAAATTCAGGATCAAAATACCCGAAAATTTGATATTTTTGGGTTCCAGAGGCGATCTATTCATGCCTACTCAATGTTAGAATATTTTCAAAATACAGGCAGAAAAACAAGTTAAAAATCGATATTTTAGGTGCCCAAGTCAATAAGTGCATGCATCTTCTGTACCCATTTACATCCCAAATTCAGGCTCAAAACACCCGAAAATTCGATATTTTTGGGTCCCAGAAGCGATCTGTACATGCCTACTTCGTGTTTGAGTATTTTCAAATTACAGGCCCAAAACATGCTCAAAATCGATATTTTAGGTGCAAAAAGTCGATATGTGCATGGATCTTCAGTACCCGTTTATATCTCAAATTCAGGTTTAAAACACCCGAAAATTCAACATTTTTGGGTCCCAGAAGCGATCTGTACATGCCTACTCCTAGTTAGAATGCTATCAAGATACAGACCCAAAACATGCTCAAAATCGATATTTTATGTGCCCAAAAGTTGATATGTGCATGCATCTTAAGTACCCGTTTATATCTCAAATCCAGGGTCAAAACACCCGAAAATTCAATATTTTGGGGTCCCAGAAGCGATCTGTACATGCCTACTCCGTGTTAGAGTATTTTCAAAATACAGGCCCAAAACATGCTGAAAATCGATATTTCAGGTTCCCAAAGTCGATATGTGCATGCATCTTCTGTACATGTTTACATCCCAAATTCAGGCTCAAAACACCCGAAAATTCGATATTATTGGGTCCCAGAAGCGATATGTAGATGCCTACTCAGTGACAGAATACTTTTAAAATACAGGCTTAAAACATGCCAAAAATCGATATTTTTGGTGTCCAAAGTCAATATGTGCATGCATCTTCAATACACGTTTATATCTCAAATTCAGGCTCAAAACACCCGAAAATTCTATATTTTTGGGTCCCAGAAGCGAGCTGTACATGCCTACTCAGTCCTAGAATAATTTCAAAATATAGGCCCAAAGCATACTAAAAATGGATATTTTTGGTGCCCAAAGACGATATGTGCATGCGTTTTCTGTACCCGTTTATATCACAAATTCTGGCTCAAAATACCCGAAAATTCGATATTTCTGGTTCCCAGAAGCGATCTATACATGCATATTCAGTAATAGAATATTTTCAAAATACAGGCCCATCAAATGCCGAAATTCGATATTTTAGGTACCCAAAGTCGATATGTGCATGCATCTTCTGTACTCGTTTATATCTCAAATTCATGCTCAAAACACCCGAAAATTCGATATTTTTGGGTCCCGAAAGCGATCTGTAAATGCCTACTCAGTGCTAGAATATTTTCAAAATATAGGCCCAAAACAAGCTGAAATTCGACCTATTAGGTGCAAAAATACGATACGTGCATGCATCTTCTGTACCCATTTAAATCCCAAATTCAGGCTCAAAACACCCGAAAATTCGATATTTTTGGGTTCCTGAAGCGATCTGTACATACCTACTCAGTGCTAGAATATTTTCAAAATATAAGCCGAAAGCATGCTAAAAATCGATATTTGTTGTTCAAAAAGTCATTCATGGGATGGTGGGTGTGTGGGTGTCAGTACAGTGCGTGGATAGTAAATATCAACAGTCAATCATGAGGTGTGTGGGTGTCATTATATTGATTTGTACTGTAAATATCAACAGTCATTCATGGGGTGGTTTGTGTTATTACAGTGCTTGGACTGTAAATACCAACGGTCATTCATTAGGTGGTGGGTGTGTTGGTGTCATAAAAGTGTTTGGACTGTATATATCAACAGTCATTCATGGGGTGGTGATTGTTTGGGTGTCATTACAGTACTTGGACTGTAAATATTAACAGTCATTCATGGGTGGTGGGTGTGTGGGAGTCATTACAGTGCTCAGACTGTAAATATTAACAGTCATTCATGGGGTGGTTAGTCTGTGGGTGTTAATACAATGCTTTGACTGAAAATATCAACAGTCATTTATGGGGTGGGGGGTGTCATTACAGTGCTTGGACTGTACATATCAACAGTCATTCATAGGGTTGTTGGTTGTCTGGGTGTCATTACAGTGCTTGGAGTGTAAATATCAACCGTCATTCATGGGGTGGTGGGTGTCATTACAGTGCTTGTACTGTAAATATCAAGAGTCATAATGTGGTGGTTGGTGTGTGGGTTTCATTACAGTGCTTGAACTGTAAATATCAACAGTCATTCAAGGGGTGGTGGGTGTGTGGGTGTCATTACAGAGCTTGGACTGTATATATCAACAGTCATTCATGGGGTGGTGGGTGTCATTACAGTGCTTGGACTGTAAATATCAACAGTCATTCATGGGTTGATTGGTTTCAATACAGTGCTTGGACTGTAAATATCAACAGTCATTCATGAGGTGGTGGGCGTGTGGGTGTCATTACAGTGCACGGACTGTAAATATTAACAGTTATTTATGGGGTGGTGGGTGTGTGGGGGTCATTACAGTGCTTGGACTGTAGATATCAACAGTCATTCATGGGCTGGTGGGTGTGTGGGTGTCATTACATTGCTCGGACCGTAAATATCAACAGTCATTCATGGGGTGGTTAGTGTGTTGGTGTCATTACAGTGCTTGGACTGAAAATATCAACAGTCATTCATGGGTGGTGGGTGTCAATACAGTGCTTGGACTGTATATATCAACAGTCATTCATGGGGTTGTGGGTGTGTGGGTGTCTTTACAGTGCTTGGACTGTAAACATCAATTGTCATTCCTGGAGTGGCGGGTTTGTGGGGGTCATTACAGTGCTTGGACTGTAAATATCAACAAGCTCTGTTAATATTTACAGTCCAAGCATTGTAATGGCACCCACACACCCACCACACTATAAATGACTGTTGATATTTACAGTCCAAGCACTGTAATGACATCCACACACCCACCAGCTAATGAATGACAGTTGGTATTTACAACCCGAGTGCTTGGACTGTATATATCAACAGTCATTCATGTGGTCATGGGTGTGTGGATGTCATTACAGTGCTTGGACTGTAAATATCAACAGTCGTTCATGAGGTGGTGGGTGTGTGGATGTCATTACAGTGCTTTGATGGTAAATATCAACAGTCATTCATGGTTTGGTGGGTGTCATTGCAGTACATTGACTGTAAATATCAACAGTCATTCATCGGGTGGTGTGTGTGAGTATGTCATTACAGTGCTTGGACTGTAAATATCAACAATCATTCATGGTGTTGGGTGTCATTACAGTGCTTGGACTGTAAATATCAACAGTCATTCATTAAGAGGGGGGTGTTTGGGTGTCATTACAGTGCTTGGACTGTAAATATCAACTGTCAATCATGGGGTGGTGGGTGTGTTGGTGTCATTACAGTGCTTGGACTGTAAATATCAACAGTCATTCATGGGGTGGTGGGTGTATGGGTGTCATTACAGTGATTTGATTGTAAATATCAACAGTCATTCATAGGGTGGTGGGTATCATTAGAGTGCTTGGACTGTAAATATCAACAGTTATTCATGGGTTTGTGGGTGTGTGGGCGTCATTACAGTGCTTGGACTGTATATATCAACTATAATTCATGGGGTCGTGGGTGTTGGGGTGTCATTACAGTGCTTTGACTGTAAATATTAACAGTCATTCATGGGGTGGTGGGTGGCATTACAGTGCTTGGACTGTAAATATCAACAGTCATTTATAGGGTGATGAGTGTGTGGGTGTCATTACAGTGCTTGGACTGTAAATATCAACAGTCATTTATAGAGTTGTGGGTGTTTGGTGTCAATACATTGCTTGGACTGTAAATATCAACAGTCATTCTTAGGGTGATGGTTGTGTGGGTGTTATTACAGTGCTTTGACTGTAAATATCAACAGTTATTCAGAGGGTGGTGGGTGTCATTAGAGTGCTTGGACTGTAAATATTAACAGTCATTTATGGGGTGGTGGGTGTTTGGATGTCATTACAGTGCTTGGACTGAAAATATCAACAGTAATTTATGGGGTGGTGGGTGTGTGGGTGTCATTACAGTGCTTGGACTTTAATTATCAACCATCATTTATGGGGTTGTGGGTGTGTGGGTGTCATGACAGTGCTTGGACTGTAATTATCAACAGTCTTTCATTCGGTGGTGGGTGTGTGGGTGTCATTACAGAGCTTGGACTGTAAATATCAACAGTCATTTATGGTGTGGTTGTTGTGTGGGTGTCTTTACAGTGCTTGGACTGTAAATATCAAACATAATTCATGGGATGGTGGGTGTGGGGGTGTCATTACAGTGCTTGGACTGTAAATATCAATAGTCAGTTATGGGGTGGTGGGTGTTTGGGTGTCATTACAGTGCTTGGACTGTAAATATCAACAGTCATTCATGGGATCGTGGGTGTATGGGTGCCATTACAGGGTTTTGATTGTAAATATTAACAGTCATTCATAGTGTGGTGGGTATCATTATAGTGCTTGGACTGTAAATATCAACAGTCATTCATTGGGTTGTAGGTGTGTGGATGTCATTACAGTGCTTGGACTGTAAATATTAACAGTCAATCATGAGGTAGTGGTGTGTGGGTGTCAATAGAGTGCTTAGACTGTAAATATCAACAGTCAATCATAGGGTGGTGGGTGGCATTACAGTGATTGGACTGTAAATATTAACAGTCATTCATAGGGTGATGGGTGTGTGGGTGTCATTACTGTGTTTGGACTGTAAATATCAACAGTCATTTATAGAGTGGTGGGTGTTTGAGTGTCATTACATTGCTTGGACTGTAAATATCAACAGTCATTCATAGATTGGTGGGTGTCATTTGAGTGCTTGGACTGTAAATATCTACAGTCATTAATGGGATGGTGGGTGTATGGGTGTTATTATAGTGCATGGACTGTAAATATCAACTATATTTCATGGGGTTGTCGGTGTGTGGGTGTCATTACAGTGTTTTGTCTGTAAATATCAAGAGTCGTGCATGGGGTGGTGGGTGTGAGGGTGTCATTACAGTGTTCGGACTGTAAATATCAACAGTCATTTATGTGGTGGTGGGTGTGTGGGTGTCATTATAGTGCTTGGACTGTAAATATCAACAGTCATTAATGGGGTGGTTGGTGTGTTGGTGTCATTACAGTGCTTGGACGGTAAATATCAAGTCATTAATAGGGTGGTGGGTGTGTGTGTGTCATTATTGCTTGGACTGTATATATAAACAGTCATTCATGTCGTGTTGGGTGGCATTACAGTGCTTGGACTGTAAATATCAACAGTCATTCATAGGGTGGTGGGTGTGTGGGTATCATGAAAGTGCTTGGACTGTAAATATCAACAGTCATTCATGGGGTGGTGAGTGTGTGGGTGTCATTGCAGTTCTTGGACTGTAAATATCAACCATCATTTATTGGGTGGTGTGTGTGTTGTTGTCATTACAGTGCTTAAACTGTGAATATCAACAGTCATTAATGGGGTTGTGATTGTGTGGGTATTATTGCAGTGCTTTGACTGTAAATATCAACAGTCATTCATTGGGTGGTGGGTGTGTGGATGTCATTACAGTGCTTGGACTGAAAATATAAAAAGTCATTTATTGGGTGGTGGGTGTTTGGGTGTCATTACAGTGTTTGGACTATAAATATCAACCATCATTTAAGGGGTGGTTGGTGAGTGGGTGTCATTACAGTGCTTGGACTGTAAATATCAACAGTCATTTATAGGGTGGTCAGTGTGTGGATGTCATTATAGTGCTTGGACTGTAAATATCAACAGTCAATCATAGGGTGGTGGGTGTGTGGGTGTCATTACAGTGGTTTGATTGTAATTATCAACAGTCATTCATAGGGTGGTGGGTGTCATTACAGTGCTTGGACTGTAAATATCAACAGTCATTCATAGGGTGGTGGGTGTGTGGATGTCATTACAGTGCTTGGACTGAAAACATCAACAGTCATTTATGGGGTGGTGGGTGTGTGGGTGTCATTACAGTGCCTGGACTATAAATATCAACCATCATTTAAGGGGTGGTGGGTGAGTGGGTGTCATAACAGTGCTTGGACTGTAAATATCAACAGTCATTCATAGGGTGGTCAGTGTGTGGATGTCATTATAGTGCTTGGACTGTAAATATCAACAGTCAATCATAGGGTGGTGGGTGTGTGGGTTGTCATTACAGTGGTTTGATTGTAATTATCAACAGTCATTCATAGGGTGGTGGGTGTTATTACAGTGCTTGGACTTTAAATATCAACAGTCATTCATTGGGTGGTGGTTGTGTGGGTGTCATTACAGTGCTTGGACTGTAAATATCAACAGTCATTCATCGGGTTGTGGGTATCATTAGAGTGCTTGGACTGTAAATATCAACAGTCATTCAAAGGTTTGTGGGTGTGTTGGTGTCATTACAGTGCTTGGACTGTAAATACCAACTATAATTCATGGGGTCGTGGGTGTTGGGGTGTCATTACAGTGCTTTGAGTGTAAATATTATCAGTTATTTATGGGGTGGTGGGTGGCATTACAGTGCTTGGACTGTAAATATCAACAGTCATTCATAGGGTGATGAGTGTGTAGGTGTCATTACAGTGCTTGGAATGTAAATATCAAAAGTCATTTATAGGGTGGTGGGTGTTTGGTGTCATTACATTGCTTGGACTGTAAATATCAACAGTCAATCATGGAGTGGTGGGTGTGTGGGTGTCATTACAGTGCTTGGACTGTAAATATCAACAGACATTCATAGGGTGGTAGGTGTGTGAGTGTTATTACAGAGCTTGGACTGTAAATATCAACAGTCATTCATGGATTGTTGGGTGTGTGGGTGTTATTACAGTGCTTTGACTGTAAATATCAACAGTCATTCAGAGGGTGGTGGGTGTCATTTGAGTGCTTGGACTGTAAATATTAACAGTCATTCATGGGGTGATGGGTGTTAGGATGTCATTACAGTGCTTGGACTAAAAATAAAAACAGTCAATTATGGGGTGGTGGGTGTGTGGGTGTCATTATAGTGCTTGGACTTTAAATATCTACCATCATTTTTGGGGTTATGGGTGTGTGGGTGTCATTACAGTGCTTGGACTGTAAATATCAACAGTCATTCATAGTGTGGTGGGTGGGTGAGTGTCATTACTGAGCTTGGACTGTAAATATCAACAGTCATTCATGGAGTGGTGGGTGTGTGGATGTCATTATAGTGCTTGTACTGTAAATATCAACAGTCAATCATGGGGTGGTGGGTGTGTGGGTGTCATTACAGTGCTTGGACTGTAAATATCAACAGTCTTTTATGGGGTGGTGGGTGTGTGGGTGTCATTACAGTGTTTTGATTGTAATTATCAACAGTCAATCATAGGGTGGTGGGTGTCATTACAGTGCTTGGACTGTAAATATCAACAGTCATTTATATGGTGGTGGTTGTGTGGGTGTCTATACAGTGCTTGGACTGTAAATATCAAACATAATTCATGGGATGGTGGGTGTGGGGGTGTCATTACAATGCTTGGACTCTAAATATCAACAGTCAATCATGGGGTGGTGGGTGTGTGGGTGTCATTACAGTGCTTGGACTGTAAATATCAACAGTCATTTATGGGATCGTGGGTGTATGGGTGTCATTACAGTGTTTTGATTGTAAGTATCAACAGTCATTCATAGGGTGGTGGGTATCATTAGAGTGCTTGGACTATAAATATCAACAGTCATTTAAGGGATTGTGGGTGTGTGAGTGTCATTACAGTGCTTGGACTGTTAATATCAACAGTCAATCATGAGGTAGTGGGTGTGTGGGTGTCATTAGAGTGCTTAGACTGTAAATATCAACAGTCAATCATAGGGTGGTAGGTGGCATTACAGTGATTGGACTGTAAATATCAACAGTCATTCATAGGGTGATGGGTGTGTGGGTGTCATTACAGTGTTTGGACTGTAAATTCAACAGTCATTTATAGAGTGCTGGGTGTTTGAGTGTCATTACATTGCTTGGACTGTATATATCAACAGTCAGTCATGAGGTAGTGGGTGTGTGGGTGTTATTAGAGTGCTTAGACTTTAAATATCAACAGTCATTCATAGATTTATGGGTGTCATTTGAGTGTTTGGATTGTAAATATCAACGGTCATTAATGGGGTGGTGAGTGTATGAGTGTCATTATAGTTCTTGGACTGTAAATATCAACCATATTTCGTGGGGGTGTCGGTGTGTGGGCGTCATTACAGTGCTTTGTCTGTAAATATCAGGAGTCATTCGTGGGGTGGTGGGTGTGATGGTGTCATTACAGTGTTTTGTCTGTAAATATCAAGAGTCGTGCATGGGGTGGTGGGTGTGAGGGTGTCATTACAGTGTTCGGACTGTAAATATCAACAGTCATTTATGTGGTGGTGGGTGTGTGGGTGTCATTATAGTGCTTGGACTGTAAATATCAACAGTCATTAATGGGGTGGTTGGTGTGTTGGTGTCATTACAGTGCTTGGACGGTAAATATCAAGTCATTAATAGGGTGGTGGGTGTGTGTGTGTCATTATTGCTTGGACTGTATATATAAACAGTCATTCATGTCGTGTTGGGTGGCATTACAGTGCTTGGACTGTAAATATCAACAGTCATTCATAGGGTGGTGGGTGTGTGGGTATCATGAAAGTGCTTGGACTGTAAATATCAACAGTCATTCATGGGGTGGTGAGTGTGTGGGTGTCATTGCAGTTCTTGGACTGTAAATATCAACCATCATTTATTGGGTGGTGTGTGTGTTGGTGTCATTACAGTGCTTAAACTGTGAATATCAACAGTCATTAATGGGGTTGTGAGTGTGTGGGTATTATTGCAGTGCTTTGACTGTAAATATCAACAGTCATTCATTGGGTGGTGGGTGTGTGGATGTCATTACAGTGCTTGGACTGAAAATATAAAAAGTCATTTATTGGGTGGTGGGTGTTTGGGTGTCATTACAGTGTTTGGACTATAAATATCAACCATCATTTAAGGGGTGGTTGGTGAGTGGGTGTCATTACAGTGCTTGGACTGTAAATATCAACAGTCATTTATAGGGTGGTCAGTGTGTGGATGTCATTATAGTGCTTGGACTGTAAATATCAACAGTCAATCATAGGGTGGTGGGTGTGTGGGTGTCATTACAGTGGTTTGATTGTAATTATCAACAGTCATTCATAGGGTGGTGGGTGTCATTACAGTGCTTGGACTGTAAATATCAACAGTCATTCATAGGGTGGTGGGTGTGTGGATGTCATTACAGTGCTTGGACTGAAAACATCAACAGTCATTTATGGGGTGGTGGGTGTGTGGGTGTCATTACAGTGCCTGGACTATAAATATCAACCATCATTTAAGGGGTGGTGGGTGAGTGGGTGTCATAACAGTGCTTGGACTGTAAATATCAACAGTCATTCATAGGGTGGTCAGTGTGTGGATGTCATTATAGTGCTTGGACTGTAAATATCAACAGTCAATCATAGGGTGGTGGGTGTGTGGGTTGTCATTACAGTGGTTTGATTGTAATTATCAACAGTCATTCATAGGGTGGTGGGTGTTATTACAGTGCTTGGACTTTAAATATCAACAGTCATTCATTGGGTGGTGGTTGTGTGGGTGTCATTACAGTGCTTGGACTGTAAATATCAACAGTCATTCATCGGGTTGTGGGTATCATTAGAGTGCTTGGACTGTAAATATCAACAGTCATTCAAAGGTTTGTGGGTGTGTTGGTGTCATTACAGTGCTTGGACTGTAAATACCAACTATAATTCATGGGGTCGTGGGTGTTGGGGTGTCATTACAGTGCTTTGAGTGTAAATATTATCAGTTATTTATGGGGTGGTGGGTGGCATTACAGTGCTTGGACTGTAAATATCAACAGTCATTCATAGGGTGATGAGTGTGTAGGTGTCATTACAGTGCTTGGAATGTAAATATCAAAAGTCATTTATAGGGTGGTGGGTGTTTGGTGTCATTACATTGCTTGGACTGTAAATATCAACAGTCAATCATGGAGTGGTGGGTGTGTGGGTGTCATTACAGTGCTTGGACTGTAAATATCAACAGACATTCATAGGGTGGTAGGTGTGTGAGTGTTATTACAGAGCTTGGACTGTAAATATCAACAGTCATTCATGGATTGTTGGGTGTGTGGGTCTCATTACAGTGCTTGGACTGTAAATATCAACAGTCATCCTTGGGGTGATGGTTGTGTGGGTGTTATTACAGTGCTTTGACTGTAAATATCAACAGTCATTCAGAGGGTGGTGGGTGTCATTTGAGTGCTTGGACTGTAAATATTAACAGTCATTCATGGGGTGATGGGTGTTAGGATGTCATTACAGTGCTTGGACTAAAAATAAAAACAGTCAATTATGGGGTGGTGGGTGTGTGGGTGTCATTATAGTGCTTGGACTTTAAATATCTACCATCATTTTTGGGGTTATGGGTGTGTGGGTGTCATTACAGTGCTTGGACTGTAAATATCAACAGTCATTCATAGTGTGGTGGGTGGGTGAGTGTCATTACTGAGCTTGGACTGTAAATATCAACAGTCATTCATGGAGTGGTGGGTGTGTGGATGTCATTATAGTGCTTGTACTGTAAATATCAACAGTCAATCATGGGGTGGTGGGTGTGTGGGTGTCATTACAGTGCTTGGACTGTAAATATCAACAGTCTTTTATGGGGTGGTGGGTGTGTGGGTGTCATTACAGTGTTTTGATTGTAATTATCAACAGTCAATCATAGGGTGGTGGGTGTCATTACAGTGCTTGGACTGTAAATATCAACAGTCATTTATATGGTGGTGGTTGTGTGGGTGTCTATACAGTGCTTGGACTGTAAATATCAAACATAATTCATGGGATGGTGGGTGTGGGGGTGTCATTACAATGCTTGGACTCTAAATATCAACAGTCAATCATGGGGTGGTGGGTGTGTGGGTGTCATTACAGTGCTTGGACTGTAAATATCAACAGTCATTTATGGGATCGTGGGTGTATGGGTGTCATTACAGTGTTTTGATTGTAAGTATCAACAGTCATTCATAGGGTGGTGGGTATCATTAGAGTGCTTGGACTATAAATATCAACAGTCATTTAAGGGATTGTGGGTGTGTGAGTGTCATTACAGTGCTTGGACTGTTAATATCAACAGTCAATCATGAGGTAGTGGGTGTGTGGGTGTCATTAGAGTGCTTAGACTGTAAATATCAACAGTCAATCATAGGGTGGTAGGTGGCATTACAGTGATTGGACTGTAAATATCAACAGTCATTCATAGGGTGATGGGTGTGTGGGTGTCATTACAGTGTTTGGACTGTAAATTCAACAGTCATTTATAGAGTGCTGGGTGTTTGAGTGTCATTACATTGCTTGGACTGTATATATCAACAGTCAGTCATGAGGTAGTGGGTGTGTGGGTGTTATTAGAGTGCTTAGACTTTAAATATCAACAGTCATTCATAGATTTATGGGTGTCATTTGAGTGTTTGGATTGTAAATATCAACGGTCATTAATGGGGTGGTGAGTGTATGAGTGTCATTATAGTTCTTGGACTGTAAATATCAACCATATTTCGTGGGGGTGTCGGTGTGTGGGCGTCATTACAGTGCTTTGTCTGTAAATATCAGGAGTCATTCGTGGGGTGGTGGGTGTGATGGTGTCATTACAGTGCTTGGACTGTAAATATCAACAGTCAATCAAGGAGTGGTGGGTGTGTGGGTGTCATTACAGTGCTTGGACTGTAAATATCAACAGTCATTCATAGGGTGGTAGGTGTGTGATTGTTATTACAGAGCTTAGACTGTAAATATCAACTGTCATTCATGGAGTGTTGGGTGTGTGGGTGTCATTACAGTGTTTGGACTGTAAATATCAACAGTCATTCTTGGGGTGATGGTTGTGTGGGTGTTATTACAGTGCTTTGACTGTAAATATCAACAGTCATTCATATGGTGGTGGGTGTCATTAGAGTGCATGGACTGTAAATATTAACAGTCATTCATGAGGTGGTGGGTTTTTAAATGTCATTACAGTGCTTGGACTGAAAATATCAACAGTCATTCATAGGGTGGTAGGTGTGTGATTGTTATTACAGAGCTTAGACTGTAAATATCAACTGTCATTTATGGGGTGGTGGGTGTGTGGGTGTCATTACAGTGCTTAGACTTTAAATAACTACCATCATTTATGGGGTTATGGGTGTGTGAGTGTCATTACAGTGCTTGGACTGTAAATATCAACAGTCATTCATAGGGTGGTGGGTGTGTGAGTGTCATTACTGAGCTTGGACTGTAAATATCAACAGTCATTCATGGAGTGGTGGGTGTGTGGATGTCATTATAGTTCTTGGACTGTAAATATCAACAGTCAATCATGGGGTGGTGGGTGTGTGGGTATCATTACAGTGCTTGGACTGTAAATATCAACAGTCTTTTATGGGGTGGTGGGTGTGTGGGTGTCATTACAGTGTTTTGATTGTAATTATCAACAGTCAATCATAGGGTGGTGGGTGTCATTACAGTGCTTGGACAGTAAATATCAACAGTCATTTATAGGGTGGTGGTTGTGTGGGTGTCTTTACATTGCTTGAACTGTAAATATCAAATATAATTCATGGGATGGTGGGTGTGGAGGTGTCATTACAGTGCTTGGACTCTAAATATCAACATTCAATCATGGGGTGGTGGGTGTGTGGGTGTCATTTCAGTGCTTGGACTGTAAATATCAACAGTCATTCATGGGATCGTGGGTGTATGGGTGTCATTACAGTGTTTTGATTGTAAATATCAACAGTCATTCATAGGGTGGTGGGTATCATTAAAGTGCTTGGACTGTAAATATCAACAGTCATTCATGGGGTTGTGGGTGTGTGGGTGTCATTACAGTGCTTGGACTGTAAATATCAACAGTCAATCACGAGGTAGTGGGTGTGTGGGTGTCATTAGAGTGCTTAGACTGTAAATATCAACAGTCAATCATAGGGTGTTGGGTGGCATTACAGTGATTGGACTGTAAATATAAACAGTCATTCATAGGGTGATGGGTGTGTGGGTGTCATTACAGTGTTTGGACTGTAAATTCAACAGTCATTTATAGGGTGGTGGGTGATTGAGTGTCATTACCTTGCTTGGACTTTAAATATCAACAGTCAATCATGAGGTAGTCGGTGTGTGGGTGTCATTAGAGTGCTTAGACTGTAAATATGAACAGTCCTTCATAGATTTATGGGTGTCATTTAAGTGCTTGGACTGTAAATATTAAGTTATTAATGGGGTGGTGGGTGTGTGTGTGTCATTATTGCTTGGAATGTAAATATCAACAGTCATTAATTGAGGGGGGGTGGCATTACAGTGCTTGGACTGTAAATATCAACAGTCATTCATGAGGTGATGGGTGTGTGGGTGTCATTACAGTGCTTGGCCTCTAAATATCAACAGTCAATCATAGGGTGGTAGGTATCATTACAGTGCTTGGGCTGTAAATATCAACAGTCATTCATGGGGTGGTGGGTGTGTGGGTGTTATTACAGTGATTTGACTGTAAATATCAACAGTCATTCATGAGGTGGTGATGTGTGGGAGTCATTGCAGTTCTTGGACTGTAAATATCAAGATTCATTCATTGGGTGGTGTGTGTGTCGGTGTCATTACAGTGCTTGGACTGTGAATATCAACAGTCATTCATGGGGTGGTGAGTGTGTGGGTATTATTACAGTGCTTTGACTGTAAATATCAACAGTCATTCAGAGGGTGGTGGGTGTCATTAAAGTGCTTGGACTGTAAATATTAACAGTCATTCATGGGGTGTTCGATGTGTGGATGTCATTACAGTGCTTGGACGGAAAACATCAACAGTCATTTATGGGGTGGTGGGTTTGTGGGTGTCATTACAGTGCTTAGACTATAAATATCAACCATCATTTATGGGGTGGTGGGTGAGTGGGTTTTCATTACAGTGCTTGGAATATAAATATCAACAGTCATTCATAGGTAGGTGGGTGTGTATGTGTCATTACAGAGCTTGGAATGAAAATATCAGCAGTCATTCATGGGGTGGTGGGTGTGTGGATGTCATTACAGTGCTTGGACTGTAAATATCAACAGTCAATCATAGAGTTGTGGGTGTGTGGGAGTCATTGCAGTTCTTGGACTGTAAATATCAAGATTCATTCATTGGGTGGTGTGTGTGTGGGTGTCATTACAGTGCTTGGACTGTAAATATCAACATTCATTCAGAGGGAGGTGGGTGTCATTAGAGTGCTTGGACTGTAAATATCAACAGTTATTTATGGGGTGGTGGGTGTGTGGGTGTCATTACAGTTCTTGGACTGTAAATATCAACAGTCATTCATAGGGTGGTGGGTGTGTGAGGATCATTACAGAGCTTGGACTGTAAATATCAACAGTCATTCATGGGGTGGTGGGTGTGTGGATGTCATTATAATGCTTAGACTGTAAATATCAACAGTCAATCATGGGGTGGTGGGTGTGTGGGTGTCATTACAGTTTTTTTATTGTAATTATTAACAGTCAATCATAGGGTGGTGGGCGTCATTACAGTGCTTGGACTGTAAATATCAAAAGTCATTTATGGGGTGGTTGTTGTGTATGTGTCTTTACAGTGCTTGGACTGAAAATATCAAACATAATTCATGTGATGGTTGGTGTGGGGGTGTCATTACAGTGCTTGAACTGTAAATATCAACAGTCATTCTTGGGGTGATGGTTGTGTGGGTGTTATTACAGTGCTTTGACTGTAAATATCAACAGTCATTCAGAGGGAGGTGGGTGTCATTAGAGTGCTTGGACTGTAAATATTAACAGTCATTCATGGGGTGGTGGGTGTTTGGATGTCATTACAGTGCTTGGAATGAAAATATCAACAGACATTTATGGGGTGTTGGGTGTGTGGGTGTCATTACAGTGTTTGGACTTAAAATATCAATCATCATTTATGGGGTTGTGGGTGTGTGGATGTCATTACAGTGCTTGGACTGTAAATATCAACAGTCATTCATAGGGTGGTGGGTGTGTGAGTGTCATTACAGAGCTTGGACTGTAAATATCAACAGTCATTCATGGGGTGGTGGGTGAGTGGATGTCATTATAATGCTTAGACTGTAAATATCAACAGTCAATCATGGGGTGGTGGGTGTGTGGGTGTCATTACAGTTTTTTTATTGTAATTATTAACAGTCAATCATAGGGTGGTGAGTGTCATTACAGTGCTTGGACTGTAAATATCAACAGTCATTTATGGGGTGGTGGTTGTGTATGTGTCTTTACAGTGCTTGGACTGAAAATATCAAACATAATTCATGGGATGGTGGGTGTGGGGGTGTCATTACAGTGCTTGAACTGTAAATATCAACAGTCAATCATGGGGTGGTGGGTGTGTGGGTGTCATTACAGTGCTTGGACTGTAAATATCAACAGTCATTCATGGGATCGTGGGTGTATGGGTGTCATTACAGTGTTTTGATTTTAAATATCAACAGTCATTCATAGGTTCGAGGGTATCATTACAGTGCTTGGACTGTAAATATCAACAGTCATTTATAGAGTGGTGGGTGTTTGAGTGTCATTACATTGCTTGGACTGTAAATATCAACAGTCAATCATGAGGTAGTGGGTGTGTGGGTGTCATTAGAGTGCTTAGACTGTAAAAATCAACAGTCATTTATAGATTGGTGGGTGTCATTTGAGTGCTTGGACTGTAAATATCAACAGTCATTAATAGGGTGGTGAGTGTATGGGTGTTATTATAGTTCATGGACTATAAATATCAACCATATTTCAAGGGGTTGTCGGTGTGTGGGTGTCATTACAGTGCTTTGTCTGTAAATATCAAGAGTCATTCATGGGGTGGTGGGTGTGAGGGTGTCATTACAGTGTTCGGACTGTAAATATCAACAGTCATTCATTGGGTGGTGGGTGTGTGAGTGTCATTATAGTTCTTGGACTGCAAATACCAACAGTCATTCATAGGGTGGTTGGTGTGTGGGTGTCATTACAGTGCTTAGACTGTAAATATCAAGTCATTAATGGGGTGGTGGGTGTTTGTGTGTCATTATTGATTGGACTGTAAATATCAACTGTCATTCATGAGGTGATGGGTGTGTGGGTGTCATTACAGTGCTTGGACTGTAAATATCAACAGTCATATATGGGATGGTGGGAGTTTGGGTGTCATTACATTGCTTGGACTGTAAATATCAACAGTCAATCATGGGGTGGTGGGTGTCGTAACAGTGCTTGGACTGTAAATATCAACAGTCATTCATAGGGTGGTGGGTGTGTGGGTGTTATTACAGTGCTTTGACTGTAAATATCAACAGTCATTCAGAGGGTGGTGGGTGTCATTAGAGTGTTTGGACTGTAAATATCAACAGTTATTCTTGGGGTGGTGGGTGTGTGGGTATCATAAAAGTGCTTGGACTGTAAATATCAACAGTCATTCATGGGGTGGTGAGTGTGTGGGTATTATTACAGTGCTTTGACTGTAAATATCAACAGTCATTCAGAGGGTGGTGGGTGTCATTAAAGTGCTTGGACTGTAAATATTAACAGTCATTCATGGGGTGTTCGATGTGTGGATGTCATTACAGTGCTTGGACGGAAAACATCAACAGTCATTTATGGGGTGGTGGGTTTGTGGGTGTCATTACAGTGCTTAGACTATAAATATCAACCATCATTTATGGGGTGGTGGGTGAGTGGGTTTTCATTACAGTGCTTGGAATATAAATATCAACAGTCATTCATAGGTAGGTGGGTGTGTATGTGTCATTACAGAGCTTGGAATGAAAATATCAGCAGTCATTCATGGGGTGGTGGGTGTGTGGATGTCATTACAGTGCTTGGACTGTAAATATCAACAGTCAATCATAGAGTTGTGGGTGTGTGGGAGTCATTGCAGTTCTTGGACTGTAAATATCAGGATTCATTCATTGGGTGGTGTGTGTGTGGGTGTCATTACAGTGCTTGGACTGTAAATATCAACATTCATTCAGAGGGAGGTGGGTGTCATTAGAGTGCTTGGACTGTAAATATCAACAGTTATTTATGGGGTGGTGGGTGTGTGGGTGTCATTACAGTTCTTGGACTGTAAATATCAACAGTCATTCATAGGGTGGTGGGTGTGTGAGGATCATTACAGAGCTTGGACTGTAAATATCAACAGTCATTCATGGGGTGGTGGGTGTGTGGATGTCATTATAATGCTTAGACTGTAAATATCAACAGTCAATCATGGGGTGGTGGGTGTGTGGGTGTCATTACAGTTTTTTTATTGTAATTATTAACAGTCAATCATAGGGTGGTGGGCGTCATTACAGTGCTTGGACTGTAAATATCAAAAGTCATTTATGGGGTGGTTGTTGTGTATGTGTCTTTACAGTGCTTGGACTGAAAATATCAAACATAATTCATGTGATGGTTGGTGTGGGGGTGTCATTACAGTGCTTGAACTGTAAATATCAACAGTCATTCTTGGGGTGATGGTTGTGTGGGTGTTATTACAGTGCTTTGACTGTAAATATCAACAGTCATTCAGAGGGAGGTGGGTGTCATTAGAGTGCTTGGACTGTAAATATTAACAGTCATTCATGGGGTGGTGGGTGTTTGGATGTCATTACAGTGCTTGGAATGAAAATATCAACAGACATTTATGGGGTGTTGGGTGTGTGGGTGTCATTACAGTGTTTGGACTTAAAATATCAATCATCATTTATGGGGTTGTGGGTGTGTGGATGTCATTACAGTGCTTGGACTGTAAATATCAACAGTCATTCATAGGGTGGTGGGTGTGTGAGTGTCATTACAGAGCTTGGACTGTAAATATCAACAGTCATTCATGGGGTGGTGGGTGAGTGGATGTCATTATAATGCTTAGACTGTAAATATCAACAGTCAATCATGGGGTGGTGGGTGTGTGGGTGTCATTACAGTTTTTTTATTGTAATTATTAACAGTCAATCATAGGGTGGTGAGTGTCATTACAGTGCTTGGACTGTAAATATCAACAGTCATTTATGGGGTGGTGGTTGTGTATGTGTCTTTACAGTGCTTGGACTGAAAATATCAAACATAATTCATGGGATGGTGGGTGTGGGGGTGTCATTACAGTGCTTGAACTGTAAATATCAACAGTCAATCATGGGGTGGTGGGTGTGTGGGTGTCATTACAGTGCTTGGACTGTAAATATCAACAGTCATTCATGGGATCGTGGGTGTATGGGTGTCATTACAGTGTTTTGATTTTAAATATCAACAGTCATTCATAGGTTCGAGGGTATCATTACAGTGCTTGGACTGTAAATATCAACAGTCATTTATAGAGTGGTGGGTGTTTGAGTGTCATTACATTGCTTGGACTGTAAATATCAACAGTCAATCATGAGGTAGTGGGTGTGTGGGTGTCATTAGAGTGCTTAGACTGTAAAAATCAACAGTCATTTATAGATTGGTGGGTGTCATTTGAGTGCTTGGACTGTAAATATCAACAGTCATTAATAGGGTGGTGAGTGTATGGGTGTTATTATAGTTCATGGACTATAAATATCAACCATATTTCAAGGGGTTGTCGGTGTGTGGGTGTCATTACAGTGCTTTGTCTGTAAATATCAAGAGTCATTCATGGGGTGGTGGGTGTGAGGGTGTCATTACAGTGTTCGGACTGTAAATATCAACAGTCATTCATTGGGTGGTGGGTGTGTGAGTGTCATTATAGTTCTTGGACTGCAAATACCAACAGTCATTCATAGGGTGGTTGGTGTGTGGGTGTCATTACAGTGCTTAGACTGTAAATATCAAGTCATTAATGGGGTGGTGGGTGTTTGTGTGTCATTATTGATTGGACTGTAAATATCAACTGTCATTCATGAGGTGATGGGTGTGTGGGTGTCATTACAGTGCTTGGACTGTAAATATCAACAGTCATATATGGGATGGTGGGAGTTTGGGTGTCATTACATTGCTTGGACTGTAAATATCAACAGTCAATCATGGGGTGGTGGGTGTCGTAACAGTGCTTGGACTGTAAATATCAACAGTCATTCATAGGGTGGTGGGTGTGTGGGTGTTATTACAGTGCTTTGACTGTAAATATCAACAGTCATTCAGAGGGTGGTGGGTGTCATTAGAGTGTTTGGACTGTAAATATCAACAGTTATTCTTGGGGTGGTGGGTGTGTGGGTATCATAAAAGTGCTTGGACTGTAAATATCAACAGTCATTCATGGGGTGGTGAGTGTGTGGGTGTCATTGCAGTTCTTGGACTGTAAATATCAACCATCATTCATTTGGTGGTGTGTGTGTGGGTGTCATTACAGAATCTTAAACTGTGAATATCAACAGTCATTCATGGGTATGTGAGTGTGTGGGTATTATTACAGTGCTTTGACTGTAAATATCAACAGTCATTCAGTGGGTGGTGGGTGTCATTAGAGTGCTTCGACTGTAAATATCAACAGTCATTCAGAGGGTATTGGGTGTCATTGGAGTGCTTAGACTGTAAATATCAACAGTTATTTATGGGGTGGTGGGTGTGTGGGTGTTATTACAGTGCTTTGACTGTAAATATCAACAGTCATTCAGAGGGTGGTGGGTGTCATTAGAGTGCTTGTACTGTAAATATCAACAGTTATTCATGGGGTTGTGGGTGTGTGGGTATCATGAAAGTGCTTGGAGTGTAAATATCAACAGTCATTCATGGGGTGGTGTGTGTGGGGGTGTCATTACAGTGCTTGGTCTGTGAATATCAACAGTCATTCATAGGGTTGTGAGTGTGTGGGTATTATTTCAGTGCTTTGACTGTAAATATCAACAGTCATTCAGAGGGTGGTGGGTGTCATTATAGTGCTTGGACTGAAAACATCAACAGTCATTTATGGGGTGGTGGGTGTGTGGGTGTCATTACAGTGCTTGGACTATAAATATCAACCATCATTTAAGGGGTGGTGGGTGAGTGGGTGTCATTACAGTGCTTGGACTGTAAATATCAATAGTCATTCATAGGATGGTCAGAGTGTGGATGTCATTATAGTGCTTGGACTGTAAATATCAACAGTCAATCTTAGAGTTGTGGGTGTGTGGGTGTCATTACAGTGGTTTGATTGTAATTTTCAACAGTCATTCATAGGGTGGTGGGTGTCATTACAGTGCTTGTACTGAAAATATCAACAGTCATTCATTGGGTGGTGGTTGTGTGGGTATCATTACAGTGCTTGGACTGTAAATAACAACCATAATTCATGGGGTAGTGGGTGTGGTTGTGTCATTACAGTGCTTGGACTGTAAATATCAACAGTCAGTCATAGGGTGGTGGGTGTGTTGGTGTCATTACAGTGCTTGGACTGTAAATATCAACAGTCATTCATGGGGTGGTGGGTGTATGGGTGTCATTACAGTGATTTGATTGTAAATATCAACAGTCATTCATAGGGTGGTGGGTATCATTAGAGTGCTTGGACTGTAAATATAAACAGTCATTTATTGGTTTGTGAGAGTGTGGGTGTCATTACAGTGCTTGGACTGTAAATATCAACTATAATTCATGGGGTCGTGGGTGTTGGGGAGTCAATACAGTGCTTTGACTGTAAATATCAACGGTCATTCATGGGGTGGTGGGTGGCATTACAGTGCTTGGACTGTAAATATCAACCGTCATTAATAGGGTGATGAGTGTGTGGGTGTCATTACTGTGCTTGGACTGTAAATATCAACAGTCATTTATAGGGTGGTGGGTGTTTGGTGTCATTACATTGTTTGGACTGTAAATATCAATAGTCAATAATGGAGTGGTGGGTGTGTGGGTGTCATTACAGTGCTTGGACTGTAAATATCAACAGTCATTCATAGGGTGATAGGTGTGTGAGTGTTATTACAAAGCTTGGACTGTAAATATCACCAGTCATTCATGGAGTGGTGGGTGTGTGGGTGTCATTACAGTAATTGGACTGTAAATATCAACAGTCCTTCTTGGGGTGATGGTTGTGTGGGTGTTATTACCGTGCTTTGACTGTAAATATCAACAGTCATTCAAAGGGTGGTGGGTGTCATTAGAGTGCTTGGACTGTAAATATTAACAGTCATTTATGGGGTGGTGGGTGTTTGGATGTCATTACAGTGCTTGGACTGAAAATATCAACAGTCATTTTTGTGGTTGTGGTTGTGTGGGTGTCATTACAGTGCTTGGACTGTAAATATCAACTGTCATTCATAGGGTGGTGGGTGTGTGAGTGTCATTACAGAGCTTGGATTGTATATATCAACAGTCCTTCATGGTGTGGTGGGTGTGTGGAAGTCATTATAGTGCTTGGACTGTAAATATCAACAGTCAATCATGGGGTGGTGGGTGTGTGGGTGTCATTACAGTGCTTGGAGTGTAAATATCAACAGTCTTTCATGGGGTGGTGGGTGTGTGGGTGTCATTACAATGTTTTGATTGTAATTATCAACAGTCAATCATAGGGTGGTGGGTGTCATTACTGTGTTTGGACTCTAAATATCAACAGTCATTTATAGGGTGGTGGTTGTGTGGGTGTCTTTACAGTGCTTGGACTGTAAATATCAAACATAATTCATGGGATGGTGGGTGTGGGGGTGTCATTACAGTGCTTGGACTGTAAATATCAACAGTCAATCATGAGGTGGTGGGTGTGTGAGTGTCATTACAGTGTTTTGATTGTTAATATCAACAGTCATTCATAGGGTGGTGGGTATCATTAGAGTGCTTGGACTGTAAATATCAACAGTCATTCATGGGGTTGTGGGATTGTGGGCGTCATTACAGTGCTTGGACTGTAAATATCAACAGTCAATCATGAGGTAGTGGGTGTGTGGGTGTCATTAGAGTGCTTGGACTGTAAATATCAACAGTCAATCTTAGAGTTGTGGGTGTGTGGGTGTCATTACAGTGGTTTGATTGTAATTTTCAACAGTCATTCATAGGGTGGTGGGTGTCATTACAGTGCTTGTACTGAAAATATCAACAGTCATTCATTGGGTGGTGGTTGTGTGGGTATCATTACAGTGCTTGGACTGTAAATAACAACCATAATTCATGGGGTAGTGGGTGTGGTTGTGTCATTACAGTGCTTGGACTGTAAATATCAACAGTCAGTCATAGGGTGGTGGGTGTGTTGGTGTCATTACAGTGCTTGGACTGTAAATATCAACAGTCATTCATGGGGTGGTGGGTGTATGGGTGTCATTACAGTGATTTGATTGTAAATATCAACAGTCATTCATAGGGTGGTGGGTATCATTAGAGTGCTTGGACTGTAAATATAAACAGTCATTTATTGGTTTGTGAGAGTGTGGGTGTCATTACAGTGCTTGGACTGTAAATATTAACTATAATTCATGGGGTCGTGGGTGTTGGGGAGTCAATACAGTGCTTTGACTGTAAATATCAACGGTCATTCATGGGGTGGTGGGTGGCATTACAGTGCTTGGACTGTAAATATCAACCGTCATTAATAGGGTGATGAGTGTGTGGGTGTCATTACTGTGCTTGGACTGTAAATATCAACAGTCATTTATAGGGTGGTGGGTGTTTGGTGTCATTACATTGTTTGGACTGTAAATATCAATAGTCAATAATGGAGTGGTGGGTGTGTGGGTGTCATTACAGTGCTTGGACTGTAAATATCAACAGTCATTCATAGGGTGATAGGTGTGTGAGTGTTATTACAAAGCTTGGACTGTAAATATCACCAGTCATTCATGGAGTGGTGGGTGTGTGGGTGTCATTACAGTAATTGGACTGTAAATATCAACAGTCCTTCTTGGGGTGATGGTTGTGTGGGTGTTATTACCGTGCTTTGACTGTAAATATCAACAGTCATTCAAAGGGTGGTGGGTGTCATTAGAGTGCTTGGACTGTAAATATTAACAGTCATTTATGGGGTGGTGGGTGTTTGGATGTCATTACAGTGCTTGGACTGAAAATATCAACAGTCATTTTTGTGGTTGTGGTTGTGTGGGTGTCATTACAGTGCTTGGACTGTAAATATCAACTGTCATTCATAGGGTGGTGGGTGTGTGAGTGTCATTACAGAGCTTGGATTGTATATATCAACAGTCCTTCATGGTGTGGTGGGTGTGTGGAAGTCATTATAGTGCTTGGACTGTAAATATCAACAGTCAATCATGGGGTGGTGGGTGTGTGGGTGTCATTACAGTGCTTGGAGTGTAAATATCAACAGTCTTTCATGGGGTGGTGGGTGTGTGGGTGTCATTACAGTGTTTTGATTGTAATTATCAACAGTCAATCATAGGGTGGTGGGTGTCATTACTGTGTTTGGACTCTAAATATCAACAGTCATTTATAGGGTGGTGGTTGTGTGGGTGTCTTTACAGTGCTTGGACTGTAAATATCAAACATAATTCATGGGATGGTGGGTGTGGGGGTGTCATTACAGTGCTTGGACTGTAAATATCAACAGTCAATCATGAGGTGGTGGGTGTGTGGGTGTCATTACAGTGTTTTGATTGTTAATATCAACAGTCATTCATAGGGTGGTGGGTATCATTAGAGTGCTTGGACTGTAAATATCAACAGTCATTCATGGGGTTGTGGGATTGTGGGCGTCATTACAGTGCTTGGACTGTAAATATCAACAGTCAATCATGAGGTAGTGGGTGTGTGGGTGTCATTAGAGTGCTTGGACTGTAAATATAAACAGTCATTCATGTGGTGGTGGGTTTGTGGGTGTCATTGCAGTGCTTGGACTGTAAATATAAGGTCATTTATATGGTGGTGGGTGTGTGTGTATCATTATTGCTTTGACTGTAAATATCAACAGTCATTCATGGGGTGGTGGGTGTCATTACAGTGCTGGGAATGTAAATATCAACAGTCATTCATTGGGTGATGGGTGTGTGGGTGTCATTACAGTGCTTGGACTGTAAATATCAACAGACATTTATAGGGTAGTGGGTGTTTGGATGTCATTACATTGCTTGGACTGTAAATATCAACAGTCAATCTTGTGGTGGTGGGTGTGTGGGTGTCATTACAGTGCTTGGACTGTAAATATTAACAGTCATTCATAGGGTGGTGGGTGTGTGAGTGTTATTACAGAGCTTGGACTGTAAATATCAACAGTCATTTATGGGGTGGTTGGTGTGTGGGTGTCATTACATTACTTGGACTATAAATATCAACCGTCATTTATGGGGTGGTGGGTGTGTGGGAGACATTACAGTGCTAGGACTGTAAATATCAACAGTCATTCATAGGGTGGTGGGTGTGTGAGTGTCATTACAGAGCTTGGACTGTATATATCTAAAGTCATTCATAGGGTGGTGGGTGTCATTAGAGTGCTTGGACAGTAAATTTCAACAGTTATTCATGGGGTTGTGTGTGTGTGGGTGTCATTACAGTTCTTGGACTGTAAATATCAACCATAATTCATGGAGTGGTGGGTGTGGGGGTGTCATTACAGTGCTTTGAATGTAAATATCAACAGTCATTCATGGGGTGGTGGGGGTGTGTGTGTCATTATGGTGCTTGAACTGTAAATATCCAAAGTCATTCATGGGGTGGTGGGTTTGTGGGTGTCATTACAGTGCTTGGACTGTAAATATCAAGTCATTCATGGGGTGGTGTGTGTGTGTGTTATTAGTGCTTGGACTGTAAATATAAACAGTCATTTATGGGGTTGTGGGTGGCATTACAGTGCTTAGACTGTAAATATCAACAGTAATTCATTTGGTTAGTGGATGTCGTTATAGTGCTTTGACTATAAATATCAACAGTCATTCTTGGGGTGGTGGGTGTGTGGGTGCCATTACAGTGCTCTGACTGTAAATATCAAGAGTCATTCATGGGGTGGTGGGTGTGAGGGTGTCATTATAGTGATTTGATTGTAAATATCAACAGTCATTCATAGGGTGGTGGGTATCATTAGAGTGCTTGGACTGTAAATATAAACAGTCATTTATGGGTTTGTGGGAGTGTGGGTGTCATTACAGTGCTTGGACTGTAAATATCAACTATAATTCATGGGGTCGTGGGTGTTGGGGAGTCAATACAGTGCTTTGACTGTAAATATCAACAGTCATTCATGGTGTGGTGGGTGGCATTACAGTGCTTGAACTGTAAATATCAACAGTCATTAATAGGGTGATGAGTGTGTGGGTTTCATTACAGTGCTTGGACTGTAAATATCAACAGTCATTTATAGGGTGGTGGGTGTTTGGTGACATTACATTGCTTGGACTGTAAATATCAATAGTCAATCATGGAGTTGTGGGTGTGTGGGTGTCATTACAGTGCTTGGACTGTAAATATCAACAGTCATTCATAGGGTGATAGGTGTGTGAGTGTTATTACAGAGCTTGGACTGTAAATATCAACAGTCATTCATGGAGTGGTGGGTGTGTGGGTGTCATTACGGTAATTGGACTGTAAATATCAACAGTCATTTTTGGGGTGATGGTTGTGTGGGTGTTATTACAGTGCTTTGACTGTAAATATCAACAGTCATTCAGAGGGTGGTGGGTGTCATTAGAGTGCTTGGACTGTAAATATTAACAGTCATTCATGGGGTGGTGAGTGTTTGGATGTCATTACAGTGCTTGGACTCAAAATATCAACTGTCATTCATAGGGTGGTGGGTGTGTGTATGTCATTATAGTGCTTGGACTGTAAATATCAACAGTTAATCATGGGGTGGTGGGTGTGTGGGGGTCATTACAGGTCTTGGACTGTAATTATCAACAGTCTTTCATGGGGTGGTGGGTGTGTGGGTGTCATTACAGTGTTTTGATTGTAATTATCAACAGTCAATCATAGGGTGGTGGGTGTCATTACAGTGTTTGGACTGTAAATATCAACAGTAATTTATAGGGTGGTGGTTGTGTGGGTGTCTTTACAGTGCTTGGACTGTAAATATCAAACATAATTCATGGGATGGTGGGTGTGCTGGTGTCAATACAGTGCTTGGACTGTAAATATCAACAGTCAATCATGGGGTGGTGGGTATGTGGGTGTCATTACAGTGTTTTGATTGTTAATATCAACAGTCATTCATAGGGTGGTTGATATCATTAGAGTGCTTGGACTGTAAATATCAACAGTCATTCATTGGGTTGTGGGTGTGTGGGTGTCATTACAGTGCTTGGACTGTAAATATCAACAGTCAATCATGAGGTAGTGGGTGTGTGGGTGTCATTAGAGAGCTTGGACTGTAAATATCAACTGTCATTCATGTGGCGGTGGGTTTGTGGGTGTCATTGCAGTGCTTGGACTGTAAATATCAAGTCATTTATGTGGTGGTGGGTGTGTGTGTGTCATTATTGCTTTGACTGTAAATATCAACAGTCATTCATGGGGTGGTGGGTGTCATTACAGTGCTGGGAATGTAAATATCAACAGTCATTCATAGGGTGTGTTTTTTTTTTTTTTTACATATAGTGAGTGGAGGAAAGGAAAAAACAAATAAATAAATGGTTCCATTTGCCTATTGGCATCCTCCACTCATAAAATATTTAAAGCAACTGGATTTAAATTGCTGGGGGTTATAACTTGCTGGAAAACATTCCCTTGGAAGAGAATTCCACAGGGAAGTAGTACGGGGAGTAAATGAATTTTTGTAAGCAGTTGTCCTGCAACGTGGAGGAGTCAGTGTGAACTCATGCGCATTCTCAACTGCCCTAATCCTCCGTGGGAAGACGCGAAGGGGTGGTATAATCAGGGCAAGTTCATCCGAACATTTCTTATAAAAGTATCTATAAAATAGTGCAAGGGAAGCAACATTTCTACGTACTGATAAGGGAGGGAATTCATTAGTGATCATAGGATTATTGATCAGTCTGATAGCTCTGTTTTGAATTTTATCTAATTGTCTTAACACCACCGATCCACAACCAGCCCACAGAGGTGAACAATATTCCATCTGGGAACGCACATGACTCTTATATATTACTGCTATCTGCTCGTCAGTCAAATAATTACAAGCTCTGTATAAAAGTCCCATCTTCCTAGATGCAGTTTTGGCAATGGATTTTACATAGGGAGTCCAACTGAGGTTTTCATTTAAAGTTACACCAAGGAGATCAATGCTGTGGGACTTGGGGATATTTGTATTATTGAAAATAATGTGAGAATCTTGATTATCTGATCTATTTGAGAACGGGATGTATTTAGTTTTATTTGCATTGAAAGAAACTAGGTTGTTTTGTCCCCAATCAAAGATCTTCGTTAAGTCTTCATTTAATAAAATTGAAGTGGCAAGTTTGTATTCTAAAATATTGTGTTGAGTAAAACTATCATTAAATGAGAAGGAACTGTGAATAGTTGAATCATCAGCATAGGAGTGAATTGAATTCTGAGTAACTGACAAAAGATCATTAATATGAATGAGGAACAAAGTTGGAGCCAAGACCGCTCCTTGAGGAACACCAGCATTAATGGGATGAAAGTCGGAATACAGACCATCTACCATCACACGTAATTTTCTGTTGCTAAGATATGAATTAATTAGAGGAACAAAAGATTGAAGGCCATAATGTGGAAGCTTAGTCAGTAATGATCTGTGCCATACTCTGTCAAAGGCTTTAGATATATCAAGGCAAATTGTGTGAGTCTCTCCATGTTTATCAGTTGATTGGAATACGTTATCTGTGAAATAACAGAGCAGGTCCACAGTAGATCGTCTCTGTCTAAAGCCATATTGCTTATCATTTAGCAGATGATTTTTCTCAAGGTGTTTTACAAAGTGATTGTTAAGAACTATTTCAAATATTTTACCGAGAGTAGACGTGATGGCAATTGGTCTGTAATTTGATGGATTTGCGATAGCTCCTTTTTTGGGAATTGGTTGTACATTGGCTTCTTTCCAGGCGGCTGGGAAGGACGAGGTATGGAGACATACACGAAATAATTTTGAGAGAATTGGAGCTAATTCTTTTGAGCAATTTTTTAATACAGTGGGAGGAATTTCATCTGGCCCTGGAGCTTTGTCGATAGATAGATTCTCCAAAATGGTCCGCACTTGTCTTGTATGAATTATTAAGGGTGGACTTTCTGGGGAGGTAAAATTCAAAATGGGAGTGTTTTGAGCAGTGTCATTGAGGTTTGAATTTGTGGCGAAGATATTGGCCAAAAGATTTGCTTTACCACATGGATCACATATGAGATTTCCATTGCTATTCTTTAAAGGGGGAATAGATGAACCATGGTTGAAGTTAGATTTGAATGAGTTTACTGTTGACCAAAAGATCTTATTATCATTAGGATTATTCAGTAATGTATTGACTTGTTTATGTATGAAGTTAGATTTGGCTAAATTAGTAACAGCTTTAGCATGGCATCTGACAATTTTGAAATAATTGTATGACTGAAGAGTTTTCGACTTTGTATAGGCATTATAGGCTATTGAATTTTGTTCTGTAGCTCTGGCAGAGCTGTGATCAAACCATTTTGGAGAGTTAGATCTTTTTATAAAGTCAGTAATATGGTTCAGGAAGCTATCTGAGTCAGTAGAGTAAAATGATGACCAAGGAATGTTAATTAAAAAGTCAAGGAACCCCACCCAATCTGCAGCATCATAGTGCCATTTGGTCACTTGGATGGGTTCAGAGTGGATGGGTAGGGAGGAGTGGGAACAGGAGACTGCAATGAGGCAATGGTCTGAGGATCCAAGAGGGGACTTCACTTCAACACTATATGTTTCGGGATTGGTAGTAAGAAACAAATCAAGTAGGTGTGGTCTATGTTCTGGATTATCAGGTATGCGAGTAGGGTGCTTGATTAGTTGGGTGAGATTAAATGAGTCTGCGAATAACTCGCATTCAAGCCCAGGTTCATCAGTTCTGGCCGAATGAGTGAGCCGCTCAACATTGTGGACATTAAAATCACCCAGTAAGGATATATCAGATGCAGCATTAATGTTTAAATCAGAAAGAATGGAGGTCAGGGAATCAAAGAGGCTATTATCTGGGGAGGCATTTGGTGATCGGTAAATACAACAATAATATTTAACTGAGCCTGAAGAATTTAGCTTGTAAATTGAGTAATCAAAATCTGGTGATGTGAGATTGAAAATGTTCTCCAAGGATAATGTTGATCTAGCAAAACAGCAAACGCTTCCCTTTGATCTAAAATTTGACATTAAAATATAGCCTGGAAAGTTGTAGTTAGTCAGGTCAGAAGAGGGAGTGACCTGGCATTCAGTGAGGAAAAGAATATTAGGGGTTTCGGTTTGAAGAAGTAGGTGTACCGAGTTAATGTTGGAGTGAAGCCCCCGAATATTTGCAAACATAATTAATTCATTGTGCTGACGAGCAGTTGTTTTATGCATCATGGCTGGTGCTGACACAGTCGCGTGATGACGACCGGGAGGGCCCTGTGTCACAGACCCAGCCCTGCCGGTGGTGGTCATCCGAGAAACCACCGCGCTTGCTCTAAGAGTTGCGTCAGCCATGGTATGAAGTTTTAAAATGTGTTTGCGCTTGTTTTGTTTTTCATGTTGAGTTGTGAGAAGTTGGTATGTTAATGTCAAGGATAGGAGTGTAAGTGAATGTAGTTTGTATGGATGTGTGTGTAGTGTAAGGGATTACCTGGCTCCCCATAGATGTGTGAGGCAGAAGATGTGTAACCAGCAACTGAGGCCTGAGGGAAAAAATGGAATCAGGTACTTCCTTGAATCTTCCCATGCCACAGCGGTAGTACCTCCCTGGGTGGGGCTACCTAACCCCTACTACCTGGGTGTGTGTGTGTCATTACAGTGCTTGGACTGTAAATATCAACAGTCATTTATAGGGTGGTGGGTGTTTGGATGTCATTACATTGCTTGGACTGTAAATATCAACAGTCAATCTTGGGGTGGTGGGTGTGTGGGTGTCATTACAGTGCTTGGACTGTAAATATTAACAGTCATTCATAGGGTGGTGGGTGTGTGAGTGTTATTACAGAGCTTGGACTGTAAATATCAACAGTCATTTATGGGGTGGTTGGTGTGTGGGTGTCATTACATTACTTGGACTATAAATATTAACCATCATTTATGGGGTGGTGGGTGTGTGGGAGACATTACAGTGCTTGGACTGTAAATATCAACAGTCATTCATAGGGTGGTGGGTGTGTGAGTGTCATTACAGAGCTTGGACTGAATATATCTACAGTCATTCATAGGGTGGTGGGTGTCATTAGAGTGCTTGGACAGTAAATTTCAACAGTTATTCATGGGGTTGTGTGTGTGTGGGTGTCATTACAGTTCTTGGACTGTAAATATCAACCATAATTCATGGAGTGGTGGGTGTGGGGGTGTCATTACAGTGCTTTGAATGTAAATATCAACAGTCATTCATGGGGTGGTTGGGGTGTGTGTGTCATTATGGTGCTTGAACTGTAAATATCCAAAGTCATTCATGGGATGGTGGGTTTGTGGGTGTCATTACAGTGCTTGGACTGTAAATATCAAGTCATTCATGGGGTGGTGTGTGTGTGTGTTATTAGTGCTTGGACTGTAAATATAAACAGTCATTTATGGGGTTGTGGGTGGCATTACAGTGCTTGGACTGTAAATATCAACAGTAATTCATTTGGTTAGTGGATGTCATTATAGTGCTTTGACTGTAAATATCAACAGTCATTAATAGGGTTGTGGGTGTGTGGGTGTCATTATAGTGATTGGAATGTAAATACCAACAGTCATTCTTGGGGTGGTTGGTGTGTGGGTGTTATTACAGTGCTTGGACTGTAAATATCAACAGTCATTCATGTGGTTAGTGGATGTAATTATAGTGCTTTGACTGTAAATATCAACAGTCAATTATGGGGTGGTGGGAGTGTGGGTGTCATTACAGTGCTTGGACAGTATATATCAATAGTCATTCATGGGGTGGTTAGTGTGTGGGTGTCATTACAGTGTTTTGATTGTAAATATCAAGTCATTCATGACTTTGACTGTAAATATCAACAGTCATTTATGGGGTGGTGGGTGTGTGTGTCATTATAGTGCTTGGACTGTAAATATCAACAGTCATTAATTAGGTGGTGGGTGTCATTAGAGTACTTGGACTATAAATATTAACAGTTATTTATGGGGTGGTGGGTTTGTGGGTGTCATGACAGTGCTTGGACTGAAAATATCAACAGTCATTCATGGGGTGGTGGGTGTGTGGGTGTCATTACAGTGTTTTGATTGTAAATACCAACAGTCATTCATAGGGTGGTGGGTGTCATTAGAGTGCTTGGACTATAAATATCAATAGTTATTTATAGGGTGGTGGGTTTGTGGGTGTCATGACAGTGCTTGGACTGTAAATATCAACAGTCATTCATGGGGTTGTGGGTGTGTGGGTGTCATTACAGTGCTTGGACTGTAAATATCAACAGTCATTTATGGGGTGGTGGGTGTGGGTGTCATTACAGTGTTTTGACTGTAAATATCAACAGATAATCATTGATTGGTGGGTTTGTGGGTGTCATTACACTTCTTGGACTGTAAATATTAACAGTCATTCATGGGGTGGTAGGTGTGTGGGTGTCATTACAGTTATTGGACTGTAAATATCAACCATCATTCATTGGGTGGTAGGTGTGTCGGTGCCATTACAGTGCTTGTACTGTAAATATTAACAGTCATTCATGGGGTAGTGGGTGTGTGGGTGTCATTACATTGATTGGACTGAAAATATCAACAGTCATCCAGGGGGTGGTGGGTGTGTGTGCATCATTACAGTGTTTTGATTGTAAATATCAACAGTAATTCATAGGGTGGTGGGTGTCATTAGAGTGCTTGGACTGTAAATATCAAGAGTCATTTATGGGGTGGTGGGTGTGTTGGTGTCATTACAGTGCTTGGACTATACAATATCAACTGTCATTTATGGGGTGGTTTGTGTGTGGGTGTCATTACAGTGCTTTGACTGTAAATATCAACAGTCATTTATGGGGTGGTGGGTGTGTGTGTCATTATAGTGCTTGGACTGTAAATATCAACAGTCATTCATGGGGTGATGTGTGTCATTAGAGTGCTTGGACTATAAATATCAACAGTTATTTATGGGGTGGTGGGTTTGTGGGTGACATGACAGTGCTTGGACTGAAAATAGCAACAGTCATTCATGGGGTGGTGGGTGTATGTGTGTCATTAGTGTTTTAATTGTAAATACCAACAGTCATTCATAGGGTGGTGGGTGTCATTAGAGTGCTTGGACTATAAATATCAACATTTATTTATAGGGTGGTTGGTTTGTGGGTGTCATTACAGTGCTTGTACTGTAAATATTATGGGTTATTCATGAGGTAGTGGGTGTGTGGATATCATTACAGTGCTTGGACTGAAAAGATCAACAGTCATTCATGGGGTGGTTGGTGTGTGGGTGTTATTACAGTGTTTGGACTGTAAATATCAATTGTCAATAATGGGGTGGTGGGTGTGTGGGTGTCATTACAGTGCTTTGACTGTAAATATCAACAGTCATTTATGGGGTTGTCTGTGTGTGTGTCTTTATAGTGCTTGGACTGTAAATATCAACAGTCATTCATGGGGTTTTGAGTGTGTGGGTGTCATTAAAGTGCTTGGACTGAAAATATCAAGTCATTCATAGAGTGGTGGGTGTGTGTGTGTCATTAGTGCTTGGACTGTAAATATCAACAGTCATTCATGGGGTGGTGTGTAGCATTACATTGCTTGCATTGTATATATCAAAAGTCATTCACGGGGTTATGGGTGTGTGGGTGTCATTACAGTGCTTGGACTGTAAATATCAAAAGTCATTTATAGGGTGGTTGGTGTTTGGGTGTCATCACATTGCTTGGACTGTAAATATCAACAGTCAATCATGGCGTGGTGAATGTGTGGGTGTCATAACAGTGCTTGGAATGTAAATATAAACAGTCATTCATGGGGTGGTGGGTGTGTGGGTGTTATTACCGTGCTTTGACTGTAAATATCAACAGTCATTCAGAGGATTGTGGGTGTCATTAGAGTGCTTGGACTGTAAATATCAACAGTTATTCATGGGGTGGTGGGTGTGTGGGTGTCATGACTTTGCTTGGACTGTAAATATCAACAGTCATTAATGGGGTGGTGAGTGTGTAGGTGACATTACAGTGCTTGGACTGTAAATATCAAGTCAATCAAGGGGTAGTTGGTGTGTGGGTGACATTACAGTGCTTGGAGTGTAAATATCAACAGTCATTCATGAGGTGGTGGGTGTGTTGGTGTCATTACAGTGCATGGACTGTAAATATCAACCATCATTCATTGGAAGGTGGGTGTGTGGGTGTCATTACCGTGTTTTGATTGTAAATATCAACAGTCATTTATTGGGTGGTGGGTGTCATTAGAGTGCTTGGACTGTAAATATCAACAGTCAATCATGAGGAGGTGGGTGTGTTGGTGTCATTACAGTGCATGGACTGTAAATATCAACCATCATTCATTGGAAGGTGGGTGTGTGGGTGTCATTACCGTGTTTTGATTGTAAATATCAACAGTCATTTATTGGGTGGTGGGTGTCATTAGAGTGCTTGGACTGTAAATATCAACAGTCATTTATGGGGTGGTGGGTGTGTGGCTGTCATTACAGTGCTTGGACTGTAAATATCAACAGTCATTCATGGGGTGGTGGGTAGGTGGTTGTCATTACAGTGCTTGGACTGTAAATATCAAGTCATTCATGGGGTGGTGGGTGTTTGTGTCATTAGTGCTTAGGTGTGTAAATATCAACAGTCATTTATGAAGTGGTGGGTGGCATTACAGTGCTTGGACTGTAGATATCAACAGTCATTTATAGGGTGGTGGGTGTGTGGTTGTCATTACAGTGGTTGGACTGTAAATATCAACAGTCAATCATGAGGTGGATGGTGTGTGGGTGTCATTAAAGAGCTTGGACTGTAAATATCAACAATAATTTTTGGGGTGGTGGGTGTGTGGGGGTCATTACAGTACTCAGACTTCAAATATTAACAGTCATTCATGGGGTGGTGGGTGTGTGGATGTTATTACAGTGCTTGGACTGAAAATATCAACAGTCATTTGTGGGGTGGTGGGTGTGTGGTTGTCATTACAGTGCTTGGACTATAAATATCAACAGTCATTAATGGGGTGTTGGGAGTGTGGGTGTAATTACAGTGAATGAACTGTATATATCAACAGTTATTCACGGGGTGGTGGGTGTGTGGGTGTCATTACAGTGCTTAGACTGTCAATTTAAAAAGTCATTCTTGGGGTGATGGGTGTGTGGGTGTCATTACAGTACGTAGACTGTAAATATCAATAGTCATTCATTTGGTATTAGGTGTTTGTGTGTCATTATAGTGCTTGGACTATAAATATCAACAGTCATTCATAGGGTGGTGGGTATGATTGTGTCATTACAGTGCTTGGACTGTAAATATCAACTGTCATTCATTAGGTGGTAGGTGTTTGTGTGTCATTATAGTGCTTGGACTGTAAATATCAACAGTCATTCATGGGGTGGTGGGTGTGTGGGTGTCATTACAGTGCTTGGACTGTAAATATCAAGTCATTCATTAGGTGGTGGGTGTGTGTGTGTGTCATTAGTGCTTGGACTGTAAATATCAACAGTCATTCTTTGGGTTGTGGGTGGCATTATAATGCTTGGACTGTAAATATCAACCATCATTCATTGGGTGGTGGTTGTGTGGGTGTCTTTACAGTGCTCAGACTGTAAATATTAAGTGTCATTTATAGGGTGGTGGGTGTGTGGATGTCATTACAGTGCTTGGACTGTAAATATCAACAGTCATTTATAGGATGGTGAGTGTGTGGGTGTCATTACAGTGCTTGGACTGTAAATATTAACAGCCATTCATGGGTTGGAGGGTGTGTGTGTGTCATTAGTTCTTTGAATGTAAATATCAACAGTCATTTATGGGGTGGTGGGTGTGTGGCTGTCATTAGAATGCTTGGACTGTAAATATCAACCATAATTCATGGGGTGGTGGGTACGAGGGTGTCATTACAGTGCTTAAACTGTAAATATTAACAGTCATTCATGGGGTGGTAGGTGTTTGGGTGTCATTATAGTGCTTGGACTGTAAATATCAATAGTCATTCATGGGGTGGTTGGTGTGTGGGTGTCATTACATGGCTTGGACTGTAAATAGCAAGTCATTTATGGGGTGGTGGGTATGTGTGTGTCATTAGTGCTTGGACTGTAAATATCAACAGTCATTCATGGGATTGTGGGTGGCATTACAGTGCTTGGACTGTAAATATCAACAGTCAGTCATGGGGTGGTTGGTATTTGGCTGTCATTAGAATGCTTGTACTGTAAATATCATCAATAATTCATGGGGTGGTGGGTGTGGGGGTGTCATTACAGTGCTTTGACTGTAAATGTCAACAGTCATTCATCGGGTGGTAGGTTTGTGGGTGTCATTACAGTGCTTGGACTGTAAATATCATCAGTCATTCATGGGGTGGTGGGTTGGTGGGTGTCATTACAGTGCTTGGACTGTAAATATCAAGTCATTCATGGGTTGGTGGGTGTGTGTGTATAATTAGTGCTTGGACTGTAAATATAAACAGTCATTTATGGGGTTGTGGGTGGCATTACAGAGCTTGGACTGTAAATAACAACAGTCATTCATAGGGTGGTGGGTGTGTGGGTGTCATTACAGTGCTTGGACTGTAAATATCAAGTCATTCATGGGGTGGTGGGTCTGTGTGTGTCATTAGTGCTTGGACTGTAAATATAAACAGTCATTTATGGGGTTGTGGGTGGCATTACCGTGCTTGGACTGTAAATATTAAGTGTCATTTATGGGGTGGTGGGTGTGTGGATGTCATTACAGTGATTGGACTGTAAATATCAACAGTCATTTATGAGGTGGGTGGGTGTGTGGCTGTCATTACAGTGCTTGGACTGTAAATATCTACGGTCATTGATAGGGGGGTGGGTGTGTGGCTGTCATTACAGTGCTTGGACTGTAAATATCAACAGTAAATCATAGGGTGGTGGGTTTGTGGATGTCATTACAGTGCTTGGACTGTAAATATCAACAGTTATTCATGGGGTGGTGGGTCTGTGTGTGTCATTAGTGCTTGGACTGTAAATATCAACAGTTATTCATGGGGTGGTGAGTGGCATTACAGTGCTTCTACTATAAATATCAACCGTCATTTATGGAGTGGTGGGTGTGTGGGTGTCATTACAGTGCTTGGACTGTAAATATCAACAGTCATTCATAGGGTGGTAAGTGTGTGGGTGTCATTACAGTGTTTTTACAGTAAATATCAACAGTCATTTATTGGTTGGTGAGTGTGTGGGTGTCATTACAGTGCTTGGACTGTAAATATTAACAGTCATTCATGGGGTGGTGGGTTGGTGGGTGTTATTACAGTGCTTGAACAGTAAATATCAAGTCATTCATGGGTTAGTGGGTGTGTGTGTGTCATTAGTGCTTTGAATGTAAATATCAACAGTCATTTATGGGGTGGTGGGTGTGTGGCTGTCATTAGTATGCTTGGACTGTAAATATCAACCATAATTCATGGGGTGGTGGGTACAAAGGTGTCATTACAGTGCTTAAACTGAAAATATCAACAGTCATTCATGGGGTGGTAGGTTTTTAGGTGTCATTATAGTGCTTGGACTGTAAATATCATCAGTCATTCATTGGATGGTGGGTGTGTTGATGTCATTACAGTGCTTGGACTGTAAATATCATTAGTCATTTATGGGGTGGTGGGTGATTGGCTGTCATTAGAATGCTTGGACTGTAAATATCATCAATAATTCATGGGGTGGTGGGTGTGGGGGTGTCATTACAGTGCTTTGACTGTAAATATCAACAGTCATTCATGGGGTGGAGGGTTTGTGGGTGTCATTACAGTGCTTGGACTGTAAATATCAACAGTCATTCATGGGGTTGTGGGTTGGTGGGTGTCATTACAGTGCTTGGACTGTAAATATCAAGTCATTCTTTGGTTGGTGGTTATGTGTGTGTCATTAGTGCTTGGACTGTAAATATAAACAGTCATTTATGGGGTTGTGGGTGGCATTACAGTGCTTGGACTGTAAATATCAACAGTCATTCATAGGGTGGTATGTGTGTGAGTGTCATTACAGAGCTTGGACTGTAAATATCAATAGACATTCATTGGGTGGTGGGTGTGTTGATGTCATTACAGTGCTTGGACTGTAAATATAAAAAGTCATTTATGGGGTGGTAGGTGTGTGGCTGTCATTACATTGTTTGGACTGTAAATATCAACAGTCAGTCATGGGGTGGTGGGTGTGTTGATGTCATTACAGTGCTTGGACTGTAAATATCATCGGTCATTTATGGGGTGGTGGGTGTGTGGCTGTCATTAGAATGCTTGGACTGTAAATATCAACCATAATTCATGGGGTGGTGGGTTTGGGGTATCATTACAGTGCTTTAACTGTAAATATTAACAGTCATTCATGGGGTGGTGAGTATGAGGGTGTCATTACAGTGCTTAAACTGTAAATATCAACAGTCATTCATTGGGTGGTAGGTGTTTGGGTGTCCTTATAGTGCTTGGACTGTAAATATCAACAGTCATTCATGGTGTGGTTGGTGTGTGGGTGTCATTACATGGCTTGGAGTGTAAATATCAAGTCATTTATGGGGTGGTGGGTATATGTGTGTCATTAGTGCTTGGACTGTAAATATCAACAGTCATTCATGGGATGGTGGATGGCATTACAGTGCTTGGACTGTAAAAATCAATAGTCATTCATGGAGTGATGGGTGTGTGGGTGTTTTACAGTGCTTAGACTGTAAATATCAACAGTCATTTACGGGGTGGTGGGTGTGTGGCTGTCATTACAGTGTTTGGACAGTAAATATCAACAGTTAGTCATGGGGTGGTCGGTTTGTGGGTGTTATTACAGTGCTCGAACTGTTAATATCAACAGTCAATAATGGGGTGGTGGGTGTGTGTGTGTCATTAGAGTTCTTGGACTGTAAATATCAACAGTCAATTATGGGGTGGTGGGTGTATGGGTGTCATTACAGTGCTTGAACTATAAATATCAACAGTCATTTATAGGGTGGTTGGTGTGTGAGTGTCATTACAGAGCTTGGACTGTAAATATCAACAGTCATTCATGGTGTGGTTGGTGTGTGGATGTCATTACAGTGCTTGGACTGTAAATATTAACAGTCAATCATGAGGTGGTGGGTGTGTGGGTTTCATTACAGTGATTGGACTGTAAATATCAATAGTCATTCATTGGATGGTGGGTGTGTGGGTGTCATTACAGTGTTTTGATTGTAAATATCAACAGTCATGGGGTGGTGGGTGTGTGGGTGTCATTAGAGTGCTTGGACTGTAAATATTAAGTCATTCATTGGGTGGTGGGTGTTTGGGTGTCTATGCAGTGCTTGGACTGTAAATATCAACAGCCAATCATGGGGTTGTGGGTTAGTGGGGGTCATTACAGTGCTTGGACTATAAATATCAAGTCATTCATGGGTTGGTGTGTGTGTGTGTCATTAGTGCTTGGACTGTAAATATCAACAGTCATTTATGGGGTTGTGGGTGGCATTACAGTGCTTGGACTGTAAATATTAACAGTCATTCATAGGGTGGTTGGTGTGTGAGTGTCATTACAGAGCTTGGACTGTAAATATCAATAGTCATTCATTGGGTGGTTGGTGTGTGGGTGTCATTACATGGCTTGGACTGTAAATAGCAAGTCATTTATGGGGTGGTGGGTATGTTTGTGTCATTAGTGCTTGGACTGTAAATATCAACAGTCAGTCATGGGGTGGTGGGTATTTGGCTGTCATTAGAATGCTTGGACTGTAAATATCATCAATAATTCATGGGGTGGTGGGTGTGGGGGTGTCATGACAGTGCTGTGACTGTAAATATCAACAGTCATTCATGGGGTGGTGGGTATGAGGGTGTCATTACAGTGCTTAAACTGTAAATATCAACAGTCATTCATGGGGTGGTAGGTGTTTGGGTGTCATTATAGTGCTTGGACTGTAAATATCAACAGTCATTCATGGGGTGGTTGGTGTGTGGGGATCATTACATGACTTGGACTGTAAATATCAAGTCATTTATGGGGTGGTGGGTATGTGTGTGTCATTAGTGCTTGGACTGTAAATATCTACATTCATTCATGGGATGGTGGGTGGCATTACAGTGCTTGGACTGTAAATATTAACAGTCAGTCATGGGGTTATGGGTGTGTGGATGTCATTACAGTGATTGGACTGTAAATATCAACAGTCATTAATGGGGTGGTGGGTGTGTGGCTGTCATTACAGTGTTTGGACTGTAAATATCAACAGTCAGTCATGGGGTGGTTGGTGTGTGGATGTCATTACAGTGCTTGGACTGTAAATATCAACAGTCATTTATGGGGTGGTGGGTGTGTGGCTGTCATTAGAATGCTTGGACTGTAAATATCAACGATAATTCATGGGGTGGTAGGTGTGGGGGTGTCATTAAAGTGTTTTGACTGTAAATATCAACAGTCATTCATGGGGTGGTGGGTATGAGGGTGTCATTATAGTGCTTAAACTGTAAATATCAACAGTCATTCATGGGGTGGTAGGTGTTTGGGTGTCATTATAGTGCTTGGACTGCTAATATCAACAGTCTTTCATGGGGTGGTTGGTGTGTGGGTGTCATTACATGGCTTGGACTGTAAATAGCAAGTCATTTATGGGGTGGTGGGTATGTGTGTGTCATTAGTGCTTGGACTGTAAATATCAACAGTCGTTCATGGGATTGTGGGTGGCATTACAGTGCTTGGACTGTAAATATCAACAGTCAGTTATGGGGTGGTGGGTATTTGGCTGTCATTAGAATGCTTGTACTGTAAATATCATCAATAATTCATGGGGTGGTGGGTGTGGGGGTGTCATTACAGTGCTTTGAGTGTAAATGTCAACAGTCATTCATGGGGTGGTAGGTTTGTGGGTGTCATTACAGTGCTTGGACTGTAAATATCATCAGTCATTCATGGGGTGGTGGGTTGGTGGGTGTCATTACAGTGCTTGGACTGTAAATATCAAGTCATTCATGGGTTGGTGGGTGTGTGTGTGTCATTAGTGCTTTGACTGTAAATATAAACAGTCATTTATGGGGTTGTGGTTGGCATTACAGAGCTTGGACTGTAAATATCAACAGTCATTCATAGGGTGGTTGGTGTGTGGGTGTCTTTACTGTGCTCAGACTGTAAATATTAAGTGTCATTCATGGGGTGGTGGGTGTGTGGATGTCATTACAGTGCTTGGACTGTAAATATCAACAGTCATTTATGAGGTGGTTGGGTGTGTGTCTGTCATTACAGTGCTTGGACTGTAAATATCTACTGTCATTGATGGGGGGGTGGGGGAGTGGCTGTCGTTACAGTGCTTGGACTGTAAATATCAACAGTAATCATGGGGTGGTGGGTTTGTGGATGTCATTACAGTGCTTGGACTGTAAATATCAACAGTTATTCATGGGGTCGTGGGTGTGTGGGTGTCATTAGTGCTTGGACTGTAAATATAAACAGTCATTTATGGGGTTGTGGGTGGCATTACCGTGCTTGGACTGTAAATATTAAGTGTCATTCATGGGGTGGTGGGTGTGTGGATGTCATTACAGTGATTGGACTGTAAATATCAACAGTCATTTATGAGGTGGGTGGGTGTGTGGCTGTCATTACAGTGCTTGGACTGTAAATATCTACGGTCATTGATAGGGGGGTGGGTGTGTGGCTGTCATTACAGTGCTTGGACTGTAAATATCAACAGTAAATCATAGGGTGGTGGGTTTGTGGATGTCATTACAGTGCTTGGACTGTAAATATCAACAGTTATTCATGGGGTGGTGAGTGGCATTACAGTGCTTCTACTATAAATATCAACCGTCATTTATGGAGTGGTGGGTGTGTGGGTGTCATTACAGTGCTTGGACTGTAAATATCAACAGTCATTCATAGGGTGGTAAGTGTGTGGGTGTCATTACAGTGTTTTTACAGTAAATATCAACAGTCATTTATTGGGTGGTGAGTGTGTGGGTGTCATTACAGTGCTTGGACTGTAAATATTAACAGTCATTCAAGGGGTGGTGGGTTGGTGGGTGTTATTACAGTGCTTGAACAGTAAATATCAAGTCATTCATGGGTTAGTGGGTGTGTGTTTGTCATTAGTGCTTTGAATGTAAATATCAACAGTCATTTATGGGGTGGTGGGTGTGTGGCTGTCATTAGTATTCTTGGACTGTAAATATCAACCATAATTCATGGGGTGGTGGGTACAAAGGTGTCATTACAGTGCTTAAACTGTAAATATCAACAGTCATTCATGGGGTGGTAGGTGTTTAGGTGTCATTATAGTGTTTGGACTGTAAATATCATCAGTCATTCATGGGATGGTGGGTGTGTGGATGTCATTATAGTGCTTGGACTGTAAATATCATTAGTCATTTATGGGGTGGTGGGTGATTGGCTGTCATTAGAATGCTTGGACTGTAAATATCATCAATAATTCATGGGGTGGTTGGTGTGGGGGTGTCATTAAAGTGCTTGGACTGTAAATATCAAGTCATTCTTTGGTTGGTGGGTATGTGTGTGTCATTAGTGCTTGGACTGTAAATATAAACAGTCATTTATGGGGTTGTGGGTGGCATTACAGTGCTTGGACTGGAAATATCAACAGTCATTCATAGGGTGGTATGTGTGTGAGTGTCATTACAGAGCTTGGACTGTAAATATCAATATACATTCATTGGGTGGTGGGTGTGTTGATGTCATTACAGTGCTTGGACTGTAAATATAAAAAGTCATTTATGGGGTAGTAGGTGTGTGGCTGTCATTACATTGTTTGGACTGTAAATATCAACAGTCAGTCATGGGGTGGTGGGTGTGTTGATGTCATTACAGTGCTTGGACTGTAAATATCATCAGTCATTTATGGGGTGGTGGGTGTGTGGCTGTCATTAGAATGCTTGGACTGAAAATATCAACCATAAATCATGGGGTGGTGGGTATAAAGGTGTCATTACAGTGCTTAAACTGTAAATATCAACAGTCATTCATGGGGTGGTAGGTGTTTGGGTGTCCTTATAGTGCTTGGACTGTAAATATCAACAGTCATTCATGGGGTGGTTGGTGTGTGGGTGTCATTACATGGCTTGGACTGTAAATAGCAAGTCATTTATGGGGTGGTGGGTATGTGTGTGTCATTAGTGCTTGGACTGTAAATATCAACAGTCATTCATGGGATGGTGGGTGGTATTACAGTGCTTGGACTGTAAATATCAACAGTCAGTCATGGGGTGGTGGGTATTTGGCTGTCATTAGAAAGCTTGGACTGTAAATATCATCAATAATTCATGGGGTGGTGGGTGTGGGGGTGTCATTACAGTGCTTTGACTGTAAATGTCAACAGTCATTCATGGGGTGGTAGGTTTGTGGGTGTCATTACAGTGCTTGGACTGTAAATATCATCAGTCATTCATGGGGTGGTGGGTTGGTGGGTGTCATTACAGTGCTTGGACTGTAAATATCAAGTCATTCATGGGTTGGTGGGTGTGTGTGTGTCATTAGTGCTTGGACTGTAAATATAAACAGTCATTTATGGGGTTGTGGGTGGCATTACAGAGCTTGGACTGTAAATATCAACAGTCATTCATAGGGTGGTTGGTGTGTGGGTGTCTTTACTGTGCTCAGACTGTAAATATTAAGTGTCATTCATGGGGTGGTGGGTGTGTGGATGTCATTACAGTGCTTGGACTGTAAATATCAACAGTCATTTATGAGGTGGGTGGGTGTGTGTCTGTCATTACAGTGCTTGGACTGTATATATCTACTGTCTTTGATGGGGGGGTGGGGGGGTGGCTGTCATTACAGTGCTTGGACTGTAAATATCAAGTCATTCATGGGGTGGTGGGTCTGTGTGTGTCATTAGTGCTTGGACTGTAAATATAAACAGTCATTTATGGGGTTGTGGGTGGCATTACCATGCTTGGACTGTAAATATTAAGTGTCATTCATGGGGTGGTGGGTGTGTGGATGTCATTACAGTGATTGGACTGTAAATATCAACAGTCATTTATGAGGTGGGTGGGTGTGTGGCTGTCATTACAGTGCTTGGACTGTAAATATCTACGGTCATTGATGGGGGGGTGGGTGTGTGGCTGTCATTACAGTGCTTGGACTGTAAATATCAACAGTAAATCATAGGGTGGTGGGTTTGTGGATGTCATTACAGTGCTTGGACTGTAAATATCAACAGTTATTCATGGGGTGGTGGGTCTGTGTGTGTCATTAGTGCTTGGACTGTAAATATCAACAGTTATTCATGGGGTAGTGAGTGGCATTACAGTGCTTCTACTATAAATATCAACCATCATTTATGGAGTGGTGGGTGTGTGGGTGTCATTACAGTGCTTTGACTGTAAATATCAACAGTCATTCATAGGGTGGTAAGTGTGTGGGTGTCATTACAGTGTTTTTACAGTAAATATCAACAGTCATTTATTGGGTGGTGAGTGTGTGGGTGTCATTACAGTGCTTGGACTATAAATATTAACAGTCATTCATGGGGTGGTGGGTTGGTGGGTGTTATTACAGTGCTTGAACAGTAAATATCAAGTCATTCATGGGTTAGTGGGTGTGTGTGTGTCATTAGTGCTTTGAATGTAAACATCAACAGTCATTTATGGGGTGGTGGGTGTGTGGCTGTCATTAGTATGCTTGGACTGTAAATATCAACCATAATTCATGGGGTGGTGGGTACAAAGGTGTCATTACAGTGCTTAAACTGAAAATATCAACAGTCATTCATGGGGTGGTAGGGGTTTAGGTGTCATTATAGTGCTTGGACTGTAAATATCATCAGTCATTCATTGGATGGTGGGTGTGTTGATGTCATTACAGTGCTTGGACTGTAAATATCATTAGTCATTTATGGGGTGGTGGGTGATTGGCTGTCATTAGAATGCTTGGACTGTAAATATCATCAATAATTCATGGGGTGGTGGGTGTGGGGGTGTCATTACAGGGCTTTGACTGTAAATATCAACAGTCATTCATGGGGTGGGGGGTTTGTGGGTGTCATTACAGTGCTTGGACTGTAAATATCAACAGTCATTCATAGGGTGGTATGTGTGTGAGTGTCATTACAGAGCTTGGACTGTAAATATCAATAGACATTCATTGGGTGGTGGGTGTGTTGATGTCATTACAGTGCTTGGACTGTAAATATAAAAAGTCATTTATGGGGTGGTAGGTGTGTGGGTGTCATTACATTGTTTGGACTGTAAATATCAACAGTCAGTCATGGGGTGGTGGGTGTGTTGATGTCATTACAGTGCTTGGACTGTAAATATCATCAGTCATTTATGGGGTGGTGGGTGTGTGGCTGTCATTAGAATGCTTGGACTGTAAATATCAACCATAATTCATGGGGTGGTGGGTTTGGGGTATCATTACAGTGCTTTAACTGTAAATATTAACAGTCATTCATTGGGTGGTGAGTATGAGGGTGTCATTACAGTGCTTAAACTGTAAATATCAACAGTCATTCATTAAGTGGTAGGTGTTTGGGTGTCCTTATAGTGCTTGGACTGTAAATATCAACAGTCATTCATGGGGTGGTTGGTGTGTGGGTGTCATTACATGGCTTGGAGTGTAAATATCAAGTCATTTATGGGGTGGTGGGTATATGTGTGTCATTAGTGCTTGGACTGTAAATATCAACAGTCATTCATGGGATGGTGGATGGCATTACAGTGCTTGGACTGTAAAAATCAATAGTCATTCATGGAGTGATGGGTGTGTGGGTGTTTTACAGTGCTTAGACTGTAAATATCAACAGTCATTTACGGGGTGGTGGGTGTGTGGCTGTCATTACAGTGTTTGGACAGTAAATATCAACAGTTAGTCATGGGGTGGTCGGTTTGTGGGTGTTATTACAGTGCTCGGACTGTAAATATCAACAGTCAATAATGGGATGGTGGGTGTGTGTGTTTCATTAGAGTGCTTGGACTGTAAATATCAACAGTCAATTATGGGGTGGTGGGTGTATGGGTGTCATTACAGTGCTTGAACTATAAATATCAACAGTCATTTATAGGGTGGTTGGTGTGTGAGTGTCATTACAGAGCTTGGACTGTAAATATCAACAGTCATTCATGGTGTGGTTGGTGTGTGGATGTCATTACAGTGCTTGGACTGTAAATATTAACAGTCAATCATGAGGTGGTGGGTGTGTGGGTTTCATTACAGTGATTGGACTGTAAATATCAATAGTCATTTATTGGATGGTGGGTGTGTGGGTGTCATTACAGTGTTTTGATTGTAAATATCAACAGTCATGGGGTGGTGGGTGTGTGGGTGTCATTAGAGTGCTTGGACTGTAAATATTAAGTCATTTATTGGGTGGTGGGTGTTTGGGTGTCTATGCAGTGCTTGGACTGTAAATATCAACAGCCAATCATGGGGTGGTGGGTTAGTGGGGGTCATTACAGTGCTTGGACTATAAATATCAAGTCATTCATGGGTTGGTGTGTGTGTGTGTCATTAGTGCTTGGACTGTAAATATCAACAGTCATTTATGGGGTTGTGGGTGGCATTACAGTGCTTGGACTGTAAATATTAACAGTCATTCATAGGGTGGTTGGTGTGTGAGTGTCATTACAGAGCTTGGACTGTAAATATCAATAGTCATTCATTGGGTGGTTGGTGTGTGGGTGTCATTACATGGCTTGGACTGTAAATAGCAAGTCATTTATGGGGTGGTGGGTATGTGTGTGTCATTAGTGCTTGGACTGTAAATATCAACAGTCAGTCATGGGGTGGTGGGTATTTGGCTGTCATTAGAATGCTTGGACTGTAAATATCATCAATAATTCATGGGGTGGTGGGTGTGGGGGTGTCATTACAGTGCTGTGACTGTAAATATCAACAGTCATTCATGGGGTGGTGGGTATGAGGATGTCATTACAGTGCTTAAACTGTAAATATCAACAGTCATTCATGGGGTGGTAGGTGTTTGGGTGTCATTATAGTGCTTGGACTGTAAATATCAACAGTCATTCATGGGGTGGTTGGTGTGTGGGGATCATTACATGACTTGGACTGTAAATATCAAGTCATTTATGGGGTGGTGGGTATGTGTGTGTCATTAGTGCTTGGACTGTAAATATCTACATTCATTCATGGGATGGTGGGTGGCATTACAGTGCTTGGACTGTAAATATCAACAGTCAGTCATGGGGTTATGAGTGTGTGGATGTCATTACAGTGATTGGACTGTAAATATCAACAGTCATTAACGGGGTGGTGGGTGTGTGGCTGTCATTACAGTGTTTGGACTGTAAATATCAACAGTCAGTCATGGGGTTGTGGGTGTGTGGATGTCATTACAGTGCTTGGACTGTAAAAATCAACAGTCATTTATGGGGTGGTGGGTGTGTGGCTGTCATTAGAATGCTTGGACTGTAAATATCAACCATATTTCATGGGGTGGTGGGTGTGGGGGTGTCATTACAGTGCTTTGACTGTAAATATCAACAGTCATTCATGGGGTGGTGGTTGTGAGGGTGTCATTAAAGTGCTTAAACTGTAAATATCAACAGTCATTCATGGGGTGGTAGGTGTTTGGGTGTCATTATAGTGATTGGACTGCTAATATCAACAGTCTTTCATGGGGTGGTTTGTGTGTGGGTGTCATTACTTGGCTTGGACTGTAAATATCAAGTCATTTATGGGGTGGTGGGTATGTGTGTGTCATTAGTGCTTAAACTGTAAATATCAACATTCATTTATAGGGTGGTGGGTGTGTGGCTGTCATTACAGTGTTTGGACAGTAAATATCAACAGTCAAAAATTCGGTGGTGGGTGTGTGTGTGTCATTACAGTGCTTGAACTATATATATTAAGTCAATCATGGTGTGGTGGGTGTGTGTGTGTCATTAGTGCTTGGACTGTAAATATCAACAGTCATTCATGAGGTGGTGGGTGGCATTACAGTGCTTGGACTGTAAATATCAACAATCATTCATTGGGTGGTGGGTGTGTGGGTATCATTACAGTGCTCAGACTGTAAATATTAAGTGTCATTGACAGTGTGGTGGGTGTGTGGATGTCATTACAGTGCTTGGACTGTAAATATCAACAGTTAATTATGAAGTTGTGATGTTGTGGATGTCATTACAGTGCTTGGAATGTAAATATCAACAGTTTTTCATGGGGTGGTGGGTGTGTGGGTGTCATTACCGTGCTTGGACTATAAATATCAACCGTCATATATAGGGTGGTGGGTGTGTGAGTGTCATTACAGAGCTTGGACTGTAAATATTAACAGTTAATCATGAGGTGGTGGGTGTGTGGGTTTCATTACAGTGATTGGACTGTAAATATCAACAGTTATTCATTGGATGGTGGGTGTGTGGGTGTCATTACAGTGTTTTGATTGTAAATATCAACAGTCATGGGGTGGTGGGTGTGTGGGTGTCATTAGAGTGCTTGGACTGTAAATATCAACCATAATTTTTGGGGTGGTGGGTGTTTGGGTGTCTATGCAGTGCTTGGACTGTAAATATAAACAGTCAATCATTAGGTGGTGGGTGTGTTGGTGTCATTACAATGCTTGGACTGTAAATATCAACAGTGATTCATGGGGTGGTGGGTGTGTGGGTGTCATTACAGTGTTTTGACAGTAAATATTAACAGTCATTCATAGGGTGGTGGGTGTCATTACAGTTCTTGGACTGTAAATATCAAGTCATTCATGGTTTGGTGGGTGAGGGTGTATAATTAGTGCTCGGACTGTAAATATTAACAGTCATTTATGGGGTTGTGTGTGGCATTACAGTGCTTGGGCTGTAAATATTTACAGTCATTCATAGGGTGGTTGGTGTGTGAGTGTCATTACAGAGCTTGGACTGTAAATATCAATAGTCATTCATTGGTTTGTGGGTGTGTGGATGTCATTACAGTGCTTGGACTGTAAAAATCAACAGTCATTTATGGGGTGGTGGGTGTGTGGCTGTCATTAGAATGCTTGGACTGTAAATATCAACCATATTTCATGGGGTGGTGGGTGTGGGGGTGTCATTACAGTGCTTTGACTGTAAATATCAACAGTCATTCATGGGGTGGAGGGTATGAGGGTGTCATTACTGTGCTTAAACTGTAAATATCAACAGTCATTCATGTTGTGGTAGGTGTTTGGGTGTCATTATAGTGCTTGGACTGTAAATATCAACAGTCATTCATGGGGTGGTTGGTGTGTGGGTGTCATTACATGGCTTGGACTGTAAATATCAAGTCATTTATGGGATGGTGGGTATGTGTGTGTCATTAGTGCTTGGACTTTAAATATTATCAGTCATTCATGGGATGGTGGGTGGCATTACAGTGCTTGGACTGTAAATTTCAACAGTCAGTCATGAGGTGGTGGGTGTGTGGATGTCATTACAGTGATTGGACTGTAAATATCAACAGTCATTAATGGGGTGGTGGGTTTGTGGCTGTCATTACAGTGTTTGGACTGTAAATATCAACAGTCAGTCATGGGGTGGTTGGTGTGTGGATGTCATTACAGTCCTTGGACTGTAAATATCAACAGTCATTTATTGGGTGGTGGGTGTGTGGCTGTCATTAGAATGCTTGGACTGTAAATATCAACCATAATTCATGGGGTGGTGGGTGTGGGGGTGTCATTACAGTGCTTTGACTGTAAATACCAACAGTCATTCATGGGGTGGTGGGTATGAAGTTGTCATTACAGTGCTTAAACTGTAAATATCAACAGTCATTCATGGGGTGGTAGGTGTTTGGGTGTCATTATAATGCTTGGACTGTTAATATCAACAGTCTTTAATGGGGTGGTTGGTGTGTGGGTGTCATTACATGGCTTGGACTGTAAATATCAAGTCATTTATGGGGTGGTGGGTATGTGTGTGTCATTAGTGCTTGGACTGTAAATATCAACAGTCATTCATGGGATGGAGAGTGGCATTACATTGCTTGGACTGTAAATATCAACAGTCATTCATAGGGTGATGGGTGTGTGGGGGTCATTACAGTGCTTGGACTTTAAATATCAACAATCACTTATGGGGTGGTGGGTGTGTGGCTGTCATTACAGTGTTTGGACAGTAAATATCAACAGTCAGTCATGGGGTGGTGGGTTTGTGTGTATAATTAGTGCTCGGACTGTAAATATCAACAGTCATTTATGGGGTTGTGGGTGGCATTACAGTGCTTGGACTGTAAATATTTACATTCATTCATAGGGTGGTTGGTGTGTGAGTGTCATTACAGAGCTTGGACGGTAAATATCAATAGTCATTCATTGGGTGGTGGGTGTGTGGGTGTCATTACAGTGCATGGACTGTAAATATCAACAGTCAGTCATGGGGTGGTGGGTTTGTGGTTGTTATTACAGTGCTTGGACTGTAAATATCAACAGTTAATAATTCGGTGGTGGGTGTGTGGGTGTCATTAAAGTGCTTGAACTATAAATATTAAGTCAATCACGGGGTGGTGGGTGTGTGTGTGTCATTAGTGCTTGGACTGTAAATATCAACAGTCATTTATGGGGTGGTGGGTGTGTGGCTGTCATTACAGTGCTTGGACTGTAAATATCTACTGTCATTTATTGGGTGGTGGGTGTGTGGCTGTCATTACAGTGCTTGGACTGTAAATATCAACAGTCATTCATTGGATGGTGGGTGTGTGGGTGTCATTACAGTGTTTTGATTGTAAATATCAACAGTCATGGGGTGGTGGGTGTGTGGGTGTCATTAGAGTGCTTGGACTGTAACTATCAACAGTCATTCATTGGGTGGTGGGTGTTAGGGTGTCTATGCAGTGCTTGGACTGTAAATGTCAACAGTCAATCATGAGGTGGTGGGTGTGTTGGTGTCATTACAATGCTTGGACTGTAAATATCAACAGTCATTCATGGGGTGGTGGGTGTGTGGGTGTCATTACAGTGTTTTGACGGTATATATTAACAGTCATTCATAGGGTGGTGGGTGTCATTACATTTCTTGGACTGTAAATATCAACCATCATCCATTGGGTGGTGGGTGTGTGGGTGTCATTACAGTGCTCAGACTATAAATATTAACAGTCATTCATTGGGTGGTGGGTGTGTGGGTGTCATTACAGTGCTTGGACTGTAAATATCAACAGTCATTTATAGGGTGGTGGGTGTGTGAGTGTCATTACAGAGCTTGGACTGTAAATATCAATAGTCATTTATGGGGTGGTGGGTGTGTGGGTGTCATTACAATGCTTGGAGAGTAAATATCAAAAGTCATTCTTGGGGTGGTGGGTGTGTGGGTGTCATTACAGTGCTTAAAATGTAAATATCAACAGTCATTTATGGGGTTGTGGGTGGCATTACAGTGCTTTGACTGTAAATATTTACAGTCATTCATAGGGTGGTTGGTGTGTGAGTGTCATTACAGAGCTTGGACTGTAAATATCAATAGTCATTTATTGGGTGGTGGGTGTGTGGATGTCATTACAGTGCATGGACTGTAAATATCAACAGTCATTTATGGGGTGGTGGGTATGTGGCTTTTATTACAGTGTTTGGACTGTAAATATCAACAGTCAGTCATGGGGTTGTGGGTGTGTGGATGTCAGTACAGTGTTTGGACTGTAAAAATCAACAGTCATTTATGGGGTGGTGGGTGTGTGGCTGTCATTAGAATGCTTGGACTGTAAATATCAACCATATTTCATGGGGTGGTGGGTGTGGGTGTGTCATTACAGTGCTTTGACTGTAAATATAAACAGTCATTCATGGGGTGGAGGGTATGAGGGTGTCATTACAGTGCTTAAACTGTAAATATCAACAGTCATTCATGGGGTGGTAGGTGTTTGTGTGTCATTATAGTGCTTGGACTGTAAATATCAACAGTCATTTATGGGGTGGTTGGTGTGTGTGTGTCATTACATGGCTTGTACTGTAAATATCAAGTCATTTATGGGGTGGTGGGTATGTGTGTGTCATTAGTGCTTGGACTGTAAATATCAACATTCATTCATGGGATTGTGTGTGGCATTACACTGCTTGGACTGTAAATATCAACAGTCAGTCATGGGGTGGTGGGTGTGTGGATGTCATTACAGTGATTGGACTGTAAATATCAACAGTCATTAATGGGGTGGTGGTTGTGTGGCTGTCATTACAGTGTTTGGATTGTAAATATCAACAGTCAGTCATGGGGAGGTTGGTGTGTGGATGTCATTACAGTGCTTGGACTGTAAATATCAACAGTCATTTTTGGGGTGGTGGGTGTGTGGCTGTCATTAGAATGCTTGGACTGTAAATATCAACCATAATTCATGGGGTGGTGGGTGTGGGGGTGTCATTAAAGTGCTTTGACTGTAAATATCAACAGTCATTCATCGGGTGCTGGGTATGAGGGTGTCATTACAGTGCTTAAACTGTAAATATCAACAGTCATTCATGGGGTGGTAGGTGTTTGGGTGTCATTATAGTGCTTGGACTGCTAATATCAACAGTCTTTCATGGGGTGGTTGGTGTGTGGGTGTCATTACATGGCTTGGACTGTAAATATCAAGTCATTTATGGGGTGGTGGGTATGTGTGTGTCATTAGTGCTTGGACTGTAAATATCAACAGTCATTCATGGGATGGTGGGTGGCATTACATTGCTTGAACTGTAAATATCAACAGTCATTCATAGGGTGATGGGTGTGTGGGTGTCATTACAGTGCATGGTCTGTAAATATCAACAGTCATTTATGGGGTGGTGGGTGTTTGGCTGTCATTACAGTGTTTGGACAGTAAATATCAACAGACAGTCATGGGGTGGTGGGTTTGTGGGTTTTATTACAGTGCTTGGACTGTAAATATCAACAGTCAATATTTCGGTGGTGAGTGTGTGTGTGTGTCATTACAGTGCTTGAACTATAAATATTAAGTCAATCATGGGGTGGTGGGTGTGTGTGTGTCATTAGTGCTTGGACTGTAAATATCAACAGTCATTCATGAGGTGGTAGGTGGCATTACAGTGCTTGGACTGTAAATATCAACCATCATTCACTGGGTGGTGGGTGTATGGGTGTCATTACAGTGCTCAGACTGAAAATATTAAGTGTCATTGACAGTGTGGTGGGTGTGTGGATGTCATTACAGTGCATGGACTGTAAATATCAACAGTCATTTATGAAGTGGTGGGTGTGTGGCTTTCATTACAGTGCTTGGACAGTAAATATCTACTGTCATTAATAGGGTGGTGGGTGTGTGGCTGTCATTACAGTGCTTGGACTGTAAATATCAATAGTTAATTATGGGGTTGTGGGGTTGTGGATGTCATTACAGTGCATGGGCTTTAAATATCACCAGTTTTTCATGGGGTGGTGGGTGTGTGGGTGTCATTACAGTGCTTGGACTATAAATATCAACCGTCATATATAGGGTGGTGGGTGTGTGAGTGTCATTACAGAGCTTGGAGTGTAAATATTAACAGCTAATCATGAGATGGTGGGTGTGTGGGTTTCATTACTGTGATTGGACTGTAAATATCAACAGTCATTCATTGGATGGTGGGTGTGTGGGTGTCATTACAGTGTTTTAATTGTAAATATCAACAGTCATGGGGTGGTGGGTGTGTGGGTGTCATTAGAGTGCTTGGACTGTAAATATCAACCATAATTTTTGGGGTGGTGGGTGTTTGTGTGTCTATGCAGTGCTTGGACTGTAAATATAAACAGTCAATCATGAGGTGGTGGGTGTGTTGGTGTCATTACAATGCTTGGACTGTAAATATCAACAGTCATTCATGGGGTGGTGGGTGTGTGGGTGTCATTACCGTGTTTTGACGGTAAATATTAACAGTCATTCATAGGGTGGTGGGTGTCATTACAGTTCTTGGACTGTAAATATAAAGTCATTCATGGGTTGGAGGGTGTGTGTGTATAATTAGTGCTCGGACTGTAAATATCAACAGTCATTTATGGGGTTGTGGGTGGCATTACAGTTCTTGGACTGTAAATATTTACAGTCATTCATAGGGTGGTTGGTGTGTGAGTGTCATTACAGAGCTTGGACTGTAAATATCAATAGTCATTCATTGGGTGGTGGGTGTGTGGATGTCATTACAGTGCATGGACTGTAAATATCAACAGTCATTCATGGGGTGGAGGGTATGAGGGTGTCATTACAGTGCTTAAACTGTAAATATCAACAGTCATTCATGGGGTGGTAGGTGTTTGGGTGTCATTATAGTGCTTGGACTGTAAATATCAACAGTCATTCATAGGGTGGTTGGTGTGTGGGTGTCATTACATGGCTTTGACTGTAAATATCAAGTCATTTATAGGGTGGTGGGTATGTGTGTGTCATTAGTGCTTGGACTGTAAATATCATCAGTCATTCATGGGATGGTGGGTGGCATTACAGTGCTTGGACTGTAAATATCAACAGTCAGTCATGGGGTGGTGGGTGTGTGGATGTCATTACAGTGCTTGGACTGTAAATATCAACAGTTAATTATGGGGTGGTGGGGTTGTGGATGTCATTACAGTGCTTGGACTGTAAATATCAACAGTTATTCATGGGGTGGTGGGTGTGTGTGTGTCATTACAGTGCTTGGACTATAAATATCAACCATCATATATAGGGTGGTGTGTGTGTGAGTGTCATTACAGAGCTTGAACTGTAAATATTAACAGTCAATCATGAGGTGGTGGGTGTGTGGGTTTCATTACAGTGATTGAACTGTAAATATCAACAGTCATTCATTGGATGTTGGGTGTGTGGGTGTCATTACAGTGTTTTGATTGTAAATATCAACAGTCATGGGGTGGTGGGTGTGTGGGTGTCATTAGAGTGCTTGGACTGTAAATATCAACAGTCATTCATTGGGTGGTGGGTGTTTGGGTGTCTATGCAGTGCTTGGACTGTAAATATCAACAGTCAATCATGAGGTGGTGGGTGTGTTGGTGTCATTACAATGCTTGGAATGTAAATATCAACAGTCATTCATGGGGTGGTGGGTGTGTGGGTGTCATTACAGTGTTTTGACAGTAAATATTACCAGTCATTCATAGGGTGGTGGGTGTCATTACAGTTCTTGGACTGAAAATACCAACCATCATCCATGGGGTGGTGGGTGTGAGGGTGTCATTACAGTGCTCAGACTATAAATATTAACAGTCATTCATGGGTTGGTGGGTGTGTGTGTATAATTAGTGCTCGGACTGTATATATCAACAGTCATTTATGGGGTTGTGGGTGTCATTACAGTGCTTGGACTGTAAATATTTACAGTCATTCATAGGGTGGTTGGTGTGTGAGTGTCATTACAGAGCTTGGACTGTAAATATCAATAGTCATTCATTGGGTGGTGGGTGTGTGGATGTCATTACAGTGCATGGACTGTAAATATTAACAGTCATTTATGGGGTGGTGGGTGTGTGGCTTTCATTACAGTGTTTGGACTGTAAATATCAACAGTCATTAATGGGGTGGTGGGTTTGTGGCTGTCATTACAGTGTTTGGACTGTAAACATCAACAGTCAGTAATGGGGTGGTTGGTGTGTGGATGTCATTACAGTGCTAGGACTGTAAATATAAACAGTCATTTATTGGGTGGTGTGTGTGTGGCTGTCATTAGAATGCTTGGACTGTAAATATCAACCATAATTCATGAGGTGGTGGGTGTGGGGGTGTCATTACAGTGCTTTGACTGTAAATACAAACAGTCATTTATGGGGTGGTAGGTATGAAGGTGTCATTACAGTGCTTAAACTGTAAATATCAACAGTCATTCATGGGGTGGTAGGTCTTTGGGTGTCATTATAGTGCTTGGACTGTTAATATCAACAGTCTTTCTTGGGGTGGTTGGTGTGTGGGTGTCATTACAGAGCTTGGACTATAAATAATAACAGTAATTTATGGGTTGGTGGATGTGTTGATGTCATTACAGTGCTTGTACTGTAAATATCAACAGTCATTCATAGGGTGGTGGGTGTTTGAGTGTGATTACAGAGCTTGGACTGTAAATATCAACAGTCATTTAAGGGGTGGTGGGTGTGTGGGTATCATTACAGTGCTTGGACTGTAAATATCAACAGTCATTCATGGGATGGTGGGTGGCATTACATTGCTTGGACTGTAAATATCAACAGTCATTCATAGGGTGATGGGTGTTTGGGTGTCATTACAGTGCTTGGACAGTAAATATCAAAAGTCATTCTTGGGGTGTTGGGTGTGTGGGTGTCATTACAGTGCTTAGACTGTAAATATCAACAGTCATTCATGGGGTGGTGGGTGTTTGGGTGTCATTACAGTGCTTGGACTATATAAATATCAACCGTCATTTATGGGGTGTTGGGTGTGTGGGTGTCATTACAGTGCTTGGACTGTAAATATCAACCATCATTCATAGGGTGGTGGGTGTGTGAGTGTCATTACAGAGCTTAGACTGTAAATATCAACAGTCATTAATGGGGTGGTGGGTGTGTGGGTATCATTACAGTGCTTGGACAGTAAATATCAAAAGTCATTCTTGGGGTGTTGGGTGTGTGGGTTTCATTACAGTGCTTAGACTGTAAATATCAACAGTCATTTATTGGGTGGTGGGTGTGTAGGTGTCATTACATTGCTTGGACTGTAAATCTCAACAGTCAATCATGGGTTGGTGGGTGTGTGGGTGTCATTACAGGGCGTGGACTGTAAATATCAACAGTCATTTATGGGATGGTGGGTGTGTAGGTGTCATTACAGTGCTCAGATTGCAAATATTAACAGTCATTTATTGGGTGGTGGGTGTGTGGGAGTCATTACAGAGCTTGGACTATAAATAACAACAGTAATTTATGAGTTGGTGGATGTGTTGATGTCATTACAGTGCTTGTACTGTAAATATCAACAGTCATTCATAGGGTGGTGGGTGTTTGAGTGTGATTACAGAGCTTGGACTGTAAATATCAACAGTCATTTAAGGGGTGGTGGGTGTGTGGGTGTCATTACAGTGCTTTGACTGTAAACATCAACAGTTATTTTTGGGGTGGTGGGTGTGTGGGTGTCATTACAGTGCTTAGAATGTAAATATCAACAGTCATTTATGGGGTGGTGGGTGTGTGGCTGTCATTACAGTGGTTGGACTGTAAATACCAACAGTCAATTATTGGGTGGAGGGTTTGTGGGTGTCGTTACAGTGTTTTAATTGTAAATATCAACAGTCATTCATAAGGTGGTGGGTGTCATTAGAGTGCTTGGACTGTAAATATCAACAGTCATTCATGGGGTGGTTGGAGTGTAGGTGTCATTACATTTCTTGGACTGTAAATATCAACCATAATTCATTGAGTGGTGGGTGTGGGGGTGTCATTACAGTGTTTTGACTGTAAATATCAACAGTCATTCATGGGGTGGTGGGGGTGAGGGTGTCATTACAGTGCTTGGACTCTAAATATCAACAGTCATTCATGGGGTGGTTGGTGTGTGGATGTCATTATAGTGCTTGAACTGTAATATGACAGTGCTTGGACTATAAATATCAACAGTCATTTATGGGGTGGTGGGTGTGTGGATGTCATTACAGTGCTTGGACTGAAAATATCAACAGTCATTAATGGGGTGGTGGATGTGTGGGTGTCATTACAGTTCTTGGACTGTAAATATCAAGAGTCATTCATGGAGTGGTGGGTGTGTGGTGTCATTACAGTGATTGGACTATAAATATATTAAGTCATTCATGGGGTGGTGTGTGTGTGGGTGTCATTACAGTGCTTAGATTGTAAATATCAACAGTCATTTAATGGGTGGTGGGTGTGTAGGTGTCATTACAGTGCTTGGACTGTAAATATCAACAGTCAATCTTGGGGTGGTGGGCCTGTTGGTGTCATTTCAGTGCTTGGACTGAAAATAATAGCAGTCATTTATGGAGTGGTTTGTGTGTGGGTGTCATTACAGTGTTTTGACTATAAATATCAACAGTCATTTATTGGGTGGTGGGTGTCATTAGAGTGCTTGGACTGTAAATATCAACAGTCATTCATGGGTTGGTGGGTGTCATGACAGTGCTTGGACTGTAAATATCAACAGTCATTAATGGGATGGTGAGTGTGTGGGTGTCATTACAGTTCTTGGACTGTAAATATCAACCATCATTCATTGGGTGGTGGGTGTGTGGGTGTTATTACTGTGCTCATACTGTAAATATTAACAGTCATTCATGGGGTGGTGGGTGTGTGGATATGATTACAGTGCTTGGACTGAAAATATCAAAAGTCATTCATGGGGTGGTGGGTGTGTGGGTGTCATTACAGTGCTTGGACTATAAATATCAACTGTCATTTATGGGGTGGTGGGTGTGTGGGTGTCATTACATTGCTTGGACTGTAAATATCAACAGTCATTTATAGGCTGGTGGATGTGTGGGTTTTATTACAGTTCTTGGACTGTAAATATCAACTATTATTCATAGGATAGTGGGTGTGTGGGTTACATTACAGTGCTTGGACTGTAAATATTAACAGTCATTCATGGGATAGTGGGTGTGTCGGTGTCATTACAGTGCTTGTACTGAAAATATCAACAGTCCTTAATAGGGTGGTAGGTGTGTGGGTGTCATTACAGTGCTTGGACTATAAATATCAACCGTCATTTATGGGGTGGTGGGTGTGTGGGTGTCATTACAGTGTTTGGACTGCAAATATCAACAGTCATTCATAGGGTGGTAAGTGTGTGAGTGTCATTACAGAGCTTGGACTGTAAATATCAACATTCATTAATGGAGTGGTGGGTGTGTGGGTGTCATTACAGTGCTTGGACTGTAAATATTAACAGTCGTTCATGGGGTGGTAGGTGTGTAGATGTCATTACAGTGCTTGGACTGAAAATATCAACTGTCATTCATGGGGTGGTGGGTGTGTGGGTTTCATTACAGTGCTTAGACTGTATATATCAACAGTTATTCATGGGGTGGTGTGTGTGTTGGTGTCATTACAGTGTTTTGACTGTATATATTAACAGTCATTCATAGGGTGGTGAGTGTCATTAGTGTGCTTGGACTGTAAATATCAACAGTTTTTAATGGGATGGGGAGTGTATGGGTGTTATTACAGTTCTTGGACTGTAAATATCAACCATCATTCATTGGGTGGTTGGTGTGTGGATGTCATTATAGTGCTTGAACTGTAATATGACAGTGCTTGGACTATAAATATCAACAGTCATTTATGGGGTGGTGGGTGTGTGGATGTCATTACAGTGCTTGGACTGAAAATATCAACAGTCATTAATGGGGTGGTGGATGTGTGGGTGTCATTACAGTTCTTGGACTGTAAATATCAAGAGTCATTCATGGAGTGGTGGGTGTGTGGTGTCATTACAGTGATTGGACTATAAATATATTAAGTCATTCATGGGGTGGTGTGTGTGTGGGTGTCATTACAGTGCTTAGATTGTAAATATCAACAGTCATTTAATGGGTGGTGGGTGTGTAGGTGTCATTACAGTGCTTGGACTGTAAATATCAACAGTCAATCTTGGGGTGGTGGGCCTGTGGGTGTCATTTCAGTGCTTGGACTGAGTATAATAGCAGTAATTTATGGGGTGGTTTGTGTGTGGGTGTCATTACAGTGTTTTGACTATAAAAATATCAACAGTCATTTATTGGGTGGTGGGTGTCATTAGAGTGCTTGGACTGTAAATATCAACAGTCATTCATGGGTTGGTGGGTGTCATGACAGTGCTTGGACTGTAAATATCAACAGTCATTAATGGGATGGTGAGTGTGTGGGTGTCATTACAGTTCTTGGACTGTAAATATCAACCATCATTCATTGGGTGGTGGGTGTGTGGGTGTTATTACTGTGCTCATACTGTAAATATTAACAGTCATTCATGGGGTGGTGGGTGTGTGGATATGATTACAGTGCTTGGATTGAAAATATCAAAAGTCATTCATGGGGTGGTGGGTGTGTGGGTGTCATTACAGTGCTTGGACTATAAATATCAACTGTCATTTATGGGGTGGTGGGTGTGTGGGTGTCATTACATTGCTTGGACTGTAAATATCAACAGTCATTTATAGGCTGGTGGATGTGTGGGTTTTATTACAGTTCTTGGACTGTAAATATCAACTATTATTCATTTGATAGTGGGTGTGTGGGTTACATTACAGTGCTTGGACTGTAAATATTAACAGTCATTCATGGGATAGTGGGTGTGTCGGTGTCATTACAGTGCTTGTACTGAAAATATCAACAGTCCTTAATAGGGTGGTAGGTGTGTGGGTGTCATTACAGTGCTTGGACTATAAATATCAACCGTCATTTATTGGGTGGTGGGTGTGTGGGTGTCATTACAGTGTTTGGACTGCAAATATCAACAGTCATTCATAGGGTGGTAAGTGTGTGAGTGTCATTACAGAGCTTGGACTGTAAATATCAACATTCATTAATGGAGTGGTGGGTGTGTGGGTGTCATTACAGTGCTTGGACTGTAAATATTAACAGTCGTTCATGGGGTGGTAGGTGTGTAGATGTCATTACAGTGCTTGGACTGAAAATATCAACTGTCATTCATGGGGTGGTGGGTGTGTGGGTTTCATTACAGTGCTTAGACTGTATATATCAACAGTTATTCATGGGGTGGTGGGTGTGTTGGTGTCATTACAGTGTTTTGACTGTATATATTAACAGTCATTCATAGGGTGGTGGGTGTCATTAGTGTGCTTGGACTGTAAATATCAACAGTTTTTAATGGGATGGGGAGTGTATGGGTGTTATTACAGTTCTTGGACTGTAAATATCAACCATCATTCATTGGGTGGTGGGTGTGTGGCTGTCATTACAGTGCTCAGAGTGTAAATATTAACAGTCATTCATGGGGTAATGGGTGTGTGGATGTCATTACAGTGCATGGACTGAAAATATCAACTGTCATTCATGGGGTGGTAAGTGTGTGGGTGTTATTACAATTCTTGGACTGTAAATATCAATCATCATTCAATAGGTGGTGGGTGTGTGGATGTCATTACAGTGCTCAGAGTGTAAATATTAACAGTTTTTCATGGGGTGGTGGGTGTGTGGATTTCATTACAGTGCATGGACGGAAAATATCAACTGTCATTCAAGGGGTGGTGGGTGTGTGGGTGTCATTACAGTGCTTGGACTGTAAATATCAACCTTCATTTATGGGGTGGTGGGTGTGTGGGTTTCATTACAGTGCTTAGACTGTAACAATCAAATGTCATTTTTAGGGTAGTGGGTGCCATTACATTGCTTAGACTGTAAATACCAACAGTCATTTATGGGGTGGTGGGTGTGTGGGTGTCATTAGAGTGCTTGGACTGTAAATATCAACAGTCATTCATGGGTTGTTGGGTGTGTGGGTGTTATTACAGTGCTTGGACTGTAAATATTAACTGTGATTTATGGGGTGGTGGGTGTGTAGGTGTCATTACAGTCTTTGGACTGTAAATATTAAAAGTCATTCTTGGGGTGGTGAGTGTGTGGGTGTAATTACAATGATTAGACTGTAAATATCAACAGTCATTTATGGGGTGGTGGGTGTGTTGGTGTCATTACAGTGCTTAGACTGTAATTATCAACAGTCATTTATGGGGTGGTGGGTGTGTGGCATTCATTACAGTGCTTGGACTGTAAATATCAACAGTCAATCATGGGGTGGTAGGTGTGCGGGTGTCATTACAGTGTTTTGACTGTAAATATCAAAAGTCATTCATAGGTGGTGGGTGTGTGGGTGTCATTACAGTGTTTTGATTGTAAATATCAACAGTCAATTATAGGTTGGTTGGTGTCATTAGAGTGCTTGGACTGTAAATATAAACAGTCACTCATGGGGTGGTGGGTGTCTGTGTGTCATTAGTGCATGGACTGTAAATATCAACAGTCATTCAAGGGGTGGTGGGTGGCATTACAGTGCTTGGACTCTAAATATCAACAGTCATTCATAGAGTGGTGGGTGTGTGAGTGTCATTACAGAGCTTTGACTATAAATATCAACAGTCATTCATGGGGTTGTGGGTTTTTGGGTGTCTATGCAGTGCTTGGAGTGTAAATATCAACAGTCAATCATGGAGTGTTGGGTGTGTGGTTGTCATTACAGTGCTTGGACTCTAAATATCAACAGTCATTCATGGGGTGGTGTGTGTGTGGGTATCATTACAGTGCTTAGACTGTAAATATTAACAGTCATTTATTGGGTGGTTGGTGTGTGGGTGTCATTACAGAGCTTGGACTGTAAATTTCAACAGTCATTCATAGGGTGGTGGGTGTGTGAGTATCATTACAGAGCTTGGACTGTAAATATCAACAGTCATTCAGGGGGTGGTTGGTGTGTAGGTATCATAACAGTGCTTGGACTGTTGATATTTACGGTCCAAGCACTGCATAGACAACCAAACACCAAAACCCCATGAATGACTGTTGATATTTACAGTCCAAACACTCTAATGACACCCAACACCCCATGATTGACTGTTGATATTTACAGTCCAATCACTGTAATGACACCAACCACCCCATGATTGACTGTTGATATTTACAGTCCAAGCACTAATGACACACACACACCCACCACACCATGAATGACTTGATATTTATAGTCCAAGTACTGTAATGACACCCACACACCCACCACCCCATGAATGACTGTTGATATTTACAGTTCAAGCACTATAATGAAACCCACACACGCACCACCCCATGAATGACTGTAGATATTTACAGTCCTAGCACTGTAATGACACCTTCACCCCCACCACCTCATGAATGACTGTTGATATTTACAGTCAAAGCACTGTAATGATACCCCAACACCTACCACCTTATAAATTACTGTTGATATTTACAGTTCAAGCACTCTAATGACACCCACCACCTTTTAAATGGCTGTTGATAATTACAATCAAAACACTGTAATAACACCCACACACCCACCACCCCAAGAATGACTGTTGATATTTACAGTCAAAGCACTGTAATGACACCCACACACCCACCACCCCATAATTGACTGTTGATATTTACAGTCCAAGCACTGTAATGACAGCCACACACCCACCACCCCATAAATGACTGTTGATATTTACCGTCTAAGCACTGTAATGACACCCACACACCGACCACCCCAAGAATGACTTTTGATATTTACAGTCCAAGCACTGTAATGACACCTACACACCCACCTCCCCATTATTGTCTGTTGATATATACAGTCCAAGCTCTGTAATTACACTCACACACCCACCACCCTATGAATGACTGTTGATATTTACAGTCCAAGCACTGTAATGACACCCACACACCCACCACCCTATAAATGACGGTTAATATTTATAGGCCAATCACTGTAATGACACCCACACACCCACCACATTAAGAATGAGTGTTGATATTTTCAGTCCAAGCACTGTAATGACATTCACACACCCACCACCCCATGAATGACTGTTAATATTTACTGTCTGAGCAGTGTAATGACCCCCACACACCCACCACCTAATGTATGATGGTTTATATTAGCAGTCCAGGAAATGTAATGACACCCACACACTCACCACCCCATTAATGACTGTTGATATTTACAGTCCAATCACTGTCGTGACACCCACACATGCACCACCCCATGAATGACTGTTGATATTTACACTCCAAGCACTCTAATGACACCCACAACCCAATAAATAAAAGTTGATATTTATAGTTAAAACACTGTAATGACACCCGCCCACACACAACCTCATGAATGACTGTTGATATTTACAGTCCAAGCACTATAATGACACCCACACACCGACCTTCCCTTGATTGACTATTGATATTTACTATCCAAGCACTGTAATGACACCCACACACCCACCACCCAATAAATGACTGTTGATATTTACAGTCCTAGCACTGTAATGACACCCTCACCCCCACCACCCCATAAATGACTGTTGATATTTACAGTCAAAGCACTGTAATGACACCCCCACACCTACCACCTTATAAATTACTGTTGATATTTACAGTTCAAGCACTCTAATGACACCCACCACCTTTTAAATGGCTGTTGATATTTACAATCAAAACACTGTAATAACACCCACACACCCACCACCCCAAGAATGACTGTTGATATTTACATTCAAAGCACTGTAATGACCCCCATCCACCCACCACCCCATGATTGACTGTTGATATTTACAGTCCAAGCACTGTAATGACAGCCACACACCCACCACCCTATAAATGACTGTTGATATTTACAGTCTAAGCACTGTAATGACACCCACACACCGACCACCCCAAGAATGACTTTTGATATTTACAGTCCAAGCACTGTAATGACACCTACACACCCACCACCCCAAGAATGTCTGTTGATATATACAGTCCAAGCTCTGTAATTACACTCACACACCCACCACCCCTTGAATGACTGTTGATATTTACAGTCCAAGCACTAATGACACACAGATACCCACCACCCCATGAATGACTGTTGATATTTACAGTCCAAGAATTGTAATAACACCCACACACTCACCACCCCATGAATGACAGTTGATATTTTCAGTCCATGCACTGTAATGACATCCAAACACCCACCATCCCATGAATAACTGTTAATATTTACAGTCCAAGCACTGTAATGACACCACACACCCACCACCCCATGATTAACTGTTGATATTTACAGTACAAACAATGCATAGAAACCCAAACACCCACAACCCCATGAATGACTGTTAATAATTACAGTCCAAACACTGTAATGACACCCACACACCCATCACCCTATGAATTACTTTTGATATTTAGAGTCCAATCACTGTAATGCCACCCACCACCCCATGAATTACTGTTCATATATACAGTCCAAGCAATAATGACACACACACACCCACCATCCAATGAATGACTTGACATTTACAGTCCAAGCAATGTAATGACACCCACACACCCACCACCCCATTTATGACTGTTGATATTTACAGTCCAAGCATTGCACAGACACCCAGACACCCACAACCCCATGAATGACTGTTGATATTTACAATCCACGCTCTGTAATGACACCCAAACACCCATCACCCCTTGAATGAATGTTGATATTTAGAGTCCAAGCACAGTAATGCCACTCACAACCCAATGAATGACTGTTGATATTTACAGTTCAAGCACAAATGACAAACACACACCCACCACCCCATTAATGACTTGATATTTACTGTCCAAGCAATGTAATAACACCCACACACCCACCACCCCATGAATGACTGTTGATATTTACAGTTCAAGCACTATAATGACACCCACACATCCACCAACAAATTAATGACTGTTAATATTTACAGTCCAAACACTGTAATAACACACCCACACCAACCCCACTATTAATTATGGTTGATATTTACAGTCCAAGGACTGTAATGACACCCACACACTTACCACCCCATTAATCACGGTTGATATTTACAGTCCAAGCAATGTAATGACACCCACACACCCATCACCCTATGAATTACTGTTCATATTTAGAGTCCAATCACTGTAATGCCACCCACTACCCCATGAATGACTGTTGATATTTACAATCCAAGCACTAATGACACACACACAGCCACCACCCAATGAATGACTTGATATGCACAGTCCAAGCAATGTAAAGACACCCACACACCCACCAACCTATAAATGACGGTTGATATTTAAAGTCCAAGCACTGTAATGACACCCACACACCTACTACCCCATGAATGACTGTTGTTATTTTCAGTCCAAGCACTTTAATGACATTCACACACCCACCACCCCATGAATGACTGTTTATATTTAGAGTCCAAGCACTGTAATGTCACCCACAAACCCACCACCCATGAATGACAGTTGATATTTTCAGTCCAAGCACTGTAATGATACCCACACACACACTACCCAATAAATGACTGTTGATATTTTCAGTCCAAGCACTGTAATGACACCCACACACCCATCACCCTGTAAATTACTGCTGATATTTAGAGTCCAAGCACTGTAATGACACCCACCACCCCATGAATGAATGTTTATATTCACAGTCCAAGCACTAATGACACACACACACCCACCACATAATGAATGACTTGATATTTACAGTCCAAGCAATGTAATGACAACCCACACACCCACCACCCCATGAATGACTGTTGATATTTACAGTCCAGGCACTATAATGACACCTACACACCCACCACCCCATGAATGGCTGTTAATATTTACAGTCCAAGCAATGTAATGTCACCCACACACCCACGACCCAATGAATGATGGTTGATATTTACAGTCCAAGAACTGTAATGAAACCCACACACCCACCACCACATGAATGACAGTTGATATTTACAGTCCTAGCACTGTAATGACATCTACACACCTACCACCCTATGAATGACTGTTAATATTTACAGTCCTAGCACTGTAATGTCACCCACATAACCCACCACTAATGAATAATGGTTGATATTTACATTCCAAGGACTGTAATGATACCCACACACCCACCACCCAATAAATGACTGTTGATATTTTCAGTCCAAGCACTGTAATGACACCCACACACCGATCACCCTATGAATTACTGTTGATATTTAGAGTCCAAGCACTGTAATGCCACCCACCATCCCATGATATTTATATTTCAAGCACTAATGACACACCCACACCCACCACCCAATGAGTGACTTGATATTTTAAGTCCAATCAATGTAATGACACCCACACACCCACCACCCCATGAATGACTGTAATGTCACCCACACACCCACCACCCAATGAATGATGGTTGATATTTACAATCCAAGAACTGTAATTAAACCCACACACCCACTACCCCATGAATTACTGTTAATATTTACAGTCCAAGCACTGTAATGACACCCACACACCCATCACCCTATGAATTACTGTTCATATTTAGAGTCCAATCACTGTAATGCCTCCCACTACCCCATGAATGACTGTTGATATTTACAATCCAAGCACTAATTACACACACACAGCCACCACCCAATGAATGACTTGATATTTACAGTCCAAGCCATGTAAAGACACCCACACACCCCACACCCCATGATTGACTGTTGATATTTACAGTCCAAGCACTATAATGACACCCACACACCCACCACCCCATAAATGACTGTTGATATTTACAGTCAAAGCACTGTAATGACACCTTCACACCCACAAACCCATGAATTATGGTTGATATTTACAGTCCAAGCACTGTGATTACACCCACACACCCACAACCCAATAAATGACTGTTGATATTTACAGTCTAAGAACTGTAATGACACCCACACACCCACCAATCCATAAAGGACTGTTGATAATTACAGTCCAACCACTGTAATGACACTCACACACCAACCACCCCATGAATGACTGTTGATATTTACAGTCTAAGCACTGCAATGACACCCTCACACCCACCACCCCATAAATAACTGTTGATATTTACAGTCAAAGCACTGTAATGACACCTTCACACCCACAAACCCATGAATTATGGTTGATATTTACAGTCCAAGCACTGTAATTACACCCACACACCCACAACCCAATAAATGACTGTTGATATTTACAGTCTAAGAACTGTAATGACACCCACACACCCACCAATCCATAAAGGACTGTTGATAATTACAGTCCAACCACTGTAATGACACTCACACACCCACCACCCCATGAATGACTGTTGATATTTACAGTCCTAACACTCTAATGACACCAACCAACCTATAATTGGCTTCTGATATTTACAATCAAAACACTGTAATGACATTCACACACCCACCACCTATAAATGACTTTTGATATTTACAGTCAAAACACTGTAATGACAACCGCACACCCACCACCCCAAGATTGACTGTTGATATTTGGAGTCCAAGCACTGTAATGACACCCACACACCCACCACCCTATAAATGACTGTTGATATTTACAGTCTAAGCACTGTAATGACACCCACACACCCACCACCCCATAAATGACTGTTGATATTTACAGTCTAAGCATTATAATGACACCCACACACTCACCACCCCAAGAATGACTTTTGATATTTACAGTCCAAACACTGTAATGACACCTACACACCCACCACCCAATAAATCACAGTTAATATTTACAGTCCAAGCACAGTAATGACAACCACACCCCCAACACCCAATGAATGACTGTTGATATTTTCATTCCAAGCACTGTAATGACACCATCACACCCACCACCCCATGATTGACTGTTGATATTTGCTTAGACTGTAAATATCAACAGTCAGTTATTGTGTGGTGGGTGTGTGGGTGTCATTACCGTGCTTGGACTGTAAATATTAACAGTCAATCATGGGGTGGTTGATGTGTCGGTGTCATTACAGTGCTGGGACTGTAATTATCAACAGTCATTCATGGGGTGGTGTGTTTGTTGGTGTCATTACAGTGTTTTAACTATAAATATCAACATTCATTTATTGGGTGTTGGGTGTCATTACAGTGCTTTGAATATAAATATCAACAGTCATTTATGGGGTGGTGCATGTGTGGGTGTCATGACAGTACTTGGACTGTAAATATCAACAGTCATTAATGAGGTGGTGAGTGTGTGGGTGTCATTACAGTTTTTGGAATGTAAATATCAACCATCATTAATGTGTGGGTGTCATAACAGAGCTCAGACTAAAAATATTAACAGTTATTCCTGGGGTGGTGGGTGTGTGGGTGTCATTACAGTGCTTTGACTGTAAATATCAATAGTCATTCTTGGGGTGGTGGGTGTGTGGGTGTCATTACAGTGTTTTGATTGTAAATATCAACAGCCATTTAAAAGGTGGTGGGTGTCATTAGAGTGCTTGAACTGTAAATATCAACAGTAATTTATAAGGTGGTAGGTGTGAGGGTGTCATTACAGTGCTTGGACTGTAAATATCAACAGTAAATCATAGGGTGGTGGGTTTGTGGATGTCATTACAGTGCTTGGACTGTAAATATCAACAGTTATTCATGGGGTGGTGGGTCTGTGTGTGTCATTAGTGCTTGGACTGTAAATATCAACAGTTATTCATGGGGTAGTGAGTGGCATTACAGTGCTTCTACTATAAATATCAACCATCATTTATGGAGTGGTGGGTGTGTGGGTGTCATTACAGTGCTTGGACTGTAAATATCAACAGTCATTCATAGGGTGGTAAGTGTGTGGGTGTCATTACAGTGTTTTTACAGTAAATATCAACAGTCATTTATTGGGTGGTGAGTGTGTGGGTGTCATTACAGTGCTTGGACTAAAAATATTAACAGTCATTCATGGGGTGGTGGGTTGGTGGGTGTTATTACAGTGCTTGAACAGTAAATATCAAGTCATTCATGGGTTAGTGGGTGTGTGTGTGTCATTAGTGCTTTGAATGTAAATATCAACAGTCATTTATGGGGTGGTGGGTGTGTGGCTGTCATTAGTATGCTTGGACTGTAAATATCAACCATAATTCATGGGGTGGTGGGTACAAAGGTGTCATTACAGTGCTTAAACTGAAAATATCAACAGTCATTCATGGGGTGGTAGGGGTTTAGGTGTCATTATAGTGCTTGGACTGTAAATATCATCAGTCATTCATTGGATGGTGGGTGTGTTGATGTCATTACAGTGCTTGGACTGTAAATATCATTAGTCATTTATGGGGTGGTGGGTGATTGGCTGTCATTAGAATGCTTGGACTGTAAATATCATCAATAATTCATGGGGTGGTGGGTGTGGGGGTGTCATTACAGTGCTTTGACTGTAAATATCAACAGTCATTCATGGGGTGGGGGGTTTGTGGGTGTCATTACAGTGCTTGGACTGTAAATATCAACAGTCATTCATGGGGTTGTGGGTTGGTGGGTGTCATTACAGTGCTTGGACTGTAAATATCAAGTCATTCTTTGGTTGGTGGTTATGTGTGTGTCATTAGTGCTTGGACTGTAAATATAAACAGTCATTTATGGGGTTGTGGGTGGCATTACAGTGCTTGGACTGTAAATATCAACAGTCATTCATAGGGTGGTATGTGTGTGAGTGTCATTACAGAGCTTGGACTGTAAATATCAATAGACATTCATTGGGTGGTGGGTGTGTTGATGTCATTACAGTGCTTGGACTGTAAATATAAAAAGTCATTTATGGGGTGGTAGGTGTGTGGCTGTCATTACATTGTTTGGACTGTAAATATCAACAGTCAGTCATGGGGTGGTGGGTGTGTTGATGTCATTACAGTGCTTGGACTGTAAATATCATCAGTCATTTATGGGGTGGTGGGTGTGTGGCTGTCATTAGAATGCTTGGACTGTAAATATCAACCATAATTCATGGGGTGGTGGGTTTGGGGTATCATTACAGTGCTTTAACTGTAAATATTAACAGTCATTCATTGGGTGGTGAGTATGAGGGTGTCATTACAGTGCTTAAACTGTAAATATCAACAGTCATTCATTAAGTGGTAGGTGTTTGGGTGTCTTTATAGTGCTTGGACTGTAAATATCAACAGTCATTCATGGGGTGGTTGGTGTGTGGGTGTCATTACATGGCTTGGAGTGTAAATATCAAGTCATTTATGGGGTGGTGGGTATATGTGTGTCATTAGTGCTTGGACTGTAAATATCAACAGTCATTCATGGGATGGTGGATGGCATTACAGTGCTTGGACTGTAAAAATCAATAGTCATTCATGGAGTGATGGGTGTGTGGGTGTTTTACAGTGCTTAGACTGTAAATATCAACAGTCATTTACGGGGTGGTGGGTGTGTGGCTGTCATTACAGTGTTTGGACAGTAAATATCAACAGTTAGTCATGGGGTGGTCGGTTTGTGGGTGTTATTACAGTGCTCGGACTGTAAATATCAACAGTCAATAATGGGGTGGTGGGAGTGTGTGTGTCATTAGAGTGCTTGGACTGTAAATATCAACAGTTAATTATGGGGTGGTGGGTGTATGGGTGTCATTACAGTGCTTGAACTATAAATATCAACAGTCATTTATAGGGTGGTTGGTGTGTGAGTGTCATTACAGAGCTTGGACTGTAAATATCAACAGTCATTCATGGTGTGGTTGGTGTGTGGATGTCATTACAGTGCTTGGACTGTAAATATTAACAGTCAATCATGAGGTGGTGGGTGTGTGGGTTTCATTACAGTGATTGGACTGTAAATATCAATAGTCATTTATTGGATGGTGGGTGTGTGGGTGTCATTACAGTGTTTTGATTGTAAATATCAACAGTCATGGGGTGGTGGGTGTGTGGGTTTCATTAGAGTGCTTGGACTGTAAATATTAAGTCATTTATTGGGTGGTGGGTGTTTGGGTGTCTATGCAGTGCTTGGACTGTAAATATCAACAGCCAATCATGGGGTGGTGGGTTAGTGGGGGTCATTACAGTGCTTGGACTATAAATATCAAGTCATTCATGGGTTGGTGTGTGTGTGTGTCATTAGTGCTTGGACTGTAAATATCAACAGTCATTTATGGGGTTGTGGGTGGCATTACAGTGCTTGGACTGTAAATATTAACAGTCATTCATAGGGTGGTTGGTGTGTGAGTGTCATTACAGAGCTTGGACTGTAAATATCAATAGTCATTCAGTGGGTGGTTGGTGTGTGGGTGTCATTACATGGCTTGGACTGTAAATAGCAAGTCATTTATGGGGTGGTGGGTATGTGTGTGTTATTAGTGCTTGGACTGTAAATATCAACAGTCAGTCATGGGGTGGTGGGTATTTGGCTGTCATTAGAATGCTTGGACTGTAAATATCATCAATAATTCATGGGGTGGTGGGTCTGGGGGTGTCATTACAGTGCTGTGACTGTAAATATCAACAGTCATTAATGAGGTGGTGAGTGTGTGGGTGTCATTACAGTTTTTGGAATGTAAATATCAACCATCATTAATGTGTGGGTGTCATAACAGAGCTCAGACTAAAAATATTAACAGTTATTCCTGGGGTGGTGGGTGTGTGGGTGTCATTACAGTGCTTTGACTGTAAATATCAATAGTCATTCTTGGGGTGGTGGGTGTGTGGGTGTCATTACAGTGTTTTGATTGTAAATATCAACAGCCATTTAAAAGGTGGTGGGTGTCATTAGAGTGCTTGAACTGTAAATATCAACAGTAATTTATAAGGTGGTAGGTGTGAGGGTGTCATTACAGTGCTTGGACTGTAAATATCAACAGTAAATCATAGGGTGGTGGGTTTGTGGATGTCATTACAGTGCTTGGACTGTAAATATCAACAGTTATTCATGGGGTGGTGGGTCTGTGTGTGTCATTAGTGCTTGGACTGTAAATATCAACAGTTATTCATGGGGTAGTGAGTGGCATTACAGTGCTTCTACTATAAATATCAACCATCATTTATGGAGTGGTGGGTGTGTGGGTGTCATTACAGTGCTTGGACTGTAAATATCAACAGTCATTCATAGGGTGGTAAGTGTGTGGGTGTCATTACAGTGTTTTTACAGTAAATATCAACAGTCATTTATTGGGTGGTGAGTGTGTGGGTGTCATTACAGTGCTTGGACTAAAAATATTAACAGTCATTCATGGGGTGGTGGGTTGGTGGGTGTTATTACAGTGCTTGAACAGTAAATATCAAGTCATTCATGGGTTAGTGGGTGTGTGTGTGTCATTAGTGCTTTGAATGTAAATATCAACAGTCATTTATGGGGTGGTGGGTGTGTGGCTGTCATTAGTATGCTTGGACTGTAAATATCAACCATAATTCATGGGGTGGTGGGTACAAAGGTGTCATTACAGTGCTTAAACTGAAAATATCAACAGTCATTCATGGGGTGGTAGGGGTTTAGGTGTCATTATAGTGCTTGGACTGTAAATATCATCAGTCATTCATTGGATGGTGGGTGTGTTGATGTCATTACAGTGCTTGGACTGTAAATATCATTAGTCATTTATGGGGTGGTGGGTGATTGGCTGTCATTAGAATGCTTGGACTGTAAATATCATCAATAATTCATGGGGTGGTGGGTGTGGGGGTGTCATTACAGTGCTTTGACTGTAAATATCAACAGTCATTCATGGGGTGGGGGGTTTGTGGGTGTCATTACAGTGCTTGGACTGTAAATATCAACAGTCATTCATGGGGTTGTGGGTTGGTGGGTGTCATTACAGTGCTTGGACTGTAAATATCAAGTCATTCTTTGGTTGGTGGTTATGTGTGTGTCATTAGTGCTTGGACTGTAAATATAAACAGTCATTTATGGGGTTGTGGGTGGCATTACAGTGCTTGGACTGTAAATATCAACAGTCATTCATAGGGTGGTATGTGTGTGAGTGTCATTACAGAGCTTGGACTGTAAATATCAATAGACATTCATTGGGTGGTGGGTGTGTTGATGTCATTACAGTGCTTGGACTGTAAATATAAAAAGTCATTTATGGGGTGGTAGGTGTGTGGCTGTCATTACATTGTTTGGACTGTAAATATCAACAGTCAGTCATGGGGTGGTGGGTGTGTTGATGTCATTACAGTGCTTGGACTGTAAATATCATCAGTCATTTATGGGGTGGTGGGTGTGTGGCTGTCATTAGAATGCTTGGACTGTAAATATCAACCATAATTCATGGGGTGGTGGGTTTGGGGTATCATTACAGTGCTTTAACTGTAAATATTAACAGTCATTCATTGGGTGGTGAGTATGAGGGTGTCATTACAGTGCTTAAACTGTAAATATCAACAGTCATTCATTAAGTGGTAGGTGTTTGGGTGTCTTTATAGTGCTTGGACTGTAAATATCAACAGTCATTCATGGGGTGGTTGGTGTGTGGGTGTCATTACATGGCTTGGAGTGTAAATATCAAGTCATTTATGGGGTGGTGGGTATATGTGTGTCATTAGTGCTTGGACTGTAAATATCAACAGTCATTCATGGGATGGTGGATGGCATTACAGTGCTTGGACTGTAAAAATCAATAGTCATTCATGGAGTGATGGGTGTGTGGGTGTTTTACAGTGCTTAGACTGTAAATATCAACAGTCATTTACGGGGTGGTGGGTGTGTGGCTGTCATTACAGTGTTTGGACAGTAAATATCAACAGTTAGTCATGGGGTGGTCGGTTTGTGGGTGTTATTACAGTGCTCGGACTGTAAATATCAACAGTCAATAATGGGGTGGTGGGAGTGTGTGTGTCATTAGAGTGCTTGGACTGTAAATATCAACAGTTAATTATGGGGTGGTGGGTGTATGGGTGTCATTACAGTGCTTGAACTATAAATATCAACAGTCATTTATAGGGTGGTTGGTGTGTGAGTGTCATTACAGAGCTTGGACTGTAAATATCAACAGTCATTCATGGTGTGGTTGGTGTGTGGATGTCATTACAGTGCTTGGACTGTAAATATTAACAGTCAATCATGAGGTGGTGGGTGTGTGGGTTTCATTACAGTGATTGGACTGTAAATATCAATAGTCATTTATTGGATGGTGGGTGTGTGGGTGTCATTACAGTGTTTTGATTGTAAATATCAACAGTCATGGGGTGGTGGGTGTGTGGGTTTCATTAGAGTGCTTGGACTGTAAATATTAAGTCATTTATTGGGTGGTGGGTGTTTGGGTGTCTATGCAGTGCTTGGACTGTAAATATCAACAGCCAATCATGGGGTGGTGGGTTAGTGGGGGTCATTACAGTGCTTGGACTATAAATATCAAGTCATTCATGGGTTGGTGTGTGTGTGTGTCATTAGTGCTTGGACTGTAAATATCAACAGTCATTTATGGGGTTGTGGGTGGCATTACAGTGCTTGGACTGTAAATATTAACAGTCATTCATAGGGTGGTTGGTGTGTGAGTGTCATTACAGAGCTTGGACTGTAAATATCAATAGTCATTCAGTGGGTGGTTGGTGTGTGGGTGTCATTACATGGCTTGGACTGTAAATAGCAAGTCATTTATGGGGTGGTGGGTATGTGTGTGTCATTAGTGCTTGGACTGTAAATATCAACAGTCAGTCATGGGGTGGTGGGTATTTGGCTGTCATTAGAATGCTTGGACTGTAAATATCATCAATAATTCATGGGGTGGTGGGTCTGGGGGTGTCATTACAGTGCTGTGACTGTAAATATCAACAGTCATTAATGGGGTGGTGGGTATGAGGGTGTCATTACAGTGCTTAAACTGTAAATATCAACAGTCATTCATGGGGTGGTAGGTGTTTGGGTGTCATTATAGTGCTTGGACTGTAAATATCAACAGTCATTCATGGGGTGGTTGGTGTGTGGGGATCATTACATGACTTGGACTGTAAATATCAAGTCATTTATGGGGTGGTGGGTATGTGTGTGTCATTAGTGCTTGGACTGTAAATATCTACATTCATTCATGGGATGGTGGGTGGCATTACAGTGCTTGGACTGTAAATATCAACAGTCAGTCATGGGGTTATGAGTGTGTGGACGTCATTACAGTGATTGGAGTGTAAATATCAACAGTCATTAACGGGGTGGTGGGTGTGTGGCTGTCATTACAGTGTTTGGACTGTAAATATCAACAGTCAGTCATGGGGTTGTGGGTGTGTGGATGTCATTACAGTGCTTGGACTGTAAAAATCAACAGTCATTTATGGGGTGGTGGGTGTGTGGCTGTCATTAGAATGCTTGGACTGTAAATATCAACCATATTTCATGGGGTGGTGGGTGTTGGGGTGTCATTACAGTGCTTTGACTGTAAATATCAACAGTCATTCATGGGGTGGTGGGTATGAGGGTGTCATTAAAGTGCTTAAACTGTAAATATCAACAGTCATTCATGGGGTGGTAGGTGTTTGGGTGTCATTATAGTGATTGGACTGCTAATGTCAACAGTCTTTCATGGGGTGGTTTGTGTGTGGGTGTCATTACTTGGCTTGGACTGTAAATATCAAGTCATTTATGGGGTGGTGGGTATGTGTGTGTCATTAGTGCTTAAACTGTAAATATCAACAGTCATTTATAGGGTGGTGGGTGTGTGGCTGTCATTACAGTGTTTGGACAGTAAATATCAACAGTCAAAAATTCGGTGGTGGGTGTGTGTGTGTCATTACAGTGCTTGAACTATATATATTAAGTCAATCATGGTGTGGTGGGTGTGTGTGTGTCATTAGTGCTTGGACTGTAAATATCAACAGTCATTCATGAGGTGGTGGGTGGCATTACAGTGCTTGGACTGTAAATATCAACCATCATTCATTGGGTGGTGGGTGTGTGGGTATCATTACAGTGCTCAGACTGTAAATATTAAGTGTCATTGACAGTGTGGTGGGTGTGTGGATGTCATTACAGTGCTTGGACTGTAAATATCAATAGTTAATTATGGGGTTGTGGGGTTGTGGATGTCATTACAGTGCTCGGAATGTAAATATCAACAGTTTTTCATGGGGTGGTGGGTGTGTGGGTGTCATTACCGTGCTTGGACTATAAATATCAACCGTCATATATACGGTGGTGGGTGTGTGAGTGTCATTACAGAGCTTGGACTGTAAATATTAACAGTTAATCATGAGGTGGTGGGTGTGTGGGTTTCATTACAGTGATTGGACTGTAAATATCAACAGTTATTCATTGGATGGTGGGTGTGTGGGTGTCATTACAGTGTTTTGATTGTAAATATCAACAGTCATGGGGTGGTGGGTGTGTGGGTGTCATTAGAGTGCTTGGACTGTAAATATCAACCATAATTTTTGGGGTGGTGGGTGTTTGGGTGTCTATGCAGTGCTTGGACTGTAAATATAAACAGTCAATCATGAGGTGGTGGGTGTGTTGGTGTCATTACAATGCTTGGACTGTAAATATCAACAGTGATTCATGGGGTGGTGGGTGTGTGGGTGTCATTACAGTGTTTTGACAGTAATTATTAACAGTCATTCATAGGGTGGTGGGTGTCATTACAGTTCTTGGACTGTAAATATCAAGTCATTCATGGGTTGGAGGGTGTGTGTGTATAATTAGTGCTCGGACTGTAAATATCAACAGTCATTTATGGGGTTGTGGGTGGCATTACAGTGCTTGGACTGTAAATATTTACAGTCATTCATAGGGTGGTTGGTGTGTGAGTGTCATTACAGAGCTTGGACTGTAAATATCAATAGTCATTCATTGGGTGGTGGGTGTGTGGATGTCATTACAGTGCATGGACTGTAAATACCAACAGTCATTTATGGGGTGGTAGGTATGAAGGTGTCATTACAGTGCTTAAACTGTAAATATCAACAGTCATTCATGGGGTGGTAGGTCTTTGGGTGTCATTATAGTGCTTGGACTGTTAATATCAACAGTCTTTCTTGGGGTGGTTGGTGTGTGGGTGTCATTACATGGCTTGGACTGTAAATATCAAGTCATTTATGGGGTGGTGGGTATGTGTGTGTCATTAGTGCTTGGACTGTAAATATCAACAGTCATTCATGGGATGGTGGGTGGCATTACATTGCTTGGACTGTAAATATCAACAGTCATTCATAGGGTGATGGGTGTTTGGGTGTCTTTACAGTGCTTGGACAGTAAATATCAAAAGTCATTCTTGGGGTGTTGGGTGTGTGGGTGTCATTACAGTGCTTAGACTGTAAATATCAACAGTCATTCATGGGGTGGTGGGTGTTTGGGTGTCATTACAGTGCTTGGACTATATAAATATCAACCGTTATTTATGGGGTGTTGGGTGTGTGGGTGTCATTACAGTGCTTGGACTGTAAATATCAGCCATCATTCATAGGGTGGTGGGTGTGTGAGTGTCATTACAGAGCTTAGACTGTAAATATCAACAGTCATTAATGGGGTGGTGGGTGTGTGGGTATCATTACAGTGCTTGGACAGTAAATATCAAAAGTCATTCTTGGGGTGTTGGGTGTGTGGGTTTCATTACAGTGCTTAGACTGTAAATATCAACAGTCATTTATTGGGTGGTGGGTGTGTAGGTGTCATTACATTGCTTGGACTGTAAATCTCAACAGTCAATCATGGGTTGGTGGGTGTGTGGGTGTCATTACAGGGCGTGGACTGTAAATATCAACAGTCATTTATGGGATGGTGGGTGTGTAGGTGTCATTACAGTGCTCAGATTGCAAATATTAACAGTCATTTATTGGGTGGTGGGTGTGTGGGAGTCATTACAGAGCTTGGACTATAGATAATAACAGTAATTTATGGGTTGGTGGATGTGTTGATGTCATTACAGTGCTTGTACTGTAAATATCAACAGTCATTCATAGGGTGGTGGGTGTTTGAGTGTGATTACAGAGCTTGGACTGTAAATATCAACAGTCATTTAAGGGGTGGTGGGTGTGTGGGTGTCATTACAGTGCTTTGACTGTAAACATCAACAGTTATTTTTGGGGTGGTGGGTGTGTGGGTGTCATTACAGTGCTTAGAATGTAAATATCAACAGTCATTTATGGGGTGGTGGGTGTGTGGCTGTCATTACAGTGGTTGGACTGTAAATACCAACAGTCAATTATTGGGTGGAGGGTTTGTGGGTGTCGTTACAGTGTTTTAATTGTAAATATCAACAGTCATTCATAAGGTGGTGGGTGTCATTAGAGTGCTTGGACTGTAAATATCAACAGTCATTCATGGGGTGGTTGGAGTGTAGGTGTCATTACATTTCTTGGACTGTAAATATCAACCATAATTCATTGAGTGGTGGGTGTGGGGGTGTCATTACAGTGTTTTGACTGTAAATATCAACAGTCATTCATGGGGTGGTGGGGGTGAGGGTGTCATTACAGTGCTTGGACTCTAAATATCAACAGTCATTCATGGGGTGGTTGGTGTGTGGATGTCATTATAGTGCTTGAACTGTAATATGACAGTGCTTGGACTATAAATATCAACAGTCATTTATGGGGTGGTGGGTGTGTGGATGTCATTACAGTGCTTGGACTGAAAATATCAACAGTCATTAATGGGGTGGTGGATGTGTGGGTGTCATTACAGTTCTTGGACTGTAAATATCAAGAGTCATTCATGGAGTGGTGGGTGTGTGGTGTCATTACAGTGATTGGACTATATAATATATTAAGTCATTCATGGGGTGGTGTGTGTGTGGGTGTCATTACAGTGCTTAGATTGTAAATATCAACAGTCATTTAATGGGTGGTGGGTGTGTAGGTGTCATTACAGTGCTTGGACTGTAAATATCAACAGTCAATCTTGGGGTGGTGGGCCTGTGGGTGTCATTTCAGTGCTTGGACTGAAAATAATAGCAGTCATTTATGGGGTGGTTTGTGTGTGGGTGTCATTACAGTGTTTTGACTATAAATATCAACAGTCATTTATTGGGTGGTGGGTGTCATTAGAGTGCTTGGACTGTAAATATCAACAGTCATTCATGGGTTGGTGGGTGTCATGACAGTGCTTGGACTGTAAATATCAACAGTCATTAATGGGATGGTGAGTGTGTGGGTGTCATTACAGTTCTTGGACTGTAAATATCAACCATCATTCATTGGGTGGTGGGTGTGTGGGTGTTATTACTGTGCTCATACTGTAAATATTAACAGTCATTCATGGGGTGGTGGGTGTGTGGATATGATTACAGTGCTTGGACTGAAAATATCAAAAGTCATTCATGGGGTGGTGGGTGTGTGGGTGTCATTACAGTGCTTGGACTATAAATATCAACTGTCATTTATGGGGTGGTGGGTGTGTGGGTGTCTTTACATTGCTTGGACTGTAAATATCAACAGTCATTTATAGGCTGGTGGATGTGTGGGTTTTATTACAGTTCTTGGACTGTAAATATCAACTATTATTCATTGGATAGTGGGTGTGTGGGTTACATTACAGTGCTTGGACTGTAAATATTAACAGTCATTCATGGGATAGTGGGTGTGTCGGTGTCATTACAGTGCTTGTACTGAAAATATCAACAGTCCTTAATAGGGTGGTAGGTGTGTGGGTGTCATTACAGTGCTTGGACTATAAATATCAACCTTCATTTATGGGGTGGTGGGTGTGTAGGTGTCATTACAGTGTTTGGACTGCAAATATCAACAGTCATTCATAGGGTGGTAAGTGTGTGAGTGTCATTACAGAGCTTGGACTGTAAATATCAACATTCATTAATGGAGTGGTGGGTGTGTGGGTGTCATTACAGTGCTTGGACTGTAAATATTAACAGTCGTTCATGGGGTGGTAGGTGTGTAGATGTCATTACAGTGCTTGGACTGAAAATATCAACTGTCATTCATGGGGTGGTGGGTGTGTGGGTTTCATTACAGTGCTTAGACTGTATATATCAACAGTTATTCATGGGGTGGTGGGTGTGTTGGTGTCATTACAGTGTTTTGACTGTATATATTAACAGTCATTCATAGGGTGGTGGGTGTCATTAGTGTGCTTGGACTGTAAATATCAACAGTTTTTAATGGGATGGGGAGTGTATGGGTGTTATTACAGTTCTTGGACTGTAAATATCAACCATCATTCATTGGGTGGTGGGTGTGTGGCTGTCATTACAGTGCTCAGAGTGTAAATATTAACAGTCATTCATGGGGTGGTGGGTGTGTGGATGTCATTACAGTGCATGGACTGAAAATATCAACTGTCATTCATGGGGTGGTAAGTGTGTGGGTGTTATTACAATTCTTGGACTGTAAATATCAATCATCATTCAATAGGTGGTGGGTGTGTGGGTGTCATTACAGTGCTCAGACTGTAAATATTAACAGTTTTTCATGGGGTGGTGGGTGTGTGGATTTCATTACAGTGCATGGACGGAAAATATCAACTGTCATTCAAGGGGTGGTGGGTGTGTGGGTGTCATTACAGTGCTTGGACTGTAAATATCAACCTTCATTTATGGGGTGGTGGGTGTGTGGGTTTCATTACAGTGCTTAGACTGTAACAATCAAATGTCATTTTTAGGGTAGTGGGTGCCATTACATTGCTTAGACTGTAAATACCAACAGTCATTTATGGAGTGGTGGGTGTGTGGGTGTCATTAGAGTGCTTGGACTGTAAATATCAACAGTCATTCATGGGTTGTTGGGTGTGTGGGTGTTATTACAGTGCTTGGACTGTAAATATTAACTGTGATTTATGGGGTGGTGGGTGTGTAGGTGTCATTACAGTCTTTGGACTGTAAATATTAAAAGTCATTCTTGGGGTGGTGAGTGTGTGGGTGTCATTACAATGCTTAGACTGTAAATATCAACAGTCATTTATGGGGTGGTGGGTGTGTTGGTGTCATTACAGTGCTTAGACTGTAATTATCAACAGTCATTTATGGGGTGGTGGGTGTGTGGCATTCATTACAGTGCTTGGACTGTAAATATCAACAGTCAATCATGGGGTGGTAGGTGTGCGGGTGTCATTACAGTGTTTTGACTGTAAATATCAAAAGTCATTCATAGGTGGTGGGTGTGTGGGTGTCATTACAGTGTTTTGATTGTAAATATCAACAGTCAATTATAGGTTGGTTGGTGTCATTAGAGTGCTTGGACTGTAAATATAAACAGTCACTCATGGGGTGGTGGGTGTCTGTGTGTCATTAGTGCATGGACTGTAAATATCAACAGTCATTCAAGGGGTGGTGGGTGGCATTACAGTGCTTGGACTCTAAATATCAACAGTCATTCATAGAGTGGTGGGTGTGTGAGTGTCATTACAGAGCTTTGACTATAAATATCAACAGTCATTCATGGGGTTGTGGGTTTTTGGGTGTCTATGCAGTGCTTGGAGTGTAAATATCAACAGTCAATCATGGAGTGTTGGGTGTGTGGTTGTCATTACAGTGCTTGGACTCTAAATATCAACAGTCATTCATGGGGTGGTGTGTGTGTGGGTATCATTACAGTGCTTAGACTGTAAATATTAACAGTCATTTATTGGGTGGTTGGTGTGTGGGTGTCATTACAGAGCTTGGACTGTAAATATCAACAGTCATTCATAGGGTGGTGGGTGTGTGAGTATCATTACAGAGCTTGGACTGTAAATATCAACAGTCATTCAGGGGGTGGTTGGTGTGTAGGTATCATAACAGTGCTTGGACTGTTGATATTTACGGTCCAAGCACTGCATAGACAACCAAACAACAAAACCCCATGAATGACTGTTGATATTTACAGTCCAAACACTCTAATGACACCCAACACCCCATGATTGACTGTTGATATTTACAGTCCAAGCACTGTAATGACACCAACCACCCCATGATTGACTGTTGATATTTACAGTCCAAGCACTAATGACACACACACACCCACCACACCATGAATGACTTGATATTTATAGTCCAAGTACTGTAATGACACCCACACACCCACCACCCCATGAATGACTGTTGATATTTACAGTTCAAGCACTATAATGAAACCCACACACGCACCACCCCATGAATGACTGTAGATATTTACAGTCCTAGCACTGTAATGACACCTTCACCCCCACCACCTCATGAATGACTGTTGATATTTACAGTCAAAGCACTGTAATGATACCCCAACACCTACCACCTTATAAATTACTGTTGAAATTTACAGTTCAAGCACTCTAATGACACCCACCACCTTTTAAATAGCTGTTGATAATTACAATCAAAACACTGTAATAACACCCACACACCCACCACCCCAAGAATGACTGTTGATATTTACAGTCAAAGCACTGTAATGACACCCACACACCCACCACCCCATAATTGACTGTTGATATTTACAGTCCAAGCACTGTAATGACAGCCACACACCCACCACCCCATAAATGACTGTTGATATTTACCGTCTAAGCACTGTAATGACACCCACACACCGACCACCCCAAGAATGACTTTTGATATTTACAGTCCAAGCACTGTAATGACAACTACACACCCACCTCCCCATTATTGTCTGTTGATATATACAGTCCAAGCTCTGTAATTACACTCACACACCCACCACCCTATGAATGACTGTTGATATTTACAGTCCAAGCACTGTAATGACACCCACACACCCACCACCCTATAAATGATGGTTAATATTTATAGGCCAATCACTGTAATGACACCCACACACCCACCACATTAAGAATGAGTGTTGATATTTTCAGTCCAAGCACTGTAATGACATTCACACACCCACCACCCCATGAATGACTGTTGATATTTACAGTCCAAACACTCTAATGACACCCAACACCCCATGATTGACTGTTGATATTTACAGTCCAAGCACTGTAATGACACCAACCACTCCATGATTGACTGTTGATATTTACAGTCCAAGCACTAATGACACACACACACCCACCACACCATGAATGACTTGATATTTATAGTCCAAGTACTGTAATGACACCCACACACCCACCACCCCATGAATGACTGTTGATATTTACAGTTCAAGCACTATAATGAAACCCACACACGCACCACCCCATGAATGACTGTAGATATTTACAGTCCTAGCACTGTAATGACACCTTCACCCCCACCACCTCATGAATGACTGTTGATATTTACAGTCAAAGCACTGTAATGATACCCCAACACCTACCACCTTATAAATTACTGTTGATATTTACAGTTCAAGCACTCTAATGACACCCACCACCTTTTAAATAGCTGTTGATAATTACAATCAAAACACTGTAATAACACCCACACACCCACCACCCCAAGAATGACTGTTGATATTTACAGTCAAAGCACTGTAATGACACCCACACACCCACCACCCCATAATTGACTGTTGATATTTACAGTCCAAGCACTGTAATGACAGCCACACACCCACCACCCCATAAATGACTGTTGATATTTACCGTCTAAGCACTGTAATGACACCCACACACCGACCACCCCAAGAATGACTTTTGATATTTACAGTCCAAGCACTGTAATGACACCTACACACCCACCTCCCCATTATTGTCTGTTGATATATACAGTCCAAGCTCTGTAATTACACTCACACACCCACCACCCTATGAATGACTGTTGATATTTACAGTCCAAGCACTGTAATGACACCCACACACCCACCACCCTATAAATGATGGTTAATATTTATAGGCCAATCACTGTAATGACACCCACACACCCACCACATTAAGAATGAGTGTTGATATTTTCAGTCCAAGCACTGTAATGACATTCACACACCCACCACCCCATGAATGACTGTTAATATTTACTGTCTGAGCAGTGTAATGACCCCCACACACCCACCACCTAATGTATGATGGTTTATATTAGCAGTCCAGGAAATGTAATGACACCCACACACTCACCACCCCATTAATGACTGTTGATATTTACAGTCCAATCACTGTCGTGACACCCACACATGCACCACCCCATGAATGACTGTTGATATTTACACTCCAAGCACTCTAATGACACCCACAACCCAATAAATAAAAGTTGATATTTATAGTTAAAACACTGTAATGACACCCGCCCACACACAACCTCATGAATGACTGTTGATATTTACAGTCCAAGCACTATAATGACACCCACACACCGACCTTCCCTTGATTGACTATTGATATTTACTATCCAAGCACTGTAATGACACCCACACACCCACCACCCAATAAATGACTGTTGATATTTACAGTCCTAGCACTGTAATGACACCCTCACCCCCACCACCCCATAAATGACTGTTGATATTTACAGTCAAAGCACTGTAATGACACCCCCACACCTACCACCTTATAAATTACTGTTGATATTTACAGTTCAAGCACTCTAATGACACCCACCACCTTTTAAATGGCTGTTGATATTTACAATCAAAACACTGTAATAACACCCACACACCCACCACCCCAAGAATGACTGTTGATATTTACAGTCAAAGCACTGTAATGACCCCCATCCACCCACCACCCCATGATTGACTATTGATATTTACAGTCCAAGCACTGTAATGACAGCCACACACCCACCACCCTATAAATGACTGTTGATATTTACAGTCTAAGCACTGTAATGACACCCACACACCGACCACCCCAAGAATGACTTTTGATATTTACAGTCCAAGCACTGTAATGACACCTACACACCCACCACCCCAAGAATGTCTGTTGATATATACAGTCCAAGCTCTGTAATTACACTCACACACCCACCACCCCTTGAATGACTGTTGATATTTACAGTCCAAGCACTAATGACACACAGATACCCACCACCCCATGAATGACTGTTGATATTTACAGTCCAAGAATTGTAATAACACCCACACACTCACCACCCCATGAATGACAGTTGATATTTTCAGTCCATGCACTGTAATGACATCCAAACACCCACCATCCCATGAATAACTGTTAATATTTACAGTCCAAGCACTGTAATGACACCACACACCCACCACCCCATGATTAACTGTTGATATTTACAGTACAAACAATGCATAGAAACCCAAACACCCACAACCCCATGAATGACTGTTAATAATTACAGTCCAAACACTGTAATGACACCCACACACCCATCACCCTATGAATTACTTTTGATATTTAGAGTCCAATCACTGTAATGCCATCCACCACCCCATGAATTACTGTTGATATATACAGTCCAAGCAATAATGACACACACACACCCACCACCCAATGAATGACTTGACATTCACAGTCCAAGCAATGTAATGACACCCACACACCCACCACCACATTTATGACTGTTGATATTTACAGTCCAAGCATTGCACAGACACCCAGACACCCACAACCCCATGAATGACTGTTGATATTTACAATCCACGCTCTGTAATGACACCCAAACACCCATCACCCCTTGAATGAATGTTGATATTTAGAGTCCAAGCACAGTAATGCCACTCACCACCCAATGAATGACAGTTGATATTTACAGTTCAAGCACAAATGACAAACACACACCCACCACCCCATTAATGACTTGATATTTACTGTCCAAGCAATGTAATAACACCCACACACCCACCACCCCATGAATGACTGTTGATATTTACAGTTCAAGCACTATAATGACACCCACACATCCACCAACAAATTAATGACTGTTAATATTTACAGTCCAAACACTGTAATAACACACCCACAACAACCCCCCTATTAATTATGGTTGATATTTACAGTCCAAGGACTGTAATGACACCCACACACTTACCACCCCATTAATCACGGTTGATATTTACAGTCCAAGCAATGTAATGACACCCACACACCCATCACCCTATGAATTACTGTTCAAATTTAGAGTCCAATCACTGTAATGCCACCCACTACCCCATGAATGACTGTTGATATTTACAATCCAAGCACTAATGACACACACACAGCCACCACCCAATGAATGACTTGATATGTACAGTCCAAGCAATGTAAAGACACCCACACACCCACCACCCTATAAATGACGGTTGATATTTAAAGTCCAAGCACTGTAATGACACCCACACACCTACTACCCCATGAATGACTGTTGTTATTTTCAGTCCAAGCACTTTAATGACATTCACACACCCACCACCCCATGAATGACTGTTTATATTTAGAGTCCAAGCACTGTAATGTCACCCACACACCCACCACCCATGAATGACAGTTGATATTTTCAGTCCAAGCACTGTAATGATACCCACACACACACTACCCAATAAATGACTGTTGATATTTTCAGTCCAAGCACTGTAATGACACCCACACACCCATCACCCTATAAATTACTGTTGATATTTAGAGTCCAAGCACTGTAATGACACCCACCACCCCATGAATGAATGTTTATATTCACAGTCCAAGCACTAATGACACACACACACCCACCACATAATGAATGACTTGATATTTACAGTCCAAGCAATGTAATGACAACCCACACACCCACCACCCCATGAATGACTGTTGATATTTACAGTCCAAGCACTATAATGACACCTACACACCCACCACCCCATGAATGGCTGTTAATATTTACAGTCCAAGCAATGTAATGTCACCCACACACCCACGACCCAATGAATGATGGTTGATATTTACAGTCCAAGAACTGTAATGAAACCCACACACCCACCACCACATGAATGACAGTTGATATTTACAGTCCTAGCACTGTAATGACATCTACACACCTACCACCCTATGAATGACTGTTAATATTTACAGTCCTAGCACTGTAATGTCACCCACATAACCCACCACTAATGAATAATGGTTGATATTTACATTCCAAGGACTGTAATGATACCCACACACCCACCACCCAATAAATGACTGTTGATATTTTCAGTCCTAGCACTGTAATGACATCTACACACCTACCACCCTATGAATGACTGTTAATATTTACAGTCCTAGCACTGTAATGTCACCCACATAACCCACCACTAATGAATAATGGTTGATATTTACATTCCAAGGACTGTAATGATACCCACACACCCACTACCCCATGAATTACTGTTAATATTTACAGTCCAAGCACTGTAATGACACCCACACACCCATCACCCTATGAATTACTGTTCATATTTAGAGTCCAATCACTGTAATGCCTCCCACTACCCCATGAATGACTGTTAATATTTACAATCCAAGCACTAATTACACACACACAGCCACCACCCAATGAATGACTTGATATTTACAGTCCAAGCAATGTAAAGACACCCACACACCCCACACCCCATGATTGACTGTTGATATTTACAGTCCAAGCACTATAATGACACCCACACACCCACCACCCCATAAATGACTGTTGATATTTACAGTCAAAGCACTGTAATGACACCTTCACACCCACAAACCCATGAATTATGGTTGATATTTACAGTCCAAGCACTGTAATTACACCCACACACCCACAACCCAATAAATGACTGTTGATATTTACAGTCTAAGAACTGTAATGACACCCACACACCCACCAATCCATAAAGGACTGTTGATAATTACAGTCCAACCACTGTAATGACACTCACACACCCACCACCCCATGAATGACTGTTGATATTTACAGTCTAAGCACTGCAATGACACCCTCACACCCACCACCCCATAAATGACTGTTGATATTTACAGTCAAAGCACTGTAATGACACCTTCACACCCACAAACCCATGAATTATGGTTGATATTTACAGTCCAAGCACTGTAATTACACCCACACACCCACAACCCAATAAATGACTGTTGATATTTACAGTCTAAGAACTGTAATGACACCCACACACCCACCAATCCATAAAGGACTGTTGATAATTACAGTCCAACCACTGTAATGACACTCACACACCCACCACCCCATGAATGACTGTTGATATTTACAGTCCTAACACTCTAATGACACCAACCAACCTATAATTGGCTTCTGATATTTACAATCAAAACACTGTAATGACATTCACACACCCACCACCTATAAATGACTTTTGATATTTACAGTCAAAACACTGTAATGACAACCGCACACCCACCACCCCAAGATTGACTGTTGATATTTGGAGTCCAAGCACTGTAATGACACCCACACACCCACCACCCTATAAATGACTGTTGATATTTACAGTCTAAGCACTGTAATGACACCCACACACCCACCACCCCATAAATGACTGTTGATATTTACAGTCTAAGCATTATAATGACACCCACACACTCACCACCCCAAGAATGACTTTTGATATTTACAGTCCAAACACTGTAATGACACCTACACACCCACCACCCAATAAATCACAGTTAATATTTACAGTCCAAGCACAGTAATGACAACCACACCCCCAACACCCAATGAATGACTGTTGATATTTTCATTCCAAGCACTGTAATGACACCATCACACCCACCACCCCATGATTGACTGTTGATATTTGCTTAGACTGTAAATATCAACAGTCAGTTATTGTGTGGTGGGTGTGTGGGTGTCATTACCGTGCTTGGACTGTAAATATTAACAGTCAATCATGGGGTGGTTGATGTGTCGGTGTCATTACAGTGCTGGGACTGTAATTATCAACAGTCATTCATGGGGTGGTGTGTTTGTTGGTGTCATTACAGTGTTTTAACTATAAATATCAACATTCATTTATTGGGTGTTGGGTGTCATTACAGTGCTTTGAATATAAATATCAACAGTCATTTATGGGGTGGTGCATGTGTGGGTGTCATGACAGTACTTGGACTGTAAATATCAACAGTCATTAATGAGGTGGTGAGTGTGTGGGTGTCATTACAGTTTTTGGACTGAAAATATCAACCATCATTAATGTGTGGGTGTCATAACAGAGCTCAGACTGAAAATATTAACAGTTATTCCTGGGGTGGTGGGTGTGTGGGTGTCATTACAGTGCTTTGACTGTAAATATCAATAGTCATTCTTGGGGTGGTGGGTGTGTGGGTGTCATTACAGTGTTTTGATTGTAAATATCAACAGCCATTTAAAAGGTGGTGGGTGTCATTAGAGTGCTTGAACTGTAAATATCAACAGTAATTTATAAGGTGGTAGGTGTGAGGGTGTCATTACAGTGCTTTGACTGTAAATATCAACAGTCATTCATGGAGTGGTGGGGGTGATGGTGTCATTACAGTGCTAGGACTGAAAATATCAACAGTCATTTATTGGGTGGTGGGTGTGTGGGTGTCATTACAGTGCTTGGACAGTAAATATCAATAGTCAATCATGGGAAGGTCGGTGTGTGGGTGTCATTATAGTGCTTGGACTGTAAATATCAACAGTCATTCATGAGGTGGTGGGTGGGCGGGTGTCATTACAGTGTTTTAACTATAAATATCAACATTCATTTATTGGGTGGTGGGTGTCATTAGAGAGCTTGGAGTGTAAATATCAACAGTCATTCTTAAGGTGGTGGGTGTGTGGGTGTCATTACAGTGATTGGCCTATAAATATTAACCGTCATTTATGGGGTGGTGGGTGTGTGGGTGTCATTACAGTGCTTGGACTGTAAATATCAACAGTCATTAATAGGGTGGTGGGTGTGTGAGTGTAATTACAGAGCTTGGACTGTATATATCAACAGACATTCATGGGGTGGTGGGTGTGTAGGTGTCATTACAGTGCTTGGACTGTAAATATCAAAAGTCATTCCTGGGGTGGTCGGTGTGTGGATGTCATTACAGTGCTTAGACTGTAAATATCAACAGTCATTTATGGGGTAGTGGGTGTGTGGCTGTCATTACAGTGCTTGGACTGTAAATATCAACAGTCAATCATGGGGTGGTGGGTGTGTGGGTGTCATTACAGTGCTTTGACTGTAAATATCAACAGTCATTCTTGGGGTGGTGGGTGTGTGGGTGTCATTACAGTGTTTTGATTGTAAATATCAACAGCCATTTAAAAGGTGGTGGGTGTCATTAGAGTGCTTGAACTGTAAATATTAACAGTAATTTATAAGGTGGTAGGTGTGGGGGTGTCATTACAGTGCTTACACTGTAAATATCAACAGTCATTCATGGGGTGGTGGGGGTGAAGGTGTCATTACAGTGCTAGGACTGTAAATATCAACAGTCATTCATGGGGTGGTGGGTGTGTGGGTGTCATTACAGTGCTTGGACTGTAAATATCAACAGTCATTCATGGGGTGGTGGGTGTGTGGGTGTCATTACAGTGCTTGGACTATAAATATCAAGTCATTCATGGTGTGGTGGGTGTGTGTGTGTCATTAGTGCTTGGACTGTAAATATCAACAGTCAATCATGGGGTGGTTGGTGTCATTACAGTGCTTGGACTGTAAATATCAACAGTCAATCATGGGGTTTTGGGTGTCATTAAAATGCTTGGACTGTAAATATCAACAGTAATTTATAAGGTGGTAGGTGTGGGGGTGTCATTACAGTGCTTAGACTGTAAATATCAACAGTCATTAATGGGGTGGTGGGGGTGAGGGTGTCATTACAGTGCTAGGACTGTAAATATCAACAGTCATTCATGGGGTGGTGGGTGTGTGGGTTTCATTATAGTGCTTGAACTGTAAATATCAACAGTCATTCAAGGGGTGGTGGGTGTGTGGGTGTCATTACAGTGCTTGGACTATAAATATCAAGTCATTCATGGTGTGGTGGGTGTGTGGGTGTCATTAGTGCTTGGACTGTAAATATCAACAGTCAATCATGGGGTGGTTGGTGTCATTACAGTGCTTGAACTGTAAATATCAACAGTCAATCATGGGGTTTTGAGTGTCATTAAAATGCTTGGACTGTAAATATCAACAGTCATTCACGGGGTTTTGGTGTTTGGGTGTCTATGCAGTGCTTTGACTGTAAATATCAACAGTCATTCATGGGGTGGTGGGTGTGTGGGTGTCATTACAGTGCTTGGACTGTAAATATCAACCGTCATTTATGGGGTGGTGTTTGTGTGGTTGTCATTACAGTTCCTGGACTGCAAATATCAACAGTCATTCATAGGGTGGTGGGTGTGTGAGTGTCATTACAGAGCTTAGACTGTAAATATCAACAGTCATTTATGGGGTGGTGGGTGTGTGGGTGTCATTACAGTGTTTAGACTGTAAATATCAACAGTCAGTTATTGTGTGGTGGGTGTGTGGGTGTCATTACCGTGCTTGGACTGTAAATATTAACAGTCAATCATGGGGTGGTCGGTGTGTCGGTGTCATTACAGTGCTGGGACTGTAATTATCAACAGTCATTCATGGGGTGGTGTGTTTGTTGGTGTCATTACTGTGTTTTAACTATAAATATCAACATTCATTTATTGGGTGTTGGGTGTCATTACAGTGCTTTGACTATAAATATCAACAGTCATTTATGGGGTGGTGCATGTGTGGGTGTCATGACAGTACTTGGACTGTAAATATCAACAGTCATTAATGGGGTGGTGAGTGTGTGGGTGTCATTACAGTTTTTGGATTGTAAATATCAACCATCATTAATGTGTGGGTGTCATAACAGAGCTCAGACTGAAAATATTAACAGTTATTCCTGGGGTGGTGGGTGTGTTGGTGTCATTACAGTGCTTGGACTATAAATATGAATCATCATTTATGGGGTGGTTGGTGTGTGGGTGTCATTACAGTGTTTGGACTGTAAATATCAACAGTCATTCATTGGGTGGTGGGTGTGTGGGTGTCATTACAGTTTTTTTATTGTAAATATCAACAGGCATTTAAAAGGTGGTGGGTGTCATTAGAGTGCTTGAACTGTAAATATCAACAGTAATTTATAAGGTGGTAGGTGTGAGGGTGTCATTACAGTGCTTTGACTGTAAATATCAACAGTCATTTATCGGGTGGTGGGTGTGAGGGTGTCATTACAGTGCTAGGACTGAAAATATCAACAGTCATTTATTGGGTGGTGGGTGTGTGGGTGTCATTACAGTGCTTGGACAGTAAATATCAATAGTCAATCATGGGAAGGTCGGTGTGTGGGTGTCATTATAGTGCTTGGACTGTAAATATCAACAGTCATTCATGAGGTAGTGGGTGGGCGGGTGTCATTACAGTGTTTTAACTATAAATATCAACATTCATTTATTGGGTGGTGGGTGTCATTAGAGTGCTTGGAGTGTAAATATCAACAGTCATTCATGGGGTGGTGCATGTGTGGGTGTCATTACAGTTCCTGGACTGCTAATATAAACTATCATACATTAGGTGGTGGGTGTGTGGGTGTCATTACACTGCTCAGACTGTAAATATTAACAGTCATTCATAGGGTGGTGGGTGTGTGGATGTCATTACAGTGCTTGGACTGAAAATATCAACAGTCATTCTTAAGGTGGTGGGTGTGTGGGTGTCATTACAGTGATTGGCCTATAAATATTAACCGTCATTTATGGGGTGGTGGGTGTGTGGGTGTCATTACAGTGCTTGGACTGTAAATATCAACAGTCATTCATAGGGTGGTGGGTGTGTGAGTGTAATTACAGAGCTTGGACTGTATATATCAACAGACATTCATGGGGTGGTGGGTGTGTAGGTGTCATTACAGTGCTTGGACTGTAAATATCAAAAGTCATTCTTGGGGTGGTCGGTGTGTGGGTGTCATTACAGTGCTTAGACTGTAAATATCAACAGTCATTTATGGGGTAGTGGGTGTGTGGCTGTCATTACAGTGCTTGGACTGTAAATATCAAAAGTCATTCTTGGGGTGGTCGGTGTGTGGGTGTCATTACAGTGCTTAGACTGTAAATATCAACAGTCATTTATGGGGTAGTGGGTGTGTGGCTGTCATTACAGTGCTTGGACTGTAAATATCAACAGTCAATCATGGGGTGGTGGGTGTGTGGGTGTCATTACAGTGCTTTGACTGTAAATATCAACAGTCATTCTTGGGGTGGTGGGTGTGTGGGTGTCATTACAGTGTTTTGATTGTAAATATCAACAGTCATTCGTGAGGTGGTGGGTGTGTGGGTGTCATTACAGTCTTTTGATTATAAATATCAACAGTCATTTATAAGGTGGTAGGTGTCATTAGAGTGCTTGGACTGTAAATATCAACAGCCATTCATGGGGTGGTGGGGGTGAGGGTGTCATTACAGTGCTAGGACTGTAAATATCAACAGTCATTCATGGGGTGGTGGGTGTGTGCGTTTCATTATAGTGCTTGAACTGTAAATATCAACAGTCATTCATTTGGTGGTGGGTGTGTGGGTGTCATTACAGAGCTTGGACTATAAATATCAAGTCATTCATGGTGTGGTGGGTGTGTGTGTGTGTCATTAGTGCTTGGACTGTAAATATCAACAGTCAATCATGGGGTGGTTGGTGTCATTACAGTGCTTGGACTATAAATATCAACAGTCAATCATGGGGTGTTGGGTGTCATTAAAATGCTTGGACTGTAAATATCAACAGTCATTCACGGGGTTTTGGTGTTTGGGTGTCTATGCAGTGCTTTGACTGTAAATATCAACAGTCATTCATGGAGTGGTGGGTGTGTGGGTGTCATTACAGTGCTTGGACTGTAAATATCAACCGTCATTTATGGGGTGGTGTTTGTGTGGGTGTCATTACAGTTCCTGGACTGCAAATATCAACAGTCATTCATAAGGTGGTGGGTGTGTGAGTGTCATTACAGAGCTTGGACTGTAAATATCAACAGTCATTTATGGGGTGGTGGGTGTGTGGGTGTCATTACAGTGATTAGACTGTAAATATCAACAGTCAGTTATTGGGTGGTGGGTGTGTGGGTGTCATTACAGTGCTTGGACTGTAAATATTAACAGTCAACCATGGGGTGGTCGGTGTGTGGGTGTCATTACAGTGCTGGGACTGTAATTATCAACAGTCATTCATGGGGTGGTGTGTGTGTTGGTGTCATTACAGTGTTTTAACTATAAATATCAACATTCATTTATTGTTTGTTGGGTGTCATTACAGTGCTTTGACTATAAATATCAACAGTCATTCATGGGGTGGTGCATGTGTGGGTGTCATGACAGTACTTGGACTGTAAATATCAACAGTCATTAATGGGGTGGTGAGTGTGTGGGTGTCATTACAGTTCTTGGAGTGTAAATATCAACCATCATTAATGTGTGGGTGTCATTACAGAGCTCAGACTATAAATATTAACAGTTATTCCTGGGGTGGTGGGTGTGTTGGTGTCATTACAGTGCTTGGACTATAAATATGAACCGTCATTTATGGGGTGGTGGGTGTGTGGGTGTCATTACAGTGCATGGACTGTAAATATCAACAGTCATTCATAGAGTGGTGGGTGTGTGGCTGTCATTACAGTGCTTGGACTGTAAATATCAACAGACAATCATGGGGTGGTGGGTGTGTGGGTGTCATTACAGTGTTTAGACTGTAATTATCAACAGTCCTTCATGGGTTTGTGGGTGTGTGGGTGTTATTACAGTGCTTAGACTGTAAATATCAACAGTCATTTTTTGGGTGGTGGGTGTGTGGGTGTCATTACAGTGCTTGGACTGTAAATATCAATAGTCAATCATGGGATGGTCAGTGTGTGGGTGTCATTACAGTGCTTGGACTGTAAATATCAATAGTCATTCATGAGGTGGTGGGTGTGTGGGTGTCATTACAGTGTTTTAACTATAAATATCAACATTCATTTATTGGGTGGTGGGTATCATTAGAGTGCTTGGACTGTAAATATCAACAGTCATACATGGGGTGGTGCATGTGTGGGTGTCATGACAGTGCTTGGACTGTAAATATCAACAGTCATTCATGGGATGTAAGGGAGACTGCGGTGGTGAAAGGACGTGTCTCGTTAGCCCCGTGACATGTATAAACAGTGCTAGTGTTTACATTAACAGTGCAGTGCTAGTGCGCCTGTATATGTTTTGGCACGTCCAGCATGGGTTCTCCAGTTGACGAGCTGTTCCTTGTCTGTCATGAGCGAGATGATGGAAAGGTCAAGTGGCTGAAATGTCTCAAGTGCAAATTGGGCGGCCATAGCACTTGTACGAGAATGACTGGTTTGAAATCAAATGCTTTGGAAGTAAATTGGGTTTGTGATCCTTGTGCTTTAGTGATAAAGAGTGAAGTTCACCTTCGAGAGGAGATTAATGTAATGAAAAGTGATATTATTGAAATCAAGAATATGCTGAAGGATATAAGACTACCCGAGAATCTTCAGAATAGTGTAATGGCTGCTTTGCCGGCTCTGACTGACAGGGTCACACTGGCTGTGTTAGAGGCTGTGTCAGCTCAATCGGGCCAGGTGGAAAAAGATGGCATGAACTGGGCTGAGGTGGTGTCGAGAAGCAGGAAACGGAAACGCACACAGAAAAATAAGAATCTTCTTATTATTAAAGCAAAGGGTAGCGAAAAAGCAGTTGATATGAAGAAAGAGGTCGAAGAATTGTTGTCGGATGTTCAAATTATGGACTCCAAATTCACTAACAAGGGAAATATTGTTATAAATCTTGAATCTGAAGAGAAGAGAAATGCTGCACAAAATAAGTTACACGAGGTGGGGAATTTAATTGTTTCCAATGGGAAGCGATGGGACCCCAAAATTATGGTATGTAATGTGGCTCGGAATGAGGACAAGGAATCGCTCATTGAAGAAATTATTGTAAGGAATAATTTGGAATCGATTGACGGAGTTATGAATAAAATGAAAATTGTTTCTGAAAGACCAGCTGCAGGAGGGACTGTACATTATGTACTGAAGTGTGATCCAGAGGTACGTGCAAAAATTCACGGGATGAATGACAAGCTGAAGCTGAAGTGGGGCGTTCATCAGGTATACGATCGTTATTTTCCACTACTGTGTTACCACTGCCTGAAATTCGGTCACAAGTCGGATAGTTGCCAATCCAAGGTCAAAGGTCATGCACCCCACTGCTATAAGTGTGCAGGTCAGCATGAAGGTCGCTCTTGCCAGTCTGATGTGAGAAAATGCTTCAACTGTGCTGCTTCAAAACGTCAAAGCGAACACTCTGTAAGTAGTTTGTCTTGCCCCATTTTCACCTCGGAGGTAAATAGGATCAGACTCAACACTAACCATGGCTTTTAATATGCAAAGTGTTAATTGTGGACTATTGAACGTGCAGTCTGCTAAAAATAAAACATTTGAGATACGCCAGACGATTGTTGATGGCTGTTTAGATTTTTATGCCATTACTGAGACGTGGTTAACGAAATTTGACTCAGCTGTATCCAGGAAATGACTCCGGTGACTCATTCTTTTTTACATAAACCGAGGTGTACGGGTCGAGGCGGAGGTGTTGGCCTATTTGTTTCAAATTCTATAAAGAAGGTGAAGGTATGCAAGTCGCCGGGGTTTGAAAGTTTTGAACTCCTTCAGGTTGAGTGTCAAGCTGGTGGAAGCAAAGTAACGTTTATAACAATATATAGACCCCCTGCTACTAGCCCTGGTTTATTCATTGATGAGCTTGAGCTGTACCTCGAGACGGTTGACATGATTAGCTCTAATGTCATTGTGTTGGGAGATTTTAATTTTTGGCTTGATACTCCAGGAGCCCGCTATGTTCAGCGATTTACAGATATGTTAGCAACGTTTAACCTGGTCAATGTAGTGAACAAGCCCACATCGATTTGTGGCCATATTATTGATTTGGTCTTGGTGGACACATCTGGAGACCTGGTACGTAACCTTCAGGTGGACGATGTATGCTCCCTTTCACCGGTACACAAACTTGTGGTGTTTAATCTGAACCTGTTGTTGAGTAAAAGGCAAGTAAAGAATATTTCTTTTCGGTCCAGAAGAAATTTTAATAGTGATGGTCTACTATCACTCGTTTGTAATAAGATAGTCGAGCAATACGGTGATTCGTGCAATCATGGGTGGGCAGTGAAAGGAGAGTGTCATGACTGTTTGTACAATCTATACAATTACACGCTGAAGTCTGAATACGACAAAATGTGTCCTATAGTTGAGAAGAAAATAATAGTGAAAGATGAATCTCCGTGGTTCAACAATGACATAAATAAAGCGAAAATTAATAAAAAAAAGATGGAAAGACGGTGGCGCAAGTATCGTACTGAGGAATGTAGACATGCATACACTCAAGCACGAAACTACGAATTAAGGCTTGTCACCAAGAGAAAGTGCAGTTATTACAAAGAGAAAACTGAAATGGCGGGATCGAATATACACGAGCTCTACAAGATACTTGACTGCCTGACTGGTGATAAGAGGAAGCATAAGTTGCCGGAGAGCTGTTCGGATAGCAAGTTGGCCAATGATTTTGTATATTTTTTCGATAATAAGATCAAGAATATTATATCGACGTTTGTGAGTGATAGTTCGCATATGGTTATGAGTGAACAAACTTCTGATATTAAACTGAGTGAGTTCCGAATTGTGAGTGAATTGACTGTTAGTGAGATGATCAAGAAGGCAAAACCTACGTACTCTGCAATCGACCCTATGCCGTTCAAGCTGTTTAATAGAAACAAAAGGTTTGATCGTCTGGTCAGCGTTATCACAAAAATGGTAAATGTGAGTATTGCTAATAGTGTGTTCCCAAACTCTGAAAAGCAAGCTATTGTAACACCCACATTGAAGGGGAATCTTGACCCCCAATCTTTCAGCTCATTTCGTCCTGTATCCAATTTAACTTTTCAATCCAAGATTTTGGAAAAGGTAATTTTAACTCAATTGATGGATTATTTGGATATGGTTGGTGCAATTCATGATAACCAGTCAGCCTACCGTCGTCTGTATTCCACGGAGACTGCTCTGTGTTCTATCGTAAGTGACATGCGCACTTTGATGGATGATGGAAAATGTGGTCTGTTGGTATTACTGGATTTGAGTGCTGCATTCGACACAGTAGTGCACAGTGTCTTACTGAGTGTCTGTGAACATATTGGTATAATAGGTGCTGCTCTCTCGTACCTGAAGAGTTACCTGACTGGCCGCAACTACTGTGTAAAAATAGGAAATGAATTTTCTGACGCAATACCATTAACAAGAGGTGTGCCTCAGGGTAGTGTTTTAGGCCCAATACTCTTCTGTTTATATACTACAGATTTTTCTGTACTACTTAAAAAGTACGAAGTCAGATTCAAGCTTTTTGCGGATGACACGCAGTTTTACATGTCATTCACAAATATACACGATTCAGAAACTCATTTGAGCTCTGTCCTTACTGACATTAAGCAATGGATGGATTCCAGGCAGCTTAAATTAAATCAAGATAAAACAGAATGTCTGTATGTCGGTCGTAGAACTGACTTCGACAGCTTGGGAGTACGTAAACTGAAAGTGAATGATAGGGAAATCACAATCAACAAATGTGTGAAGAGTCTCGGGGTGATGTTGGACAGTGAGCTAATGATGAGAGATCAGATTGGTCATGTGGTTCAAATTGCTGGATACCACTTGAGGAATTTGGCTTTCGTAAGGAAATACCTTGATCAGAGTGTGATGACGAAACTGGTTTACAATCATGTTCTAAGTAAATTGGATTACTGTAATTCTCTATATTATGGCTTGCCTGATTATCTATTGAAGAAACTCCAGATGATCACGAACAGAGTTGCGAGATTGATACGAGGTCTGTCAAGAAGAGATCGAATAACGCCAGCACTCATACAACTACATTGGCTTCCTATTAAGGCACGTATCGTTTACAAGCAGTGTGTTATGGTTCATCAAGCGTTAAATTTTGGCAAACCAGTTTACATGCGAGATATGCTCCTGGACTTTCATGTGGATACCAATGTAGAATTGCGACATAGCAGCGAGGTGAATAGGCTTCTGGAACCAAGATTCAGAAGGGAATGTGGAAAAAGAGCGTTCGCAAATAGTGCTCCTCGCCTCAACAACAACCTTCCGAGCTTCGTTAGGGCAGCAGAAACAGCTGCTCTATTCAAAAAGAGACTGAAGACACACCTCTTCACCGAGTCTTACAACCTCATAAATGAAGAAATGAGACCAAGTTTCCGGCTTTAGTTGATCTACGGAGGGACTTGGAGAGCTGGCAACGGCTGAAAGTCCCTAGAAGCCATCACATAAGTAACATAAGTAAGTAAGAGAGTGTGGGTGTCATTACGGTTCCTGGACTGTAAATATAAACCATCATACATTCGGTGGTGGGTGTGTGGGTGTCATTACAGTGCTTGGACTGTAAATATCAACAGTCATTCATGGGGTGGTGGGTGTGTGGATGTCATTACAGTGCTTGGACTGAAAATATCAACAGTCATTCTTGGGGTGGTGGGTGTGTGGATGTCATTACAGTGCTTGGCCAATAAATATTAACCATCATGTATGGGGTGGTAGGTGTGTGGGTGTCATTACAGTGCTTGGACTGTAAATATCAACAGTCATTCATAGGGTGGTGGGTGTGTGAGTGTCATTACAGAACTTGGACTGTAAATATCAACAGTCATTCATGGGGTGGTGGGAGTGTAGGTGTCATTATAGTGCTTGGACTGTAAATATCAAAAGTCATTCTTGGGGTGGTCGGAGTGTGGGTGTCATTACAGTGCTTAGACTGTAAATATTAACAGTCATTTATAGGGTGGTGGGTGTGTGGCTGTCATTACAGTGCTTGGACTGTAAATATCAACAGTCAATCATGGGGTGGTAGGTGTGTGGGTGTCATTACATTGCTTTGACTGTAAATATCAACAGACATTCATGGGGTGGTGGGTGTGTGGGTGTCATTACAGTGTTTTGTTTGTAAATATCAACAGTCATTTATAAGGTTGTAAGTGTCATTAAAGTGATTGGACTGTAAATATCAACAGTCATTCATAAGGTGGTGGGTGTGGGGGTGTCATTACATTGTTTTGACTGTAAATATCAACAGTCATTCATGGGGTGGTGGGGGTGAGGGTGTTATTACAGTGCTTGGACTGTAAATATTAACAGTCATTCATGGGGTGGTGGGTGTGAGGGTGTCATTACAGTGCTTACACTGTATATATCAACAATCATTCATAGGGTGGTGGGTGTGTGGGTGTCATTATAGTGTTTGGACTGTAAATATCAACAGTCATTCATGGGGTCGTGGGTGTGTGGGTGTCATTACAATGTTTTAATTGTAAATATCAATAGTCATTCATAGGGTGGTGGGTGTCATTAGAGTGTTTGGACTGTAAATATCAACAGTCATTCATGGGGTGGTAGGTGTGTGGGTGTCATTACAGTGCTTGGACTGTAAATATCAACCATCATTTATGGGGTGGTGTTTGTGTGGGTGTCATTACAGTTCCAGGACTGTAAATATCAACAGTCATTCATAGGGTGGTGGGTGTGTGAGTGTCATTGCAGAGCTTGGACTGTAAATATCAACAGTTATTCATGGGGTGGTGGGTGTGTGGGTGTCATTACAGTGCTTTGACTGTAAATATCAACAGTCAGTTATTGGGTGGTGGGTGTGTGGGTGTCATTACAGTGCTTGGACTGTAAATATCAACAGTCAATCATGGGGTGGTTGGTGTGTGGGTGTCATTACAGTATTTTAACTATAATATCAACATTCATTTATTGGGTGGTGGGTGTCATTACAGTGCTTTGACTGTAAATATCAACAGTCATTTATAGAGTGGTGGGTGTGTGGCTGTCATTACAGTGCTTGGACTGTAAATATCAACAGTCAATGATAGGGTGGTGGGTGTGTGGGTGTCATTACAGTGCTTGGACTGTAAATATCAACAGTCATTAATGTGTGGGTGTCATTACAGAGCTCAGACTGTAAATTTTAACAGTCATTCCTGGGGTGGTGGGTGTGTTGGTGTCATTACAGTGCTTGGACTATAAATATTAACCGTCATTTATGGGGTGGTGGGTGTGTTGGTGTCATTACAGTGCATGGACTGTAAATATCAACAGTCATTTATAGAGTGGTGGGTGTGTGGCTGTCATTACAGTGCTTGGACTGTAAATATCAACAGTCAATCATGGGGTGGTGGGTGTGTGGGTGTCATTACAATGCTTAGACTGTATTTATCAACCATCCTTCATGGGTTGGTGGGTGTGTGGGTGTCATTACAGTGCTTAGACTGTAAATATACACAGTCATTTTTTGGGTGGTGGGTGTGTGGGTGTCATTACAGTGCTTGGACTGTAAATATCAATAGTCAATCATAAGATGGTCAGTGTGTGGGTGTCATTACAGTGCTTGGACTGTAAATATCAACAGTCATTCATGAGGTGGTGGGTGTGTGGGTGTCATTACAGTGTTTTAACTATAAATATCAACATTCATTTATTGGGTGATGGGTGTCATTAGAGTGCATGGACTGTAAAAAATAATAGTAATACATGGGGTGGTGCATGTGTGGGTGTCATGACAGTGCTTGGACTGTAAATATCAACAGTCATTCATGGGGTGGTGCGTGTGTGGGTGTAATTACAGTTCCTGGACTGTAAATATAAACCATCATACATTAGGTGGTGGGTGTGTGGGTGTCATTACAGTGCTTGGACTGTAAATATCAACAGTCATTAATGGAGTGGTGGGTGTGTGGATGTCATTACAGTGCTTGGACTGAAAATATCAACAGTCATTCTTGGGGTGGTGCGTGTGTGGGTGTTATTACAGTGCTTGGCCAATAAATATTAACCGTCATTTATGGGGTGGTGGGTGTGTGGGTGTCATTACAGTGCTTGGACTGTAAATATCAAAAGTCATTTTTGGGGTTGTCGGTGTGTGGGTGTCATTACAGTGCTTAGACTGTAAATATTAACAGTCATTTATGAGGTGGTGGGTGTGTGGGTGTCATTACAGTGCTTAGACTTTAAATATTAACAGTCATTTATGGGGTGGTGGGTGTGTGGCTCTCATTACAGTGCATGGACTGTAAATATCAACAGTCAATCATGGGGTGGTGGGTGTGCGGGTGTCATTACAGTTCTTTGACTGTAAATATCAACAGACATTCATGGGGTGGTGGGTGTGTGGGTGTCATTACAGTGTTTTGTTTGTAAATATCAACAGTCATTTATAAGGTTAGGGGTGTCATTAGATTGCTTGGACTGTAAATATCAACAGTCATTCATAAGGTGGTTGGTGTGGGGGTGTCATTACAGTGCTTTGACTGTAAATATCAACAGTCATTCATGGGGTGGTGGGTGTGTGGGTGTCATTATAATGCTTGAAATGTAAATATCAACAGTCATTCATGGGGTGGTGGGTGTGTGGTTGTCATTACAGTGCATGGACTATAAATATTAAGTCATTCATGGTGTGGTGGGTGTGTGTGTGTGTCATTAGTGCTTGGACTGTAAATATCAACAGTCATTCATAGGGTGCTTGGTGTCATTACAGTGCTTGGACTGTAAATATCAACAGTCAATCATGGGGTGTTGGTAGTCATTAGAGTGTTTGGACTCTAAATATCAACAGTCATTCATGGGTGTTTGGGTGTCTATTCAGTGCTTGGACTGTAAATATCAACAGTCAATCATTGGGTGGTGGGTTTCTGGGTGTCATTACAGTGCTTGGACTGTAAATATCAACAGTGAGTCATGGGGTGGTGGGTGTGTGGGTGTCATTACAGTGTTTTGATTGTAAATATCAACAGTCATTCATTGGGTGGTGGGTGTCATTAGAGTGCTTGGACAGTAAATATCAACAGTCATTCATCGGGTGGTGGGTGTGTGGGTGTCATAACAGTGCTTAGACTGTAAATATCAATAGTCATTCATGGGGTGGTGGGTGTGAGGGTGTCATTACAGTGCTTAGACTGTATATATTAACAATCATTCATTGGTCGTGGGTGTGTGGGTGTCATTATAGTGTTTGGACTGTAAATATCAAGTCATTCATGGGATGGTGGGTGTCTGTGTGTCACTAGTGCTTGGACTGTGAATATTAACAATCATTCATGTGGTGGTAGGTGTCTATGCAGTGCTTGGACTGTAAATATCAACAGTCAATCATGGAGTGGTGGGTGTGTGGGTGTCATTAGAGTGTTTGGACTGTAAATATTAACAGTCATTCATGGGGTGGTGGGTGTGTGGGTGTCATTACAGTGTTTTGACTGTAAATATCAACAGTCATTCATAGGGTGATGGGTGTCATTACAACGCTTGGACTGTAAATATCAACTGTTATTCAGGAGGCGGTAGGTGTGTGGGTGTCATGACACTGCTTGGACTGTAAATATCAACAGTCATTCATGGGTTGGTGAGTGTGTGGGTGTTATTACAGTTCTTGGACTGTATATATCAACCATTATTCATTGGTTGGTGGGTGTGTCGGTGTCATTACAGTGCTTGGACTGTAAATATTAACAGTTATTCATATGGTGGTGGGTGTGTGGATGTCATTACAGTGCTCGGACTTAAAATATTAATTGTCATTTATAGGGTGGTGGGTGTGTGGGTGTTATTACAGTAGGTGGACTGTAAATATCAACAGTCATTCATAAAGTGCTGGGTGTGTGAGTGTCATTACAGAGCTTGGACTGTAAATATCAACAGTCATTAATGGAGTGTTGGGTGTGTGGGTGTCATTACAGTGCTTGGACTGTAAATATCAACAGTCATTCATGGGGTTAGGGTTTGTGGGTGTCATTACAGTGCTTAGACTGTAAATATCAACAGTCATTAATTGGGAGGTGGGTGTGTGGGTGTCATTACAGTGTTTGAACTGTAAATATCAACAGTCAATCATGGGGTGGTCGGTGTGTGGGTGTCATTACAGTGCTTGGACTGTAAATATCAACAGTCATTCATGGGGTGGTGCGTGTGTGGGTGTCATGACTGTACTTGGACTGTAAATATCAACAGTCATTAATGTGTGGGTGTCATTACAGAGCTCAGACTGTAAATTTTAACAGTCATTCCTGGGGTGGTGGGCGTGTTGGTGTTATTACAGTGCTTGGACTATAAATATTTACCGTCATTTATGGGGTGGTGGGTGTGTTGGTGTCATTACAGTGCATGGACTGTAAATATCAACAGTCATTTATAGAGTGGTGGGTGTGTGACTGTCATTACAGTGCTTGGACTGTAAATATCAACAGTCAATCATGGGGTGGTGGGTGTGTGGGTGTCATTACAATGCTTAGACTGTATTTATCAACCATCCTTCATGGGTTGGTGGGTGTGTGGGTGTCATTACAGTGCTTAGACTGTAAATATACACAGTCATTTTTTGAGTGGTGGGTGTGTGGGTGTCATTACAGTGCTTGGACTGTAAATATCAATAGTCAATCATAAGATGGTCAGTGTGTGGGTGTCATTACAGTGCTTGGACTGTAAATGTCAACAGTCATTCATGAGGTGGTGGATGTGTGGGTGTCATTACAGTGTTTTAACTATAAATATCAACATTCATTTATTGGGTGGTGGGTGTCATTAGAGTGCATGGACTGTAAAAAATAATAGTAATACATGGGGTGGTGCATGTGTGGGTGTCATGACAGTGCTTGGACTGTAAATATCAACAGTCATTCATGGGGTGGTGCGTGTGTGGGTGTCATTACAGTTCCTTTACTGTAAATATAAACCATCATACATTAGGTGGTGGGTGTGTGGGTGTCATTACAGTGCTTGGACTGTAAATATCAACAGTCATTAATGGGGTGGTGTTTGTGTGGATGTCATTACAGTGCTTGGACTGAAAATATCAACAGTCATTCTTGGGGTGGTGCGTGTGTGGGTGTTATTACAGTGCTTGGCCAATAAATATTAACCGTCATTTATGGGGTGGTGGGTGTGTGGGTGTCATTACAGTGCTTGGACTATAAATATCAAAAGTCATTTTTGGGGTGGTCGGTGTGTGGGTGTCATTACAGTGCTTAGACTGTAAATATTAACAGTCATTTATGAGGTGGTGGGTGTGTGGGTGTCATTACAGTGCTTAGACTTTAAATATTAACAGTCATTTATGGGGAGGTGGGTGTGTGGCTGTCATTACAGTGCTTGGACTATAAATATCAACAGTCAATCATGGGGTGGTGGGTGTGCGGGTGTCATTACAGTTCTTTGACTGTAAATATCAACAGACATTCATGGGGTGGTGGGTGTGTGGGTGTCATTACAGTGTTTTGTTTGTAAATATCAACAGTCATTTATAAGGTTATGGGTGTCATTAGATTGCTTGGACTGTAAATATCAACAGTCATTCATAAGGTGGTTGGTGTTGGGTTGTGTCATTACAGTGCTTGGACTGTAAATATCAACAGTCATTCATGGGGTGGTGGGTGTGTGGGTGTCATTATAATGCTTGAAATGTAAATATCAACAGTCATTCATGGGGTGGTGGGTGTGTGGTTGTCATTACAGTGCATGGACTATAAATATTAAGTCATTCATGGTGTGGTGGGTGTTTGTGTGTGTCATTAGTGCTTGGACTGTAAATATCAACAGTCGTTCATGGGGTGCTTCGTGTCATTACAGTGCTTGGACTGTAAATATCAACAGTCAATCATGGGGTGTTGGTAGTCATTAGAGTGTTTGGACTCTAAATATCAACAGTCATTCATGGGGTTTTGGGTGTTTGGGTGTCTATGCAGTGCTTGGACTGTAAATATCAACAGTCAATCATTGGGTGGTGGGTTTCTGGGTGTCATTACAGTGCTTGGACTGTAAATATCAACAGTGAGTCATGGGGTGGTGGGTGTGTGGGTGTCATTACAGTGTTTTGATTGTAAATATCAACAGTCATTCATAGGGTGGTGGGTGTGAGGGTGTCATTACAGTGCTTAGACTGTATATATTAACAATCATTCATGGGGTCGTGGGTGTGTAGGTGTCATTATAGTGTTTGGACTGTAAATATCAAGTCATTCATGGGATGGTGGGTGTCTGTGTGTCATTAGTGCTTGGACTGTGAATATTAACAGTCATTCATGTGGTGGTGGGTGTCTATGCAGTGCTTGGACTGTAAATATCAACAGTCAATCATTGAGTGGTGCGTGTGTGGGTGTCATTAGAGTGCTTGGACTGTAAATATCAAAATTAATTCTTTGGGTGGTGGGTGTGTGGGTATCATTACAGTGCTTAGACTGAAAATATCAACAGTCATTTATGTGGTGGTGGGTGTGTGGCTGTCATTATAGTGCTTAGACTGTAAATATCAACAGTCAATCATAGTGTGGTGGGTATGTGGGTTTCATTACAGTGCTTGGACTGTAAATATCAACAGTCCTTTATGGTTTGGTGGGTGTGTGGGTGTCATTACAGTGCTTAGACTGTAAATATCAACAGTCATTTATTGGGTGGTGGGTGTGTGGGTGTCATTACAGTGCTTGGACTGTAAATATAAACAGTCATTTATGGGGTGGTGGGTGGGTGGGTGTCATTACAGTGTTTTAACTATAAGTATTAACATTTATTTTTTGGGTGGTGGGTTTTCATTAAAGTGCTTGGACTGTAAATATCAACAGTCATTCATAGGGTGATGCATGTGTGGGTGTCATGACAGTGTTTGGACTGTAAATATCAACAGTCAATCATGGGGTGGTGAGTGTGTTGGTGTCATTACAGTTCCTGGACTGTAAACATAAACCATCATTTATCAGGTGGTAAGTGTTTGGATGTCATTACATTGCTTGGACTGAAAATATCAACAGTCATTTTTGGGGTGGTGGGTGTGTGGGTGTCATGACAGTGCTTGGACTGTAAATATCAACAGTCATTCATGGGGTGGTTGGTGTGTGGGTGTTATTACAGTGTTTTGATTGTAAATATCAACAGTCATTCATGGGGTGGTGGGTGTTGGGTTTTACATACAGTGCTTTAACTGTAAATATCAACAGTCATTCATGGGGTGGTGAGGGTGAGGGTGTCATTACAGTTCTTGGACTGTAAATATCAACAGTCATTTATGGGGTGGTGGGTATGTGGGTGTCATTATAGTGCTTGAACTGTATATATCAACAGTCATTCATGGGGTGGTGGGTGTGTGGGTGTCATTACAGTGCTTGGACTATAAATATTAATTCATTCATGGTGTGGTGGGTGTGTGTGTCTTTAGTGCTTGGACTGTAAATATCAACAGTCATTCATGGGGTGGTTGGTTTCATTACAGTGTTTGGACTGTAAATATCAACAGTCAATCATGGAATGTTGGGTGTCATTAGAATGCTTAGACTGTAAATATTAACAGTCATTTATTGGGTGGTGGGTGTGTGGGTGTCATTATAGTGCTTGGACTGTAAATATCAACAGTCAATCATGGGGTGGTCGGTGTGTGGGTCATTACAGTGCTTTAACTATAAATATCAACGTTCACTTATTGGGAGGTGGGTGTCATTAGAATGCTTGGACTGTAAATATCAACAGTCATTCATAGGGTGGTGCATGTGTGGGTGTAATGACAGTGCTTGGACTGTAAATATCAACAGTCATTCATGGGGTGGTGAGTGTGTTGGTGTCATTACAGTGCTTTGACTGTAAATATCAACAGTCATTCGTGGGGTGGTGGGTGTGTGGGTGTCATTACAGTCTTTTGATTGTAAATATTGTTACGTCCCCAGCCCCGGGTAGACTGAGGCACGTAATCAGATATATAATTGGGAGGAAGAGTGTCAAATCAAACACCTTTTAAAGCCTTAAAGCTTTATATCTTTTATATCTTGTCTCCCCTTTTACAATATCTTCATATATTACATATCATTTTATAAAGACAACCTGGAACTACAATACAATGTCATCAATAACATCAACAATATAGAGTAGTGACATCTTCTAACAAATAGTGAAGATGTTGACACTACTAAAACATAATGACGATGTGACATAGTGAAGATATGTCACACCGTAACACCCCCTTTGCAATTTTTGATGTGAGTTCTCCCTTAGGAGGACTCACATCTACACCTTCATGATGCAGGGTGGATACTTTATCACTTTCTATTGTATATCTTTTTCCCACAATTCCTCATCACCTTTATAATCGCTATTATCATCATCATCATCATCATCATCATCATCATCATAATATTCATAATCTTCATCATCTTCATCATCACTTTCTTCTTCAACTTCACCATCTTCTTCTTCAACTTTATTTCCTTCTTCAACTTCTTCATTTTCTTCAACTTTATCATTTTCTTCTTCTACTTTATTTTTTTCTACTTCATCATCATTTTCTTCTATTTCATCATTTTCTTCTTCTACTTCATCACTACTATTTTCATCCAACAAGCGCTTCTCGAGCCTGCTGCCGTCCCTCAATAGTTTACTGATGAGCTGGAATGTTTCCTTGTATTGGGGGTTGCTCATTGTTTTGGGTTCAATTTTCCATAACTTGTGGTGAAGCACAACCATCTGGTGGTTTAGTTTGCCTAGCTGTTCTTCGATTTCGGGCTCAATGTTTTTGTCTATGGCTTTGTTGGCGCTCCTTGACACGTGATGAGCTGATTTCCTTGTCTTCTTGTGAACTGGTTTCTTGGAGTTCTTTTTCTTCTTCTTGCCGTCCTCATTCCCTTCACTGTCCTGGTGGCCTTCTTCCTCCTTTTCATTGTTCTTCTCCTGCTTCTCCTCCTTTTCAACCTTTTCAACCTTCTTTCTTTCCTTTTTCTTTTTAACACTTTCTGTAGCTCCACCAGTCTTGTCCTCGGATGACTCAACCTTTGCAGTCTCTTCAATTGCTTCTGTTGGTGATGTTTCTTCCCTGGGTGATGTTTCTTCCTTGGTTGAAGTTTCCTTAGCCTTCTTCTTCTTTTTGGATTTAGCATCTTCCTCGTTATAGATGTCTTCCTCACACTCTTCCTCCACATCGTATTCTTCTAATTTTTCTTCACTTATTTCTTCCACATTGTTTTCAGTGGTTTCTTCCTCAGTGTTGTTTTCAGCAGTTTCTTCATCAATGTTTTCAGCAGTTTCTTCTTCAGTGTTTTCAGCAGTTTCTGCTTCAGTGTTTTCAGCAGTTTTTTCTTCAGTGTTTTCAGCAGTTTCTTCCTCTGCTTCTTTTTCCTCTGACTTAAGGAAGTTCACTTTATTTTCAGCTGGGCCTCTATTTCTGGCCTCCAGCTTTTGTAACTCAAGCTCCAATTGAGCTGTCTCCTCCTTCTCTTTCTTCAAGAGGAGCCGCAAGAGCTTCATCTCCTGCTCGTACTCCATTTCTTTCTTAAGTTCGATAAATCTTCGAATCAAGAAAATCCCTTACAGGCCCCCAACTTCTGTTACGTCCCCAGCCACGGGTAGACTGAGGCACGTAATCAGATATATAATTTGGAGGAAGAGTGTCAAATCAAACACCTTTTAAAGCCTTAAAGCTTTATATCTTTTATATCTTGTCTCCCCTTTTACAATATCTTCATATATTACATATCATTTTATAAAGACAACCTGGAACTACAATACAATGTCATCAATAACATCAACAATATAGAGTAGTGACATCTTCTAACAAATAGTGAAGATGTTGACACTACTAAAACATAATGACGATGTGACATAGTGAAGATATGTCACACCGTAACAATATCAACAGTCATTTATAAGGTGGTGGGTGTCATTAGAGTGCTTGGACTGTAAATATCAACAGTCATTCATGGGGTGGTGGGTGTTGGGGTGTCATTACTGTGCTTTAACTGTAAATATCAACAGTCATTCATGGGGTAATGGGGGTGAGGGTGTCATTACAGTGCTTGGACTGTAAATATCAACAGTCATTCATGGGGTTGTGTGTGTGTAGGTGTCATTACAGTGCTTAGACTGTAAGTATCAAAAGTCATTTATGGGGTGGTGGGTGTGTGGCTGTCATTATAGTGCTTGGACTGTATATATCAACAGTCAATCTTGGGGTGGTGGGTACGTGGGTGTCATTACAGTGAATGGACTGTAAATATTGTCAGTCATTCATGGGGTTGTGGGTGTGTAGGTGTCATTACAGTGCTTGGACTGTAAATATCAAAATCCATTCTTGGGGTGGTGGGTGTGTAGGTATCATTACAGTGCTTAGACTCTAAATATCAACAGTCATTTATGGGGTGGTGGGTGTGTGGCTGTCATTATAGTGCTTGGACTGTAAATATCAACAGTCAATCATAGTGTGGTGGGTATGTGGGTGTCATTACAGTTCTTGGACTGTAAATATCAACAGTCCTTTATTGGTTGGTGGGTGTGTGGGTGTCATTACAGAGCTTACACTGTAAATATCAACAGTCATTTATTGGGTGGTGGGTGTGAGGGTGTCATTACAGTGCTTGGACTGTAAATATAAACAGTCATTCATGGGGTGGTGGGTGTGTGGGTGTCATTACAGTGTTTTAACTATAAATATTAACATTCAATTATTGGGTGGTGGGTTTTCATTAGAGTGCTTGGACTGTAAATATCAACAGTCATTCATGGGGTGGTGCATGTGTGGATGTCATGACAGTGCTTGGACTGTCAATATCAACATTCATTCATGGGGTGGTGAGTGTGTGGGTGTCATTACAGTTCCTGGACTGTAAATATAAACCATCATTCACCAGGTGGTGGGTGTTTGGATGTCATTACAGTGCTTGGACTGAAAATATCAACAGTCATTCTTGGGGTGGTGGGTGTGTGGGTGTCATTACAGAGCTTGGCCTATAAATATTAACCGTCATTTATGGGGTGGTAGGTGTGTGGGTGTCATAACAGTGCTTGGACTGTAAATATCAACAGTCATTCGTAGGGTGGTGGGTGTGTGGGTGTCATTACAGTGCTTTGACGGTAAATATCAACAGTCATACATGGGGTGGTGGGTGTGTGGGTGTCATTACAGTGCTTGGACTGTAAATATCAACAGTCAACCATCGGGTTGTCGGTGTGTGGGTGTCTTTACAGTGCTTTAACTATAAATATCAACATTCATTTATTGGGTGGTTGGTGTCAGTAGAGTGCTTGGACTGTAAATATCAACAATCATTCATAGGGTGGTGCATGTGTGGGTGTCATGACAGTGCTTGGACTGTAAATATCAACAATCATTCATGGGATGGTGTGTGTGTGGGTGTCATTACAGTGCTTTGACTGTAAATATCAACAGTCATTCGTGAGGTGGTGGGTGTGTGGGTGTCATTACAGTCTTTTGATTGTAAATATCAACAGTCATTTATAAGGTGGTAGGTGTCATTAGAGTGCTTGGACTGTAAATATCAACAGTCATTCATGGGGTGGTGGGTGTTATTACAGTGCTTTGACTGTAAATATCAACAGTCATTCATGGGGTAATGGGGGTGAGGGTGTTATTACAGTGCTTGGACTGTAAATATCAACAGTCATTCATGGGGTTGTGTGTGTGTAGGTGTCATTACAGTGCTTAGACTGTAAGTATCAACAGTCATTTATAGGGTGGTGGGTGTGTGGCTGTCATTATAGTGCTTGGACTGTAAATATCAACAGTCAATCATGGGGTTGTGGGTATGTGGGTGTCATTACAGTGCTTGGACTGTAAATATCAACAGTCATTCATGGGGTGGTGGGTGTGTGGGTGTCATTACAATGTTTTGATTGTAAATATCAACATTTATTTATTGGGTGGTTGGTGTCATTAGAGTGCTTGGACTGTAAATATCAACAGTCATTCATAGGGTGGTGCATGTGTGGGTGTCATGACAGTGCTTGGACTGTAAATATCAACAATCATTCATGGGATGGTGTGTGTGTGGGTGTCATTACAGTGCTTTGACTGTAAATATCAACAGTCATTCGTGAGGTGGTTGGTGTGTGGGTGTCATTACAGTCTTTTGATTGTAAATATCAACAGTCATTTATAAGGTGGTAGGTGTCATTAGAGTGCTTGGACTGTAAATATCAACAGTCATTCATCGGGTGGTGGGTGTTGGCGTGTCATTACAGTGCTTTGACTGTAAATATCAACAGTCATTCATGGGGTAATAGGGGTGAGGGTGTCATTACAGAGTTTGGACTGTAAATATCAACAGTCATTCATGGGGTTGTTTGTGTGTAGGTGTCATTACAGTGCTTAGACTATAAGTATCAACAGTCATTTATAGGGTGGTGGGTGTGTGGCTGTCATTATAGTGCTTGGACTGTAAATATCAACAGTCAATCATGGGGTTGTGGGTATGTGGGTGTCATTACAGTGCTTGGACTGTAAATATCAACAGTCATTCATGGGGTGGTGGGTGTGTGGGTGTCATTACAATGTTTTGATTGTAAATAACAACAGTCATTTATAAGGTGGTGGGTGTCATTAGAGTGCTTGGACTGTAAATATCAACAGTCATTCATGGGGTGGTGGGTGTGAGAGTGTCATTACAGTTTTTAGACTATAAATATCAACCATCATTCATTAGGTGGTGGGTTTGTGGGTGTCATTACAGTGCTTAGACTGTAAATATTAACAGTCATTCATGGGGTGGTGGGTGTGTGGATGTCATTACAGTGCATGGACTGTAAATATTGTCAGTCATTCATGGGGTTGTGGGTGTGTAGGTGTCATTACTGTGCTTGGACTGTTAATATCAAAATTCATTCTTGGGGTGGTGGGTGTGTGGGTATCATTACAGTGCATAGACTCTAAATATCAACAGTTATTTATGGGGTGGTGGGTGTGTGGCTGTCATTATAGTGCTTGGACTGTAAATATCAACAGTCAATCATAGTGTGGTGGGTATGTGGGTGTCATTATTGTTCTTGGAATGTAAATATCAACAGTCCTTTATGGGTTGGTGGGTGTGTGGGTGTCATTACAGAGCTTAGACTGTAAATATCAAAATTCATTCTTGGGGTGGTGGGTGTGTGGGTATCATTACAGTGCATAGACTCTAAATATCAACAGTCATTTATTGGGTGGTAGGTGTGAGGGTGTCATTACAGTGCTTGGACTGTAAATATAAACAGTCATTCATAGGGTGGTGGGTGTGTGGGTGTCATTACAGTGTTTTAACTATAAATATTAGCATTCAATTATTGGGTGGTTGGTTTTCATTAGAGTGCTTGGACTGTAAATATCAACAGTCATTCATGGGGTGGTGCATGTGTGGGTGTCATGACAGTGCTTGGACTGTAAATATCAACAGTCATTCATGGGGTGGTGAGTGTGTGGGTGTCATTACAGTTCCTGGACTGTACATATAAACCATCATTCATCAGGTGGTGGGTGTTTGGATGTCATTACAGTGCTTGGACTGTAAATATCAACAGTCATTTATAGGGTGGTGGGTGTGTGGGTGTCATTACAGTGCTTGGACTGTAAATATCAACAGTCAATCATAGGGTGGTGGGTGTGTAGGTGTCATTACAGTTCTTTGACGGTAAATATCAACAGTCATACATGGTGTCGTAGGTGTATGGGTGTCATTACAGTGTTTTGATTGTAAATATCAACAGTCATTAATAAGGTGGTGGGTGTCATTAGAGTGCTTGCACTGTAAATATCAACAGTCATTCATGGGGTGGTGGGTTTTGGGTTTTCCATACAGTGCTTTGACTGTAAATATCAACAGTCATTCATGGGGTGGTGAGGGTGAGGGTGTCATTACAGTGCTTGGACTGTAAATATCAACAGTCATTCATGGGGTGGTGGGTATGTGGGTGTCATTACAGTGCTTGGACTATAAATATCAATTCATTCATGGTGTGGTGGGTGTGTGTGTCATTAGTGCTTGGACTGTAAATATCAACAGTCATTCATAGGGTGGTTGGTGTCATTACAGTGCTTGGACTGTAAATATCAACAGTCAATCATGGTATGTTGGGTGTCATTAGAATGCTTGGACTGTAAATATCAACAGTCATTTATTGGGTGGTGGGTGTGTGGGTGTAATTACAGTGCTTGGACTGTAAATATCAACAATCATTTATTGGGTGGTTGGTGTCATTAGAGTGCTTGGACTGTAAATATCAACAGTCATTCATAGGGTGGTGCATGTGTGGGTGTCATGACAGTGCTTGGACTGTAAATATCAACAATCATTCATGGGATAGTGAGTGTGTGGGTGTCATTACATTGCTTTGACTGTAAATATCAACAGTCATTCGTGAGGTGGTGGGTGTGTGGGTGTCATTACAGTCATTTGATTGTAAATATCAACAGTCATTTATAAGGTGGTAGGTGTCATTAGAGTGCTTGGACTGTAAATATCAACAGTCATTCATGGGGTGGTGGGTGTTGGGGTGTCATTACAGTGCTTTGACTGTAAATATCAACAGTCATTTATAAGGTGGTGGGTGTCATTAGAGTGCTTGGACTGTAAATATCAACAGTCATTCATGGGGTGGTGGGTGTGAGAGTGTCATTACAGTTTTTGGAATATAAATATCAACCATCATTCATTAGGTGGTGGGTTTGTGGGTGTCATTACAGTGCTTAGACTGTAAATATTAACAGTCATTCATGGGGTGGTGGGTGTGTGGATGTCATTACAGTGCATGGACTGTAAATATTGTCAGTCATTCATGGGGTTGTGGGTGTGTAGGTGTCATTACTGTGCTTGGACTGTAAATATCAAAATTCATTCTTGGGGTGGTGGGTGTGTGGGTATCATTACAGTGCATAGACTCTAAATATCAACAGTTATTTATGGGGTGGTGGGTGTGTGGCTGTCATTATAGTGCTTGGACTGTAAATATCAACAGTCAATCATAGTGTGGTGGGTATGTGGGTGTCATTATTGTTCTTGGACTGTAAATATCAACAGTCCTTTATGGGTTGGTGGGTGTGTGGGTGTCATTACAGTGCTTAGACTGTAAGTATCAACAGTCATTTATGGGGTGGTGGGTGTGTGGCTGTCATTATAGTGCTTGGACTGTAAATATCAACAGTCAATCATGGGGTTGTGGGTATGTGGGTGTCATTACAGTGCTTGGACTGTAAATATCAACAGTCATTTATTTGGTAATGGGGGTGAGGGTGTCATTACAGTGCTTGGACTGTAAATATCAACAGTCATTCATGGGGTTTTGTGTGTGTGGGTGTCATGACAGTGCTTGGACTGTAAATATCAACAATCATTCATGGGATAGTGAGTGTGTGGGTGTCATTACATTGCTTTGACTGTAAATATCAACAGTCATTCGTGAGGTGGTGGGTGTGTGGGTGTCATTACAGTCATTTGATTGTAAATATCAACAGTCATTTATAAGGTGGTAGGTGTCATTAGAGTGCTTGGACTGTAAATATCAACAGTCATACATGGGGTGGTGGGTGTTGGGGTGTCATTACAGTGCTTTGACTGTAAATATCAACAGTCATTTATTTGGTAATGGGGGTGAGGGTGTCATTACAGTGCTTGGACTGTAAATATCAACAGTCATTCATGGGGTTTTGTGTGTGTAGGTGTCATTACAGTGCTTAGACTGTAAGTATCAACAGTCATTTATGGGGTGGTGGGTGTGTGGCTGTCATTATAGTGCTTGGACTGTAAATATCAACAGTCAATCATGGGGTTGTGGGTATGTGGGTGTCATTACAGTGCTTGGACTGTAAATATCAACAGTCATTCATGGGGTGGTGGGTGTGTGGGTGTCATTACAGTTCTTGGACTGTAAATATCAACAGTCATACATAGGGTGGTGGGTGTGTAAGTGTCATAACAGAGCTTGGACTGTAAATATCAACAGTCATTCATGGGGTTGTGTGTGTGTAGGTGTCATTACAGTGCTTAGACTGTAAATATCAACAGTCATTTTTTGAGTGGTAGGTGTGTAGGTGTTATTACAGTGTTTGGACTGTAAATATCAACATTCATTCTTGGGGTGGTGGGTGTGTGGGTATCATTACAGTGCATAGACTCTAAATATCAACAGTTATTTATGGGGTGGTGGGTGTGTGGCTGTCATTATAGTGCTTGGACTGTAAATATCAACAGTCAATCATAGTGTGGTGGGTATGTGGGTGTCTATATTGTTCTTGGACTGTAAATATCAACAGTCCTTTATGGGTTGGTGGGTGTGTGGGTGTCATTACAGAGCTTAGACTGTAAATATCAACAGTCATTTATTGGGTGGTAGGTGTGAGGGTGTCATTACAGTGCTTGGACTGTAAATATAAACAGTCATTCATAGGGTGGTGGGTGTGTGAGTGTCATTACAGTGTTTTAACTATAAATATTAGCATTCAATTATTGGGTGGTGGGTTTTCATTAGAGTGCTTGGACTGTAAATATCAACAGTCATTCATGGGGTGGTGCATGTGTGGGTGTCATGACAGTGCTTGGACTGTAAATATCAACAGTCATTCATGGGGTGGTGAGTGTGTGGGTGTCATTACAGTTCCTGGACTGTAAATATAAACCATCATTCATCAGGTGGTGGGTGTTTGGATGTCATTACAGTGCTTGGACTGAAAATATCAACAGTCATTCTTGGGGTGGTGGGTGTGTGGGTGTCATTACAGTGCTTGGCCTATAAATATTAACCTTCATTTATGGGGTGGTGGGTATGTGGGTGTCATTACAGTGCTTGGACTGTAAATATCAACAGTCATTAGTAGGGTGGTGGGTGTTTCAGTGTCATTACAAAGCTTGGACTGTAAATATCAACAGTCATTTATAGGGTGGTGGGTGTGTGGGTGTCATTACAGTGCTTGGACTGTAAATATCAACAGTCAATCATGGGGTGGTGGGTGTGTAGGTGTCATTACAGTGCTTTGACCGTAAATATCAACAGTCATACATGGTGTCGTGGGTGTATGGGTGTCATTACAGTGTTTTGATTGTAAATATCAACAGTCATTAATAAGGTGGTGGGTGTCATTAGAGTGCTTGTACTGTAAATATCAACAGTCATTCATGGGGTGGTGGGTTTAGGGTTTTCCATACAGTGCTTTGACTGTAAATATCAACAGTCATTTATGAGGTGGTGAGGGTGAGGGTGTCATTACAGTGCTTGGACTGTAAATATCAACAGTCATTCATGGGTTGGTGGGTATGTGGGTGTCATTACAGTGCTTGGACTATAAATATCAATTCATTCATGGTGTGGTGGGTGTGTGTGTCATTAGTGCTTGGACTGTAAATATCAACAGTCATTCATAGGGTGGTTGGTGTCATTACAGTGCTTGGACAGTAAATATCAACAGTCAATCATGGTATGTTGGGTGTTATTAGAATGCTTGGATTGTAAATATCAACAGTCATTTATTGGGTGGTGGGTGTGTGGGTGTCATTACAGTGCTTGGACTGTAAATATCAACAGTCAATCATGGGGTGGTGGGTGTGTGGGTGTCTTTACAGTGTTTTAACTATAAATATCAACATTCATTTATTGGGTGGTTGGTGTCATTAGAGTGCTTGGACTGTAAATATCAACAGTCATTCATAGGGTGGTGCATGTGTGGGTGTCATGACAGTGCTTGGACTGTAAATATCAACAATCATTCATGGGATGGTGAGTGTGTGGGTGTCATTACATTGCTTTGACTGTAAATATCAACAGTCATTCGTGAGGTGGTGGGTGTGTGGGTGTCATTACAGTCATTTGATTGTAAATATCAACAGTCATTTATAAGGTGGTAGGTGTCATTAGAGTGCTTGGACTGTAAATATCAACAGTCATTCATGGGGTGGTGGGTGTTGGGGTGTCATTACAGTGCTTTGACTGTAAATATCAACAGTCATTTATGGGGTAATGGGGGTGAGGGTGTCATTACAGTGTTTGGACTGTAAATATCAACAGTCATTCATGGGGTTGTGTGTGTGTAGGTGTCATTACAGTGCTTAGACTGTAAGTATCAACAGTCATTTATGGGGTGGTGGGTGTGTGGCTGTCATTATAGTGCTTGGACTGTAAATATCAACAGTCAATCATGGGGTTGTGGGTATGTGGGTGTCATTACAGTGCTTGGACTGTAAATATCAACAGTCATTCATGGGGTGGTGGGTGTGTGGGTGTCATTACAGTTCTTGGACTGTAAATATCAACAGTCATTCATGGGGTTGTGTGTGTGTAGGTGTCATTACAGTGCTTAGACTGTAAATATCAACAGTCATTTTTTGAGTGGTAGGTGTGTAGGTGTCATTACAGTGCTTGGACTGTAAATATCAACATTCATTCTTGGGGTGTGGGTGTGTGGGTATCATTACAGTGATTAGACTGTAAATATCAACAGTCATTTATGGAGTGGTGGGTGTGTGGCTGTCATTATAGTGCTTGGACTGTAAATATCAACAGTCAATCATGGTGTGGTGGGTATGTGGGTTTCATTACAGTGCTTGGACTGTAAATATCAACAGTCCTTTATGGGTTTGTGGGTGTGTGGGTGTCATTACAGTGTTTTAACTATAAATATCAACATTCATTTATTTGGTGGTGGGTTTTCATTAGAGTGCTTGGACTGTAAATATCAACAGTCATTCATGGGGTGGTGGGTGTGGGGGTGTCATTACAATGCTTTGACGGTAAATATCAACAGTCATTCATGGGGTGGTGGGGGTGAGGGTGTCATTACAGTGCTTGGAGAGTAAATATCAACAGTCATTCATGGGGTGGTGGGTATGTGGGTGTCATTATAGTGCTTGAACTGTAAATATCAACAGTCATTCATGGTGTGGTAGGTGTGTGTGTGTCATTAGTGCTTGGACTGTAAATATTAACAGTTATTTATGGGGTGGTTGGTGTCATTACAGTGCTTGGACTTTAAATATCAACAGTCAATCATGGAATGTAGGGTGTCATTAGAGTGCTTGGACTGTAAATATCAACAGTCATTTATTGGGTGGTGGGTGTGTGGGTGTCATTACAGTGCTTGGACTGTAAATATCAACAGTCAATCATGGGGTGGTAGGTGTGTGGGTGTCATTACAGTGCTTGGACTATAAATATCAACAGTCATTCATGGGGTGCTGGGTGTGTGCGTGTCATTACAGTGTTTTAACTATAAATATCAACATTCATTTATTGGGTGGTGGGTGTCATTAGAGTGCTTTATCTGTAAATATCAACAGTCATTCCTGGGGTGATGCCAGCGTGGGTGTCATTACAGTGCTTGGACTGTAAATATCAACAGTCATTTATGGGGTGGTGAGTGTGTGGGTGTCATTACAGTTCCTGGACTGTATATATCAACCATCATTCATTGGTTGGTGGGTGTGTGGGTGTTATTACAGTGCTGAGACTGTAAATATTATCAGTCATTCATAGGGTGGTGGGTGTGTGGATGTCCTTAGAGTGCTTGAACTGAAAATATCAACAGTCATTCTTGGGGTAGTGGGTGTGTGGGTGTCATTACATTGCTTTGCCTATAAAAATTTAACCGTCATTTATGGGGTGGGGGGTGTGTGGCTGTCATTGCAGTGCTCGGACTGTAAATATCAACAGTTATTCATGGGGTGGTGGGTGTGTAGGTGTCATTACAGTGCTTGGACTGTAAATATCAAAAGTCATTCATGGGGTTGTGTGTGTGTAGGTGTCATTACAGTGCTTAGACTGTAAATATCAACAGTCATTTTTTGAGTGGTAGGTGTGTAGGTGTCATTACAGTGCTTGGACTGTAAATATCAACATTCATTCTTGGGGTGTGGGTGTGTGGGTATCATTACAGTGATTAGACTGTAAATATCAACAGTCATTTATGGAGTGGTGTGTGTGTGGCTGTCATTATAGTGCTTGGACTGTAAATATCAACAGTCAATCATGGTGTGGTGGGTATGTGGGTTTCATTACAGTGCTTGCACTGTAAATATCAACAGTCCTTTATGGGTTTGTGGGTGTGTGGGTGTCATTACAGTGTTTTAACTATAAATATCAACATTCATTTATTTGGTGGTGGGTTTTCATTAGAGTGCTTGGACTGTAAATATCAACAGTCATTCATGGGGTGGTGGGTGTGGGGGTGTCATTACAGTGCTTTGACGGTAAATATCAACAGTCATTCATGGGGTGGTGGGGGTGAGGGTGTCATTACAGTGCTTGGAGAGTATATATCAACAGTCAATCATGGGGTGGTGGGTATGTGGGTGTCATTATAGTGCTTGAACTGTAAATATCAACAGTCATTCATGGTGTGGTAGGTGTGTGTGTGTCATTAGTGCTTGGACTGTAAATATTAACAGTCATTTATGGGGTGGTTGGTGTCATTACAGTGCTTGGACTGTAAATATCAACAGTCAATCATGGAATGTAGGGTGTCATTAGAGTGCTTGGACTGTAAATATCAACAGTCATTTATTGGGTGGTGGGTGTGTGGGTGTCATTACAGTGCTTGGACTGTAAATATCAACAGTCAATCATGGGGTGGTAGGTGTGTGGGTGTCATTACAGTGCTTGGACTATAAATATCAACAGTCATTCATGGGGTGCTGGGTGTGTGCGTGTCATTACAGTGTTTTAACTATAAATATCAACATTCATTTATTGGGTGGTGGGTGTCATTAGAGTGCTTTATCTGAAAATATCAACAGTCATTCCTGGGGTGATGCCAGCGTGGGTGTCATAACAGTGCTTGGACTGTAAATATCAACAGTCATTTATGGGGTGGTGAGTGTGTGGGTGTCATTACAGTTCCTGGACTGTATATATCAACCATCATTCATTGGTTGGTGGGTGTGTGGGTGTTATTACAGTGCTCAGACTGTAAATATAATCAGTCATTCATAGGGTGGTGGGTGTGTGGATGTCCTTAGAGTGCTTGAACTGAAAATATCAACAGTCATTCTTGGGGTAGTGGGTGTGTGGGTGTCATTACATTGCTTTGCCTATAAATATTAACCGTCATTTATGGGGTGGGGGGTGTGTGGCTGTCATTGCAGTGCTCGGACTGTAAATATCAACAGTTATTCATGGGGTGGTGGGTGTGTAGGTGTCATTACAGTGCTTGGACTGTAAATATCAAAAGTCATTCTTGGGGTGGTCGGTGTGTGGGTGTCATTACAGTGCTTAGACTGTAAATATCAACAGTCATTTATGAAGTGGTTGGTGTGTGGCTGTCATTACAGTGCTTGGACTGTAAATATCAACAGTCAATCATGGGGTGGTGGGTGTGTGGGTGTCATTACAGTGCTTTGACTGTAAATATCAACAGTCATTCGTGGGGTGGTTGGTGTGTGGGTGTCATTACAGCGTTTTGATTGTAATTATCAACAGTCATTTATAAGGTGGTGGGTGTCATTACAGTGCTTAGACTGTAAGTATCAACAATCATTTATGAGGTGGTGGGTGTATGGCTGTCATTATAGTGCTTGGACTGTAAATATCAACAGTCAATCATGGGGTGGTGGGTATGTGGGTGTAATTACAGTGCTTGAACTGTAAATATCAACAGTCATTCATGAGGTGGTATGTGTGTGGGTGTCATTACAGTGCTTGGACTAAAAATATCTAGTCATTTGTGGTGTGGTGGGGGTGGAGGTGTCATTAGTGCTTGGACTGTAAATATCAACAGTCATTCATGGGGTGGTTGGTATCATTACAGTTCTTGGAATGTAAATATCAACAGTCAATCATGGGGTGTTGGGTGTCATTAGAGTGTTTGGAATATAAATATCAACAGTCATTCATGGAGTTGTGGGTGTCTGGGTGTCATTACAGTGCTTGTACTGTAAATATCAACAGTGATTCATGGGGTGGTGGGTGTATGGGTGTCATTACAGTGTTTTGATTGTAAATATCAACAGTCATTCATAGGGTGGTGGGTGTCATTAGAGTGCTTGGACTGTAAATATCAACCATAATTAATGGGGTGGTGGGTGTGGGGGTGTCATTACAGTACTTGGACGGTATATATCAACAATCATTCATGGGGTGGTGGGTGTGTGGGTGTCATTAGAGTGCTTGGACTGTAAATATTAACAGTCATTCATGGGATGGTGGGTTTGTGGGTGTCATTACAGTGTTTTGACTGAAAATATCAACAGTCATTCATAAGGTGTTGGGTGTCATTACAGTGCTTGGACTGTAAATATCAACAGTTATTCAAGGGGTGGTAGGTGTGTGAGTGTCATGACACTGCTTGGACAGTAAATATCAACAGTCATTCATGGGGTGGTGAGTGTGTGGGTGTTATTACAGTTCTTGGACTGTATATATCAACCATCATTCATTGGTTGGTGGGTGTGTGGGTGTTATTACAGTGCTCAGACTGTAAATATTATCAGTCATTCATGGGGTGGTGGGTGTGTGGATGTCATTACAGTGCTTGGACTAAAAATATCAACTTTCATTCATAGGGTGGTGGGTGTGTGGGTGTCATTACAGTGTTTTGATTGTGAATATCAACAGTCATTAATAAGGTGGTGGGTGTCATTAGAGTGCTTGGACTGTAAATATCAACAGTCATTCATGGGGTAAGGAGTGTGGGGGTGTCATTGCAGTGCTTTGACAGTAAATATCAACAGTCTTTCAGGGGGTGGTGGGTATGTGGGTGTCATTATAGTGCTTGAACTGTAAATATCAACAGTCAATAATGGGGTGGTAGGTGTGTGGGTGTCATTATAGTGCTTTGACTGTAAATATCAACAGTCATTCATGGGGTGGTGGGTGTGTGGATGTCATTACAGTGTTTTGATTGTAAATATCAACAGTCAATAATAAGGTGGTGGGTGTCATTAGAGTGCTTGGACTGTAAATATCAACAGTCATTCATGGGGTGGTGGGTGTGGGGATGTCATTACAGTGCTTTGACTGTAAATATCAACAGTCATTCATGGGGTGGTGGGGGTTCGGGGTGTCATTACAATGCTTGGACTGTATATATCAACAATCATTCATGGGGTGGTGGGTGTGTGGGTGTCATTATAGTGTTTGGACTGTAAATATTAACAGTTATTCATGGGGTGGTGGGTGTGTGGGTGTCATTACATTGCTTGGACTGTAAATATCAAGTCATTTATGGGATGGTGGGTGTCTGTGTGTCATTAGTGCTTGGACTGTGAATATCAATAGTCATTTATGGGGTGGTGGGTGGCATTACAGTGCTTAGACTCTAATATCAAAAGTCATTCATGGGGTGATGGGTGTGTGGGTGTCATTACAGTGCTTGGACTGTAAATATAAACAGTTATTCATGGGGATGTGGGTGTTTGGGTGTCTATGCAGTGCTTGGACTGTAAATATCAACAGTCAATCGTGGGGTGGTGGGTGTGTCGGTGTCATTAGAGTGCTTGGACTGTAAATATTAACAGTCATTCATGGGGTGGTGGGTTTGTGGGTGTCATTACAGTGTTTTGACTGTAAATATCAACAGTCATTCATAGGGTTTTGGAGGTCATTACAGTGCTTGGACTGTAAATATCAACAGTTATTCAAGGGGTGGTGGGTGTGTGGGTGTCATGACACTGCTTGGACAGTAAATATCAATAGTTATTTATGGGGTGGTGAGCGTGTGGGTGTTATTACAGTTTTTGGACTGTATATATCAACCATCATTTATTGGGTGGTGGGTGTGTGTGTATCATTACAGTGCTTGGACTGTAAATATTAACAGTTATTCATGGGGTGGTTGGTGTGTGGATGTCATTACAGTGCTCGGACTGAAAATATTAACCGTCATTTATTGGGTGGTGGGTGTGTGGGTGTTATTACAATGGTTGGACTGTAAATATCAACAGTCATTTATAAAGTGCTGGGTGTGTGAGTGTCATTACAGAGCTTGAACTGTAAATATCAACAGTCATTCATGGAGTGGTGGGTGTGTGGAATTCATTACAGTGCTTGGACTGTAAACATCAACAGTCATTTATGGTGTGGTGTGTGTGTGGGTGTCATTACATTGCTTAGACTGTAAATATCAACAGTCATTAATTGGGTGGTGGGTGTGTGGGTGTCATTACAGTGCTTGGACTGTAAATATCAACAGTCAATCACGGGGTGGTCGGTGTGTGGGTGTCATTACAGTGCTTGGACTGTAAATATCAACAGTCATTCATGGGATGGTGTGTGTGTTGGTGTCATGACAGTGCTTGAACTGTAAATATCCACAGTCATTCATGGGGTGGTAAGTGTGTGGGTGTCATTACAGTTCTTGGACTATAAATATCAACCCTTATTTATTTGGTGGTGGGTTTGTGGGTGTCATTACAGTGCTCAGACTGTAAATATTAACAGTCATTCATGAGGTGGTGGGAGTGTGGATGTCATTACAGTGCTTAGACTGTAAATATCAACAGTCATTCATGGGGTGGTGGGTGTGTGGGTGTCATTACAGTGCTTTGACTGTAAATATCAACAGTCATTTATTGGGTGGTGGGTGTGTGGGTGTCATTACATTGCTTGGACTGTATATATAAACAGTCATTCATGGGGTGGTGGGTGTGTGGGTGTCATTACAGTGCTTTGACTGTAAATATCAACAGTCATTTATTGGGTGGTGGGTGTGTGGGTGTCATTACATTGCTTGGACTGTATATATAAACAGTCATTCATGGGGTGGTGGGTGTGTTGGTGTCATTACAGTGTTATAACTATAAATATCAACATTTATTTATTAAGTGGTGGGTTTTCATTAGAGTGCTTGGACTGTAAATATCAACAGTCAATCATGGTGTGGTGGGTATGTGGGTGTCATTACAGTGTTTGGACTCTAAATATCAACAGTCCTTCATGGGTTTATGGGTGCGTGGGTGTCATTACAGTGCTTAGACTGTAAATATCAACAGTCATTTATTGGGTGGTGGGTGTATGGTTGTCATTACATTGCTTGGACTGTAAATATAAACAGTCATTCATGGGGTGGTGGGTGTGTGGGTGTCATTACAGTGTTTCAACTATAAATATCAACATTCATTTATTGGGTTGTGGGTTTTCATTAGAGTGCTTGGACTGTAAATATGAACAGTCATTCATGGGGTGGTGCATGTATGAGTGTCATGAGAGTGCATGGACTGTATATATCAACAGTCATTCATGGGGTGGTGAGTGTGTTGGTGTCATTACAGTGCTTGGCCTATAAATATTAACCATCATTTATGGAGTGGTGGGTGTGTGGGTGTCATTACAGTGCTAGGACTATAAATATCAACAGTCATTTATAGGGTGGTTGGTGTTTGAGTGTCATTACAGAGCTTGGACTGTAAATATCAACAGTCATTTATGGGGTGGTGGGTGTGTGCGTGTCATTACAGTATTTTGATTGTGAATATCAACAGTCATTAATAAGGTGGTGGGTGTCATTAGAGTGCTTGGACTGTAAATATCAACAGTCATTCGTGGGGTGGTGGGTGTGGGGGTATCATAACAGTGCTTTGACTGTAAATATCAACAGCCATTCATGGGGTGGTGGGGGTTAGGGTGTCATTACAGTGCTTGGACTGTATATATCAACAATCATTCATGGGGTGGTGGGTGTGTGAGTGTCATTATAGTGTTTGAACTGTAAATATATACAATCATTCATGGGGTGGTGGGTGTGTGGGTGTTATTACATTGCTTGGACTGTAAATATCAAGTCATTCATGGGATGGTGGGTGTCTGAGTGTCATTAGTGCTTGGACTGTGAATATCAACAGTCATTCATGGGGTGGTGGGTGGCTTTACAGTGTTTAGACTCTAATATCAAAAGTCACTTATGGGGTGATGGGTATGAGGGTGTCATTACAGTGCTTGGACTGTAAATATAAACAGTTATTCATGGGGATGTGGGTGTTTGGGTGTCTATGCAGTGCTTGGACTGTAAATATCAACAGTCAATCGTGGGGTGGTGGGTGTGTGGGTGTCATTACATTGCTTGGACTGTAAATATAAACAGTCATTCATGGGGTGGTGGGTGTGTGGGTGTCATTACAGTGTTTTAACTATAAATATCAACAGTCATTTAATGGGTGGTGGGTTTTCATTAGAGTGCTTGGACTGTAAATATCAACAGTTATTCAAGGGGTGGTGGGTGTGTGGGTGTCATGACACTGCTTGGACAGTAAATATCAACAGTCATTCATGGGGTTGTGAGTGTGTGGGTGTTATTACAGTTTTTGGACTGTATATATCAACCATCATTCATTGGTTGGTGGGTGTGTGGGTGTTATTACAGTGCTCAGACCGTAAATATTATCAGTCAATCATGGGGTGGTGGGTGTGTGGATGTCATTACAGTGCTTGGACTGTAAATATCAACTGTCATTCATGGGATGGTGGGTGTGGGGGTGTCAATACAGTGCTTTGACTGTAAATATCAACAGTCATTTATGGGGTTGTGGGGGTGAGGGTGTCATTACAGTGCTTGGACTGTAAATATCAACAGTCATTCATGGGGTGGTGGGTATGTGGGTGTCATTATAGTGCTTGAACTGTAAATATCAACAGTCATTCATGGGGTGGTGGGTGTGTGGGTGTCATTACAGTGCTTGGACCATAAATATCAAGTCATTCATGGTGTGGTGGGTGTGTGTGTGTCATTAGTGCTTGGACTGTAAATATCAACAGTCATTCATGGGGTGGTTGGTGTCATTACAGTGCTTGGGCTGTAAATATCAACAGTCAATCATGGAATGTTGGGTGTCATTAGAGTGCTTGGACTGTAAATATCAAATGTCATTTATTGGGTGGTGGGTGTGTGGGGGTCATTACAGTGCTTGGACTGTAAATATCAACAGTCAATCATGTGGTGGTCGTTGTGTGGGTGTCATTACAGTACTAGGACTGTAAATATCAACAGTCATTCATGGGGTGGTGAGTGTGTGGGTGTCATTACAGTTCCTGGACTGTAAATATAAACCATCATTCATTAGGTGGTGGGTGTGTGAGTGTCATTACAGTGCTCAGACTGTAAATAATAATAGTCATTCATGGGGTGGTGGGTGTGTGGATGTCATTACAGTGCTTGGACTGAAAATATCAACAGTCATTCTTGGGGTAGTGGGTGTGTGGGTGTCATTACATTACTTGGCCTATAAATATTAACCGTCATTTATGGGGTGGTGGGTGTGTGGGTGTCATTACAGTGCTTGGACTGTAAATATCAACAGTTATTCATGGGGTGGTGGGTGTGTAGGTGTCATTACAGTGCTTGGACTGTAAATATCAACAGACCTTTATGGGGTGATGGGTCTGTGGGTGTCATTACAGTGCTTGGACTGTAAATATCAACAGTCATTTAGGTGTTGGGTGTTTGGGGGTCATTACAGTGCTTGGACTGTAAATATCAACAGTCAATCATGAGGTGGTGGGTGTGTTGGTGTCATTGCAGTGCTTGGACAGTAAATATCAACAGTCATTCATGGGGTTGTGGGTGTGTGGGTGTCATTACAGTGATTTAACTGTAAATATCAACAGTCATTTATTGAGTTGTGGGTGTCATTAGAGAGCTTGGACTGTAAATATCAACAGTAATTAATGGGGTGGTGGGTCTGTGCATGTCATGACAGTGCTTGGACTGTAAATATCAACAGTCATTCATGGGGTGGTGAGTGTGTGGGTGTCATTGCAGTTCTTGGACTGTAAATATCAACCATCATTCATTGGGTTGTGAGTGTGTGGGTGTCATTACATTGCTTGGACTGTAATAATCAACAGTCATTCATAGGGTGGTGGGTGTGTGAGTGTCATTACAGAGCTTGGAATGTAAATATCAACAGTCATTTATAAGGTGGTGGGTGTGTTGTTATCATTACAGTGTTTGGACTGTAAGCATCAAAAGTCATTCTTGGGGTGATGGGTGCGTTGGTGTCATTACAGTGCTTAGACTGTAAATATCAACAGTCTTTTATTGGTGGTGGGCGTGTGGCTGTTTTTACAGTGCTTGGACTGTAAATATCAACAGTCAATCATGGGGTGGTGGGCCTATGGGTGTTATTACAGTGCTTGGACTGTAAATATCAACAGTCTTTAATGGGGTGGTGGGTGTGTGGGTGTCATTACAGTAATTGAACTGTAAAAATCAACAGTCATTCTTGGGGTGGTGGGTGTGTGGGTGTCATTACAGTGCTTAGACTGTAAATACCAACAGTCATTCATGAGGTGGTGGGTGTTTGGCTGTTATTACAGTGCTTGGACTGTTAATATCAACAGTTATCAATGGGGTGGTGGCTGTGTGAGTGTCATTATTGTGCTTGGACTGTAAATATCAACAGTCATTCATGGGGTAGAGGGTGTGTGGGTGTCATTACAGTGTTTTGATAGTAAATATCAACAGTCATTCATAGGGTGGTGGTTGTCATTAGCGTGCTTGGACTGTAAATATCAACAGTTATCGTTTGGGTTTTTGGTGTGTGGATGTCATTACAGTGTTTGGACTGTAAATATCAACCATAATTCATGGGTTGGTGGGTGTGGGGGTGTCATTACTGTGCTTCGACTGTTAATATCAACAGTCATTCATGGGGTGGTTGGTGTGAGGGCGTCATTACAGTGCTTGGACTGTAAATATCAACAGTCATTCATGGTGTGGTGGGTGTGTGGGTGTCATTACAGTGCTTGGACTGAAATATCAACAGTCATTCATGGGGTGGTGGGTGTGTGGGTGTCATTACAGTGTTTTGATTGTAAATAACAACAGTCATTTATAAGGTCGTGGGTGTCATTAGAGTGCTTGGACTGTAAATATCAACAGTCATTCAAGTAGTAGTGGGTGTGGGGCATCATTACCGTGCTTTGACTGTAAATATCAATAGTCATTCATGGGGTGGTGGGGGTGAGGGTGTCATTACAGTGCTTGGACGGTAAATATCAGTAACAATTCATGGGGTTGTGGGTATATGGATGTCATTATAGTGCTTGAACTATAAATATCAACAGTCATTCATGGTGTGGTGGGTGTGTGGGTGTCATTACAGTGCTTGTACTGTAAATATCAAGTCATTCATGGGGTGGTGGGTGTGTGTGTGTCATTAGTGCTTGGACTGTAAATATCAACAGTGATTCATGGGGTGGTTGGTGGCATTACAGTGCTTGGACTGTAAATATCAACAGTCATTCATAGGGTGATGGGTGTGTGGGAGTCATTACAGTGGTTTGACTGTAAATATCAGCAGTCATTTATGGGGTGTTGGGTGTCTGGGTGTCATTACATTGTTTGGACTTTAAATATCAACAGTCATTCATGGGGTGTTGAGTGTGTGGGTGTCATTACAGTTCTTGGATTTTAAATATCAACCATCATTCATTAGGTGGTGGGTTTGTGGGTGTCATTACAGTGCTTAGACTGTAAATATTAACAGTCATTTATGGGGTGGTGGGTGTGTGGGTGTTATTGCAGTGCTTGGACTATAAATATCAACCATCATTTATGGGGTTGTGGGTGTGTGGGTGTCATTACAGTTCTTGGACTGTATATATCAACAGTCATACATAGGGTGGTGGGTGTGTGAGTGTCATTACAGAGCTTGTACTGTAAATATCAACAGTCAATTATGGGGTAGTGGGTGTGTGGCTGTCATTATAGTTCTTGGACTGTAAATATCAACAGTTAATCATGGGGTGGTGGGTATGTGGGTGTCATTGCAGTGCTTGAACTGTAAATATAAACCGTCATTCATGGGGTGGTGGGTGTGTGGGTGTCATTAAAGTGTTTTTATTGTAAATAACAACAGTCATTTATATGGTGGTGGGTGTCATTAGAGTGCTTGGACTGTAAATATCAACAGTCATTCATGGAGTGGTGGGTGTGTTGGTGTCATTACAGTGCTTGGACTGTATATATCAACCATAATGCATGGGATGGTAGGTGTGGGGCATCATTACAGTGATTTGACTGTAAATATCAACAGTCATTCATGGGGTGGTGGGGGTGAGGGTGTCATTACAGTGCTTGGACGGTAAATATCAGTAACAACTCATGGGGTTGTGGGTATGTGGGTGTCATTATAGTGCTTGAACTGTAAATATCAACAGTCATTCATGGGGTGGTGGGTGTGTGGGTGTCATTACAGTGCTTGGACTGTAAATATCAAGTCATTCATAGGGTGGTGGGTGTGTGTGTGTCTTTAATGCTTGAACTGTAAATATCAACAGTGATTCATGGGGTGGTTTGTGGCATTATAGTGCTCGGACTGTTAATATCAACAGTCATTTTTGGGGTGATGGGTCTGTGGGTGTCATTACAGTGCTTGGACTGTAAATATCAACAGTCATTTTTGGGGTGTTGGGTGTTTGGGGGTCATTACAGTGCTTGGACTGTAAATATCAACAGTCAATCATGAGGTGGTGGGTGTGTGGGTGTCATTGCAGTGCTTGAACTGTAAATATCAACAGTCATTCATAGGGTTGTGAGTGTGTGGGTGTCATTAAGTTCTTGGACTGTAAATATCAACCATCATTCATTGGGCTGTGGGTGTGTGGGTGTCATTACAGTGTTCTAACTATAAATATTAACCGTCATTCATGTGGGGAAGGGTGTGTGGAAGTCATTACAGTGCTTGGACTGTAAATATCAACCGTCATTTATGGGGTAGTGTTGTGTGTGGGTTTCATTACAGTGCTTGGACTGTAAATATCAACAGTCATTCATAGGGTGGTGGGTGTGTGAGAGTCATTACAGAGCTTGGAATATAAATATCAACAGTCATTCATGAGGTGGTGGTTGTGTTGTTATCATTACAGTGTTTGGACTGTAAACATCAAAAGTCATTCTTGGGGTGGTGGGTGCGTAGGTGTCATTACAGTGCTTAGACTGTAAATATCAACAGTCATTTATTGGGTGGTGGGCGTGTGGCTCTATTTACAGTGCTTGGACTGTAAATATCAACAGTCAATCATGGGGTGGTGGGCCTATGGGTGTTATTACAGAGCTTGGACTGTAAATATCAACAGTCATTAATGGGGTGGTGGGTGTGTGAGTGTCATTACAGTAATTGAACTGTAAAAATCAACAGTCATTCTTGGGGTTGTGGGTGTGTTGGTGTCATTACAGTGCTTAGACTGTAAATACCAACAGTCATTCATGAGGTGGTGGGTTTTTGGCTGTTATTACAGTGCTTGGACTGTAAATATCAACAGTCATCAATGGGGTGGTGGCTGTGTGAGTGTCATTATAGTGCTTGGACTGTAAATATCAACAGTCATTCATGGGGTAGAGTGTGTGTGGGTGTCATTACAGTGTTTTGATTGTAAATATCAACAGTCATTCATAGGGTGGTGGGTGTCATTAGAGAGCTTGGACTGTAAATATCAACAGTCATCATTTGGGTGGTTGGTGTGTGGGTGTCATTACAGTGTTTGGACTGTAAATATCAACTATAATTCATGGGTTGGTGGGTGTGTGAGTGTCATTACAGAAATTGAACTGTAAAAATCAACAGTCATTCTTGGGGTTGTGGGCCTGTGCATGTCATGACAGTGCTTGGACTGTAAATATCAACAGTCATTCATGGGGTGGTGAGTGTGTGGGTGTCATTGCAGTTCTTGGACTTTAAATATCAACCATCATTAATTGGGCTGTGGGTGTCATTACAGTGCTCAGACTATAAATATTAACAGTCATTCATGTGGGGAAGGGTGTGTGGATGTCATTACAGTGCTTGGACTGAAAATATCAACAGTCATTCATGGGGTGGTGGGTGTGAGGGTGTCATTACAGTGTTTGGACTATAAATATCAACCATCATTTATGGGGTGGTGTTGTGTGTGGGTTTCATTACAGTGCTTGGACTGTAAATATCAACAGTCATTTATAGGGTGGTGGGTGTGTGAGTGTCATTACAGAGCTTGGAATGTAAATATCAACAGTCATTCATGAGGTGGTGGGTGTGTTGTTATCATTACAGTGTTTGGACTGTAAACATCAAAAGTCATTCTTGGAGTGGTGGGTGTGTAGGTGTCATTACAGTGCTTAGACTGTAAATATCAACAGTCATTTATTGGGTGGTGGGCATGTGGCTGTCTTTACAGTGCTTGGACTGAAAATATCAACAGTCAATCATGGGGTTGTGAACCTATGGGTGTTATTACAGAGCTTGGACTGTAAATATCAACAGTCATTCGTGGGGTGTTGAGTGTGTGGGTGTCATTACAGTTCTTGGATTATAAATATCAACCATCATTTATTAGGTGGTGGGTTTGTGGGTGTCATTACAGTGCTTAGACTGTAAATATTAACAGTCATTCATGGGGTGGTGGGTGTGTGGGTGTCATTACACTGCTTGGACTATAAATATCAACAATCATTTATGGGGTTGTGGGTGTGTGGGTGTCATTACAGTTCTTGGACTGTAAATATCAACAGTCATACATAGGGTGGTGGGTGTGTGAGTGTCATTACAGAGCTTGTACTGTAAATATCAACAGTCATTCATGGGGTTGTGGGTGTGTAGGTGTCATTACAGTGCTTGGACTGTAAATATCAAAATTCATTCTTGGGGTGGTGGGTATGTTGGTGTCATTACAGTGCTTGGACTATAAATATCAACAATCAATCATGGGGTGGTGGGTATGTGGGTGTCATTACAGTGCTTGGACTGTAAATATCAACAGTCATTCATGGTGTGCTGGATGTGTGGGTGTCATTACAGTGTTTTGATTGTACATATCAACAGTCATTTACAAGGTGGTGGGTGTCATTAGAGTGCTTGGACTGTAAATATCAACAGTCATTCATGGAGTGGTGTGTGTTGGTGTCATTACAGTGTTTGGACTGTAAATATCAACCATAATTCATGGGGTGGTGGGTGTGGGGTGTCATTACCGTTCTTGGACTGTAAATATCAACCATCATTCATTAGGTGGTCGGTTTGTGGGTGTCATTACAGTGCTCAGACTGTAAATATTAACAGTCATTTATGGGGTTGTGGGTGTGTGGGTGTCATTACTGTTCTTGGACTGAAAAAAATCAACAGTCATTCATAGGGTGGTGGGTGTGTGAGTGTCATTACAGAGCTTGGACTGTAAATATCAACAGTCATTCATGGGGTTGTGTGTGTGTAGGTGTCTTTACAGTGCTTAGACTTTAAGTATCAACAGTCATTTATGGGGTGGTAGGTGTTTAGCTGTCATTATAGTTCTTGGACTGTAAATATCAACAGTCAATCATGGGGTGGTGTGTATGTGGGTGTCATTGCAGTGCTTGAACTGTAAATATAAACAGTTATTCATGGGGTGGTGGGTGTGTGGGTGTCATTAAAATGTTTTTATTGTAAATAACAACAGTCATTTATATGGTGGTGGGTGTCATTAGAGTGCTTGGACTGTAAATATCAACAGTCATTCATGGAGTGGTGCGTGTGTTGGTGTCATTACAGTGCTTGGACTGTAAATATCAACCATAATGCATGGGATGGTAGGTGTGGGGCGTCATTACAGTGATTTGAGTGTAAATATCAACAGTCATTCATGGGGTGGTGGGGGTGAGGGTGTCATTACAGTGCTTGGATGGTAAATATCATTAACAACTCATGGGGTTGTGGGTATGTGGGTGTCATTATAGTGCTTGAACTGTAAATATCAACAGTCATTCATGGGGTTGTGGGTGTGTGGGTGTCATTACAGTGCTTAGACTGTAAATATCAAGTCATTCATAGGGTGGTGGGTGTGTGTGTGTCTTTAGTGCTTGAACTGTAAATATCAACAGTGATTCATGGGGTGGTTTGTGGCATTATAGTGCTTGGACTGTTAATATCAACAGTCATTTATGGGGTGATTGGTCTGTGGGTGTCATTACAGTGCTTGGACTGTAAATATCAACAGTCATTTTTGGGGTTTTGGGTTTTTGGGGGTCATTACAGTTCTTGGACTTTAAATATCAACAGTCAATCATGAGGTGGTGGGTGTGTGGGTGTCATTGCAGTGCTTGGACAGTAAATATCAACAGTCATTCATGGGGTTGTGAGTGTGAGGGTGTCATTACAGTGATTTGACTGTAAATATCAACGGTCATTTATTGGGTTGTGGGTGTCATTAGAGTGTTCGGACTGTAAATATAAACAGTCATTCATGGGGTGGTGGGTCTGTGCGTGTCATGACAGTGCTTGGACTGTAAATATCAACAGTCATTCATGGGGTGGTGAGTGTGTGGGTGTCATTGCAGTTCTTGGACTGTAAATATCAACCATCATTCATTGGGTTGTGGGTGTGTGGGTGTCATTACACTGCTCAGACTATAAATATTAACAGTCATTCATGTGGGGAAGGGTGTGTGGATGTCATTACAGTGCTTGGACTGAAAATATCAACAGTCATTCATGGGGTGGTGGGTGTGAGGGTGTCATTACAGTGCTTGGACTATAAATATCAACCGTCATTTATGGGGTTGTGTTGTGTGTGGGTTTCATTACAGTGCTTGGACTGTAAATATCAACAGTCATTCATAGGGTGGTGGGTGTGTTGTTATCATTACAGTGTTTGGACTGTAAACATCAAAAGTCATTCTTGGGGTGGTGGGTGCGTAGGTGTCATTACAGTGCTTAGACTGTAAATATCAACAGTCATTTATTGGGTGGTGGGCATGTGGCTGTCTTTACAGTGCTTGGACTGTAAATATCAAGTCATTCATGGGGTGGTGTGTGTGTGTGTCATTAGTGCATGGACTGTAAATATCAACAGTCATTCATGGGGTGGTGGGTGGCATTACAGTGCTTGGACTGTAAATATCAACAGTCATTTATGGGGTGCAGGGTGTGTGGGTGTCATTACAGTGCTTGGACTGTAAATATCAACAGTCATTTATGGGTTGGTGAGTTTTTGAGTGTCATTACAGTGCTTGGATTGTAAATATCAACAGTCATTCATGGGGTGGTGGGTTTGTGGGTGTCATTATAGTGCTTGGACTGTAAATATCAAGTCATTAATGAGGTTGTGGGTGTGTGCGTGTCATTACAGTTAATAGACTGTAAATATAAACAGTCATTTATGGGGTGGTGGGTGTGTGGGTGTTAATACAGTGCTTGAACTGTAAATATCAACAGTCATTAATGGGGTGGTGGGTGTGTGGGTGTCATTACAGTGGTTGGATTGTAAATATCAACAGTCATTAATAGGGTGGTGGGTGTCATTAGAGTGCTTGAACTGGAAATATCAACAGTCATTCATGGGTTGTGAGGGTGTCATTAAAGTGCTTGGACTGTAAATATCAACAGTCATTCATGGGATGGTGGGTGTGTGGGTGTCATGACAGTGCTTGGACTGTAAATATCAACAGTCATTCATGGGGTGGTGAGTGTGTGAGTGTCATTACAGAGCTTGGACTGTAAATATCAACAGTCATTCATGGGGTGGTGTGTGTGTGGGTGTCATTACAGTGCTTGGACTGTAAATATCAACAGTCATTCATGGGATGGTGGGTGTGTGGGTGTCATTACAGTATTTTGATTGTAAATATCAACAGTCATTCATAGTGTGGTAGGTGTCATTAGAGTGCTTGGACTGTAAATATCAACAGTCATTGATGTGTTGGTGGGTGTGTGGGTGTAATTACAGTGGTTGGACTGTAAATATCAACCATAATTCATGGGGTAGTGGGTGTCGGGGTGTCATTACAGTGCTTTGACTGTAAATATCAACAGTCATTCATGGGGTCGTGCATGTGAGGGTGACATTACAGTGCTTGGACTGTAAATATCAACAGTCATTCATGGGTTGGTGGGTGTGTGGGTGTCATTATAGTGTTTGGACTGTAAATATCACCAGTCATTCATGGGGTGGTGGGTGTGTGGGTGTCATTACAGTTCTTGGACTGTAAAAATCATGTCATTAATGGGGTGGTGGGTTTGTGTGTGTCATTAGTGCTTGGACTGTAAATATCAACAGTCATTCATGGGGTGGTGGGTGGCATTACAATGCTTGGACTGTAAATATCAACAGTCATTCATGGGTTGTGTGGGTGTCTTTACAGAGCTTGGACTGTAAATATCAACAGTCATTCTTGAGGTGGTGGGTGTGTGGGTATCATTACAGTACTTGGACTGTAAATATCAACAGTCATTCATGGGGTGGTGGGTGTGTGGATGTCATTCCAGTGCTTGGACTGTAAATATCAACCATCATTCATGAGGTGGTGGGTGTGTCGGTGTCATTACAGTGCTTGGACTGTAAATATCAACAGTCATTAATGGGGTGGTGGGTGTGTGACTGTCATTACAGTTCTTGGACTGTAAATTGTAAATATCAACAGTCATTTATAGTGTGGTGGGTGTGTGGGTTTCATTACAGTGCTTGGGCTGTAAATATCAACAGTCATTCAAGGGATTCTGGGTGTGTGAGTGTCATTACAGTGCTTGGACTGTAAATATCAACAGTCATTCATGAGGTGGTGGGTGTGTGGGTGTCATTACAGTGCTTGGACTGTAATTATCAACAGTCATTAATGGGGTGGTGCAAATAAGTCCATCTAAACATTTTGGTTTTGATAAAATATTTTCAAAATTAATTGAAGACTTGAAGGAACTTGAGAACAACGGCATTCAAATTAATAATGATAATTTGAAGGGGACACTATATTGCATTACTTGGGATAACTTGGGGTCTCCTGGCATTGGTGCTTTTACAGAAAATTTTTGTAGATATTGTAACATAACCCTAAAAGAATTTCTTACTAACCCTGTGCATGTTGGTGTAATGTAATACATTAGCAATACAACAACTTAAAAACGAGAACACTGTCAAAATTTTAAATAATGTCATAGGTATTATATTTAATTATCCATTCAATGCACTGAAATATTATCATGTCTGCAAAGCAGGTTTTCCACCATGCCTGGGTCATGACATTTTTTAGGGTGTTGGTGATTATAACGTTGCTCTGATATTGAAGAATTTAGTAAATGAAAAGAGATGGCTAACTTATGCAGAACTTAATCAGTGTATAATTATGTTTCTTTATCGTGGTACAGATGCTGCCTCAATGCCATGTCAAGTAAATACTTCAGGTACTAAATTAGGTGGTCAGGCTACACAAAACTGGTGTTTAATCAAGCTGTTGCCTGTTATATTATATGGCAAAATAGTTGATGCTAATGATCCTGTTTGGCAGTTGTTCCTGTTATTACGTAACATTACTGAAATAATCTGTGCCCCAAAGTTTGACGACTCTGACCTAGCATATCTAGCAATACTTAATAATGAATATTTAGAAGACAGACAAAGAATTTTTTCAAATGACAAACTGAGGCCAAAGCATCATTTTCTAAAACATTATCCAAACCTAATTTTGCTGTTTGGCCCATTAATTCGGTTGTGGACATTACGCTTTGAAAGCAAGCACTGCTAATTCAAAGGATGCATTAAAAGTGCCCATTCCTTCAAGAATGTGTATCAGACCATGAGTGAAAAACATCAGTTATTACAAGCATACAAACAGGCCAGTTCATATTTTCCCACTGATATAGAGGTTGTAAAAAACATTTTGTTAATCTCAGATACATAAAGTTCAGATATTAAAAAAGCCTTAATGATGTGTCAGATTACTGAAGGTGCAGAAGTTAGCTTGGAAGTGACAATAATGGGGACTCCAAATAAGAAGGGACACTATGTGGTGTTAAGTAAATGTGAACAGGGTATAATGTTAGGTGAGATTCAGTTCATAATATTGAACTCCTGTACACAAGCATACTTTTTAGTAAAAAAATTCACAGAACAAATTTCCAAGGAGTTGCAATTATCTACAGTATTGAACACCTTCCTATGCTCTTCCTTTAAATGTACAGAATTTTCTAAACTCCTAGATTATTACCCACTGGTTGACTACAAAAGAGGAAAATAATTGTTGATCCCACTCAAACACAATATATCTGCATAAGACTTCCAAGAAAATTGAAAAGGTAATTTAAAGATTATAATTCTATATTCATGTAGACCATTAGATTTCCTGTACAGTACTGTATACCAGTACTACAGTACATTATATTCATCTCCTTTCCCTGGGGCATGATTTCAAGAAAATGACAAAAGGTTGAACTGAAATGGAAGTTAAATGTTAAAGTTCCATACAAAAGATTAAAACATTCTGAACTGGAATTGGTTGTAGCTAAGGACCATAATGGTTATGAAGCTGATGACAGTGATAGTGATACTTGTAGTACAAGTAGTAGAGAGACAGTGATTTACATGACAGGTAAAGTACAGTACTGTACCATATGCACTGTAATTATGAAAACTGCTTATATGAGTAATGTACAGCATACTAAAGTAACTCCACTTCTCTACCTTTAATTGTGTTCTACATTGAATTTTTTACACAAAAATCATAAGTAAAATGAAAATGGTTAAATGACTTCTGTAAACTGGGGTTCGACTTCCCTGAGCTCAGCTAGCTAAGTTAAACTGTTCTAATGAGATATGGTAGGCCTATGTGCAGTTATGGTAACTTACTTCCTTGTTTTGGATCATTATGGGTTTAATCTAGCAGTAGCTGTTTCATTTTCTAATTATTTTCTAATTATCAGAGACTGGATTGATTGATTTATTTATTGATGCTATTAGGCATCTGGCGGCGCAACAGCAATGATCATATACCGCCCAACATAAAATGGTCATCTACATCATTAATAAAATATGTAAAAAGATTAAATAATTTTCACTACCTCGAAAGGGAGAAGCAGCATGAATAAAACCCACATCTTCCAAAAAATCATATATTAATGAAATAACCTACTTAAGTTAGACATATAAAAGAATTGAAATATTAACGAAAGAAACATTAAACTTTAACTACCAAAAAATAAATAGCCATAAATACAATAAAATTCACAATTTGTGGAGAAGGCCAGCCTCCTCCACATACGAGAGGGTGTTCCCTCCCACACCACAAGCCTCCTCCCCGAGGACCTGAGAGAGACTGTAAGAACCGTCACCCTCCTGGTACTCAGAGAGGTGCCTACGACGAAGGTCACCAAGGCTGTGACACTCAACAATAAGATGCCGCACTGTCAAAGGGACCAGACAATCATCACAGTAGGGAGGGTGAGCCCTCTCCATTAAAAAGCCATGAGTCAATAATGTGTGGTCAATGCGCAGACGGACAAGAGCCGTCTCCCACCGGCGGGACAGGCCACTGTAGCTCCACAAACCAAGGTGCTGGCGGATGTCGCGGAGCTTGTTAGCCCCGACGGCATCCCATCTGTCCTGCTAGCAGGAACAAACAGTAGCATCTATGTAGGGTCGAAGGTCCACTGCAGGAACAGGATGATGCCTGGCAGGAGGCCGGGAATTGGAGATCGCAGCCTTAGCCAGGGCGTCAGCCCGCTCATTCCCATCAACACCCACATGGGCCGGGACCCAACAACAAGTGACTTTGTGGCCACGACGACCCAGGAGGACAAGCCACTCAAGAATGGCCAACACCAGGGGATGGGAAGAGTTAAAATAACACAAGGCCTGCAAGGCACTACAGGAATCGCTAAAAATAGTAAACGGAGGCTGAGGGAGAGTAAAAATTACTTGGAGGGCATATAAAATAGCCGAGAGCTCAGCAGTAAAAATTGACATGACAGAAGGGAGCCTGCCGCCACGGCAAAAGTCAGGAAAGACAACTCCAAAGCCAACTCCAGCATCAGACTTTGACCCATCAGTGTACACGAGTGAAGGCATGTTCTAAAAAGAGAGAACGAGCCACTGGAGGAGAAAGAGATTCCTTCTTGTCTGTAAAGCAGGTGCAGGGAAAAACTTCTGGAAAAAGCCATGGAGCCACCCTGGGGACCCTCACAGGACAAATCTGTAAGTCATCAATGCCCATCTCCTCCATAGCCTTCCTGACCTGGAAGCCAAAGGGCCATGGTGTACGAGAATGTAAAAGGTAGTACTGAGACATGATATCAGATGACACCACCAAGCAGGGAAGGGAGTCAGGAAGTCGATGTAATCGATGCCAACAACGAACCATCAAGGACTGGCGACGGAGATCAAGAGGTGGCTCATTAGCGTTCACCAGGAGACTGGGGATTGGGGACGACCTGAAGGCTCCAGTCGCCAGACATACTCCAGCATGATGAACAGGGTCTAAAACTCTGAGACGGGCATCGGTGGCAGAAGAGTACACCTCACACCCATAGTCGTGTTTTGACCTAATAAGAACATGGTATAGGCGGAGGAGGGTGGCCTGATCAGCCCCCCAGGATGTATGGCCCAGGGCCCTCAACAGGTTAAGAGCCTTGAGGCAAGAGACCTTAAGTGTACGTAAGTGTGGCACCCAAGTCAAAAGTTTGTCAAAAAGGAGACCCAAAAAGCGAGTCTCCTCGACACAGCGTATCCGATGACCATACATGAATAAGTCCGGATCGGGGTGGACGCCTCGGATGCTGCAGAAGTGCATAGCAACTGTCTTGGAAGGAGAAAATCGAAACCCATGAGAACCAGTCCAACGTGACACCCTGTCAAGGGCAAGCTGCATGCGCCGCTCTGCCACTGACATACAGGAAGCAGCAAACCAGACTGCTAGGTCGTCAACGTACATCGAGTTAGCTATACTGTCTGGAAGGGATGAGGCAATGGCAATAATTGCTACTGCAAACAATGTGACACTGAGGACGCTTTCCTGGGGGATGCCCTCCTCCTGTGCAACAGATGCTGAGTGGGTGGTACCAACCCTCACAGAAAAAACTGCGACCACTGAGAAACTCCTTAAGAAAGCGTGGAATGCTACCCCGCAGGCCATATAAATGGAGTTGCTGCAGGATGCCATATTGCCATGTAGTGTCATAGGCTTTCTCTAAATCAAAGAATACACAGACAAGGTGTTGATGTCGTGCAAAGGCCTCGCATGCAGCAGCTTCCAACCTGACCAGAGCATCTGTAGTGGAACGGTGTTTACGAAAGCCAGACTGGGACGGAGACAGAAAATCACCCCGTTCTAAGAAGTATACCAGTCTGACATTCACCATCTTTCCAAATAGTTTACAGAGACAGGAGGTCAAGGCAATTGGTCGATAATTGAGGGCAACACCAGAGTCCTTGCCAGCTTGAGGAAAGGAAGGATGATAGCAACCCTGCACCCAGAAGGGAAGACACCCTCCAGCCAGATTCTGTTATATAAAGCTAAAAGAAGTGAGATCGCCTCCTCACCCAAGTGTCGTAACATTGCATATGGGATGTTGTCTGGCCCAGGAGAAGTGTCACCGCAGAGAGAGAGAGCAGAATGCAGGTCTCTCAGGTTGAATATATGGTTATAACTTTCATTCTCGTTCCCTGAGAAATCCAGGACAGTACGCTCCTTGACTCTTAACTCATGCCTGACAGTCAGAGGTCGAGAGTCACGGCTGGAGACTTTTGCAAAAGCCTCCGCCATGGTATTGGCCACTGTCAAACCATCCATGATCTTAATTCCATTGACCTTAAGTACAGGTGGAGAACTAGGAGAAAACTTCCCCGCCATCATACGGACTCTCCTGAACACTTGGGTGAGTGCAGTTTTAGTATTAATGGAAGACACATAGGCCTTCCAAGATGCGCGTCGTGCCTCTTTTAAAACTCGTCTAGCCCGAGCCCTTGCCCGTCGGAAGTCCTCTTAAAGAGTTGGGTCCCCACGATTGCGACGAAGGCGAGAGAAAGCAGCGCGCTTCTCCCGCACAGCGTTGGTGCAAACTGATGACCACCAAGGGACAGGACGTTTGGGAAAGTAACCAGAAGTTCTAGTGATAGAGTTGAGAGCAGCAGAGTGGAGCATATCAGTGAAATATGTTACAGCCTCGTCAGAGCTACTAAAATCGGTTACAGAAGAGACTGAAGAAGTTAGCTCTCTAAAAAAACTGCCAGTCAGCCTTCTCTAATTTCCACCTAGGAAGACGAGACTGTGGTTCTTACCTGTTACCATCTAAAAGTATAGGGAAATGGTCACTGCCATATAAATCAGGCAACACTCTCCAAGTAAAATCCAACAGAGCACTGGGTGAGCAGAGGGAAATGTCAATGGCGGTAAAAGTCCCAGTAGTGCTATTAAAATGTGTCACATCTTCTGTATTTAAAACCCCTAATCCCTCATCCTCAATAAAAGAAGCCAATAAAACACCCCTGGGGTTGACCGAACTGTCACCCCACAGAAGGACACAATTCCACTGAAGGACCTTGAACGGTGTTACTTTAGTACTGATTTTTGGGAAGCCTCACGGAGGTACTTCCCACTACCACCTCGACCTGAGGGTTTACTCAAACAATAAGATTTGTCTAATCCTAGGCCACTAGAAGAAGAGCGAACCCGAGGAGTAGTATGTGGGGCAGTAATTGGGACCCGTAGACGAGTCCCTGAAGCATCTGATATGTTAGAAGATGAAGGTATATAAGCTGGGATATTCTTTGAAACAATTACATTGGTTTTGTCCTGTACAGCAGTGGTATCACTGACACAGGCAGATACATCAACATCCATAATACAGGTGGTAGAATCACTCTGCTGCTCAAGCGGAAGAGAAACTGAATCTTTTGAAGTAACAACATCCGTGGCATCCACATTAACTTCACGCCCCTCTGATGATCCCGAAGGAAGCTTGCGAGGAGGAACTTCTGTTGAATCAAGAGATTCATCAGACCCACGAGAACGCTTCTGGTGAAATTGAGAGGAAACTATGGATGAGTCCACAGAGATGGTTGCCTTACAAGGTGGAATATCTATAGAGTCAAGTGCCTCAGAGGAACCACGAAGGCATCTCTGTGGCAGTTTAGGTGAATTAAGTTTCCTTTTTGGAGAGCGTGTGGCAGCGTGAGCCTCTACCACATGGACACCTTTAGCTAAAATCTAAGAATTGTCATCAGTTGAAGGTTCAACAGAATGAGAGTCTGGTAAAGTTTCCAAGACAGAGAAACTATTATGTAGAGTAACCTTAGAAACATTCTCACTTGAGCAAAAAGCAGAAAGCAGCTGCCTCTTGAGAGGGTTGAGAGGGTGCTGCAACCAATTTAGGGCGAAGGGAGGAGGCGTATGTCTTCACACCACCATCCTTCTGTCGCCTGAAGTTGAGTTGCCGTCTGGCACTACCTATGCTAATGAATTGAATATTAGCCAAGTGGAGGATATCCTGCTCAAGGAGGTACATCTTACATTGGCGAGAACGCAAGGGGTGAGCATCCCTGCATTAAAAGCAGTAACTCTCTGACCGACACTCAGAAGTAAGATGTGAGTCAAGAGCAGAACAATTACCACACCGGGAACGGTTGTTGCAGTTCCTCCTCCCATGACCAAACTCATAACAACAAAAACACTGTAGGGGATGCTCAACAAAAGGCTTTACCTCAAATGAGGTGGGGTTAATGTTAATGCGATCTGGGATATGCAAGCCATAGAAAGTGAGGATGATCATATTTTTACTGCCTTTCATCTTCGTTACCCGTTGGACACTGTCTGGGCACATAGCGAGAATGTCCTTTTCAGAGAATTCATACAGGTCCTCATTATATATACGCCCCTTGCTATAATTAAATGTTCGATGTGGTTTAATAGATTCAAACATGCTATCAGAAGGACAGGGGAGATTGAGGAGCATCATGGCCTGTGTAAGATCTTTGGCTCTGATTAAAATGCCCATACTATATTTCTTTATGTGGCCCATTGGTAATAAACCAATTTCTTTCTCCAGATACCGGGAAGCATGGATAAGGTTACCACGTCCCTCCCTGTAGTAAGCCACAAACCAAAAGGGTGTAGGAACCCAACATTCCTTTGGGACATACTCTACAGAGTCATCAAATATATTAGGGCAGTAGTCATTGTCACTGTCAACTACATTGGTGGACCGCATCATCTGAACTTTACAAGGAGTATCCCCCACCGTCAGAGAATCTTTTGCCTCAAATGCTGCTTTGGCAGCAGCATTTGTATTGAAAGTAATATAGCACCGATTAGACCTACAATCACTGTCATATGTGATTCGGATTCGAAGAACTACTCCAAAACACTTAAAAATGGAGTGGATAGCGCCATAGGAAAAGGATGCAAGTACATTCGTTAACATTAACGTCTCCAAATCGCTAACAGGTTCTTCGACACAACACCCAACCTGCTAGGTCTAGTCTTATTTGCAGCTTTCTGCATATTACCACGACCAGAGAGTGACGTCTCGAGGGCCTGGTCGACCACCGCTCGAGGAAGAGATTGGGGCTTTTCTTTATCCATATATCATTGATTTGATGTTTTTGGCCCCAGGAGCCAAAAGCTACTACCTACCGGGCAGATGAGGGGACCGAGCGCTGGTCGCTGTGGGCGACCACTGGGCCACTCGTTTTAAAAAGCAGCCCCAATGTCTCGAAAGTTTGCCCACGATGGTGCTGAGACCCCCTTCCCCAACATCTCCCAGCCCAGACACCCAACCATCCAACATAGGACGGCCCCTAGAGGGCAGTCCCTATGGAGGGCAGCGCTGTTGGCCCATACTGGCAGCCTAATGCATGGGAACCATTTAGTTTGGTCTCTCACTGGCAACCTTACTAGCATGGGAAGCCCTCTCTCCCCGAAATCAGGGCAGAGGAGGGGCCGGAGCCCCCTCTAGTCTAGCTCGCCAGGTCTCAGAGACACACAAGCCCCCCTACCATGTCAAGGCGGTTCCCGTTAGGGGGGATCAGAGACTGGAGATGGAGGAAATCAAGGAGACCATTGAAAAAATATTCTTCCAACCCTTCCTCCACAGTTACTGGAGGAAGTGTGTGAACACCTTATCAGCATTGGTGTAGAAACTGTTAATGATATTCACTATGTGAAGGCATCCCATCTTACACCCATGTAGAAAGAGATTCAAGCACGTAAACTTATTGATAAATGGAAACAAGGTACAGTATAATGCATGCCATATTTTTTTAAGATTAGTTTACCTTACTGTACAGTTCTTGCCTGCATTTAAGACTCAGGTAATATTCTATATTAGCTTATGAGTTGTGTCCTAGCAAACTTGGCCAATCTTTTTTTTTTTTTTTACAGTACCGGTACAGTACTGTATATTCAGACACTTGATGTGGGTTGTCATTTAACTGCAGGTCCAATTAAAACAGAGTATCACTGTTGCTTGTTATGTAACTTATTGTTCCCATGTACCCACAAAATACTTATACATCATCTTTTTGATGAAATGTTGTCTCATTTTCTTCTCAATTATGTTTCTTATAAATTAACTCATCACATGAATTATCACACTCATCACAGGAAGATACACACTCATCACAGGAAGATACACACTCATCACAGGAATTATCACACTCATCACAGGAAGATGCACACTCATCACAGCAAGATACACACTCATCACAGGAATTATCACACTCATCACAGGAAGATACACACTCATCACAGGAAGATACACACTCACCACAGGAAGATACACACTCATCACAGGAAGATGCACACTCATCACAGGAAGATACACACTCATCACAGGAAGATGCACACTCATCACAGGAAGATATACAATCATCACAGGAAGATATACAATCATCACAGGAAGATACACACTCACCACAGGAAGATACACACTCATCACAGAAAGATACACACTCAAATCAGCCAACTGTTTCAGCTCTAGATGATGGAGAAATCAGTGCCAAGCTACAACCAATCACATTGGGCTGAAGATTATACAATACCCTGGAAAAGATTTTCAAAGACAAATTTGCTCGTTTCCTTAGAAAAAGGACAGAGACCTAAGCCTTCTGCTAGAAGAGAGATGGTGAGAGTGTTGGTGGATGATATATCAAACATCTCAGAAAGACCAGGGAAGAAATCACTGGCAGTAATTGCTGAGAGAATTGTTAAAACTTATCCGGCATCGTATTTAGATGAAATTGATGGAACACTTGTTGGAACAGGTTTTGACTCTTTATTTAAACAGTTAATGGCAAGGTTTGATAATATAAATAGAGGGCCTAATAGTAATTCAATAAAAAGAAAAGTAAACTGTTCCCATGAAAATGAAGAAATAGACACTGAGGGAGCTGGTCTAATCAGAAGAGTACAGGTGTGTTTTAATGATAAATATAGGTGTATTAATTATATGCCCAAAGATTATCCGGATGGGGAATCTGAAACAACACAAGATGACAGGAAAACTTACTGAATAATTACTGAAAACATTACTGAATAATGAGAGTTTGGAGGACTACATTGACTCCAAATTGACCACAAAAGGTTGATTTCCTTAAGGTGGCATATAGCACATTGTTATGGGTGATAAATTTAGAGCAATGATTCCTCCAAACTATTCCAGATATTGTATCAATATTTCTGCCTTTATTAAATTGAATATTGTATGAATATTTCTGCTTTAAATTAAATTGAATAGTGCATGAATATTTCTGCTTTAAATTAAATTGAATATTGTATAAATATTTCTGCTTTAAACTGAATATTGTATGAACGTGATATAAGTTGTTAATGTCAAACATCCCTAAGTTTGATATACCGTAGGTCTTACCTTGTGAAACTCCGTATAGGCTGTTCAGGTTAGGTCTTGGTAGTCTGCTATGGTTAGGTCCCGCTAGTCTGCAATGGTCCAGATTAGGTTAGATTGGGTTGGGTCGGGTTGGGTTGGGTTGGGTCGGGTTGGGTTTGGTTGGGGTGGGTTAGGTTGGATAAGATTATGTTAGGTTAGGTTAGGTATGTATGGCTAAAAACAGGACATTTGCACAATAAATGGATGTAAAAATTGAACTAATCACTTGAAAAAAATTGAACTAATCACTTGAAAAAATCTTAGAAAAGCAATATTTTGTCTGAAAATTTCACACGTGTAGCTCAGAAAATGTACCCAATTTTTTAATTACAAAAAAAAACATTGTATAGACAAGGGAAACCATTATGAAATATGAGTAATAAAAACATCCGGTAATTATCTAATCTATTGCCATTTTCTATTACAATATTTTTATCTTCTTTATTCACAAATTCATAACATTTTAAAACACTTTTATTCGGAAATGCCCCATTTCCAAGTTAGGTCATATTCAAATTTTGAAATTAGTATGACCTTACATGACATAATTAGGGGAAACCACAATCTGACTCTGCTCCTTTTTACCATCGTATTCCTCGTGTGTTTTTACGTATAATAACGAATTTTCATTGAAATCGTAAATCAAATATTATTTTTCCCAATTTTTTCACCAACTGAGGGAATTTTTTTTTTTTTTTTTTTTTCAGAACTTCCTCATACTTTATGAGGACACTCTCCTTAGATACAGCAACACTGTCATGAGCCAAGAACCCCATATCACTGCTAGAAATGGGAAATTGAAATCGCTTGAAAAGGGAGATAAAATTCCTGAGATGAAAAAATTCCTCAAAAATAAGGTAATAATTTATCAAGGAAATGGAAACAACAAAATATGCTCATATATACGTGTATCACTTGTGAAAAGCTTCATGAACATGACATAAACACTGTTCGAGCTGTTATTAATTGCACCTGAAAAAGTGCGTCCTGAGAAAACTGCGAATTTGTGATATAGGAAAGTTGGGCAGTCTAAAATAGTATCCCCCGTTTCCTTTACGTACTCTATCATATCTCAAGTATAGAGAATGTGTCTGATGTATGGTAAACTATTATTTTTGCATATATAACTACGAGAATCTTAATTCCTCGTTCATCACTGACATATACCAGCACAGTATGATACATATAACGATATATTGTGATATATTATGCTATATAGCAAAATATTATGATGCATTATGAATAATAAACAGTTCATATGATGGACTGAGAAGGGAGAATGAGATTTGAGATGGGTATGGGAGGTCTTATTGAATTTGTGTGTGTGTGTGTGTGCCTACACTGCAATTATTTGTATGATCATTCACTTATTCATTATTTATTTGTTTATTTACCTATATAATTAGCCTTTACCGACAAGTGTAACTTGTCTCACCCCTGGGGGATTATGGAAGTAGCTGACTCAACGAAAAGGGGTTTATTTTTACCAGGGATTGGCTCTTCCCTTTCCTCCTCAGCTACTTCTACCCTTTTACTCACGTCCTTGCTTAGAAGGCTCCTGCTTCATATGTGGTGCCTTCTTTGATGACTTTCTTTGCTTCTTCTTCCATTGCCTTTCGTTTCTTTGATCATCTTTCTTCCTTCTTTTCTTGGCGGCTTTCAAACAATTTGTGTTTTTTCACGTCCTGCCCTGTTCCAATTTTCTTCCCTATTTTTCCAGAAGACACAAGGCCTCCAGAACGCGCAAATCCAAAGTTGAACTCAGTTATGGCCTTAGCACACAGGTAATGCACCCTCTCCTTTTGATAAAACACAGTTTTAGAGCACTTGCTCCATATGACTGAATTCAGGCATTCATTGGCATTCTGTGTTCGTCCAGTGCACCTTGACAAGAGTTCATCTGTGCTGTACTTTCTCATTATGTCGTACAGGTCACCCTTGAGATCTTGGCGTATTGGGTAGTGAATTTGCTGGTCATGGCTTCCAGTAGGCTTTCCTTCAGCTCGAGCTTTGTTGAAGAAGCACCAGGAATCAACTCCTTCTGGGCACAGCTCGTGGCAAGGATCGTCATCGGTGCTACAACAGTGTTCAATTATTGCAAAAATTGCCTTTTTCATCTTCTCCACATCATCCAGGTTACGAATTATGGCATACCTGTAAAAATCCTGGATTTTCCCTAAAGTAACCTGGGTCAGGGATCCTCTTCTCCTCCCTCCAACACCTTCTCCTTTCCTACTCTTTTCTTGTACATAGTCTCTCAATGCCTTCCCAACTCTCTTTGCAACTTGATTGATGCATTCATCTTTGCGAATTTCCACATCTCCATACACTTTTTCTTTCACTACAGATGAGTAGGTCTTCGAGTCACCATCTGAAATTACAGTGGTATATCGAAAGTTACATTTTTCCACTGACCTTTTCCACAGTTTCATCCAATCCTCTGTCTCCATTGCAGGAGAACTTCCATCAAAGTTTTTTACGCACTGTGGCTGATGTGCAGCATACCAGTCACCTTCTGTTTTTTTATTTTTCTCACATATTCTGCAGTATTTACTCAATACTTCATAGTCCACAACAAGTCCTGTGTCAAAGTGTATGACTGGTACCACACAAAACTTTGCCACAAACCCTCTCTTTGACCAGGAACCATCACATGTCACTGTTATATTCTTCACTTCAGGAGAACCTGGTTGTTCATTTTCAAGATATTCATGGACGAGTTCCCGTGCTCGTCTCAAACTCACTTCACCATCTTGGATTCCTTTTGCCTCAATTTCTCGGGCAATGTAAAAGAACCTGGTACTTGACATTATTTTCATCTCGAACACTTTTTCCATGTCCTCAAGTATTTTATAGCCATTGTTTTCTAGGCCAAATTCTACGAACTTCATATTCACATCATACTTGCCCTGTGGTTCGTACCTGAAGGAGGTCCAGGCAACAGACGTCTCGCCACACACACTACACTCGCACACGATTTTGTTCGCTGCACCAAGTCGCCTTCCTACACTGGGGATACCCAATGCAACATTTCTACACTTTTCACATTTTTTTTTGAAATTTTGGAACAATTTTCTCTTCGAAATTATGACATATTCGTCTTTCACTCTGTCAAGAGGAACAGCGATACTTTCTCGCAGCCGTCTCTTCACAGCGGCTGGTGACACTTGGGTTGTCCCCTCCTCTTGTGGTTGTGGTTGCTCCCCCGATGGTCCTGGTTGTGGCTGGGGTTGTGGTTGCTCCCCCGATGGTCCTGGTTGTGGCTGGGGTTGTGGTTGCTCCCATGATGGTCCTGGTTGTTGCTGGGGTTGTGGTTGCTCCCCTGCTTTTTCTGCAATAGCAGCCAGGGCCTTCTCCTTCTTCTTCCTCGCTATATCAGCCATCTTTTTTCTAAGCTTTGACTTGGGTCCCATCTTGAGAAAAAGATTGCTTGCTTGCTTGATTTGAGCTCGTACAATAATACTCGACAGAGTCTGGAGTAAAAGTGAAGGAAAGTGGTAGTGGTAGGATGCGCTGTTTATGGTCGCGTTCTGAATCCTTTGAGACAACTTGAGGGTAAAGGCTAATTTCATTTTACATTTCTGTTTTTTTCCTTTTATCATTCACAGTGAGTTTCATATAGAGTATTCTACATACAAAAAAAAACACACACACATATATATGTGTATTTGTATATGGGTTTGTTATATAGTCTACGACTGTTCAGAAAATGAATAGAGTGTGTATTGAAGACATCTACGTATAATTTGAATGCATCCAGGCCAGGGGTAGGCCTCCTTATCAGCAGTGGTTGACCGTGTGAAGAAGGGTCGCGATATGGGTAGTGAACAAGGTTGGAGGTTATGGGGTTGGGGATTGGGAGTTAGGGGGAGAGAGTTATGGGGTGGGGGATATGGGACTGGGGGTTATGTGGTTGGGGTTTATGGGGTGGGGTTTGGGATTGGGGGTTATGTGGTTGGGGATATGGGGTGAGGTTTGGGATTGGGGGTTATGGGTTGGGGGCTATGGGGTGGGAGTTATGGGGTGGGGTTTATGGGGTGGGGATCATGGGTTGAGGGTTATGGGGTGGGGGTTATGGGGTGGGGTTTATGGGGTTGGGGGTTATGGGGTGGGGGTTATGGGGTTGGGGGTTATGGGTTGGGGGTTATGAGGTGGGGGTTATGGGGTGGGGGTTATGAGGTGGGGATTATGGGGTGGGGGTTATGGGATGGGGGTTATGGGATGGGGGTTGTGGGGTGGGGGTTGTGGGGTGGGGGTTGTGGGGTGGGGGTTATGGGGTTGGGGGTTGTAGGGTGGGGTTCATGGGGTTGGGGTTTATGGGGTGGGGGTTATGGGGTGGGGGTTATGGGGTGGGGATTATGGGGTGGGGGTTGTGCGGTGGGGGTTGTGGGGTGTGGGTTGTGGGGTGGGGGTTGTGGGGTGGGGGTTGTGGAGTGGGGGTTATGAGGTGGGGATTATGGGGTGGGGGTTATGGGATGGGGGTTATGGGATGGGGGTTGTGGGGTGGGGGTTGTGGGGTGGGGGTTATGGGGTTGGGGGTTGTAGGGTGGGGTTCATGGGGTTGGGGTTTATGGGGTGGGGGTTATGGGGTGGGGGTTATGGGGTGGGGATTATGGGGTGGGGGTTGTGCGGTGGGGGTTGTGGGGTGTGGGTTGTGGGGTGGGGGTTGTGGAGTGGGGGTTATGGGGTTGGGGGTTGTGGGTTGGGGTTTATGGGGTTGGGGTTTATGGGGTGGGTGTTATGGGGTGGGGGTTATGGGATGGGGGTTGTGGGGTGGGGGTTGTGGGGTGTGGGTTATTGGGTTGGGGGTTGTGGGGTGAGGGTTGTGGGGTGGGGGTTGTGGGGTGGGGATTGTGGGTTGGGGGTTTTGGGGTGGGGTTTATGGGGTTGGGGGTTGTGGGGTGGGGTTTATGGGGTTGGGGAACATAATAATACTAATCAAATTACTAATTCAATGACCATATATAACATAGAAAACAAAAATGGAATTTCGAGTGTTTGGGGGTAGTTGGGGGGTGGGGGGGGTTGGAGGGGTTTGAAGGCTGATAAGCAAGTTTGGTTGCTACTACATGATGCGTAGGACCTCAAAGAACATATTTAGCATGGAATTGAAAAATGCAAAATTTAGGCCAAAATTATCATGTCAGAGTGTGGTCTCCCCTCCTAACCTAAACTGCAGTAAACTACCGGGACCTAACCTGGGCAAACTACCGGGAATTAAACGTGGTAAGGACCGTGGCAAAATACGGTAAATATTGAAACAACTGCCGTTATCATGTACGTTTTTTCTACCTTCATTACCCACTTATTTAGACCATTCTAAGACTATTTTCTTCTATGGCATTTCCAAGATAGGGCATATTCAAATGGGGCATTTTGAACTTAGCCTAGCCTAACCTAACCTAACCTAGACCGCATCAGACCACAGGGACCTAATCTGGGCAAACTACCGGAATCTAACCTGGTCAAACTACCGGGAAATAACTGTGGTAAAGTACAGGAAATGACCGGGGCAGAATACTGGGACCTAGCCGGATGTGGTAACACTGCTACAAAACGGTAATGGGCCAAACTTTACCTTAAATGGCACCAAACTATGGTAATCTGGGGTAATTACCTTGGAAATGACAACACTGAAGAAATTAGCAATGCTGGTGTAAATAAAAGGGATTATGAGTGTTCACTATTATTATTATCATTATTATTATTATTATTTATTTATTTATTTATTTATCTAGTTATTGGGTTCTAAATATTCATTGGTATTTATTCAAATATATTTCATTTTTTTTATAATACTCCTACAGTTATTATTATTGTTATTATTATTACTTTTACATTCATCATCTCAATATAAACAAACTGGAGGCCATCATGGATTTTGACGTTATTATTGACAGTGTCGTGAAATCAGTGTTGCCATGTAAGAGGCAATTTTTTTTTTAATACTTACAAAAAAAAAAAAATAATAATACTTAAAAAAAATTAATACTAAAAAAAATTAATACATAAAAAAATAATATTACTTAAAAAAATAATACTTAAAAAAAATTAATACTTATTAAAAAATTAATACTTAAAAAAAATTAATACTTACAAAAAGAAAATGAAAAAAAAATAATACTTACAAAAAATAGCACTTAAAAAAATTGATATTTAAAAAAAATTGAATACTTAAACAAATGATATTTAAAAAAAATAATACTTAAAAAAATTGTTACTTAAAAAAATAATACTTAAAAAAAATTAATACTTAAAAAAAAATTGTTACTTATCAAACCTTGGTTTGGCACTTACGACTGTCTTAGCCACTAAGGATATTATGGTTAAGTTTAAAATTTTAGAAGTTACTATTAGGGTGCCAAATCAATCTTTAGATACATAAACAAATTCCAAAGTCAATATGACTTCAGCGGGAAACATATGTCAGTGTGACCAGTTTGGTAACTATAACAAGTAGCAAAAAGAATAACCTAAGTTGGATGTTAGGGAGAATAAAGTCAATGAAGCACCTGTAAAGACTCTCAAAATGACACTTAGCTGTAGGGTTGCAGACACTTCGTTCTCCCAAGGTGAAGAAATGAGGCACGAGAATAGTATGGGTTATCACCAATAGTCAGTCACCCAGTCGAGTACCGGTATAAGGTTTCTTGGATATGTCAAGAGGATATGTAGAAAAGAGCTCGTTAACTGAGAGCTATGACAATCAAGAATAAGGTATAAATGAAGGAACTTGAAGTGACTTGTACCACCACCAGCATTTGACTGGGCGAGATCCAGAAAAGAACTGCCTTCCACACTCACTCTCTCCTCCTCCATCACCTCGGATTATATGTTATGAATCAACCCCAAAAGTCTCAAACTGAGGAAAACAGTTTCATACAGTTTTCACAACACAGAAAATTAGATTCATGAACATGGATCCATGTATTCATCGAATCATATGTGCATGCATCTTCTGTACCCGTTTAAAACTCAAATTCAGGCTCAAAACACCCGAAAATTCGATATTTTTGGGTCCCAGAAGCGATCTGTACATGACTACTTAGTGCTAAAATATTTTCAAAATAAGTGCCCAAAACATGCTGAAAATTGATATTTTAGTTGCCCAAAGTCAATATGTGTATGCATATTCTGTACCCGATTATATCCCAAATTCAGGCTCAAAACACCCAAAAAATCTATATTTTTGGGTCCCAGAAGCGATCTATACATGCCTACTCAGTACTAAAATATTTTCAAAATACAAGCCCAAAACATGCTGAAAATTGATACTTTAGTTGCAAAAAGTCAATATGTGTATGAATATTCTGTACCCGTTTATATCCCAAATTCAGGCTCAAAACACCCGAAAATTCCATATTTTTGGGTCCCAGAAGCGATCTGTACATGCCTACTCAGTGCTTAAATATTTTCAAAATATAGGACCAAAACATGCTAAAAATCGATATTTTTGGTGCCCAAAGACGATATGTGCATGCATCTTCTGTACCCGTTTATATCTCAAATTCAGGCTCAAAACACCCGAAAATTCGATATTTTTGGGTTCAAGGAGCGATCTGTACATGCCTACTCAGTGTTAGAATATTTTCAAAATACAGGCACAAAACAAGTTCAAAATCGATATTTTATGTGCCCTAAATCAATATGTGCATGCATCTTCTGTACCCGTTTATATCTGAAATTCAGGCTCAAAACAACCGAAAATTTGATATTTTTGGGTCTCAGAAGCGATCTGTGCATGCATCTTTAGTACTCTTTTATATCTCAAATTCAGGCTCAAAACACCCGAAAATTCGATATTTTTGCGTCCCAGAAGCGATCTGTACATGCCTACTCAGTGCTAAAATGCTTTCAAGATACAGGCCCAAAACATGCTGAAAATCGATATTGTAGGTGCAAAAAGTCGATCTATGCATACATTTTCAGTACCCGTTTATATCTCAAATTCATGCTCAAAACACTCGAAAATTCGAATTTTTTTGGTCCCAGAATCGATCTGTACATTCCTATTTAGTACTAGAATATTATCAAATTATAGGGCAAAACATGCTAAAAATCGATATTTTTGGTGCCTAAAGTCGATATGTGCATGCATCTTCTTTACCCGTTTATATCTCAAATTTGAGATCAAAACACACGAAAATTCGATATTTTTGAATTCAAGGAGCGATCTGTACATGCCTACTCAGTGTTAGAATATTTTCAAAATACAGGTACAAAACAAGTTCAAAATCGATATTATAAGTGCCCTAAATCAATATGTGCATGCATCTTCTGTACCCGTTTATATCTCAAATTCTGGCTCAAAACACCCGAAAATTTGATATTTTTGGGTCCCAGTAGCGATCTGTGCATGCATCTTCAGTACCCTTTTTTATCTCAAATTCAGGAGAAAAAAAAACGAAAATTAGATATTTTTTGGTCCCAGAAGCGATCTGTAGATGCCTACTCAGTGCTAGAATGTTTTCAAGATACAGGCCCAAAACATACCTGAAAATCGATATTGTAGGTGCAAAAAGTCGATCTATGCATACATTTTCAGTACCCGTTTATATCTCAAATTCAGGCTCAAAACACCCGAAAATCCGATATTTTGGGGTCTTAGAAGCGATCTGTACAGGCCTACTCAGTGCTTCAATGTTTTCAAAATATAGGCCCAAAACATGCTAAAAATCGATATTTTGGGTGTCCAAAGTCGATATATTCATGCATCTTCTGTACCCGTTTATATCTCAAATTCGTGATTAAAAACACACGAATATTAGATTTTTTTGGATTCAAGGAGCGATCTGTACATGCCTACTTAGTGTTAGAATATTTTCAAATACAGGCACAAAACAAGTTGAAAATCGATATTTTAGGTGCCCTAAATCGATATGAGCATGCATCTTCTGTACCCGTTTATATCTCAAATTCAGGCTCAAAACACTCGAAAATTTGATATTTTTGGGTCCCAGAAGCGATCTGTACATGCCTACTCAGTGTTAGAATATTTTTAAGATACATGTCCAAAACTTGCTATAAATTGATATTTTAGTTGACCAAAGTCAATATGTGTATGAATATTTTGTGCCCGTTTACATCCTAAATTCGGGCTCAAAACAACTAAAAATTCCATATTTTTGGGTCCCAGAAGCGATCTGTACATGCCTACTCAGTGCTAAAATGCTTTCAAAATACAGGCCCAAAACATACTGAAAATCGATATTGTAGGTGGAAAAAGTCGATCTATGCATACATCTTCATTACCCGTTTATATCTCAAATTCATGCTCAAAACACCCAAAAATTCGATATTTTTGGGTACCAGAAGCGATCTGTACATGTCTACTCAGTGACAGAATATTTTCAAAATACATTCCCAAAACATGCTAAAAAACGATATTTTTGGTGCCCAATGTCGATATGTGAATGCATCTTCAGTACTCATTTATATCTCAAATTCAGGCTCAAAACAACCGAAAATTCGACATTTTTGGGTCCCAGAAGCGATCTGTACATGCCTACTCCTTGCTAGAATATTATCAAAATATACGCCCAAAACATGCTAAAAATCGATTATTTTGTTGCCCAAAGACGATATGTTCATGCATCTTCTGTACCCGTTTATATTTCAAATTCAGTGTCAAAACACCCGAAAATTCGATATTTTTTGGACCCAGAAGCGATCTCTACATGTCTACTCAGTGACAGAATATTTTTAAAATATAGGCCCAAAACATGCTGAAAAATCGATAATTTAGGTGCTTAATGTCGATATGTGCATGCATCTTCAGTACCCGTTTATATCTCAAATTCAGGCTCAAAACACTCGAAAATTCGAATTTTTTTGGTCCCAGAAGCGATCTGTACATGCCTACTTAGTACTAGAATGTTTTCAAGATACAGGCCCAAAACATGCTAAAATACTATATTGTAGGTGCAAAAAGTCGATCTATGCATACATCTTCTTTACCCGTATACATCTCAAATTCAGGCTCAAAACACCCAAAAATTCGATATTTTTGGGTCCCTGAAGCGATCTATTCATGCCTACTCAGTGCTAAAATATTTTCAAAATACAAGCCCAAAACATGCTGAAAATTGATACTTTAGTTGCCCAAAGTCAATATGTGTATGAATATTCTGTACCCGTTTATATCCCAAATTCAGGCTCAAAACACCCGAAAATTCTATATTTTTGGGTCCCAGAAGCGTTGTGTACATGCCTACTCATTGCTAAAATATTTTCAAAATTTAGGCCCAAAACATGCTAATAATCGATATTATTGGTGCCCAATGTCGATATGTGAATGCATCTACTATACCCGTTTATATCTTAAATTCGAGATCAAAACACACGAAACTTCGATATTTTTGGGTTCAAGGAGCGATCTGTACATGCCTACTCAGTGTTAGAATATTTTCAAAATACAGGCACAAAACAAGTTCAAAATCGATATTTTATGTGCCCTAAATCAATATGTGCTTGCATCTTCTGTACCCATTTATATCTGAAATTCAGGCACAAAACAACCGAAAATTTGATATTTTTGGGTCCCAGAAGCGATCTGTGCATGCATCTTCAGTACATTTTTATATCTCAAATTCAGGCTCAAAACACCCGAAAATTAGCTATTTTTGGGTCCCAGAAGCGATCTGTACATGCCTACTCAGTGCTAAAATGCTTTTAAGATACAGGCCCAAAACATGCTGAAAATCGATATTGTAGGTGGAAAAAGTCGATCTATGCATACATCTTCAGTACCCGTTTATATCTCAAATTCATGCTCAAAACACCCGAAAATTCAATATTTTGGGGTCCCAGAAGCGATCTGTAAATGCCTACTCAGTGCTTGAATGGTTTCAAAATATAGGCCCAAAACAGGATAAAATTGATATTTTAGTTGCCCAAAGTCAATATGTGTATGCTTATTCTGTACCCGTTTATATCCGAAATTTAGGCTGAAAACACCCGAAAATTCCATATTTTGGGGTCCCAGAAGTGATCTGTACATGCCTACTCAGTGCTTAAATATTTTCAAAATATATGCACAAAAAATGCTATAAAATCGATATTTTTGGTGCCCAATGTCGATATGTGAATGCATCTTCAGTACTCGTTTATATCTCAAATTCAGGCTCAAAACACCCGAAAATTTGATTTTTTTGGTCCCAGAAGCGATCTGTACATGCCTACTTAGTACTAGAATATTATCAAAATATGCGGCAAAAACATGCTAGAAATCGATATTTTTGGTGCCCAAAGTCGATATGTGCATGCATCTTCTTTATCCGTTTATATCGCAAATTTGAGATCAAAACACCCAAAAATTCGATATTTTTGGGTTCAAGGAGCGATCTGTACATGCCTACTCAGTGTTAGAATATTTTTAAGATACATGTCCAAAACATGCTGAAAATCAATATTTTATCTGCCCAAAGTCGATATGTGTATGCATATTCTGTACCCGTTTATATCTCAAATTCAGTCTCAAAACACCCGAAAATTCGATATTCGTAAATTACAGAATCAATCTGTACATGCCTACTCAGTGTTAGAATTTTTAACAGAATACAGGACCAAAACATGCTGAAAATTGATATTTTAGTTGCCCAAAGTCAATATGTGTATGAATATTCTGTACCCGTTTACATTCTAAATTCAGGCTGAAAACCCCCGAAAATTCCATATTTTTGGGTCCCAGAAGCGATCTGTACATGCCTACTCAGTGCTTAAATATTTTCAAAATATAGGCCCAAAACATGCTAAAAATCGATATTTTTGGTGCCCAAGGACGACATGTGCATGCATCTTCAGTACCCGTTTATATCTCAAATTCAGGCTCAAAACACCCAAAAATCCGATATTTTGGGGTCCCAGAAGCGATCTGTATATGCCTACTCAGTGCTTTAATGTTTTCAAAATATAGGCCCAAAACATGCTAAAAATCGATATTTTGGGTGTCCAAAGTCGATATATTCATGCATCTTCTGTACCCGTTTATATCTCAAATTCGTGATTAAAACCCACGAATATTCGATTTTTTTGGATTCAAGGAGCGATCTGTACATGCCTACTCAGTGTTAGAATATTTTCAAATACAGGCACAAAACAAGTTCAAAATCGATATTTTAGGTGCACTAAATCGATATGAGCATGCATCTTCTTTACCCGTTTATATCTCAAATTCAGGCTCAAAACACCCGAAAATTTGATATTTTTGGGTCCCATGAGCGATCTGTACATGCCTACTCAGTGCTAAAATGCTTTGAAGATACAGGCCCAAAACATGCTGAAAATCGATATTGTAGGTGGAAAAAGTCGATCTATGCATACATCTTCAGTGCCCGTTTATATCTCAAATTCATGCTCAAAACACCCGAAAATTCGATATTTTGGGGTCCCAGAAGCGATCTGTACGTGCCTACTCAGTGCTTGAATGTTTTCAAAATATAGGCCCAAAACAGGATAAAATTGATATTTTAGTTGCCCAAAGTCAATATGTGTATGCATATTCTGTACCCGTTTATATCCCAAATTCAGGCTCAAAACACCCGAAAATTCCATATTTTCGGGTCCCAGAAGCGATCTGTACATGCCTACTCAGTGCTTAAAAATTTTCAAAATATAGGCACAAAAAATGCTAAAAATCGATATTTTTGGTGCCCAATGTCGATATGTGAATGCATCTTCAGTACTCGTTTATATCTCAAATTCAGGCTCAAAACACCCGAAAATTTGATTTTTTTGGTCCCAGAAGCGATCTGTACATGCCTACTTAGTATTAGAATATTATCAAAATATGGGGCAAAAACATGCTAAAAATCGATATTTTTGGTGCCCAAAGTCGATATGTGCATGCATCTTCTTTATCCGTTTATATCGCAAATTTGAGATCAAAACACACGAAAATTCGATATTTTTGGATTCAAGGAGCGATCTGTACATGCCTACTCAGTGTTAGAATATTTTCAAAATACAGGTACAAAACAAGTTCAAAATCGATATTATAAGTGCCCTAAATTAATATGTGCATGCATCTTCTGTACCTGTTTATATCTCAAATTCAGGCTCAAAACACCCGAAAATTTGATATTTTTGGGTCCCAGTAGCGATCTGTGCATGCATCTTCAGTACCCTTTTTTCTCTCAAATTCAGGCTCAAAACACCCAAAAATCCGATATTTTGGGGTCCCAGAAGCGATCTGTACATGCCTACTAAGTGCCTCAATGTTTTCAAAATATAGGCCCGAAACATGCTAAAAATCGATATTTTGGGTGTCCAAAGTCGTTATATTCATGCATCTTCTGTACCCGTTTATATCTCAAATTCGTGATTAAAACACAAGAATATTCGATTTTTTTGGATTCAATGAGCGATCTGTACATGCCTACTTAGTGTTAGAATATTTTCAAATACAGGCACAAAACAAGTTGAAAATCGATATTTTAGGTGCCCTAAATCGATATGAGCATGCATCTTCTGTACCCGTTTATATCTCAAATTCAGGCTCAAAACACCCGAAAATTTAATATTTTTGGGTCCCAGAAGCGATCTGTACATGCCTATTCAGTGTTAGAATATTTTTAAGATACATGTCCAAAACATGCTAAAAAACGATATTTTTGGTGCCAAATGTCAAAATGTGAATGCATCTTCAGTACTCGTTTATATTTCAAATTCAGGCTCAAAACACCCGAAAATTCGATATTTTGGGGTCCCAGAAGCGATCTGTACATGCCTACTCCTTGCTAGAATATTATCGTAATATACGCCCAAAACATGCTAAAAATCGATTATTTTGTTGCCCAAGGATGATATGTGCATGCATCTTCTGTACCCGTTTATATCTTAAATTCAGTTTCAAAACACACGAAAATTTGATATTTTTGGGACCCAGAAGCGATCTGTACATGTCTACTCAGTGACAGAATATTTTTAAAATACAAGCCCAAAACATGCTGAAAAATCGATATTTTAGGTGCTTAATGTCGATAAGTGCATGCCTCATAAGTACCCGTTTATGTCTCAAATTCAGACTTAAAACACCCGAAAATTCGAAGTTTTTTGGTCCCAGAAGCGATCTGTACATGCCTACTTAGTACTAGAATATTATCAAAATATAGGGCAAAAACATGCTAAAAATCGTTATTTTAGGTGCCGAAAGTCGTTATGTGCATTCATCTTCTTTACCCGTTTACATCTTAAATTTGAGGTCAAAACACACGAAAATTCGATATTTTTGTGTTCAAGGAGCGATCTGTACATGCCTACTCAGTGTTAGAATATTTTCAAAATACAGGCACAAAACAAGTTCAAAATCAATATTTTTTGTGCCATAAATCAATATGTGCATGCATCTTCTGTACCCATTTATATCTGAAATTCTGGCTCAAAACAACCGAAAATTTGATATTTTTGGGTCCCAGAAGCGATCTGTGCATGCATCTTCAGTACCCTTTTATATCTCAAATTCAGGCTCAAAACACCCGAAAATTCGATATTTTTGGGCCCCAGAAGCGATCTGTACATGCCTAGTCAGTTCTTGAATGTTTTTAAAATATAGGCCCAAAACATGCTAAAAATCAATATTTTAGGTGTCCAAAGTCGATATGTGAATGCATCTTCTTTATTCGTTTATATCTCAAATTCAGGCTCAAAACCCACGAAAATTCGATATTTTTGGGTCCCAGAAGCGATCAGTAAGTGTCTACTCAGTGACAGAATATTTTCAAAATACAGGACCAAAAGATGCTAAAAATCGATATTTTAGGTGCCAAATGTCGATATGTTCATGCATCATCAGTACCCGTTTATATCTCAAATTCAGTCTCAAAACACTCGAAAATTCTATATTTTGAGGTCCCAGAAGCGATCTGTACATGCCTACTCAGTGCTTGAATGTTTTCAAAATATAGGCCCAAAACATGCTAGAAATCGATATTTTAAGTGTCCAAAGTTAATACATTCAAGCATCTTCTGTACCCGTTTATATCTCAAATTTGTGATTAAAACACACGAATATTCGATTTTTTTGGATTCAAGGAGCGATCTGTACATGCCTACTCAGTGTTAGAATATTTTTTTAAATACAGGCACAAAAGAAGTTCAAAATCGATATTTTAGGTGCCCTAAATCGATATGTGCATGCATCTTCTGTACCCGTTTATATCTCAAATTCAGGCTCAAAACACCCGAAAATTTGATATTTTTGGTCCCAGAAGCAATCTGTACATGCCTACTCAGTGTTAGAATATTTTAAAGATACATGTCCAAAACATGCTGAAAATCGATATTTTATCTGCCCAAAGTCGATATGTGTATGAATATTTTGTACCCGTTTACATCCTAAATTCAGGCTGAAAACACCCGAAAATTCCATATTTTGGGACCCAGAAGCGATCTGTACATGCCTACTCAATACTTAAATATTTTCAAAATATAGGCCCAAAACATGCTAAAAATCGATATTTTTGGTGCCGAAAGACGATATGTGTATGCATCTTCTGTACCCGTTTATATCTCAAATTCAGGCTCAAAACCCCCGAAAATTCGATATTTTTGGGTCTCAGAAGCGATCTGTACATGTCTTCTCAGTGACAGAATATTTTCATAATACAGGCCCAAAACATGCTAAAAATCGATATTTTAGGTGCCTAATGTCGATATGTGCCTGCATCATCAGTACCCGTTTATATCTCAAATTCAGGCTCAAAACACCCGAAAATTCGATTTTTTTTTGTTCCAGAAGCGATCTGTACATGCCTACTTAGTACTAGAATATTATTTAAAATATAGGGCAAAAACATGCTAAAAATCGATATTTTTTGGTGCCCAAAGTCGATATGTGCATGCATCTTCTATACCCGTTTATATCCTAAATTCGAGATCAAAACACACGAAACTTCGATATTTTTGGGTTCAAGGAGCGATCTGTACATGCCTACTCAGTGTTAGAATATTTTCAAAATACAGGCACAAAACAAGTTCAAAATCGATATTTTATGTGCCCTAAATCAATATGTGCATGCATCTTCTGTACCTATTTATATCTAAAATTCAGACTCAAAACAACCGAAAATTTGATATTTTTGGGTCCCAGAAGCGATCTGTGCATGCATCTTCAGTACCCTTTTATATCTCAAATTCAGGCTCAATACACCCGAAAATTCGATATTTTTGGGTCCCAGAAGCGATCTGTACATGCCTACTCAGTGCTAAAATGCTCTAAAGATACAGGCCCAAAACATGCTGAAAATCGATATTGTAGGTGCAAAAAGTCGATCTATGCATACATCTTCAGTACCCGTTTATATCTCAAATTCATGCTCAAAACACCCGAAAATTCGATATTTTGGGGTCCCAGAAGCGTTTGGTACATGCCTACTCAGTGCTTAAATATTTTCAAAATATAGGCCCAAAACAGGCTAAAAATCGATATTTTTGGTGCCCAAAGACGATATGTGCATGCATCTTCTGTACCCGTTTATATCTCAAATTCAGGCTCAAAACACCCGAAAATTTGATGTTTTTGAGTCCCAGAAGCGATCTGTACATGTCTACTCAGTGACAGAATATTTTAAAAATATAAGCCCAAAACATGCTAAAAATCGATATTTTAGGTGCCTAATGTCGATATGTGCATGCATCATCAGTACCCGTTTATATCTCAAATTCAGACACAAAACACCCGAAAATTCGAATTTTTTTTGTCCCAGAAGCGATCTGTACAAGCCTACTTAGTACTAGAATATTATTTAAAATATAGGGCAAAAACATGCTAAAAATCGATATTTTTGGTGCCCAAAGTCGATATGTGCATGCATCTTCTTTACCCGTTTATATCTTAAATTCGAGATCAGAACACACGAAACTTCGATATTTTTGGGTTCAAGGAGCGATCTGTACATGCCTACTAAGTATTAGAATATTTTCAAAATACAGGCACAACACAAGTTCAAAATCGATATTTTATGTGCCCTAAATCAATATGTACATGCATCTTCTGTACCCATTTATATCAGAAATTCAGGCTCAAAACAACCGAAAATTTGATATTTTTGTGTCCCAGAAGCGATCTGTGCATGCATCTTCAGTACCCTTTTATATCTCAAATTCAGGCTCAAAACACCCGAAAATTCGATATTTTGGGGTCCCAAAAGCGATCTGTACATGCCTACTCAGTGCTAAAATGCGTTCAAGATACAGGCCCAAAACATGCTGAAAATCGATATTGTAGGTGCAAAAAGTCGATCTATGCATACATTTTCAGTACCCGTTTATATCTCAAATTCATGCTCAAAACACTCGAAAATTCGAATTTTTTTGGTCCCAGAATCGATCTGTACATTCCTACTTAGTACTAGAATATTTTCAAATTATAGGGCAAAAACATGCTAAAAATCGATATTTTTGGTGTCCAAAGTCGATATGTGCATGCATCTTCTTTACCCGTTTATATCTCAAATTTGAGATCAAAACACACGAAAATTCGATATTTTTGGATTCAAGGAGCGATCTGTACATGCCAACTCAGTGTTAGAATATTTTCAAATACAGGCACAAAACAAGTTGAAAATCGATATTTTAGGTGCCCTAAATCAATATGTGCATGTATCTTCTGTACCCGTTTATATCTCAAATTCAGGCTCAAAACACCCAAAAATTTGATATTTTTGGGTCCCAGTAGCGATCTGTGCATGCATCTTCAGTACCCTTTTTTATCTCAAATTCAGGCTCAAAACACCCAAAAATCCGATATTTTGGGGTCCCAAAAGCGATCTGTACATGCCTACTAAGTGCTTCAATGTTTTCAAAATATAGGCCCGAAACATGCTAAAAATCGATATTTTGGGTGTCCAAAGTCGTTATATTCATGTATCTTCTGTACCCGTTTATATCTCAAATTCGTGATTAAAACACACGAATATTCGATTTTTTTGGATTCAATGAGCGATCTGTACATGCCTACTTAGTGTTAGAATATTTTCAAATACAGGCACAAAACAAGTTGAAAATCGATATTTTAGGTGCCCTAAATCGATATGAGCATGCATCTTCTGTACCCGTTTATATCTCAAATTCAGGCTCAAAACACCCGAAAATTTGATATTTTTTGGTCCCAGAAGCGATCTGTACATGCCTACTCAGTGTTAGAATATTTTTAAGATACATGTCCAAAACATGCTAAAAAACGATATTTTTGGTGCCAAATGTCAAAATGTGAATGCATCTTCAGTACTCGTTTATATTTCAAATTCAGGCTCAAAACACCCGAAAATTCGATGTTTTGGGGTCCCAGAAGCGATCTGTACATGCCTACTCCTTGCTAGAATATTATCGTAATATACGCCCAAAACATGCTAAAAATCGATTATTTTGTTGCCCAAGGATGATATGTGCATGCATCTTCTGTACCCGTTTATATCTTAAATTCAGTCTCAAAACACCCGAAAATTTGATATTTTTGGGACCCAGAAGCGATCTGTACATGTCTACTCAGTGACAGAATATTTTTAAAATACAGGCCCAAAACATGCTGAAAAATCGATATTTTTGGTGCTTAATATCGATATGTGCATGCCTCATAAGTACCCGTTTATGTCTCAAATTCAGACTCAAAACACCCGAAAATTCGAATTTTTTTGGTCCCAGAAGCGATCTGTACATGCCTACTTTGTACTAGAACATTATCATAATATAGTGCAAAAACATGCTAAAAATCGATATTTTTGGTGCCGAAAGTCGTTATGTGCATGCATCTTCTTTACCCGTTTACATCTTAAATTTGAGATCAAAACACACGAAAATTCGATATTTTTGTGTTCAAGGAGCGATCTGTACATGCCTACTCAGTGTTAGAATATTTTTAAAATACAGGCACAAAACAAGTTCAAAATCAATATTTTATGTCCCATAAATCAATATGTGCATGCATCTTCTGTACCCATTTATATCTGAAATTCAGGCTCAAAACAACCGAAAATTTGATATTTTTGGGTCCCAGAAGCGATCTGTGCATGCATCTTCAGTACCCTTTTATATCTCAAATTCAGGCTCAAAACACCCGAAAATTCCATATTTTTGGGTCCCAGAAGCGATCTGTACATGCCTACTCAGTGCTAAAATGCTTTCAAGATACAGGCCCAAAACATGCTGAAAATCGATGTTATAGGTGCAAAAAGTCGATCTATGCATACATTTTCAGTACCCGTTTATATCACAAATTCAAGCTCAAAAAAATCGAAAATTCGAATTTTTTTGGTCCCAGAATCGATCTGTACATTCCTACTTAGAACTAGAATATTATCAAATTATAAGGCAAAAACATGCTAAAAATCGATATTTTTGGTGCCTAAAGTCGATATGTGCATGCATCTTCTTTACCCGTTTATATCTTAAATTTGAGATCAAAACACACGAAAATTCGATATTTTTGGATTCAAGGAGCGATCTGTACATGCCTACTCAGTGTTAGAAAATTTTCAAAATACAGGTACAAAACAAGTTAAAAATCGATATTATAAGTGCCCTAAATCAATATGTGCATGCATCTTCTGTACCCGTTTATATCTCAAAGCAGGCTCAAAACACCCGAAAATTTGATATTTTTGGGTCCCAGTAGCGATCTGTGCATGCATCTTCAGTACCCTTTTTTATCTCAAATTCAGGAGAAAAAAAAAAACGAAAATTCGATATTTTTTGGTCCCAGAAGCGATCTGTAGATGCCTACTCAGTGCTAGAATGCTTTCAAGATACAGGCCCAAAACATACCTGAAAATCGATATTGTAGGTGCAAAAAGTCAATCGATAAATACATCTTCAGTACCCGTTTATATCTCAAATTCAGGCTCAAAACACCCGAAAATCCGATATTTTGGGGTCCCAGTAGCTATCTGTACATGCCTACTCTGTGCTTCAATGTTTTCAAAATATAGGCCCAAAACATGCTAAAAATCGATATTTTGGGTGTCCGAAGTCGATATATTCATGCATCTTCTGTACCCGTTTATATCTCAAATTCGTGATTAAAACCCACGAATATTTGATTTTTTTGGATTCAATGAGCGATCTGTACATGCCTACTTAGTGTTAGAATATTTTCAAATACAGGCACAAAACAAGATGAAAATCGATATTTTAGGTGCCCTAAATCGATTTGAGCATGCATCTTCTGTACCCGTTTATATCTCAAATTCAGGCTCAAAACACCCGAAAATTCGATATTTTTGGGTCCCAGAAGCGATCTGTACATGTCTACTCAGTGACAGAATATTTTCAAAATACAGGCCCAAAACATGCTAAAAAACGATATTTTTGGTGCCAAATGTCAATATGGGAATGCATCTTCAGTACTCGTTTATATCTCAAATTCAAGCTCAAAACACCCGAAAATTCGATATTTTTGGGTCCCAGAAGAGATCTGTACATGCCTACTACTTGCTAGAATATTATCAAAATATACGCCCAAAACATGCTAAAAATCGATAATTTTGTTGCCCATGGACGATATGTGCATGCATCTTCTGTACCCGTTTATATCTCAAATTCAGTCTCAAAATACCCGAAAATTCGATATTTTTGTGACCCAGAAGCGATCTGTACATGCCTAGTCAGTGCTTGAATGTTTTTAAAATATAGGCCCAAAACATGCTAAAAATCAATATTTTAGGTGTCCAAAGTCGATATGTGAATGCATCTTCTTTACTCGTTTATATCTCAAATTCACGCTCAAAACACACGAAAATTCGATATTTTTGGGTCCCAGAAGCGATCAGTAAGTGTCTACTCAGTGACAGAATATTATCAAAATACAGGACCAAAAGATGCTAAAAATCGATATTTTAGGTGCCAAATGTCGATATGTTCATGTATCATCAGTACCCGTTTGTATCTCAAATTCAGTCTCAAAACACTCGAAAATTCTATATTTTGAGGTCCCAGAAGCGATCTGTACATGCCTACTTAGTGCTTGAATGTTTTCAAAATGTAGGCCCAAAACATGCTAGAAATCGATATTTTAAGTGTCCAAAGTTAATACATTCAAGCATCTTCTGTACCCGTTTATATCTCAAATTTGTGATTAAAACACACGAATATTAGATTTTTTTGGATTCAAGGAGCGATCTGTACATGCCTACTCAGTGTTAGAATATTTTTTTAAATACAGGCACAAAAGAAGTTCAAAATCGATATTTTAGGTGCCCTAAATCGATATGTGCATGCATCTTCTGTACCCGTTTATATCTCAAATTCAGGCTCAAAACACCCGAAAATTTGATATTTTTGGTCCCAGAAGCAATCTGTACATGCCTACTCAGTGTTAGAATATTTTAAAGATACATGTCCAAAACACGCTGAAAATCGATATTTTATCTGCCCAAAGTCGATATGTGTATGAATATTTTGTACCCGTTTACATCCTAAATTCAGGCTGAAAACACCCGAAAATTCCATATTTTGGGACCCAGAAGCGATCTGTACATGCCTACTCAATACTTAAATATTTTCAAAATATAGGCCCAAAACATGCTAAAAAACGATATTTTTGGTGCCAAATGTCAATATGGGAATGCATCTTCAGTACTCGTTTATATCTCAAATTCAAGCTCAAAACACCCGAAAATTCGATATTTTTGGGTCCCAGAAGAGATCTGTACATGCCTACTACTTGCTAGAATATTATCAAAATATACGCCCAAAACATGCTAAAAATCGATAATTTTGTTGCCCAAGGACGATATGTGCATGCATCTTCTGTACCCGTTTATATCTCAAATTCAGTCTCAAAATACCCGAAAATTCGATATTTTTGGGACCCAGAAGCGATCTGTACATGCCTAGTCAGTGCTTGAATGTTTTTAAAATATAGGCCCAAAACATGCTAAAAATCGATGTTTTTGGTGCCGAAAGACGATATGTGTATGCATCTTCTGTACCCGTTTATATCTCAAATTCATGCTCAAAATAAACGAAAATTCGATATTTTTGGGTCTCAGAAGCGATCTGTACATGTCTTCTCAGTGACAGAATATTTTCATAATACAGGCCCAAAACATGCTAAAAATCGATATTTTAGGTGCCTAATGTCGATATGTGCCTGCATCATCAGTACCCGTTTATATCTCAAATTCAGGCTCAAAACACCCGAAAATTCGAATTTTTTTTGTTCCAGAAGCGATCTGTACATGCCTACTTAGTACTAGAATATTATTTAAAATATAGGGCAAAAACATGCTAAAAATCGATATTTTTTTGTGCCCAAAGTCGATATGTGCATGCATCTTCTATACCCGTTTATATCCTAAATTCGAGATCAAAACACACGAAACTTCGATATTTTTGGGTTCAAGGAGCGATCTGTACATGCCTACTCAGTGTTAGAATATTTTCAAAATACAGGCACAAAACAAGTTCAAAATCGATATTTTATGTGCCCTAAATCAATATGTGCATGCATCTTCTGTACCTATTTATATCTAAAATTCAGGCTCAAAACAACCGAAAATTTGATATTTTTGGGTCCCAGAAGCGATCTGTGCATGCATCTTCAGTACCCTTTTATATCTCAAATTCAGGCTCAATACACCCGAAAATTCGATATTTTTTGGTCCCAGAAGCGATCTGTACATGCCTACTCAGTGCTAAAATGCTTTCAAGATACAGGCCCAAAACATGCTGAAAATCGATATTGTAGGTGCAAAAAGTCGATCTATGCATACATCTTCAGTACCCGTTTATATCTCAAATTCATGCTCAAAACACCCGAAAATTCGATATTTTGGGGTCCCAGAAGCGATCGGTACATGCCTACTCAGTGTTTGAATGTTTTCAAAATATAGGCGCAAAACAGGATAAAATTGATATTTTAGTTGCCCAAAGTCAATATGTTTATGCATATTCTGTACCCGTTTATATCCCAAAGTCAGGCTGAAAACACCCGAAAATTCCATATTTTGGGGTCCCAGAAGCGATCTGTACATGCATACTCAGTGCTTAAATATTTTCAAAATATAGGCCCAAAACAGGCTAAAAATCGATATTTTTTGTGCCCAAAGACGATATGTGCATGCATCTTCTGTACCCGTTTATATCTCAAATTCAGGCTCAAAACACCCGAAAATTTGATGTTTTTGGGTCCTAGAAGCGATCTGTACATGTCTACTCAGTGACAGAATATTTTAAAAATACAAGCCCAAAACATGCTAAAAATCGATATTTTAGGTGCCTAATGTCGATATGTGCATGCATCATCAGTACCCGTTTATATCTCAAATTCAGACTCAAAACACCCGAAAATTCGAATTATTTTTGTCCCAGAAGCGATCTGTACATGCCTACTTAGTACTAGAATATTATTTAAAATATAGGGCAAAAACATGCTAAAAATCGATATTTTTGGTGCCCAAAGTCGATATGTGCATGCATCTTCTATACCCGTTTATATCCTAAATTCGAGATCAAAACACACGAAACTTCGATATTTTTGGGTTCAAGGAGCGATCTGTACATGCCTACTCAGTGTTAGAATATTTTCAAAATACAGGCACAAAACAAGTTCAAAATCGATATTTTATGTGCCCTAAATCAATATGTGCATGCATCTTCTGTACCTATTTATATCTAAAATTCAGGCTCAAAACAACCGAAAATTTGATATTTTTGGGTCCCAGAAGCGATCTGTGCATGCATCTTCAGTACCCTTTTATATCTCAAATTCAGGCTCAATACACCCGAAAATTCGATATTTTTTGGTCCCTGAAGCGATCTGTACATGCCTACTCAGTGCTAAAATGCTTTCAAGATACAGGCCCAAAACATGCTGAAAATCGATATTGTAGGTGCAAAAAGTCGATCTATGCATACATCTTCAGTACCCGTTTATATCTCAAATTCATGCTCAAAACACCCGAAAATTCGATATTTTGGGGTCCCAGAAGCGATCGGTACATGCCTACTCAGTGTTTGAATGTTTTCAAAATATAGGCGCAAAACAGGATAAAATTGATATTTTAGTTGCCCAAAGTCAATATGTTTATGCATATTCTGTACCCGTTTATATCCCAAAGTCAGGCTGAAAACACCCGAAAATTCCATATTTTCGGGTCCCAGAAGCGATCTGTACATGCCTACTCAGTGCTTAAATATTTTCAAAATATAGGCCCAAAACAGGCTAAAAATCGATATTTTTTGTGCCCAAAGACGATATGTGCATGCATCTTCTGTACCCGTTTATATCTCAAATTCAGGCTCAAAACACCCGAAAATTTGATGTTTTTGGGTCCTAGAAGCGATCTGTACATGTCTACTCAGTGACAGAATATTTTAAAAATACAAGCCCAAAACATGCTAAAAATCGATATTTTAGGTGCCTAATGTCGATATGTGCATGCATCATCAGTACCCGTTTATATCTCAAATTCAGACTCAAAACACCCGAAAATTCGAATTATTTTTGTCCCAGAAGCGATCTGTACATGCCTACTTAGTACTAGAATATTATTTAAAATATAGGGCAAAAACATGCTAAAAATCGATATTTTTGGTGCCCAAAGTCGATATGTGCATGCATCTTCTATACCCGTTTATATCCTAAATTCGAGATCAAAACACACGAAACTTCGATATTTTTGGGTTCAAGGAGCGATCTGTACATGCCTACTCAGTGTTAGAATATTTTCAAAATACAGGCACAAAACAAGTTCAAAATCGATATTTTATGTGCCCTAAATCAATATGTGCATGCATCTTCTGTACCTATTTATATCTAAAATTCAGGCTCAAAACAACCGAAAATTTGATATTTTTGGGTCCCATAAGCGATCTGTGCATGCATCTTCAGTACCCTTTTATATCTCAAATTCAGGCTCAATACACCCGAAAATTCGATATTTTTTGGTCCCTGAAGCGATCTGTACATGCCTACTCAGTGCTAAAATGCTTTCAAGATACAGGCCCAAAACATGCTGAAAATCGATATTGTAGGTGCAAAAAGTCGATCTATGCATACATCTTCAGTACCCGTTTATATCTCAAATTCATGCTCAAAACACCCGAAAATTCGATATTTTGGGGTCCCAGAAGCGATCGGTACATGCCTACTCAGTGTTTGAATGTTTTCAAAATATAGACGCAAAACAGGATAAAATTGATATTTTAGTTGCTCAAAGTCAATATGTTTATGCATATTCTGTACCCGTTTATATCCCAAAGTCAGGCTGAAAACACCCGAAAATTCCATATTTTGGGGTCCCAGAAGCGATCTGTACATGCCTACTCAGTGCTTAAATATTTTCAAAATATAGGCCCAAAACAGGCTAAAAATCGATATTTTTTGTGCCCAAAGACGATATGTGCATGCATCTTCTGTACCCGTTTATATCTCAAATTCAGGCTCAAAACACCCGAAAATTTGATGTTTTTGGGTCCCAGAAGCGATCTGTACATGTCTACTCAGTGAAAGAATATTTTAAAAATACAAGCCCAAAACATGCTAAAAATCGATATTTTAGGTGCCTAATGTCGATATGTGCATGCATCATCAGTACCCGTTTATATCTCAAATTCAGACTCAAAACACCCGAAAATTCGAATTTTTTTTGTCCCATAAGCGATCTGTACATGCCTACTTAGTACTAGAATATTATTTAAAATATAGGGCAAAAACATGCTAAAAATCGATATTTTTGGTGCCCAAAGTCGATATGTGCATGCATCTTCTATACCCGTTTATATCCTAAATTCGAGATCAAAACACACGAAACTTCGATATTTTTGGGTTCAAGGAGCGATCTGTACATGCCTACTCAGTGTTAGAATATTTTCAAAATACAGGCACAAAACAAGTTCAAAATCGATATTTTATGTGCCCTAAATCAATATGTGCATGCATCTTCTGTACCTATTTATATCTAAAATTCAGGCTCAAAACAACCGAAAATTTGATATTTTTGGGTCCAATAAGCGATCTGTGCATGCATCTTCAGTACCCTTTTATATCTCAAATTCAGGCTCAATACACCCGAAAATTCGATATTTTTTGGTCCCTGAAGCGATCTGTACATGCCTACTCAGTGCTAAAATGCTTTCAAGATACAGGCCCAAAACATGCTGAAAATCGATATTGTAGGTGCAAAAAGTCGATCTATGCATACATCTTCAGTACCCGTTTATATCTCAAATTCATGCTCAAAACACCCGAAAATTCGATATTTTGGGGTCCCAGAAGCGATCGGTACATGCCTAATCAGTGTTTGAATGTTTTCAAAATATAGGCGCAAAACAGGATAAAATTGATATTTTAGTTGCTCAAAGTCAATATGTTTATGCATATTCTGTACCCGTTTATATCCCAAAGTCAGGCTGAAAACACCCGAAAATTCCATATTTTCGGGTCCCAGAAGCGATCTGTACATGCCTACTCAGTGCTTAAATATTTTCAAAATATAGGCCCAAAACAGGCTAAAAATCGATATTTTTTGTGCCCAAAGACGATATGTGCATGCATCTTCTGTACCCGTTTATATCTCAAATTCAGGCTCAAAACAAACGAAAATTTGATGTTTTTGGGTCCCAGAAGCGATCTGTACATGTCTACTCAGTGACAGAATATTTTGAAAATACAAGCCCAAAACATGCTAAAAATCGATATTTTAGGTGCCTAATGTCGATATGTGCATGCATCATCAGTACCCGTTTATATCTCAAATTCAGACTCAAAACACCCGAAAATTCGAATTTTTTTTGTCCCAGAAGCGATCTGTACATGCCTACTTAGTACTAGAATATTATTTAAAATATAGGGCAAAAACATGCTAAAAATCGATATTTTTGGTGTCCAAAGTCGATATGTGCATGCATCTTCTTTACCCGCTTCTATCTCAAATTCAGGCTCAAAACACCCGAAAATTCGATATTTTTGGGTCCCAAAAGCGATCTGAACATGCCTACTCAGTGCTAAAATGCTTTCAAGATACAGGCCCAAAACATGCTGAAAATCGATATTGTAGGTGCAAAAAGTCGATCTATGCATACATTTTCAGTACCCGTTTATATCTCAAATTCATGCTCAAAACACTCGAAAATTCGAATTTTTTTGGTCCCAGAATCGATCTGTACATTCCTACTTAGTACTAAAATATTTTCAAATTATAGGGCAAAAACATGCTAAAAATCGATATTTTTGGTGTCCAAAGTCGATATGTGCATGCATCTTCTTTACCCGCTTCTATCTTAAATTTGAGATCAAAACACACGAAAATTCGATATTTTTGGATTCAAGGAGCGATCTGTACATGCCTACTCAGTGTTAGAATATTTTCAAAATACAGGTACAAAACAAGTTCAAAATCGATATTATAAGTGCCCTAAATCAATATGTGCATGCATCTTCTGTACCCGTTTATATCTCAAATTCAGGCTCAAAACACCCGAAAATTTGATATTTTGGGGTCCCAGTAGCGATCTGTGCATGCATATTCAGTACCCTTTTATATCTCAAATTCAGGCTCAAAACACCCGAAAATTCGATATTTTTTGGTCCCAGAAGCGATCTGTACATGCCTAGTCAGTGCTTGAATGTTTTTAATATATAGGCCCAAAACATGCTAGAAATCGATATTTTAGGTGTCCAAAGTCGATATATTCATGCATCTTCTGTACTCGTTTATATCTCAAATTCAGGCTCAAAACACCCAAAAATTTGATAATTTTGGTCCCAGAAGCAATCTGTACATGCCTACTCAGTGTTAGAATATTTTTAAGATACATGTCCAAAACATGCTGAAAATCGAGATTTTATCTGCCCAAAGTCGATATGTGTATGCATATTCTGTACCCGTTAATATCTCAAATTCATGCTCAAAACACCCGAAAATTCGATATTTTGGGGTCACAGAAACGATCTGTACTCAGTGCTTGAATGTTTTCAAAATATAGGCCCAAAACAGGATAAAATTGATATTTTAGTTGCCCAAAGTCAATATGTGTATGCATATTCTGTACCCGTTTATATCCCAAATTCAGGCTCAAAACACCCGAAAATTCCATATTTTTGGGTCTCAGAAGCGATCTGTACATGCCTACTCAGTGCTTAAATATTTTCAAAATATAGGTACAAAAAATGCTAAAAATCGATATTTTTGGTGCCCTATGTCGATATGTGAATGCATCTTCAGTACTCGTTTATATCTCAAATTCAGGCTCAAAACAAACGAAAAATTCGATATTTTTGGGACCCAGAAGCAATTTGTACATATCTACTCAGTGACAGAATATTTTCATAATACAGGCCCAAAACATGCTAAAAATCGATATTTTAGGTGCCTAATGTCGATATGTGCCTGCATCATCAGTACCCGTTTATATCTCAAATTCATGCGCAAAACACCCGAAAATTCGAATTTTTTTTGTTCCAGAAGCGATCTGTACATGCCTACTTAGTACTAGAATATTATTTAAAATATAGGGCAAATACATGCTAAAAATCGATATTTTTGGTGCCCAAAGTCGATATGTGCATGCATCTTCTATACCCGTTTATATCCTAAATTCGAGATCAAAACACACGAAACTTCGATATTTTTGGGTTCAAGGAGCGATCTGTACATGCCTACTCAGTGTTAGAATATTTTCAAAATACAGGCACAAAACAAGTTCAAAATCGATATTTTATGTGCCCTAAATCAATATGTGCATGCATCTTCTGTACCTATTTATATCTAAAATTCAGGCTCAAAACAACCGAAAATTTGATATTTTTGGATCCCAGAAGCGATCTGTGCATGCATCTTCAGTACCCTTTTATATCTCAAATTCATGCTCAGTACACCCGAAAGTTCGATATTTTTTGGTCCCTGAAGCGATCTGTACATGCCTACTCAGTGCTAAAATGCTTTCAAGATACAGGCCCAAAACATGCTGAAAATCGATATTGTAGGTGCAAAAAGTCGATCTATGCATACATCTTCAGTACCCGTTTATATCTCAAATTCATGCTCAAAACACCCGAAAATTCGATATTTTGGGGCCCCAGAAGCGATCGGTACATGCCTACTCAGTGTTTGAATGTTTTCAAAATATAGGCGCAAAACAGGATAAAATTGATATTTTAGTTGCCCAAAGTCAATATGTTTATGCATATTCTGTACCCGTTTATATCCCAAAGTCAGGCTGAAAACACCCGAAAATTCCATATTTTCGGGTCCCAGAAGCGATCTGTACATGCCTACTCAGTGCTTAAATATTTTCAAAATATAGGCCCAAAACAGGCTAAAAATCGATATTTTTTGTGCCCAAAGACGATATGTGCATGCATCTTCTGTACCCGTTTATATCTCAAATTCAGGCTCAAAACACCCGAAAATTTGATGTTTTTGGGTCCCAGAAGCGATCTGTACATGTCTACTCAGTGACAGAATATTTTAAAAATACAAGCCCAAAACATGCTAAAAATCGATATTTTAGGTGCCTAATGTCGATATGTGCATGCATCATCAGTACCCGTTTATATCTCAAATTCATGCTCAAAACACTCGAAAATTCGATTTTTTTTGGTCCCAGAATCGATCTGTACATTCCTACTTAGTACTAGAATATTATTTAAAATATAGGGCAAAAACATGCTAAAATCGATATTTTTGGTGTCCAAAGTCGATATGTGCATGCATCTTCTTTACCCGTTTATATCTCAAATTTGAGATCAAAACACACGAAAATTCGATATTTTTGGATTCAAGGAGCGATCTGTACATGCCTACTCAGTGTTAGAATATTTTCAAAATACAGGTACAAAACAAGTTCAAAATCGATATTATAAGTGCCCTAAATCAATATGTGCATGCATCTTCTGTACCCGTTTATATCTCAAATTCAGGCTCAAAACACCCGAAAATTTGATATTTTTGGGTCCCAGTAGCGATCTGTGCATGCATCTTCAGTACCCTTTTTTATCTCAAATTCATGCGAAAAAAACAAAACGAAAATTCGATATTTTTTGGTCCCGGAAGCGATCTGTAGATGCCTACTCAGTGCTAGAATGCTTTCAAGATACAGGCCCAAAACATACCTGAAAATCGATATTGTAGGTGCAAAAAGTCGATCTATGCATACATCTTCAGTACCCGTTTATATCTCAAATTCAGGCTCAAAACACCCGAAAATCCGATATTTTGGGGTCCCAGAAGCGATTTGTACATGCCTACTCAGTGCTTCAATGTTTTCAAAATATAGGCCCAAAACATGCTAAAAATCGATATTTTGGGTGTCCGAAGTCGATATATTCATGCATCTTCTCTACCCGTTTATATCTCAAATTCGTGATTAAAACACACGAATATTCGATTTTTTGGATTCAATGAGCGATCTGTACATGCCTACTTAGTGTTAGAATATTTTCAAATACAGGCACAAAACAAGTTGAAAATCGATATTTTAGGTGCCCTAAATCGATATGAGCATGCATCTTCTGTACCCGTTTATATCTCAAATTCAGGCTCAAAACACCCGAAAATTTGATATTTTATGGTCCTAGATGCGATCTGTACATGCCTACTCAGTGTTAGAATATTTTTAAGATACATGTCCAAAACATGCTGAAAATTGATATTTTAGTTGCCCAAAGTCAATATGTGTATGAATATTTTGTGCCCGTTTACAACCTAAATTCGGGCTCAAAACACCCGAAATTTCGATATTTTGGGGTCCCAGAAGCGATCTGTACATGCCTACTCAGTGCTTAAATATTTTCAAAATATAGGCCCAAAACATGCTAAAAATCGATATTTTAGGTGCCTAATGTCGATATGTGCATGCATCATCAGTACCCGTTTATATCTCAAATTCATGCTCAAAACACTCGAAAATTCGAATTTTTTTGGTCCCAGAATCGATCTGTACATTCCTACTTAGTACTAGAATATTATTTAAAATATAGGGCAAAAACATGCTAAAATCGATATTTTTGGTGTCCAAAGTTGATATGTGCATGCATCTTCTTTACCCGTTTTTTCTCAAATTTGAGATCAAAACACACGAAAATTCGATATTTTTGGATTCAAGGAGCGATCTGTACATGCCTACTCAGTGTTAGAATATTTTCAAAATACAGGTACAAAACAAGTTCAAAATCGATATTATAAGTGCCCTAAATCAATATGTGCATGCATCTTCTGTACCCGTTTATATATCAAATTCAGGCTCAAAACACCCGAAAATTTGATATTTTTGGGTCCCAGTAGCGATCTGTGCATGCATCTTCAGTACCCTTTTTTATCTCAAATTCAGGCGAAAAAAACAAAACGAAAATTCGATATTTTTTGGTCCCAGAAGCGATCTGTAGATGCCTACTCAGTGATAGAATGCTTTCAAGATACAGGCCCAAAACATACCTGAAAATCGATATTGTAGGTGCAAAAAGTCGATCTATGCATACATCTTCAGTACCCGTTTATATCTCAAATTCGTGATTAAAACACACGAATATTCGATTTTTTTGGATTCAATGAGCGATCTGTACATGCCTACTTAGTGTTAGAATATTTTCAAATACAGGCACAAAACAAGTTGAAAATCGATATTTTAGGTGCCCTAAATCGATATGAGCATGCATCTTCTGTACCCGTTTATATCTCAAATTCAGGCTCAAAACACCCGAAAATTTGATATTTTATGGTCCTAGATGCGATCTGTACATGCCTACTCAGTGTTAGAATATTTTTAAGATACATGTCCAAAACATGCTGAAAATTGATATTTTAGTTGCCCAAAGTCAATATGTGTATGAATATTTTGTGCCCGTTTACAACCTAAATTCGGGCTCAAAACACCCGAAAATTCTATATTTTGGGGTCCCAGAAGCGATCTGTACATGCCTACTCAGTGCTTAAATATTTTCAAAATATAGGCCCAAAACATGCTAAAAATCGATATTTTTGGTGCCCAAAGACGATATGTGCATGCATCTTCTGTAACCGTTTATATCTCAAATTCAGGCTCAAAAAACCCGAAAATTCGATATTTTTGGGTCCCAGAAGCGATCTGTACATGTCTACTCAGTGACAGAATATTTTCAAAATACAGGCCCAAAACATGCTAAAAAACGATATTTTTGGTGCCAAATGTCGATATGTGAACGCATCTTCAGTACTCGTTTATATCTCAAATTCAGGCTCAAAATACCCGAAAATTCGATATTTTTGGGTCCCAGAAGCGATCGGTACATGCCTACTCAGTGCTTAAATATTTTCAAAATATACGCCCAAAACATGCTAAAAATCGATTATTTTGTTGCCCAAGGACGATATGTGCATGCATCTTCTGTACCCGTTTATATCTCAAATTCAGTCTCAAAACACCCGAAAATTCGATATTTTTGGGACCCAGAAGCGATCTGTACATGTCTACTCAGTGACAGAATATTTTCAAAATTCAGGCCCAAAACATGCTGAAAAATCGATATTTTAGGTGCTTAATGTCGATATGTGCATGCATCATCAGTACCCGTTTATATGGTGGTGAAATCACACTGACCTGATGATCATAAACGGTGAATAAAACCCACTCTTGTTGACGGAAATAATATATTAATCCATACAGTTTTGGTGGACACTGCCACCATCTTCAGTGGTCTAGCTAGCGAGAAGAAAGGAATGACATAGATATTACATAGGTATGAACTTATATACAGTTTGTGGAGGGGGGAGGGAAGGTGGTGTCAGTGGGATGGGGAAGAAGGAGGTGTCGGTGAGGGCAGGTCACGTGTTAATCCCCTTGGACGTCACCTAGGTGTGGGTGAGGTGAGGTGAGGTGTGTGTGGTGAGGGAAGGGATATTTCTACCAAGGATCTCATTATTGGGTCTAATTTATACATACCATAACTAAGGTTGAAATTGCGGTATTTTTCAATGCACATTGATTCGATTATCTTACGTTTTCTAAAGTCGTTGCTTTTATACATCAGATGGCTACCTTGCCAATCAATTCTATGATTGGCATTACAAACATGGTTAAAAATAGCATTGTTTAAATTACAAGTCTTAGTGGCATATTTATGTTCCTTAATTCTAGTTTCTAGGTTTCGGCCAGTCTCTCCTATGTAAACTAGTTCACAATCTTTGCATGGAATTTTATATATCCCTGCTTCTGTCGGGGTTCTAAATTTGTTTTTTACTAACTTTGATTTAATAGTTGAGGTGTATTTAAAGGCTATATTTACATCACTTGTGTGACAAATAGACCTCACCATACTCAAATCAGAGATGTAAGGCAATGTGAGAAAACGTTTCATTTGTGTGGTGGGTTTTTTTGGAGCATAGTGAGATTGCCTTGCTCTAAGGTAGGCTTTTTTTATGAACCAAGGGGGGTATTTTAAATTTTGAAAGATTTTCCAAATCAGCTGATTTTCTTCATGTATATGCTTTGGACTGCAAATTCTGAGGACTCTAAGGAACATTGATGAGATGACAGACAATTTTGTGGCCGAATGGTGATACGAATAGTAATGAATGAACAAATTACAACTGGTAGGCTTCCTATACACTTTGAAGCTTAGTAAATGATTAAGTTTTACTACTAATACATCTAGAAACGGAAGTACGCCACCGTTCTCCCATTCGACTTTAAAATTGATGGATGGTGCAAGGTGATTAAGCTGGTGGAAGAAATCATCAAAGTTGTCAAGGGCTGAGGGCCAAAATGAAAAAATATCGTCTACGTAGCGAAACCAAACGAGATGAGGGGGGGAGATATGTGGTAGTAGCTCCGTTTCAAAATACTCCATAAATAAATTACTTAAAATGGGTGACAGTGGGGAACCCATACCCATGCCAAAACATTGCATATAATAGTTGTTATTGAAAGAAAAAGCATTTGAAGTTACACATAATTTTACAAGTTCTATGAAAGTGTCGACTGGCATGCCCAAATCAATATCACAGTCAGGCAATTTATTAGCAAGAAATTCTAGGACATCATTAATGGGAACTTTTGTGAACAATGAATCGACATCGAAACTAACCATTTTACCAGAGAAAAGATTAAGTTGTTTAATTTTGTCTATAAAATCAGAGGAATTCTTCACATGGGCTGGAGAAACAGTACCTATGATGGGAGCTAATTTATTGACAAGGAACTGTGATAATTTATACGTAAAACAACCTGACTGTGAGATGATAGGACTAATTGGAATATTATCTTTGTGTGTCTTTGGTAAGCCATACATATATGGTAACTTTGGATTGATCTGAATAAATGTCTTGCTGTCTGAAGATGGTGGCAGTGTCCACCGAAACTGTATGGATTAATATATTATTTCCATCAACAAGAGTGGGTTTTATTCACCCGTTTATATCTCAAATTCAGGCTCAAAACACTCGAAAATTCGAATTTTTTTGGTCCCAGAAGCGATCTGTACATGCCTACTTAGTACTAGAATATTATCAAAATATGGGGCAAAAACATGCTAAAAATCGATATTTTTGGTGACCAAAGTCGATATGTGCATGCATCTTCTTTACCCGTTTAAATCTCAAATTTGAGATCAAAACACCCGAAAATTCGATATTTTTGCGTTCAAGGAGCGATCTGTACATGCCTACTTAGTGTTAGAATATTTTTAAGATACATGTCCAAAACATGCTGAAAATCGATATTTTATCTGCCCAAAGTCGATATGTGTATGCATATTCTGTACCCGTTTATATCTCAAATTCAGTTTCAAAACACCTGAAAATTCGATATTCGTAAATCACAGAATCGATCTGTACATGCCTACTCAGTGTTAGAATTTTTAACAGAATACAGGCCCAAAACATGCTGAAAATTGATATTTTAGTTGCCCAAAGCCAATATGTGTATGAATAATCAGTACCCGTTTACATCTTAAATTCAGGCTGAAAACACCCGAAAATTCCATATTTTTGGGTCCCAGAAGCGATCTATACATGCCTACTCAGTGCTTAAATATTTTCAAAATATAGGCCCAAAACATGCTAAAAATCGATATTTTTGGTGCCCAAAGACGATATGTGCATGCATCTTCTGTACCCGTTTATATCTCAAATTCAGGCTCAAAACACCCGAAAATTCGATATTTTTGGGTCCCAGAAGCGATCTGTACATGCCTACTTAGTACTAGAATATTATTTAAAATATAGGGCAAAAACATGCCAAAAATCGATATTTTTGGTGCCCAAAGTCGATATGTGCATGCATCTTCTTTACCCGCTTATATCTCAAATTTGAGATCAAAACACACGAAAATTCGATATTTTTGGATTCAAGGAGCGATCTGTACATGCTTACTCAGTGTTAGAATATTTTCAAAATACAGGTACAAAACAAGTTCAAAATCGATATTATAAGTGCCCTAAATCAATATGTGCATGCATCTTCTGTACCCGTTTATATCTAAAATTCAGGCTCAAAACACCCGAAAATTTAATATTTTTGGGTCCCAGTAGCGATCTATGCATGCATCTTCAGTACCCTTTTATATCTCAAATTCAGGCTCAAAACACCCGAAAATTCGATATTTTTTGGTCCCAGAAGCGATCTGTACATGCCTAGTCAGTGCTTGAATGTTTTTAATATATAGGCCCAAAACATGCTAGAAATCGATATTTTAGGTGTCCAAAGTCGATATATTCATGCATCTTCTGTACTCGTTTATATCCCAAATTCAGGCTGAAAACACCCGAAAATTTGATGTTTTTGGGTCCCAGAAGCGATCTGTAGATGCCTACTCAGTGCTTAAATATTTTCAAAATATATGCCCAAAAAATGCTAAAAATCGATATTTTAGGAACTTAATGTCGATATGTGCATGTATAATCAGTACCCTTTTATATCTCAAATTCAGGTTCAAAACACTCGGAAATTCGAATTTTTTTTTTCCCAGAAGCGATCTGTACATGCCTACTCAATGACAGAATATTTTCAAAATACAGGCCCAAAACATGCTAAAAAACGATATTTTAGGTGCCTAATGTCGATATGTTCATGCATCATCAGTAACCGTTTATATCTCAAAATCAGGGAGGGGAGTGTCATTGCAGAGCTTGGACTGTAAATATCAAGTCATTCATGGGGTGGTGGGTGTGTGGGTGTCATTACAGTACTTGGACAGTAAATATCAATAGTCATTCATAGAGTGGTGGGTGTGTGGGTGTCATTACAGTGCTTGGACTGTAAATATCAACAGTCATTCATGGGGTGGTGGGTGTGTGGGTGTCATTACAGTGCATGGAGTGTAAATATTAACCGTCTTTCATGGGGTAGTGGGTGTTTGGGTGTCATTATATTGCTTGGACTGTAAATATCAACAGTCATTCATGGGGTGCTGGGTGTGTGGGTGTCATTACAGTGCTTGGAGTGTAAATATCATCAGTTATTTATGGGATGGTGGGTGTGTGTGTCATTACAGTGCTTGGACTTTAAATATCAACAGTCATTCATTTAGTGGTTAGTGTAGGGTTGTCATTACAGTGCTTGGACTGTGAATATCAACCATCATTCATAGGGTGGTGGGTTTGTAGTGTCATTACAGTACTTGGACAGTAAATATCAATAGTCATTCATGGAGTGGTGGGTGTGTGGGTGTCATTACAGTGCTTTAACTGTAAGTATTAACAGTCATTCATGGGGTGGTGTGTGTGTGGGTTTCATTTCAGTGCTTTAACTGTAAATATCATTCATGGGAAGGGGAGTGTCATTGCAGTGCTTGACTGTAAATATCAAACCATTCATGGGGTGGTGGGTGTGTGGGTGTCATTAAAGTACTTGGACAGTAAATATCAATAGTTATTCATGGGGTGGTGGGTGTGTGGGTGTCATTACAGTGCTTGTACTGTAAATATCAACAGTCATTCATGGGGTTGTGGGTGTGTGGGTGTCATTACAGTGCATGGAGTGTAAATATCAACCGTCTTTCATGGGGTAGTGGGTGTTTGGGTGTCATTATATTGCTTGGACTGTAAATATCAACAGCTATTCATGAGGTGGTGGGTGTGTGGGTGTCATTACAGTAATTGGACTGTAAATATCAACAGACATTTATAGGGTGGTGGGTGTGTGGGTGTCATTACAGTGCTTGGTCTGTAAATATCAACAGTCATTCATTTAGTTTTTAGTGTAGGGGTGTCATTACAGTGCTTGGACTGGGATTATCAACAGTCATTCATGGGGTGCTGGGTGTGTGGGTGTCATTACAGTGCTTCGAGTGTAAATATCAACAGTTATTTATGGGATGGGGGGTGTGTGTGTCATTACAGTGCTTGGACTGTAAATATCAACAGTCATTCATGGGGTGGGGGGGTTGGGGTGTCATTACAGTGCTTGGACTGTAAATATCAACAGTTATTCATTGAGTGTTGGGTGTGTGGGTGTCATTACAGTACTTGGACTATAAATATCAATGGTCATTAATGGGGTGGTGGATGTGTGGGTGTCATTACAGTGCATGGAATGTAAATATCAACAGTCATTTATGGGTTGGAGGGTGTGTGGGTGTATTACAGTGCTTAGACTGTAAATATCAACAGTCAATCATGGGGTGGTTAGTGTGTGGGTGTCAATACAGTGCTTGGATTGTAAATATCAACAGTCATTCATGGGGAAGTAGATGTGTAGGTGTCATTATAGTGCTTGGATTGTAAATATCAACAGTCATTCATGGGGTGGTGGGTGAGTGGGTGTCATTATAGTGCTTGGATTGTAAATATCAACTGTCATTCATGCTGTGTGTGGGTGCTATTACAGAGTTTGGAGTGTAAATATCAACAGTCATTCATAGTTTGGGGGAATGTGTGTCATTACAGTGCTTGGACTGTAAATATTAACAGTCATTCAAGGGGTGGTGGGTGTGTAGGTGTAATTACAGTGCTTGGAGTGTAAACATCAAGTCATTCATGTGGTGGTGGGTGTCATTACAGTACTTGGACTGTAAATATCAACAGTCATTCATGGGGAAGTAGATGTGTAGGTGTCATTATAGTGCTTGGATTGTAAATATCAACAGTCATTCATGGGGTAATGGTTGTTTGGGTGTCATTACAGTGCTTGGACTGTAAATATCAGCAGTCATTAATGGGGTGGTGGGTGTCATTACAGTGCTTGGACTGTAAATATCAACAGTTATTCATGGGAAGGTGGGTGTGTGGGTGTCATTACAGTGCTTGGACTGTAAATATTAACCATCATTCATTCGGTTATGGTTGTGTGGGTGTCATTACAGTGCTTGGAGTGTAAGTATCAACAGTCATTCATGGGTTGGTGGGTGTGTGGGTTTCATTACAATGCTTGGACTGTAAATATCAACAGTCATTCATGTGGTGGTGGTTTGTTGGTGTCATTACAGTGCTTGGATTGTAAATATCAACAGTCATTAATTAGGTGGTGGGTGTGTGGGTTTCATTACAGTGCTTGGACTGTAAAATATCAACTGTTATTCATTGGATGTGTCAGTGACATTACAGTGCTTGTACTGTAAATATCACCAGTCATTCTTTGGTTGGTGTGTGTGTGTGTCATTACAGTGCTTGGACTGTAAATATTAACTGTTATTCAAGGGGTGTGTCGATGACATTACGGTGATTGTACTGTAAATATCATTAGTCATTCATGGGTTGGTGGGTGTGTGTGTCATTGCAGTGCTTGGACTGTAAATATCCACAGTCATTCATGGGGTAGTGGGTGTTTGGGTGTCATTATATTGCTTGGACTGTAAATATCAACAGCCATTCATGGGGTGGTGAATGTGTGGGTGCTTGGACAGCAAATATTAATGGTCATTTATGGGGTGGTGGGTGTGTGGGTGTCATTACAGTGATTTGACTTTAAATATCAACAGTCATTCATGGGATGGTAAGTGTGTTAGTGTCATTACATTGCTTGGACTGTTAATATCAACAGACATTTATAAGGTGGTGGGTGTGTGGGTGTCATTACAATGCTTGGACTGTAAATATCAACTGTCATTTATGGGGTTGGGGGTGTGTAGGTCTCATTACAGTGCTTGGAATGTAAATATCAACAGTCAGTCATGAAGTGGATGGTGTGTGAGTGTCATGACAGTGCTTAGACTGTAAATATCACCAGTCATTCATGAGGTGGTCAGTGTGTGGGTGTCAATACAGTGCTTGGATTGTAAATATCAACAGTTATGCATGGGGTTGTCAGTGTGTGGTTGTTAATACAGTGCTTGAATTGTAAATATCAACAGTCATTCATGGGGTGGTGGGTGTGTGGGTGTCAATACAGTACTTGGATTATAGATATCAACAGTCATTCATGGGGTGGTGGGTGTGTGGGTGTCATTACAGTGTTTGGACTGTAAATATCAACTGTCATTCATGGTGTATGTGGGTGCTATTACAGAGCTTGGACTGTAAATATCAACAGTCATTCATAGATTGGTTGGGGTGTGTGTCATTACAGTGCCTGGACTGTAATTATCAACTGTCATTAATGGGGTGGTGGGTGTATGGGTGTCATTACAATGCTTGGACTGTAAATATCAACTGTCATTCATGGGGTTGGGGGTGTGTGGGTGTCATTACAGTGCTTGGACTGTAAATATCAACAGTCATTCATTAAGTGGTGGGTGTGTGGAAGTCATTAAAATGCTTGTACTATAAATATCAATGGTCATTAATGGGGTGTTGGGTGTGTGGGTGTCATTACAATGCTTGGACTGAAAATATCAACTGTCATTCTTGGGGTTGGGGGTGTGTGGGTGTCATTACAGTGTTTGGACTGTAAATATCAATAGTCATTCATTGGGTGGTGGGTGTGTGGGTGTCATTAGTGCTTGGACTATAAATATCAATGGTCATTAATGGGGTGTTGGGTGTTTGGGTGTCATTACAGTGCTTGGACTGTAAATATTAACAGTCATTCTTAGGGTGATTGGTGTGTGAGTGTCATTACCGTGTTTGAACTGTAAATATCAACAGTCATTCATGGGGTGGTTTGTGTGTAGGTCTCATTACATTGCTTGGAATGTAAATATCCACAGTCAGTCATGGAGTGGATGGTGTGTGAGTGTCATTACAGTGCTTAGACTGTAAATATCACCAGTCATTCATTAAGGGATCAGGGTGTGGGTGTCATTGCAGTGCATGGACTGTAAATATCAACTGTCATTCATGGTGTGTGTGGGTGCTATTACAGAGCTTGGACTGTAAATATCAACAGTCATTCATAGGTTGGTGGGGGGGTGTCATTACAGTGCCTGGATTGTAAATATCAACAATCATTCATTGGGTGGTGTGTGTGTAGGTGTAATTGCAGATCTTGGACTGTAAATATCAAGTCATTCATGGGGTAGTGGATGTATTGGTATCATTACAGTGCTTGGACTGAAAATATCAACAGTCATTTATGGGGTGGTGGGTGTGTGGGTGTCATTACATTGCTTGGCCTATAAATATCAACCGTCATTTATGGGGTGGTGGGTGTGTGGGTGTCATTACAGTGCTTGGACTGTAAGTATCAACAGTCATTCATAGGGCGGTGGGTGTGTGAGTGTCATTACAGAGCTTGGACTGTAAATATCAACAGTCATTTATGGGGTGGTGGGTGTGTGGGTGATATTACAGTGCTTGGACTGTAAATATTATCAGTTATTTATTCATGGGATGGGGTGTGTGTGGGTGAAATTACAGTGCTTGGACTGTAAATATCAACAGTCAGTCATAGAGTGGTTGGTGTGTGGGTGTCTTTACACTACTTGGACTGTATATACCAACAGTCAATTATTGGGTGATGGATGTACGGGTGTCATTACAGTGATTGGACCGTAAATATCAACAGTCATTCATGGAGTATTGGGTGTGTGTGTGTCATTTGAGGGCTTGGACTGTAAATATCAACTGTCATTGATGGGGTGGTGGGTGTGTGGGTGTCATTACAATGCTTGGACTGTAAATATCAACTTTCATTCATGGGGTTAGTGGTGTGTGGGTGTCATTACAGTGCTTGGACTGTAAATATCAACAGTCATTCATTTGGTGGTAGGTGTGTGGGTGTCATTATAGTGCTTGGACTATAAATATCAATGGTCATTAATGGGGTGTTGGGTGTGTGGGTGTCATTACAGTGCTTAAACTGTAAATATCAACAGTTAATCATGGGGTGGTTAGTGTGTGGGTGTCAATACAGGGCTTGGATTGTAAATATCAACAGTCATTCATGGGGTGGTAGATGTGTGGGTGTCATTACAGTGCTTGGATTGTAAATATCAACAGTCATTCATGGGATGGTGGGTGAGTGGGTGTCATTACAGTGCTTGGATTGTAAATATCAATTGTCATTCATGGTGTGTGTGGGTGCTATTACAGAGTTTGGAGTGTAAATATCGACAGTCATTTATAGGTTGGTGGCAGTGTGTGTCATTACAGTGCTTGGACTGTAAATACCAACAGTCATTCAAGGGGTGGTGGGTTTGTAGGTGTAATTACAGTGCTTGGAGTGTAAATATCAAGTTATTAATGGGGTGATGGGTGTCATTACAGTGCTTTGACTGTAAAAATCAACAGTCATTCATGGCGTGATGGATGTTTGGGTGTCATTACAGTGCTTGGACTGTAAATATTAAAAGTCATTTATGAGGTGGTGGGTGTGTGAGTGATATTACAGTGCTTGGACTGTAAATATTAACCATCATTCATTGGGTTGTGGTTGTGTGGGTGTCATTATAGTGCTTGGACTGTAAATATCAACAGTCATTCATGGGTTGATGGGTGTGTCGGTGTCATTACAATGCTTAGACTGTAAATATCAACAATCATTCATTGGGTGGTGGGTGTGTGGGTGTCATTACTGTGCTTGGACTGTAAATATCAACTGTCATTCATTGGGTGTGTCGGTGACATTACAGTCCTTGTACTGCAAATATCAACAGTCATTCATGGGTTGGTGTGTGAGTGTGTCATTACAGTGCTTGGACTGAAAATTTCATCTGTCATTCATGGGGTGTGTTGGTGACATTACAGTGCTTGTACTGTAAATATCAACAGTCATTCATAGGTTGGTTGGTGTGTATGTCATTACAGTGCTTGAACTGTCAATATCAACAGTCATTCATGGGGTGGTGGGTGTTTGTGTGTCATTACAGTGCTTGGACTGTTAATATATATCAACAGTCATTCAAGGGGTGGTGGGTGTGTAGGTGTCATTACAGTGCTTGGACTGTAAATATCAACCGTCATTTATGGGGTGTTAGGTGTCATTACAGTGCTTTGACTGTAAATATCCACAGTCATTCCTGGGGTTGTGAGTGTCATTACCGAGCTTGGACTGTATATATCAACAGTCATTCATGGGGTGGTGGGTGTGTGGGTGTCATTACATTGCTTGGACTGTAACTATTAACAGTCATTAATGGGGTGGTGGGTGTGTGGGGTTCATTACAGTGTTTGGACTGTAAATATTAACAGTTATTCATGGGGTGGTGTGTGTGTGGGTGATATTACAGTGCTTGGACTGTAAATATCAACAGTCAGTCATAGAGTGGTTGGTGTGTGGGTGTCTTTACATTACTTGGACTGCATATACCAACAATCAATTATTGGGTGGTGGGTGTACGGGTGTCATTACAGTGATTGGACTGTAAATATCAACAGTTATTTATTGAGTATTAGGTGTGTGGGTGTCATTTGAGGGCTTGGACTGTAAATATCAACTGTCATTGATGGGGTGGTGGGTGTATGGGTGGTATTACAATGCTTGGACTGTAAATATCAACTGTCATTCATGGGGTTGGGGGTGTGTGGGTGTCATTACAGAGCTTGGACTGTAAATATCAACAGTCATTCATTAAGTGGTGGGTGTGTGGAAGTCATTAAAATGCTTGTACTATAAATACCAATGGTCATTAATGGGGTGTTGGGTGTGTGGGTGTCATTACAATGCTTGGACTGAAAATATTAACTGTCATTCATGGGGTTGGGGGTGTGTGGGTGTCATTACAGTGCTTGGACTGTAAATATCAACAGTCATTCATTGGGTGTTGGGTGTGTGGGTGTCATTAGTGCTTGGACTATAAATATCAATGGTCATTAATGGGGTGTTGGGTGTTTGGGTGTCATTACAGTGTTTTGATTGTAATTATCAACAGTTATTCATAGGGTGGTGTGTGTCATTACAGTGCTTGGAATGTAAATATCAACAGTCATTAATGGGGTGGTGGTTGTGTGGGTGTCATTACAGTGCTTGGACTGTGAATATCAACCCTAATTCATGGGGTGGTGGGTGTGGGGGTGTCATTTCAGTGCTTGGACTGTAAATATCAACAGTCAATCATGGGGTGGTGGATGTGTGGGTGTCATTACAGTGCTTAGACTGTAAATATTAACAGTCATTCATTGGGTGGTGGGTGTGTGGTTGTCATTACAGTGCTTGGACTGTAAATTTCAACAGTCATTCATGGGGTGGTGGGTGTGTGAGTGTCATTACAGTGGTTGGACTGTAAATATCTCCAGTCATTCATTGGGTGGTGGGTGTCATAAGATTGCTTGAACAGTAAATATCAACAGTTATTTATGGGGTGTAGTGTGTGTGGGTGTCATTACAGTTCTTGGACTGTAAATATCAACCATAATTCATGGATTGGTGGGTGTGGGGGTGTCATTACAGTGCTTTGAATGTAAATATCAACAGTCATTCTTTGGGTGGTTGGTGTGTGGGTGTCATTATTGGGCTTAAACTGTAAATATTCACAGTCATTCATGAGGTGGTGGGTGTGTGGGTGTCATTACAGTGCTTGGACTGTAAATATCAAGTCATTCATGGGGTGGTGTGTGTGTGTTATTAGTGCATGGACTATGAATATCAACAGCTATTCATAGGGTGGCGGGTGGCATTACAGTGCTTGGACTGTAAATATCAACAGTCATTCATGGGTTGATGGGTGTGTGGGTGTCATTACAGAGCTTGGAATGTAAATATCAACAGTCATTCATGGGGTGGTGGGTGTTTGGGTGTCATTACAGTGCTTGGACTATGAATATCAACAGTCAATCATGGGATGGTGGTTGTCGGGGTGTCATTACAGTGCTTGGACTGTAAATATCAACAGTCATTCATGGGGTGGTTGGTGTGTGGGTGTCATTACAGTGCTTGGACTGTAAATATTAACAGTCATTCATGGGGTGGTGAGTGTGTGGGTATCATTACATTTCTTGGACTATAAATATTAACAGTCATTCATGGGGTGGGGGATGTGTAGATGTCATTACACTCCTTGGACTGTAAATATTAACAGTCATTAATGGGGTGGTGTGTGTGTGGGTGTCATTAAAGTGCTTGGACTGTAAATATCAACAGTCATTCATGGGGTGGTGAGTGTGTCTGTGTCATTACCGTTCGTGGACTGTAAATTTCAAATGATTGGGTGGTGGGTGTGTGGGTGTCATTACAGTGCTTGGACTGTGAATAATAACAGTTATTTATGGTTTGGTGAGTGTGTGGGTGTTATAACAGTGCTTTATCTGTAAATATCAACAGTCATTCAGAGGGTGGTGAGTGTCATTAGAATGCTTGGACTGAAAATATTAACAGTCATTCATGGGGTGGTGGGTGTGTGGATGTCATTACAGTGCTTGGACTGTAAATATCAACAGTCATTCATAGGGTGGTGGGTGTGTGAGTGTCATTACAGAGCTTGGACTGTAAATATCAACAGTCATTCATGGGGTGGTGGGTGTGTGGATGTCATTACAGTGCTTGGACTGTAAATATCAATAGTTAATCATGGGGTGGTGGGTGTGGGTGTCATTACAGTGCTTGGACTGTAAATATCAACAGTCATTCTTGGGGTGGTGGTTGTGTGGGTGTCATTACAGTGTTTTGATTGTAATTATCAAACATCATTCATATGGTAATGGGTGTCATTACAGTGCTTGGACTGTAAATATCAACAATAATTCATGGGGTGGTGGTTGTGTGGGTGTCATTACATTGCTTGGACTGTAAATATCAACCATAATTCATGGGGTGGTGGGAGTGGGGTTGTCATTACAGTGCTTGGACTCTAAATATCAACAGTCAATCATGGGGTGGTGGGTGTGTGGGTGTCATTACAGTGCTTGGACTGTAAATATCAACAGTCTTTCATGGGGTGTTGGGTGTATGGGTGTCATTACAGTGATTTGATTGTAAATATCAACAGTCATTCATAGGGTGGTGGGTATCATTAGAGAGCTTGGACTGTAAATATCAACAGTCATTCATGGGGTTGTGGGTGTGTGGGTGTCATTACAGTGCTTGGACTGTAAATATTTACAGTCAATCATGGGGTCGTGGGTGTGTTGTTGTCATTACAGTTCTTGGACTGTAAATATCAACAGTCATTCATGGGGTGGTGGGTGTATGGGTGTCATTACAGTGTTTTGATTGTAAATATCAACAGTCATTCATAGGGTGGTAGGTATCATTAAAGTGCTTGGACTGTAAATATCAACAGTCATTCATGGGGCTGTGGGTGTGTGGGTGTCATTACAATGCTTGGACTGTAAATATCAACTATAATTCATGGGTTTGTGGGTGTTAGGGTGTCATTACATTGTTTTGACTGTAAATATCAACAGTCATTTATGGGGTGGTGGGTGTGAGGGTGTCATTACAAAGCTTGGATTAAAAATATCAACAGTCATTCATGGGGTGGTAGGAGTGTGAGTGTCATTACAATGTTTTGATTGTAATTATCAACAGTCATTCATAGGCTGGTGGGTGTCATTACAGTGCTTGGACTGTAAATATCAACAGTCATTAATGGGGTGGTGGTTGTGTGAGTGTCATTACAGTTATTTGATTAAAATATTATCAGTCATTCATAGGGTGGTGGGTATCATTAGAGTGCTTGGACTGTAAATATCAACAGTCAATCATGGGGTGGTGGGTGTGTGGGTGTCCTTACATTGCTTGGATTGTAAATATCAACAGTCATTCATGGGGTAGTGGGTGTATGGGTGTCATTACAGTGATTTGATTAAAATATTAACAGTCATTCATAGGGTGGTGGGTATCATTAGAGTGCTTGGACTGTAAATATCAACAGTCATTTATGGGGTTGTGGGTGTGTGGGTGTCATTACAGTGCTTGGACTGTAAATATCAACTATAATTCATGGGTTCGTGGGTGTTGGGGTGTCATTACAGTGCTTTGAGTGTAAATATCAACAGTCATTTAGTGGGTTGTAGGTAGCATTACAGTGCTTGGACTGTAAATATCAACAGTCAATCATAGGGTGATGGGTGTGTGGGTGTCATTACAGAGCTTGGACTGTAAATATCAACAGTCATTTATAGGGAGGTGGGTGTTTGGGTGTTATTTCATTGCTTGGACTGTAAATATCAACAGTCATTTATAGGGTGATGGTTGTGACTGTGTCATTACAGCGCTTGGACTGTAAATATCAACAGTCATTCATGGGGTGGTGAGTGTGTGTGTGTCATTACAGTTTTAGGACTGTAAATATCAACCATCATTCATTGGGTCGTGGGTGAGTGGGTGTCATTACAGTGCTTGGACTGTGAATATCAACAGTCATTCATAGGGTGGTGAGTGTGTGGGTGTTATTACAGTGCTTTGACTGTAAATATCAACAGTCATTCAGAGGGTGGTGAGTGTCATTAGAATGCTTGGACTGAAAATATTAACAGTCATTCATGGGGTGGTGGGTGTGTGGATGTCATTACAGTGCTTGGACTGTAAATATCAACAGTCATTCATAGGGTGGTGGGTGTGTGAGTGTCATTACAGAGCTTGGACTGTAAATATCAACAGTCATTCATGGGGTGGTGGGTGTGTGGATGTCATTACAGTGCTTAGACTGTAAATATCAATAGTTAATCATGGGGTGGTGGGTGTGGGTGTCATTACAGTGCTTGGACTGTAAATATCAACAGTCATTCTTGGGGTGGTGGTTGTGTGGGTGTCATTACAGTGTTTTGATTGTAATTATCAACCATCATTCATATGGTAATGGGTGTCATTACAGTGCTTGGACAGTAAATATCAACAATAATTCATGGGGTGGTGGTTGTGTGGGTGTCATTACATTGCTTGGACTGTAAATATCAACCATAATTCATGGGGTGGTGGGAGTGGGGTTGTCATTACAGTGCTTGGACTCTAAATATCAACAGTCAATCATGGGGTGGTGGGTGTGTGGGTGTCATTACAGTGCTTGGACTGTAAATATCAACAGTCTTTCATGGGGTGTTGGGTGTATGGGTGTCATTATAGTGATTTGATTGTAAATATCAACAGTCATTCATAGGGTGGTGGGTATCATTAGAGTGCTTGGACTGTAAATATCAACAGTCATTCATGGGGTTGTGGGTGTGTGGGTGTCATTACAGTGCTTGGACTGTAAATATTAACAGTCAATCATGGGGTCGTGGGTGTGTTGTTGTCATTACAGTTCTTGGACTGTAAATATCAACAGTCATTCATGGGGTGGTGGGTGTATGGGTGTCATTACAGTGTTTTGATTGTAAATATCAACAGTCATTCATAGGGTGGTAGGTATCATTAAAGTGCTTGGACTGTAAATATCAACAGTCATTCATGGGGCTGTGGGTGTGTGGGTGTCATTACAATGCTTGGACTGTAAATATCAACTATAATTCATGGGTTTGTGGGTGTTAGGGTGTCATTACATTGTTTTGACTGTAAATATCAACAGTCATTTATGGGGTGGTGGGTGTGAGGGTGTCATTACAAAGCTTGGATTAAAAATATCAACAGTCATTCATGGGGTGATAGGAGTGTGAGTGTCATTACAATGTTTTGATTGTAATTATCAACAGTCATTCATAGGCTGGTGGGTGTCATTACAGTGCTTGGACTGTAAATATCAACAGTCATTAATGGGGTGGTGGTTGTGTGAGTGTCATTACAGTTATTTGATTAAAATATTATCATTCATTCATAGGGTGGTGGGTATCATTAGAGTGCTTGGACTGTAAATATCAACAGTCAATCATGGGGTGGTGTGTGTGTGGGTGTCCTTACATTGCTTGGATTGTAAATATCAACAGTCATTCATGGGGTAGTGGGTGTATGGGTGTCATTACAGTGATTTGATTAAAATATTAACAGTCATTCATAGGGTGGTGGGTATCATTAGAGTGCTTGGACTGTAAATATCAACAGTCATTTATGGGGTTGTGGGTGTGTGGGTGTCATTACAGTGCTTGGACTGTAAATATCAACTATAATTCATGGGTTCGTGGGTGTTGGGGTGTCATTACAGTGCTTTGAGTGTAAATATCAACAGTCATTTAGTGGGTTGTAGGTAGCATTACAGTGCTTGGACTGTAAATATCAACAGTCAATCATAGGGTGATGGGTGTGTGGGTGTCATTACAGAGCTTGGACTGTAAATATCAACAGTCATTTATAGGGAGGTGGGTGTTTGGGTGTTATTTCATTGCTTGGACTGTAAATATCAACAGTCATTTATAGGGTGATGGTTGTGACTGTGTCATTACAGCGCTTGGACTGTAAATATCAACAGTCATTCATGGGGTGGTGAGTGTGTGTGTGTCATTACAGTTTTAGGACTGTAAATATCAACCATCATTCATTGGGTCGTGGGTGAGTGGGTGTCATTACAGTGCTTGGACTGTGAATATCAACAGTCATTCATAGGGTGGTGAGTGTGTGGGTGTTATTACAGTGCTTTGACTGTAAATATCAACAGTCATTCAGAGGGTGGTGAGTGTCATTAGAATGCTTGGACTGAAAATATTAACAGTCATTCATGGGGTGGTGGGTGTGTGGATGTCATTACAGTGCTTGGACTGTAAATATCAACAGTCATTCATAGGGTGGTGGGTGTGTGAGTGTCATTACAGAGCTTGGACTGTAAATATCAACAGTCATTCATGGGGTGGTGGGTGTGTGGATGTCATTACAGTGCTTAGACTGTAAATATCAATAGTTAATCATGGGGTGGTGGGTGTGGGTGTCATTACAGTGCTTGGACTGTAAATATCAACAGTCATTCTTGGGGTGGTGGTTGTGTGGGTGTCATTACAGTGTTTTGATTGTAATTATCAACCATCATTCATATGGTAATGGGTGTCATTACAGTGCTTGGACTGTAAATATCAACAATAATTCATGGGGTGGTGGTTGTGTGGGTGTCATTACATTGCTTGGACTGTAAATATCAACCATAATTCATGGGGTGGTGGGAGTGGGGTTGTCATTACAGTGCTTGGACTCTAAATATCAACAGTCAATCATGGGGTGGTGGGTGTGTGGGTGTCATTACAGTGCTTGGACTGTAAATATCAACAGTCTTTCATGGGGTGTTGGGTGTATGGGTGTCATTATAGTGATTTGATTGTAAATATCAACAGTCATTCATAGGGTGGTGGGTATCATTAGAGTGCTTGGACTGTAAATATCAACAGTCATTCATGGGGTTGTGGGTGTGTGGGTGTCATTACAGTGCTTGGACTGTAAATATTAACAGTCAATCATGGGGTCGTGGGTGTGTTGTTGTCATTACAGTTCTTGGACTGTAAATATCAACAGTCATTCATGGGGTGGTGGGTGTATGGGTGTCATTACAGTGTTTTGATTGTAAATATCAACAGTCATTCATAGGGTGGTAGGTATCATTAAAGTGCTTGGACTGTAAATATCAACAGTCATTCATGGGGCTGTGGGTGTGTGGGTGTCATTACAATGCTTGGACTGTAAATATCAACTATAATTCATGGGTTTGTGGGTGTTAGGGTGTCATTACATTGTTTTGACTGTAAATATCAACAGTCATTTATGGGGTGGTGGGTGTGAGGGTGTCATTACAAAGCTTGGATTAAAAATATCAACAGTCATTCATGGGGTGATAGGAGTGTGAGTGTCATTACAATGTTTTGATTGTAATTATCAACAGTCATTCATAGGCTGGTGGGTGTCATTACAGTGCTTGGACTGTAAATATCAACAGTCATTAATGGGGTGGTGGTTGTGTGAGTGTCATTACAGTTATTTGATTAAAATATTATCATTCATTCATAGGGTGGTGGGTATCATTAGAGTGCTTGGACTGTAAATATTAACAGTCAATCATGGGGTGGTGTGTGTGTGGGTGTCCTTACATTGCTTGGATTGTAAATATCAACAGTCATTCATGGGGTAGTGGGTGTATGGGTGTCATTACAGTGATTTGATTAAAATATTAACAGTCATTCATAGGGTGGTGGGTATCATTAGAGTGCTTGGACTGTAAATATCAACAGTCATTTATGGGGTTGTGGGTGTGTGGGTGTCATTACAGTGCTTGGACTGTAAATATCAACTATAATTCATGGGTTCGTGGGTGTTGGGGTGTCATTACAGTGCTTTGAGTGTAAATATCAACAGTCATTTAGTGGGTTGTAGGTAGCATTACAGTGCTTGGACTGTAAATATCAACAGTCAATCATAGGGTGATGGGTGTGTGGGTGTCATTACAGAGCTTGGACTGTAAATATCAACAGTCATTTATAGGGAGGTGGGTGTTTGGGTGTTATTTCATTGCTTGGACTGTAAATATCAACAATCATTTATAGGGTGATGGTTGTGACTGTGTCATTACAGCGCTTGGACTGTAAATATCAACAGTCATTCATGGGGTGGTGAGTGTGTGTGTGTCATTACAGTTTTAGGACTGTAAATATCAACCATCATTCATTGGGTGGTGGGTGAGTGGGTGTCATTACAGTGCTTGGACTGTGAATATCAACAGTCATTCATAGGGTGGTGAGTGTGTGGGTGTTATTACAGTGCTTTGACTGTAAATATCAACAGTCATTCAGAAATTGGTTGGTGTCATTAGAGTGCTTGGACTCTAAATATTAACAGTCATTTATGAGGTGATGGGTGTGTGGAAGTCATTACAGTGCTTGGACTGTAAATATCAATAGTCAATCATGGGGTGGTGGGTGTGTGTTTGTCATTACAATTCTTGGACTGTAAATATCAACAGTCATTCATGGGGTGGTGGGTGTATAGGTGTCATTACAGTGTTTTAATTGTAAATATCAACAGTCATTCATAGGGTGGTGGATATCATTAAAGTGCTTGGACTGTAAATATCAACTGTCATTCATGGGGCTGTGGGTGTGTGGGTGTCATTACAGTGCTTGGACTGTAAATATTAACTATAATTCATGGGGTCGTTAGTGTGTGAGTGTCATTACAGTGTTTTGATTAAAATATTTACTGTCATTCATAGGGTGGTGGGTATCATTAGAGTGCTTGGACTGTAAATATCAACAGTTATTCATTGGGTTGTGGGTGAGTGGGCGTCATTACAGTGCTTGGACTGTAAATATCAACAGTCATTCGTAGGGTGGTGAGTGTGTGGGTGTTATTACAGTGCTTTGACTGTAAATATCAACAGTCATTCAGAGATTGGTTGATGTCATTAGAGTGCTTGGACTGTAAATATTAACAGTCATTCATGGGGCTGTGGGTGTGTGGGTGTCATTACAGTGCTTTGACTGTAAATATCAACTATAATTTATGGGGTCGTGGGTGTTGGAGTGTCATTACATTGCTTTGACTGTAAATATCAACAGTCATTTATGGGGTGGTGGGTGTAAGTGTGTCATTACAGTGCTTGGACTGTAAATATCAAGAGTCATTCATGGTGGGAGGGGTTGTGTGAGTGTCATTACAGTGATTTGATTAAAATATTAACAGTCATTCATAGGGTAGTGGGTATCATTAGAGTGCTTGAACTGTAAATATCAACAGTCATTCATGGGGTTGTAGGTGTGTGGGTGTCATTACAGTGCTTGGACTGTAAATATTAACAGTCAATCATGGGGTGGTGGGTGTGTGGGTATCATTACAGTGCTTGGACTGTAAATATCAACAGTCATTAATGGGGTAGTGGGTGTATGGGTGTCATTACAGTGATTTGATTAAAATATTAACAGGCATTCATAGGGTGGTGGGTATCATTAGAGTGCTTGGACTGTAAATATCAACAGTCATTCATGGGGTTGTTGGTGTGTACGTTTCATTACAGTGCTTGGACTGTAAATATCAACTATAATTCATGGGGTCGTGGGTTTTGGGGTGTCATTACAGTGCTTTGAGTGTAAATATCAACAGTCATTTATTGGGTGGTGGATAGCATTACAGTGCTTGGACTGTAAATATCAACAGTCAATCATAGGGTGATGGGTGTGTGGGTGTCATTACAGTGATTTGATTAAAATATTAACAGTCATTCATAGGGTAGTGGGTATCATTAGAGTGCTTGGACTGTAAATATCAACAGTCATTCATGGGGTTGTAGGTGTGTGGGTGTCATTACAGTGCTTGGACTGTAAATATTAACAGTCAATCATGGGGTGGTGGGTGTGTGGGTATCATTACAGTGCTTGGACTGTAAAAATCAACAGTCATTTATAGGGTGGTAGGTGTTTGGGTGTCATTACATTGCTTGGACTGTAAATATCAACAGTCAATCATGGGGTGGTGGGTGTGTGGGTGTCATTACAGTGCTTGGACTGTAAATATCAATAGTCATTCATAGGGTGGTGGGTGTGTGAGTGTTATTACAGAGCTTGGACTGTAAATATCAACAGTCGTTCATGGAGTGGTATGTGTGTGGGTGTCATTACAGTGCTTGGACTGTAAATATCAACAGTCATTCTTTGGGTGGTGGTTGTGTGGGTGTCATTACAGTGCTTAGACTGTAAATATACACAGTCATTTATGTGGTGATGGGAGTGACTGTGTCATTACAGTGCTTGGACTGTAAATATCAACCATCATTTATTAGGTGGTGGGTGAGTGGGTGTCATTACATTGCTTGGACTGTAAATATCAACAGTCATTCGTAGGGTGGTGGGTGTTTGTGTGTTATTACAGTGCTTTGACTATAAATATCAACAGTCATTCAGAGATTGGTTGATGTCATTAGAGTGCTTGGACTGTAAATATTAACAGTCATTCATGGGGCTGTGGGTGTGTGGGTGTCATTACAGTGCTTTGACTGTAAATATCAACAGTCATTCAGAGATTGGTTGATGTCATTAGAGTGCTTGGACTGTAAATATTAACAGTCATTCATGGGGTTGTGGGTGTGTGGGTGTCATTACAGTGCTTGGATTGTAAATATTAACAGTCATTCATGGGGTGGTGGGTGTGTGGATGTCATTACAGTGCTTGGACTGAAAATATCAACAGTCATTTATGGGGTTGTGGGTGTGTGGGTGTCATTACAGTGCTTGGACTGTAAATATCAACAGTCAATCGTGGCGTGGTGGGTGTGTGGGTGTCATTACAGTGTTTTGATTGTAAATATCAACAGTCATTCATAGGGTGGTGGGTATCATAAAGTGCTTGGACTGTATATATCAACAGTCATACATGGGGCTGCGGGTGTTTGGGTGTCATTACAGTGTTTGGAATGTAAATATCAACTATAATTCATGGGGTTGTCGGTGTTGGGGTGTCATTACAGTGCTTTGACTGTAAATATCAACAGTCATTTATGGGGTGGTGGGTGTGAGGGTGTCATTACAGTGCTTGGACTGAAAATATCAACAGTCATTCAAGGGGTGGTAGGTGTGTGAGTGTCATTACAGTGTATTGATTGTAATTATCAACAGTCATTCATAGGGTGGTGGGTGTCATTACAGTGCTTGGACTGTAAATATCAACAGTCATTCATGGGGTGGTGGTTGTGTGGGTGTCATTACAGTGCTTGGACTGTAAATATCAACCATAATTCATAAGGTGGTGGGTGTGGGGGTGTCATTACAGTGTTTGGACTGTAATTATCAACAGTCACTCATGGGGTGGTGGGTGTGTGGGTATCATTACAGTGCTTGGACTGTAAATATCAACAGTCATTCATGGGGTAGTGGGTGTATGGGTGTCATTACAGTGATTTAAAATTAAATATTAACAGTCATTCATAGGGTGGTGGAAATCATTAGAGTGCTTGGACTGTAAATATCAACAGTCATTAATGGGGTTGTGGGTGTGTGGGTGTCATTACAGTGCTTGGACTGTAAATATCAACTATAATTCATGGGGTCAAGGGTGTTGGGGTGTCATTACTGTGCTTTGAGTGTAAATATCAACAGTCATTTATTGGGTGGTGGGTAGCATTACAGTGCTTGGACTGTAAATATCAACAGTCATTCATAGGGTGATGGGTGTGTGGGTGTCATTACAGTGCTTGGACTGTAAATATCAACAGTCATTCATAGGGTGGTGGGTGTGTGAGTGTTATTACAGAGCTTGGACTTTAAATATCAACAGTCATTCATGGAGTGGTGTGTGTGTGGGTGTCATTACAGTTCTTGGACTGTAAATATCAACAGTCAATTTTGGGGTGGGGGTTGTGTGGGTGTCATTACAGTGCTTAGACTATAAATATCAACAGTCATTTATAGGGTGATGGGTGTGACTGTGTCATTACAGTGATTGGACTGTAAATATTAACAGTCATTCATGGGGTTGTGATTGTGTGGGTGTTATTACAGTGCTTTGATTGTAAATATCAACAGTCATTTATGGGGTAATGGTTGTGTGGGTGTCATTACAGTGCTTGGACTATGAATATCAACAGTCAATCATGGGATGGTGGTTGTCGGTGTGTCATTACAGGGCTTGTACTGTAAATATCAACAGTCATTCATAGGGTGGTTGGTGTGTGAGTGTCATTACATTGCTTGGATTGTAAATATCAATAGTCATTCATGGGGTGGTGAGTGTGTGGGTATCATTACATTTATTGGACTATAAATATTAACAGTCATTCATGGGGTGGTGGATGTGTAGATGTCATTACAGTGCTTGGACTGATAATATCAACAGTCATTAATTGGGTGGTGGGTGTGTGTTTGTCATTACACTACTTGGACAGAAAATATTAACAGTCATTCATGGGTTGGTGGGTGTGTGGGTGTCATTAAAGTGCTTGGACTGTAAATATCAACAGTCATTCATGGGGTGGTGAGTGTGTCTGTGTCATTAGCGTTCGTGGACTGTAAATTTCAACCATCATTCATTGGGTGGTGGGTGTGTGGGTGTCATTACAGTGCTTGGACTGTAAATATTACCTGTCATCCATTCTGTGGAGGATGTCATTTCAGTGCTTTAACTGAAAATATCAACCAACATTAATAGGGTGGTAGGTGTGTGGGTGTCATTACAGTGCTTGAACTGTAAATATCAACAGTAATTCATTCATTGTGGTGGGTGTGTGAGTGTCATTACAGAGCTTGGACTGTAAATATCAACAGTTATTCATGGGGTGGTGTATGTGTGGGTATCATGAAAGTGCTTGGACTGTAAATATCAACAGTCATTCATGGGGTGGTGAGTGTGTGGGTGTTATTGCAGTTCTTGGACTGTAAATATCAACCATCATTCATAGGGTGTTGGGTGTGTGAGTGTCACTACAGTGATTTGCTTGTAATTATCAACAGTCATTCATAGGGTGGTGGGTGTCATTACAGTGCTTGGACTGTAAATATCAACAGTCATTCATGGGATGGTGGTTGTGTGAGTGTCATTACAGTGATTTGATTAAAATATTAACAGTCATTCATAGGGTGGTGGGTATCATTAGAGTGCTTGGACTGTAAATATCAACAGTCATTCATGGGGTTGTTGGTGTGTGGGTGTTATTAAATTGCTTGGACTGTAAATATGAACAGTCAATCATGGGGTGGGGGGTGTGTGGTTGTCATTACTGTGCTTGGACTGTAAATATCAACAGTCATTTATTGGGTGGTGGGTAGCATTACCGTGCTTGGACTGTAAATATCAACAGTCAATCATAGGGAGATGGGTGTGTGGGTGTCATTACAGTGCTTGGACTGTAAATATCCACAGTCATTTATAGGGTGGTGGGTGTGTGAGTGTTATTACAGAGCTTGGACTGTAAATATCAACAGTCATTCATAGGGTGGTGGGTGTGTGAGTGTTATTACAGAGCTTGGACTGTAAATATCAACAGTCATTCATGGAGTGGTGTGTGTGTGGGTGTCATTACAGTGCTTGGACTGTAAATATCAACAGTCATTCTTGGGGTGGTGGTTGTGTGGGTGTCATTACAGTGCTTAGACAGTAAATATCAACAGTCATTTATGGGGTGATGAGTGTGACTGTGTCATTACAGTGCTTGGACTGTAAATATCAACAGTCATTCATGGGGTGGTGAGTGTGTGTGTGTCATTACAGTTTTTGGACTGTAAATATCAACCATCATTCATTGGGTGGTGGTTGAGTGGGTGTCATTACAGTGCTTGGACTGTGAATATCAACAGTCATTCGTAGGGTCGTGAGTGTGTGGGTGTTATTACAGTGCTTTGACTGTAAATATCAACAGTCATTCAGAGATTGGTTTGTGTCATTAGAGTGCTTGGACTGTAAATATCAACAGTCATTCTTGGGGTGGTGGATGTGTGGATGTCATTACAGTGCTTGGACTGAAAATATCAACAGTCATTTATGGGGTGGTGGGTGTGTGGGTGTCATTTTATTGCTCGGACTATAAATATCAACCGTCATTTATGGTGTTGTGTGTGTGGGTGTCATTACAGTGCTTGGACTGTAAATATCAACAGTCATTCATAGGGTGGTGGGTGTGTGAGTGTTATTACATAGCTTGGACTGTAAATATCAACTTTCATTCATGGGGTGGTGGGTGTGAGGATGTCATTACAGTACTTGGACTGTAAATATCAATAGTCATTCTTGGGATGGTGGGTGTGTGGGTGTCATTACAATGCGTGGACTGTAAATATCAACAGTTATTCATGGGGTGGTGGGTGTGTGAGTGTCATTACAGTGTTTTGATTGTAATTATCAACAGTCATTCATAGGGTGGTGGGTGTCATTACAGTGCTTGGACTGTAAATATCAACAGTTTTTCATGGGGTTGTGGTTGTGTGGGTATCATTGCAGTTCTTGGACTGTAAATATCAACCATAATTCATGGGGTGGTGGGTGTGGGGGTCTTATTACAATGCTTGGACTGTAAATATCAACAGTTATTCATGGGGTGGTGGGTGTGTGAGTGTCATTACAGTGTTTTAATTGTAATTATCAACAGTCATTCATAGGGTGGTGGGTGTCATTACAGTGCTTGGACTGTAAATATCAACAGTCATTCATGGGGTGGTGGGTGTATGGGTGTTATTACAGTGCTTGGACTTTAAATACCAATAGTCATTCTTGGGGTGGTGGTTGTGTGGGTGTCATTACAGTGCTTAGACAGTAAATATCAACAGTCATTTATGGGGTGATGGGTGTGACTGTGTCATTACAGTGCTTGGACTGTAAATATCAACAGTCATTCATGGGGTGGTGAGTGTGTGTGTGTCATTACAGTTTTTGGACTGTAAATATCAACCATCATTCATTGGGTGGTGTGTGAGTGGGTGTCATTACAGTGCTTGGACTGTGAATATCAACAGTCTTTCGTAGGGTCATGAGTGTGTGGGTGTTATTACAGTGCTTTGACTGTAAATATCAACAGTCATTCAGAGATTAGTTGGTGTCATTAGAGTGCTTGGACTGTAAATATCAACAGTCATTCTTGGGGTGGTGGATGTGTGGATGTCATTACAGTGCTTGGACTGAAAATATCAACAGTCATTTATGGGGTGGTGGGTGTGTGGGTGTCATTACATTGCTCGGACTATAAATATCAACCGTCATTTATGGGGTTGTGTGTGTCTTGGTGTCATTACAGTGCTTGGACTGTAAATATCAACAGTCATTCATAGGGTGGTGGGTGTGTGAGTGTTATTACATAGCTTGGACTGTAAATATCAACTTTCATTCATGGGGTGGTGGGTGTGTGGATGTCATTACAGTACTTGGACTGTAAATATCAATAGTCATTCTTGGAATGGTGGGTGTGTGGGTGTCATTACAATGCGTGGACTGTAAATATCAACAGTTATTCATGGGGTGGTGGGTGTGTGAGTGTCATTACAGTGTTTTGATTGTAATTATCAACAGTCATTCATAGGGTGGTGGGTGTCATTACAGTGCTTGGACTGTAAATATCAACAGTTTTTCATGGGGTTGTGGTTGTGTGGGTATTATTGCAGTCCTTGGACTGTAAATATCAACCATAATTCATGGGGTGGTGGGTGTGGAGGTCTCATTACAATGCTTGGACTGTAAATATCAACAGTTATTCATGGGGTGGTGGGTGTGTGAGTGTCATTACAGAGTTTTAATTGTAATTATCAACAGTCATTCATAGGGTGGTGGGTGTCATTACAGTTATTCATGGGGTTGTGGGTGTATGGGTGTCATTACAGTGTTTTGTTTGTAAATATCAACAGTCATTTATAGGGTGGTGGGTATCATTAGGGAGCTTGGACTGTAAATATCAACAGTTATTCATAGGGTTGTGGGTGTGTGGGTGTCATTACAGTGCTTGTACTGTAAATATCAACTATATTTCATGGGATCTTGGGTGTTGGGGTGTCATTACAGAGCTTTAACTGTAAATATCAACAGTCATTTATAGGGTGGTGGGTGTGTGGGTGTCATGAAAGTGCTTGGACTGTAAATATCAACAGTCATTCATGGGGTGGTGAGTGTGTGGGTGTCATTACAGTTCTTGGACTGTAAATATCAACCATCATTCTTCGGGTGGGGGGTGTGTGGGTGTCATTACAGTGCTTGGACTGTGAATATCAACAGTCATTCATAGGGTGGTGGGTGTGTGAGTGTCATTACAGAGCTTGTACTGTAAATATCAAAATTCATTCATGGGGTGGTGGGTGTGTTGATGTCATTACAGTGCTTGGACTGTAAATATCAACAGTTAATCATGGGGTGGTGGGTTTGTGGGTGTCATTACAGTGCTTGGACTGTAAATATAAACATTCATTCATGGGGTGGTGGGTGTGTGGGTGTCATTACAGAGTTTTGATTGTAAATATCAACAGTCATTCATAGGGTGGTGGGTGTCATTACAGTACTTGGACTGTAAATATCAACAGTCATTCATGGGGTGGTGGTTGTATGGGTGTCATTACAGTGCTTGGACTGTAAATATTAAACATTAATCATGGGGTGGTGGGTTTTGGGTTGTCATTACAGTGCTTTGACTGTAAATATCAACAGTCATTCATGGTGTGGTGGGTGTGAGGGTGTCATTACAGTGCTTGGACTGTAAATATCAACAGTCATTCATGTGGTGTGTGGATGTTATTATAGTGCTTGGACTGTAAATATCAACAGTCATTCTTGGGGTGGTCGGTGTGTTGGTGCCATTACATTGCTTTGACTGTATATATCAACAGTCATTCATGGGGTGGTCAGTGTTTGGGTGTCATTACAGTGTTTTGATTGTAAATATCAACAGTCATTCATATGGTGGTTGGTGTCATTACAGTGCTTTGACTGTAAATATCAACAATCATTAAAGGGGTGGTGGGTATGTGGGTGTCATTACAGTGCTTGGACAGTAAATATCAAGAGTCATTCATGGGGTGGTTGGTGTGTGGGTGTCATTACAGTGTTTTGATTGTAAATATCAACAGTCATTCATAGGGTGGTGGGTGTCATTACAGTCCTTGAACTGTAAATATCCACAGTCATTCATGGGGTGGTGGGTGTGTGGGTGTCATTACAGTGCTAGGACTGTAAATATAAAGTCATTCATGGGGTGGTGGGTGTGTGTGTCGTTAGTGCTTGGACTATAAATATCAACAGTCATTGATGGGGTGGTGTTTGGCATTACAGTGCTTGGACTGTAAATATCAACAGTCATTCATGGGGTGATGGGTGTGTGGGTGTCATTACATTGCTTTAACTGTAAATATCAACAGTCATACATGAAATGGTGGGTGCTTGGGTGTCATTACAGTGCTTGGACTATAAATATCAACAGTCAACAATGGGGTGGTGGGTGTGTTGATGTCATTACAGTGCTTGGACTGTAAATATAAACATTCATTCATGGGGTGGTGGGTGTGTGGGTGTCATTACAGTGTTTTGATTGTAAATATCAACAGTCATTCATAGGGTGGTGGGTGTCATTACAGTACTTGGACTGTAAATATCAACAGTCATTCATGGGGTGGTGGTTGTATGGGTGTCATTACAGTGCTTGGACTGTAGATATTATACATTAATTATGGGGTGGTGGGTTTTGGGGTGTCATTACAGTGCTTTGACTGTAAATATCAACAGTCATTCATGGGGTGGTGTGTGTGAGAGTGTTATTACAGTGCTTGGACTGTAAATATCAACAGTCATTCATGTGGTGTGTGGATGTTATTATAGTGCTTGGACTGTAAATATCAACAGTCATTCTTGGGGTGGTCGGTGAGTAGGTGCCATTACATTGCTTTGACTCTATATATCAACAGTCATTCATGGGGTGGTTAGTGTTTGGGTATCATTACAGTGTTTTGATTGTAAATATCAACAGTCATTCATATGGTGGTTGGTGTCATTACATTGCTTTGAATGTAAATATTAACAGTCATTAATGGGGTGGTGGGTATGTGGGTGTCATTACAGTGCTTGGACAGTAAATATCAAGAGTCATTCATGGGGTGGTTGGTGTGTGGGTGTCATTACAGTGTTTTCATTGTAAATATCAACATTCATTCATAGGGTGGTGGGTGTCATTACAGTCCTTGAACTGTAAATATCCACAGTCATTCATGGGGTGTTGCGTGTGTGGGTGTCATTACAGTGCTAGGACTGTAAATATAAAGTCATTCATGGGGTGGTGGGTGTGTGTGTCATTAGTGCTTGGACTATAAATATCAACAGTCATTCATGGGGTGGTGGGTGGCATTACAGTGCTTGGACTGTAAATATCAACAGTCATTCATGGGGTGATGGGTGTGTGGGTGTCTTTACAGTGCTTGGAATGTAAATATCAACAGTCATACATGAAATGGTGTGTGCTTGGGTGTCATTACAGTGCTTGGACTATAAATATCAACAGTCAACAATGGGATGGTGGGTGTCGGGTTGTCATTACAGTGCTTGGACTGTAAATATCAACAGTCATTCATGGGTTGGTGGGTGTGTGGGTGTCATTACAGTGTTTTTACTGTAAATATCAACAGTCATTTATGGGGTGGTGAGTGTGTGGGTGTCATTACAGTTCTTTTACTGTAAATATCAACAGTCATTCATAGGGTGGTGGGTGTGTGATTGTCATTACAAAGCTTGGACTGTAAATATCAACAATCATTCATGAGGTGGTGGGATGTGTGGGTGTCATTACAGTTCTTGGACAGTAAATATCAACAGTCATTAATGGGGTGGTGGGTGTGTGGCTGTCATTACCGTGCTTGGACTGTAAATATCAACAGTCATTCATGGGGTGGTCGGTGTGTTGGCGTTATTACAGTGTTTTGATTGTAAATATCAACAGTCATTCAAAGGGTGGTGTATGTCATTTGAGTGTTTGGATTGTAGATATTAACTGTCATTGATGGGGTGGTGGGTGTGTGTGTGTCATTACAGAGCTTGGACTGTAAATATCAACAGTCATTCATGGGGTGGTTGGTGTGTGGGTGTCATTACAGTGCTTTGACTGTAAATATTAACAGTTATTCATTGGGTGGTGGGTGTGAGGGTGTCATTACAGTGCTTGGACTGTAAATATCAACAGTCATCCATGGGGTGGTTGGTGTGTGGGTGTCATTACAGTGCTTGCACTGTATATATCAACAGTCATTCATGGGGTGGTCAGTGTTTGGGTGTCATTACAGTGTTTTGATTGTAAATATCAACAGTCATTCATATGGTGGTTGGTGTCATTACAGTGCTTTGACTGTAAATATCAACAATCATTAAAGGGGTGGTGGGTATGTGGGTGTCATTACAGTGCTTGGACAGTAAATATCAAGAGTCATTCATGGGGTGGTTGGTGTGTGGGTGTCATTACAGTGTTTTGATTGTAAATATCAACAGTCATTCATAGGGTGGTGGGTGTCATTACAGTCCTTGAACTGTAAATATCCACAGTCATTCATGGGGTGGTGGGTGTGTGGGTGTCATTACAGTGCTAGGACTGTAAATATAAAGTCATTCATGGGGTGGTGGGTGTGTGTGTCATTAGTGCTTGGACTATAAATATCAACAGTCATTGATGGGGTGGTGGGTGGCATTACAGTGCTTGGACTGTAAATATCAACAGTCATTCATGGGGTGATGGGTATGTGGGTGTCATTACAGTTCTTTGATTGTAAATATCAACAGTCATACATGAAATGGTGGGTGCTTGGGTGTCATTACAGTGCTTGGACTATAAATATCAACATACAACAATGGGGTGGTGGGTGTGTTGATGTCATTACAGTGCTTGGACTGTAAATATAAACATGCATTCATGGGGTGGTGGGTGTGTGGGTGTCATTACAGTGTTTTGATTGTAAATATTAACAGTCATTCATAGGGTGGTGGGTGTCATTACAGTACTTGGACTGTAAATATCAACAGTCATTCATTGGGTGGTGGTTGTATGGGTGTCATTACAGTGCTTGGACTGTAGATATTATACATTAATTATGGGGTGGTGGGTTTTGGGGTGTCATTACAGTGCTTTGACTGTAAATATCAACAGTCATTCATGGGGTGGTGTGTGTGAGAGTGTCATTACAGTGCTTGGACTGTAAATATCAACAGTCATTCATGTGGTGTGTGGATGTTATTATAGTGCTTGGACTGTAAATATCAACAGTCATTCTTGGGGTGGTCGGTGAGTAGGTGCCATTACATTGCTTTGACTGTATATATCAACAGTCATTCATGGGGTGGTTAGTGTTTGGGTATCATTACAGTGTTTTGATTGTAAATATCAACAGTCATTCATATGGGGGTTGGTGTCATTACAGTGCTTTGACTGTAAATATCAACTGTCATTAATGGGGTGGTGGGTATGTGGGTGTCATTACAGTGCTTGGACAGTAAATATCAAGAGTAATTCATGGGGTGGTTGGTATGTGGGTGTCATTACAGTGTTTTCATTGTAAATATCAACAGTCATTCATAGGGTGGTGGGTGTCATTACAGTCCTTGAACTGTAAATATCCACAGTCATTCATGGGGTGTTGGGTGTGTGGGTGTCATTACAGTGCTAGGACTGTAAATATAAAGTCATTCATGGGGTGGTGGGTGTGTGTGTCATTAGTGCTTGGACTATAAATATCAACAGTCATTCATGGGGTGGTGGGTGGCATTACAGTGCTTGGACTGTAAATATATACATTCATTCATGGGGTGATGGGTGTGTGGGTGTCATTACAGTGCTTGGACTGTAAATATCAACAGTCATACATGAAATGGTGTGTGCTTGGGTGTCATTACAGTGCTTGGACTATAAATATCAACAGTCAACAATGGGATGGTGGGTGTCGGGTTGTCATTACAGTGCTTGGACTGTAAATATCAACAGTCATTCATGGGGTGGTGGGTGTGTGGGTGTCATTACAGTGTTTTTACTGTAAATATCAACAGTCATTTATGGGGTGGTGAGTGTGTGGGTGTCATTACAGTTCTTTTACTGTAAATATCAACAGTCATTCATAGGGTGGTGGGTGTGTGATTGTCATTACAAAGCTTGGACTGTAAATATCAACAATCATTCATGAGGTGGTGGGATGTGTGGGTGTCATTACAGTTCTTTTACAGTAAATATCAACAGTCATTAATGGGGTGGTGGGTGTGTGGCTGTCATTACCGTGCTTGGACTGTAAATATCAACAGTCATTCATGGGGTGGTCGGTGTGTTGGCGTTATTACAGTGTTTTGATTGTAAATATCAACAGTCATTTAAAGGGTGGTGTATGTCATTTGAGTGTTTGGATTGTAGATATTAACTGTCATTAATGGGGTGGTGGGTGTGTGTGTGTCATTACAGAGCTTGGACTGTAAATATCAACAGTCATTCATGGGGTGGTTGGTGTGTGGGTGTCATTACAGTGCTTTGACTGTAAATATTAACAGTTATTCATTGGGTGGTGGGTGTGAGGGTGTCATTACAGTGCTTGGACTGTAAATATCAACAGTCATTCATGGGGTGGTTGGTGTGTGGGTGTCATTACAGTGCTTGCACTGTAAATATCAACAGTCATTCATGAGGTGGTGGGTGGCATTACAGTGCTTGGACTGTAATTATCAACAGTCATTCATGGGGTGGTGGGTGTGTTGGTGTCTTTACAGTGCTTGGACTATATATATCAACCATCATTTATGGGGTGGTGAGTGTGTGGGTGTCATTACAGTGCTTGAACTGTTAATATCAACAGACATTCATAGGGTGGTTGGTGTGTGAGTGTCATTTCGATATTTTGGGGTCCCAGAAGCGATCTGTACATGCCTACTCCGTGTTAGAGTATTTTCAAAGTACATGCCCAAAACATACTGAAAATCGATCTTTTATGTTCCCAAAAGTCGATATGTGCATGCATTTTCTGTACCCGTTTATATCTCAAATTCAGGCTCCAAACACCCAATAATTCGATATTTTGGGGTCCCAGAAGCGATCTGTACATGCCTACTCAGATACACGCCAAAAACATGCTGAAAACTGATATTTTAGGTGCCCAAAGTCAATAGATGTATACATCTTCTGCACCCGTTTATATCCCAAATTCAACCTCAAAACACCCGAAAATTCGATATTTTTGGGTCCCAGAAGCGGTCTGTACAGTAGCTCAAGAAAGTTCGCCGACTAAAAACTAATGTACCGGCAACCTCTATACCTGTAATTCTCGTCCCAAGCCTTTATCAACTCCATACCCATGATCTGTCAGCGTTGTCAAGGTTTCTTTCCTTTCGTCTCAGGTGTGAACTCAGAGTTTAGACGCATGAGTTTCGACGAAGGGTTATATATATTTATTATATAATTGTGTGAACATTATGAAAAACAATGGAAATGAAAGGCAAATGGGTGTGTGGGTGGGGGTGAGACCGAGGTGACCGAGGTGGGGGGTCTGATATGTGTGTGTGTGTGTGTGTGTGTGTACTACAGACGGAGAAAGAGAGGTGGAGGTATGATAGGTTGTGAAAAATGTCAAAATGGAAGACTAGAAAAATGGATAGCAAAGAAGGATGATGAAGGAAGAGGTCAAAATGAGAATAAGGAGGAAGAAGGTTTAATGCCGATGACAAGAAGGGAAGGAAGGAAGGATTGAAGAAAATAACAACGATGGCTTGAGCCTTGGGCAAAGGCTACGTGTGTGTGTGTGTGTGTGTGGCATCTAAAAGTCTGCTGTGAGTTGGCAGCAGGACAATATTAACCGTTTAATAGATCACATCAGAGTAATTATCTCTTTCTCTCATTGCATTCGTATAAGAACAGTGTTGAAATAGGCTTCTTGTTTAATATTCCATATTCGAAAAATATTCGGTAGGCAACATGCGAATGCGAATGCAAATCTTAAAAAAACATGCGAATGCAAATACGAATATTCGGACCACCTCTACTAAGGACTAATGTGAACACACACACACACACACACACCTTCCACTTAGACGATTAAGGGCCTGTGGCCACATGGGTTGGACAGGGGAGGTCAGGTCACGTGCACTCTCTCTCTCTCTCCCCCCCCTCTCTCTCTCTCCACATTGCCTTCCTTCACTTTTCCTGTTTCAGCAAGCATCGATCATTCTTCCTTTCTCTAGCTCCCTTCTCCCTCCATCATTCCTTTCAGCTTCTTTCCCCTTCCTGTTATGATCCTACTTTCCCTCTTTCAGTCCTCCCTCCATACTTCCTTCCCTCACTTATTTCACTCCTCCTTATCCTCATTTTGGCCTCTTCTTTCATCATCCTTCTTTGCTATCCATTTTGACATTTTTCATAACCTATCATACCTCCACCTCTCTCTCTCTCTCTCTCTCTGTACACACACACACACACATCCTTCAGACCCCCATCGCACCATCCATCCATCACCTTTTGGTCTCACCTCCACCCACACAGCCATACTAACCAACCCTCCCAGATAGCGTATAGCACCGTCATGACGGCCTATTGGGAACCCGGCTTAAGAGGGGTGTGTGTGTGTGTGTGTGAGGTCAATGAGGTGTTTCTTGTGCTAGGGAATAAACTGTCAAAATATAATACAATGTCTTTCTCTCATTTTCCTTTCATTTCCATTGTTTTTCTTAATGTTCACAGAATTATATAATAAATATATATAACCCTTCATCGAAACTCACGCGTCTAAACTCTGAGTTCACACCTGAGACGAAAGGAAAGAAACCTTGACAACGCTGACAGATCATGGGTATGGAGTTGATAAAGGCTTGGGACGAGAATGACAGGTATAGAGGTTGCCGGTACGTTAGTTTTTAGTCGGCGAACTTTCTTGGGCTACGGTACATGCCTACTCAGTGCTAGAATGTTTTCAAAATATAAGCTCAAAACATGCTAAAAATCGATATTTTATGTGTCCAAAGTCGATATGTGCATGCATCTTCTATAGCCGTTTATATCTCAAATTCATGCTCAAAACACCCGAAAATTCGGTATTTTTGGGTCCTAGAAGCGATCTGTACATGCCTACTCCTAGTTAGAATGTTTTCAAGATACAGACCCAAAACATGCTCAAAATCGATATTTTAGGTGCCCAAAAGTCGATACGTGCATGCATCTTCAGTACCCGTTTATATCTCAAATTAAGGCTCAAAACACCCGAAAATTCGATATTTTGGGGTCCCAGAAACGATCTGTACATACCTACTCCGTGTTAGAGTTTTTTTTTTTAAATACAGGCCCCGAACATGCTGAAAATCGATATTTTAGGTGCCCAAAGTCAATATGTGCATGCATCTTCTGTACCCGTTTATATCTCAAATTCAGGCTCAAAACACCCGAAAATTCGATATTTTGGGGTCCCAGAAGCGATCTGTACATGCCAACTCGGTGCTATAATATTTTCAAAATATAGGCCCAAAACATGCTAAAAATCGATCTTTTAGGTGCTTAAAAGTCGATATGTGCATGCATATTCTGTACCCGTTTATATCTCAAATTAAGGCTCCAAACACCCAAAAATTTGATATTTCGGGGTTCCAAAAGCGATCTGTACATGCCTACTCAGATAGAAGCCCAAAACATGCTGAAAATCGATATTTTAGGTGCCCAAAGTCAATATGTGTATGCATCTTCTGCACCCGTTTATATCCCAAATTCAACCTCAAAACACCCGAAAATGCGATATATTTGGGTCCCAGAAGCGATCTGTACATGCCTACTCAGTGCTTGAACATTTTCAAAATATAGGGACAAAACATGCTGAAAATCGATATTTTAGGTGCAAAAAGTCAATATGTGCATGCATCTTCTGTATCCGTTTATATCTCAAATTCAGGTTTAAAACACCCAAAAATTCGATATTTTTGGGTCCCAGAAGCGATCTGTACATGCCTACTCCGTGTTTGAGTATTGTCATAATACAGGCCCAAAACAGGCTGAAAATCGATATTTTAGGTTCCCAAAATCAATATGTGTATGCTTCTTCAGCAGACGTTTATATCTCAAATTCAGGCTCAAAACACCCGAAAATTCGATATTTTTGGGTCCCAGAAGCGATCTGTACATGCCTACTCAGAAACAGAATATTTTCAAAATACAAGTCCAAAAACATGCTGAAAATCTATATTTTAAGTGCCCAAAGTCGATATGTGCATGCATTTTCTGTACCCGTTTATATCTCAAATTCAGGCTCAAAACACCCGAAAATTCGATATTTTTGGGTCCCAGAAGCGATCTGTACATGCCTACTCAATGTTAGAATATTTTTGAAACACAGGCACAAAAACAAGTTGAAAATCGATATTTTAGGTGCACAAAATCGATATGTGCATGCATCTTCTGTACCCGTTTATATCTCAAATTCAGGTTCAAAACACCATAAAATTCGATATTTTTGGGTCCCGAAAGCGATCTGTACATGCCTAGTAGAAAAGAGAATGTTTTCATAATATAGGCTCAAAGCATGCTAAAAATCGATATTTTAGGCGTCCAAAGTCGGTATGTGCATGCATCTTCTATACCCGTTGATATCTCAAATTCAGGCTCAAAACACCCGAAAATTCGATATTTTTGGGTCCCAGAAGCGATATGTACATGTCTACTCCGTGTTAGAGTATTTTCATAATAAAGGCCCAAAACATGCTAAAATCGATATTTTAGGTGCCCAAAGTCAATATGTGTATGCATCTTCATTACCCGTTTATATCTCAAATTCAGGCTCAAAACACCCGAAAACTCGATATTTTTGGGTCCCAGAAGCGATCTGTACATGCCTAATCAGTAACAGAATATTTTTAAAATACAAGTCCAAAACATGCTAAAAATCGATATTTTAGGTACCCAAAGTCGATATGTGCATGCATCTTCTGTACCCGTTTATATCTCAAATTCAGGTTCAAAACACCATAAAATTCGATATTTTTGGGTCCCGGAAGCGATCTGTACATGCATACTCAATGTTAGAATATTTTCAAAATACAGGCACAGAAAACAAGTTGAAAATTGATATTTTAGGTGTCCAAAACCGATATGTGCATGCATCTTATGTACCCGTTTATATCTCAAATTCAGGCTCAAAACACTTGAAAATTCGATATTTTTGGGTCCCAGAAGCGATCTGTACATGCCTACTCCTTGCTAAAATGTTTTCATGATACTGACCCAAAACATGCTGAAAATCGATATTTTAGGTGCCCAAAGTCAATATGTGCATGCATCTTCTGTACCCATTTCTATCCCATATTCGTGCTCAAAACACACAAAAATTCGATATTTTTGGGCCCCAGAAGCTATCTGTATATACCTACTCCGTGTTAGAGTATTTTCAATATACAGGCCCAAAACATGCTGAAAATCGATATTTTAGGTGCCCAAAATCGATATGTGCATGAATCTTCTGTACCATTTTATATCCCAAACTCAGGCTCAAAACACACGAAAATTCGATATTTTTGGGTCCCAGAAACGATCTGTACATGCTTACTCATTGCTTAAATATTTTCAAAATATAGTCCCAAAACATTCTGAAAATCGATATTTTAGGTGCAAAAAGTTAATATGTGCATGTATTTTCTGTACCCGTTTATATCTCAAATTCAGGCTCAAAACACCCGAAAATTCGATATTTTTTGGTCCAAGAAGCGATCTGTACATGTCTACTCAATGTTAGAGTATTTTCAAAACACAGGCACAAAAACAAGTTGAAAATCGTTATTTTAGGTGCCCAAAAGTCGATATGTGCATACACCTTCTGTACCCGTTTATGTCCCAAATTAAGGCTCAAAACACCTGAAAACTCGATATTTTTAGGTCCAAGAAGCGATCTGTACATGCCTAGTCCGTGTTAGAGTATTTTCAAAATTTAGGCCCAAAACATGCTGAAAATCGATATTTTAGGTGTCCAAAGTCGATATGTGCATGCATCTTCAGTACCCGTTAATATCTCAAATTCATGCTCAAAACACCCGAAAATTCGATATTTATGGGTCCCATAAGCGATCTGTACATGCCTACTCAATGTTAGAATATTTTCAAAGCACAGGCACAAAAACAAGTTGAAAATCGATATTTTAGGTGCCCAAAATCGATATTTGCATGCATCTTCTGTATCCGTTTATGTCCCAAATTCAGGCTTAAAACACCCTAAAATTCGATATTTTTGGGTCCCGGAAGCGATCTGTACATGCCTACTCAGAAAAAGAATGTTCTCAAAATATAAGCCCAAAACATGCTGAAAATCTATATTTTATGTGCCCAAAGTCGATATGTGCATGCATCTTCTGTACCCGTTTATATCTGAAATTCAGGCTCAAAACACCCGGAAATTCGATATTTTTGGGTCCCAGAAGCTATCTGTACACGCCTACTCAGTGTTAGAATATTTTCATAATACACGCCAAAAAATTCTGGAAATCAATATTTTAGGTTCCCAAAGTTAATATGTGCATGCATTTTCTGTACACATTTCTATCCCATATTCGTGCTCAAAACATCCAAAAAATCGATATTCTTGGGCCCCAGAAGCTATCTGTACATGCCTACTCCGTGTTAGAGTATTTTCAAGATACAGGCCCAAAACATGCTGAAAATCGATATTTTAGGTGCCCAAAGTCAATATGTGTATGCATCATCAGTACCCGTTTATATCTCAAATTCAGGCTCAAAACACACGAAAATTCGATATGTTTTGGTCCAAGAAGCGATCTGTACATGCATACTCAGTGCTAAAATATTTTTAGAATATAAGCTCAAAACATGCTAAAAATCGATATTTTAGGTGCCCAAAGTCAATATGTGCATGCATCTTCTGTACCCGTGTATATCTCAAATTCAGGCTCAAAACACCCGAAAATTCATTATTTTTGGTTCCCAGAAGCGATCTGTACATGCCTACTCCGTTTTAGAGTATTTTCAAAATACAGGCCAAAAACATGCTGAAATTTGATATTTTAGGTGCCAAAAGCAATATGTGTATGAATCTTCTCTACCCGTTTATATCTCAAATTCAGGCTCAAAACACCCGAAAACTCGATATTTTTGGGTCCAATAAGCGATCTGTACATGCCTACTCAGTGACAGAATATTTTCAAATTACAGACCAAAAACCTGCTGAAAATCGATATTTTAGGTGCCCAAAGTCGATATGTGCATGCATCTTTAGTATACGTTTATATCTCAAATTCAGGCTCAAAAAATCCAAAAATTCGATATTTTTGGGTCCAAGAAGCGATTTGTACATGCCTACTCAGTAATAGAATATTTTTAAGATTCAAACCGAAAACATGCTGAAAATCGATATTTTAGGTGCCCAAAATCGAAATGTGCATGCATCTTCTGTACCCGTTTATGTCCCAAATTCAGGCTCAAAACACCCTAAAATTCGATATTTTTGGGTCCAAAAAGCGATCTGTACATGCCTACTCAGTGCTAGAATATTTTCAAAATATAGGCCCAAAACATGCTAAATATGGATATTTTGGGTGCACAAAGTCTATATATGCATGCATCTTTTGTAGCCGTTTATATCTCAAATTCAGGCTCAAAACACCCAAAAATTCGATATTTTTGGGTCCCAGAAGCGATCTGTACATGCCTACTCAATGTTAAAATATTTTCAAAATACAGGCAGAAAAACAAGTTAAAATCGATATTTTAGGTGCCCAAGTCAATATGTGCTTGCATTTTCTGTACCCATTTACATCCCAAACTCAGGCTTAAAACACCCGAAAATGCGATGTTTTTGGGTCCCAGAAGCGATATGTACATGCCTACTCAATGTTAGAATATTTTCAAAATACAGGCAGAAAAACAAGTTAAAATCGATATTTTAGGTGCCCAAAGTCGATATGTGTATGTATCTTCAGTACCCGTTTATATCTCAAATTCAGGCTCAAAACACCCGAAAATTCGATATTTTAGGGTCCCAGAAGCGATGTGTACATGCCTACTCAATGTTTGAATATTTTCAAAACACAGGCACAAAAACAAGTTGAAAATCGATATTTTAGGTGCCCAAAATCGATATGTGCATGCATCTTCAGTACCCGTTTATATCTCAAATTCATGCTCAAAACACCTGAAAATTCGATATTTTTGGTTCCCAGAAGCGATCTGTACATGCCTACTCCGTGTTAGAGTATTTTCAAAATACAGCCCTAAAACATGCTGAAAATCGATATTTTAGGTGCAATAGTTAATATGTGTATGCATCTTCTGTACCCGTGTATATCTCAAATTCAGGCTGAAAACACCCGAAATTTCAAATTGTTTGGTTCCCAGAAGCGATCTGTACATGCCTACTCCGTTTTAGAGTATTTTCAAAATACAGGCAAAAAACATGCTGAAATTCGATATTTTAGGTGCCAAAAGCAATATGTGTATGCATCTTCTCTACCCGTTTATATCTCAAATTCAGGCTCAAAACACCCGAAAACTCGATATTTTTGGGTCCAATAAGCGATCTGTACATGCCTACTCAGTGACAGAATATTTTCAAATTACAGACCAAAAACATGCTAAAAATCGATATTTTAGGTGCCCAAAGTCGATATGTTCATGCATCTTCAGTATACGTTTATATCTCAAATTCAGGCTCAAAACATCCAAAAAATCGATATTTTTGGGTCCAAGAAGCGATTTGTACATGCCTACTCATTAATAGAATATTTTTAAGATTCAGGCCTAAAACATGCTGAAAATCGATATTTTAGGTGCACAAAATCGATATGTGCATGCCTCTACTGTACCCGTTTATGTCCCAAATTCAGGCTCAAAACACCCTAAAATTCGATATTGTTGGGTCCAAGAAGCGATTTGTACATGCCTACTCAATAATAGAATATTTTTAAGATTCAGGCCAAAAACATGCTGAAAATCGATATTTTAGATGACAAAAATCGATATGTGCATGCATCTTCTGTACCCGTTTATGTCCCAAATTCAGGCTCAAAACACCCTAAAATTCGATATTTTTGGGTCCAAAAAGCGATCTGTACATGCCTACTCTATGTTAAAAAAATTTCAAAATACAGGCAGAAAAACATGTTAAAATCGATATTTTAGGTGCCCAAGTCAATATGTGCTTGCATTTTCTGTACCCATTTACATCCCAAATTCAGGCTTAAAACACCCGAAAATTCGATGTTTTTGCGTCCCAGAAGCGATATATACATGACTACTCCATGTTAGAGTATTTTCATAATACAGGCCCAAAACATGCTGAAAATCGATATTTTAGGTGCCTAAAGTCAATATGTGTATGAATCTTCTGTACACGTTTATATCCCAAATTCACACTCAAAACATTCGAAAATTCGATATTTTTGGGTCCCAAAAGCGATCTGTCCATGCCTACTCCGTATTAGAGTATTTTCATAATACAGGCCCAAAACATGCTGAAAATCGATATTTTAGGTGCTTAAAGTCAATATGTGTATGCATCTTCAGTACCCGTTTATATCTCAAATTCTGGGTCAAAACACCAGAAAATTCGATATTTTTGGGTCCCAAAAGCGATCTGTACATGCCTACTCAATGTTAGAATATTTTCAAAACACAGGCACAAAAACAAGTTGAAAATAGATATTTTATGTGCCCAAAATTGATATGTGCATGGATCTTCAGTACCCGTTTATATCTCAAATTCTGGCTCAAAACACCCGAAAATTCGATATTTTTGGGTCCCAGAAGAGATCTGTACATGCCTATTCCCTTTTAAAGTATTTTCAAAATACAGGCCCAAAACATGCTGAAAATCGATATTTTAGGTGCCCAAAGTCAATATGTGAATGCATCTTCTGTACCCGTTTATATCTCAAATTCAGGCTTAAAACACCTGAAAATTCGATATTTTTGGTTTCCGGAAGCGATCTGTACATGCCTACTCCGTGTTAGAGTATTTTCAAAATACAGACCTAAAACATGCTGAAAATTGATATTTCAGGTGCCCAAAATCGATATGTGCATGCATCTTCAGTACCCGTTTATATCTCAAATTCAGGCTCAAAACTCCCGAAAACTCGATATTTTTGGGTCCAATAAGCGATCTGTACATGCCTACTCAGTGACAGAATATTTTCAAATTACAGACCAAAAACATGCTGAAAATCGATATTTTAGGTGCCCAAAGTCGATATGTGCATGCATCTTCTGTACCCGTTTATGTCCCAAATTCAGGCTCAAAACACCCTAAAATTCGATATTTTTGGGTCCAAGAAGCGATTTGTACATGCCTACTCAGTAATAGAATATTTTTAAGATTCAGGCCTAAAACATGCTGAAAATCGATATTTTAGGTGCACAAAGTCTATATATGCATGCATCTTTGGTAGCCGTTTATATCTCAAATTCAGGCTCAAAACACCCAAAAATTCGATATTTTTGGGTCCCAGAAGCGATCTGTACCTACCTACTCAATGTTAAAATATTTTCAAAATACAGGCAGAAAAACAAGTTAAAATCGATATTTTAGGTGCGCAAGTCAATATGTGCTTGCATTTTCTGTACCCATTTACATCCCAAATTCAGGATTAAAACACCCGAAAATTCGATGTTTTTGTGTCCCAGAAGCGATATGTACATGCCTACTCCGTGTTAGAGTATTTTCATAATACAGGCCCAAAACATGCTGAAAATCGATATTTTAGGTGCCCAAAGTCAATATGTGTATGCATCTTCTGTACACGTTTATATCCCAAATTCAGACTCAAAACACTCGAAAATTCGATATTTTTGGGTCCCAGAAGCGATCTGTACATGCCTACTCCGTGTTAGAGTATTTTCATAATACAAGCCAAAAATATGCTGAAAATCGATATTTTAGGTGCACAAAGTCAATATGTGTATGCATCTTCTGTACCCGTTTATATCTCAAATTCAGGCTCAAAACACCCGAAAAATCGATATTTTTTGGGTCCCAGAAGCTATCTGTACATGCCCATTCCGTGTTAGAGTTTTTTCAAAATAAAGGCCAAAAACATGCTGAAAATCGATATATTAGGTGCCCAAAGTCGATATGTGCATGCATTTTCGGTACTCTTTTATATTTAAATTTAATGATCAAAATACCCGAAAATTCGATATTTTTGGGTTCCAGAAGCGATCTCTCCATGCCTACTTAATGCTAGAATATTTTCAAATTTTAGGCTGAAAACATGCTGAAAATCGATATTTTAGGTGTCCAAAGTCGATATGTGCATGCATTTTCTGTACCTGTTTATAATCTCAAATTCAGGCTCAAAACACCCGAATATTCGATTTTATTGGCGTCCAGAAGCGATCTGTACATGCCTACTCAGTGACAGAAAATTTTCAAATAACAGACCCAAAACATGCTAAAAATCGATATTATAGGTGCCCAAAGTCGATATGTGTATGTATCTTCAGTACCCGTTTATATCTCAAATTCAGGCTCAAAACACCCGAAAATTCGATATTTTTGGGTCCAAGAAGCGATGTGTACATGCCTAGTCAATGTTTGAATATTTTAAAAACACAGGCACAAAAACAAGTTGAAAATCGATATTTTAGGTGCCCAAAATCGATATGTGTATGCATCTTCAGTACCCGTTTATATCTCAAATTCTGGCTCAAAACACCCGAAAATTTGATATTTTTGGTTCCCAGAAGCGATCTGTACATGCCTACTCCGTGTTAGAGTATTTTCAAAATACAGCCCTAAAACATGCTGAAAATCGATATTTTAGGTGCAATAGTTAATATGTGTATGCATCTTCTGTACCCGTGTATATCTCAAATTCAGGCTGAAAACACCCGAAATTTCAAATTGTTTGGTTCCCAGAAGCGATCTGTACATGCCTACTCCGTTTTAGAGTATTTTCAAAATACAAGCCCAAAACATGCTGAAATTCGATATTTTAGGTGCCAAAAACAATATGTGTATGCATCTTCTCTACCCGTTTATATCTCAAATTCAGGCTCAAAACACCCGAAAACTCGATATTTTTGGGTCCAATAAGCGATCTGTACATGCCTACTCAGTGACAGAATATTTTCAAATTACAGACCAAAAACATGCTAAAAATCGATATTTTAGGTGCCCAAAGTCGATATGTTCATGAATCTTCAGTATACGTTTATATCTCAAATTCAGGCTCAAAACATCCAAAAAATCGATATTTTTGGGTCCAAGAAGCGATTTGTACATGCCTACTCAGTAATAGAATATTTTTAAGATTCAGGCCGAAAACATGCTGAAAATCGATATTTTAGGTGCCCAAAATCGATATGTGCATGCCTCTACTGTACCCGTTTATGTCCCAAATTCAGGCTCAAAACACCCTAAAATTCGATATTGTTGGGTCCAAGAAGCGATTTGTACATGCCTACTCAATAATAGAATATTTTTAAGATTCAGGCCAAAAACATGCTGAAAATCGATATTTTAGGTGCCCAAAATCGATATGTGCATGCATCTTCTGTACCCGTTTATGTCCCAAATTCAGGCTCAAAACACCCTAAAATTCGATATTTTTGGGTCCAAAAAGCGATCTGTACATGCCTACTCTATGTTAAAATATTTTCAAAATACAGGCAGAAAAACAAGTTAAAATCGATATTTTAGGTGCCCGTCAATATGTGCTTGCATTTTCTGTACCCATTTACATCCCAAATTCAGGCTTAAAACACCCGAAAATTCGATGTTTTTGCGTCCCAGAAGCGATATATACATGCCTACTCCATGTTAGAGTATTTTCGTAATACAGGCCCAAAACATGCTGAAAATCGATATTTTAGGTGCCTAAAGTCAATATGTGTATGAATCTTCTGTACACGTTTATATCCCAAATTCACACTCAAAACATCCGAAAATTCGATATTTTTGGGTCCCAAAAGCGATCTGTCCATGCCTACTCCGTATTAGAGTATTTTCATAATACAGGCCCAAAACATGCTGAAAATCGATATTTTAGGTGCTTAAAGTCAATATGTGTATGCATCTTCAGTACCCGTTTATATCTCAAATTCTGGCTCAAAACACCCGAAAATTTGATATTTTTGGTTCCCAGAAGCGATCTGTACATGCCTACTCCGTGTTAGAGTATTTTCAAAATACAGCCCTAAAACATGCTGAAAATCGATATTTTAGGTGCAATAGTTAATATGTGTATACATCTTCTGTACCCGTGTATATCTCAAATTCAGGCTGAAAACACCCGAAATTTCAAAATCGATATTTTAGGTGCCTAATGTCGATATGTGCCTGCATCATCAGTACCCGTTTATATCTCAAATTCAGGCTCAAAACACCCGAAAATTCGAATTTTTTTTGTTCCAGAAGCGATCTGTACATGCCTACTTAGTACTAGAATAATATTTAAAATATAGGGCAAAAACATGCTAAAAATCGATATTTTTTGGTGCCCAAAGTCGATATGTGCATGCATCTTCTATACCCGTTTATATCCTAAATTCGAGATCAAAACACACGAAACTTCGATATTTTAGGGTTCAAGGAGCGATCTGTACATGCCTACTCAGTGTTAGAATATTTTCATAATACAGGCACAAAACAAGTTCAAAATCGATATTTTATGTGCCCTAAATCAATATGTGCATGCATCTTCTGTACCTATTTATATCTAAAATTCAGACTCAAAACAACCGAAAATTTGATATTTTTGGGTCCCAGAAGCGATCTGTGCATGCATCTTCAGTACCCTTTTATATCTCAAATTCAGGCTCAATACTCCCGAAAATTCGATATTTTTGGGTCCCAGAAGCGATCTGTACATGCCTACTCAGTGCTAAAATGCTTTAAAGATACAGGCCCAAAACATGCTGAAAATCGATATTTTAGGTGCAAAAAGTCGATCTATGCATACATCTTCAGTACCCGTTTATATCTCAAATTCAGGCTCAAAACACCCGAAAATTTGATGTTTTTGGGTCCAAGAAGCGATCTGTACATGTCTACTCAGTGACAGAATATTTTAAAAATATAAGCCCAAAACATGCTAAAAATCGATATTTTAGGTGCCTAATGTCGATATGTGCATGCATCATCAGTACCCGTTTATATCTCAAATTCAGACACAAAACACCCGAAAATTCGAATTTTTTTTGTCCCAGAAGCGATCTGTACATGCCTACTTAGTACTAGAATATTATTTAAAATATAGGGCAAAAACATGCTAAAAATCGATATTTTTGGTGCCCAAAGTCGATATGTGCATGCATCTTCTTTACCCGTTTATATCTTAAATTCGAGATCAGAACACACGAAACTTCAATATTTTTGGGTTCAAGGAGCGATCTGTACATGCCTACTAAGTTTTAGAATATTTTCAAAATACAGGCACAAAACAAGTTCAAAATCGATATTTTATGTGCCCTAAATCAATATGTACATGCATCTTCTGTACCCATTTATATCAGAAATCCAGGCTCAAAACAACCGAAAATTTGATATTTTTGTGTCCCAGAAGCGATCTGTGCATGCATCTTCAGTACCCTTTTATATCTCAAATTCAGGCTCAAAACACCCGAAAATTCGATATTTTTGGGTCCCAAAAGCGATCTGTACATGCCTACTCAGTGCTAAAATGCTTTCAAGATATAGGCCCAAAACATACTGAAAATCGATATTGTAGGTGCAAAAAGTCGATCTATGCATACATTTTCAGTACCCGTTTATATCTCAAATTCATGCTCAAAACACTCGAAAATTCGAATTTTTTTGGTCCCAGAATCGATCTGTACATTCCTACTTAGCACTAAAATATTTTCAAATTATAGGGCAAAAACATGCTAAAAATCGATATTTTTGGTGTCCAAAGTCGATATGTGCATGCATCTTCTTTACCCGTTTATATCTCAAATTTGAGATCAAAACACACGAAAATTCGATATTTTTGGATTCAAGGAGCGATCTGTACATGCCTACTCAGTGTTAGAATATTTTCAAAATACAGGTACAAAACAAGTTCAAAATCGATATTATAAGTGCCCTAAATCAATATGTGCATGCATCTTCTGTACCCGTTTATATCTCAAATTCAGGCTCAAAACACCCGAAAATTTGATATTTTTGGGTCCCAGTAGCGATCTGTGCATGCATCTTCAGTACCCTTTTTTATCTCAAATTCAGGCTCAAAACACCCAAAAATCCGATATTTTGGGGTCCCAAAAGCGATCTGTACATGCCTACTAAGTGCTTCAATGTTTTCAAAATATAGGCCCGAAACATGCTAAAAATCGATATTTTGGGTGTCCAAAGTCGTTATATTCATGCATCTTCTGTACCCGTTTATATCTCAAATTCGTGATTAAAACACACGAATATTCGATTTTTTTGGATTCAATGAGCGATCTGTACATGCCTACTTAGTGTTAGAATATTTTCAAATACAGGCACAAAACAAGTTGAAAATCGATATTTTAGGTGCCCTAAATCGATATGAGCATGCATCTTCTGTACCCGTTTATATCTCAAATTCAGGCTCAAAACACCCGAAAATTTGATATTTTTGGGTCCCAGAAGCGATCTGTACATGCCTACTCAGTGTTAGAATATTTTTAAGATACATGTCCAAAACATGCTAAAAAACGATATTTTTGGTGCCAAATGTCAAAATGTGAATGCATCTTCAGTACTCGTTTATATTTCAAATTCAGGCTCAAAACACCCGAAAATTCGATGTTTTGGGGTCCCAGAAGCGATCTGTACATGCCTACTCATTGCTAGAATATTATTGTAATATACGCCCAAAACATGCTAAAAATCGATTATTTTGTTGCCCAAGGATGATATGTGCATGCATCTTCTGTACCCGTTTATATCTTAAATTCAGTCTCAAAACACCCGAAAATTTGATATTTTTGGGACCCAGAAGCGATCTGTACATGTCTACTCAGTGGCAGAATATTTTTAAAATACAGGCCCAAAACATGCTGAAAAATCGATATTTTAGGTGCTTAATGTCGATATGTGCATGCCTCATAAGTACCCGTTTATGTCTCAAATTCAGACTCAAAACACCCGAAAATTCGAATTTTTTTGGTCCCAGAAGCGATCTGTACATGCCTACTTAGTACTAGAATATTATCATAATATAGGGCAAAAACATGCTAAAAATCGATATTTTTGGTGCCGAAAGTCGTTATGTGCATGCATCTTCTTTACCCGTTTACATCTTAAATTTGAGATCAAAACACACGAAAATTCGATATTTTTGTGTTCAAGGAGCCATAAATCAATATGTGCATGCATCTTCTGTACCCATTTATATCTGAAATTCAGGCTCAAAACAACCGAAAATTTGATATTTTTGGGTCCCAGAAGCGATCTGTGCATGCATCTTCAGTACCCTTTTATATCTCAAATTCAGGCTCAAAACACCTGAAAATTCGATATTTTTGGGTCCCAGAAGCGATCTGTACATGCCTACTCAGTGCTAAAATGCTTTCAAGATACAGGCCCAAAACATGCTGAAAATCGATGTTATAGGTGCAAAAAGTCGATCTATGCATACATTTTCAGTACCCGTTTATATCACAAATTCATGCTCAAAAAAATCGAAAATTCGAATTTTTTTTGTCCCAGAATCGATCTGTACATTCCTACTTAGTACTAGAATATTATCAAATTATAGGGCAAAAACATGCTAAAAATCGATATTTTTGGTGCCTAAAGTCGATATGTGCATGCATCTTCTTTACCCGTTTATATCTCAAATTTGAGCTCAAAACACACGAAAATTCGATATTTTTGGATTCAAGGAGCGATCTGTACATGCCTACTCAGTGTTAGAATATTTTCAAAGTACAGGTACAAAACAAGTTAAAAATCGATATTATAAGTGCCCTAAATCAATATGTGCATGCATCTTCTGTACCCGTTTATATCTCAAAGCAGGCTCAAAACACCCGAAAATTTGATATTTTTGGGTCCCAGTAGCGATCTGTGCATGCATCTTCAGTACCCTTTTTTATCTCAAATTCAGGCGAAAAAAAAAACGAAAATTCGATATTTTTTGGTCCCAGAAGCGATCTGTAGATGCCTACTCAGTGCTAGAATGCTTTCAAGATACAGGCCCAAAACATACCTGAAAATCGATATTGTAGGTGCAAAAAGTCAATCGATAAATACATCTTCAGTACCCGTTTATATCTCAAATTCAGGCTCAAAACACCCGAAAATCCGATATTTTGGGGTCCCAGTAGCTATCTGTACATGCCTACTCTGTGCTTCAATGTTTTCAAAATATAGGCCCAAAACATGCTAAAAATCGATATTTTGGGTGTCCGAAGTCGATATATTCATGCATCTTCTCTACCCGTTTATATATCAAATTCGTGATTAAAACACACGAATATTCGATTTTTTTGGATTCAATGAGCGATCTGTACATGCCTACTTAGTGTTAGAATATTTTCAAATACAGGCACAAAACAAGTTGAAAATCGATATTTTAGGTGCCCTAAATCGATTTGAGCATGCATCTTCTGTACCCGTTTATATCTCAAATTCAGGCTCAAAACTCCCGAAAATTCGATATTTTTTGGTCCCAGAAGCGATCTGTACATGCCTACTCAGTGTTAGAATATTTTTAAGATACATGTCCAAAACATGCTGAAAATTGATTTTTTAATTGCCCAAAGTCAATATGTGTATGAATATTTTGTGCCCGTTTACATCCTAAATTCGGGCTCAAAACACCCGAAAATTCTATATTTTTGGGTCCCAGAAGCGATCTGTACATGCCTACTCAGTGCTTAAATATTTTCAAAATATAGGCCCAAAACATGCTAAAAATCGATATTTTTGGTGCCCAAAGACGATATGTGCATGCATCATCTGTACCCGTTTATATCTCAAATTCAGGCTCAAAACACCCGAAAATTCGATATTTTTGGGTCCCAGAAGCGATCTGTACATGTCTACTCAGTGACAGTATATTTTCAAAATACAGGCCCAAAACATGCTAAAAACGATATTTTTGGTGCCAAATGTCAATATGGGAATGCATCTTCAGTACTCGTTTATATCTCAAATTCAAGCTCAAAACACCCGAAAATTCGATATTTTTGGGTCCCAGAAGAGATCTGTACATGCCTACTACTTGCTAGAATATTATCAAAATATACGCCCAAAACATGCTAAAAATCGATTATTTTGTTGCCCAAGGACGATATGTGCATGCATCTTCTGTACCCGTTTATATCTCAAATTCAGTCTCAAAATACCCGAAAATTCGATATTTTTGGGACCCAGAAGCGATCTGTACATGTCTACTCAGTGACAGAATATTTTCAAAATACAGGCCCAAAACATGCTGAAAAATCGATATTTTAGGTGCTTAATGTCGATATGTGCATGCATCATCAGTACCCGTTTATATCTCAAATTCAGGCTCAAAACACTCGAAAATTCGAATTTTTTTGGTCCCAGAAGCGATCTGTACATGACTACTTAGTACTAGAATATTATCAAAATATAGGGCAAAAACATGCTAAAAATCGATATTTTTGGTGCCCAAAGTCGATATGTGCATGCATCTTCTTTTGCCCGTTTACATCTTAAATTTGAGATCAAAACACACGAAAATTCGGTATTTTTGTGTTCAAGGAGCGATCTGTACATGCCTACTCAGTGTTAGAATATTTTCAAAATACAGGCACAAAACTAGTTCAAAATCGATATTTTATGTGCCCTAAATCAATATGTGCATGCATCTTCTGTACCCGTTTATATCTCAAATTCAGGTTCAAAACAACCGAAAATTGGATATTTTTGCGTCCCAGAAGCGATCTGTGCATGCATCTTCAGTACCCTTTTATATTTCAAATTCAGGCTCAAAACACTCGAAAATTTGATATTTTTTGGTCCCAGAAGCGATCTGTACATGCCTAGTCAGTGCTTGAATGTTTTTAAAATATAGGCCCAAAACATGCTAAAAATCAATATTTTAGGTGTCCAAAGTCGATATGTGAATGCATCTTCTTTACTCGTTTATATCTCAAATTCACGCTCAAAACACACGAAAATTCGATATTTTTGGGTCCCAGAAGCGATCAGTAAGTGTCTACTCAGTGACTGAATATTTTCAAAATACAGGACCAGAAGATGCTAAAAATCGATATTTTAGGTGCCAAATGTCGATATGTTCATGTATCATCAGTACCCGTTTGTATCTCAAATTCAGTCTCAAAACACTCGAAAATTCTATATTTTGAGGTCCCAGAAGCGATCTGTACATGCCTACTCAGTGCTTGAATGTTTTCAAAATATAGGCCCAAAACATGCTAGAAATCGATATTTTAAGTGTCCAAAGTTAATACATTCAAGCATCTTCTGTACCCGTTTATATCTCAAATTTGTGATTAAAACACACGAATATTCGATTTTTTTGGATTCAAGGAGCGATCTGTACATGCCTACTCAGTGTTAGAATATTTTTTTAAATACAGGCACAAAAGAAGTTCAAAATCGATATTTTAGGTGCCCTAAATCGATATGTGCATGCATCTTCTGTACCCGTTTATATCTCAAATTCAGGCTCAAAACACCCGAAAATTTGATATTTTTGGTCCCAGAAGCAATCTGTACATGCCTACTCAGTGTTAGAATATTTTAAAGATACATGTCCAAAACACGCTGAAAATCGATATTTTATCTGCCCAAAGTCGATATGTGTATGAATATTTTGTACCCGTTTACATCCTAAATTCAGGCTCAAAACACCCGAAAATTTGATGTTTTTGGGTCCCAGAAGCGATCTGTACATGTCTACTCAGTGACAGAATATTTTAAAAATACAAGCCCAAAACATGCTAAAAATCGATATTTTAGGTGCCTAATGTCGATATGTGCATGCATCATCAGTACCCGTTTATATCTCAAATTCAGACTCAAAACACCCGAAAATTCGAATTTTTTTGGTCCCAGAAGTGATCTGTACATGCCTACTTAGTACTAGAATATTATTTAAAATATAGGGCAAAAACATGCTAAAAATCGATATTTTTGGTGCCTAAAGTCGATATGTGCATGCATCTTCTATACCCGTTTATATCCTAAATTCGAGATCAAAACACACGAAACTTCGATATTTTTGGGTTCAAGGAGCGATCTGTACATGCCTACTCAGTGTTAGAATATTTTCAAAATACAGGCACAAAACAAGTTCAAAATCGATATTTTATGTGCCCTAAATCAATATGTGCATGCATCTTCTGTACCTATTTATATTTAAAATTCAGGCTCAAAACAACCGAAAATTTGATATTTTTGGGTCCCATAAGCGATCTGTGCATGCATCTTCAGTACCCTTTTATATCTCAAATTCAGGCTCAATACACCCGAAAATTCGATATTTTTTGGTCCCAGAAGCGATCTGTACATGCCTACTCAGTGCTAAAATGCTTTCAAGATACAGGCCCAAAACATGCTGAAAATCGATATTGTAGGTGCAAAAAGTCGATCTATGCATACATCTTCAGTACCCGTTTATATCTCAAATTCATGCTCAAAACACCCGAAAATTCGATATTTTGGGGTCCCAGAAGCGATCGGTACATGCCTACTCAGTGTTTGAATGTTTTCAAAATATAGGCGCAAAACAGGATAAAATTGATATTTTAGTTGCTCAAAGTCAATATGTTTATGCATATTCTGTACCCGTTTATATCCCAAAGTCAGGCTGAAAACACCCGAAAATTCCATATTTTCGGGTCCCAGAAGCGATCTGTACATGCCTACTCAGTGCTTAAATATTTTCAAAATATAGGCCCAAAACAGGCTAAAAATCGATATTTTTTGTGCCCAAAGACGATATGTGCATGCATCTTCTGTACCCGTTTATATCTCAAATTCAGGCTCAAAACAAACGAAAATTTGATGTTTTTGGGTCCCAGAAGCGATCTGTACATGTCTACTCAGTGACAGAATATTTTAAAAATACAAGCCCAAAACATGCTAAAAATCGATATTTTAGGTGCCTAATGTCGATATGTGCATGCATCATCAGTACCCGTTTATATCTCAAATTCAGACTCAAAACACCCGAAAATTCGAATTTTTTTTGTCCCAGAAGCGATCTGTACATGCCTACTTAGTACTAGAATATTATTTAAAATATAGGGCAAAAACATGCTAAAAATCGATATTTTTGGTGCCCATAATCGATATGTGCATGCATCTTCTTTACCCGTTTATATCTTAATTTCGAGATCAAAACACACGAAACTTCGATATTTTCGGGTTCAAGGAGCGATCTGTACATGCCTACTAAGTGTTAGAATATTTTCAAAATACAGGCACAAAACAAGTTCAAAATCGATATTTTATGTGCCCTAAATCAATATGTACATGCATCTTCTGTACCCATTTATATCAGAAATTCAGGCTCAAAACAACCGAAAATTTGATATTTTTGTGTCCCAGAAGCGATCTGTGCATGCATCTTCAGTTCCCTTTTATATCTCAAATTCAGGCTCAAAACACCCGAAAATTCGATATTTTTGGGTCCCAAAAGCGATCTGAACATGCCTACTCAGTGCTAAAATGCTTTCAAGATACAGGCCCAAAACATGCTGAAAATCGATATTGTAGGTGCAAAAAGTCGATCTATGCATACATTTTCAGTACCCGTTTATATCTCAAATTCATGCTCAAAACACTCGAAAATTCGAATTTTTTTGGTCCCAGAATCGATCTGTACATTCCTACTTAGTACTAAAATATTTTCAAATTATAGGGCAAAAACATGCTAAAAATCGATATTTTTGGTGTCCAAAGTCGATATGTGCATGCATCTTCTTTACCCGCTTCTATCTCAAATTTGAGATCAAAACACACGAAAATTCGATATTTTTGGATTCAAGGAGCGATCTGTACATGCCTACTCAGTGTTAGAATATTTTCAAAATACAGGTACAAAACAAGTTCAAAATCGATATTATAAGTGCCCTAAATCAATATGTGCATGCATCTTCTGTACCCGTTTATATCTCAAATTCAGGCTCAAAACACCCGAAAATTTGATATTTTTGGGTCCCAGTAGCGATCTGTGCATGCATCTTCAGTACCCTTTTATATCTCAAATTCAGGCTCAAAACACCCGAAAATTCGATATTTTTTGGTCCCAGAAGCGATCTGTACATGCCTAGTCAGTGCTTGAATGTTTTTAATATATAGGCCCAAAACATGCTAGAAATCGATATTTTAGGTGTCCAAAGTCGATATATTCATGCATCTTCTGTACTCGTTTATATCTCAAATTCAGGCTCAAAACACCCGAAAATTTGATAATTTTGGTCCCAGAAGCAATCTGTACATGCCTACTCAGTGTTAGAATATTTTTAAGATACATGTCCAAAACATGCTGAAAATCGATATTTTATCTGCCCAAAGTCGATATGTGTATGCATATTCTGTACCCATTAATATCTCAAATTCATGCTCAAAACACCCGAAAATTCGATATTTTGGGGTCGCAGAAACGATCTGTACTCAGTGCTTGAATGTTTTCAAAATATAGGCCCAAAACAGGATAAAATTGATATTTTAGTTGCCCAAAGTCAATATGTGTATGCATATTCTGTACCCATTTATATCCCAAATTCAGGCTCAAAACTCCCGAAAATTCCATATTTTTGGGTCTCAGAAGCGATCTGTACATGCCTACTCAGTGCTTAAATATTTTCAAAATATAGGTACAAAAAATGCTAAAAATCGATATTTTTGGTGCCCTATGTCGATATGTGAATGCATCTTCAGTACTAGTTTATATCTCAAATTCAGGCTCAAAACAAACGAAAAATTCGATATTTTTGGGACCCAGAAGCAATTTGTACATATCAACTCAGTGACAGAATATTTTCATAATACAGGCCCAAAACATGCTAAAAATCGATATTTTAGGTGCCTAATGTCGATATGTGCCTGCATCATCAGTACCCGTTTATATCTCAAATTCATGCGCAAAACACCCGAAAATTCGAATTTTTTTTGTTCCAGAAGCGATCTGTACATGCCTACTTAGTACTAGAATATTATTTAAAATATAGGGCAAAAACATGCTAAAAATCGATATTTTTGGTGCCCAAAGTCGATATGTGCATGCATCTTCTATACCCGTTTATATCCTAAATTCGAGATCAAAACACACGAAACTTCGATATTTTTGGGTTCAAGAAGCGATCTGTACATGCCTACTCAGTGTTAGAATATTTTCAAAATACAGGCACAAAACAAGTTCAAAATCGATATTTTATGTGCCCTAAATCAATATGTGCATGCATCTTCTGTACCTATTTATATCTAAATTTCAGGCTCAAAACAACCGAAAATTTGATATTTTTGGGTCCCAGAAGCGATCTGTGCATGCATCTTCACTACCCTTTTATATCTCAAATTCAGGCTCAATACACCCGAAAATTCGATATTTTTGGGTCCCTGAAGCGATCTGTACATGCCTACTCAGTGCTAAAATGCTTTCAAGATAGAGGCCCAAAACATGCTGAAAATCGATATTGTAGGTGCAAAAAGTCGATCTATGCATACATCTTCAGTACCCGTTTATATCTCAAATTCATGCTCAAAACACCCGAAAATTCGATATTTTGGGGTCCCAGAAGCGATCGGTACATGCCTACTCAGTGTTTGAATGTTTTCAAAATATAGGCGCAAAACAGGATAAAATTGATATTTTAGTTGCCCAAAGTCAATATGTTTATGCATATTCTGTACCCGTTTATATCCCAAAGTCAGGCTGAAAACACCCGAAAATTCCATATTTTCGGGTCCCAGAAGCAATCTGTACATGCCTACTCAGTGCTTAAATATTTTCAAAAAAATAGGCCCAAAACATGCTGAAAATCGATATTGTAGGTGCAAAAAGTCGATCTATGCATACATCTTCAGTACCCGTTTATATCTCAAATTCATGCTCAAAACACCCGAAAATTCGATATTTTGGGGTCCCAGAAGCGATCGGTACATGCCTACTCAGTGTTTGAATGTTTTCAAAATATAGGCGCAAAACAGGATAAAATCGATATTATAAGTGCCCTAAATCAATATGTGCATGCATCTTCTGTACTCGTTTATATCTCAAATTCAGGCTCAAAACACCCGAAAATTTGATATTTTTGGGTCCCAGTAGCGATCTGTGCATGCATCTTCAGTACCCTTTTTTATCTCAAATTCAGGCGAAAAAAAAAAAAACGAAAATTCGATATTTTTTGGTCCCAGAAGCGATCTGTAGATGCCTACTCAGTGCTAGAATGCTTTCAAGATACAGGCCCAAAACATACCTGAAAATCGATATTGTAGGTGCAAAAAGTCGATCTATGCATACATCTTCAGTACCCGTTTATATCTCAAATTCAGGCTCAAAACACCCAAAAATCCGATATTTTGGGGTCCCAGAAGTGATTTGTACATGCCAACTCAGTGCTTCAATGTTTTCAAAATATAGGCCCAAAACATGCTAAAAATCGTTATTTTGTGTGTCCATGCATCTTCTGTACCCGTTTATATCTCAAATTCGTGATTAAAACACACGAATATTCGATTTTTTTGGATTCATGGAGCGATCTGTACATGCCTACTTAGTGTTAGAATATTTTCAAATACAGGCACAAAACAAGTTGAAAATCGATATTTTAGGTGCCCTAAATCGATATGAGCATGCATCTTCTGTACCCGTTTATATCTCAAATTCAGGGTCAAAACACCCGAAAATTTGATATTTTATGGTCCTAGATGCGATCTGTACATGCCTACTCAGTGTTAGAATATTTTTAAGATACATGTCCAAAACATGCTGAAAATTGATATTTTAGTTGCCCAAAGTCAATATGTGTATGAATATTTTGTGCCCGTTTACAACCTAAATTCGGGCTCAAAACACCCGAAATTTCGATATTTTTGGGTCCCAGAAGCAATCTGTACATGCCTACTCAGTGCTTAAATATTTTCAAAAAAATAGGCCCAAAACATGCTAAAAATCGATATTTTTGGTGCCCAATGACGATATGTGCATGCACCTTCTGTAACCGTTTATATCTCAAATTCAGGCTCAAAAAACCCGAAAATTTGATGTTTTTGGGTCCCAGAAGTGATCTGTACATGCCTACTCAGTGCTTAAATATTTTCAAAATATATGCCCAAAAAATGCTAAAAATCGATATTTTAGGAACTTAATGTCGATATGTGCATGTATAATCAGTACCCGTTTATATCTCAAATTCAGGTTCAAAACACTCGGAAATTCGAATTATTTTTTTTCCCAGAAGCGATCTGTACATGCCTACTCAATGACAGAATATTTTCAAAATACAGGCCCAAAACATGCTAAAAAACGATATTTTAGGTGCCTAATGTCGATATGTTCATGCATCATCAGTAACCGTTTATATCTCAAAATCAGGGAGGGGAGTGTCATTGCAGAGCTTGGACTGTAAATATCAAGTCATTCATGGGGTGGTGGGTGTGTGGGTGTCATTACAGTACTTGGACAGTAAATATCAATAGTCATTCATAGAGTGGTGGGTGTGTGGGTGTCATTACAGTGCTTGGACTATAAATATCAACAGTCATTCATGGGGTGGTGGGTGTTTGGGTGTCATTACAGTGCATGAAGTGTAAATATTAACCGTCTTTCATGGGGTAGTGGGTGTTTGGGTGTCATTATATTGCTTGGACTGTAAATATCAAGAGTCATTCATGGGGTGCTGGGTGTGTGGGTGTCATTACAGTGCTTGGAGTGTAAATATCATCAGTTATTTATGGGATAATGGGTGTGTGTGTCATTACAGTGCTTGGACTTTAAATATCAACAGTCATTCATTTAGTGGTTAGTGTAGGGTTGTCATTACAGTGCTTGGACTGTGAATATCAACCATCATTTATGGGGTGGTGGGTGTGTAGTGTCATTACAGTACTTGGACAGTAAATATCAATAGTCATTCATGGAGTGGTGGGTGTGTGGGTGTCATTACAGTGCTTTAACTGTAAGTATTAACAGTCATTCATGGGGTGGTGTGTGTGTGGGTTTCATTTCAGTGCTTTAACTGTAAATATCATTCATGGGAAGGGGAGTGTCATTGCAGTGCTTGACTGTAAATATCAAACCATTCATGGGGTGGTGGGTGTGTGGGTGTCATTAAAGTACTTGGACAGTAAATATCAATAGTCATTCATGGGGTGGTGGGTGTGTGGGTGTCATTACAGTGCTTGTACTGTAAATATCAACAGTCATTCATGGGGTGGTGGGTGTGTGGGTGTCATTACAGTGCATGGAGTGTAAATATCAACCGTCTTTCATGGGGTAGTGGGTGTTTGGGTGTCATTATATTGATTGGACTGTAAATATCAACAGCTATTCATGGGGTGGTGGGTGTGTGAGTGTCATTACAGTAATTGGACTTTAAATATCAACAGACATTTATAGGGTGGTGGGTGTGTGGGTGTCATTACAGTGCTTGGTCTGTAAATATCAACAGTCATTCATTTAGTTTTTAGTGTAGGGGTGTCATTACAGTGCTTGGACTGGGATTATCAACAGTCATTCATGGGGTGCTGGGTGTGTGGGTGTCATTACAGTGCTTCGAGTGTAAATATCAACAGTTATTTATGGGATGGGGGGTGTGTGTGTCATTACAGTGCTTGGACTGTAAATATCAACAGTCATTCATGGGGTGGGGGGGTTGGGGTGTCATTACAGTGCTAGGACTGTAAATATCAACAGTTATTCATTGAGTGTTGGGTGTGTGGGTGTCATTACAGTACTTGGACTATAAATATCAATGGTCATTAATGGGGTGGTGGATGTGTGGGTGTCATTACAGTGCATGGAATGTAAATATCAACAGTCATTTATGGGTTGGAGGGTGTGTGGGTGTATTACAGTGCTTAGACTGTAAATATCAACAGTCAATCATGGGGTGGTTAGTGTGTGGGTGTCAATACAGTGCTTGGATTGTAAATATCAACAGTCATTCATGGGGATGTAGATATGTAGGTGTCATTATAGTGCTTGGATTTTAAATATCGACAGTCATTCATGGGGTGGTGGGTGAGTGGGTGTCATTATAGTGCTTGGATTGTAAATATCAACTGTCATTCATGGTGTGTGTGGGTGCTATTACAGAGTTTGGAGTGTAAATATCAACAGTCATTCATAGTTTGGGGGAATGTGTGTCATTACAGTGCTTGGACTGTAAATATTAACAGTCATTCAAGGGGTGGTGGGTGTGTAGGTGTAATTACAGTGCTTGGAGTGTAAACATCAAGCCATTCATGTGGTGGTGGGTGTCATTACAGTACTTTGACTGTAAATATCAACAGTCATTCATGGGGTAATGGTTGTTTGGGTGTCATTACAGTGCTTGGACTGTAAATATCAGCAGTCATTAATGGGGTGGTGGGTGTCATTACAGTGCTTGGACTGTAAATATCAACAGTTATTCATGGGAAGGTGGGTGTGTGGGTGTCATTACAGTGCTTGGACTGTAAATATTAACCATCATTCATTCGGTTATGGTTGTGTGGGTGTCATTACAGTGCTTGGAGTGTAAGTATCAACAGTCATTCATGGGTTGGTGGGTGTGTGGGTGTCATTACAATGCTTGGACTGTAAATATCAACAGTCATTCATGTGGTGGTGGTTTGTTGGTGTCATTACAGTGCTTGGATTGTAAATATCAACAGTCATTAATTAGGTGGTGGGTGTGTGGGTTTCATTACAGTGCTTGGACTGTAAAATATCAACTGTCATTCATTGGATGTGTCAGTGAGATTACAGTGCTTGTACTGTAAATATCACCAGTCATTCTTGGGTTGGTGTGTGTGTGTGTCATTACAGTGCTTGGACTGTAAATATTAACTGTTATTCAAGGGGTGTGTCGGTGACATTACAGTGATTGTACTGTAAATATCATTAGTCATTCATGGGTTGGTGGGTGTGTGTGTCATTACAGTGCTTGGACTGTAAATATCTACAGTCATTCATGGGGTAGTGGGTGTTTGGGTGTCATTATATTGCTTGGACTGTAAATATCAACAGCCATTCATGGGGTGGTGAATGTGTGGGTGCTTGGACAGCAAATATTAATGGTCATTTATGGGGTGGTGGGTGTGTGGGTGTCTTTACAGTGATTTGACGTTAAATATCAACAGTCATTCATGGGATGGTAAGTGTGTTAGTGTCATTACATTGCTTGGACTGTTAATATCAACAGACATTTATAAGGTGGTGGGTGTGTGGGTGTCATTACAATGCTTGGACTGAAAATATCAACTGTCATTTATGGGGTTGGGGGTGTGTAGGTCTCATTACAGTGCTTGGAATGTAAATATCAACAGTCAGTCATGAAGTGGATGGTGTGTGAGTATCATGACAGTGCTTAGACTGTAAATATCACCAGTCATTCATGAGGTGGTCAGTGTGTGGGTGTCAATACAGTGCTTGGATTGTAAATATCAACAGTTATGCATGGGGTTGTCAGTGTGTGGTTGTTAATACAGTGCTTGAATTGTAAATATCAACAGTCATTCATGGGGTGGTGGGTGTGTGGGTGTCAATACAGTACTTGGATTATAGATATCAACAGTCATTCATGGGGTGGTGGGTGTGTGGGTGTCATTACAGTGTTTGGACTGTAAATATCAACTGTCATTCATGGTGTATGTGGGTGCTATTACAGAGCTTGGACTGTAAATATCAACAGTCATTTATAGATTGGTGGGGGTGTGTGTCATTACAGTGCCTGGACTGTAAATATCAACAATCATTAAAGGGGTGGTGGGTGTGTAGGTGTAATTACAGATCTTGGACTGTAAATATTAAATCATTCATGGGGTAGTGGATGTATGGGTGTCAGTACTGTGCTTGGACTGTTAATATCAACAGTCATTCATGGGGTGGTGGGTGTGTGGGTGTCATGACATTGCTTGTACTGTAAATATCAACAGACATTCATGGGGTGGTGTGTGTGTTTTTTATTATTTTAGTGCTTTAACTGTAAATATCAACAGTCATTCATGGGGAGGGGAGTGTGATTGCAATGCTTGGAATGTAAATATCAAGTCATTCATTGGGTGGTTGGTGTGTGGGTGTCATTACAGTACTTGGACAGTGGTGGGTGTGGGGGTGTCATTAAAATGCTTGGACTGTAAATATCAACCGTCTTTTTATGGGGTAGTGAGTGTGTGAGTGTCATTACAGTGCTTAGACTGTAAATATCACCAGTCATTCATGAGGTGGTCAGTGTGTGGGTGTCAATACAGTGCTTGGATTGTAAATATCAACAGTTATGCATGGGGTTGTCAGTGTGTGGGTATTAATACAGTGCTTGGATTGTAAATATCAACAGTCATTCATGGGGTGGTGGGTGTGTGGGTGTCAATACAGTACTTGGATTGTAGATATCAACAGTCATTCATGGTATGGTAAGTGTGTTGGTGTCATTACAGTGCTTGGACTGGTAATATCAACAGACATTTATGGGGTGGTGGGTGTGTGGGTATCATTACAATACTTGGACTGTAAATATCAACAGTCAATAATCGGGTGGGGGTGTGTGGTGTCATTACAGTGCTTGGACTGTAAATATCAACAGTTATTCATTAGGAAGTGGGTGTGTGGGTGTCATTACATTGCATGGGCTATAAATATCAATGGTCATTAATGGGGTGGTGGATGTGTGGGTGTCAATACAGTGCTTGGACTGTAAATATCAACAGTCATTCATAGGGTGGATAGTGTGTGAGTTTCATTACAGTTTTTGGAATGTAAATATCAACACGCATTCATGGGGTGGTTGGTGTGTGGGTCTCATTACAGTGCATAAATTTGTAAATATCAACAGTCATTCATGGGGTGGTGGGTGAGTGGGTGTCATTACAGTGCATGGTCTGTAAATATCAATTGTCATTCATGGTGTGTGTGGGTGCTATTACAGAGTTTAGAGTGTAAATATCAACAGTCATTTATAGGTTGGTAGGAGTGTGTGTCATTACAGTGCTTGGACTGTAAATACCAACAGTCATCCAAGGTGTGGTGGGTGTGTAGGTGTAATTACAGTGCTTGGAGTGTTAATATCTAGTCATTAATGGGGTGGTGGGTGTCATTACAGTGCTTTGACTGTAAATATCAACAGTCATTCATGGGGTGATGGAGGTTTGGGTGTCATTACAGTGCTTGGACTGTAAATATCAACAGTCATTAATGGGGTGGTGGGTGTCATTACAGTGCTTGGACTGTAAATATCAACAGTCATTCATGGAAAGGTGGGGTTGTGGCTGTCATTACAGTGCTTGGACTGTAAATATTAACAGTCATTTATGGGGTGGTGGGTGTGTGGGTGATATTACAGTGCTTGGACTGTAAATATTATCAGTTATTCATGGGATGGGGTGTGTGTGGGTGAAATTACAGTGCTTGGACTGTAAATATCAACATTCAGTCATAGAGTGGTTGGTGTGTGGGTGTCTTTACAGTACTTGGACTGTATATACCAACAGTCAATTATTGGGTAATGGATGTACGGGTGTCATTACAGTGATTGGACTGTAAATATCAACAGTCATTCATGGAGTATTGGGTGTGTGTGTGTCGTTTGAGGGCTTGGACTGTAAATATCAACTGTCATTGATGGGGTGGTGGGTGTGTGGGTGTCATTACAATGCTTGGACTGTAAATATCAACTGTCATTCATGGGGTTAGTAATGTGTGTGGGTGTCATTACAGTGCTTGGACTGTAAATATCAACAGTCATTCATTAAGTGGTGGGTGTGTGGAAGTCATTAAAATGTTTGTACTATAAATACCAATGGTCATTAATGGGATGTTGGGTGTGTGGGTGTCATTACAATTCTTGGACTGAAAATATCAACTGTCATTCATGGGGTTGGGGGTGTGTGGGTGTCATTACAGTGCTTGGACTGTAAATATCAACAGTCATTCATTTGGTGGTAGGTGTGTGAGTGTCATTATAGTGCTTGAACTATAAATATCAATGGTCATTAATGGGGTGTTGGGTGTGTGGGTGTCATTACAGTGCTTAAATTGTAAATATCAACAGTTAATCATGGGGTGGTCAGTGTGTGGGTGTCAATACAGGGCTTGGATTGTAAATATCAACAGTCATTCATGGGGTGGTAGATGTGTGGGTGTCATTACAGTGCTTGGATTGTAAATATCAACAGTCATTCATGGGGTGGTGGGTGAGTGGGTGTCATTACAGTGCTTGGATTGTAAATATCAATTGTCATTCATGGTGTGTGTGGGTGCTATTACAGAGTTTGGAGTGTAAATATCAACAGTCATTCATTGGTTGGTGTGTGAGTGTGTAATTACAGTGCTTGGACTGTAAATTTCAACTGTCATTCATGGGGTGTGTCGGTGACATTACAGTGCTTGTACTGTAAATGTCAACAGTCATTCATAGGTTGGTTGGTGTGTGTGTCATTACAGTGCTTGGACTGTAAATATCAAAAGTCATTCATGGGGCGGTGGGTGTTTGTGTGTCATTACAGTGCTTGGACTGTTAATATATATCAACAGTCATTCAAGGGATGGTGGGTGTGTAGGTGTCATTACAGTGCTTGGACTGTAAATATCAACCGTCATTCATGGGGTGTTAGGTGTCATTACAGTGCTTTGACTGTAAATATCCACAGTCATTCATGGGGTTGTGAGTGTCATTACAGAGCTTGGACTGTATATATCAACAGTCATTCATGGGGTGGTGGGTGTGTGGGTGTCATTACATTGCTTCGACTGTAACTGTTAACAGTCATTCATGGGGTGGTGGGTGTGTGGGGTTCATTACAGTGTTTGGACTGTAAATATTAACAGTTATTCATGGGGTGGTGTGTGTGGGTGATATTACAGTGCTTGGACTGTAAATATCAACAGTCAGTCATAAAGTGGTTGGTGTGTGGGTGTCTTTACAGTACTTGGACTGTATATACCAACAATCAATTATTGGGTGGTTGGTGTACGGGTGTCTTTACAGTGATTGGACCGTAAATATCAACAGTTATTCGTTGAGTATTAGGTGTGTGGGTGTCATTTGAGGGCTTGGACTGTAAATATCAACTGTCATTAATGGGGTGGTGGGTGTATGGGTGTCATTACAATGCTTGGACTGTAAATATCAACTGTCATTCATGGGGTTGGGGGTGTGTGGGTGTCATTACAGTGCTTGGACTGTAAATATCAACAGTCATTCATTAAGTGGTGGGTGTGTGGAAGTCATTAAAATGCTTGTACTATAAATATCAATGGTCATTAATGGGGTGTTGGGTGTGTGGGTGTCATTACAATGCTTGTACTGAAAATATCAACTGTCATTCTTGGGGTTGGGGGTGTGTGGGTGTCATTACAGTGCTTGGACTGTAAATATCAACAGTCATTCATTGGGTGGTGGGTGTGTGGGTGTCATTAGTGCTTGGACTATAAATATCAATGGTCATTAATGGGGTGTTGGGTGTTTGGGTGTCATTACAGTGCTTGGACTGTAAATATTAACAGTCATTCATAGGGTGATTGGTGTGTGAGTGTCATTACCGTGTTTGGACTGTAAATATCAACAGTCATTCATGAGGTGGTTTGTGTGTAGGTCTCATTACATTGCTTGGAATGTAAATATCCACAGTCAGTCATGGAGTGGATGGTGTGTGAGTGTCATTACAGTGCTTAGACTGTAAATATCACCAGTCATTCATTAAGGGATCAGGGTGTGGGTGTCATTGCAGTGCTTGGACTGTAAATATCAACTGTCATTCATGGTGTGTGTGGGTGCTATTACGGAGCTTGGACTGTAAATATCAACAGTCATTCATAGGTTGGTGGGGGGGTGTCATTACAGTGCCTGGATTGTAAATATCAACAATCATTCATGGGGTGGTGGGTGTGTAGGTGTAATTGCAGATCTTGGACTGTAAATATCAAGTCATTCATGGGGTAGTGGATGTATGGGTATCATTACAGTGCTTGGACTGAAAATATCAACAGTCATTTATGGGGTGGTGGGTGTGTGGGTGTCATTACATTGCTAGGCCTATAAATATCAACCGTCATTTATGGGGTGGTGGGTGTGTGGGTGTCATTACAGTGCTTGGACTGTAAGTATCAACAGTCATTCATAGGGCGGTGGGTGTGTGAGTGTCATTACAGAGCTTGGTCTGTAAATATCAACAGTCATTAATGGGTTGGTGGGTGTGTGGATGTCATTACAGTGCTTGGACTGTAAATATCAACAGTTAATCATGGGGTGGTCAGTGTGTGGCTGTCAATACAGGGCTTGGATTGTAAATATCAACAGTCATTCATGGGGTGGTAGATGTGTGGGTGTCATTACAGTGCTTGGATTGTAAATATCAACAGTCATTCATGGGGTGGTGGGTGAATGGGTGTCATTACAGTGCTTGGACTGAAAATATCAACTGTCATTCATGGGGTTGGGGGTGTGTGGGTGTCATTACAGTGCTTGGACTGTAAATATTAACAGTCTTTCATTGAGTGGTGGGTGTGTAGGTGTCATTAGTGCTTGGACTATAAATATCAATGGTCATTAATGGGGTGTTGGGTGTTTGGGTGTCATTACAGTGCTTGGACTGTAAATATTAACAGTCATTCATAGGGTGATTGGTGTGTGAGTGTCATTACCGGTTTTGGACTGTAAATATCAACAGTCATTCATGGGGTGGTTGGTGTGTAGGTCTCATTACATTGCTTGGAATGTAAATATCCACAGTCAGTCATGGAGTGGATGGTGTGTGAGTGTCATTACAGTGCTTAGACTGTAAATATCACCAGTCATTCACGAAGGGATCAGGGTGTGGGTGTCATTGCAGTGCTTGGACTGTAAATATCAACTGTCATTCATGGTGTGTGTGGGAGCTATTACAGAGCTTGGACTGTAAATATCAACAGTCATTCATAGGTTGGTGGGGGGGTGTCATTACAGTGCCTGGATTGTAAATATCAACAATCATTCATGGGGTGGTGGGTGTGTAGGTGTATTTGCAGATCTTGGACTGTAAATATCAAGTCATTCATGGGGTAGTGGATGTATGGTTGTCAATATAGTGCTTGGACTAAAAATATATACAGTCATTTATGGGGTGGTGGGTGTGTGGGTGTCATTACATTGCTTGGACTATAAATATCAACCATCATTTATGGGGTGTTGTGTGTGTGGGTGTCATTACAGTGCTTGGACTGTAAGTTTTAACAGTCATTCATAGGGTGGTGGGTGTGTGAGTGTCATTACCGTGCTTGGACTGTAAAAATCAACAGTCATTAATGGGTTGGTGGGTGTGTGGATGTCATTACAGTGCTTGGACTGTAAATATCAGCAGTTAATCATGGGGTAGTCAGTGTGTGGGTGTCAATACAGGGCTTGGATTGTAAATATCAACAGTCATTCATGGGGTGGTGGGTGTGTGTGTGTCATTCCAGTGCTTGGACTGTAAATACCAACTGTCATTCAAGGGGTGGTGGGTTTGTAGGTGTAATTACAGTGCTTGGAGTGTAAATATCAAGTCATTAATGGGGTGGTGGGTGTCATTACAATGCTTTGACTGTAAATATCAACAGTCATTCATGGGGTGATGGATGTTTGGGTGTCATTACAGTGCTTGGACTGTAAATATTAACAGTAATTTATGGGATGGTGGGTGTGTGAGTGATATTACAGTGCTTGGACTGTAAATATTAACCATCATTCATTGGGTTGTGGTTGTGTGGGTGTCATTATAGTGCTTGGACTGTATATATCAACAGTCATTCATGGGTTGATGGGTGTGTCGGTGTCATTACAATGCTTAGACTGTAAATATCAACAATCATTCATTGGGTGGTGGGTGTGTGGGTGTCATTACAGTGCTTGGACTGTAAATATCAACTGTCATTCATTGGGTGTGTCGGTGACATTACAGTCCTTGTACTGCAAATATCAACAGTCATTCATGGGTTGGTGTGTGAGTGTGTCATTACAGTGCTTGGACTGAAAATTTCAACTGTCATTCATGGGGTGTGTCGGTGACATTACAGTGCTTGTACTGTAAATATCAACAGTCATTCATAGGTTGGTTGGTGTGTGTGTCATTACAGTGCTTGAACTGTCAATATCAACAGTCATTCATGGGGTGGTGGGTGTTTGTGTGTCATTACAGTGCTTGGACTGTTAATATAAATCAACAGTCATTCAAGGGGTGGTGGGTGTGTAGGTGTCATTACAGTGCTTGGACTGTAAATATCAACCGTCATTTATGGGGTCTTAGGTGTCATTACAGTGCTTTGACTGTAAATATCCACAGTCATTCATGGGGTTGTGAGTGTCATTACAGAGCTTGGACTGTATATATCAACAGTCATTCATGGGGTGGTGGGTGTGTGGGTGTCATTACATTGCTTGGACTGTAACTATTAACAGTCATTCATGGGGTGGTGGGTGTGTGGGGTTCATTACAGTGTTTGGACTGAAAATATTAACAGTTATTCATGGGGTGGTGTGTGTGTGGGTGATATTACAGTGCTTGGACTGTAAATATCAACAGTCAGTCATAGAGTGGTTGGTGTGTGGGTGTCTTTACATTACTTGGACTGCATATACCAACAATCAATTATTGGGTGGTGGGTGTACGGGAGTCATTACAGTGATTGGACTGTAAATATCAACAGTTATTTATTGAGTATTAGGTGTGTGGGTGTCATTTGAGGGCTTGGACTGTAAATATCAACTGTCATTGATGGGGTGGTGGGTGTATGGGTGGTATTACAATGCTTGGACTGTAAATATCAACTGTCATTCATGAGGTTGGGGGTGTGTGGGTGTCATTACAGTGCTTGGACTGTAAATATCAACAGTCATTCATTAAGGGGTGGGTGTGTGGAAGTCATTAAAATGCTTGTACTATAAATACCAATGGTCATTAATGGGGTGTTGGGTGTGTGGGTGTCATTACAATGCTTGGACTGAAAATATCAACTGTCATTCATGGGTTTGGGGGTGTGTGGGTGTCATTACAGTGCTTGGACTGTAAATATCAACAGTCATTCATTAAGTGTTGGGAGTGTGGGTGTCATTAGTGCTTGGACTATAAATATCAATGGTCATTAATGGGGTGTTGGGTGTTTGGGTGTCATTACAGTGTTTTGATTGTAATTATCAACAGTTATTCATAGGGTGGTGTGTGTCATTAGAGTGCTTGGACTGTAAATATCAACAGTCATTAATGGGGTGGTGGTTGTGTGAGTGTCATTACAGTGCTTGGACTGTAAATATCAACCCTAATTCATGGGGTGGTGGGTGTGGGGGTGTCATTTCAGTGCTTGGACTGTAAATATCAACAGTCAATCATGGGGTGGTGGGTGTGTGGGTGTCATTACAGTGCTTAGACTGTAAGTATTAACAGTCATTCATTGGGTGGTGGGTGTGTGGTTGTCATTACAGTGCTTGGACTGTAAATCTCAACAGTCATTCATGGGGTGGTGGGTGTGTGAGTGTCATTACAGTGCTTGGACTGTAAATATCTCCAGTCATTCATTGGGTGGTGGGTGTCATAAGATTGCTTGAACAGTAAATATCAACAGTTATTTATGGGGTGTTGGGTGTGTGGGTGTCATTACAGTTCTTGGACTGTAAATATCAACCATAATTCATGGAGTGGTGGGTGTGGGGGTGTCATTACAGTGCTTTGAATGTAAATATCAACAGTCATTCTTTGGGTGGTTGGTGTGTGGGTGTCATTATTGGGCTTAAACTGTAAATATTCACAGTCATTCATGAGGTGGTGGGTGTGTGGGTGTCATTACAGTGCTTGGACTGTAAATATCAAGTCATTCATGGGGTGGTGTGTGTGTGTTATTAGTGCATGGACTATGAATATCAACAGCTATTCATGGGGTGGCGGGTGGCATTACAGTGCTTGGACTGTAAATATCAACAGTCATTCATGGGTTGATGGGTGTGTGGGTGTCATTACAGAGCTTGGAATGTAAATATCAACAGTCATTCATGGGGTGGTGGGTGTTTGGGTGTCATTACAGTGCTTGGACTATGAATATCAACAGTCAATCATGGGATGGTGGTTGTCGGGGTGTCATTACAGTGCTTGGACTGTAAATATCAACAGTCATTCATGGGGTGGTTGGTGTGTGGGTGTCATTACAGTGCTTGGACTGTAAATATCAACAGTCATTCATGGGGTGGTGAGTGTGTGGGTATCATTACATTTCTTGGACTATAAATATTAACAGTCATTCATGGGGTGGGGGATGTGTAGATGTCATTACACTCCTTGGACTGTAAATATTAACAGTCATTAATGGGGTGGTGTGTGTGTGGGTGTCATTAAAGTGCTTGGACTGTAAATATCAACAGTCATTCATGGGGTGGTGAGTGTGTCTGTATCATTACCGTTCGTGGACTGTAACTTTCAACCATCATTTATTGGGTGGTGGGTGTGTGGGTGTCATTACAGTGCTTGGACTGTGAATAATAACAGTTATTTATGGTTTGGTGAGTGTGTGGGTGTTATTACAGTGCTTTAACTGTAAATATCAACAGTCATTCAGAGGGTGGTGAGTGTCATTAGAATGCTTGGACTGAAAATATTAACAGTCATTCATGGGGTGGTGGATGTGTGGATGTCATTACAGTGCTTGGACTGTAAATATCAACAGTCATTCATAGGGTGGTGGGTGTGTGAGTGTCATTACAGTGCTTGGACTGTAAACATCAACAGTTAATCATGGGGTTGTTTGTGTGTGGGTGTCATTACAGTGCTTAACCTGTTAATATCAATAGTCATTCATGGGTGGTGGATGTATAGGTATCATTTCTGTGCTTGAACTGTAAATATCAACAGTTATTCATGGGGTGGTGGGTTTTTGGGTGTCATTATAGTGCTTGGAATGTAAATATCAATAGTCATTCATGGGGTTGTGGTTGTGTGGGTGTCATTCCTGTGCTTGGACTGTGAATATCAACAGTCATTCATAGGGTGGTGGGTGTGTGGGTGTCATTACAGTGCTTGGACTATAAATAACAACCATCATTTATGGGGTGGTAGGTGTGTGGGTGTCATTACAAGGCTTGGACTGTAAATATCAACAGTCATTCAAGGGATGTGTCGGTGTGATTACAGTGCTTGGACTAAATATCAACAGTCATTCATGGGGATGGTGGGTGTCATTTCAGTGCTTGGTGTGTAAATATCAACACTCATTAATGGGTGGCGGGTGTCATTACAATGCTTGGACTGTAAATATCAACAGTCATTTATGGGTTGGTATGTGTGTGGGTGTCATTACTGTGCTTAGACTGTAAATATCAACAGTCAATCATGGGGGGGTCAGTGTGTGGGTGTCAATACAGTGATTGGATTGTAAATATCAACAGTCATTAATGGGGTGGTAGATGTGTGGGTGTCATTACAGTGCTTGGACTGTAAATATCAACAGTCATTCAAGGGGTGGTGGGTGTGAAGGTGTAATTACAGTTCTTGGAGTGTAAATATCAAGTCATTCATGGGGTTGTGGGTGTCATTACAGTGCTTGGACTGTAAATATCAACAACCATTTATGGGGTGGTGGGTGTGTGGGTGTCATTACAGTGCTTGGACTGTAAATATCAACAGACATTCATGGGGTGGTGGGTGTGTGGGTGTCATTACAGTGCTTTGACTGTAAATATCAACATTCATGCATGGGAAGGTGGGTGAGTGGGTGTCATTACAGTGCTTGGACTGTAAATATTAACAGTCTTTCATGGGTGTTGGATGTAAAGGTATCATTTCTGTGCTTGGACTGTAAATATCAACAGTCATTCATGGGGTGGTTGGTTTTTGGGTGTCAATACAGAGCTTGGAATGTAAATATCAACCGTCATTCATGGGGTTGTGGATGTGTGGGTGTCATTCCTGTGCTTGGACTGTGAATATCAACAGTCATTCATTGGGTGGTGGGTGTGTAGGTGTCATAACAGTGCTTGGACTATAAATAACAACCATCATTTATGGGGTGGTTGGTGTGTGGGTGTCATTACAGTGCTTAGACTATAAATATCAACCATCATTTATGGGGTGGTGGGTGTGTGGGTGTTATTACAGTGCTTGGACTGTAAATATCCACAGTCATTTATAATGTGGTGGGTGTGTGAGTGTCATTACAGAGCTTGGACTGTAAATATCAACAGTCATTCATGGGGTGGTGGGTGTGTGGGCATCATTACAGTGCCTGGACTATGAATATCAACCATCATTTATGGGGTGGTGGGTGTGTTGGTGTCATTACAGTGCTTGGACTGTAAATATCAACAGAGATTCATAGGGTGGTGGGTGTGTGGGTGTCATTATAGTGCTTGAACTATAAATATCAACCATCATTCATGGGGTGGTGGGTGTGTGGTTGTCATTAAAGTGCATTGACTGTAAATATCAATCGTCATTAATGGGGTTCTGGGTGTCATTATAGTGCTTTGTGTGTAAATATCAACAGTTATTTATAGGTTGTTTAGTATCATTAGAGTGCTTGGACTGTAAATATCAACAGTTATTCATGGGGTGTTGGGTGTGTGGGTGTCATTACAGTGCTTGGACTATAAATATCAACCATCATTCATGGGGTTTGTGGGTGTGTGGTTGTCATTAAAATGATTTGACTGTAAATATCAATAGTCATTAATGGGGTTGTGGGTGTCATTATAGTGCTTTGACTGTATATATCAACAGTCATTCATGGGGTGATGGGTAAGTTAGTGTCAATACAGTCCTTGGACTGTAAATATCAACAGTCATTCATTTGATGGTGGGTGTGTGGGTGTCATTACAGTGTTTGGACTGTAAATATCTACAGTCATTAATGGGTGTTGTGGGTGTGTGGTTGTCATTACAGTACTTGGACTGTAAATATCAAGAGTCACTCATAGGGTTGTAGGTATCATTAGAGTGCTTGAACTGTAAATATCAACAGTCATTCATGGGATGTGTGGATGTCATTTAAGTGCTTGGACTAATAATATCAACAGTCATTCATGTGGTTGTGGGTGTCATTACAGGGCTTGTATTGTAAATATCAACAGTTATTCATGGGTTGTGGGTGTCATTATAGTGCTTAGACTGTAAATATCAACAGTCATTCATGGAGTAGTAGATGTGTGGGTGTCATTACTGTGCTCGTACAGTAAATATCAACAGTCATGGGGTGGTTAGTGTGTGGGTGTCATAACAGTTCTTGGACTTTTAATATCAACCATCATTCATCGGGTGGTGGGTGTGTGGGTGTCATTACAGTGCTTGGACTGTAAATATTAAAAGTCATTCATGGGGTGGTGGGTGTGTGGATGTCATTACAGCGCTTGGACTGAAAATATCAACAGTCATTAATGGGGTGGTGGGTGTGTGGGTGTCATTACAGTGTTTGAACTATAAATATCAACCATCATTTATGGGGTGGTGGGTGTGTGGGTGTCATTACAGCGCTTGGACTGTAAATATCAACAGTCAATTATAGGGTGGTGTTAGTGTGGGTGTCATTACAGTGTTTTGGCTGTAAATATGAACAGTCATTTATTGGGTTGTGGGTGTCATTAGAGTGCTTGGACTTTAAATATCAACAGTCATTCATAGGGTGGTGAGTGTGTTGGTGTCATTACAGTTCTTGGACTGTAAATATCAACTATCATTCTTTGGGTGGTGGGTGTGTGGGTGTCATTACAGTGCTCAGATTGTAAATATTAAGAGTCAATTATGGGGTGGTGGGTGTCATTAGAATGCTTGGACTGTAAATATTAACAGTCATTCATGGGGTGGTGGGTGTGTGGATGACATTACAGTACTTGGACTGAAAATATCAACAGTCATTCATGGGGTGGTTGGTGTGTGAGTGTCATTACAGTGCTTGGATTGTAAATATCAACAGTAATTCATGGGTTGGTGGGCATGTTGGTGTCATTACAGTTCTTGGACTGTAAATATCAACCGTCATTAATTGGGTGGTGGGTGTGTGGGTGTTATTACAGTGATTGGACTGTAAATATCAACAGTCATTTATAGAGTGGTGGGTGTGTGAGTATCATTACAGAGCTTGGAGAGTAAATATCAACAGTCATTCATGGAATGGTGGGTGTCATTAGAGTGCTTAGACTGTAAATATCAACATTCAATCATGGGGTGTGTGGGTGTCATTACAGTGATTGGACTGTAAATATCAACAATCAATCATATTGTGTTGGGTGTGTGGGTGTCATTACAGTGTTTAGACTGTAAATATCAACAGTCATTCATGGGTAGTGGGTGTCATTACAGTTCTTGGACTGTAAATATCAACAGTCATTCATGTTGTGGTGAGTATGTGGGTGTCATTACAGTGTTTGGCCTGTAAATATAAACAGTCATTTATAGAATGGTTGGTATGTGCTTGGACTGTAAATATCAACAGTCATTCATAGGGTGGTTGGTGTGTTGGAGTCATTACAGTGCTTTGACTGTATATATCAACAGTCACTCTTAGGGTGTTAAGTGTCATTAGAGTGATTGGACTGTAAATATACACAGTTATTGATGGGTGGTAGTTGTCATTACAGTGCTTGGACTGTGAATATCAACAGTCAATCATAGGGTGGTGGGTGTGTGGGTGTCATTACAGTGTTTGGACTGTAAATATCAACAGTCATTCATGGGTAGTGGGTGTCATTACAGTTCTTGGACTGTAAATATCAACAGTCATTCATGTTGTGGTGAGTGTGTGGGTGTCATTACAGTGTTTGGCCTGTAAATATAAAAAGTCATTTATAGGATGGTGGGTATGTGCTTGGACTGTAAATATCAACAGTCATTTATGGGGTGGTGGGAGTGTGGGTGTCATTACAGTGCTTGGACTATAAATATCAACCATCATTCATAAGTTGGTGGGTGTGTGGGTGTCATTACAGTGCTTTGACTGTAAATATCAATAGTCATTAATGGGGTTGTGGGTGTCATTACAGTGCTTGGACTGTAAATATCAACACTCATTCATGGGATGATAGGTGAGTTGGTGTCAATACAATGCTTGGACTGTAAATATCAACCGTCATTCATTTGATGGTGGGTGTGTGGGTGTCATTACAGTGCTTGGACTGTAAATATCAACAGTCATTTATGGGGTGGTGGGTGTCATTATAGTGCTTGAACTGTAAATATCAACAGTCACTCATAGGGTTGTGGGTATCATTACAGTGCTTGAACTGTAAATATCAACAGTCATTCATGTGGTGGCGGGTGTCATTATAGTGCTTGAACTGTATATATCAACAGTCATTCATGGGTGGTGGGTGTCATTACAGTGCTTAGACTGTAAATATTAACAGTTATGGGGTGGTTAGTGTGTCGGTGTCATTACAGTTCTTGGACTTTAAATATCAACCATCATTCATTGGGTGGTGGATGTTTGGGTATCATTACAGTGATTGGACTGTAAATATTAGCAGTCATTCATGGGGTGGTGGGTGTGTGGATGTCATTACAGTGCTTGGACTGTAAATATTAACAGTCATTAATGGGGTTGTGGGTGTGTGGATGTCATTACAGTTCTTGGACTTTAAATATCAACCATCATTCATTGGGTGGTGGGTGTGTGGGTGTCATTACAGTGCTAAGACTGTAAATATTAACAGTAATTCATGGGGTGGTGAGTGTGTGGATGTCATTACAGTGCTTGGAATGAAAATATCAACAGTCATTCATGGGGTGGTTGGTGTGTGGGTGTCATTACAGTGCTTGGAATTTAAATATCAACAGTCATTTATGGGGTGGTGGGTGTGTGAGTGTCATTACAGAGCTTGGACTGTAAATATCAACAGTCATTAATGGGGTGGTCGGTGTGTGGGTGTCATTACAGTGCTTGGACTGTAAATATCAACAGTCATTAATGGTGTGGTGGTTGTGTGGGTGTCATTACAGTGATTATACAGTAAATATCAACCATCATTCTTTGAGTGGTAGGTGTGTGGGTGTCATTACAGTGTTAAGATTGTATATATAAACAGTCAATTATGAGGTAGTGGGTGTCATTAGAGTGTTTGGACTGTAAATATTAACAGTCTTTAAGGGGTGGTGGGTGTGTGGATGCCATTACAGTGCTTAGACTGAAAATATCAACAGTCTTTCATGGGGTGGTTGGTGTGTGGGTGTCATTACAGTGCTTGGACTGTAAATATCAACCATCATTCATCGGGTGGTGGGTGTGTGGGTGTCATTACATTGATTGGACTGTAAATATTAACAGTCATTCATCGGGTGGTCGGTGTGTGGATGTCATTACAGTTCTTGGACTGTAAATATCAACCATCATTTATTGGGTGGTGGGTGTGTGGGTGTCATTACAGTGCTCAAAACTGTAAATATTAACAGTAATTCATGGGGTGGTAAGTGTGTGGATGTCATTACAGTGCTTGGAGTGAAAATATCAACAGTCATTCATGGGGTGGTGGGTGTGTGGGTGTCATTACAGTGCTTGGACTATAAATATCAACAATCATTCATGAGGTGGTGGGTGTGTGGGTGTCATTACTGTGTTTGGACTGTAAATATCAACAGTCATTCATTGGGTGGTGGTTGTGTGAGTGTCATTACAGAGCTTGGACTGAAAATATCAACAGTCATTCATGGGGTTGTCGGTGTTTGGGTGTCATTACAGTGCTTGGACTGTAAATATCAACAGTCATTAATGGGGTGGTGGGTGTGTGGGTGTCATTACAGTGATTATACTGTAAGTATCAACCATCATTCTTTGGGTGGTAGGTGTGTTGGTGTCATTACAGTGCTCAGATTGTAAATATTAACAGTTAATATGAGGTGGTGGGTGTCATTAGAGTGTTTGGACTGTAAATATCAACAGTTATTCATTGGGTGGTGGGTGTGTGAGTGTCATTACAGAGCTTGGACTGAAAATATCAACAGTCTTTTATGGGGTGGTGGGTGTGTGAGTGTCATTACAGAGCTTGGACTGAAAATATTCACAGTCATTCATGGGGTGGTGGGTGTGTGGGTGTCATTACAGTGCTTGGACTGTAAATATCAAGAGTCATTCTTGGGGTGGTGGGTTTGTGGGTGTCATTACAGTGCTTAGACTGTAAATATCAACAGTCATTTATGGAATGGTGGATGTGTGGCAATCATTACAGTGCTTGGACTGTAAATATCAACAGTCAATAATGGGGTGGTGGGTGTACGGGTGTCATTACAGTGCTTGGACTGTAAATATCAACAGTCATTCATGGGGTAGTGGGTGTGTGAGTGTCATTACAGTGTTTTGATTGTAGATATCAACCATAATTTATGGGGTGCTGGGAGTGGGGGTGTCATTAGTGCTTGGACTGTAAATATCAACAGTTATTCATAGGGTGGTGAGTGGCATTACAGTGCTTGGACTGTAAATATCAACAGTAATTCATTTGGTGATGGGTGTGTGTGTGTCTTTACAGTGCTTGGACTGTTAATATCAATAGTTATTTAACCCCCAGAGTCCGGGCAGCGGGATTTCCCGCTCGGTCGACAGAGGCCGGGCAGCGGGAAATCCCGCTCTGTCGACAGAGTCCGGGCAGCGGGAAATCCCGCTTTTGGTAATTTATGTGGAAAAACGCCAAATTTGTCGGGATTTTTTTTGATCTGGCTATACTTCACCACCAGACCTTTTCATCCCCACATTCAATCAGTGTGTGCTTGACCGTGGCAATGGCTGGGCGTAGTGAAGAAAATACGGGCTCGTTCGATTCGGTGCATCCTACCGCGCTGCCGGGCGCACCCGCTCCTGTAACCTCCACTCCGCGGGTGCAACCAGCTAGATTGAGTCACAGCCACGCTCACAAAGCGAACGCAGCCTCGCTCTCACGGGAAAAGTGACCTCCATTCCTCACTTGATTTCTCGGCAATGGAGTGTCCTAGAGAGCTGGGGTTGGTTTTAATGGAAAGAGGAGGAGTTGATGGTGAGTACACAATCAAATTTAAGTTGTTCAGTATTGTAGTTTAGACGTAGGGAGTAAGAGAAGTAGAGTGATTTTCCGGGAAATACCCGGACAGGCAGGGTAAAAAATTAGTATTGAACCCAGAACCACAGTACGTATTTCCATTCTTGGCCCGTCCCGGAGGGGTTAAGGGGTGTTTTTTGTTTGGGTGTCATTATATTGCTTGGACTGTAAATATCAACTGTCAATCATAGGGTGGTTGGTGTGTGGGTGTCATTACAGTGCTTGGACTGTAAATATCAACATTCATTCTTGGGTAGGTGGTTGTGTGGGTGTCATTACAGTGCTTAGACTGTAAATATCAACAGTCATTTATGGGGTGGTGGGTGTGTAGGTGTCATTACAGTGCTTGGCCTGTAAATATAAACAGTCATTTATAGGATGGTAGGTATGTGGTTGTCATTACAGTGCTTGGACTGTAAATATCAACAGTCATTCATGGGGTGGTGGGTGTGTGGGAGTCATTACAGTGCTTGGACTGTAAATATCAACTATCATTCATAAGTTGATTTGTGTTTGGGTGTCATTAAAGTGCTTTGACTGTAAATATCAATAGTCATTAATGGGGTTGTGGATGTCATTAAAGTGCTTGGACAGTAAATATAAACAGTCATTCATAGGGTGATGGGTGAGTTGGTGTTAATACAGTGCTTGGACTATAAATATCAACAGTCATTCATTTGACGGTGGGTGTGTAAGTGTCATTACAGTGCTTGGACTGTAAATATCAACAGTCATTTATGGGGTGGTGGGTGTGTGGTTGTCATTACGGTGCTTGGACTGTTAATATCAACAGTAACTCATTGGGTTGTGGGTATCATTAGTGTGCTTGAACTGTAAATATCAACAGTCATTCATGCGGCGTGTGGATGTCATTATAGTGCTTGGACTAATAATATCAACAGTTATTCATGTGGTGGTGGGTGTCATTACAGGGCTTGGATTGTAAATATCAACAGTCATTCATGGTTGGTGGGTGTCATTACAGTGCTTAGACTGTAAATATCAACAGTCAAAAGGGTGGTTAGTGTGTGGGTATCAATACAGTTCTTGGACTATAAATATCAACCATCATTTATCGGGTGGTGGGTGTGTGGGTATCATTACAGTGCTTGGACTGTAAATATTAACAGTCATTAATGGGGTGGTGGGTGTGTGGATGTCATTACAGTGCTTCGACTATAAATATCAACCGTCATTTATGGGGTGGTGGGTGTGTGGGTGTTATTACAGTGCTTGGACTGTAAATATCCACAGTCATTTATAATGTGGTGGGTGTGTGAGTGTCATTACAGAGCTTGAATTGTAAATATCAACAGTCATTCATGGGGTGGTGGGTGTGTGGGCATCATTACAGTGCTTGGACTATAAATATCAACCATCATTTATGGGGTGGTGGGTGTGTTGGTGTCATTACAGTGCTTGGACTGTAAATATCAACAGAGTATTCATAGGGTGGTGGGTGTGTGGGTGTCATTATAGTGCTTGAACTATAAATATCAACCATCATTCATGGGGTGGTGGGTGTGTGGTTTTGCATTAAAGTGCATTGACTGTAAATATCAATAGTCATTAATGGGGTTCTGGGTGTCATTATAGTGCTTTGAGTGTAAATATCAACAGTTATTTATAGGTTGTTTAGTGTCATTAGAGTGCTTGGACTGTAAATATCAACAGTTATTCATGGGGTGTTGGGTGTGTGGGTGTCATTACAGTGCTTGGACTATAAATATCAACCATCATTCATGGGGTTGGTGGGTGTGTGGTTGTCATTAAAATGCTTTGACTGTAAATATCAACAGTCATTTATGGGGTGGTGGGTGTCATTATAGTGCTTGAACTGTAAATATCAACAGTCACTCATAGGGTTGTGGGTATCATTAGAGTGCTTGAACTGTAAATATCAACAGTCATTCATGTGGTGGGGGGTGTCATTACAGTGCTTAGACTGTAAATATCAACAGTTATGGGGTGGTTAGTGTGTGGGTGTCATTACAGTTCTTGGACTTTAAATATCAAAATTCATTCATTGGGTGGTGGGTGTGTGGGTATCATTACAGTTCTTGGACTTTAAATATCAACCATCATTCATTGGGTGGTGGGTGTGTGGGTGTCATTACAGTGCTAAGACTGTAAATATTAACAGTAATTCATGGGGTGGTGAGTGTGTGGATGTCATTACAATGCTTGGAATGAAAATATCAACAGTCATTCATGGGGTGGTGGGTGTGTGGGTGTCATTACAGTGCTTGGAATTTAAATATCAACAGTCATTTATGAGGTGGTGGGTGTGTGAGTGTCATTACAGAGCTTGGACTTAAAATATCAACAGTCATTAATGGGGTGGTCGGTGTGTGGGTGTCATTACAGTGCTTGGACTGTAAATATCAACAGTCATTAATGGGGTGGTGGGTGTGTGGGTGTCATTACAGTGATTATACTGTAAATATCAAACATCATTCTTTGAGTGGTAGGTGTGTGGGTGTCATTACAGTGTTAAGATTGTATATATAAACAGTCAATTATGAGGTAGTGGTTGTCATTAGAGTGTTTGGACTGTAAATATTAACAGTCATTAATGGGGTGGTGGGTGTGTGGATGCCATTACAGTGCTTAGACTGAACATATCAACAGTCTTTCATGGGGTGGTTGGTGTGTGGGTGTCATTACAGTGCTTGGACTGTAAATATCAACCATCATTCATCGGGTGGTGGGTGTGTGGGTATCATTACAGTGATTGGACTGTAAATATTAACAGTCATTCATGGGGTGGTGGGTGTGTGGATATCATTACAGTGCTTGGACTGTAAATATTAACAATCATTCATAGGGTGGTGGGTGTGTGGATGTCATTACAGTTCTTGGACTGTAAATATCAACCATCATTTATTGGGTGGTGGGTGTGTGGGTGTCATTACAGTGCTCAGACTGTAAATATTAACAGTAATTCATGGGGTGGTAAGTGTGTGGATGTCATTACAGTGCTTAGAGTGAAAATATCAACAGTCATTCATGGGGTGGTGGGTGTGTGGGTGTCATTACAGTGCTTGGACTATAAATATCAACAGTCATTTATGAGGTGGTGGGTGTGTGGGTGTCATTACAGTGTTTGGACTGTAAATATCAACAGTCATTCATTGGGTGGTGGGTGTGTGAGTGTCATTACAGAGCTTGGACTGAAAATATCAACAGTCATTCATGGGGTGGTCGGTGTGTGGGTGTCATTACAGTGCTTGGACTGTAAATATCAACAGTCATTAATGGGGTGGTGGGTGTGTGGGTGTCATTACAGTGATTATACTGAAAATATCAAACATCATTCTTTGGGTGGTAGGTGTGTGGGTGTCATTACAGTGCTCAGATTGTAAATATTAACAGTTAATATGAGGTGGTGGGTGTCATTAGAGTGTTTGGACTGTAAATATTAACAGTCATTCATGGGGTGGTGGTTGTGTGGATGCCATTACAGTGTTTAGACTGAAAATATCAACAGTCTTTTATGGGGTGGTGGGTGTGTGAGTGTCATTACAGAGCTTGGACTGTAAATATCAACAGTCATTCATAGGGTGGTTGGTGTGTGGGAGTCATTACAGTGCTTTGACTGTATATATCAACAGTCACTCTTAGGGTGTTAAATGTCATTAGAGTGATTGGACTGTAAATATCAACAGTCATTGATGGGTGGTAGTTGTCATTACAGTGCTTGGACTGTGAATATCAACAGTCAATCATAGGGTTGTGGGTGTGTGGGTGTCATTACAGTGTTTGGACTGTAAATATCAACAGTCATTCATGTTGTGGTGAGTGTGTGGGTGTCATTACAGTGTTTGGCCTGTAAATATAAAAAGTCATTTATAGGATGGTGGGTATGTGCTTGGACTGTAAATATCAACAGTCATTTATGGGGTGGTGGGTGTGTGGGTGTCATTACAGTGCTTGGACTATAAATATCAACCATCATTCATAAGTTGGTGGGTGTGTGGGTGTCATTACAGTGCTTTGACTGTAAATATCAATAGTCATTAATGGGGTTGTGGGTGTCATTACAGTGCATGGACTGTAAATATCAACACTCATTCATGGGATGATAGGTGAGTTGGTGTCAATACAATGCTTGGACTGTAAATATCAACCGTCATTCATTTGATGGTGGGTGTGTGGGTGTCATTACAGTGCTTGGACTGTAAATATCAACAGTCATTTATGGGGTGGTGGGTGTCATTATAGTGCTTGAACTGTAAATATCAACAGTCACTCATAGGGTTGTGGGTATCATTACAGTGCTTGAACTGTAAATATCAACAGTCATTCATGTGGTGGGTGGTGTCATTATAGTGCTTGAACTGTAAATATCAACAGTCATTCATGGGTGGTGGGTGTCATTACAGTGCTTAGACTGTAAATATTAACAGATATGGGGTGGTTAGTGTGTGGGTGTTATTACAGTTCTTGGACTTTAAATATCAACCATCATTCATTGGGTGGTGGGTGTTTGGGTATCATTACAGTGATTGGACTGTAAATATTAGCAGTCATTCATGGGGTGGTGGGTGTGTGGATGTCATTACAGTGCTTGGACTGTAAATATTAACAGTCATTCATGGGGTTGTGGGTGTGTGGATGTCATTACAGTTCTTGGACTTTAAATATCAACCATCATTCATTGGGTGGTGGGTGTGTGAGTGTCATTACAGTGCTAAGACTGTAAATATTAACAGTAATTCATGGGGTGGTGAGTGTGTGGATGTCATTACAGTGCTTGGACTGAAAATATCAACAGTCATTCATGGGGTGGTTGGTGTGTGGGTGTCATTACAGTGCTTGGAATTTAAATATCAACAATCATTTATGGGGTGGTGTGTGTGTGAGTGTCATTACAGAGCTTGGACTATAAATATCAACAGTCATTAATGGGGTGGTCGGTGTGTGGGTGTCATTACAGTGCTTGGACTGTAAATATCAACAGTCATTAATGGGGTGGTGGGTGTGTGGGTGTCATTACAGTGATTATACTGTAAATATCAACCATCATTCTTTGAGTGGTAGGTGTGTGGGTGTCATTACAGTGTTAAGATTGTATATATAAACAGTCAATTATGAGGTAGTGGGTGTCATTAGAGTGTTTGGACTGTGAATATTAACAGTCATTAATGGGCTGGTGGGTGTGTGGATGCCATTACAGTGCTTAGACTGAAAATATCAACAGTCATTCATGGGGTGGTTGGTGTGTGGGTGTCATTACAGTGCTTGGAATTTAAATATCAACAGTCATTTATGGGGTGGTGCGTGTGTGAGTGTCATTACAGAGCTTGGACTGTAAATATCAACAGTCTTTCATGGGGTGGTTGGTGTGTGTGTGTCATTACAGTGCTTGGACTGTAAATATCAACCATCATTCATCGGGTGGTGGGTGTGTGGGTGTCATTACAGTGATTGGACTGTAAATATTAACAGTCATTCATCGGGTGGTCGGTGTGTGGATGTCATTACAGTTCTTGGACTGTAAATATCAACCATCATTTATTGGGTGGTGGGTGTGTGGGTGTCATTACAGTGCTCAGACTGTAAATATTAACAGTAATTCATGGGGTAGTAAGTGTGTGGATGTCATTACAGTGCTTGGAGTGAAAATATCAACAGTCATTCATGGGGTGGTGGGTGTGTGGGTGTCATTACAGTGCTTGGACTATAAATATCAACAGTCATTCATGAGGTGGTGGGTGTGTGGGTGTCATTACTGTGTTTGGACTGTAAATATCAACAGTCATTAATTGGGTGGTGGGTGTGTGAGTGTCATTACAGAGCTTGGACTGAAAATATAAACAGTCATTCATGGGGTGGTCGGTGTGTGGGTGTCATTACAATGCTTGGACTGTAAATATCAACAGTCATTAATGGGGTGGTGGGAGTGTGGGTGTCATTACAGTGATTATACTGTAAATATCAACCATCATTCTTTGGGTGGTAGGTGTGTGGGTGTCATTACAGTGCTCAGATTGTAAATATTAACAGTTAATATGAGGTGGTGGGTGTCATTAGAGTGTTTGGACTGTAAATATCAACAGTCATTCATTGGGTGGTGGGTGTGTGAGTGTTATTACAGAGCTTGGACTGAAAATATCAACAGTCTTTTATGGGGTGGTGGGTGTGTGAGTGTCATTACAGAGCTTGGACTGAAAATATTCACAGTCATTTATGGGGTGGTGGGTGTGTGGGTGTCATTACAGTGCTTGGACTGTAAATATCAACAGTCATTCTTGGGGTGGTGGGTGTGTGGGTGTCATTACAGTGCTTAGACTGTAAATATCAACAGTCATTTATGGGGTGGTGGATGTGTGGCAATCATTACAGTGCTTGAACTGTAAATATCAACAGTCAATAATGGGGTTGTGGGTGTACGGGTGTCATTACAGTGCTTGGACTGTAAATATCAACAGTCATTCATGGGGTGGTGGGTGTGTGAGTGTCATTACAGTGTTTTGATTGTAGATATCAACCATAATTTATGGGGTGCTGGGGGTGGGGGTGTCATTAGTGCTTGGACTGTAAATATCAACAGTTATTCATAGGGTGGTGAGTGGCATTACAGTGCTTGGACTGTAAATATCAACAGTAATTCATGGGGTGATGGGTGTGTGTGTGTCATTACAGTGCTTGGACTGTTAATATCAATAGTTATTTAAGGGGTGTTTTTTGTTTGGGTGTCATTATATTGCTTGGACTGTAAATATCAACTGTCAATCATAGGGTGGTAGGTGTGTTGGTGTCATTACAGTGCTTGGACTGTAAATATCAACATTCATTCTTGGGTAGGTGGTTGTGTGGGTGTCATTACAGTGCTTAGACTGTAAATATCAACATTCATTTATGGGGTGGTGGGTGTGTAGGTGTCATTACAGTGCTAAGACTGTAAATATTAACAGTAATTCATGGGGTGGTGAGTGTGTGGATGTCATTACAGTGCTTGGAATGAAAATATCAACAGTCATTCATGGGGTGGTTGGTGTGTGGGTGTCATTACAGTGCTTGGAATTTAAATATCAACAGTCATTTATGGGGTGGTGGGTGTGTGAGTGTCATTAAAGTGCTTTGACTGTAAATATCAATAGTCATTAATGGGGTTGTGGATGTCATTAAAGTGCTTGGACAGTAAATATAAACAGTCATTCATAGGGTGATGGGTGAGTTGGTGTTAATACAGTGCTTGGACTATAAATATCAACAGTCATTCATTTGACGGTGGGTGTGTAAGTGTCATTACAGTGCTTGGACTGTAAATATCAACAGTCATTTATGGGGTGGTGGGTGTGTGGTTGTCATTACGGTGCTTGGACTGTAAATATCAACAGAGTATTCATGGGGTGGTGGGTGTGTGGATGTCATTACAGTGCTTGGACTGTAAATATTAACAGTCATTCATGGGGTTGTGGGTGTGTGGATGTCATTACAGTTCTTGGACTTTAAATATCAACCATCATTCATTGGTTGGTGGGTGTGTGGGTGTCATTACAGTGCTAAGACTGTAAATATTAACAGTAATTCATGGGGTGGTGAGTGTGTGGATGTCATTACAGTGCTTGGAATGAAAATATCAACAGTCATTCATGGGGTGGTTGGTGTGTGGGTGTCATTACAGTGCTTGGAATTTAAATATCAACAGTCATTTATGGGGTGGTGGGTGTGTGAGTGTCATTACAGAGCTTGGACTGTAAATATCAACAGTCATTAATGGGGTGGTCGGTGTGTGGGTGTCATTACAGTGCTTGGACTGTAAATATCAACAGTCATTAATGGGGTGGTGGGTGTGTGGGTGTCATTACAGTGATTATACTGTAAATATCAACCATCATTCTTTGAGTGGTAGGTGTGTGGGTGTCATTACAGTGTTAAGATTGTATATATAAACAGTCAATTATGAGGTAGTGGGTGTCATTAGAGTGTTTGGACTGTAAATATTAACAGTCATTAATGGGGTGGTGGGTGTGTGGATGCCATTACAGTGCTTAGACTGAAAATATCAACAGTCTTTCATGGGGTGGTTGGTGTGTGGGTGTCATTACAGTGCTTGGACTGTAAATATCAACCATCATTCATCGGGTGGTGGGTGTGTGGGAGTCATTACAGTGATTGGACTGTAAATATTAACAGTCATTCATCGGGTGGTGGGTGTGTGGATGTCATTACAGTGCTTGGACTGTAAATATTAACAATCATTCATAGGGTGGTGGGTGTGTGGATGTCATTACAGTTCTTGGACTGTAAATATCAACCATCATTTATTGGGTGGTGGGTGTGTGGGTGTCATTACAGTGCTCAGACTGTAAATATTAACAGTAATTCATGGGGTGGTAAGTGTGTGGATGTCATTACAGTGCTTGGAGTGAAAATATCAACAGTCATTCATGGGGTGGTAGGTGTGTGGGTGTCATTACAGTGCGTGGACTATAAATATCAACAGTCATTCATGAGGTGGTGGGTGTGTGGGTGTCATTACTGTGTTTGGACTGAAAATATCAACAGTCATTCAGTGGGTGGTGGTTGTGTGAGTGTCATTACAGAGCTTGGACTGAAAATATCAACAGTCATTCATGGGGTGGTCGGTGTGTGGGTGTCATTACAGTGCTTGGACTGTAAATATCAACAGTCATTAATGGGGTGGTGGGTGTGTGGGTGTCATTACAGTGATTATACTGTAAATATCAACCATCATTCTTTGGGTGGTAGGTGTGTTGGTGTCATTACAGTGCTCAGATTGAAAATATTAACAGTTAATATGAGGTGGTGGGTGTCATTAGAGTGTTTGGACTGTAAATATCAACAGTCATTCATTGGGTGGTGGGTGTGTGAGTGTCATTACAGAGCTTGGACTGAAAATATCAACAGTCTTTTATGGGGTGGTGGGTGTGTGAGTGTCATTATAGAGCTTGGACTGAAAATATTCACAGTCATTCATGGGGTGGTGGGTGTGTGGGTGTCATTACAGTGCTTGGACTGTAAATATCAACAGTCATTCTTGGGGTGGTGGGTTTGTGGGTGTCATTACATTGCTTAGACTGTAAATATCAACAGTCATTTATGGGGTGGTGGATGTGTGGCAATCATTACAGTGCTTGGACTGTAAATATCAACAGTCAATAATGGGGTGGTGGGTGTACGGGTGTCATTACAGTGCTTGGACTGTAAATATCAACAGTCATTCATGGGGTGGTGGGTGTGTGAGTGTCATTACAGTGTTTAGATTGTAGATATCAACCATAATTTATGGGGTGCTGGGGGTGGGGGTGTCATTAGTGCTTGGACTGTAAATATCAACTGTTATTTATAGGGTGGTGAGTGGCATTACAGTGCTTGGACTGTAAATATCAACAGTAATTCATGGGGTGATGGGTGTGTGTGTGTCTTTACAGTGCTTGGACTGTTAATATCAATAGTTATTTAAGGGGTGTTTTTTGTTTGGGTGTCATTATATTGCTTGGACTGTAAATATCAACTGTCAATCATAGGGTGGTAGGTGTGTGGGTGTCATTACAGTGCTTGGACTGTAAATATCAATATTCATTCTTGGGTAGGTGGTTGTGTGGGTGTCATTACAGTGCTTAGACTGTAAATATCAACAGTCATTTATGGGGTGGTGGGTGTGTAGGTGTCATTACAGTGCTTGGCCTGTAAATATAAACAGTCATTTATAGGATGGTAGGTATGTGGTTGTCATTACAGTGCTTGGACTGTAAATATCAACAGTCATTCATGGGGTGGTGGGTGTGTGGGAGTCATTACAGTGCTTTGACTGTACATATCAACAGTCATTAATAGTGTGTTGAGTGTCATTAGTGTGCTTGTACTGTAAACATCAACAGTCATTTATGGGGTGGTGGGTGTGTGGGTGTCATTACAGTGCTTGGACTGTAAATATCAACTATCATTCATAAGTTGATGGGTGTGTGGGTGTCATTAAAGTGCTTTGACTGTAAATATCAATAGTCATTAATGGGGTTGTTGATGTCATTAAAGTGCTTGGACAGTAAATATAAACAGTCATTCATAGGGTGATGGGTGAGTTGGTGTTAATACAGTGCTTGGACTATAAATATCAACAGTCATTCATTTGACGGTGGATGTGTAAGTGTCATTACAGTGCTTGGACTGTAAATATCAACAGTCATTTATGGGGTGGTGGGTGTGTGGTTGTCATTACGGTGCTTGGACTGTTAATATCAACAGTAACTCATTGGGTTGTGGGTATCATTAGAGTGCTTGAACTGTAAATATCAACAGTCATTCATGCGGCGTGTGGATGTCATTATAGTGCTTGGACTAATAATATCAACAGTTATTCATGTGGTGGTGGGTGTCATTACATGGCTTGGATTGTAAATATCAACAGTCATTCATGGTTGGTGGGTGTCATTACAGTGCTTAGACTGTAAATATCAACAGTCATGGGGTGGTTAGTGTGTGGGTATCATTACAGTTCTTGGACTATAAATATCAACCATCATTTATCGGGTGGTGGGTGTGTGGGTATCATTACAGTGCTTGGACTGTAAATATTAACAGTCATTCATGGGGTGGTGGGTGTGTGGATGTCATTACAGTGCTTAGACTATAAATATCAACCGTCATTTATGGGGTGGTGGGTGTGTGGGTGTTATTACAGTGCTTGGACTATAAATATCCACAGTCATTTATAATGTGGTGGGTGTGTTGGTGTCATTACAGTGCTTGGACTGTAAATATCAACAGAGTATTCATAGGGTGGTGGGTGTGTGGGTGTCATTATAGTGCTTGAACTATAAATATCAACCATCATTCATGGGGTGGTGGGTGTGTGGTTTTGCATTAAAGTGCATTGACTGTAAATATCAATAGTCATTAATGGGGTTCTGGGTGTCATTATAGTGCTTTGAGTGTAAATATCAACAGTTATTTATAGGTTGTTTAGTGTCATTAGAGTGCTTGGACTGTAAATATCAACAGTTATTCATGGCGTGTTTGGTGTGTGGGTGTCATTACAGTGCTTGGACTATAAATATCAACCATCATTCATGGGGTTGGTGGGTGTGTGGTTGTCATTAAAATGCTTTGACTGTAAATATCAACAGTCATTTATGGGGTGGTGGGTGTCATTATAGTGCTTGAACTGTAAATATCAACAGTCACTCATAGGGTTGTGGGTATCATTAGAGTGCTTGAACTGTAAATATCAACAGTCATTCATGTGGTGGGAGGTGTCATTATAGTGCTTAAAATGTAAATATCAACAGTCATTCATGGGTGGTGGGTGTCATTACAGTGCTTAGACTGTAAATATCAACAGTTATGGGGTGGTTAGTGTGTGGGTGTCATTACAGTTCTTGGACTTTAAATATCAACCTTCATTCATCGGGTGGTGGGTGTGTGGGTATCATTACAGTGATTGGACTGTAAATATTAGCAGTCATTCATGGGGTGGTGGGTGTGTGGATGTCATTACAGTGCTTGGACTGTAAATATTAACAGTCATTCATGGGGTTGTGGGTGTGTGGATGTCATTACAGTTCTTGGACTTTAGATATCAACCATCATTCATTGGGTGGTGGGTGTGTGGGTGTCATTACAGTGCTAAGACTGTAAATATTAACAGTAATTCATGGGGTGGTGAGTGTGTGGATGTCATTACAGTGCTTGGAATGAAAATATCAACAGTCATTCAAGGGGTGGTGGGTGTGTGGGTGTCATTACAGTGATTATACTGTAAATATCAAACATCATTCTTTGAGTGGTAGGTGTGTGGGTGTCATTACAGTGTTAAGATTGTATATATAAACAGTCAATTATGAGGTAGTGGTTGTCATTAGAGTGTTTGGACTGTAAATATTAACAGTCATTAATGGGGTGGTGGGTGTGTGGATGCCATTACAGTGCTTAGACTGAAAATATCAACAGTCTTTCATGGGGTGGTTGGTGTGTGGGTGTTATTACAGTGCTTGGACTGTAAATATCAACCATCATTCATCGGGTGGTGGGTGTGTGGGTATCATTACAGTGATTGGACTGTAAATAATAACAGTCATTCATGGGGTGGTGGGTGTGTGGATGTCATTACAGTGCTTGGACTGTAAATATTAACAATCATTCATAGGGTGTTGGGTGTGTGGATGTCATTACAGTTCTTGGACTGTAAATATCAACCATCATTTATTGGGTGGTGGGTGTGTGGGTGTCATTACAGTGCTCAGACTGTAAATATTAACAGTAATTCATGGGGTGGTAAGTGTGTGGATGTCATTAAAGTGCTTAGAGTGAAAATATCAACAGTCATTCATGGGGTGGTGGGTGTGTGGGTGTCATTACAGTGCTTGGACTATAAATATCAACAGTCATTTATGAGGTGGTGGGTGTGTGGGTGTCATTACAGTGTTTGGACTATAAATATCAACAGTCATTCATTGGGTGGTGGGTGTGTGAGTGTCATTACAGAGCTTGGACTGAAAATATCAACAGTCATTCATGGGGTGGTCGGTGTGTGGGTGTCATTACAGTGTTTGGACTGTAAATATCAACAGTCATTAATGGGGTGGTGGGTGTGTGGGTGTCATTACAGTGATTATACTGTAAATATCAAACATCATTCTTTGGGTGGTAGGTGTGTGGGTGTCATTACAGTGCTCAGATTGTAAAAATTAACAGTTAATATGAGGTGGTGGGTGTCATTAGAGTGTTTGGACTGTAAATATTAACAGTCATTCTTGGGGTGGTGGGTGTGTGGGTGTCATTACAGTGCTTAGACTGTAAATATCAACTGTCATTTATGGGGTGGTGGGTGTGTGAGTGTCATTACAGTGCTTGGACTGTAAATATCAACAGTCATTCATGGGGTGGTGGGTGTGTGAGTGTCATTACAGTGTTTTGATTGTAGATATCAACCATAATTTATGGGGTGCTGGGTGTGGGGGTGTCATTAGTGCTTGGACTGTAAATATCAACAGTTATTCATAGGGTGGTGAGTGGCATTACAGTGCTTGGACTGTAAATATCAACAGTAATTCATGAGGTGATGGTTGTGTGTGTGTCATTACAGTGCATGGACTGTTAATATCAATAGTTATTTATGGGGTGTTTTTTGTTTGGGTGTCATTATATTGCTTGGACTGTAAATATCAACTGTCAATCATAGGGTGGTGGTTGTGTGGGTGTCATTACAGTGCTTGGACTGTAAATATCAACATTCATTCTTGGGTAGGTAGTTGTGTGGGTGTCATTACAGTGCTTAGACTGTAAATATCAACAGTCATTTATGGGGTGGTGTGTGTTTGGGTGTCATTATAGTGATTGGACTGCAAATATCAGCAGTCATTCATGGGGTGGTAGGTGTAATTACAGTGCTTATACTGTAAATATCAACAGTCATTCATGGGTAGGTGGTTGTGTGGGTGTCACTACAGCGCTTAGACTGTAAATATCAACAGTCATTTATGGGGTGGTGGGTGCGTAGGTATCATTACAGTGCTTGGCCTGTAAATATAAACAGTCATTTATAGGATGGTAGGTATGTGGTTGTCAGTACAGTGCTTTGACTGTAAATATCAACAGTCATTCATGGGGTGGTGGGTTTGTGGGAGTCATTACAGTGCTTTGACTGTACATATCAACAGTCATTCATAGGGTGTTGAGTGTCATTAGAGTGCTTGTACTGTAAATATCAAAAGTCATTTATGGGGTGGTGAGTGTGTGGGTGTCATTACAGTGCTTGGACTATAAATATCAACTATCATTCATAAGTTGGTGGGTGTGTGGGTGTCATTAAAGTGCTTTGACTGTAAATATCAATAGTCATTAATGGGGTTGTGGATGTCATTAAAGTGCTTGGACAGTAAATATAAACAGTCATTCATAGGGTGATGGGTGAGTTGGTGTTAATACAGTGCTTGGACTATAAATATCAACAGTCATTCATTTGATTCTGGGTGTGTAAGTGTCATTACAGTGCTTGGACTGTAAATATCAACAGCCATTTATGGGGTGGTGCGTGTGTGGTTGTCATTACGGTGCTTGGACTGTTAATATCAACAGTAACTCATTGGGTTGTGGGTATCATTAGAGTGCTTGAACTGTAAATATCAACAGTCATTCATGCAGTGTGTGGATGTCATTATAGTGCTTGGACTAATAATATCAACAGTTATTCATGTGGTGGTGGGTGTCATTACAGAACATGGATTGTAAATATCAACAGTCATTCATGGTTGGTGGATGTCATTACAGTGCTTAGACTGTAAATATCAACAGTTATGGGGTGGTTAGTGTGTGGGTATCATTACAGTTCTTGGACTTTAAATATCAACAATCATTCATCGGGTGGTGGGTGTGTGGGTATCATTACAGTGCTTGGACTGTAAATATTAACAGTCATTCATGGGGTGGTGGGTGTGTGGATGTCATTACAGTGCTTGGACTATAAATATCAAAAGTCATTCATGGGGTTGTGGGTGTGTGTGGGGTTATTACAGTGCTTGGACTTTAAATTTCAACAGTCATTCATGGGGTGTTGGGTGTGTGGGTGTCATTACTGTACTTGGACTGTAGATATCAACCATAATTTATGGGGTGGTGGGTGTGGGGGTGTCATTACAATGCTTGGACTGTAAATATCAACAGTCATTCGTAGGGTTGTGGGTGTGTGGGTGTTATTATAGTTTTTAGAGTGTAAATATCAACAGTCATTCATGAGCTGGTGGGTGTGTGGGTGTCATTACAGTGCTTGGACTGTTAATATCAAGTCATTTATGGGGTGGTGGGCGTGTGTGTATCATTAGTGCATGGACTGTAAATTTAAACAGTCATTTATATGGTTGTGGGTGGCATTATAGTGCTTGGACTGTAAATATCAACAGTAATTCATGGGGTGATGGGTGTGTGGGTGTCATTACAGAGCTTGGACTGTTAATATCAACAGTTATTTATGGGGTGGTTTTTGTTTGGGTGTCATTTCATTGCTTGGCCTGTAAATATCAACAGTCATTCTTGGAGTTGTGGTTGTGTGGGTGTCATTACAGTGCTTAGACAGTAAATATCAACAGTCATTTATGGGGAGGTGGGTGTGAGGGTATCATTACAGTGCTTGGACTGTAAATATCAACAGTCATTCAGTGGGTGGTGAGTGTGTGGGTTTCATTACTGTTCTTGGACTGTAAATTTCAACCATCATTCATTGGGTGGTGGGTGTGTGGGTGTCATTACAGTGTTTGGACTGCAAATATTAACAGTCATCCATGGGGTGGTGGGTCGTCATTAGAGTGCTTGGACTGTAAATATTAAGAGTCATTCATGGGGTGGTGGGTGTGTAAGTGTCATTACAGAGCTTGGACTGTAAATATCAACAGTCATTCATGGGGTGGTGGGTGTGTAAGTGTCATTACAGTGCTTGGACTGTAAATATCAACAGTCATTCTTGGTGTGGTGGTTGTGTGGGTGTCATTACAGTGCTTAGACTGTTAATATTAACAGTCATTTATGGAGTGGTGGGTGTGTGGCTGTCATTACAGTGCTTGGACTGTAAATATCATCAGTCAATCATGGGGTGGTGGGTGTGTGAGTGTCATTACAGAGCTTGGACTGAAAATATCAACAGTCTTTTATGGGGTGGTGGGTGTGTGAGTGTCATTATAGAGCTTGGACTGAAAATATTCACAGTCATTCATGGGGCGGTGGGTGTGTGGGTGTCATTACAGTGCTTGGACTGTAAATATCAACAGTCATTCTTGGGGTGGTGGTTTTGTGGGTGTCATTACAGTGCTTAGACTGTAAATATCAACAGTCATTTATGGGGTGGTGGATGTGTGGCAATCATTACAGTGCTTGGACTGTAAATATCAACAGTCAATAATGGGGTGGTGGGTGTACGGGTGTCATTACAGTGCTTGGACTGTAAATATCAACAGTCATTCATGGGGTGGTGGGTGTGTGAGTGTCATTACAGTGTTTTGATTGTAGATATCAACCATAATTTATGGGGTGCTGGGGGTGGGGGTGTCATTAGTGCTTGGACTGTAAATATCAACAGTTATTTATAGGGTGGTGAGTGGCATTACAGTGCTTGGACTGTAAATATCAACAGTAATTCATGGGGTGATGGGTGTGTGTGTGTCTTTACAGTGCTTGGACTGTTAATATCAATAGTTATTTAAGGGGTGTTTTTTGTTTGGGTGTCATTATATTGCTTGGACTGTAAATATCAACTGTCAATCATAGGGTGGTAGGTGTGTGGGTGTCATTACAGTGCTTGGACTGTAAATATCAATATTCATTCTTGGGTAGGTGGTTGTGTGGGTGTCATTACAGTGCTTAGACTGTAAATATCAACAGTCATTTATGGGGTGGTGGGTGTGTAGGTGTCATTACAGTGCTTGGCCTGTAAATATAAACAGTCATTTATAGGATGGTAGGTATGTGGTTGTCATTACAGTGCTTGGACTGTAAATATCAACAGTCATTCATGGGGTGGTGGGTGTGTGGGAGTCATTACAGTGCTTTGACTGTACATATCAACAGTCATTAATAGGGTGTTGAGTGTCATTAGTGTGCTTGTACTGTAAACATCAACAGTCATTTATGGGGTGGTGGGTGTGTGGGTGTCATTACAGTGCTTGGACTGTAAATATCAACTATCATTCATAAGTTGATGGGTGTGTGGGTGTCATTAAAGTGCTTTGACTGTAAATATCAATAGTCATTAATGGGGTTGTTGATGTCATTAAAGTGCTTGGACAGTAAATATAAACAGTCATTCATAGGGTGATGGGTGAGTTGGTGTTAATACAGTGCTTGGACTATAAATATCAACAGTCATTCATTTGACGGTGGATGTGTAAGTGTCATTACAGTGCTTGGACTGTAAATATCAACAGTCATTTATGGGGTGGTGGGTGTGTGGTTGTCATTACGGTGCTTGGACTGTTAATATCAACAGTAACTCATTGGGTTGTGGGTATCATTAGAGTGCTTGAACTGTAAATATCAACAGTCATTCATGCGGCGTGTGGATGTCATTATAGTGCTTGGACTAATAATATCAACAGTTATTCATGTGGTGGTGGGTGTCATTACATGGCTTGGATTGTAAATATCAACAGTCATTCATGGTTGGTGGGTGTCATTACAGTGCTTAGACTGTAAATATCAACAGTCATGGGGTGGTTAGTGTGTGGGTATCATTACAGTTCTTGGACTATAAATATCAACCATCATTTATCGGGTGGTGGGTGTGTGGGTATCATTACAGTGCTTGGACTGTAAATATTAACAGTCATTCATGGGGTGGTGGGTGTGTGGATGTCATTACAGTGCTTAGACTATAAATATCAACCGTCATTTATGGGGTGGTGGGTGTGTGGGTGTTATTACAGTGCTTGGACTGTAAATATCCACAGTCATTTATAATGTGGTGGGTGTGTTGGTGTCATTACAGTGCTTGGACTGTAAATATCAACAGAGTATTCATAGGGTGGTGGGTGTGTGTGTGTCATTATAGTGCTTGAACTATAAATATCAACCATCATTCATGGGGTGGTGGGTGTGTGGTTTTGCATTAAAGTGCATTGACTGTAAATATCAATAGTCATTAATGGGGTTCTGGGTGTCATTATAGTGCTTTGAGTGTAAATATCAACAGTTATTTATAGGTTGTTTAGTGTCATTAGAGTGCTTGGACTGTAAATATCAACAGTTATTCATGGCGTGTTTGGTGTGTGGGTGTCATTACAGTGCTTGGACTATAAATATCAACCATCATTCATGGGGTTGGTGGGTGTGTGGTTGTCATTAAAATGCTTTGACTGTAAATATCAACAGTCATTTATGGGGTGGTGGGTGTCATTATAGTGCTTGAACTGTAAATATCAACAGTCACTCATAGGGTTGTGGGTATCATTAGAGTGCTTGAACTGTAAATATCAACAGTCATTCATGTGGTGGGAGGTGTCATTATAGTGCTTAAAATGTAAATATCAACAGTCATTCATGGGTGGTGGGTGTCATTACAGTGCTTAGACTGTAAATATCAATAGTTATGGGGTGGTTAGTGTGTGGGTGTCATTACAGTTCTTGGACTTTAAATATCAACCTTCATTCATCGGGTGGTGGGTGTGTGGGTATCATTACAGTGATTGGACTGTAAATATTAGCAGTCATTCATGGGGTGGTGGGTGTGTGGATGTCATTACAGTGCTTGGACTGTAAATATTAACAGTCATTCATGGGGTTGTGGGTGTGTGGATGTCATTACAGTTCTTGGACTTTAGATATCAACCATCATTCATTGGGTGGTGGGTGTGTGGGTGTCATTACAGTGCTAAGACTGTAAATATTAACAGTAATTCATGGGGTGGTGAGTGTGTGGATGTCATTACAGTGCTTGGAATGAAAATATCAACAGTCATTCAAGGGGTGGTGGGTGTGTGGGTGTCATTACAGTGATTATACTGTAAATATCAAACATCATTCTTTGAGTGGTAGGTGTGTGGGTGTCATTACAGTGTTAAGATTGTATATATAAACAGTCAATTATGAGGTAGTGGTTGTCATTAGAGTGTTTGGACTGTAAATATTAACAGTCATTAATGGGGTGGTGGGTGTGTGGATGCCATTACAGTGCTTAGACTGAAAATATCAATAGTCTTTCATGGGGTGGTTGGTGTGTGGGTGTCATTACAGTGCTTGGACTATAAATATCAACAGTCATTTATGAGGTGGTGGGTGTGTGGGTGTCATTACAGTGTTTGGACTATAAATATCAACAGTCATTCATTGGGTGGTGGGTGTGTGAGTGTCATTACAGAGCTTGGACTGAAAATATCAACCATCATTTATTGGGTGGTGGGTGTGTGGGTGTCATTACAGTGCTCAGACTGTAAATATTAACAGTAATTCATGGGGTGGTAAGTGTGTGGATGTCATTAAAGTGCTTAGAGTGAAAATATCAACAGTCATTCATGGGGTGGTGGGTGTGTGGGTGTCATTACAGTGCTTGGACTATAAATATCAACAGTCATTTATGAGGTGGTGGGTGTGTGGGTGTCATTACAGTGTTTGGACTATAAATATCAACAGTCATTCATTGGGTGGTGGGTGTGTGAGTGTCATTACAGAGCTTGGACTGAAAATATCAACAGTCATTCATGGGGTGGTCGGTGTGTGGGTGTCATTACAGTGTTTGGACTGTAAATATCAACAGTCATTAATGGGGTGGTGGGTGTGTGGGTGTCATTACAGTGATTATACTGTAAATATCAAACATCATTCTTTGGGTGGTAGGTGTGTGGGTGTCATTACAGTGCTCAGATTGTAAAAATTAACAGTTAATATGAGGTGGTGGGTGTCATTAGAGTGTTTGGACTGTAAATATTAACAGTCATTCTTGGGGTGGTGGGTGTGTGGGTGTCATTACAGTGCTTAGACTGTAAATATCAACTGTCATTTATGGGGTGGTGGATGTGTGGCTATCATTACAGTGCTTGGACTGTAAATATCAACAGTCAATAATGGGGTGGTGGGTGTACGGGTGTCATTACAGTGCTTGGACTGTAAATATCAACAGTCATTCATGGGGTGGTGGGTGTGTGAGTGTCATTACAGTGTTTTGATTGTAGATATCAACCATAATTTATGGGGTGCTGGGTGTGGGGGTGTCATTAGTGCTTGGACTGTAAATATCAACAGTTATTCATAGGGTGGTGAGTGGCATTACAGTGCTTGGACTGTAAATATCAACAGTAATTCATGAGGTGATGGTTGTGTGTGTGTCATTACAGTGCATGGACTGTTAATATCAATAGTTATTTATGGGGTGTTTTTTGTTTGGGTGTCATTATATTGCTTGGACTGTAAATATCAACTGTCAATCATAGGGTGGTGGGTGTGTGGGTGTCATTACAGTGCTTGGACTGTAAATATCAACATTCATTCTTGGGTAGGTAGTTGTGTGGGTGTCATTACAGTGCTTAGACTGTAAATATCAACAGTCATTTATGGGGTGGTGTGTGTTTGGGTGTCATTATAGTGATTGGACTGCAAATATCAGCAGTCATTCATGGGGTGGTAGGTGTAATTACAGTGCTTATACTGTAAATATCAACAGTCATTCATGGGTAGGTGGTTGTGTGGGTGTCACTACAGCGCTTAGACTGTAAATATCAACAGTCATTTATGGGGTGGTGGGTGCGTAGGTATCATTACAGTGCTTGGCCTGTAAATATAAACAGTCATTTATAGGATGGTAGGTATGTGGTTGTCAGTACAGTGCTTTGACTGTAAATATCAACAGTCATTCATGGGGTGGTGGGTTTGTGGGAGTCATTACAGTACTTTGACTGTACATATCAACAGTCATTCATAGGGTGTTGAGTGTCATTAGAGTGCTTGTACTGTAAATATTAAAAGTCATTTATGGGGTGGTGAGTGTGTGGGTGTCATTACAGTGCTTGGACTATAAATATTAACTATCATTCATAAGTTGGTGGGTGTGTGGGTGTCATTAAAGTGCTTTGACTGTAAATATCAATAGTCATTAATGGGGTTGTGGATGTCATTAAAGTGCTTGGACAGTAAATATAAACAGTCATTCATAGGGTGATGGGTGAGTTGGTGTTAATACAGTGCTTGGACTATAAATATCAACAGTCATTCATTTGATTCTGGGTGTGTAAGTGTCATTACAGTGCTTGGACTGTAAATATCAACAGCCATTTATGGGGTGGTGCGTGTGTGGTTGTCATTACGGTGCTTGGACTGTTAATATCAACAGTAACTCATTGGGTTGTGGGTATCATTAGAGTGCTTGAACTGTAAATATCAACAGTCATTCATGCAGTGTGTGGATGTCATTATAGTGCTTGGACTAATAATATCAACAGTTATTCATGTGGTGGTGGCTGTCATTACAGAACATGGATTGTAAATATCAACAGTCATTCATGGTTGGTGGATGTCATTACAGTGCTTAGACTGTAAATATCAACAGTTATGGGGTGGTTAGTGTGTGGGTATCATTACAGTTCTTGGACTTTAAATATCAACAATCATTCATCGGGTGGTGGGTGTGTGGGTATCATTACAGTGCTTGGACTGTAAATATTAACAGTCATTCATGGGGTGGTGGGTGTGTGGATGTCATTACAGTGCTTGGACTATAAATATCAAAAGTCATTCATGGGGTTGTGGGTGTGTGTGGGGTTATTACAGTGCTTGGACTTTAAATTTCAACAGTCATTCATGGGGTGTTGGGTGTGTGGGTGTCATTACTGTACTTGGACTGTAGATATCAACCATAATTTATGGGGTGGTGGGTGTGGGGGTGTCATTACAATGCTTGGACTGTAAATATCAACAGTCATTCGTAGGGTTGTGGGTGTGTGGGTGTTATTATAGTTTTTAGAGTGTAAATATCAACAGTCATTCATGAGCTGGTGGGTGTGTGGGTGTCATTACAGTGCTTGGACTGTTAATATCAAGTCATTTATGGGGTGGTGGGCGTGTGTGTATCATTAGTGCTTGGACTGTAAATTTAAACAGTCATTTATATGGTTGAGGGTGGCATTATAGTGCTTGGACTGTAAATATCAACAGTAATTCATGGGGTGATGGGTGTGTGGGTGTCTTTACAGAGCTTGGACTGTAAATATAAACAGTCATTTATAGGATGGTAGGTATGTGGTTGTCATTACAGTGCTTGGACTGTAAATATCAACAGTAATTCATGGGGTGATGGGTGTGTGGGTGTCATTACAGAGCATGGACTGTTAATATCAACAGTTATTTATGGGGTGGTTTTTGTTTGGGTGTCATTTCATTGCTTGGCCTGTAAATATCAACAGTCATTCTTGGAGTTGTGGTTGTGTGGGTGTCATTACAGTGCTTAGACGGTAAATATCAACAGTCATTTATGGGGAGGTGGGTGTGAGGGTATCATTACAGTGCTTGGACTGTAAATATCAACAGTCATTCAGTGGGTGGTGAGTGTGTGGGTTTCATTACTGTTCTTGGACTGTAAATTTCAACCATCATTCATTGGGTGGTGGGTGTGTGGGTGTCATTACAGTGTTTGGACTGCAAATATTAACAGTCATCCATGGGGTGGTGGGTCGTCATTAGAGTGCTTGGACTGTAAATATTAAGAGTCATTCATGGGGTGGTGGGTGTGTAAGTGTCATTACAGAGCTTGGACTGTAAATATCAACAGTCATTCATGGGGTGGTGGGTGTGTAAGTGTCATTACAGTGCTTGGACTGTAAATATCAACAGTCATTCTTGGTGTGGTGGTTGTGTGGGTGTCATTACAGTGCTTAGACTGTTAATATTAACAGTCATTTATGGAGTGGTGGGTGTGTGGCTGTCATTACAGTGCTTGGACTGTAAATATCATCAGTCAATCATGGGGTGGTGGGTGTGTGGGTGTCATTACAGAGCTTGGACTGTAAATATCTACAGTCATTCATGGGGTGGTGTGTGTGTGGGTGTCATTACAGTGTTTTGATTGTAAATATCAACAGTCATTCATAGGGTGGAGGGTGTCATTAGAGTGCTTGGACTGTAAATGTCAACAGTCATTCATGGTGTGGTAGGTGTCATTAGAGTGCTTGGACTGTAAATATCAACAGTCATTAATGGGGTGGTAAGTGTATGGGTGTCATTATAGTGCATAGACTGTAAATATCAACAATAATTCATGGGGTGGTCGGTGTGTGGGTGTCATTACAGTGCTTTGACTGTAAATATCAAGAGTCATTCATGGGGTTGTGGGTGTGAGGGTGTCATTACAGTGTTCAGACTGTAAATATCAACAGTCATTCATGGGGTTGTGGGTGTATGGGTGTCATTATAGTGTTTGGACTGTAAATACCAACAGTCATTTATGGGGTGGTTGGTGTGTGGGTGTCATTACAGTGCTTGGACTGTAAATATCAAGTCATTAATGGGGTGGTGGGTGTGTGGGTGTCATTATTGCTTGGACTGTAAATATAAACAGTCATTTATAGGGTAGGGGTTGTGTGGGTGTCATTACAGTGCTTAGACTGTAAATATCAACAGTCATTTATGGAGTGGTGGGTGTGTGGCTGTCATTACAGTGCTTGGACTGTAAATATCAACACCCAATCATGGGGTGGTGGGTGTGTGGGTGTCATTACAGTGCTTGGACTGTAAATATCAACAGTCATTCATGGGGTGGTTAGTGTGTGGGTGTCATTACAGTGTTTTGATTGTAAATATCAACAGTCATTCATAGGGTGGAGGGTGTCAATAGAGTCCTTGGACTGTAAATATCAACAGTCATTCATGGGGTGGTGGGTGTGTTGGTGTCATTACAGTGCTTGGACTGTAAATATCAACCATAATTCATGGGGTGGTGGGTGTTAGGGTGTCATTACAGTGCTTTGAATGTAAATATCAACAGTCATTCATGGGGTGATGGGTGTGTGGTTGTCAATACAGAGTTTGGACTGTAAATATCAACAGTCATTCATGGGGTGGTGGGTGTGTGGGTGTCATTACAGTGCTTGGACTGTAAATATCAAGTCATTTATGGGGTGGTGGGCGTGTGTGTGTCATTAGTGCTTGGACTGTAAATTTCAACAGTCATTTATATGGTTGTGGATGGCATTACAGTGCTTGGACTGTAAATATCAACAGTAATTCATGGGGTGATGGGTGTGTGGGTGTCATTACAGAGCTTGGACTGTTAATATCAACAGTTATTTATGGGGTGGTTTTTGTTTGGGTGTCATTACATTGCTTGGCCTGTAAATATCAACAGTCATTCTTGGAGTTGTGGTTGTGTGGGTGTCATTACAGTGCTTAGACGGTAAATATCAACAGTCATTTATGGGGAGGTGGGTGTGAGGGTCATTACAGTGCTTGGACTGTAAATATTAACAGTCATTCAGTGGGTGGTGGGTGTGTGGGTTTCATTACTGTTCTTGGACTGTAAATTTCAACCATCATTTATTGGGTGGTGGGTGTGTGGGTGTCATTACAGTGTTTGGACTGCAAATATTAACAGTCATCCATTGGGTGGTGGGTGTCATTAGAGTGCTTGGACTGTAAATATTAAGAGTCATTCATGGGGTGGTGGGTGTGTAAGTGTCATTACAGAGCTTGGACTGTAAATATCAACAGTCATTTATAGGGTGGTGGGTGTGTAAGTGTCATTACAGTGCTTGGACTGTAAATATTGTCATGCCCCTTGACAGCGTCTACCTCAGTAGGATTGTATATCATGTATTTCTGTAGGATTGTTTATTATGTATGATTGTATAGACCCTCAGCCATTTGTATATTATACATTGTATGATTGTATAGACCCTCAGCCACTGACGATCGTTCCCGCACCACTTCCTTCCCCCTTAACTATTAACGAGGCAGTCTCTCGTTCGACTCCCCAGAGAGTCGAGTGCCTTCACTCCCTTCAGGAGGTTTCGAAGGTACTTCTTCGAACAAGCCTTCGAAGCAGGCCGGGCTTCACCCGCCTGTATATAAGGCGCCTAGCTTGTCCCAGAAATTCAGTCTCATCAGCAGCTCGGCTGCATCTCGACATCAGGCCTTTTCTCTCTCCCAAGGTTTTTGTAAGGTTGTGGTCCGGGAGTGTATTCTAGGTGTGCTGCCTCCACTTCACCCAGATAAGTTTTTGTGGCTGTGTTGTGTACCATTTGTATGGTATGTCCCTGTTCTCATTTGTGCTGTGTAACTGTTCACTGTCCTGTTTCAACTCGGGAGTTATATGTTCTGTTCTGGAGTTGGTGAATAATTATTTTAAACTAAACTAAACCTGGTTGTTTCGTGCTTACCTTAATTAACCAACTACGGTGACGAGTGGCTTATCACAGTGATACTGAGCCCCTATACTGGTAATCATTGCTCACTGCCCATTACTGTGCTAGGCCAGATCGTTACATGGGGGCCTGTCCGGGATCCGATTGTTGTGAATTGTTTGCACAGTACATGGAGATAGGGACCTTCCTGCATACTAGGAAATTATGCCCGTTATGTTAGGAGTGGAATAATTCTTAAATTGTTGTGCTAAAGTTACTTCGTGGATTCATACGTTGACTCTACACTTGGCCAGTGTGGTGTTAGGGTACCCTCCTATAGGTGATGTGATACGTAAACAACTGGAAACTGAAAACCACAGGTTCAGCAGTAATACTTGTCCCTGTGTCAAACACAAACTTACACTACCCACCTGAGAGATAAAGACTGGCTCCCGCCATCGTCATCTGGAGACTCATCATTTTCATTTCTAATTCTTAAGAGACAAGAGAGCTCTTCTCATCAGTTAACTAGTATATACACTCAACTGTGCGTTTGACCAGCCTCAATCTGTTTAGCGAGCGCTAAGTCTGTCTGTTAGTATGAGCGGGAAATACGCCACACTCATTTCATGTCCCTGGCAAACGGCAGTTTGAAGTGTCTACGGCTGTCTATTGCTAGTTTGGGAAGCAAGTCCTTGAGCCGTCTAATGTGATTTTAGTGTCTTGTGTTTTTTTTTGTGTATTGTTGTTGATTAATACTAAGTAGCTATTGGGCATAAACTTCTAGTGGTGGAATCGGAACTGGTCTAAGTCACAATGTCAAGTTTCGACCCAGTCGAGTTTGTCGGTAACCCGTCGGTGGAGGAGTTGGTTGATGCTGACGTCAGAAAGGATGATTTAAAGTACTTAGCCACTAGTTATAACATTCCCTTCACATATAGTACTACGAAAGCCCAGTTGAAAGAAATGGTTCTTGCTCATCTGAGAGTGACGGGAGGCAACTCACAAGGGGTGGTACAAACCAACGACCCCAAGGAGACCCTGGCGATAGAGAAGGTGAAGCTTGAAGCCATGAAATTGAAACTACAGTACGAACTAACCGAGCGAGACAACGCGAAGATAAAGTTCCAGTTCGAGGAGCAACGTCGAGAAGAAGAGCGACACGAACGTGCCCTCGAAAGGCAACACGAGCTACACCTTCTCCAACTAAAGGCTAGTCCAGTAGCCCCACAGACTTCAGAACCAGTAAACTTCGACGTTGGTAAACACCTCAAGCTTGTACCTGCCTTCTCCGAAGATAATCCCGAAGTTTTCTTCAGAGAATTCGAGTCAACTGCCTCCCATTTTCAGTGGCCAAGGGACCATTGGGTATGGCTAATTAAGCCTAAACTTGTAGGTAGGGCTATCACTGTATGTGACGGGATAGAGGATAATACAAACTATGACTCGGTTAAGGAAGCTATAATCTCCTCCTATTCCATCTCCACCGAAGGTTACCGACAGGCCTTTAGGAACCTAAACAAAACCTATGTCCAGACTTTCACGGAGTTTGCTTCTGAGAAATTAAGAGCTTTCCGGAGGTGGGTGAAGTCGGCGAATGTTGCCACTTTTAATGAATTAGCTAACTTAATAGTCACTGAAGAATTCAAACGAAAAGTTCCGTATTCCATCATGGTGCACATTATTGACAAGGAGGAAACTGACTTAATCAGGGCAGCCAATATTGCCGATGTTTTTTCCCTTATCCATCGCCCCGGGCTGAGAGAAAAGGCCTTGGGAGAGAAGAGACCTAATATTGTTAGGACAGATGCAGGTTCTCACACTAACCCTGGTAAACCCGTTGGACAGAGTCTCCCTGAACAGTTTAAAACCATTTGTAGATACTGTAAGAAGGAAGGACATTTTGTTAAAGATTGTCCTGACCCTAGATGTAAGGTGGCAAAGGGTAGTACCAATACCAACCCGTTCACTCGACCAGTAGCTACCACTAATGTTGTTCAGCCACCCCCACAAGATCTCTTCCAGCCTTTCCGATCGACTGGCACCGTATCCCTCGGTGCTGGTATGGAGCTATACCCTGTACAGATCATCAGGGATACCGCATCTGCCCAGTCTCTAATCACCAAGTCCTCTCTACCCAACATCGATAACAACTTGACAGGGGAAAAGGTGCATCTCCAAATGCTGCACGAAAGTACTCCAGTGCCCCTGGCCAAGATCCATCTCGGCTGTGATGCAGTAACGGGACCCGTAATCGTAGGGGTTATTGATACTCCCTTGCCCATTCCTGACTCCACCTTCCTCCTGGGAAATGACCTGGCCGGCAGTTTGGTCGTACCCTTGCTGTCCACGCAGGATTCCCCACTGCCATACAACCCTACCGAGGCTATAGAGAGGGTCCAACCAACGTTGTTCCCCAGTTGTGCAGTCACTCGAGCCCAAGCTCACTGTGCCCTGCCTGAAGATGAAGTCCTAACGCAACATCTTCCGGCTGGGGCATCCCTGAAGGAGCTGATCTCTGAGCATAAACTGGAGCAAGCGCAGAGGTTGGATCCTACTCTAACGGTACTCCAAAGGAAGGCTATCCTTAAGGACAACGTCCTCCATTCCCCATCTTACTACTATGAGGGTGACATATTAATGAGATTCTATAGGCCACCTAGACTAACAGATGATGACACTTGGGCTGAAACCCATCAGGTTGTGTTGCCACAAACTATCAGGACATCTGTAATGGAGATCGCTCATGAAGGTTTTGGGGGGCACCTCGGAATCAAGAAAACTTATTTGAAGCTACTTAATAACTTCTATTGGCCCGGCATGAAACAAGATGTAACCAAATTCATAAACTCTTGCCATACTTGTCAGATAGTGGGTAAACCTAACCAGGCACTCCCTCAGTATCCACTACAGCCCATTCAAGTCCCTTCTGAACCTTTCCAAAAGATCCTCATAGACATCGTTGGCCCTCTCCCTAGAACAAAAAGAGGAAACCAATACATCCTCACTGTCATGTGCCCAAGTACCCGCTATCCAGAAGCTTTTCCATTAAAAAATATTTCGGCTAGGACCATCTCTAACATTCTCATTCATATGTTCACTTCTTATGGTATTCCCCAGGAAATACAAAGCGACCGAGGCTCTAACTTCACGAGTGATCTCTTCCGCCAGGTACTACATGAACTCGACATCCAACAGACTCTGTCCACGGCTTACCATCCTCAGTCTCAGGGAGCTCTTGAACGGTGTCATCAGACCTTGAAATCAATGATCCGTAAGTACTGTAATGAAGGGGATCGGGACTGGGATGAGGGGTTACCATTCCTCTTGTTTGCTATCCGAGAAGCCCCGCAAGAGTCCCTTGGTTGCTCCCCCTTTGAACTCCTCTTTGGTAGGAAAGGGAGAGGTCCGCTTAAGGTAATCAAAGATAAATTAATCCAACCCTCTCCAGCACGACTAGTAACTGTAACAGCTTACCTGGAAAACCTTAAGAATAGACTCAGTAAGGTGCGTCAGTTTGCATCTGATAACTTAGTAAAAGCACAGGAAAAGATGAAAGCTAGGTATGATGTGAACACTAGGTTGAGGGAGTTCAAAGAGGGAGACCAGGTGTTAGCCTACCTCCCAGTCCCAGGGTCCCCCTTGTCAGCCAAGTATCAAGGTCCTTATATGGTAAAAAGAAAGGTTGATGACCGGAATTACATCTTGAATACCCCTGACCGTCGCAAGTCCACACAGCTAGTGCATATCAATTTAATAAAATTATACCTTACCCGAGAACCTGCACTTGATCCATTGAGACTCCCCTGTAACATTATAAATACTGACGAGAACACACTGGAAAATCTAACCCCAGACAATGAGTGGGAAGGTTGTTCCAATTCCGAAATCTTGCAGGCGTTGCCTGGGTACTTAAAAAACCTAACTGAAACTCAAGTAGACGAGATCTCCAGTGTGTTGTCTCAGTACATAGATGTATTCTCTAATAAGCCTGGATATTGTGAGATCGTGCGCCATGACGTTGAACTCATGCCAGGAACTAACCCCATCCGACAGTCGCCCTACAGAGTCCCACACAGGAAGAAAGAACAGCTGGAGAAAGAACTGGACTACCTCCTGGATCATGGCTTGGCAGTCCCGAGCAGGTCACCCTGGGCCTCACCGTGCTTGCTGGTACCTAAAGAGAGCGGACAATTTCGACTCGTCGTGGACTACCGACGGGTTAACGCTGCCACTACACCTGACGCCTATCCCCTTCCCAGAATTGATGATCTTATTGATGCGGTGGGCCAGTCTAAGTTCATAACCAAAATTGACTTACTAAAAGGTTACCATCAGATCCCACTAACTAATAGGGCTCAAATCATTTCAGCTTTCATCACTCCCTTTGGCCTTTTTCAGTATTTAGTCATGCCTTTTGGACTTAGGAATGCCCCCGCTACATTCCAACGTACTATGAACTGCCTATTACAAGATCTAAATGGAGTAAATGTGTACTTAGATGATGTAATTATATATACAGATACCTGGTCCCAACATCTGCAGCGACTGACTAACGTCCTGGGAAGGCTGCGTGATGCCCATCTGACCATCAACTTGGCCAAGACTACCTTCGGCGGCGCAGTGGTCACCTACCTGGGACACGAAGTGGGTCGCGGCCGAGTTCGACCAAAATCGGCAAACGTGGACGCCATCCTTGCCTATCCTGTCCCCCACACGAAGAAGGCGCTGATGCGGTTCCTGGGGATGGCAGGGTTCTATAGGCGGTACTGCCCTAACTTCTCTGCTGTGGTGGCCCCACTTACTCGCCTGACCAGCAGCAAAGTGACCTACATTTGGACTGCCGACTGTAAAGCCTCGTTCAACCAGCTCAAGACCTATCTCGCACATGGTCCTGTCTTGGTAGCTCCTGACCTGTGCCTCCCCTATCTCCTACAAACTGATGCTAGCGAGGGTGCCCTTGGTGCTGTCCTCCTCCAGGAGAGAGATGGGGTGTTGCATCCTATAGCGTATCACTCTGCCACGTTCAACAAGCACCAACGTAACTACAGCACCATCGAGAAGGAGCTCCTAGCAATCATCTCTGCCTTCAAGAAGTTCGAGTGTTACCTCTACGGACAACAGAAGATACAAGTCTACACTGACCACAATCCCTTGACCTTCCTCACCAGAACCCAGTTCTCCAATCAACGCCTTCTGCGTTGGTCCCTCTACCTACAGCCATATCATATAGAGATTAAGCATATTAAAGGTTCTGAAAACTACTTTGCGGACGCGCTGTCAAGGAGCCTCATGATGTGTGCAGCCTAAACTCCTGTAAAGTTTAGTCTCCCAAGGGGGGAGGTGTCATGCCCCTTGACAGCGTCTACCTCAGTAGGATTGTATATCATGTATTTCTGTAGGATTGTTTACTATGTATGATTGTAGAGACCCTCAGCCATTTGTATATTATACATTGTATGATTGTATAGACCCTCAGCCACTGACGATCGTTCCCGCACCACTTCCTTCCCCCTTAACTATTAACGAGGCAGTCTCTCGTTCGACTCCCCAGAGAGTCGAGTGCCTTCACTCCCTTCAGGAGGTTTCGAAGGTACTTCTTCGAACAAGCCTTCGAAGCAGGCCGGGCTTCACCCGCCTGTATATAAGGCGCCTAGCTTGTCCCAGAAATTCAGTCTCATCAGCAGCTCGGCTGCATCTCGACATCAGGGCCTTTTCTCTCTCCCAAGGTTTTTGTAAGGTTGTGGTCCGGGAGTGTATTCTAGGTGTGCTGCCTCCACTTCACCCAGATAAGTTTTTGTGGCTGTGTTGTGTACCATTTGTATGGTATGTCCCTGTTCTCATTTGTGCTGTGTAACTGTTCACTGTCCTGTTTCAACTCGGGAGTTATATGTTCTGTTCTGGAGTTGGTGAATAATTATTTTAAACTAAACTAAACCTGGTTGTTTCGTGCTTACCTTAATTAACCAACTACGGTGACGAGTGGCTTATCACAGTGATACTGAGCCCCTAGACTGGTAATCATTGCTCACTGCCCATTACTGTGCTAGGCCAGATCGTTACAGATCGTCCTGGGAAGGCTGCGTGATGCCCATCTGACCATCAACTTGGCCAAGACTACCTTCGGCGGCGCAGTGGTCACCTACCTGGGACACGAAGTGGGTCGCGGCCGAGTTCGACCAAAATCGGCAAACGTGGACGCCATCCTTGCCTATCCTGTCCCCCACACGAAGAAGGCGCTGATGCGGTTCCTGGGGATGGCAGGGTTCTATAGGCGGTACTGCCCTAACTTCTCTGCTGTGGTGGCCCCACTTACTCGCCTGACCAGCAGCAAAGTGACCTACATGTGGACTGCCGACTGTAAAGCCTCGTTCAACCAGCTCAAGACCTATCTCGCACATGGTCCTGTCTTGGTAGCTCCTGACCTGTGCCTCCCCTATCTCCTACAAACTGATGCTAGCAAGGGTGCCCTTGGTGCTGTCCTCCTCCAGGAGAGAGATGGGGTGTTGCATCCTATAGCGTATCACTCCGCCACGTTCAACAAGCACCAACGTAACTACAGCACCATCGAGAAGGAGCTCCTAGCAATCATCTCTGCCTTCAAGAAGTTCGAGTGTTACCTCTACGGACAACAGAAGATACAAGTCTACACTGACCACAATCCCTTGACCTTCCTCACCAGAACCCAGTTCTCCAATCAACGCCTTCTGCGTTGGTCCCTCTACCTACAGCCATATCATATAGAGATTAAGCATATTAAAGGTTCTGAAAACTACTTTGCGGACGCGCTGTCAAGGAGCCTCATGATGTGTGCAGCCTAAACTCCTGTAAAGTTTAGTCTCCCAAGGGGGGAGGTGTCATGCCCCTTGACAGCGTCTACCTCAGTAGGATTGTATATCATGTATTTCTGTAGGATTGTTTATTATGTATGATTGTATAGACCCTCAGCCATTTGTATATTATACATTGTATGATTGTATAGACCCTCAGCCACTGACGATCGTTCCCGCACCACTTCCTTCCCCCTTAACTATTAACGAGGCAGTCTCTCGTTCGACTCCCCAGAGAGTCGAGTGCCTTCACTCCCTTCAGGAGGTTTCGAAGGTACTTCTTCGAACAAGCCTTCGAAGCAGGCCGGGCTTCACCCGCCTGTATATAAGGCGCCTAGCTTGTCCCAGAAATTCAGTCTCATCAGCAGCTCGGCTGCATCTCGACATCAGGCCTTTTCTCTCTCCCAAGGTTTTTGTAAGGTTGTGGTCCGGGAGTGTATTCTAGGTGTGCTGCCTCCACTTCACCCAGATAAGTTTTTGTGGCTGTGTTGTGTACCATTTGTATGGTATGTCCCTGTTCTCATTTGTGCTGTGTAACTGTTCACTGTCCTGTTTCAACTCGGGAGTTATATGTTCTGTTCTGGAGTTGGTGAATAATTATTTTAAACTAAACTAAACCTGGTTGTTTCGTGCTTACCTTAATTAACCAACTACGGTGACGAGTGGCTTATCACAGTGATACTGAGCCCCTAGACTGGTAATCATTGCTCACTGCCCATTACTGTGCTAGGCCAGATCGTTACAATATCAACAGTCATTCTTGGTGTGGTGGTTGTGTGGGTGTCATTACAGTGCTTAGACTGTTAATATTAACAGTCATTTATGGAGTGGTGGGTGTGTGGGTGTCATTACAGTGCTTGGACTGTAAATATCATCAGTCAATCATGGGGTGGTGGGTGTGTGGGTGTCATTACAGAGCTTGGACTGTAAATATCTACAGTCATTCATGGGGTGGTGGGTGTGTAAGTGTCATTACAGTGCTTGGATTGTAAATATCAACAGTCATTCTTGGGGTGGTGGTTGTGTGGGTGTCATTACAGTGCTTAGACTGTTAATATCAACAGTCATTTATGGAGTGGTGGGTGTGTGGCTGTCATTACAGTGCTTGGATTGTAAATATCACCAGTCAATCATGGGATGGTGGGTGTGTGGGTGTCATTACAGTGCTTGGACTGTAAATATCAACCGTCATTTATGAGGTGGTGTGTGTGTGGGTGTCATTACAGTGTTTTGATTGTAAATATCAACAGTCATTCATAGGGTGGAGGGTGTCATTAGAGTGCTTGGATTGTAAATATCAACAGTCATTCATGGGGTGGTAGGTGTCATTAGAGTGCTTGGACTGTAAATATCAACAGTCATTAATGGGGTGGTAAGTGTATGGGTGTCATTATAGTGCATGGACTGTAAATATCAACAATAATTCATGGGGTAGTAGGTGTGTGGGTGTCATTACAGTGCTTTGACTGTAAATATCAAGAGTCATTCATGGGGTTGTGGGTGTGAGGGTGTCATTACAGTGTTCGGACTGTAAATATCAACAGTCATTCATGGGGTTGTGGGTGTATGGGTGTCATTATAGTGCTTGGACTATAAATATCAACAGTCAATCAAGGGGTGGTGGGTGTCAAGGAGTCATTACAGTGCTTGGACTGTAATTATCAACAGTCATTCATGGGGTGGTGGGTGTGTGGGGGTCATTACAGGGTTTTGACTGTAAATATCAACAGTCATTCATGGAGTGGTGGATGTGTGGATGTCATTACAGTGCTTGGACTAATAATATCAACAGTCATTCATGGGGTGGTGGGTGTGTGGGTGTCATTAAATTGCTTGGACTGTAAATATTAACAGTCATTCATGGGGTGGTGGGTGTGTGGATGTCATTACAGTGCTTGGACTGAAATATCAACAGTCATTCATGGGGTGGTGAGTGTGTCTGTGTCATTACAGTTCTTGGTCTGTAAATTTCAATCATCATTCATTGGGTGGTGGGTGTGTGGGTGTCATTACAGTGTTTGGACTGCAAATTTTAACAGTCATCCATGGTGTGGTGTGTGTCATAGAGTGCTTGGACTGGAAATATTAACAGTTATTCATAGGTTGGTGAGTGTGTGGATGTCATTAGAGCGCTTGGACTAAAAATATCAACAGTCTTTTATGGGGTGGTGGGTGTGTGGGTGTCATTACAGTGCTTGGACTATAAATATCAACCATCATTAATAGGGTGGTGAATGTGTGGGTTTCATTACAGAGCTTGGACTGTAAATATCATCAGTTATTCATTAGGTGGTGGGTGTGTGGATGTCATTACAGTGCTTGAACTGTAAATCTCAACTGTCATTCATAGGGTGGTGGGTGTGTGAGTGTCATTACAGAGCTTGGACTGTAAATATCTAAAGTCATTCATGGGGTGGTGGTTGTGTGAGTGTCATTACAGTGCATAGACTGTTAATATCAACAGTCATTTATGGAGTGGTGGGTGTGTGGCTGTCCTTACAGTGCTTTGACTGTAAATATCAGCAGTCAATCATGGGGTGGTTGGTGTGTGGGTGTCATTACAGAGCTTGGACTGTAAATATCTACAGCCATTCATTGGTGGTGGGTGTGTGGGTGTCATTACAGTGCGTGGACTGTAAATATCAACCATTATTCATTGGGTAGTGGGTGTGTGGGTGTCATTACAGTTCTTGGACTGTAAATATTAACAGTCATTCATGGAGTGGTGGATGTGTGGATGTCATTACAGTGCTTGGACTAATAATATCAACAGTCATTCATGGGGTGGTGGGTGTGTGGGTGTCATTACAGTGCTTGAACTGTAAATCTCAACAGTCATTCATAGGGTGGTGGGAGTGTGAGTGTCATTACAGAGCTTGGACTGTAAATATCTACAGTCATTCATTGGGTGGTGGGTGTGTAAGTGTCATTACAGTGCTTGGACTGTAAATATCAACAGTCATTCTTGGTGTGGTGTTTGTGTGGGTGTCATTACAGAGCTTAGACTGTTAATATCAACAGTCATTTATGGAGTGGTGGGTGTGTGGCTGTCATTACAGTGCTTGGACTCTAAATATCAGCAGTCAATCATGGGGTGGTGGGTGTGTGGGTGTCATTACAGAGCTTGGACTGTAAATATCTACAGTCATTCATGGGGTGGTGGGTGTGTAAGTGTCATTACAGTGCTTGGACAATAAATATCAACAGTCATTCTTGTGGTGGTGGCTGTGTGGGTGTCATTACAGTGCTTAGACTGTTAATATCAACAGTCATTTATGGAGTGGTAGGTCTGTAGCTCTCATTACAGTGCTTGGACTGTAAATATCAGCAGTCAATCATGGGGTGGTGGGTGTGTGGGTGTCATTACAGTGCTTGGACTGTAAATATCAACAGTCATTCATGGGGTGGTGTGTTTGTGGGTGTCATTACAGTGTTTTGATTGTAAAAATCAACTGTCATTCATAGGGTGGAGGGTGTCATTAGAGTGCTAGGACTGTAAATATCAACAGTCATTCATGGGGTGTTAGGTGTCATTAGAGTGCTTGGACTGTAAATATCAACAGTCATTAATGGGGTGGTGAGTGTATGGGTGTCATTATAGTGCATGAACTGTAAATATCAACAATAATTTATGGGGTGGTCGGTGTGTGGGTGTCATTACAGTGCTTTGACTGTAAATATCAAGAGTCATTCATGGGGTGATGGGTGTGAGGGTGTCATTACAGTGTTCATACTGTAAATATCAACAGTCATTCATGGGGTTGTGGGGGTATGGGTGTCATTATAGTGCTTGGACTGTAAATACCAACAGTCATTTATGTGGTGGTTGGTGTGTGGGTGTCATTACAGTGCTTGGACTGTAAATATCAAGTCATTAATGGGGTGGTGGGTGAGTGGGTGTCATTATTGCTTGGACTGTAAATATAAACAGTCATTTATAGGGTGGGGGTTGTGTGGGTGTCATTACAGTGCTTAGACTGTAAATATCAATAGTCATTTATGGAGTGGTGGGTGTGTGGCTGTCATTACAGTGCTTGGACTGTAAATATCAACAGTCAATAATGGGGTGGTGGGTGTGTGGGTGTCATTACAGTGCTTGGACTGTAAATATCAACAGTCATTCATGGGGTGGTGGGTGTGTGGGTGTCATTACAGTGTTTTGATTTTAAATATCAACAGTCATTCATAGGGTGGAGGGTGTCAATAGAGTCCTTGGACTGTAAATATCAACAGTCATTCATGGGGTGGTGGGTGTGTTGGTGTCATTACAGTGCTTGGACTGTAAATATCAACCATAATTCATGGGGTGGTGGGTGTAGGGGTGTCATTACAGTGCTTTGAATGTAAATATCAACAGTCATTCATGGGGTGATGGGTGTGTGGTTGTCAATACAGAGCTTGGACTGTAAATATCAACAGTCATTCATAGGGTGGTTTGTGTTTGAGTGTCATTACAGTGCTTGGACTATAAATATCAACAGTCAATCAAGGGGTTGTGGGTGTCAAGATGTCATTACAGTGCTTGGACTGTAATTATCAACAGTCATTCATGGGGTGGTGGGTGTGTGGGGGTCATTACAGGGTTTTTGACTGTAAATATCAACAGTCATTTATGGGGTGGTGAGTTTGTGGGAGTCATTACAGTTCTTGGACTGTAAATATTAACAGTCATTCATGGAGTGGTGGATGTGTGGATGTCATTACAGTGCTTGGACTAATAATATCAACAGTCATTCATGGGGTGGTGGGTGTGTTGGTGTCATTAAATTGCTTGGACTGTAAATATTAACACTCATTCATGGGGTGGTGGGTGTGTGGATATCATTACAGTGCTTGGACTGAAAATATCAACATTCATTCATTGGGTGGTGGGTGTGTGGGTGTCATTACAGTGCTTGGACTGTTAATATCAACAGTCATTCATGGGGTGGTGAGTGTGTCTGTGTCATTACAGTTCTTGGTCTGTAAATTTCAATCATCATTCATTGGGTGGTGGGTGTGTGGGTGTCATTACAGTGTTTGGACTGCAAATATTAACAGTCATCCATGGGGTGGTGGGTGTCATAGAGTGCTTGGACTGGAAATATTAACAGTCATTCATAGGTTGGTGAGTGTGTGGATGTCATTAGAACGCTTGGACTAAAAATATCAACAGTCTTTTATGGGGTGGTGGGTGTGTGGGTGTCATTACAGTGCTTGGACTGTAAATATCAAGTCATTAATGGGGTGGTGGGTGTGTGGGTGTCATTATTGCTTGGACTGTAAATATAAACAGTCATTTATAGGGTAGGGGTTGTGTGGGTGTCATTACAGTGCTTAGACTGTAAATATCAACAGTCATTTATGGAGTGGTGGGTGTGTGGCTGTCATTACAGTGCTTGGACTGTAAATATCAACACCCAATCATGGGGTGGTGGGTGTGTGGGTGTCATTACAGTGCTTGGACTGTAAATATCAACAGTCATTCATGGGGTGGTTAGTGTGTGGGTGTCATTACAGTGTTTTGATTGTAAATATCAACAGTCATTCATAGGGTGGAGGGTGTCAATAGAGTCCTTGGACTGTAAATATCAAGTGTCATTCATGGGGTGGTGGGTGTTTTGGTGTCATTACAGTGCTTGGACTGTAAATATCAACCATAATTCATGGGGTGGTGGGTGTTAGGGTGTCATTACAGTGCTTTGAATGTAAATATCAACAGTCATTCATGGGGTGATGGGTGTGTGGTTGTCAATACAGAGTTTGGACTGTAAATATCAACAGTCATTCATGGGGTGGTGGGTGTGTGGGTGTCATTACAGTGCTTGGACTGTAAATATCAAGTCATTTATGGGGTGGTGGGCGTGTGTGTGTCATTAGTGCTTGGACTGTAAATTTCAACAGTCATTTATATGGTTGTGGATGGCATTACAGTGCTTGGACTGTAAATATCAACAGTAATTCATGGGGTGATGGGTGTGTGGGTGTCATTACAGAGCTTGGACTGTTAATATCAACAGTTATTTATGGGGTGGTTTTTGTTTGGGTGTCATTACATTGCTTGGCCTGTAAATATCAACAGTCATTCTTGGAGTTGTGGTTGTGTGGGTGTCATTACAGTGCTTAGACGGTAAATATCAACAGTCATTTATGGGGAGGTGGGTGTGAGGGTCATTACAGTGCTTGGACTGTAAATATTAACAGTCATTCAGTGGGTGGTGGGTGTGTGGGTTTCATTACTGTTCTTGGACTGTAAATTTCAACCATCATTTATTGGGTGGTGGGTGTGTGGGTGTCATTACAGTGTTTGGACTGCAAATATTAACAGTCATCCATTGGGTGGTGGGTGTCATTAGAGTGCTTGGACTGTAAATATTAAGAGTCATTCATGGGGTGGTGGAAGTGTAAGTGTCATTACAGAGCTTGGACTGTAAATATCAACAGTCATTCATGGGGTGGTGGGTGTGTAAGTGTCATTACAGTGCTTGGACTGTAAATATCAACAGTCATTCTTGGTGTTGTGGTTGTGTGGGTGTCATTACAGTGCTTAGACTGTTAATATTAACAGTCATTTATGGAGTGGTGGGTGTGTGGGTGTCATTACAGTGCTTGGACTGTAAATATCATCAGTCAATCATGGGGTGGTGGGTGTGTGGGTGTCATTACAGAACTTGGACTGTAAATATCTACAGTCATTCATGGGGTGGTGGGTGTGTAAGTGTCATTACAGTGCTTGGATTGTAAATATCAACAGTCATTCTTGGTGTGGTGGTTGTGTGGGTGTCATTACAGTGCTTAGACTGTTAATATCAACAGTCATTTATGGAGTGGTGGGTGTGTGGCTGTCATTACAGTGCTTGGATTGTAAATATCACCAGTCAATCATGGGGTGGTGGGTGTGTGGGTGTCATTACAGTGCTTGGACTGTAAATATCAACCGTCATTTATGAGGTGGTGTGTGTGTGGGTGTCATTACAGTGTTTTGATTGTAAATATCAACAGTCATTCATAGGGTGGAGGGTGTCATTAGAGTGCTTGGATTGTAAATATCAACAGTCATTCATGGGGTGGTAGGTGTCATTAGAGTGCTTGGACTGTAAATATCAACAATCATTAATGGGGTGGTAAGTGTATGGGTGTCATTATAGTGCATGGACTGTAAATATCAACAATAATTCATGGGGTGGTAGGTGTGTGGGTGTCATTACAGTGCTTTGACTGTAAATATCAAGAGTCATTCATGGGGTTGTGGGTGTGAGGGTGTCATTACAGTGTTCGGACTGTAAATATCAACAGTCATTCATGGGGTTGTGGGTGTATGGGTGTCATTATAGTGCTTGGACTATAAATATCAACAGTCAATCAAGGGGTGGTGGGTGTCAAGGAGTCATTACAGTGCTTGGACTGTAATTTTCAACAGTCATTCATGGGGTGGTGGGTGTGTGGGGGTCATTACAGGGTTTTGACTGTAAATATCAACAGTCATTCATGGAGTGGTGGATGTGTGGATGTCATTACAGTGCTTGGACTAATAATATAAACAGTCATTCATGGGGTGGTGGGTGTGTGGGTTTCATTAAATTGCTTGGACTGTAAATATTAACAGTCATTCATGGGGTGGTGGGTGTGTGGATGTCATTACAGTGCTTGGACTGAAATATCAACAGTCATTCATGGGGTGGTGAGTGTGTCTGTGTCATTACAGTTCTTGGTCTGTAAATTTCAATCATCATTCATTGGGTGGTGGGTGTGTGGGTGTCATTACAGTGTTTGGACTGCAAATTTTAACAGTCATCCATGGTGTGGTGTGTGTCATAGAGTGCTTGGACTGGAAATATTAACAGTTATTCATAGGTTGGTGAGTGTGTGGATGTCATTAGAGCGCTTGGACTAAAAGTATCAACAGTCTTTTATGGGGTGGTGGGTGTGTGGGTGTCATTACAGTGCTTGGACTATAAATATCAACCATCATTAATAGGGTGGTGAATGTGTGGGTTTTATTACAGAGCTTGGACTGTAAATATCATCAGTTATTCATTAGGTGGTGGGTGTGTGGATGTCATTACAGTGCTTGAACTGTAAATCTCAACTGTCATTCATAGGGTGGTGGGTGTGTGAGTGTCATTACAGAGCTTGGACTGTAAATATCTAAAGTCATTCATGGGGTGGTGGTTGTGTGAGTGTCATTACAGTGCATAGACTGTTAATATCAACAGTCATTTATGGAGTGGTGGGTGTGTGGCTGTCCTTACAGTGCTTTGACTGTAAATATCAGCAGTCAATCATGGGGTGGTTGGTGTGTGGGTGTCATTACAGAGCTTGGACTGTAAATATCTACAGCCATTCATTGGTGGTGGGTGTGTGGGTGTCATTACAGTGCGTGGACTGTAAATATCAACCATTATTCATTGGGTAGTGGGTGTGTGGGTGTCATTACAGTTCTTGGACTGTAAATATTAACAGTCATTCATGGAGTGGTGGATGTGTGGATGTCATTACAGTGCTTGGACTAATAATATCAACAGTCATTCATGGGGTGGTGGGTGTGTGGGTGTCATTACAGTGCTTGAACTGTAAATCTCAACAGTCATTCATAGGGTGGTGGGAGTGTGAGTGTCATTACAGAGCTTGGACTGTAAATATCTACAGTCATTCATTGGGTGGTGGGTGTGTAAGTGTCATTACAGTGCTTGGACTTTAAATATCAACAGTCATTCTTGGTGTGGTGTTTGTGTGGGTGTCATTACAGAGCTTAGACTGTTAATATCAACAGTCATTTATGGAGTGGTGGGTGTGTGGCTGTCATTACAGTGCTTGGACTCTAAATATCAGCAGTCAATCATGGGGTGGTGGGTGTGTGGGTGTCATTACAGAGCTTGGACTGTAAATATCTACAGTCATTCATGGGGTGGTGGGTGTGTAAGTGTAATTACAGTGCTTGGACAATAAATATCAACAGTCATTCTTGTGGTGGTGGCTGTGTGGGTGTCATTACAGTGCTTAGACTGTTAATATCAACAGTCATTTATGGAGTGGTAGGTCTGTAGCTCTCATTACAGTGCTTGGACTGTAAATATCAGCAGTCAATCATGGGGTGGTGGGTGTGTGGGTGTCATTACAGTGCTTGGACTGTAAATATCAACAGTCATTCATGGGGTGGTGTGTTTGTGGGTGTCATTACAGTGTTTTGATTGTAAAAATCAACTGTCATTCATAGGGTGGAGGGTGTCATTAGAGTGCTTGGACTGTAAATATCAACAGTCATTCATGGGGTGTTAGGTGTCATTAGAGTGCTTGGACTGTAAATATCAACAGTCATTCATGGGGTTGTGGGGGTATGGGTGTCATTATAGTGCTTGGACTGTAAATACCAACAGTCATTTATGTGGTGGTTGGTGTGTGGGTGTCATTACAGTGCTTGGACTATAAATATCAAGTCATTAATGGGGTGGTGGGTGAGTGGGTGTCATTATTGCTTGGACTGTAAATATAAACAGTCATTTATAGGGTGCGGGTTGTGTGGGTGTCATTACAGTGCTTAGACTGTAAATATCAACAGTCATTTATGGAGTGGTGGGTGTGTGGCTGTCATTACAGTGCTTGGACTGTAAATATCAACAGTCAATAATGGGGTGGTGGGTGTGTGGGTGTCATTACAGTGCTTGGACTGTAAATATCAACAGTCATTCATGGGGTGGTGGGTGTGTGGGTGTCATTACAGTGTTTTGATTTTAAATATCAACAGTCATTCATAGGGTGGAGGGTGTCAAAAGAGTCCTTGGACTGTAAATATCAACAGTCATTCATGGGGTGGTGGGTGTGTTGGTGTCATTACAGTGCTTGGACTGTAAATATCAACCATAATTCATGGGGTGGTGGGTGTGGGGGTGTCATTACAGTGCTTTGAATGTAAATATCAACAGTCATTCATGGGGTGATGGGTGTGTGGTTGTCAATACAGAGCTTGGACTGTAAATATCAACAGTCATTCATAGGGTGGTTTGTGTTTGAGTGTCATTACAGTGCTTGGACTATAAATATTAACAGTCAATCAAGGGGTGGTGGGTGTCAAGATGTCATTACAGTGCTTGGACTGTAATTATCAACAGTCATTCATGGGGTGGTGGGTGTGTCGGGGTCATTACAGGGTTTTGACTGTAAATATCAACAGTCATTCATGGGGTGGTGAGTTTGTGGGAGTCATTACAGTTCTTGGACTGTAAATATTAACAGTCATTCATGGAGTGGTGGATGTGTGGATGTCATTACAGTGCTTGGACTAATAATATCAACAGTCATTCATGGGGTGGTGGGTGTGTGGGTGTCATTAAATTGCTTGGGCTGTAAATATTAACAGTCATTCATGGGGTGGTGGGTGTGTGGATATCATTACAGTGCTTGGACTGAAAATATCAACATTCATTCATTGGGTGGTGGGTGTGTGGGTGTCATTACAGTGCTTGGACTGTTAATATCAACAGTCATTCATGGGGTGGTGAGTGTGTCTGTGTCATTACAGTTCTTGGTCTGTAAATTTCAATCATCATTCATTGGGTGGTGGGTGTGTGGGTGTCATTACAGTGTTTGGACTGCAAATATTAACAGTCATCCATGGGGTGGTGGGTGTCATAGAGTGCTTGGACTGGAAATATTAACAGTCATTCATAGGTTGGTGAGTGTGTGGATGTCATTAGAGCGCTTGGACTAAAAATATCAACAGTCTTTTATGGGGTGGTGGGTGTGTGGGTGTCATTACAGTGCTTGGACTATAAATATCAACCATCATTAATAGGGTGGTGGGTGTGTGGGTTTCATTACAGTGCTTGGACAGTAAATATCATCAGTTATTAATTAGGTGGTGGGTGTGTGGATGTCATTACAGTGCTTGAACTGTAAATCTCAACAGTCATTCATAGGGTGGTGGGTGTGTGAGTGACATTACAGAGCTTGGACTGTAAATATCTAAAGTCATTCATGGGGTGGTGGTTGTGTGAGTGTCATTACAGTGCATAGACTGTTAATATCAACAGTCATTTATGGAGTAGTGGGTGTGGGGCTGTCATTACAGTGCTTTGACTGTAAATATCAGCAGTCAATCATGGGGTGGTTGGTGTGTGGGTGTCATTACAGAGCTTGGACTGTAAATATCTAAAGTCATTCATGGGGTGGTGGTTGTGTGAGTGTCATTATAGTTCATAGACTGTTAATATCAACAGTCATTTATGGAGTAGTGAGTGTGTGGCTGTCATTACAGTGCTTTGACTGTAAATATCAGCTGTCAATCATTGGGTGGTGGGTGTGTGGGTGTCATTACAGTGCTTGGACTGTAAATATCAACAGTCATTCATGGGGTGGTGGGTGTGTGGGTGTCATTACAGTGTTTTGATTTTAAATATCAACAGTCATTCATAGGGTGGAGGGTGTCAATAGAGTCCTTGGACTGTAAATATCAAGATTCATTTATGGGGTGGTGGGTGTGTTGGTGTCATTACAGTGCTTGGACTGTAAATATCAACCATAATTCATGGGGTGGTGGGTGTGGGGGTGTCATTACAGTGCTTTGAATGTAAATATCAACAGTCATTCATGGGGTGAACGGTGTGTGGTTGTCAATACAGAGCTTGGACTGTAAATATCAACAGTCATTCATGGGGTGGTTTGTGTTTGGGTGTCATTACAGTGCTTGGACTATAAATATCAACAGTCAATCAAGGGGTGGTAGGTGTCAAGGTGTCATTACAGTGCTTGGACTGTAATTATCAACAGTCATTCATGGGGTGGTGGGTGTGTGGGGGTCATTACAGGGTTTTGACTGTAAATATCAACAGTCATTCATGGGGTGGTGAGTTTGTGGGAGTCATTACAGTTCTTGGACTGTAAATATTAACAGTCATTCATGGAGTGGTGGATGTGTGGATGTCATTACAGTGCTTGGACTAATAATATCAACAGTCATTCTTGGGGTGGTAAGTGTGAGGGTGTCATTAAATTGCTTGGACTGTAAATATTAACAGTCATTCATTGGGTGGTGGGTGTGTGGGTGTCATTACAGTGCTTGGACTGTTAATATCAACAGTCATTCATGGGGTGGTGAGTGTGTCTGTGTCATTACAGTTCTTGGTCTGTAAATTTCAATCATCATTCATTGGGTGGTGGGTGTGTGGGTGTCATTACAGTGTTTGGACTGCAAATATTAACAGTCATCCATGGGGTGGTGGGTGTCATAGAGTGCTTGGACTGGAAATATTAACAGTCATTCATAGGTTGGTGAGTGTGTGGATGTCATTAGAGCGCTTGGACTAAAAATATCAACAGTCTTTTATGGGGTGGTGGGTGTGTGGGTGTCATTACAGTGCTTGGACTATAAATATCAACCATCATTAATAGGGTGGTGGGTGTGTGGGTTTCATTACAGTGCTTGGACTGTAAATATCATCAGTTATTCATTAGGTGGTGGGTGTGTGGATGTCATTACAGTGCTTGAACTGTAAATCTCAACAGTCATTCATAGGGTGGTGGGTGTGTGAGTGACATTACAGAGCTTGGACTGTAAATATCTAAAGTCATTCATGGGGTGGTGGTTGTGTGAGTGTCATTACAGTGCATAGACTGTTAATATCAACAGTCATTTATGGAGTAGTGGGTGTGTGGCTGTCATTACAATGCTTTGACTGTAAATATCAGCAGTCAATCATGGGGTGGTTGGTGTGTGGGTGTCATTACAGAGCTTGGACTGTAAATATCTTCAGTCATTCATTTGGTGGTGGGTGTGTAAGTGTCATTACATTGCTTGGACTGTAAATATCAACAGTCATTCTTGGGGTGGTGGTTGTGTGGGTGTCATTACAGTGCTTAGACTGTCAATATCAACAGTCATTTATGGAGTGGTGGGAGTGTGGCTGTCATTACAGTGCTTGGACTGTAAATATCAACATTCATTCATTGGGTGGTGGGTGTGTGGGTGTCATTACAGTGCTTGGACTGTTAATATCAACAGTCATTCATGGGGTGGTGAGTGTGTCTGTGTCATTACAGTTCTTGGTCTGTAAATTTCAATCATCATTCATTGGGTGGTGGGTGTGTGGGTGTCATTACAGTGTTTGGACTGCAAATATTAACAGTCATCCATGGGGTGGTGGGTGTCATAGAGTGCTTGGACTGGAAATATTAACAGTCATTCATAGGTTGGTGAGTGTGTGGATGTCATTAGAGCGCTTGGGCTAAAAATATCAACAGTCTTTTATGGGGTGGTGGGTGTGTGGGTGTCATTACAGTGCTTGGACTATAAATATCAACCATCATTAATAGGGTGGTGGGTGTGTGGGTTTCATTACAGTGCTTGGTCAGTAAATATCATCAGTTATTAATTAGGTGGTGGGTGTGTGGATGTCATTACAGAGCTTGGACTGTAAATATCTAAAGTCATTCATTGGGTGGTGGGTGTGTAAGTGTCATTACATTGCTTGGACTGTAAATATCAACAGTCATTCTTGGGGTGGTGGTTGTGTGGGTGTCATTACAGTGCTTAGACTGTCAATATCAACAGTCATTTATGGAGTGGTGGGAGTGTGGCTGTCATTACAGTGCTTGGACTGTAAATATCAGCAGTCAATCATGGGGTGGTTGGTGTGTGGGTGTCATTACAGAGCTTGGACTGTAAATATCTAAAGTCATTCATTGGGTGGTGGGTGTGTAAGTGTCATTACATTGCTTGGACTGTAAATATCAACAGTCATTCTTGGGGTGGTGGTTGTGTGGGTGTCATTACAGTGCTTAGACTGTCAATATCAACAGTCATTTATGGAGTGGTGGGAGTGTGGCTGTCATTACAGTGCTTGGACTGTAAATATCAACAGTCAATCATGGGGTGGTGGGTGTGTGGGTGTCATTGCAGTCCTTGGACGGTAAATATCAACAGTCATTCATTGGTGGTGGGTGTGTGGGTGTCATTACAGTACGTGGACTGTAAATATCAACCATTATTCATTGGGTAGTGGGTGTGTGGGTGTCATTACAGTGCTTAGACTGTAAATATTAACAGTCATTCATTTAGTGGTTGGTGTTGGGTTGTCATTACAGTGCTTGGACATTAAATATCAACAGTCTTTAATGGGGTGGTGGGTGTGTGGGTGTCATTACAGTGCTTAAACTGTAAATCTCAACAGTCATTCATAGGGTGGTGGGTGTGTGAGTGTCATTACAGAGCTTGGACTGTAAATATCTACAGTCATTCATTGGGTGGTGGGTGTGTAAGTGTCATTACAGTGCTTGGACTGTAAATATCAACAGTCATTCTTGGGGTGGTGGTTGTGTGGGTGTCATTACAGTGCTTAGACTGTCAATATCAACAGTCATTTATGGAGTGGTGGGAGTGTGGCTGTCATTACAGTGCTTGGACTGTAAATATCAACATTCATTCATTGGGTGGTGGGTGTGTGGGTGTCATTACAGTGCTTGGACTGTTAATATCAACAGTCATTCATGGGGTGGTGAGTGTGTCTGTGTCATTACAGTTCTTGGTCTGTAAATTTCAATCATCATTCATTGGGTGGTGGGTGTGTGGGTGTCATTACAGTGTTTGGACTGCAAATATTAACAGTCATCCATGGGGTGGTGGGTGTCATAGAGTGCTTGGACTGGAAATATTAACAGTCATTCATAGGTTGGTGAGTGTGTGGATGTCATTAGAGCGCTTGGGCTAAAAATATCAACAGTCTTTTATGGGGTGGTGGGTGTGTGGGTGTCATTACAGTGCTTGGACTATAAATATCAACCATCATTAATAGGGTGGTGGGTGTGTGGGTTTCATTACAGTGCTTGGTCAGTAAATATCATCAGTTATTAATTAGGTGGTGGGTGTGTGGATGTCATTACAGAGCTTGGACTGTAAATATCTAAAGTCATTCATTGGGTGGTGGGTGTGTAAGTGTCATTACATTGCTTGGACTGTAAATATCAACAGTCATTCTTGGGGTGGTGGTTGTGTGGGTGTCATTACAGTGCTTAGACTGTCAATATCAACAGTCATTTATGGAGTGGTGGGAGTGTGGCTGTCATTACAGTGCTTGGACTGTAAATATCAGCAGTCAATCATGGGGTGGTTGGTGTGTGGGTGTCATTACAGAGCTTGGACTGTAAATATCTAAAGTCATTCATTGGGTGGTGGGTGTGTAAGTGTCATTACATTGCTTGGACTGTAAATATCAACAGTCATTCTTGGGGTGGTGGTTGTGTGGGTGTCATTACAGTGCTTAGACTGTCAATATCAACAGTCATTTATGGAGTGGTGGGAGTGTGGCTGTCATTACAGTGCTTGGACTGTAAATATCAACAGTCAATCATGGGGTGGTGGGTGTGTGGGTGTCATTGCAGTCCTTGGACGGTAAATATCAACAGTCATTCATTGGTGGTGGGTGTGTGGGTGTCATTACAGTACGTGGACTGTAAATATCAACCATTATTCATTGGGTAGTGGGTGTGTGGGTGTCATTACAGTGCTTAGACTGTAAATATTAACAGTCATTCATTTAGTGGTTGGTGTTGGGTTGTCATTACAGTGCTTGGACATTAAATATCAACAGTCTTTAATGGGGTGGTGGGTGTGTGGGTGTCATTACAGTGCTTAAACTGTAAATCTCAACAGTCATTCATAGGGTGGTGGGTGTGTGAGTGTCATTACAGAGCTTGGACTGTAAATATCTACAGTCATTCATTGGGTGGTGGGTGTGTAAGTGTCATTACAGTGCTTGGACTGTAAATATCAACAGTCGTTCTTGGTGTGGTGGTTGTGTGGGTGTCATTACAGTGCTTAGAATGTTAATATCAACAGTCATTTATGGAGTGGTGGGTGTGTGGCTGTCATTACAGTGCTTGGACTGTAAATATCAGCAGTCAATCATGGAGTGGTGGGTGTTTGGGTGTCATTACAGAGCTTGGACTGTAAATATCTACAGTCATTCATGGGGTGGTGGGTGTGTAAGTGTCATTACAGTGCTTGGACTGTAAATATCAACAGTCATTCTTGGGGTGGTGATTGTGTGGGTGTCATTACAGTGCTTAGACTGTTAATATCAACAGTCATTTATGGAGTGGTAGGTCTGTAGCTGTCATTACAGTGCTTGGACTGTAAATATCAGAAGTCAATCATGGGGTTGTGGGTGTGTGGGTGTCATTACAGTGCTTGGACTGTAAATATCAACAGTCATTCATGGGGTGGTGTGTGTGTGGGTGTCATTACAGTGTTTTGATTGTAAAAATCAACAGTCAATCATAGGGTGGAGGGTGTCATTAGAGTGCTTGGACTGTAAATATCAACAGTCATTCATGGGGTGTTAGGTGTCATTAGAGTGCTTAGACTGTAAATATCAACAGTCATTAATGGGGTGGTGAGTGTATGGGTGTCATTATAGTGCATGAACTGTAAATATCAAAAATAATTTATGGGGTGGTCGGTGTGTGGGTGTCATTACAGTGCTTTGACTGTAAATATCAAGAGTCATTCATGGGGTGATGGGTGTGAGGGTGTCATTACAGTGTTCGGATTGTAAATATCAACAGTCATTAATGGGGTTGTGGGTGTGTGGATGTCATTATAGTGCTTGGACTGTAAATACCAACAGTCATTTATGGGGTGGTTGGTGTTTGGGTGTCATTACAGTGCTTGGACTGTAAATATCAAGTCATTAATGGGGTGGTGGGTGTTTGGGAGTCATTATTGCTTGGACTGTAAATATCAACAGTCATTTATAGGATGGGGGTTGTGTGGGTGTCATTACAGTGCTTAGACTGTAAATATCAACAGTCATTTATGGAGTGGTGAGTGTGTGGCTGTCATTACAGTGCTTGGACTGTAAATATCAAAAGTCAATCATGGGGTGGTGGGAGTGTGGGTGTCATTACAGTGCTTGGACTGTAAATATCAACAGTCATTCATAGGGTGTTAGGTGTGTGGGTGTCATTACAGTGTTTTGATTGTAAATATCAACAGTCATTCATAGGGTGGAGGGTGTCATTAGAGTCCTTGGACTGTAAATATCAACAGTCATTCATGGGGTGGTGGGTGTGTGGGTGTCATTACAGTGCTTGGACTGTAAATATCAACCATAATTCATCGGGTGGTGGGTGTAGGGGTGTCATTACAGTTCTTTGAATATAAATATCAACAGTCATTCATGAGGTGATGGGTGTGTGGTTGTCATTACAGAGCTTGGACTGTAAATATCAACAGTCATTCATGGGGTGGTATGTGTTTGGGTGTCATTACAGTACTTGGACTATAAATATCAACAGTCAATCAAGGGTTGGTGGTTGTCAAGGTGTCATTACAGTGCTTGGACTGTAATTATCAACAGTCATTCATGGGGTGGTGGGTGTGTGGGGGTCATTACAGGGTTTTGACAGGAAATATCAACACTCATTCATGGTGTGGTTAGTTTGTGGGAGTCATTACAGTTCTTGGACTGTAAATATTAACAGTTATTCATGGGGTGGTGGATGTGTGGATGTCATTACAGTACTTGGACTGAAAATATCAACAGTCATTCATGGGGAGGTTGGTGTGTGGGTGTCATTACAGTGCTTGGACTGTTAATATCAATAGTCATTCATGGGGTGGTGAGTGTGTCTGTGTCATTACAGTTCTTGGTCTGTAAATTTCAACCATCATTCATTGGGTGGTGGGTGTGTGGGTGTCATTACAGTGTTTGGACTGCAAATATTAACAGTCTTCCATGGGGTGGTGGGTGTCATAGAGTGCTTGGACTGTAAATATTAACAGTCATTCATAGTTCGTGAGTGTGTGGATGTCATTAGAGAGCTTGGACTAAAAATATCAACAGTCTTTCATGGGGTGGTGGGTGTGTGGGTGTCATTACAGTGCTTGGACTAAAAATATCAACCATCATTAATAGGGTGGTGGGTGTGTGGGTTTCATTACAGTGCTTGGACTGTAAATATCATCAGTCATTCATTAGGTGGTGGGTGTGTGGTTGTCATTACAGTGTTTTGACTGTAAATATCAACAGTCATTCATGGGGTAGTGAGTGTGTGGGTGTCATTACAGTTCTTGGACTGTAAATATTAACAGTCATTCATGGGGTGATGGGTGTGTGGATGTCATTACAGTGCGTGGACTGTAAATATCAACCATTATTCATTGGGTAGTGGGTGTGTGGGTGTCATTACAGTGCTAAGACTGTAAATATTAACAGTCATTCATTTAGTGGTTGGTGTTGGGTTGTCATTACAGTGCTTAGACTTTAAATATCAACAGTCTTTAATGGTGTGGTGGGTGTGTGGGTTTCATTACAGTGCTTAAACTGTAAATATCAGCAGTCAATCATGGGGTGGTGGGTGTGTGGGTGTCATTACAGTGCTTGGACTGTTAATATTAACAGTCATTCATGGGGTGATGGGTGTGTGGATGTCATTACAGTGCGTGGACTGTAAATATCAACCATTATTCATTGGGTAGTGGGTGTGTGGGTGTCATTACAGTGCTCAGACTGTAAATATTAACAGTCATTCATTTAGTGGTTGGTGTTGGGTTGTCATTACAGTGCTTAGACTTTAAAAATCAACAGTCTTTAATGGGGTGGTGGGTGTGTGGGTTTCATTACAGTGCTTAAACTGTAAATATCAGCAGTCAATCATGGGGTGGTGGTTGTGTGGGTGTCATTACAGTGCTTAGACTGTTAATATCAACAGTCATTCATGGGGTGGTAAGTGTGTCTGTGTCATTACAGTTCTTGGTCTGTAAATTTCAACCATCATTCATTGGGTGGTGGGTGTGTGGGTGTCATTACAGTGTTTGGACTGCAAATTTTAACAGTCATCCATGGGGTGGTGGGTGTCATAGAGTGCTTGGACTATAAATATTAACAGTCATTCATAGGTTGGTGAGTGTGTTGATGTCATTAGAGCGCTTGGAATCAAAATATCAACAGTCTTTCATGGGGTGGTGGGTGTGTGGGTGTCATTACAGTGCTTGGACTATAAATATCAACCATCATAATAGGGTGATGTGTGTGTGGGTTTCATTACAGTGCTTGGACTGTAAATATCATTAGTCATTCATTAGGTGGTGGGTGTGTGGGTGTCATTACAGTGTTATGACTGTAAATATCAACAGTCATTCATGGGGTAGTGAGTGTGTGGGTGTCATTACAGTTCTTGGACTGTAAATATTAACAGTCATTCATGGGGTGGTGGGTGTGTGAATGTCATTACAGTGCGTGGACTGTAAATATCAACCATTATTCATTGGGTAGTTGGAGTGGGGGTGTCATTACAGTGCTCAGACTGTAAATATTAACCGTCATTTATTTAGTGGTTGGTGTTGGGTTGTCATTACAGTGCTTAGACTTTAAATATCAACAGTCTTTAATGGGGTGGTGGGTGTGTGGGTGTCAATACAGAGCTTGGACTGTAAATATCTACAGTCATTCATGGGGTGTTGGGTGTGTAAGTGTCATTAAAGTGATTGGACTGTAAATATCAACAGTCATTCTTGGGGTGGTGGTTTTGTGGGTGTCATTACAGTGCTTGGACTGTAAATATCAACAGTCATTCTTGGGGTGGTGGTTGTGTGGGTGTCATTACAGTGTTCGGACTGTAAATATCAACAGTCATTCATAGGGTAGTGGGTGTGTGGGTGTCAATATAGTGCTTGGACTATAAATACCAACAGTCATTTATGGGGTGGTTGGTGTTTGGTGTCATTACAGTGCTTGGACTGTAAATATCAAGTCATTAATGGGGTGGTGGGTGTTTGGGTGTCATTATTGCTTGGACTGTAAATATCAACAGTCATTTATAGGGTGGGGGTTGTGTGGGTGTCATTACAGTGCTTAGACTGTAAATATCAAGAGTCATTTATGGAGTGGTGAGTGTGTGGCTGTCATTACAGTGCTTGGACTGTAAATATCAACAGTCAATCATTAGTGGTGGGTGTGTGGGTGTCATTACAGTGCTTGGACTGTAAATATCAACAGTCATTCATGGGGTGGTGGGTGTGTGGGTGTCATTACAGTGTTTTGATTGTAAATATCAACAGTCATTCATAGGGTGGAGGGTGTCAATAGAGTCCTTGGACTGTAAATATCAACAGTCATTCATGGGGTTGTGGGTGTGTTGGTGTCATTACAGTGCTTGGACTGTAAATATCAACCATAATTTATGGGGTGGTGGGTGTGGGGGTGTCATTACAATGCTTTGAATGTAAATATCAACAGTCATTCATGGGGTGATGGGTGTGTGGTTGTCATTACAGAGCTTGGACTGTAAATATCAACAGTCATTTATGGGGTGGTTTGTGTTTGGGTGTCAATACAGTGCTTGGACTGTAATTATCAACAGTCATTCATGGGGTGGTGGGTGAGTGGGGGTCATTACAGGGTTTTGACTGTAAATATCAACAGTCATTCATGGGGTGGTGAGTTTGTGGGAGTCATTACAGTTCTTGGATTGTAAATATTAACAGTCATTCATGGAGTGGTGGATGTGTGGATGTCATTACAGTGCTTGGACTAATAATATCAACTGTCAAAATGGGGTGGTGGGTGTGTGGGTGTCATTAAATTGCTTGGACTGTAAATATTAACAGTCATTCATGGGGTGATGGGTTTGTGGATGTTATTACAGTGCTTGAACTGAAAATATCAACAGTCATTCATGAGGTGATGGGTGTGTGGGTGTCATTACAGTGCTTGGACTGTTAATATCAACAGTCATTCATGGGGTGGTGAGTGTGTCTGTGTCATTACAGTTCTTGGTCTGTAAATTTCAACCATCATTCATTGGGTGGTGGGTGTGTGGGTGTCATTACAGTGTTTGGACTGTAAATACCAACAGTCATCCATGGGGTGGTGGGTGTCATTGAGTGCTTGGACTGTAAATATTAACAGTCATTTATAGGTTGGTGAGTGTGTGGATGTCATTAGAGTGCTTGGACTAAAAATATCAACAGTCTTTCATGGGGTGGTGGGTGTGTGGGTGTCATTACAGTGCTTGGACTATTAACCATCTTTAATAGGGTGGTGGGTGTGTGGGTTTCATTACATTGCTTGGACTGTAAATATCATCAGTTATTCATTAGGTGGTTGGTGTGTGGGTGTCATTACAGAGTTTTGTATGTAAATATCAACAGTCATTTATGGGGTAGTGAGTGAGTGGGTGTCATTACAGTTCTTGGACTGTAAATATTAACAGTCATTCACGGGGTGGTGGGTGTGTGGTTGTCATTACAGTGTGTGGACTGTAAATATCAACCATTATTCATTGGGTAGTGGGTGTGTGGGTGTCATTACAGTGCTCAGACTGTAAATATTAACAGTCATTCATTTAGTGGTTGGTGTTGGGTTGTCATTACACTGCTTAGACTTTAAATATCAACAGTCTTTAATGGGGTGGTGGGTGTGTGGGTGTCATTACAGTGCTTGAACTGTAAATCTCAACAGTCATTCATAGGGTGGTGGGTGTGTGAGTGTCATTACAGAGCTTGGACTGTAAATATCTACAGTCATTCATTGGGTGTTGGGTGTGTAAGTGTCATTACAGTGCTTGGACTGTAAATATCAACAGTCATTCTTGGGGTGGTGGTTGTGTGAGTGTCATTACAATGCTTAGACTGTTAATATCAACAGTCATTTATGAAGTGGTGGGTGTGGGACTGTCATTACAGTGCTTGGACTGTAAATATCAGCAGTCAATCATGGGGTGGTGGGTGTGTGGGTGTCATTACAGTGCTTGGACTGTAAATATCAACAGTCATTCTTGGGGTGGTGGGTGTGTGGGTGTCATTACAGTGTTTTGATTGTAAATTTTAACAGTCATTTATAGGGTGAAGGGTGTCATTAGAGTGCTTGGACTGTAAATATCAACAGTCATTCATGGGGTGGTAGGTTTTTGGGTGTCATTACAGTGCTTGGACTGAAAACATCAACAGTCATTCATGGGGTGGTGGGTGTGTGGGTGTCATTATAGAGCTTGGACTGTTAATATCAACAGTCATTCATGGGTTGGTGAGTGTGTCTGTGTCATTACAGTTTTCGGTCTGTAAATTTCAACCATCATTCATTGGGTGTTGGGTGTGTGGGTGTCATTATCAACAGTTATTCATGGGGTGGTGGGTGTGTGGGTATCATAAAAGTGCTTGGACTCTAAATATCAACAGTCATTAATGGGGTAGTGAGTGTGTGGGTGTCATTGCAGTTCTTGGAATGTAAATATCAACCCTCATTCATTGGGTGGTGTGTGTGTGTGGGTGTCATTACAGTGCTTGGTCTGTGAATATCAACAGTCATTCATGGGGTGATGGGTGTGTGGTTGTCATTACAGAGCTTGGACTGTAAATATCAACAGTCATTTATGGGGTGGTTTGTTTTTGGGTGTCAATACAGTGCTTGGACTATAAATATCAACAGTTAATCAAGGGGTGGTGGGTGTCAAGGTGTCATTACAGTGCTTGGACTGTAATTATCAACAGTCATTCATGGGGTGGTGGGTGTGTGGGGGTCATTACAGGGTTTTGACTGTAAATATCAACAGTCATTCATGGGGTGGTGAGTTTGTGGGAGTCATTACAGTTCTTGAATTATAAATATTAACAGTC